>JASDDO010000010.1:493541537-494987724 GCA_030015575.1 Agapanthus africanus | reverse complement strand
AAGGATCAAAGCCCTCGCCAAAAGGCACCGAGCAGCTACCCTGCTCGGTCATCCCCGGTTGGTAGGTCCCCAGGAATCCAAGCCCTGGCCAAGAGGCATCGAGCAGCTACCCTGTTCGGCCCATCCTCAGCAGGCCCTCTCACGGCCCCTCTCACGCTGAGGAATCGAAGCCCTCACTCGAGGCCGCTGAGATCCTTCTCGCTCGGCGCATCCCCCAGCAGGCATCCTTCTCCCCCACTAGACGCCGAGGATCTCAAGCCCTCACCCGCGAGGCCGCTGAGTTCCTTCCCTGTTCGGCGCATCCCCAGCGGACATCTTCCTGCCCATCAGACGCTGAGGGATCTGAAGCCCTCTTCGCGAGAACCGCCGAGGCCCCCTTTCCTGCTCGGCGCATTCCCTGCGGGTAGCTTCCTACCCAACCAAAGACAAGGATCAAAGGTCCTCCTAGAGGCTGCCGAGCGGCTTCCCCCTGCTCGGCTATCCCCTGGCCGGTAGCTTCCCTACTCGCAAATGCCGGGGTTCAAAGGCCCTCCGCCAAGATCAACCGAGCAGCTTTACTGCTCGGTCATCCCCCAGCAGGCATCCCTCCTGGCCCAGCAGACGCTGCAGGTTTGTAGCCCTCATAACGAGGCCCACTGAGCCCATCACATGCAGCGGACCCCGAAGCCCCCAACAAAAGACATCAGGTCTATCCAAGTCTGAGTAATCCCCCTCGACTTCGGGGCCATAAAGATGTCTCCTTCCTCAGCAGCGCTTGGTACACTTGGCAGGTGATCGAAGTCAACCTCGACGATCGATTGCTCCCACTTGTCGTTCCCCGCACTGGACTGCTCCCCATCAGACGCCACAGGTCTGCACACGTCGCGTCGGCCAACCGACGCTCGACACGTGGACCCGTCGCTTCAGTGGCAGGATGCATGAACCCGGCGCATCCTTCCTTAAATGCAGAGATCTCGCCCTAATTCGCTGGCAGAAAAAGATAGCTGATGGCCTGGGGATGCATCCCGACGAAAACCTTAGGAGGGAGCTTACCCCCGGACGGCCCGGCAGTCCACTCCTGACCCGACCCGCTAGCTGGTTGGGACAAGAGTGGGGGGCTAATGATGATGCTCAATATTGGCGATCTTCAAGATCAAGACCACGTGGCAGATAACATGTCCCAAGACCCCAGAAGAAAAGGGACCCACAGAGGCCGACCAGGCCGCCCTTGTACCCGACCTGCAAGCACAAGCTGGCCCCTCCTCGGGGGCCCCTGCAAATTAAGCCTTCTCGGCCCCTCAGCACGCCCCGAGCTGCCACAGGACCCAAGACTCCTCGGTCCTCTTGCTCGTCTCCGAGCTCCCCCAGCCGATGCCGTCTTTCTCGATCCCTCCGACCGACCCAACTCCACCACTCGCAGGCGTAACCGCCGCTCCCGCAAATCTCGCCACGCGCAGATTCTTCGCCAGCAACGTTCCCCATGTTCCATGCCATCACGAGGCCCCATTAATGGGCGATCCGCTCTTTTACGCGGGCGTAACGTCGGGAGCGTAACTGCCGGCAAGATTCTCCGCGCCTGCTGCTGCGTGCTGCCGCCGCTATATAAACCCCCATCGCAGAGAGGTCAAGTAAAGCCATCTTTGACTCCACTTAGCCATTACGCTGCTCGGATCTAGTACCAACTTGATCGTCGGAGGGTCCCTCGGTAGCGTCAAACTACCCCGGGACTTCTTTTGTAGGTATTTGGCGTCCAACTCCTCCAATCACCAAATTTCTTCAAAACCCATTGAGACCCACACACAACAGAGGATCTTCTCAAGAATCCACCGGGAGATCGACGAAAAGACAACATGTGAAGGAGATCTGAAAAAGGACCTCCATCACCCATCTAGCCTGGCTACAAAAACACGTTGACGACATGACATGCATGAGTTGTTGTCTGTGTTGATGGAGATCAGACTAGGCCCGGCTCTTGAAGTCATGGAGATGAGGTTCCGTGACTTGGGAATAATATCTGCCCAGGACATATATTGATTTGATGTTTTTATCATGGTCCACATGAGCTGAGTAAGAGATTCAGAATGACCAGTAAGATCCGTTTGCTTGTAGGATTTAGAAATTTGGATTCTAAAATATTACGGTTGAAAATTTTTGGATTTGGTAATTTATTATTTGGTTGGTTTTGAATTTATTTTTATAGGATTTGTAGATTCTTGTAATATTTATTTGGTTAGTGAAAATAAAGTGGGATTTTGGATTTGAGTATTTTTAGAGAGAGATGAATAGAGGATGATTATTAAATGAATAAAGTACACGGGTCTCATCTAAAAGTTGCAAATCCTTAAAAAAAATTAGGTTTCAAGAATCCATGTTTTGTGGTGGGGCCCCATAGAAAACAAAGGAATCCTAGAAATCCAAATTCTCCAACCAAACACAAAATTAATGGAAATCCTAGATTATCACGGTCCAAATCCAAAATAATCCTGCAACCAAAACATGCCCTAAAACCTATTCAGCCGGTTACAAAGAGAATACAACGGTCCAAATTAATTCCTTATATAGTACTTCCATTTTTAATATAGAAGTGCCAAAGTATTACCCGTAATGTAAATTTGGGGGTTGGAGTTAGTGGGCTGCCAAATTTATTATTTAATAATGAGGCACGCATCTCATGGTGTCGGTAAAATAAAAGAAAAACATTAGTACTTCACTTTGATATTAATGGCATTTTCTTGTAAGTTTCGAAAGAATATCCATTTTGTAAGTTTGGATCTTGATAGCGATCTACTTTAGTAAAAAATGAACCATTTAGGTTTTGAATTTGGGTTTTTCTTTAACTTTAAATTCAGGCCTAGTTTTGGATAGATTACTTATTTTTAAACCCATGTAATTTTAAAATTGTGAAAAAAAAACTAAATACTTACAAAATACCGAAGTTTCAAGCCCAAAATAGATTATATGTATTATAATTATGATACTTTTTTAAAGAAATTCAGGTTTACCTTCAATTTTTTAGTCAAATACACATAATTATGCTCTCAAAAAACTTAATTTTATGATTTCTTCTAGCTTCTACTATGATTCGCTCTTTTCTACTCGATACTTCTCTTCCAATTCCCCAATTTTTCTCTCCAATTTTGTTTCTTAAACTATGCATCCTCGCAATCAAATCTTTCACTTCTAATACAATTCCTTTGTCTATGTTTTTAATTTCTGCATCTCTTGTTTAAATTCCTAATCTCCAACCCCAATTCCCTCGATTTTCTTACCTCCGCTCTCAATCATCCAATCTCCTCTCTCTTTTTCAGTATCTCCGCTCTTACGATGGTTAGAACGAGAACAATCAATAATAAAAAAGGAATATAAAGAAGTAAAAAAATTAAGGCAAACAATAATAAGAGGGTAAGTAATGATAAAAAAGAAGATTTTAGGAAAAAAAATTAAGGCAAGTTATGATATAACAAAAAATCCATGGAAAACTGTAGAATTTTTACTCTCATATCCTAATATCTTGGTAAATCTAAAAAATATTTTAAAGGGTATTATAGGCATTGTATAGAGAAATACATATACAAATTAGGGTTTGAGTTTAGAATAATGCTAAAATATATTTTTGAGTCTTTGCACGATTTTGGAACTTCGTGCATTTAAAATTAAGTCATCTCTCCAAACTTGGTAGAGAAACAATTTTCCCCAATTACTAATTGTAATACCCAGTTTTCGACGTAATATTTTACATATTTGAATGAAATAATTTTCCTATATTTGTTTATATTTATATTATATTCTTTTATGGTAATCCTCTAAAATCTTACTGAATATTTCCAACTCCTATTTTACTATTTTAACATAAATCCAATCTCCCCCTTTTGGCCAGGCCCATCTCCTTTTCCCAATTTCTTTTCCCCATTCCCATTTTCCTCAGCCCACTCTCATTATTCCTTCGCAAAATAAATATAAAACTATATGTATATACATAGCCCGGCCCTTTTCCCTTTATTTTCCCAATCCCTTTCCCTAAGCCCATGCATCCCATTCCCATTTCTCCCTGAAGTAAACTATATATATTTTTTCCTTTCTTTCATGTCGGCCCAGCCCACTTAGCCCGTGCCCCAGATCCCAAGCCCAAGCCCACACCCGCACGACCCGAACCCGACCCGCTCTTTACTTCCTCTTCTCCCCCAACGTTCTAAACCTTTCCCGCCTCTTTCGCACGTACCCACGTTCCTCGTCGCTGCCTGCCACGCCAACGCCCTGCTCCTCGCGACCACGACGTGTGCAACCGCCCTCAGACCCGCTCCCCCTCAACGACCTCAAACTCCTCCTTCTCTTTCTATCCCCACAGAAAACCCCTCACTCGAGCCCCACGGATACATCACCACCAATCCCTCCACACCGCCGACGAACTCCCAACACTACCTTCTCGCCTTCACCGCCATCACCACAACACTGGCACCACCCGAGATCCCCCATCAGCTCCACTGCAACCCATCACCGTCCCTGCATCCTCCACCACCGAGTGCCACTTCCCTGTACACCGAGCACCCTCTGCCTCACTACCGTTGCCACCCTCGCCGGAGCTCACAACTGAACCCATTCTCCACTCCAACCTCCTCTCAACACCCTCCTCGTCTTCCTAACGCCGCCACTATCTCCTCATCTTGCCGCTGTCACTCACAGCTGCCAACTTGTCAGTACCCTCCCCATCGTCACCGGAGAACTCTCCAGCCACCCACAACCTCCACTGTAGTCGAGCTCCACGAACCCAACTCCAAGCTCCACCCTAATCGACGAGCCATGCATCTTGCAGACACCGCAGCCGCCTCCTCCCATCGGCTGCCTTGACAACCCCGACGGCGCCTCCGTCGACCCCACGCCAGTACTCGGTAAAAATCTCTGTCTCTCTCTCTCTGTCTTTCTCTCTCCCTCTGTCTCTCAATCTCTGCCTCTCTCTCTGTCTCCCTCCCTCTCTCTAAATCTCTCTCTCTCTTTCTGTCTAACTCTCTCTATCTCTTTAAATCTCTCTCTCTAAAAATTTCTCTCTCTTTATCAGCATCTCTACCTCCCCCCGCATCAAAACGAGGAACAACTTGGAGCAGTGAAAAAAAAGGAGTGTTTCCTGATTTAAAATCAGGAAAGTTTACAGAGGAGGCATCACGTGCTAGCACGTGACCAACAGTCACGTGTTGGCACGTGACATTTAAAAGCAGCGGCAAAGGCAAATCAGTTCCCTGATCAAATCAAGGAAAAGGCTTCAGAAAAGGTCACGTGCTCACACGTGACCAGGGATCACGTGACGGTTGAGCAGCGGCCAGAAAATAGAGCGCAAAAATGAGAAGGAAAGCTAGTTCCAGGGGTCACGTGCTTACACGTGACCAGGGGTCACATGCTTACACGTGACCATGGGTCACGTGGCCACACGTGACCTGCTTTCAAAGCCTCTCTATTTAACAGAATTAAATTCTGAAAAGGATTCAAATCTTTCCAGAGGAGAATGATTATTTGGAACCGATTGGATTAAAGATTTAAAGGTGATTAAATATCACCTATCTATGGAAAAATCTTGAACTTGGAAAGATTTTCCTTAAAATCTAACCGAAATAACAAAGGAAGATCTTTGGATTTAAAATCCAATGGTGAATAAAATTCACCTAATAATCCAAAGGTCCAAATAAATGATGAATGCCAATCAAATCTCTAATGAATACCAATCAGACCCCTCAATGAATGATTCATCGAAACTAATTGATCCTGCTCCTTCTCCTATAAATAGGAGCCAAGGGAAACAGAGATCGGGGGACAGAGCGATAAAAAAAGAGAGAGAGAGAAAAATAGAGCCTTGAGACTTTGGAGGAATTTGGATCTTCTGCAAAAGAAAACCTTAAGTAAGAAGGGGGAGGCTTTCAAAAAAAAAGAGAATTTAATTCTCAAAAGAGTTTAACTCTGATATTAAAAAGAAGAACTTAGTTATCTCTTTAGCAGAGGATCTGCAAAGTGCACATCTCCCCATGAATTGAGAATTTAATTCTCATTGGGTCGAGATCCTGCCATGCAGATCCAAAGCATAGAGAGGGAATGGATGTTTGAGAATTTAATTCTCATAGAATTATAGGAATTTAATTCCTTCGAATTAAAATTAGGGTTTAACCCTATGTTGTAGGAATTTAATTCCTTTAAAATGAACAGAACCAGGGTTTAACCCTATTTAAGAACTTAATTCTGTCAAAATAACAGGAATTTAATTCCCTTAAGAAAGAAGAAATTAGGGTTTGACCCTATGATAGAATTCAGTTCTTCATATACACCAGGAAATTAATTCTTACAGAAGAAAAGCCGGGGTTTAACACCATCTAAGAATATAATTCTTCAAAAAAAAGAAAAGTGGGAATTTAATTCCTCTAAAGTTATAGCTAGGGTTTAACCCTATGAAGAGTTTAATTCTTAAAAAGATAAACACATCTTCAAACAGGCAAAGAAGCAGGGCCACGTGTTACCACGTGACCCCCGAAAAGTTCCACAGAGAAGGGCTTTAAGGCAATGCCTCACGTGCCCCACGTGACCCCTTGGCAGAAGCTCTAACAGACAAAACATTTAAATGCCCGTCACGTGACAACACGTGATGCTCCAAAGTATTCAATACTTTTGACAGAATAAAATAAATTGAGGGCGCTCTCACGTGCTACCACGTGACCCCTCTTGCCTTAGTGTTTAACACTAAAATTGAAACCTCTATATCCAGTGTTCAACACTGATTTTCTTAGTGTTTAAACACTAATTTGGAAAACTCTATTTATAGTGTTTAACACCGACTTTCTTAGTGTTGAACACCAACCTGGAAAACCCTGTTTTCAGTATTTAACATTGATCTGCCTTAGTGTTAAACACTAATTTGAAATCTCCACTGTCAGTGTTTAAACACTGATTTGTTTCAGTGTATAAACACTAATTTGAAAGTCCTGTTGCTGGTGTTTAACACTATCTTTTAGTGTTAAACGCTAACTTGTCAATCTCATTCTCAGTGTTCAACACTGGTTGATTTTTAGTGTTTAACACTAACTTTAGCCCCATTGGCTAAGTGTCTAGAGGCAAAGCCTCTCCTCTAATGGACCAACAGAGGGCCAATATCCTAAACATGATTGGACTTAGCCCAAGCTGGCCATAAGTCCTCAATTCAAATTCAACTGATCCAATGGGCTCATAATATAATTAATTGGTCTTGGTTCTAAATTGGGCGAAAGATTATTTAATCTACCTCGATTTAAGGGTACATCTCTTCACTCCTTTGATATTCGGCGTTGTAATTCCTCAACGTCTTCAAAGAGGTGACGGGTCCTGATGACCACATATTGATACGGACTGTGGGGTCCTTAAACCCATGGACTATGAGGTCCTTAACCTTAACCTTGACCGTGATGTCTTAAAACTAACGACGGACTGTGGGGTCCTTAAACCCATGGACCATGAGGTCCTTAACCTTGACCGGGATGTCTTAAAACTAACGCCGGACTGTGGAGTCCTTAAATCCATGTACTATGACGTCCTTAACCTTGACCGTGATGTCTTAAAACTAATATTGGACTGTGGAGTCCTTAAACCCACGGACTATGAGGTCCTTAACCTTGACCGCAATGTCTTAAAACTAACATTGGACCGCAATGTCCTTAAACTACCTATCGACCACAATGTCACTAAACTAAACAACATGGCTCCCTTAATTGCTCTATTGTTGGATCGAAACGATCCCGTTAAGTTGATCTTAGTCTGAAAACTAGACTAACGTATCCTTAACAAACGTTTAAGTTGATCTTAGTCCCCAATGAGGCTAATGCATCCTTAAACCCAAAACCCCCAAACCTAAATCTAAGATAATACGGATTTGGACTAGTCCACGCCCTACGGGCGACGACATAACTCAGTCTCCGTATACAATCCACGGGCAACTAAACGCAAAATAAACACACACGACATGAAGTGACCATCTGGAGAAGGAGAAAGTGGTTACCGCGATGCGGTTGCGTAATTAACTGCAGGGGCTTGCGTCTGCAGGGAAGAGCGTCCCCACAATCAAAACCCTCTCAAGCGAGGGGGAATCTGACGAAGTCTGCTACATTGGACGCATCCGTTTAAACCTTCGATACACGGTGCCATAAATCAACTTGGCATCTTCGGAGAGGTGGACGGATAGCACCAATTAGCATCTGCCCCGAATCTCAGGCGAGACGTCCTCACGTCGTCGCCGCCTTTCGGAGGGGAAAAGATTCTGGCACGCCCGGTGGGGCCTTTTCCTCTTTCCACTCCACACTTCGTGCGTCGTGATTCGCGAACCAATCACGGTTCGTTGAGGGTTGCCCTTGGGTTTCTAGGTACTAAGATTTGGTGTTTTGCTTGGTGCAGAAAGCAAAGGATCAATGGCGTTCACCTGCTCAAAGTGTTCCACATGCAACTGCAACCCACGTCTTACCTTAACTGGGGGTATATCTTATGGGCCCCAGGAGGCTTCCCTGTTCACAATGCCGATGGAACAGGTTACTCAAGCCACCACGGGATTGTTTTTCGGGACCATGCTCCCGCCAATGAGCTTCACCGCTCCTGTGCCAACACCGGAAGCTCCTAAGAAGTCAGTCTTCGATTCGATTACAGCTACTGCGGCCCCTCTCAACGGATCGTCCAACTCCAGCTCCTCGGTCTTCGCCAGACTGGGCCAAAATTCTTGTGGGCCCACAATGAAGCTTGCAATCCCAAAGAAGGTTATTCCGAAGAGGATAGCCATCCCTGCTCCTGGAGTCGTCAAGGCGGCTTCTCCTACCAAAGGGTCGGTCTTTACAAGATTGACTGTTCCAGCACCCGCTACGGTTCCTGTCCCTGCTCAGAAGACTGTTTTCAACCGATTGGATACTGCTTCTCAAAGGACATCAGTATTCAACAGGCTGACGCCAGCAGCAGCCCCTCACCTGGACAGGGGGCAAGACAAAGTCGTCCCCATCACCGAACCAACTCCATCAGCTCGACACGCTCGACGTCTCTACTGGCACCGAGTGAGGAAGGCCGGAGGCAACTCCCCTTCTGGGCTAACTCCTCCAGCCCCGACGACAGAGGTTAATGCTGCTGTTCCAACTGAGAACAGCTTTGAGATGCTAAATAAGGTGCGTAGGAATTCTCCTACCGCGGTGCTAAAAAGGTCTCCCCATCCGCTGAAAAAGGCCGCGGAAATAAAGTCAGAACAGCCCCAATCTCCTCAACGGCTGTCTTCCAAAATCTATAAAGTCTGGTGGCAGACCCGAGACTCGGTGATCGATCCAAATTTCTCCCGCTAGCACAAGAAGATGAAAATCCAACAGGAAGTCAGTAACCAGGTTAAGCCACGAAAATCTGTCTGGGTGCCCACTTCAACAGCCCCCTCAACTTCCACTGCTCATAAAAAGAAGAGGCCAGAGAGGACCCCCGGGCCTGCAACGAAAGCTAAAAGCGCTGAGCCCATACGCCCTAAGACTGGGGGCAGGATGGTCCACACTGTATACATGGCGTCAGAGAAAGAAGATAGCCGTGCGTCTACAGGTCATAGACCGCTCACACGGTCGGTGACCAAAGCTCAGGAGCAACAGCAAAAGCTCCAGGAAATGATGATCGCAATGGCCGCGCTTACTAGGCCGAAAGAATGCCCCGAGGTGTCCTCGGATCAGCAACAAGAACAAGAAACCGACTCCGAGTTCCTCCGGAGGATAGTGGAAAAGAAAGATAGAGAGGCTGCAGAACAAGCGGCCAACATAAAGCAAATAGCCTATTTATTCCAGGACATGATGGGAATGATGATCCAACAAGACCCACCTACTAAGGATCCTCCGATCGTCCTTGAAGACGACAAGGGAGAGACGTCAAATACGCCACCGGCTCTCTCAACGGCCAAGAAGGAGACAATCTCTAAGGCTGACTTGGACGACTATATAGCCCGGCAAATCCGGGTTCATCATGCGACTGAGGCAGCTGGTCAAGTCGTAAAAACGGGGCGACCATATCCGGGCTGGTACGACCAAAATAAATATCCGCCGTGTTATACAATACCAAAATTCCACGTGTATAAGGGGACTGACAATCCCCACCAGCATGTTGCCCAGTTCAGGGCCCTTTGCGGTAACACCGGCGATGACGATAAACTGTTGTTTCGCCAGTTCGTGGGCAGCTTATCAGAGACAGCGTTCGAATGGTATTCGGAACTCTCGAACGATTCCATCAAGACGTTCGCTGAAATAGAATTGCTATTCACCCAGCGATTCGCAAGCGCCAGCGAACGCACTCCGATAACAGCATTAATTAATGCTAGGGTGAAACCAGGCGAAACGTAGGTCCAGTACGCTATACGCTGGCGAAATTTGTGGTCAAAATGCGAACAACGCATTGAGGAAGCGCCCGCGGTGGGCATGTTTGTGGGAACCCTAGACCTTCATGCAACTATCTCCCAGTTTATGATGTTCTTTAAGCCAACCACGTTCCAGGATTTAATCGACAAGTTGGCCCATATAGACCAGATGGGTCATAGACCATCTCCCCCGAAGCCGGAGCCTCGGAGTGACAAGGGTAAAGGGAAGGCAACCTTCGTTGCGAATGCTCAGCAGCAACCTAGTGCCCCAAAGCTGGCGGATCAACTGGAAGAAAGACGCCGGTATTATAATGAGAAGATGAAGCGCCCCTACTCGTTCTCGCGGGATAAGACAAAACGGTTATTCGAGCTGGCAGTACGCAACAGACTTATAAACTTGCCAAATCCAAGGCGACCGCCACAACCCACTGAGGTGAATAACCCCAATTATTGCCCTTACTATCAAACGGTAAGCCATCTGATTGAGGATTGCTTCGTTTTCAAAGGATGGATTGGAGATCAATACCTCCAGGGGAAGTTTGCACTTTCCGAAAAGTGGAAGGTGAACCCGCCACAGCCGCATACGCCTAAGAAAGCAGATACACCGGGGGCAACCTGTTCCTTTATTGAAGAAGCTCCATGGAAGGTCGTGCTGTCAACTAAAACCAAAAGAATGCTGAGTGATCTTCATGCGTGCCCAGCGGTCAAATGGAAGAACCCGCTTGAACCTCAAATCATCAAAGGGATGCTGAAGCCGCGTCCAACTACGAAGAGCGGTGGTGATGGCCCAAATACTCACACCCAACCGTCAAAATTTTCGAAGAAAAAGAAGAAGAAATCTAAGAACCCCATGAAGTCTGGAGACAAGCGCACGGATTTACAGAAACAGATTGACGCGCTGGAGGAGTATAATCAAAAGGCGCGGACTCCCGTCACGCTACAAAAGTTCCTCAACCATGTCTTTCAGGAGGAAGATGACGGAGAGAGCTCATTGGATGAATCCGAGTGGTATGTGGCGAGTTGTCATCTGATTTCCCACTCGGAAGACGAGAAAACTCCTGGTACTGAGAAACTGGGGGCACAGCCTGAGCCAGAACTTGTATGGCCAACAGATGAAATAATCGACGCCTTTCTAGACGAGATCCGTTTGAAGAGTAAAGCCGATCAGGAGCGTGAGATGGCTGCATCGGAAGGAGCCAAGTGCAGGCGACTAAACGAAAGAGTCGAAGCACTCCCGCTAGATCAAAAGATCTCCGATGTGAATAAAAACGTATTCAAGACGAGGAAAAGGTTTGCCAAAGCCATGTCAATGGGGATGAAGCTACCACCCTCGGAAGAGAACCCGTTCGATGGGGTGGAGAGGCACCCTAATTATTGCTCATATCATCGGAAAATTTCATACCCTACGGAGGAGTGCGGCTCTTTTAGGATATGGTGGCAGGGATACGTTGCTCACCGGCAACATTTTAAGCGCATGAAACGCAGAACTCGTCGGGAGCAGAAAAGTACAACCGACAGGCCCAAAAGAACCACCGGCAACTGTTACATGGTCGACGCCGGAGGGTCACACGTTCTCACCTTTGGGAGCGACTCTGATGAGGAAATGGCTTTGGGCCCTCTCTTTAAAGAGTCCGTCTTAGGGAAAGAGGAAGGACCGGAGCTCTGCGAGAACATTCAGCTGCGCAATCGCACGATCCCGGAAAAGAATCTCGGGCCCGCAAATAGAAAAGATAAGGGAAAGGAAAAGGTCACTGAGGATATCGCCTTAGATGACCAAGTCATGAAAGAGCTGACTGCCAAGGACCCTCCCAGGAAGGGTAAGATAGACTACAACATCCTAGCGCACCTAAGGAAGCTACCTTCTCAGCTCAACATTCTCGATGCCCTCTTATTATCCAAAGAAGCGCAAGATTCATTAATCAAGGCGTTACAAGAACCCGAGCAGTTCCAAGCCTTCCTCGCCGCAGAAAGGATGAAGGATGAACTGGAAGAAGTGCACACGGCCGACATCACTTTCGGTGACGAAGACCTTCTCCTCGGGACGAGCGACCACAACCGTCCCCTATATATCTCTGGATACTGCCATGATATCAAGATAGGCAAGATCCTGGTGGATAATGGATCCTTCGTCAATCTCCTTAATGCTCGGGTGTTGAAGGAAATCTGCATGAGCGTGCAGTACCTGGCTCGTGACAAAATTACCATCTCCAGTTTCGACTCCCAGTCGTCACGAACTCTCGGATATGTAATACTAACATTACGCTTCGGACTGCTCGTCACGGACATCAAGTTTCACGTAATTGACGCCAAGACCTGCTACAATGCCTTGCTCGGTCGCCCTTGGTTACACGAGTACAACATCATCCCTTCTACACAGCATCAGTGTATGAAGTACTTTAAGGATGGTTTCGAGTATACCGTAACTGGTGAGCTGAACCCATTCTCCGTGAACGAAGTCCGCAAGTACGAAGATGCAAAGTACTTTTTGCCAGACTTCGAGGATACAGAAAAGTGTCGCAAGCCGGAAAACAAAGCCGCCGTCACCATCCCTGTTTTTGGGAGCGATACCGAAGAAGAAGAAGAGATAGTTTACGCTGGGCCGTCTCGATGCAACAACCCGGGACCGTCCGCCCCCACGTTGATCTTCGGAAGTGACTCGGAAGATGAGGTTAATGCCGTGTTCTCTAGTCGGCCGTCAATACAAGCATCCCCTAGCGATGATCAGAGTTTGCAAATCACCATGGTGCCGCGAAAACACTACAAGGATCTCGACGCACTTCAATCTCACAATGTGCAGGACTTGCAGACGTTTTACGTCCCTCCCAGGGGAAAGGGTGAAAAGGCGATCCTATTCTACCAATCCACGGAAGCAAGAGTGGAGAAAGAAATCTGGCATGGCGCGGATTCTACACTCGACATGCTCCAACCCATCCGCTTGCCCAGATACTACACAAATGGACAAAAGAGGCTATTAAGGCGCCAAGGAGTACCCTTAAAACAGACTGTTCGACAAGCTCGGTTCTACAACAGGATTTGGGAGGTCCTTGGGACTCAGCGCAAATTGCCCAACGGGAGAATGGAAACACTTGGGCTTAGATATGTGAGATCCGAGAAACGGGAGTGAGTCCACGGCAGCTACGCCATATATAACTTCGATGAGGAGAAAAACGCCCTGTCGAGCGATGCTAACCCCTCGTCAAAACTGGATCCCGCAAGCGAAGTGCCGAGTCCGTGGTTTGAAGAACGAATGGATAAGATTATCAGGAAAGCGAGTCAAAAAGCTCGAGACAACCATAGTCGGGAAATGTCCATCTACGAGAAAGCCAGGACGCAACGTCTGTTTCAACAGGCTGCAAAAGACGAAGATGCTCCTCCCTGTCGACCCATTGCGCAAAAGGCCCGACGCAGAGGTAGAAATAAGCCAAAAGTCGGAAAAAGGAGCCGACAGCAACGATGCAGGATTAAAGAGTCATGTGATCGGGTATTGCGCGGTCCGGACTTGTCCCTCATGAAGAAGATGAGTCGAGCGTATTCCTTCCCTCAAGAAAAGACGAAGAAAATACTCGATCTCGCTATGAAGCACCGAATGATCACACTTCCGGAGTCTAAGCACCCTGAGCAAGCTAACAAAGTTTCTCATCTGGGCTATTGCTCTTATCACCGAGCCATAGGACACCCTATCGAAGACTGCTTCACCTTCAAGAACTGGGTCGAAGACCAATACCAGCAAGGCAGATTTGCTCTATCCGACAGCTGGAGGGTAACGCCGCCACAAAAACACGAACCCAAAGACACAAGAGCAGAACCAGATCCACATCGGTCTTGGAAGCGAGCTCGTACCTGTCGTGTGATAACGATATCAAAAGAAGAGTCCGAGAATATGGATGACTTTCCCTGGTGCTTCGAAAACAATGACAATGAGGTAATCTCAGAATTTCCGCCAGCTCCGAAAGAACTAGAAGATGGCATACATACTACTGCAGATAACCTCAAGAGGATTGAGTTGGGATCGGCAGACGATCCGCGACCGACATTCGTCAGCGAGCTGCTATCTGAAGAAAGGGTGGCTGCGTTAAAAGGCGTGCTTCTACGGCATAAAGATTGCTTCGCGTGGAACTATTCCGAGATGCCAGGATTGGATCCAGAGATTGCGGTGCATAAATTAGCAATATCCCCGGATATCAAGCCATTCAAACAGGAGCCGAGAAGGATGCGGCTCGAGCTGGAGATGAGCATTAACGCCGAAGTCAAGAAGCTGATTGATTCTGGGTTTATCCAGGAGGTACAGTATCCTGACTGGGTCGCCAACATCGTCCCTGTGATGAAGAAAAATGGGACAGTGCGCATATGTGTGGACTTCCGAGATCTCAATAAAGCCTGCCCGAAGGACGATTTCCCAGTGCCGGTCACCGAACTAATGATAGACAATACATCCACTCATGAGGTTTTCTCCTTCATGGACGGTTAATCAGGGTACAATCAGATAAAGATGCATCCCGACGACCAGAAGCACACCGCATTCCGGACTCCTTTGGGTATATTCTGCTACAAACTCATGCTCTTCGGATTAAAAAATGCCGGTGCCACCTATCAGAGGGCCATGACAAAGATCATTGATGATATCATACATGAAATCGTCGAGTGCTATATCGACGACCTCGTAGTAAAGAGCATCTAGAGCATCTGAAGACCGTATTTCAACGCCTTCGGCAATATAATTTGAAGATGAATCCCCTCAAATGCGCGTTCGGAGTCTCCTCGGGTAAATTCCTGGGATTCATCATCCGACACCGAGGTATCGAAATAGATCCATCTAAGATCAAGGCGATCATGGAAATGCCACCGCCAAGGACTCTCAAATAGCTGCGGTCTCTCCAAGGGAAGCTCGCGTACATCCGGCGATTTATCGCCAACATGTCAGGCAAGTGTCGTCCTTACAGTCACCTGATGAAGAAGGGAACTCCGTTCGTCTGGGACCGAAAATGCCAGAGCGCGCTAGATGAAATCAAGCAATACCTGCAGAACTCGCCGGTACTGGCTGCTCCGGTTAAGGGAAAGCCCCTTATCTTATATACAACCGCCCTAGAAGGTTCTTTAGGCGCATTATGGGCGCAAGAAAACGACCAAGGGAAGGAGAGAGCGCTCTACTATTTAAGCCGAGTTCTTCTGGGGGCAGAAAGCAATTACTCCCCTATCGAAAAACATTGCCTAGCGTTAATCTTTGCAATAACAAAACTCCGGCACTATGCGTTAGCACATGAAGTCCGTCTTATATCAAAGGTGGACCCCCTAAAATTTCTAATGTCAAAGGCCATATTGACAGGGAGACTCGCTAAATGGGCCCTGCTCCTGATGGAGTTTTCAATAACCTATCAGCCTCTTAAGGCAGTGAAAGGTCAAGCCATCGCCGACTTCCTTGCTGAGCATCCAGTACCTACCGGTTCTCTTCTAAATTGCGATTTGCCGGACGAACATGCATTTGACGCGATCGGCGGTGGTGATACCCGATGTGAACATTATTTCGATGGAGCGTCCTCCGTAAAGAAGCGCAAACAAAGTACCCCAATGATCAAATCGGGGGTAGGCCTCATCTTCGTAACTCTACAAGGGGGGATAATGCGCTTCGCTTTCTCCTTAACAGAACCGAGGACGAACAATGAAGCCGAATACGAAGCTTTGATAGCAGGCTTCGAGATCGCCATCGACATGGGAATTGAAAACCTCCTCATATACGGGGATTCTCAACTGGTCGTTAGTCAAGTAAACGGCGACTACCAAACGCGCAAACCGGAATTGGTGAAGTATGGTGAAAAGGTGCGACAACTGTTGACCCAAATTCCCTCCTATACTCTGGAAAGCATATCACGCGCGGAAAACAGCAAAGCAGACGCGTTGGCCAAGCTCGCTAAAGAACTGGCTAACGAGAACCTTGATGACGTTAAAATCGTGGTGCAAAGCCGTCGGGTGCTTGCCCCCGCGGAAATATTTCCGGAATCATCCGAAGAGAAGGAGTGACTGAGCAAACGACCCTACAAATAAAAGACCGTGAGAAGGCTGAGGACTGGAGGGAGGTCTTCATAGACTACTTTAAGTCCCACCAAATGCCCGAAGAAGCGCCCTTTAGACATCAGCTTATGAAACGAGCTCTGTCTTTCGCCTTCGTCAACGATACTCTGTACAAGAGGTCGTTTGATTCTCTGTGGCTGAGATGTTTAGGACCTGACGAAGCAGAAAGATTCGTTCAGGAAGTTCATGACGGAATCTGTGGTTCTCATCAAGTAGGCCCGAAGATGAAGTTAAAAATTAAACGGATGGGCTACTACTGGCCCACGATGATCCAGGACTGCCTCGAATATGCGAAGCAGTGCCACTCATGCCAAATCCATGGAGATTTCATCCACCAGCATCCGAATCCGCTACATCCAACGGTGGCTAGCTGGCCATTCGAAATGTGGGGAACTGACATAGTCGGCCCCATCGAACCGGCATCGTCTCGGGGACATCGTTTCATCCTGGCGACGACTGATTACTTCTCCAAATGGGCAGAAGCAGTACCGCTGAGGGAAGGGAAGACGGAGAATATCCTCCACTTTTTCAAGACGAACGTCATTTATCGGTTTGGAACTCTGCGGCGGATTATCTCCGATAACGGGCCGGCCTACAGAAGCCATAAGATCAGCCGCTTTGCGCAACAGCATAATATAGACTGGAGATACTCCTCAGTTTATAATCCACGAGCTAATGGTCTAGCTGAGGCCTTCAAAAAGACCTTGACAAAGATCATGAAGAAGACGGTGTCCCGAAATAAGAAGGACTGGCACGAGAGACTGCAAGAAGCTCTCTGGGCATATCGGACTACGTTCAAGACGGCCACGAACACGACGCCATACGCATTGGTATTCGGTACGGAAGCAGTACTCCCCCTCGAGATAGAGCTACCTTCTCTACGAGTGGCAGTCCACCACGAGTCGACAGACGAAGAAAATGCTCACCTCCGGCTTGAGGAGCTTGATGCCCTCGATGAAACCCGGCTCATAGCGCAATAAAATCTGGAGGCTTACAAAGCAAAAATGACGCTCTCGTATGAAAAATTGACCAGGCCGAGGACATTCCGCCAAGGCAAACTCGTGCTAGTGATCAAAAGGCCTATGATCCCCGATCGCGCTAAGCGGGGAAAATTCGAGCTAAACTATGAAGGCCCGTACATCATAGACAAAGGCTACCAGGGTGGAGCCTATCTACTCAGGGATATGCACGGTGAAAGGCCTTTCAGGCCAATAAACGGCCGCTTCCTAAAGAAATACTACGCTTAAGGAGTCACAGCCTAAGTCAATGATAGATGACGACGACTATGTCCGCTCGCTATCTTCCTAAGCTCAACCTCAATAAGTAGTAGCCGGCCCTCTCCACGATGGACCGAAACGTCCTTAAACTAACGACGGACCGAAACGTCCGTAAACTAACGACGGACCGAAACGTCCTTAAACTAATACCGCAGCATCCTTAGGCTGACAAAAAAAAAGAAAAAAAAGAAAAAAATATAATAAATAAAAACGGTATGTCCATCAGCAAAAAGGGCACGGATGAAAACCCGAAAGGGCTCCGTGAGTAAAAACAGCAGAGCTACCGACGAGTGTTCGTGAAAACCCGAAAGGGCGCGACCTCGTAAAAAAAAAGAGAAGAAAATAAAAAGAAAAAAACGGTATGTTCATAAGCAAAATGAGCACGGATGAAAACCCGAAAGGGCTCCGTGAGTAAAAATAGCAGGGCTACTGGCGAGTGTTTGTGAAAACTCGAAAGGGCGCAATCTCGTTAAAAGACACTTACAGGGCCCTCACGACCTTGTAAGGAGAAACCACATGCGTGAGATCCTTACGACTCACAAGGGAGCAACACACTTAGGATTCCTCACGATTCCTAAGGAGAAATTACACTTGCGAGATCCTCACGACTCGTAAGGAGAACTCTCTTATGGGACCCTCACGGCTCATAAGATTTGAAAGCCTTAAGTTACAGAGACCTGAACCTGTGCTTAAGCAACCCCCAAAACCTTCGATATTGCCCTACAAGCGGCTCATACTGACCCTTGTATACAATCCACGGGCGCGAATAAACATTTCCTCAGCAAAGTCTCACCCGTGACTAGGGGTATGTCCCTACGGTGAACAACCCTTATGAGTCCTCTCGACTTATAAGGAGAAAGCCCTCTTGTAAGATCCTTACGAATTACAGAGGAACATACACTTAGGAATCCTCACGATTCCTAGGGAGAAAATACACCTACGAGATCCTCATGATTTGTAGGGAGAAATACCTTTGTGAGACCCTTACAACTCATGAAGTCAAAAGCCTTAGTCGACGGGACCCTAACCCTGTTTGCTAAGCCATCTTTGTTCAATATCGACAGAGGCAGATGATGACTCGCTCCTGGCCATATCCCAGTTGTAGCGGTGCTGATGCCGAAATCTGTATCTAATTTCAGGTTTATAGCGAAAAGCCAGTAGGCCACACGTGCATACGAGATAGTCGAAATAATGGGGCAACTTGCAATAAAAAGCAGCAAGTAAAAATGTATGCACGCAAAATAGCCGAAATGATGGGACAACTCGCAATAAAAAACAGCGAGTAAAAATGAAATAAATAGCCGAAATGATTGGACACCGCGAAAAATAGCCGAAATGATAGAGCAATCGCGACCTCCGCGATATAAAAGCTGAAATGATAGAGCATCGCGGAAAAAGAAATAAAAAAAAGTTTTAATTTATGCCCTACAGGTGATGTTCTATCACACCCTATATACGATCCAAGGGCGTAAACAAAAAAGGGATCATACTTCTCCCCCAGGTTTCATCATAAGAAGAAGCAAAATCTCGACGGTCCGCGAATGACTTAGAGATCATCTCAGCACTCATCTCGTAACAACGAACACGACTTCAGGCGAGACGGAACAGCGGCAACTCCCAGTTCCGTGGCTTGGCGATATCCTGATCACCGAAAAGTCAAATCCCAATTCCGTGGATTGCCAATACAATCAACAAAACTCCTGGTTACGTGGAACGCGGATAACGTCGCTCTTTGACCCCGTGGAAAACGTCCAGAGCGGATCCTGGTCCTCGCAGAGCACGACAGTGAACCCGTGTGATGCATCCAGAGCGGAGCCCAGTCCTCGCCGAGCAGGGCTGTGAATCCGTGTGAAGCAACTAGTGCAAAATTCCTGGTTACGTGGAACGCAGATAACGTCACTCTTTGACCCCGTGGAAAACGTCCAGAGCGGAGCCTAGTCCTCGCCAAGCACGGCAGTGAACCCGTGTGAAGCATCTAGTGCAAAATTCCTGGTTACGTGGAACGCGGATGACGTCACTCTTTGACCCCGTGGAAAACGTCCAGAGCGGAGCCTAGTCCTCGCCAAGCACGACAGTGAACCCGTGTGAAGCATCTAGTGCAAAATTCCTGGTTACGTGGAACACGGATAACGTCACTCTTTGACCCCGCGGAAAACATCCAGAGCGGATCCTGGTCCTCGCAGAGCACGGCAGTGAACCCGTGTGAAGCATCCAGAGCGGAGCTTAGTCCTCGCCGAGCACGGCAGTGAACCCGTGTGAAGCATCTAGTGCAAAATTCCTGGGTACGTGGAACGCGGATAACGTCACTCTTTGACCCCGCGGAAAACATCCAGAGCGGAGCCTAGTCCTCGCCAAGCACGCAGTGAACCTGTGTGAAACATCTAGTGCAAAATTTCTGGTTACGTGGAACGCGGATAACGTCACTCTCAGAAAACATCCAGAGCGGATCCTGGTCCTCGCAGAGCACGGCAGTGAACCCGTGTGAAGCATCCAGAGCGGAGCTTAGTCCTCGCCAAGCACGGCAGTGAACTTATGTGAAGCATCTAGTGCAGAATTCCTGGTTACGTGGAACGCGGATAACGTCACTCTTTGACCCCGCGGAAACATTCAGAGCGGATCTTGGTCCTCGCAGAGCACGGCAGTGAACCCGTGTGAACCATCCAGAGCGGAGCCTAGTCCTCGCCGAGCACGGTAGTGAACCCGTGTGAAGCATCTAGTGAAAAATTCCTGGTTACGTGGAACGCGGATAACGTCACTCTTTGACGCCGTGGAAAGCGTCCAGAGCGGAGCCTAGTCCTCGCCAAGCACGGCAATGAACCCATGTGAAGCATCTAGTGCAAAATTCCTGGTTACGTGGAACGCGGATAACGCCACTCTTTGACCCCACGGAAAACATCCAGAGTGGATCCTGGTCCTCGCAGAGCACGACAGTGAACCCGTGTGAAGCATCCAGAGCGGAGCCTGGTCCTTGCCAAGCACAGCAGTGAACCCGTGTGAAGCATCCAGAGAAAACACCGGACTGTGGAGTCCTTAAAATCCACGGACTATGACGTTCTTAACCTCGACCGTAATGTCTTAAAACTACCGATCAACCAGCCTGATTCTGTACTGATTCTACCTTGGTTTAAGGGTACATCTCTTCACTCCTTTGATACCTGGCATTGTAATTCCTCAACGTTTTCAAAGAGGTGACGGGTCCCTGCAACCAAACATCGGACTGTGGAGCCCTTAAATCCACGGACTATGAGGTCCTTAACCTTGACCGTGACGTCTTAAAACTAACATCAGACTGTGGAGTCCTTAAATCCACGGACTATGAGGTCCTTAACCTTGACCGTGATGTCTTAAAACTAACATCGGACTGTGGAGTCCTTAAATCCATGGACTATGAGGTCCTTAACCTTGACCGTGATGTCTTAAAACTAATATCGGACCGTGGAGTCCTTAAATCCACGGACTATGAGGTCCTTAACCTTGACCGTGATGTCTTAAAACTAACATTGGACCGTGGAGTCCTTAAATCCACGGACTATGAGGTCTTTAACCTTGACCGGGATGTCTTAAAACTAACATCGGACTGTGGAGTCCTTAAATCCACGGACTATGAGGTCCTTAACCTTGACCGCGATGTCTTTAAACCACGACACTCTGGAAACCATCCCGAACCAACCCCTGACCCCGCGAAATACGGATAAGGGTGACCGCATCCAGCACTTGCGGGTCCTCACGACCTGCAAGGAAGAAAACTCTCTCGTGAGATCCTTACGACTCTCAAGGGAAAACCCGCTTAAGAACCCTCACGATTCTTAAGAAGAACTTATACCTACGGGATTCTCTCGACCCATAGGGAGAAAAAACTCTTTATGAGACCCTTGTGGCTCATAAAATGCAAAAATCTTAGGAAGCAGATCTTAACCCTGAATCCTAATCCATCGCTGCCCTGCAAAGAGATCAAGATAAATTGTTCGCAAAACACATTCAATGAAAAGAGACACACCACTGAGAAGAAAATTGTATCTTTTATTCATAAACCAAAATGGATACAAAGTACAATTCATGAAAGAACAAAAAGAAAATACTCTCATCCATGAGTATGTACAAAAAAGAAAGAAAAATATACAAGTTTTTTCAAGCCGGCGGGCGATTTAGCAGTTTCGCTAGCTCATCCTGCTTTTGCTGGGCTACGGCTTAATGATTCAGGATCGCCAGAAGACGGGCCTCCGCCTGAGCCTGCTGGGCCTGGTACGAGGCGAGCCGACCTTCAAGCTCTCTCTCGGTGGCCTTGTGAGTCTCGACCCTCTCACGAGTGAACGTGGCAGCCTTATCAAGAGCCACCACCTCCCTGATAGACTCTTGAAGCACCCGCCAGAGTTCATACGCTTTGTTGGCCTTGGCAGCAAGACTCGCCTGAAGCTCGCTCAGCGCTTTAGAAGCCAGCTCCCTCTCCGAGAATTTGCGGCCAAGCCTCTTCTCGCACGATGTCATGTTTGCCGCGCACTGCGCTATCAGCCCCCGCAAGTCCGCCTTTGCAGCCATGACCTCCGAGGAAAGACGGGAACATTCAAGTGCGTGCAAGCAAGCCTCCACCTGCCGACAGAACTCCACCCAGACTCGCACCACCTCTTCGCTATGGTAGGTGGCAAGAAAGGGAAGAGAACCGTTAGCCTCAGCAGCAAATGCTTCAGCTGTGGTTGCACTGCCAGCACGAAGCTCCTCGATCAAAGACGACAGAGAGACAAGGCTCAATTGGGCCAAGCGTTCTGAAGCTCGCAAAGCATAAGGGCCGGGCGGCATGACGACACGCGATTCCAACGCTATTGGAGCTGGCAAGGCTGTTCAAAATTGAAAAATATTAGTAAGACTCTTAAACAAAGGAACAAGTGAAGCTATACCGAAACTTCACCTACCTACGGTCATGCAAGAAGGAGCTGAGGGTTCCCCTGGCCCTTCGAGAACCTCGACCTCATCATCGGACTCCAAAGCTGTAGAAAATATCAATGTCAACATGCAAAATAACAACGATGCTATGAGAAATGGTGAAACACTCACCTTGTCCAGATGAGAGGACGATGCGTTGAGGAGATATCGCCTGCGGGGCGGCCATTTCCAAAAGATGCTGGAAGGATTGCCGAGGAGACAGATCGACGATGGAAGCCGCCAGTCCACGCAATTATGAAAAGACAGAAGAGTTCAGGTAACAGAAAGATTACTAGCTCAAAACATGGAAGGTTACCTTCAACACTCCTCCCATTCCGAGCCGGGGGGATAGCAGCTTCAATGGCCTCTGTCGTGACCTCAGGCTCCAACAAAGGGAGGGTAGTCCCGACTACCTCCATCTCAACCTCTGGGCCGCCTTCAGGTAGAGTCATTAGGACGGTGACCACCGAGAGAACCTCTCCCAAAGGAGCGAGTACCCTGGAATCAAGAGCCGCCACCGGAAGTTCTATTGCGAGAGGAATGGCATTGTCGGCCCCATCCGCATCGAGTAAGACTGCATCGGGAATGTCAACGGGCTCTAGCTGCAACAAGCCAGTGGGGATCTCTCCCATCGCCGAAGACTCTACACAAGTCGCACAAAATAAGGATATATATATACAAGCATAAGCAATCCGAAGAACTGCAGAGAAATATAAAAATGTACCAATGCGCAGAGAAGCCTTCAGTATGGCTTCTTCAAGCCGATGCTCCTTCTCAAGGAGGCGTGCTCTCCGGGGTTCGAGGGTAGACTCATGGCCGCCGGTCCACAAGGAAAGTGCGTCCGCAGCATCCTCCGAAGCGGCCTGTTTCAGGGCCCTTTCTCCCCATTCCTCCAAAGGGCCAATGAACCGCCGCCGAATCGATGAAGGGTCTTCATAAAAGATTACGGCAGGTTAGGGCTTCTTCGGAACCCTGACATTCTGGGACTCATCTTGGGAACGTCTTATAGCCTCAGCCAATTGTGCGGCCTCCTCGGCAGCCGAACCCGGGAAGAGAAGACCAGTGTCCGACTCTTGCACGGCCAACGACTCATCTGGAAGTATGGGCTCCGACTCCATTAAAGAATCAAGTAGGTTGGTGGCCACCTTCTTCCGCCTCTTAGATCCAGAACCGGCCACCGAAGACGACCGTTTCTTTCCTCACGGAGTTTTGGTGCGACGACGACCCACGTCGCCTCCAACCACATCGTCCCTATTACCCTCGCTTGGTGCCACAACTGAGGATGACACCGCCATTGTCGATGCCACGGGAGGCAATACTGCCGCAGACGGTGGTGCTGCTATTGGAGCCCGTCTACCTCGCGATCGGGTACCTAAAGGCATACCAGCTGTTGGAGTAAGGTCCACCCCCGACTCCCCCGGAATGAGCACGGTGCCAATCTCCCTCAGAGGAAAGCGAACCGGAGCCCTCGGTCGCAACTTAGCTCCCGGAACCTGAGGAGGGGCATCATGACCAAGAAGCACCCTTCTCTCCTCAAGAATAATCGGGCTGACTCGATGCAGATACTAACCCGTGAACGATCCCACGCACCGGGGCATGTGCTCAGCTTCAGGGATCATGAAGTGGGAGCCAGTGTTCAACCTCACGAAATGATGAGCGGCATCGCGAACGGCATCAAGTGAAGGGACCGGTGCAACTACGAAGGCCTCAAAGGGAACGCCTTGGTCGTATCCAAGATGTCGAGCGAAGCGATGCGGATTGTACCGCATGAAAAGAGTTGCACTTTCCTGGCGAAATACTAAATAGCCTGGTCTGATGGTATACAAGAACACGGCCTCCCGGGACCTCAGAGAGGGTGCATTGTCTTTTGACCCGTCCCAGAGTTGTTGAACTGGACCTGAGGGAATAGACAAGACCCGAACATTAAAAACCAGCCCGCCAGCTGCGGCGTGAGAAGAAATCAGCACCCGAATAGCCCCGAATTGAGTCGGGTCGGCGGCAGAAGCGTCCACCAATCGCATAAGTCGCGGGAAGGGGTAGGCGTCGTAAAATGCGAGCCTCTGATGCATAGCGAAAGCCCCCAGCATATGCATTTCGACCCAGGACGTGAAATAATAAAGCGAAAAGTTTACTACATCCACGCCGGGAGTAGAGGTATTAGCTGCGGTGCCCAATCCATGATAAAGGTGCGCTAAAGCCGAGATGCCAATGGCCAACCGTGTCCCCTCAGCGATACAATAAGCCGGGTAGATAACCGAAGCTCTCATAAAGCGACGATGCATGGAGATGACAAACCAACTGAGCCAAACACTGACAAAACCCACGAAGAACGTCTCCTCATCCATGCCGGGAGCAGCAATGGATTCAAAAGACGTCGGTGACATAATAGGGATGTAGTACTGTGGTAGATTCGATTCAATGGTCGGCAGTTTCTTCGGACCAAACCCAAAGGGGTCTCTAATGTTGGCGAACTTCGGAGCTGTCTTCGACAAGACGTCCTCGCGAAGGAAACAAGCAATGAAGCTCTTGAAAGTAACACCCTGCTCTTCGGATTCGGTGAACAATCGGTCGAAGATACTTAGCGCCTTGATCAAACTAGGACGCTTGTGGCGGACGGCATTCTCAGCAGACAGGCCGTCAACCGGAGCAGGCTCGGGCTCAAAGACGTACTCGTCAGAAGGCAGCAACTCCTCATACAGACTGCTCCTGATCGGCAACCCCGAGATGTCATAGAATTCTGCCAGAGAGATCGAGACCTCGCGGTCCCCTAAAAGGAAAGTGTTGGTGGGAAGGTTCCATTGGTTCAGGAACGCCTTAACCCACCAAACATGCGAGGATTGGTAGTGAAAGAGCGACGCATATATCGCCTGGTAAAGCTCGACCTTCTGCAGCCTCACACGATGGGCAGACAGAATATAGCGAGCCCAAAGAAGGTACCCCGTAGGATGTCGAGGGGTGATCCCTATCTTATAGATTTGTCCCCATGGTTGGGCCTCACCCTGGCAAATGAGCCGCCCCAGAATGTCTATAGCCGGGATCGGATGGTTCGGGATACCGGTCGTCGAAGGCTCGAGCCTCCCCGTTGGAGTCCAGTTGGGCATCTCTACAGCAAAGACCGTCCTCGGAGAGTCCATCGGCAAAAACGGGAAAGTAGGCTCTGTTGGTATTGCGCAGAGGAAACTCCAGCGACCCCGGATTATATGGCTGTACCAAGTTCCCCATAGAAGCAAGTTGGTACAGTTCGGGTCATGAGCCCGGATCATCGCCATCGCTTCCTCATCGGACGGTGATTGAGGAAAAGCGGACTCTAAACGAGTAAAGGGAAAACACGGAGCAGAAGCCATCGCACCTGAAATCGAATGGAAGAAGACCGTCAAAAGCAAAGTCAGCGATATATATCCATGCATGAACATGAAGACTAGTTAACGAAAGCAACAGAAGATTTTTCTGGGACCATTGGCTACAAAACACATGGGCCCCACAGAATCAGGTTGACGGCTCGTTAATAATGAGACTAAGCAATTGTAATAAGACAAAGGGGATATCCTCATTAAATAGGCAGTGGGTTTCAAATGGCCCTACACATTCTCCTAAAAGACAAATCTACCTTGGGCTCTACAACAAATCAAACAAGATCAGGAGAATTAAATTCCCACAAAAGACATCATTGCAACCGTCTTCTTCACTGATCACAGAAGGACAACTTGGGGCGAAGGAAACCCTAAGAAGCCTCTATGGGGAAGAACTTAGTTCTTCACAGGAATTAAATTCCTTTTGGAAAGGGGAATTAAAACCCCAGAAACTTTTTTCTGTGAACGGAGTTAAACTCCATGGATTTGAACTGTCATCATCATCTCCTTGGAGGATCAGATGAACCCTAAAAGAGATTTACTGCTGAAGATTAATTGGCTTCATGGGTTCATATTTAGAGGAATGAAACCCTCGCTATGGATTTAAAATCCAGAAGGACATGAGAGTTCATCGTTTGTTCGAGAGCATTACGTGAAGAAAAGAATTCTTTTCGAACAGAGTTAAACTCTGAAAATTGTTCAAGGCAGAGGACTAAGCTCTGGAAAGGAGAATTAAATTCTCAGAAAGAAAAGTATGCAAGGAAGAAGATGAGAAAAGTGGAAGCTCTTCTGAAAGGACATGGGTATTTATAGGATGTGATGGGGACGCTTCATCTCCCCAAATCCGTAAAGGAATCCAACGGTCACAAAAGTGACAGCGTTGCACTCACGTGCAGACACGTGAGAACAACGCTGTGGGGGAATTTGTTTCCTGATTTAAAACCAGGAAAGTTTATAGAGGAGGCATCACGTGCTAGCACGTGACCAGCAGTCACGTGTTGGCACGTGACATTTAAAAGCAGCGGCAAAGGCAAATCAGTTCCGTGATAAAATCAAGGAAAAGGCTTCAGAAAAGGTCACGTGCTCACACGTGACCAGGGGTCACGTGCTCACACGTGACCAGGGGTCACGTGTTGGCACGTGACGGTTGAGCAGCGGCCAGAAAACAGAGCGCAAAAAGGAGAAGGAAATCTAGTTCCAGGGGTCACGTGCTTACACGTGACCAGGGGTCACGTGCTTACACGTGACCATGGGTCACGTGGCCACACGTGACCGGCTTTCAAAGTCTCTCTATTTAACAGAATTAAATTCTGAAAAGGATTCGAATCTTTCCAGAGAAGAATGATTATTTGGAACCGATTGGATTAAAGATTTAAAGGTGATTAAATATCACATATCTATGGAAAAATCTTGAACTTGGAAAGATTTCCCCTTAAAATCTAACCAAAATAACAAAGGAAGATCTTTGGATTTAAAATCCAATGGTGAATAAAATTCACCTAATAATCCAAAGGTCCAAATAAATGATGAATGCAAATCAAATCTCTAATGAATACCAATCAGATCCCTCAATGAATGATTCATCGAAACTAATTGATTCCGCTCCTTCTCCTATAAATAGGAGCCAAGGAAGACAGAGATCTGGGGACAGGGAGATAAAAAGAGAGAGAGAAAGAGAAAAAAATAGAGCCTTGAGACTTTGGAGGAATTTGGATCTTCTGCAAAAGAAAACCTTAGGTAAGAAGGGGGAGGCTTTAAAAAAAAAGAGAATTTAATTCTCAAAAGAGTCTAACTCTGATATTAAAAAGAAGAACTTAGTTCTCTCTTTAGCAAAGGATCTGCAAAGTGCACATCTCCCCATGAATTGAGAATTTAATTCTCATTGGGTCGAGATCCTGCCATGCAGATCCAAAGCATAGAGAGGGAATGGATGTTTGAGAATTTAATTCTCATAGAATTATAGGAATTTAATTCCTTCGAATTAAAATTAGGGTTTAACCCTATGTTGTAGGAATTTAATTCCTTAAAAATGAACAGAACCAGGGTTTAACCCTAGTTAAGAACTTAATTCTGTCAAAATAACATGAATTTAATTCCCTTAAGAAAGAAGAAATTAGGGTTTAACCCTATGATAGAATTCAGTTCTTCATATACACCAGGAATTTAATTCTTACAGAAGAAAAGCCGGGGTTTAACTCCATCTAAGAATATAATTCTTCAAAAAAAAGAAAAGTGGGAATTTAATTCCTCTAAAGTTATAGCTAGGGTTTAACCCTATGAAGAGTTTAATTCTTAAAAATATAAACACATCTTCAAACAGGTAAAGAAGCAGGGCCACGTGTTACCATGTGACCCCCGAAAAATTCCACAGAGAAGGGCTTTGAGGCAATGCTTTACGTGCCCCACGTGACCCCTTGGCAGAAGCTCTAATAGACAAAACATTTAAATGCCCGTCACGTGACAGCACGTGATGCTCCAAAGTATTCAATACTTTTGGCAGAATAAAATAAATTGAGGGCGCTCTCACGTGCTACCACGTGACCCCTCTTGCCTTAGTGTTTAACACTAAAGTTGAACCCTCTATATCCAGTGTTCAACACTGATTTTCTTAGTGTTTAAACACTAATTTGGAAAACTCTATTTACAGTGTTTAACACTGACTTTCTTAGTGTTGAACACCAACCTGGAAAACCCTGTTTCCAGTATTTAACGTTGATCTGCCTTAGTGTTAAACACTAATTTGAAATCTCCACTGCCAGTGTTTAAACACTGATTTGTTTTAATGTATAAACACTAATTTGAAAGTCCTATTGCTGGTGTTTAACACTAACTATCTTTTAGTGTTAAACGCTAACTTGTCAATCTCATTCTCAGTGTTCAACACTGGTTGATCTTTAGTGTTTAACACTAACTTTAGCCCCATTGGCTAAGTGTCTAGAGGCAAAGCCTCTCCTCTAATGGACCAACAGAGGGCCAATATCCTAAACATGATTGGACTTAGCCCAAGCTGGCCATAAGTCCTCAATTCAAATTCAACTGAGCCAATGGGCTCATAATATAATTAATTAGTCTTGGTTCTAAATTGGGCGAAAGATTATTTAATCTACCTCGATTTAAGGGTACATCTCTTCACTCCTTTGATATTCGGCGTTGTAATTCCTCAACGTCTTCAAAGAGGTGACGGGTCCCGATGACCACATATTGATACGGACTGTGGGGTCCTTAAACCCATGGACTATGAGGTCCTTAACCTTGACCGTGATGTCTTAAAACTAACGACGGACTGTGGGGTCCTTAAACCCATGGACCATGAGGTCCTTAACCTTGACTGGGATGTCTTAAAACTAACGCCGGACTGTGGAGTCCTTAAATCCATGGACTATGACGTCCTTAACCTTGACCGTGATGTCTTAAAACTAATATTGGACTGTGGAGTCCTTAAACCCACGGACTATGAGGTCCTTAACCTTGACCGCAATGTCTTAAAACTAACATTGGACCGCAATATCCTTAAACTACCTATCGACCGCAATGTCACTAAACTAAACAACAGGGCTCCCTTAATTGCTCTATTGTTGGATCGAAACGATCCCGTTAAGTTGATCTTAGTCTGAAAACTAGACTAACGTATCCTTAACAAACGTTTAAGTTGATCTTAGTCCTCAATGAGGCTAATGCATCCTTAAACCCAAAACCCCCAAACCCAAATCTAAGATAATACGGATTTGGACTAGTCCACGCCCTACGAGCGACGACATAACTCAGTCTCCGTATACAATCCACGGGCAACTAAACGCAAAATAAACACACACGACACGAAGTGACCATCTGGAAAAGGAGAAAGTGGTTACCGCGATGCGGTAGCGTAATTAACCGCAGGGGCTTGCGCCTGCAGGGAAGAGCGTCCCCACAATCAAAAACCCCTTAAGCGAGGGGGAATCTGACGAAGTCTGCTACATCGGACGCATCCGTTTAAACCTTCGATACACGGTGCCATAAATCAACTTGGCATCTTCGGAGAGGTGGACGGATAGCACCAATTAGCATCTGCCCCAAATCTCAGGCGAGACGTCCTCACGTCGTCGCCGCCTTTCGGAGGGGAACAAGGAGGGCACGGAGAGTAACTGGAGTGAGTACAATTGTCTGATTCCAAAAGGCCGAATCTGTGCTGCGCCCGTGACGCGATCGTGCTGCTGCCGCTGCCGGACCCTCGTCGACAGGTCTCCAGGCAAGTTTAAAACTTGCTTCATGCTACTTGTGATATTAAATTTCAATCACCTTAATTCCCGCTTATACTTTTCGTGTAAATTGTTATAAGTTATGTGTCCGATATACGATCCCAATGAAAACCTTCAATTAATTTGACGGAATTTGATTGAATATTGTGGACCGTGTGATAATGAACCTAGTGTAGAAGTTTCACTGAAAAATATGACTGTCAACGACTTAAACGAACACCCCCACTTACACCCATAAAAACTGAATATTTCCTGCACCTGAAAATCGTTAAAATCACTATAAATTATGTACATATTGAAATGAGACGTTCGAGGGCTTAAATCGAAGAAGACTCGACGACCTATAACCTTGTATGAGTTCTTAGGTATTTCTGTACTGAAATTATGACGAGAAGTGGTTCGGAGAGCGACTCTGGACGGCTGTCCAGAGCAACTCTGGTTATTGTTTTCTGTCCCGTAATGTTTACTACTTCGTTTCCTGAACTCGCATGTTGCGTAACCCTACACCTTATTGAAGATGAATCTGTTAAAAAAATAAAGCAAGTTATTTCACCCCGTTTCATCGTCGTTTACTATTTAAAATGCAATTTAAAAGATCGGGACGTATAGCAGTCCCAAACAGAACCAGAACTGTTACCCCAATGTTGAATAATGAATAACTCCTGACGTACAAATGCTATTGAGAATCCGTTTGTTGCGTTGAAAACCTTACTAGAAATCCTAAATATAGTTCAACTGTAGAGCCGCTTAATTCTGATCCCAACTGGGATTAATTTGCGTCACGAAACGGATTTCCGATTCTGAAACCGGATTTCCAGCAGTGAACGCTTAAAATGAAATGGCCATATCTAGTGATCCTAAAACCCGATAAACGTGCAACCAATTTTGATGGTTAGATAATCAAACACACTACTTACCCTCTGTTCATGATTTCGCTATATTGTGTATGTATGATTTATGATAAATTATGCAAGTAGTAGGATACCGACATATGACATCTTAATCATGCCTTACATGTTGTTTTCTCATCTCATCATATATATATATATGTCATTGTATTGGTAACCTAATGATCATGTGAATTACCCAGTGTTAGGTATTAGTGGTGATTGTGGCAAGTACGTTAGTGTCCGTGCATGAATGGATAAGTGAAAGTGACACGTACTTGTACACAATCAGTGGACCATATTTTTCTATTGCATTGTCGACGTCTGTGGGGCGTATATAAGTGTGACTATAAGTGGTATGAGACACTTATGGAAGCACTTGTATGGGTGTCACAGGTAAGGCACCAGACACTGTCCATTTATCTTGGGTATCAGATGGGACGTGCTTGATGGAGATCCTGTCTCCAGTTCTCGCGCAGACTTGTCATGGACCGACCGGTATTTGAGGTTATGGTTGGCGTTTGATGTAGACCACGGGGTGTGGGGTAGTCTGAGTGTGAGTTCAACAGAATCTCGGGAGTCCCATGCCGGCTTATATATATGGAGATATATGGAGATTTACAGGATACATGATTATTACCGTGAGTTATATTTTGGGCCTGTGGTCCCTTGCCCTTGGGTCCTACCCTTGGGTGGAGGACACTCATGAGTGGTTGACTCTCACACTTGAACTGACGATAGGCTTAGTGACCTGTACAGTGAGACTTAGAGACTGATAGGGATAATGACAATGACATGCATTACTTACTGTATTGACACACCTGACATACTATTTTACTGATTTACTGTTCACCTGATCTATTAGACACTTCATTGGTTACTCCATGTTCATATCTTTACCGTCTTGATTTACTGTTATATCTATTATCACTGTTCGAGTTATCACTTGCATCTATATATATATTGCTATCGCGTCGCTCTGACGACCTGAGTATGCATGCTCAGAGTGAGAGCTGGGTCTAGCTTGGACGAGGACTAGACGTACATCGCGGACACCTTGATCGGCTATCCAGAGCTATACTCCTTTGACCTCCATCAGGTCAGTTCTTTGTATTTGTTTTGTTTCAGTTACTGCATTTCTCATTATCTGTGCATTGTTTACTGATTACCACATAGAGCTAGAAGCCGAAGTATGACTACGGTAGGATATTTCTTTGACCGTAGGAGCATGGTTGGCCTTGTCAACCCCTCGCATTCCGTATTTTGGGAAACGGGGTGTGACACTAATCACCCCAAAAAACTTTGAAGTTGCTCTTAAAATCTCCTCACTGGCTCTTTTCCTTCACTCCGTTAGCCAGTTAACATACAAATTCGAGATAGGGTTATTAAAACCTGGTGAAGCTATTGTTCCCTGATTAAAAATCAGGAGAAACTTCAGAAGAGGCATTACATGCTCACACGTGACCAGTTGTCACGTGTTGGCACGTGACGCTCAGAGCAGCGGCAAAAAGCACATTCATCCCCTGATTAAAAATCAAGGAAAAGCTCCAGAAGAGGCATCACGTGATCACACGTGACCAATGGTCATGTGATGGCACGTGATGGTTAAACAGCGGCCGGAGAACAGAGCGCAGAAGAAGAGAAGCCCATTCCAGGGGTCACGTGACCACACGTGACCAGGGGTCACGTGGTCACACGTGACCGGCTTTAAGAGCCTTATTCTTTAACAGAATTAAATTCTGAGGAGAGATCATTCAAATCTTTCCAAAATGGAGAAGAATTATCTAAAACCGTTGGATTGAAAATCTAAAGGTGATTAAATATCACAAATTTATGGAAAAATCTTGGACTTGGAAAGATTTCCCCCCTAAATCTAACCGAGATAACAAAGAGATATCTTTGGATTTAAAATCTAATGGTGAATAAAATTCACTTAACAATCTAAAGGCCCGGATTAATGATGAAAAATCAAATCTCTCAATATACAAATCAAATCTCTCAATGAGAGATTTACTAAGCAGATTGATTCTCTTCATTCTTCTATAAATAGGAGCCAAGAAAAGAAGAGAAGGGACCTTTGGACTTTTTCTTTTGATACACACAGAGAGAGATATAGAGCCTTTGATTCTCTGCAAAAGGAAAACCTTAGGTAAGAAAAGAAAAGGGAGGCTTAAAAAGAGAATTTAATTCTCAAAAGAGTTTAACTCTTATATAAAGAAAAGAACTTAGTTCTTTCTCTGGTGGAGGATCTGTGTTTCCTGATTTAAAATCAGAAAAGCTTATGGGAAAAGCTTCAGAAAGAGGGGCCACGTGCTCACACGTGACCAGCAGTCACGTGTTGACACGTGACATATGAAAACAGCGGAAAAGGCTCATGGGTTCCCTGATCAAGTCAAGGAAAAGGTCCACTGATCAAGTCAAGAAAAAAGGCGTCAAAAGAGGTCACGTGTTGGCACGTGACGCTCGAAGCAGCAGACCGGTCCTTCAGTCGAATAAAAAAGAAGGAGGCTCCTAGCAGTGGTCACGTGTTAACACGTGATGACTAAAACAGCAACCAGAAGACAGCGCAGAAAGAAAGAGGACTCTTCATTCCAAAGAGGGTCACGTGTCCACACGTGACCATGGGTCACGTGTTCACACGTGACCGGCTTTCAAAGCCCATTTTGACGACAGAATTAAATTCTGAAGGAGATTTGAATCTTTCCAAAGGAAAGTGATTATCTGAGACCAATCGAATTAAAGATTCAGAAGTGATTTAAATATCATCTATCTATGGAAAATCTCGGGTTTGGAAAGATTTCCCCCTTAAATCTAACCAAAATAACAAAGGAGAATCTCTGGATTTAAAATCCAATGGTGAATAAAATTCACCTAATAATCCAAAGGTCCAGAACGAATGAAGGATGCAAATCAAATCTCTCAATGAAGATTCGTCACAAAACTAATTTATTCGGCTGCTTCTCCTATAAATAGGAGCCAAGAGATAGAGAGAAAGATAGATACGCAGAGGGAAGAAAAAGGAGAGAGCCTTGATACTTTGAAGGAACTTGGATCTACTGCAAAAGAAAACCCTAGGTAAGAAAGGGAAGGCTTTCTGAAAGAAAGAGAATTCAATTCTCAACAGAGTTTAACTCTGATATATGAAACAGAAGAACATATTTCTTCTCTCTTTGATAGAGGATCTGTAAAGAGCACATCTCCCCTTGAAGTTGGGAATTTAATTCTTGATGGGTTGAGATCCTGCCATGCAGATCCAAAACATAGAGAGGGAATGCAAGCATGAGAATTTAATTCTCACAAAACTATAGGAATTTAATTCCTTTAAAATAAAATTAGGGCTTAATCCTATATCATGGGAATTTAATTCCTTCAGAACAAAGAGAAACAGGGTTTAACCCTAATTAAGAACCTGGTTCTGTTGAAACAGCGGGAATCTAATTCCCTTAATCATAATTTAACAGAGAATGGGAGTTCAATTCCTTAAAAGCTTTTATTAAGATTTAACCCTATTCAGTTCTTCGCATATATGAGGAATTTAATTCCTACAGAAAATTCAGAGTTCAACTCTGTTCCAGAATATAAGTCTTCAAAAGGAAGTAGGAATTTAATTCGTCTGAAATTTAAAGCTCGAGGAATTTAATTCCTGAAAAAGGAGTAACAGATCCTCTAAACAACATAGAGGCAGGGTCACGTGTCACCACGTGACCCCCCAAAAGATCTACAGAAAGCCCCCTTTGAGGCAGCACCCCACGTGACCCACGTGACCCTCGGCAGAAGCGTTAACATATAAGCATTTGAATGCCCGTCACGTGATGACACGTGATACTCTGAAAAATGCGATAATCTCAGCAGAATTAATGAAGGGAGGGCGCTCTCACGTGTTGCCACGTGACCCCTCTTGCCTTAGTGTTTAACACTAAATCGAAACTCCCGAATCCAGTGTTAAAACAACTGTTGGGCCTTAGTGTTCAACACTAATCAAAAACTTTACTTGCAGTGTTCAACACTGACTACCTTAGTGTTTAACACTAATTTGAGGGCTCAGTTGCCAGTGCTTGATACCGATCTGTTTTAGTGTTTAACACTAATTTGAAAGCCTTGTCGCTGGTGTTTAACACCAATTATCTCTTAGTGTTAAACACTAACCTCATTCCCAGTGTTCAACACTGATTGCTCTGAAGTGTTTAACACTAGGCTTTGGCCCGATTGGCTAAAGGGATAGAGGCAAAGCCTCTCCCTCAGTGGACCAACAAGAAGCCAATATTCCAGACCTGACTGGACTTAGCCCAAGCTGGCCATAAGTCCTCAATTCGTGATTAACTGGGCCAATGGGCTCATAACATAATTAATCAGTCTTGACCCAAATTGGGCCAGGGACTACTCAAGCCATTCCGGTTCTAGGGTACATCTCTTCACTCCTTTGATACTTGGGATTGTAATCCCTCAATGTCTTCAAAGAGGTGACGAGTCCCGATGACCACTCATGATATGGACTGTGGGGTCCTTAAACCCATGTCTAATGCAAAATTCCTGGTTACGTGGAACGCGAATAACGTCACTCTTTGACCCCGCGGAAAACGCCCAGAGCGGAGCCTAGTCCTCGCCGAGCACGGCAGTGAACCCGTGTGAAGCATCTAGTGCAAAATCCCTGGTTACGTGGAACGCGGATAACGTCACTCTTTGACCCCGCGGAAAACGCCCAGAGCGGAGCCTGGTCCTCGCCGAGCACGGCAGTGAACCCGTGTGAAGCATCCAGAGCACATACCGGACTGTGGAGTCCTTAAACCCATGGACTATGAGGTCCTTAACCTTGACCGAGATGTCTTAAAACTAACAACGGACCGCAATGTCCTTAAACTACCCACGGACCGCAATGTCCTTAAACTACCCACGGACCGCAATGTCCCTAAACTAGAACAATAGAGCCCCTATATGCTCTTTTGTCGGATCTAAACGGTCCCGTTTAAGTTGATCTTAGCCTCAAAGATGGCTAACGAATCCTTAAACCTTCAAGCAGACTGGACTACGAATCCCCCCAATTAACTCTGGCTCGAGGGTACATCTCTGAACCCCTCTGACACCCGTCGTTGTAATCCTTCAACGTCGTCAGAGAGGTGACAGGTCCCGACAGCCACACACATACGATGGACCAGTATGTCCCTAAAACTGGAACAATGGAGTCCAAACGCTCCTTTGTCGGATCTAAACGCTCCCGTTAAGTTGATCTTAGTCTCAAACTAGACTAACGTATCCTTAACAAATGTTTGAGTTGATCTTAGCCTCAAGCATGGCTAACGTATCCTCAAACCAAACCCCCAAACCCAAATCTAAGATAACTCGGATTTGGACTAGTCCACGCCCTACGGGCGACGACATAACTCGGTCTCCGTAAACGATCCACAGGCAGTAAAACATAAAAAAAATACACACGACACGAAGTGACCATTTGGAGAAGGAGAAAGTTGTTACCGCGAGGCGGTAGCGTAATTAACTGCAGGGGCTTGCGCCTGCAGGGAAGAGCGTCCCCACAATCAAAAACCTCTCAAACGAGGGGGAATCTGACGAAGTCTGCTACATCGGACGCATCCGTCTAAATCTCCGATACACGGCGCCATAAATCAACTTGGCATCTTCGGAGAGGTGGACGGATAGCACCTATTGGCATCTGCCCCGAACCTCAGGCGAGACGGCCCCACGTCCCGCGTGTCCGCTCGGAGGGGAACATATTCTGGCACGCCCGGTGGGACATTTTCCTCTTTCCACTCCACACTTCGTGTGTCGTGATTCGCGAACCAATCGCGGTTCGCTAATAGTTGCCCTTGGGTTTTAAGATACTAAGAATTGGCGTCTTGCTTATTGCAGAAAGCAAAGGATCGATGGCTTCTACTTCTGCGAAATTCTCCAACTGCTCAAACTGCAATTACGACCAACGCTTTACCTCGCCAGGAGGTATAGCCTATGGACCCCAAGCTGCTTCGTTGTTCACAATGCCGGTGGATCAGGTGACTCAAGCCACTACCGGATTGTTCTTTGGGACTATACTCCCACCATCAAGCTTCGCGGCGCCGGTGATGACAAAGGAAGCTCTCAAGAAGTCGGTCTTTGACCGTCTTTCCCCTGCCGCGGCTCCTCTCAACGAGTCGCCCAATGTCAACGCCTCGGTCTTCTCTAGATTGGGCCAGAAATCCTGCGAACTCGTCACGGGACCTACGATCTCAGAGAAGGCTGCTTCTAAGAAAGCGGCCGCTCCTGCCTCCGAAATCGCCAAGGCGGCTTCCCCAGCCAAGAAGTCGATCTTCACAAAATTAACGGCTTCAGCTCCCGCTCCTGCTGCACAAAGGACATCGGTCTTTGACAGGCTAACACCAGCAGCGACCCCCCACCTACACAGGGGGCAAGACGAAGCCATTCTCACCGCTGAACCAGCGCCGTCCGCTCGACACGCTCGACGTCGCCATTGGCGCCGAGTAAGGAAGGCTGGGGGCAACTCCCCCTCTGGGCTAACTCCATCAGCCCCGACGGCAGAAGTTAATGCTGCTGTTCCAACTGGGAACAGCTTCGAGATGCTAAATAAGGTGCGAAGGAATTCCCCTACTGCAGTGCTAAAGAGGTCTCCTCCCTCATTAAAAAAGATTGTGGAAATAGAATCAGAACAGCCCCGATCTCCTCAATGGATGTTTTCCAAAATCTATAAGGTTTGGCGGCAGGCCCGAGACTCGATCGTCGATTCAAACTTCTCCCGCCAGCACAAGAAGCTAAAAATCCAACCGGAGGCCGGTCATCAGGCTAAACCCCGAAAGGCTATCTGGACGCCCACCTCAACGGCCCCCTCAACCTCCATGACTCATAAAAGGAGGAGGCCAGAAAAGATCCCTCACCATGCAACAACAGCTAAAAGCACTGAGCCCAAACGCCCTAAGTCTGGGGGCATGAGGGTGCACACTGTTTATATGGCTTTTGGAAAGGAGGAAAGCCGCACCTCTACGGGCCACCGACCGCTGACCCGATCCGTGACGAAAGCCCAGGAGCAGCGACGAAAGCCCAGGAGCAGCAACAAAAGCTTCAGGAAATGATGAATGCTATGGCCGCACTTACCGGACCAAAAGAAAGCCCAGAAACGTCCTCAGACGCACGCCAGGAAGAGGAAACCGACGCTGAATTCCTTCGCCGGACACTGGAGAAAAAGGACAAAGAGGCTGCTGAACAAGCGGCCAACATACAACGTATGGGCCTTCTCTTCCAAGATATGATAGGAATGATGATCCAGCAGGACCTACCCGCCGACGATCCCCCAATCGTTCTAGAAGACGACCGGGGAGAAACGTCAAATCCACCACCAGCCCTCTCAACGGCCAAGGAGGAGACAATCTCTAAAGCTGACTTGGCTGACTACATAGCCCAGCAAATCCGGGTCCATCATGCGACTGAAGCAGCTGGTCAAGTCGTGAAAACGGGGTGGCCGTATCCGAGCTGGTACGATCAAATCAAATACCCGCAAGGCTATACGATACCGAAATTCCATGTGTATAAGGGGACCGGCAATCCCCATCAACATGTCGCCCAGTTCCGGGCCCTCTGCGGTAACACCGGCGGTGATGATAAACTGTTACTCCGTCAGTTCGTTGGCAGCTTATCAGAAACAGCGTTCGAATGGTATTCGGAACTCCCGAACGATTCCATCAAAACGTTCGCTGAAATGGAGTTGTTATTCACTCAGCGGTTCGCAAGTGCCAGCGAGCGCACTCCAATAACTGCATTGATTAACGCCAGGGTAAAACCAGGCGAAACCTGGGTCCAGTATGCTATACGCTGGCGGAATTTGTGGTCGAGATGCGAGCAACGCATTGAGGAGGCACCCGCGGTGGGCATGTTCGTGGGAACCCTAGACCCCCACACAACTATTTCCCAGTTCATGATGTTCTTTAAGCCAACCACATTCCAAGCTTTAATCGACAAGTTGGCTCAGATGGACCAGATGGGTCATAGACCACCTCCCCCGAAGTCGGAACCTCGGAATGACAAGGGTAAAGGAAGGGCAACCTTTGTCGCGAATGCCCAACAGCAACCTAACGCCCCGAAACCGGCAGATCAATTGGAAGAAAGACGCCGGTATTATAATGAAAAGATGAAGCGTCCCTACTCGTTCCCACGAGACAAGACGAAACGGTTATTCGAGCTGGCAATACGCAACAGACTTATAAACCTACCAAATCCAAGGCGACCGCCACAACCCACCGAGGTGAATAACCCTAACTATTACCCTTACCATCAAACGGTAAGTCATCCGATTGAAGATTGCTTCGTCTTCAAAGGATGGATTGAAGATCAATACCTCCAGGGGAAGTTTGTACTGTCCGAAAAGTGGAAGGTGAACCCACCACAACCGCATACTCCTAAGAAAGCAGATACACCGAGGGCAACCTGCTCCTTTATTGAAGAAGCTCCATGGGAGGTCGTACTATCAACTAAAACCAAAAGAATGCTGAGAGACCTTCATGCGTGCCCTGCGATCGAATGGAAGGACCCTCTTGAACCTCAAATTATCGAAGGGATGTTGAAGCCCCGCACAACTACGAAGATTCAGGATAAGGGCCCAAATACTCATGCCCAACCGTCAAAATCTTCAAAGAAAAAGAAGAGGAAATTCAAGAAGCCCGCGAAGCTTGGAGACGAGCACACGAACTTGCAAAAGCAAATCGACGCGCTGGAAGAATACAATCAAAAGGCACGAACTCCTGTCACACTGCAAGAGTTTCTCAACCACATCTTTCAAGAGGGAGATGATGGAGAGAGCTCGTCGGATGAATCCGAAGGGTATGTTGCGAGTTGTAACGTAATCTCCCACTCGTTTACCGATGATGAGAAAACTCCTGGCACTAAGAAGCTGGAGGCAGAGCCTGAACCAGAGCGTGCGTGGCCGACAAATGAAATGATCAATGCCTTTCTAGACGAGATTCGGCTAAAGAGTAAAGCGGATCAGGAGCGTGAGATGGCAGCGTCAGAAGGAACCAAATGCAGGCGACTGAACGGAAGAGTTGAACTACCCCTGCCAGAGCGAATGGCATCCGAAGTAGACAAGAAGATATTCAAGACGAGGAAAAGGTTTGCCAAAGCCATGTCAATAGGGATGAAGCTACCACCCTCGGAAGGAAACACACACGATGGGGTGGAGAGGCATCCTGATTATTGCGCATATCATCGGAAAATCTCACACCCCACAGAGGAGTGCGACGCCTTTAAGATATGGTGGCAAGGATATGTTGCTCATCGGCAACATTTTAAGCGCATGAAACGCAAGAGCCGTCGGGAACGAAGAAGCACTGTCGACGGGCGCAACAGAACTACTGGCAGCTGTGACATGGTTAACGTCGGGGGGTCACAAGTTCTCACCTTTGGGAGCGACTCTGATGAAGAAATGACTCTGGGCCCTCTCTTTAAAGAATCCGTGTTAGGGAAAGAGGAGGAATCGGAGGCCTGCGAGAACATTCAGCTGCGCAATCGCACACTCCCAGAAAAGAATCTCGGGCCCGTGAGCAGAAAAGATAAGGGAAAGGAAAAGGTCATTGAAGATATCACTTTAGATGACCAAGTCACGAAAGAACTAACTACCAGAGACCCTCCTAAGAAGGGTAAGGTGGACTATAACATCCTCGCGCACTTAAGGAAGCTACCTTCTCAGCTTAGCATCCTTGATGCCCTCCTATTGTCAAAAGAATCGCGAGACTCACTAATTAAGGCGTTGCAAGAACCTGAACAATTCCAAGCCTTCCTCGCCACTGAAAGGATGAAAGACGACCTGGAGGAAGTGCATACGGCCGACGTCACTTTCGGTGATGAAGACCTCCTTCTCGGGACGTGCGACCACAACCGTCCCCTATATGTCTCCGGATACTGCCATGACATCAAGATAGGCAAGATCCTGGTGGATAATGGATCCTCCGTCAATCTCCTTAATGTTCGGGTGTTGAAGGAAATCTGCATGAGTGTGCAACACCTCGCTCGTGACAAAATTACTATCTCCGGTTTCGATTCACAATCGTCACGGACTCTCGGATCTGCGATACTAACATTACGCTTTGGACTTCTCGTCACAGACATCAAATTTCATGTCATTGACGCCAAAACCTGCTACAACGCCTTGCTCGGTCGTCCTTGGCTACACGAATACAACATCGTCCCTTCTACACAACATCAGTGTATGAAGTACTTTAAGGATGGTTTCGAGTATACCGTAACAGGAGAGTTAAATCCATTCTCCGTGAACGAAGTCCGCAAATACGAAGATGCAAAATACTTTTTGCCAGACTCCGAAGATACAGAAAGGTGTCGCAACTCGGAGAACAAAGCCGCCGCCACCATCCCTGTTTTCGGAAGCGATACCGAAGAAGAGGAAGAGATAGTTTATACAGGGCCATCTCAGCGTAACAACCTGGGGACGCCCGCCCCCATGTTGGTCTTCGGAAGTGATTCAGAAGATGAAGTTAATGTCGTATTCTCCAATCGGCTGTCAATGCAAGCACCCCCTGGCGATGATCATAATTTGCAGATCACCATGGTACCGTGAGAACACTACAAGGATCTCGACACGCTTCAAGCTCACAATGTGCAGGACCTGCAAACGTTTTACGTCCCTCCCAGGCCAAGGGGTGAGAAGGTGATCCTATTCTACCGATCCTCAGAGTCGAAAGTAGAGAAAGAGATCTGGCATGGCGCAGATGCTACACCTGACAGGCTCCAACCCATCCGTCTGCCCAGATACTATACAAATGGATTAAAGAAGCTATTGAAGCACCAAGGGGTACCCTTAAAACAAACTGTTCGACAGGCTCGGTTCTACAACAGGATTTGGGATGTCCCTGGGACCCAACGCAAATTGCCCAACGGGAAAATGGAAACACTTGGGCTTGGATACGCGAGAACCGGAAAACGGGAGCGGGCCCACAGCAGCTACGCTATATATACCTTTGATGAAGAAGAGGACGCCCTGTCAGGAGATGCCGACCCCTCATCAAAACTAGACCCCGCGATTGAAGCGCCAAGTCCGTCGTTTGAAGAACGAATGGGCAAGCCTATCAGGAAAGTGGGTCAAAAAGCTCGGGAAGACCACAACCGCGAAATGGCCATCTACGAGAAGGCCAGGACACAACGTCTATTTCAACAGACTGCAAAAGACAAAGATGTTCATCCTTGTCAACCCATCATGCGAAAGGCCCGATACGGAGACGGAAATAAGTCAAGGAGCGGAAGAAGAGCCGACAACAACGACGTAGGATTAGAGGGTTACAGGTACTGCGCGGCTCGGATTCGTCCCTCATGGAAAAGATGAGTCGAGCGTACTCCTTCCCCCGAGACAAGACGGAGAAGTTACTCAAACTCGCTTTAAAACATCAAATGATCGTGCTTCCAGAATCTAGACACCCTGAGCAAGCCAACAAGGCTTCTCGTTCGAGCTATTGCTCTTATCACCAAGCCATAGGACATCCTACCGAAGACTGCTTCACCTTCAAGAACTGGGTCGAGGACCAGTACCGACGTGGCAGATTCGCTTTATCCAACAGCTGGAGGGTAACGCCGCCACGAAAGCACGAGCCCAAGACCGCAAGAGCAGAACCGGATCCAACTCAGTCCCGGGAGCGGATTCGCACCTGTTATACGATTACGATATTAAAAGAAGAGCCCAAGAACATAGATGACCTTCCCCGGTGCTTTGAAAACAGCGATGATGAGGTGATCTCAGAATTTCCGCCCGCTCCGAAAGAACTGGAAGACGGTATACATACTACTGCAGATAACCTCAGGAAGATTGAGTTGGGATCGGCAGAGGACCCGCGACCGACATTCGTCAGCGAGTTGCTCTCTGAAGAAAGGGTGGCTGCGTTAAAGAACGTGCTTCTACAGCATAAAGACTGCTTCGCGTGGAACTACTCCGAGATGCCAGGACTAGATCTGGAGATTGCTGTGCATAAATTAGCAATATCCCCAGATATCAAGCCCGTCAAGCAGGCACCAAGAAGGATGCGACTCGAGCTTGAGATGAGCATCAACGCCGAAGTCAAGAAACTGATTGATTCTGGATTTATCCAAGAAGTCCAATATCCCGATTGGATCGCCAATATCATCCCGGTAATGAAGAAGAATGGGACGGTACGCATATGCGTGGATTTTAGGGATCTCAATAAAGCCTGCCCAAAGGACGATTTCCCAGTACCAGTAACCGAGCTAATGATAGATAACACGTCCACTCACGAGGTTTTCTCCTTTATGGACGGTTCGTCAGGATACAATCCGATAAAGATGCATCCCGAAGACCAGAAGCACACCGCTTTCCGGACCCCTTTGGGTATATTCTGCTACAGGGTTATGCCCTTTGGTCTAAAGAACGCTGGCGCTACCTATCAAAGGGCCATGACAAAGATCTTCGATGACCTCATACATGACATCGTTGAGTGCTATATCGATGACCTCGTAGTAAAGAGCATGTCATACGAAGAGCATTTAAAGCATCTGGAGACTGTGTTTCAACGCCTCCGGCAATATAATTTGAAAATGAATCCCCTCAAATGCGCGTTTGGAGTCTCCTCGGGCAAATTCCTGGGATTCATCGTTCGACACCGAGGTACTGAAATAGATCCGTCAAAGATTAAAGCGATCATGGAAATGCCTCCGCCAAGAACCCTCAAACAGTTGCAGTCTCTCCAAGGGAAGCTCGCATACATCCGGCGATTTATCGCAAATCTTTAAGGCAAATGCCGCCCCTACAGTCACCTGATGAAGAAGGGAACCCCATTCGTCTGGGATCAAAAATGCCAAGGTGCACTAGACGAGATCAAGCAGTACCTGCAGAACCCGCCGGTATTGGCTGCGCCGGTCAAGGGAAAACCCCCCATTCTTTATACAACCGCCCTCGAAGGTTCCTTGGGCGCATTATGGGCGCAAGAGAACGATCAGGGGAAAGAAAGAGCACTCTACTACTTAAGTCGAGTTCTACTGGGGGCAGAAAGCAATTACTCTCCCATTGAAAAACATTGCTTGGCATTAATCTTCGCGATAACAAAGCTCAGGCACTATGCGTTGGCACACGAAGTCTGTCTCATCTCGAAGGTGGACCCTCTTAAATATCTGATGTCAAAAGCCATATTGACGGGACGACTCGCTAAATGGGCCCTGCTCTTGATGGAGTTCTCGATAATCTATCAACCTCTCAAGGCAGTGAAAGGCCAGGCCATTGCTGACTTCCTCGCTGAGCACCCGATACCGGCCGATTCTCCTCTGAATTATGATTTGCCGGACGAGCATGCATTTGATGCGATTAGCGGCGGAAGCACCCGATGGGAACTCTATTTCGATGGAGCGTCCTCCGTAAAGAAACAGAAACAAGGTATCCCAATGATCAAATCGGGGATAGGCCTCATCTTTGCAACTCCACAAGGAGGGATAATGCGCTTCGCCTTCTCCTTAACAGAGCCGAGGACAAACAATGAGGCTGAATATGAAGCTCTGATAGCAGGCCTCGAAATCGCCATCGACATGGGAATTGAAGACCTCCTTATATACGGGGATTCTCAGCTAGTTGTTAGTCAAGTAAATGGTGACTACCAAACGTGCAAGCCGGAGTTGGTAAAGTACGGCGAAAAGGTGCAACAACTGTTGGCCCAAATTCCCTCCTATATTTTAGAGAACATACCGCGCGCGGAGAACAGCAAAGCAGACGCGTTGGCCAAACTTGCTAAAGAACTGGCTGACGAGAACCTCGATGATGTCAGAATCGTGGTACAAAGCCGTCGAGTGCTCACCCCGGCAGAAATACCTCTGGAATTATATAAAGAGGGAGCGACTGAGCAGACGACCCTACAAATAAAAGACCAGGAGAAGGCCGAGGACTGGAGGGAAGTCTTCATAGACTACTTTAAGTCCCGCCGAATGCCCAAAGAAGCGTCCTCAAGACATCAGCTCATGAAACGAGCTCTATCTTTCGCTCTCATCAACGATACTCTATACAAGAGATCGTTTGATTCTCTATGGCTGAGATGCTTAGGATCTGACGAAACAGAAAGAGTCATTCAGGAAGTTCATGACGGACTTTGCGGTTCTCACCAAGCAGGCCCGAAGATGAAGTTAAAGATTAAACGAATGGGCTACTACTGGCCCACGATGATCCAGGACTGCCTCGAGTATGCGAAGCAATGCCACTCATGCCAGATTCATGGAGACTTCATCCACCAACATCCGAATCCACTACACCCAACGGTGGCCAGCTGGCCATTCGAGATGTGGGGGACTGACATAGTCGGCCCCATTGAGCCAGCATCATCTCGGGGACATCGTTTTATCCTGGCGACAACTGATTACTTCTCCAAATGGGCAGAAGCAGTACCACTGAGGGAAGTGAAGACGGAGAATATCCTCCATTTCTTCAAGACGCACGTCATCTATCGGTTTGGAACCCCACGGCGGATTATCTCCGATAACGGGCCAGCCTACAGAAGCCATAAGATTAGCCGCTTCGCGCAGCAGCACAATATAGACTGGAGGTATTCTTCAGTTTACAACCCACGAGCTAACGGTCTGGCCGAGGCCTTCAATAAGACCTTGACGAAGATCATAAAAAAGACCGTTTCCCGGAATAAGAGAGACTGGCACGAGAGGCTGCAAGAGGCCCTTTGGGCTTATCGAACTACATTCAAGACAGCCACGAACACAACGCCGTACGCATTGGTATTTGGGACGGAAGCAGTACTCCCCCTCGAGATAGAGTTACCCTCTCTACGAGTAGCAGTCCACCATGAGCTGACGGACGAAGAAAATGCTCACCTTCGGATTGAGGAGCTTGATGCCCTCGACGAAACCCGACTCATAGCGCAACAACATCTGGAAGCCTACAAAGCAAAGATGACGCGCTCGTACGAAAGATTGACCAGGCCGAGGACATTCCGCCAAGGCGAACTCGTGCTAGTGGTCAAGAGACCTATGATCCCCAATCGTGCCAAACGGGGAAAATTTGAGCCAAACTACGAAGGCCCTTACATCATAGACAAGGTCTACCAGGGTGGAGCCTATCTACTCATGGACATGCACGGTGAAAGACCTTTCAGGCCAATAAACGGCCGTTTCTTAAAGAAATACTACGCTTAATGAGCCATAGCCTGGGTCAATGATAGATGACGACGACTATGTCCGCTCGCTATCTTCCTAGGCTCAGACTTTACAAGCAGCAGCCGGCCTTCCCGTAACAACGGACCGAAACGTCCTTAAACTAAAGACGGACCGAAACGTCCTTAAACTAAAGACGGACCGAAACGTCCTTAAACTAAAGACGGACCGAAACGTCCTTAAACTAAAGACGGACCGAAACGTCCTTAAACTAAAGACGGACCGAAACGTCCTTAAACTAAAGACGGACCGAAGCGTCTTTAAACTAACGACGGACCGAAACGTCCTTAAACTAAAGACGGACCGAAACGTCCTTAAACTAACTAACGATGGACCGAAACGTCCTTAAACTAGCGACGGACCGAAACGTCCCTAAACTAGCGACGGACCGAAACGTCCCTAAACTACTACCACAGCATCATTAGGCAGACGAGATAAAAAAAAAGAAGAAAAAAAAAGTATATAAAATAAAAAACAGTATGTCCATAAGCAAAGTGGGCACGGATGAAAACCCGAAAGGGCTCCGTGAGTAAAAACAGCTGGACTACCGGCGAGTGTTTGTGAAAACCCGAAAGGGCGCAACCTCGTTAAAAGACACTTATAGGGCCCTCTCGACCTTGTAAGGAGAAACCGCCTGCGTGAGATCCTTACGACTCACAAAGGAGCAGCACACTTAGGGATCCTCACGATTCCTAAGAAGAAAATACACTTACGAGATCCTCACGACTTGTAAGGAGAACTCTCTTATGGGACCCTCACGGCTCATGAGACTTGAAAGTCTTAAGTTACAGAAACCTAAACCTGTTCTTAAGCAAATCCTCCACAACCCTCGATGTTGCCCTACAAGCGGCTCGTACTGACCCTTGTATACAATCCACGGGCGCGAATAAACATTTCCCCAGCAAAGTCCCACCCGTGACTAGGGATATGTCCATATAATGAGCAGCCCTTGTAGGTCCTCTCGACCCATAAGGAGAAAGCCCTCTTGTAGGATCCTTACGACTTACAGAGGAACACGCACTTAGGAATCCTCACGATCCCTAAGGAGAAAATACACCTGCAAGATTTTCACGACTTGTAGGGAGAAATATCTTTGTGAGACCCTTACGGCTCATGAAGTCAGAAGCCTCGGTCGGCAGGACCCTTAACCCTGTTTACTAAGCCACCTTTGTTCAAACATCGACAGAGGAAAATGATGATTCGCTCCTGGCAACATCCCAGTTGTAGCGGTGCTGATGCTGAAATCGGTATCTAAAATCCAAGCTTGCAGCGAAAAAGCTAGCAAGCCACACATACCTACGAAATAGCCGAAATGATGGGGCAACTTGCAATAAAAAGCAGCAAGTAAAAATGTATGCATGAAAAATAGCCGAAATGATGGGGCAACTTGCAATAAAAAGCAGCAAGTAAAAATGTATGCATGAAAAATAGCCGAAATGATGGGGCAACTCGCAATAAAAAGCAGCGAGTAGAAAATAAATAAATAGCCGAAATGATTGGGCACCGCGAAAAATAGCCGAAATGATGGGGCAATCGCGACCTTCGCGATATAAAAGCTGAAACGATAGAGCATTGCGGAAAAAGAAATAAAATAAAAATAAATTTTATGCCCTACAGGTGATGTTCCATCACACCCTGTACACAATCCAAGGGCGTAAACAAAAAGGGAACATACCTCCCCCCCAGGTTTCACCAAAGAAAGAAGCTAAATCTCGACAGGCCACAAGCGACCTAGAGATCATCCCAACACTCGTCTCGTAACGACGGACACAACTTCAAGCTAAGCGGAACAGCGGCAACTCCCAGTTCCATGGCTTGGTGGTATACATATCGCCAACAGTCAAACCTCCATCCCGTGAAATGCAGATACAATCAGCAAAATTCCTGGTTACGTGGAACGCGGATAACGTCACTCTTTGACCCCGTGGAAAACGTCCAGAGCGGATCCTGGTCCTCACAGAGCACGGCAGTGAACCCGTGTGAAGCATCCAGAGCGGAGCCTAGTCCTCGCCGAGCACGGCAGTGAACCCGTGTGAAGCATCTAGTGCAAAATTCCTGGTTACGTGGAACGCGGATAATGTCACTCTTTGACCCCGTGGAAAACGTCCAGAGCGGATCCCGGTCCTCGCAGAGCACGTCAGTGAACCCGTGTGAAGCATCCAGAGCGGAGCCTAGTCCTCGCCGAGCACGACAGTGAACCCGTGTGAAGCATCTAGTGAAAAATTCCTGGTTACGTGGAACGCGGATAACGTCACTCTTTGACCCCGTGGAAAACGCCCAGAGCGGATCCTGGTCCTCGCAGAGCACGGCAGTGAACCCGTGTGAAGCATCCAGAGCGGAGCCTAGTCCTCGCCGAGCATGGCAGTGAACCCGTGTGAAGCATCTAGTGCAAAATTCCTGGTTACGTGGAACGCGGATAACGTCACTCTTTGACCCCGTGGAAAACGTCCAGAGCGGATCCTGGTCCTCGCAGAGCACGGCAGTGAACCCGTGTGAAGCATCCAGAGCGGAGCTTAGTCCTCGCCGAGCACGACAGTGAACCCGTGTGAAGCATCTAGTGCAAACTTCCTGGTTACGTGGAAAGCGGATAATAAAATGTCACTCTTTGACCCCGTGGAAAACGTCCAGAGCGGATCCTGGTCCTCGCAGAGCACGGTAGTGAACCCGTGTGAAGCATCCAGAGCGGAGCCTAGTCCTCGCCGAGCACGGAAGTGAACCCGTGTGAAGCATCTAGTGCAAAATTCCGGGTTACGTGGAACGTGGATAACGTCACTCTTTGACCCCGCGGAAAACGCCCAGAGCGGAGCCTGGTCCTCGCCAAGCACGGCAGTGAACCCGTGTGAAGCATCCAGAGCAAATACCGGACCGTGGAGTCCTTAAAATCCATGGACTATGACGTCCTTAACCTCGACCGCGATGTCTTAAAACTAACGATCAACCACCCCTATTCCTTACAGATTTTTGCCTCGGTTTAAGGGTACATCTCTTCACTCCTTTGATGCCCGGCGTTGTAATTCCTCAACGTCTTCAAAGAGGTGACGGGTCCCTGCAACCAAACATCGGACTATGGAGTCCCTAAATCCACGGACTATGAGGTCCTTAACCTTGACCGTGATGTCTTAAAACTAACATCGGACTGTGGAGTCCCTAAATCCATGGACTATGAGGTCCTTAACCTTGACCGTGATGTCTTAAAACTAACAGCGGACTGTGGAGTCCTTAAATCCACGGACTATGAGGTCCTTAACCTTGACCGCGACGTCTTTAAACTACAATATCTGGAGAAACCCCTGACTCCGTAAAACACGGACAAGGGTAACCGCATCCAGCACTTACAAGTCCTCACGACCGGGAGGAAAACTCTTTATGAGACCCTCGTGGCTCGTAAAATGCAGAAGTCATAGGAAGCAGATCTTAACCCTGAATCCTGAGCAATCGCTGTCCTGCAAGGAGATCAAGATAGAATATCCGCAGAATGCATTCAATAAAAAGGGGACACACCATTGAAAGGAAAATTGTATCTTTTATTCATAAGCCAAAATGGATACAAAGCGCGATTCATGAAAGAAACAAAAAGAAAGATACTCTCATGAGTATGTACAAAAAAAAAAGAAAAGATACAAGTCCTCAAGCCGGCGGGCGATGCAATAATTTTACCAGCTCATCATTCTGTTGCTGAGCTACGGCTTCATGACGCAAGATCTCCAGAAGACGAGCCTCCGCCTGAGCTTGCTGAGCCTGATACGAAGCAAGCCGAGCTTCGAGCTCTTCCTCGGTGGCCTTATGAGCTTCGACCCTCTCACGAGTGAACGTGACAGCTTTGTCGAGAGCCACCACCTCTTTGATGAACTCCTGAAGCAACCGTCAGAGTTCATACACTTGGTTGGCCTTGGTGATAAGGGTAGTGCGAAGCTCGCTCAGCGCCTTGGAAGCTAGCTCCCTCTCCGAAAATTTATGGCCGAGCCTTTTTCTCGCATAACGATATGTTCGCTACGTGGCCACGTAAGCTCGCTTTCGTGACCGCGGCCTTGCAAACATGACATTTACAAGACCGTATAAATGGGCTCCCAGCCGACGGGAATAGTCGATCTAAAACGCGCTCATGTCACCTGACGTGAAAGGCAACAAGAAGGATTTCCGACATATTTCAAGCATGCGTTCGCAATCATATGAGTATTCAAAAAAAATATAGTAATAGCATTTGCAATTGCATGAACATTCATAATGCCAAAAAAAGGGGTCTGATGTGCAGGAAAGTGATGATAGCATTTGCAATTAAAGAAAGTTCTCACGAGAAGAATCCAAAGTTTATTTATGCAAGCGGAAGCATACATACTAGTACCAAGCCTACATCGAAGTTCTGCATAAAGCGTAAAAAAGGAGAGACTAATTTTTTTAAAAAAAAAAAATGTTCTACGCTAACGAAAAAGGTCACCAAACATGGGATCAACGGCACAGGGGTTAACGAAGCAGAGGACAAAATTCTCCATCTCTCTCTCGGCTTTCTCCAGCACATCAAAACGACGGTTCTCACGAGGAGTCGCTCCCCATCGATTGGCGCCGTGTTCGTCCGCGAAAGCAGACATAATAGCTCGCCGGGCCTTGATCTGGCCCAGCAGATGAATCGAGCAATCCTTCAAAGCCTGAGTAATCAGGCACGCTTCATGAAAGCCCTCGAGCTTCTCTTCCGCCGCATCAAGCATCGCCAGGGTCATCTCTGCTGGGTGAGGAGAGATGTCGGCAAGCACGGCCGCGAGAATCATCTGGAGCCAGAGGGAACCCATCGGGAGGGTAGACCCTCTACGGATCGAGAGCTCGTGCATGGCCGAGTCACATTCGTTGTCAGAAAGGAGGGGGTCCACCAACCGAGCAGCAAAGCGGGGGATCATCTCCTCAAGAGGAACTTCCCACGGCTGTCGACGAGCATGAGGGCGATTACAAGCCATGGCACTCGTTTCTCCCTCAAAAAAAAAAAAAAAATATATATATATATATATATATATATATATATATGATATGAATCTCTCTGTGAAAGGAAAAGAAGGCTATAGCCTCATATATAATGAAATGCATTAAGCGCTGTGCGCGGAAAATCTTGCATGGTGAAATTATTTCCAAGGCCTAAAAAAGGAAAGGCACCGAAAATCAAGGAGATGGAACTATTTTCAAGGCCCTTTTTCTGCACCTAACATTGTGCACTGAAAATATGGCATGAGGAAAATCTTGTGAACAGCCACATCAAGGGATCCCACGTGTAGAACACGTGAGGCCTAAACCTGATGTGCATTTAAAAGGAAAATATGGAGTGGTACCCTGCATGTTAAAAAGCACAAACAACAATAGTAGCAAAATAATAAAATCTCAGAGAAAAAGCATGCAAACATACAAGGACACAACAAAACTTATCATCCAGACTTCAAGAAGGCGATACAAAATAAAAAGAAAAACTTTTACAATGGTAAGGCTTCAGACGCGGGGCATGAGTTGAGAAACTCGAAATTAACTTTATTCAAGATCTTCCAAGCATTTCGAACCTCCCGAGTATGCTTTCTCTCACGGTCACAAGCATCGGGGTCCCCACGGATGTCCTCTACCCTCCGGTAGGCGCCCAGTATGGCTGATTGCTGAAAAATCTGATGAAGGAGATCAATGAGATTATCCCGCCTTCTCTTTGAGATCAAGCCCATAAGGTACACCGAATGCACCTTATCCTCGGCAGTGTCCAAGGCCCCGAGCGGTATGCCGGCGCAAAAGAGAGGAAGTGCCTCCCGGATCGCCAGCACGATCAGCCTCAGAAGAGAAGAGCGACGGGGGAGTAGCCTATGGTTGTACTCGTCGAAGCGGCTCATGATCTCGGCACACTGAGCATCGGTGAACTCCTGGTTCTGACTGCGGCCCAGCGCACGAATATTCCCATAGGAAATGATCTCGTCAAGACTATACAGATGGGCGTCCATGATACCTGAAATAAAAGTCACGAGACATCATTACAAAGCCCCCGTTGCATTAATGGCAGGAAGAACAACCTAGGGCCATGAGACCCCAGGAAGCCTCCGCGTGAAGAAACTGAGTTCTTCATTGGAATTAAATTCCTTATTAAGAAAAGGGAATTAAATTCCCAGAAATATTTTTGGATGGAATTAAATTCCATGGGGTCGAAACGCCATCATTGTTTCCCCGAAGATCATCTAAACCCTAAGAGATCTACGGTTTGAAGATTAAGCGGTTTTCATGTTCTTATGGAAAATATGAAGGAGAAAGGGTAAAAACCCTTGTTTTGGATCTAAAATCCGGAGAAATGTGAAGGTCCATCGTCGTCCAAGAACATTACCTGAGAAGAAGGGTTCTTTTTGAACAGAGTTAAACTCTGAAGACTGTTTCAAGACAGAGAACTAAGCTCTGGAAGCAAGAATTAAAATTCTCAAAGAGGAAGTTCTCAGAAAAGAAGATGAGCAATGTGAAGGCTCCTATGAAGAGACAGCGGTATTTATAGAAGACAATGGAAACGTTTCATCTCCCAAATCCCTAAATGAATCCAACGGTCACAAAGATGACAGCGTTGCACTCACGTGTAGACACGTGAGAACAACGCTGTGGGGGCATTTGTTTCCTGATTTAAAATCAGAAAAGCTTATGGGAAAAGCTTCAGAAAGAGGGGCCACGTGCTCACACGTGACCAGCAGTCACGTGTTGACACGTGACATATGAAAACAGCGGAAAAGGCTCATGGGTTCCCTGATCAAGTCAAGGAAAAGGTCCACTGATCAAGTCAAGAAAAAAGGCGTCAGAAGAGGTCACGTGTTGGCACGTGACGCTCGAAGCAGCAGACCGGTCCTTCAGTCGAATAAAAAAGAAGGAGGCTCCTAGCAGTGGTCACGTGTTAACACGTGATGACTAAAACAGCAACCAGAAGACAGCGCAGAAAGAAAGAGGACTCTTCATTCCAAAGAGGGTCACGTGTCCACACGTGACCATGGGTCACGTGTTCACACGTGACCGGCTTTCAAAGCCCATTTTGACGACAGAATTAAATTCTGAAGGAGATTTGAATCTTTCCAAAGGAAAGTGATTATCTGAGACCAATCGAATTAAAGATTCAGAAGTGATTTAAATATCATCTATCTATGGAAAATCTCGGGTTTGGAAAGATTTCCCCCTTAAATCTAACCAAAATAACAAAGGAGAATCTCTGGATTTAAAATCCAATGGTGAATAAAATTCACCTAATAATCCAAAGGTCCAGAACGAATGAAGGATGCAAATCAAATCTCTCAATGAAGATTCGTCACAAAACTAATTTATTCGGCTGCTTCTCCTATAAATAGGAGCCAAGAGATAGAGAGAAAGATAGATACGCAGAGGGAAGAAAAAGGAGAGAGCCTTGATACTTTGAAGGAACTTGGATCTTCTGCAAAAGAAAACCCTAGGTAAGAAAGGAAAGGCTTTCTGAAAGAAAGAGAATTCAATTCTCAACAGAGTTTAACTCTGATATATGAAACAGAAGAACATATTTCTTCTCTCTTTGATAGAGGATCTGTAAAGAGCACATCTCCTCTTGAAGTTGGAAATTTAATTCTCGATGGGTTGAGATCCTGCCATGCAGATCCAAAACATAGAGAGGGAATGCAAGCATGAGAATTTAATTCTCACAAAACTATAGGAATTTAATTCCTTTAAAATAAAATTAGGGCTTGATCCTATATCATGGGAATTTAATTCCTTCAGAACAAAGAGAAACAGGGTTTAACCCTAATTAAGAACCTGGTTCTGTTGAAACAGCGGGAATCTAATTCCCTTAATCATAATTTAACAGAGAATGGGAGTTCAATTCCTTAAAAGCTTTTATTAGGGTTTAACCCTATTCAGTTCTTCGCATATATGAGGAATTTAATTCCTACAGAAAATTCAGAGTTCAACTCTGTTCCAGAATATAAGTCTTCAAAAGGAAGTAGGAATTTAATTCGTCTGAAATTTAAAGCTCGAGGAATTTAATTCCTGAAAAAGGAGTAACAGATCCTCTAAACAACATAGAGGCAGGGTCACGTGTCACCACGTGACCCCCCAAAAGATCTACAGAAAGCCCCCTTTGAGGCAGCACCCCACGTGACCCACGTGACCCTCGGCAGAAGCGTTAACATATAAGCATTTGAATGCCCGTCACGTGATGACACGTGATACTCTGAAAAATGCGATAATCTCAGCAGAATTAATGAAGGGAGGGCGCTCTCACGTGTTGCCACGTGACCCCTCTTGCCTTAGTGTTTAACACTAAATCGAAACTCCCGAATCCAGTGTTAAAACAACTGTTGGGCCTTAGTGTTCAACACTAATCAAAAACTTTACTTGCAGTGTTCAACACTGACTACCTTAGTGTTTAACACTAATTTGAGGGCTCAGTTGCCAGTGCTTGATACCGATCTGTTTTAGTGTTTAACACTAATTTGAAAGCCTTGTCGCTGGTGTTTAACACCAATTATCTCTTAGTGTTAAACACTAACCTCATTCCCAGTGTTCAACACTGATTGCTCTGAAGTGTTTAACACTAGGCTTTGGCCCGATTGGCTAAAGGGATAGAGGCAAAGCCTCTCCCTCAGTGGACCAACAAGAAGCCAATATTCCAGACCTGACTGGACTTAGCCCAAGCTGGCCATAAGTCCTCAATTCGTGATTAACTGGGCCAATGGGCTCATAACATAATTAATCAGTCTTGACCCAAATTGGGCCAGGGACTACTCAAGCCATTCCGGTTCTAGGGTACATCTCTTCACTCCTTTGATACTTGGCATTGTAATCCCTCAATGTCTTCAATGAGGTGACGAGTCCCGATGACCACTCATGATATGGACTGTGGGGTCCTTAAACCCATGTCTAATGCAAAATTCCTGGTTACGTGGAACGCGAATAACGTCACTCTTTGACCCCGCGGAAAACGCCCAGAGCGGAGCCTAGTCCTCGCCGAGCACGGCAGTGAACCCGTGTGAAGCATCTAGTGCAAAATCCCTGGTTACGTGGAACGCGGATAACGTCACTCTTTGACCCCGCGGAAAACGCCCCGAGCGGAGCCTGGTCCTCGCCGAGCACGGCAGTGAACCCGTGTGAAGCATCCAGAGCACATACCGGACTGTGGAGTCCTTAAACCCATGGACTATGAGGTCCTTAACCTTGACCGAGATGTCTTAAAACTAACAACGGACCGCAATGTCCTTAAACTACCCACGGACCGCAATGTCCTTAAACTACCCACGGACCGCAATGTCCCTAAACTAGAACAATAGAGCCCCTATATGCTCTTTTGTCGGATCTAAACGGTCCCGTTTAAGTTGATCTTAGCCTCAAAGATGGCTAACGAATCCTTAAACCTTCAAGCAGACTGGACTACGAATCCCCCCAATTAACTCTGGCTCGAGGGTACATCTCTGAACCCCTCTGACACCCGTCGTTGTAATCCTTCAACGTCGTCAGAGAGGTGACGGGTCCCGACGGCCACACACATACGATGGACCACTATGTCCCTAAAACTGGAACAATGGAGTCCAAACGCTCCTTTGTCGGATCTAAACGCTCCCGTTAAGTTGATCTTAGTCTCAAACTAGACTAACGTATCCTTAACAAATGTTTGAGTTGATCTTAGCCTCAAGCATGGCTAACGTATCCTCAAACCAAACCCCCAAACCCAAATCTAAGATAACTCGGATTTGGACTAGTCCACGCCCTACGGGCGACGACATAACTCGGTCTCCGTAAACGATCCACGGGCAGTAAAACATAAAAAAAATACACACGACACGAAGTGACCATTTGGAGAAGGAGAAAGTTGTTACCGTGAGGCGGTAGCGTAATTAACTGCAGGGGCTTGCGCCTGCAGGGAAGAGCGTCCCCACAATCAAAAACCCCTCAAACGAGGGGGAATCTGACGAAGTCTGCTACATCGGACGCATCCGTCTAAATCTCCGATACACGGCGCCATAAATCAACTTGGCATCTTCGGAGAGGTGGACGGATAGCACCTATTGGCATCTGCCCCGAACCTCAGGCGAGACGGCCCCACGTCCCGCGTGTCCATTCGGAGGGGAACAATCTGCAAAGTGCACATCTCCACATGAATTAAGAATTTAATTCTCATTGGGTTGATATCCTGCCATGCAGATCTAAAACACAGAGGATGAACTGAGTTTTGAGAATTTAATTCTCACTAAAGGATAGGAATTCAATTCCGTTGAGATAAAATTAGGGTTTAACCCTATGTTATGGGAATTTAATTCCTTCAAAATGAACAGAACTAGGGTTTAATCCTAATTGAGAACGTAATTCTCTCAAACTCACAGGAACTTAATTCTCTTAAGAAAAGAAATTAGGGTTTAACCCTATTTAAGAATATAGTTCTTCAGAAGAAAACGGGAATTTAATTCCTCTAAAGTTTGTTGTTAGGGTTTAACCCTATGAAGAAATTAATTCTTAAAAGATGAACAGATCTTTAAAACATGCAGAGTCACGTGCTACCACGTGACCCCTGCAAAGATCCACAGAAAAGAACTCTGAAGTAAACACCTCACGTGTTACCACGTGACTCCTGCGAAGATCTATAAAAGAGAACTTTGAGGCAATGCCTCACGTGCCCCACGTGATCTCTAAAGCACATAAAAGAAAAAGAAACAGAAAAGAGCTCTATGGCACCCTCACGTGTCGACACGTGACCCCTAATGAACATTCTAACAGATCAAAGCGTAAGCCCCCATCACGTGCCCACACGTGATGGCTTTCAGAATTAAATGTGTTAAACACTTATCTGTAGAACAAAATAAAGAGCTCTAGGGCGCTCTCACGTGCTACCACGTAACCCCTTGGCTGAAGCTTTAACAGACAAGCACTAAAATTCCCATCACGTGATAGCACGTGATACTTCAAAGTATTGAAGACTTTTGACTGAATAAAATAAGAGGAATCATGGCGCTCTCACGTGTCCGCACGTGACACCTCTCTCCTTAGTGTTTAACACTAGTCTGGAGATTTTGTCCCCTGTGTTTAATACTGATTTACTTAGTGTTTAACACTAATTTGAAAACTCTGTTCCCAGTGTTCAACACTGATTATCTTTTAGTGTTTAACACTAACTTGTTAGTCTTATTCCCGGTGTTCAACACTGTTGGTCTCTAGTGTTTAACACTAACTTTAGCCCAATTGGCTAAATTTCCAGGGGCAAAGCCTCTCCTTCAATAAACCAACAGAGGGTCAATATCCCAAACATGATTGGACTTAGCCCAAACTGGCCATAAGTCCTCAATTCAAACTTAACTGGGCCAATGGGCTCATAATATAATAATTGATCTTAGTTTCTAAATTGGACTGCAGATCACTTAATCTACCTTGGTTTAAGGGTACATCTCTTCACTCCTTTGATACTTGGCATTGTAATTCCTCAACGTCTTCAAAGAGGTGACGGGTCCCGATGACCACACATTGATACGAACTGTGGGGTCCTTAAACTCATGGACTATGAGGTCCTTAACCTTGGCCGTAATGTCTTAAAACTAATGCCGGACTGTGGGGTTCTTAAATCCACGGACTACGACGTCCTTAACTAACAACGGACTATGACATTCTTAACCTTGACCGTGATTTCTTAAAACTAATGCCGGACCATGGAGTCCTTAAATCCACGGACTATGACGTCCTTAACCTTGACCGCAACGCCTTAAAACTAACATTGGACCGCAATGTCCTTAAACTACCTATTGACCACAATGTCACTAAACTAAACAACATGGCTCCCCTAATCGTTCTCTTGTCGGATCTAAACGATCCCGTTAAGTTGATCTTAGTCTAAAACTGGACTAACGTATTCTTAACAAACGTTTAAGTCGATCTTAGTCTCAAACGAGGCTAACATATCCTTAAACCCAAACCCCCAAACCCAAATCTAAGAGAATACAGATTTGGACTAGTCCACGCCCTACGGGAGACGACATAACTCAGTCTCCGTATACAATCCACGGGCAACCAAACACAAAATAAACACTCACGACACGAAGTGATCATCTGGAGAAGGAGAAAGTTGTTATTGCAATGCGGTAGCGTAATTAACTGCAGGGGCTTGCGCCTGCAGGGAAAAGCGTCCCCACAATCAAAAACCCCTCAAGCAAGGGGGAATCTGACGAAGTCTGCTACGTCGGACGCATCCGTTTAAACCTTCGATACATGGTGTCATAAATCAACTTGGCATCTTCGGAGAGGTAGACGGATAGCACCAATTAGCATCTGCCCCGAATCTCAGGCAAGACGTCTGTCGCGTCGTCTTTCGGAGGGGAACAGTTAAGATAAACTATACTCGAAAGACGCATCCAACCCGCCCGCCTTCATTCTTCCTCATCTAAAATTCCCATCTAGAGCCCCAATTCAAATTAGTGTTTAGGAATTGTTCTTCAAATACTCTAATCAGCGATGGAATATCAGAATATGGTTTTTTTTTTCTCAACCTTCTTCAGCTATCAAGCAGTAGAATGCAAATACGAGCTTAATTGCAAGTTTCGTGCAAGTGAAAAACTAAAAACGAAAAGGGGAAAGCTCTTCAATTGCCTTAGATATAAGGGTCCAAATCAAGAGGAACAAGAAGATGAGGAATAAGAGAGAAATGTCGGTTTTATCGAATAGAGTCGTGGGGTTATGAGTGGGTAGATGGGAATATTATAAATTAGCTAACGGTCATGTTTTATTTGGATGGAAAATTTGGACAGGTAAAATGAGCAACTTAAAGGTTTTTTTTGGGGTAATAAGTAATTACCAAGTTTTGGGGTGTCTTTTGGTAATTAGCTAAATTTTGGGGGAGGGTTTAAGTAAAAAAGAAGATGGGTTGATCAGTCTATGTGAGCAATAAAATAAAGCGCGGTTGGAGTGAAAGACGGCTAAAGTTCAGCATTGACGGTCGCAAACCAACCAGCTCATACGGACTAATATGTGTATCCGTTATAGTTGAAATAGTCGGTCTCGATTTGTTTCGTGTTCCAATTTTTGATTAAAACGTCTAATTAGAATAAGAGGAAAGAGGCCTAGGAGGTTTTTCGTCAAGTGGCGTTAAAAAACTACGTCTTCCATCATTTTTTCCGACGATCGGCACTGGCCATCTTGATCTACATCGTCTAATATATCGATACATCAAATTTCATATGATTCTAATATCTTTTCACCGTTGATTAGTCGGTGCAAAATTAACTTTGTACCGACAATAGGACTTTTTACAGTGCTAAATCAAACGGTGAAAAGGTGTTAGAAACACATGAAATTTGGTAAACCGACATATTAGACGATGTAGATTAAGCCAACCGGTGCCGATCGTTGGAAAAAATGGTGGAGGGTGAAGTTTTTTAACGCCACCGGACTAAAAAGGCTCTTAGGGCCTCTTTTCTCCATTATTCTCAATTAGAAATGTATGTATAAATGTATTTCTGATAAAGCTATGAAATGTATTTAATTTCGCTGCACAAGTTTATCTTATTCCGACCATTGGTTAAAAACATGGTAAGTTTGACACGGTTGCAAAAAACGCTTCCAAATCTTGCAATGTAAATGTAGATTTTGTCAGTCACAAAAAATGTATAAAACCAAGTATACATAGTTTGCTTAGAATGTATGTGCTTAGTTTGTTTATATATATATATATATATATATATAGAGAGAGAGAGAGAGAGAGAATAAGAGGAAAGAGGCCATAGGAGAGAATTTCCTCCTATGGCGTCGAAAACATACCCTCCATCTTGTTTTCCGACAATCGGAGCTCGTCATCTTCATCGTTATCATCTAAAATGTGGGTACGCCAAATTTCATATGATTCTACAACTTTTTCACCGTTGATTTAGCAGTGTAAAAAGTTATATTGTCAGTAAACCGTTAATTTTGCACCCACTAATTCAATGGTGAAAATGTTGTAGAACCACATGAAATTTGGTGTATCCATATCTTAGATGATAAGGATGAAAATGATGCATTCCGATCGTCGGAAAACACGATAGAGTGTGTTTTTTCGACGTCATAGGAGAAAATTCCCTCCTATGGCAACTTTTCTCCATTATTCTCATATATATATATATATATATATATATATGAGAATAATGGAGAAAAGATGCCATAGGAGGGGATTTTCTCTTATGGCGTCGAAAAAATACAATCTCCACCATTTTTTCCGACGATCGGCATCTATCATTTTCATCGTTATCATCTAAAATGTGCATATACCAAATTTCATGTGATTCCACCACTTTTCATCGTTGAATTAGCAATGCAAAAAGTTCTATTGTCGGTAAACCATTAATTTTGCACAAACTAAATCAACGGTAAAAAAATGGTATAATCACATAAAATTTGGCGTATCCACATCTTAGATGATAAAGACGGAGTTGATATACGCCGATAATCGAAAAAAAATCACGGAGGGTGTATTTTTCCGACGCCATAGAAGAAAATTCCCTCCTATTGCATATTTTCTCCATTATATATATATATATATATATATATATATATATATATATATATGAGAGAATAATGGAGGACAGATGCCATAGGAGGGAATTTCCTTCTATGGCGTCGAAAAAACACACCTTCTATCGTGTTTTCCGACAATCGGAATGCATCATCTTCATCGTTATCATCTAAGATATGAGTACATCAAATTTCATGTGATTCTACAACTTTTTCACCGTTGAATTAGTGGGTTCAAAATTAACGGTTTATCGACAATAGAACTTTTTATATTGCTAATTCAACGGTGAAAAAGTTGTAGAATCACATGAAATTTGGTGTACCCATATCTTAGATGATAACGATGAAGATGGTGGGTGCCGATCGTCGAAAAAAAATGAGGGAGAGTGTATTTTTTCGACGCTATAGGAGAAAATCCCCTCATATGGCCTCTTTCCTCCATATATATATATATATATATATATATGGAGGGAAGGTGCCGTAGGAGTGAATATTCTCATATGACGTTGAAAAAATACCCGTTTCATGATTTTTTTGACGATCGGCACCCATCACCTCCATCTATATCATCTAAGATGTACATACATCAAATTTTATGTGATTCCTTTACTTTTTCACTGATGGGTGCACAATTAACGTTTTACCGACAATAGAACTTTTTACATTGCTAATTCAAAGATGAAAATGTTGTGGAATCACATGCAATTTGGTGTATGCACATTTTAGATAATAAAGATGATGTGTGTCGATCCTCAGAAAAAAACGTATGGTGTATTTTTATGACGCCACCTAACGAAAAAGTCTTCCAAGGCCTATTTTCTTCATTATTCTATACATATATAAAGAGAGGATAATGGAGGAAATGTGCGATAGGGAAGAATTCCCTCCTATGGTATCTAAAAAATGCACCCTCCGTAATTTTGTTCGGCGATCAGCATCCATCACCTTCATTTATATAATCAAAGTTGCGCATACACCAAATTTCATGTGATTCTACCACTTTTTCACCATTGATTTAGTGGGTGAAAAATTAATGGTTTGCTGACAATAAAACTTCTTACATTGCTAATTCAACGGCGAAAAAGTGATGGTATAACATGAGATTTGGTGTATGTGCATCTTAATTGATAAAAGAGATGATGATGTGTCCTCGAATAAAAGGTGAAGGATTTGGCGCCGCTTAATGAAAAAAGACATGTTCTTTTTATATATAGAGAGAGCGCGCCCCCTTTTCTCTTCATTATATATATATATATAGAGAGAGAGAGAGAGAGAATAATGGAGAAAAAAGAACATAGGAGGGAATTTCCTCGTATGGCGTTGAAAAAACACACCCTCCATCGTGTTTTCCGACAATCGGATTCCATCATCTTCATCGTTATTGTCTAAGATGTGGGTATACCAAATTTCATGTGATTCTTCAACCTTTTCACCATTGATTTAGCAATATAAAAAGTTCTATTGTCGGTAAACTGTTAATTTTGAACCCACTAATTCAACGGTGAAAAAGTTGTAGAATCAAATGAAATTTGGTATACCCATATCTTAGATTATAACGATGAAGATGATTGATGCCGATTGTCAGAAAAAACGAAGGAAGTTGTATTTTTTCGACGCCATAAAAGAAAATTCCTTCCTATGGCCTCTTTCCTCCATTATTCTTTTATCCTATGGCCTCTTTCCTCCATTATTCTTTTATATATATATATATATATATATAAAACATAGAAATAAATAAAGGGTTCTCTAATACTTGGCTAATTACCAAAACCCTTCATACTTGATAATTACTATTTATTTCCTGAACCTTTGAATAATTACGAAAAGGTCTCTCAACTTGCTAAAACGATTGTTTTTCTTTCATTTCGTTAGATATCTAACAAAAAGATGTTGGGACTAGGGTTTTAAAGTCTCTGAACGACTCTCCTACATCAAAAATCCCTAAGTTCGGTCCCGATCAATGGAAAGCCTAATTTTGATTTGGGGCCAAACTTAGGGATTTTAGATTTAAGAGTGATTTGGAGACTTTAAAACCCTAGTCCCGATATTTCCCCGTTAGATGTCCAACGGAATGAAAGAAAGACATTTTTTAGCAACTCGGTGGGCATTTAAGTAATTATTCAAAGTTTTGGAGGAGTAAATGGTCATTATCCAGTACTAGGTTTTTTAGTAATTAGCCAATCATTGAGGCAGCGTTTAGTAAAAAACCCTAAAAACAAATATTATGTCGGATGCCATTTCAATTGAACAAACATGCATGTAAATTAAAATATAAAAAACGGCTTAAATCTTGGTTTTTCAAACCTTGGTAAACCATTCGGGCCAGAGCTCAAGCTACTGTGGGCTTATCATTATGGATTTTATATCTTGGCAAAATAATTAGCCTTATATTGAGACACAATCGTCATGACACATAAAAGACTTAGCTGTCTCGGGTCAATTTTTCTGTCATTAGAAATCTTTAAAAAGATTCTATATGGGTTCTCTTAATTTCTATGTGTGGTTGTGCTCTCTACCAGTAATAGTCAACTCTCACAAGAAAAATGATGAGGTACTTAAATACAAATTGGAATTGTCTAAACGTTTTATACAATTGACGTACACTCATTTTGTATATTATATTAGAAACTTTTCTGTTTTTGAATTGAATTCAACCATAATACCCCCGGTCCCTAGAATTGGATACAAGGGGCATCCTAAAATCTTACTTTTTTGGGTTTGCTATTCTCAGCTCTTTACTTTGCTATATTGCTTTTATATTTGTAGATGATTGGTTTACCGAAAACGCTCTGATACCAAGTTGAAACGTGTTAGCTGATTCTTAAGGGGGATGAATAGCGGCGTCCGACCCATGAATTTTGATCGGTGGGAGCACAAAAATTTCTAAGATCCATTAAACCCGAGCTAAATATTACTTAAAAAATTGTAAGACATTTTTGAAATTGGATATAAATATAAAGTTTCTTTAATCATAGATATAAAAAAAATAGAGCACGGTAACATTTTTGTATGCTTCATATTTTGAAAGCATCATGACAATTTTATTGCAGATAATATCAACTCTATGTGTTGCAATACATATTACCAAGGAATTGCTTTAATAGTTTACAATTTTCAATATTCACAAAAGTTAATGAAAATTTCAAATCCCAATCTAACTGTCCATAAAATTAACAAATATATTCCTTCGAAGGGACAAAAATTACAAATAATCCTAAATCGTCCTAATTTTTGTTGTGGAACTATAGGAGCCAAAGTACGCAACGGATGATCAGCGTGAATCGAAACTAATGAAAATGATCAAACGAGGCAACTACGCAAAACAATAAATAATAAAGGATAAAAACACAAGCAAAAAATACAAGATATTACCCAGATTCGGTGCACACTTGCACCTAATCCTCTAAACCGACGACGAATTACTTTCACTATTCAACGAAGAATTACAAGAGATAATTATTGCCCTCTCGACCCAAATACAAGCTCTCTATCAAACCTCTCTTTTTCTCTCTCTCTCGGTTGACAAAAATAGCCGCAGCCAAGGCTCTGTTGTTGCCTCCGCAGAGTTCTTCTATGTGGATTAATATGGCCGCAGCCTTCAATATTCTCTGTGGATTTTTAATTGATGGATAGATTCATCGATTCGTAGGCATGTTTAATTAATATACATAGGCTAAGATATAGCTTTCTTAATGATAAAGCATGCATCAATTTTATAGAGATTAGTTTAAAATATAGATAAGTTTGAGAATTTAACTAATTAGATTAATTAAATCTTCACTGACCATATTCCTACTTAAAACCTCATAACTGTCTCTTGCGCACGTTTATCCGCACGTATCGCGTTCCCCACATGCTGCACTTACACACACTATACATGCGCTTCCTAGTCTTGGGCTTTTGAGCTCTCGATCTCGGTTTCCGAATTTTCAATCAATTTCAACAATATTTTCCTATAAATTAACAAATATATTTCTTCAAACAAAGAAGTTCGTGAGATCTAGAAGACAAATTGCAGCAATTTTTTTTTTAAAAAAAAATCATCAGAGCTAGGGTTTTCTCTTATCTAGGACCAAGAAAGAAAGGGTAAAAGATTAACCAACCGCACAAAATGAATACAAAGTGTATTGGGCTTGAGGGCCAGTGCAAAAAAATAATAATAAAAATACAGAGTTTGTGAGTCGCCAGAATTTCGATGAGAATAGACAGATGGGAACTCTGTACAATGCATGCAGGACAATTGAGGGTGTGTTCTTGAATCTGCTTGCTCAGGTCAAAGCGCTATGCAGAAAAGTTTATGGTATTTTTAATGAAATTTAAGCCGGTAAACTGTCATCGATAGAGAGAGAATAAAAGTGGGATCAGGTTAGATCGGTAGAAAAGTGAAGTGCTAACATATTTCATCCTCCATCTTGATTTACACGATCTAAAATATATGTACACCAATTTCAGTGTGATTTTGATCCTTCTTGACGGGTACGTTTCAAGTGAAAGGTGTCTTTAAAGATTTTGTGCCAATAATGGATATCGACATCTCTTCACCGTAGCAAATTAAGTGAATCAATGGCTTTTATTTTTAAATATAGACAAAATAAAGGAAGAATTTACAAATGCAAATAAATAATATCAACCATTGATTACGGTGATTTGCTATGATAATGAACGTTGGATTATCTATCTTTGACATGGTAGGTTAATGGTGGAGTGATCCCTAGATCGCCGATCAACTCGTGCGGATCCGATCCGATCCGCAAGAGAATCTCATATAAACAGCGGAAGCAAATAGACGATTAGTCTCCTACAAACACTAAGATCTGCATACCTTCGCAGGGTAGTAGATCACCCGCATAACCGTTAGACCAATGATCTGTTATCCATAGTTGTCTTTTTCTTCGGATGGCCGTGCAGGGATCAATCACAGTGTTACTCAAAAAGCCCCTTAATCCACTGCGGCTGCTAGAGATTTTAAGGAAGAAAATTAAGAACTTGGAACCCTAGTTCTTCATAGGTTGCACTCTCATTGAATTCTCATCAACAATATCATTCAACATGATTGGTTCAAATTCTAGCCTCTACCTATTGTATATATAGATAGAGTGGCAAACGGACGGTTGAGATTGTATCGGGCCCAAATCCTTTAATAAGGTTGAACCACATCCTAAGTTGACCCCATCATGAAGCTCGAGCTCGACTTGGACTCGGCTTCCCACAATGGATCGGGTCGGGTCGACCGACCTCTAGACCCGTCCACTCGATTGAGCCGGCCCAACTAAGCCCAATACCAACATACTCCTACTTGTACAATCGAGTGGGCGCCGTCATATCTGCTCAGCTCCATAAATTCTTTCCACGTCAATCTTCTCCATACAATACTAGCATCGCCGTGAAACCATTGATACCTGCAAGCAGGTAGCCCTGCAGCTAGATCTATTAAGACCGACACAAAGATCTCTCTATAAACAAAAAATATTATCCAAAACTCGGATATTGTGCACCCCAGATCTAATCAACAAGTCATGTTTGCTTAAAAACCTCTAATCCCTCAAGGAGCGCATTCAAATACCTAGGCAACCGTTTTATTCACCACACTCTAATGCCGCCTCATAGGCTCTTGTAAGAGTTGTGCACGCAGTGCAATAAAAAAGACATGTCCGATTGATCACCCTCTCAAGGCAATTATTGTAATTGCAGGCAGACGATTATGATAAGTGAGAGAGGACCTATACAGGTAGAACGGTTTTACTCTAGATGGTAGTATGCTATCTAGTTTATCTTTATCATCACGTACATGTCTTATGTGGTATTGTGTATCTCTATTACATGTTGATAGAGTCCATAGGATTCTTGTTTGACTGTCACGGCCCGGAATTTAGCTCTTGACCGGCACTTAAATCACGCAACGTCTAAAGGCGTAATGTAATTCAGTAAGCCGAAGCCCGGAAATTTAAACCTTTTTGCAGAAAATAGTAGAGGTGCAGTTTTGAAATAAAGGTATAATGAAATCAAGTTTTTCATTAAATGCATAGATAATGATATATGAAAATGCAAGTGGATTATGCTATAGTTGAAAGCATTTTTCATCTTTAAAAATTTGGGCAGCACCTCCTTTATATATTTTGATCCAAAACCACATTCAAGCAATATATATAGGCATTCCCAAGCGGGAGCTAGCTCTTCGCCAATTGGCGGAATCACAACCGCGCAATAACATATATATACGACGTCCAACGGCGAAGATCAACACAGAAAGAATAAATGAATACAACAAGACAACAAAAGCCTCAAAAGAAGCGAACATACACCCATCGCTCTAAGTCTCGCAACCATAAGTCTGTCTAGCTCTACTAATATACAAAGTCTAGTTTCTAATTGATGGAGTTTATCTAGATACAATAGAAATAAATACAGGAGTGGGCACGATCCAATGTGTCCCACCTACCATAGCAAACACCTTGAAAGAAACTGTATGCCAGCGACCGCTACTGATCTAAGCGGTCAATCGTGCAAGAAAACTGTGGCACAACGGGGGTGAGTTGCCGACTCGTGAGTAGAAAATATCAGCAGGTAGAAATCGAATAAACACCGATTCCTAGGTCATACTGTAACATGAAAGTAATACTATGATATCTAGGGTGATCATGCATGCATATGTATCAACAATATAATCAATGCCAATGACACATGTAAAAACCAAACATTTGAATCATGTGCCTGTATGTATATGAGAATCACTAACGTGTGTCCATCAACGACACATCAAATCATGGAACCTGAGTGTCCAACAGCGACACTCGAAATATCATGAAACCCGTGTCCAGCATCGATACGTAAATCCTCATATCTCAGGCGCCGCATCCTCTGATCGGCCCTCACGCGCCGCATCCTCTGATCGGCCCTCATATCCATCTCATGACTCCGGCCGGTATCCTCCGGATAACCGCCAGGTCCAAACTATCACCGGTAGGTAGTGCTCCCTCTGCCAGGCTCATCGCCTAACTCTACGAGCTTCTTGTCCCGGGGTACCTTACCGGGTCCACCATGTACCCGCAAACGGTTCTTCCCTCCTCGAATCGGGTCTCGAAAACATGCTCAGAACCGAGAAAACTCATGGTGGACACGAAATATCATATCAAGAGAAACCGCGTTTTTAAAATAATACACAATTTCCTTTGAAATATAACCACGGTTCTCAAATTCAGAGATCTCAAAAAAAGCACCTCAATGAATGTAACCATAAAGTACGATATGCAAACATAGAACTGTAATGTGAGCATATCAAGTATATCATGCAAGCATGTCAAGTGATAGTACTGAACAATGAATGTATTTTACGGTTATGAATAATATCATGATATGGCAGTTCTACTGTGCAAGTGACATTGCAATTACCGATGATGAATGTATGTGAGCCGGCAAATCGGTGTAAGTATAACATGCGCATCATCGGTAATTGTGCAGGTGTACTAGCAGCTGATATCATATAACAATAAATACCGAAAACATGATACGTATGTCACGAGGGATAATCCTACACAAACATGAATGATCGTAGTTTTGAAAGTGAGGGCTACAGTGTTTTTAAGGAAAAGACACCATTTGAAAATTCGTAGCGTCCCTTGAGGTTTTCGTTTAAAAATGCATACGATTCGTCAATTTTGGAAATAAGTATGGTTCAGATGGCACTTTTACGTCGGCGATCTAGCCTCATAGTATCCGATATGGCAATATCATCAATCATCATCCTCAAATCACGAGCGTGGATCAATCATTCGATAAAACTCATCGCGTACGGTAATCCATCGTACGGTGACATCAAATAGAAAAGGGATTCTATCATCCTATTCATCAATAAAGGTACGGATCTATGATTTCGTACGTCATATCTTATCGATCTCATAACACATCTATCTCAATCTTATATCGAATTCATCGATCTCATGTCACATCGATATCGATCTCATGTCGTATTTATACCGATTTCATATCATACCACTATCAATCCATACTTGTCCTCTTTCAATTCTGTGTATCACGCTTCACATTCTCATAGCATATCTTTTAATCATATCCGTAGGTTCATATCATAGGCTCTCTTTACCTATATTTTATATACCGGTTTCCATTTTATAATTGCGGGGTGTTATACGCCATCCACCCGACTTTTCCGTAGATATAAATCTACCCACCTGCAAAATCATCGCTTAGTCAAAATTGATGTGCTTCATCGTCTCGGAAGTCCACGCGAAGGTACCTACAAATCGACACATATCGTAACGTTATTAAAACCAAGTCCGAAAACCGATAGGGCATACGAATTTCTTATAGGTTAGAACATATAGCTTACGCATGCAAGAACGACCAAATAACCCTCGTCGTTGATGTACAAACATTCAAAGACCAAATCCAATTTCAAATATCGAAACCAAGAATTCAAATATCGAAAAATATTTCCAAAACCAACTCAAACAGCTCCCAGATTTTGGCACAGGGGGTCTAGGACAAAACTAACAATACAGTAGCTAGGTTATAAGGAGTGTGAGCTACAGGCAAAACCCCAACACCAGAAGCCAAAACATGGCCGATGAGAAAGCAAGATTGACCGGTGTCGCCGGTTCTGTAGGGAAGTTGGTGTCTCGTTCTTCTGTGGTGGTCTTTTAATGGTCTAAATAGGTCAAAGTAGTTGTTTGATTTTCTTACAAATATCCCAAGTTGCTCCAGATTCCATTAAATCCTCAAAAACTCCATAAAACCGATATCGGAAAATTTCAATTTTTGTATTTGGGGTTCTAGCTCAAGTCTAGACCAGAATTCTAGCACTAAAAGGGTTTGTGGCCATTACTAAATCTCAATTACACTTTCACAAATAAAATATCCCTAAATTTCTTCTTGGAAAATATCAAAAATCACTAATTTATATTGGTTTAACTCTAAACTATTATAGGGTGTAAAGAAAACTAAAAGCCTAACTAAAGGAATAGAAATATATCTCATTTGGCAACTCAAGAAAATTCTTGGGTTGCCCAAAGTCTTCGAAATCCAAACTTGAACTTACTATAGGGTGTAGAATGAGATGGGGATCAACTTTTGTGAAGAGAGTGTGGGGTTTTGGTGATGATTTGGGGTGTTTGTGGAGGAGGTGGAGGAGGTGGAGAAGAAGATAAAGAAAATGAAGGAAGAATGAAGAAGGAAGAAATGAATGGATGATGTCAAGTGTAGGAGGCATACCCCCTCTCTCTCATTCTCTCTCATGGCATGCCCATACCATCATGTTGTCTCTCCCCTCTCTCATCAAAGTCATCATGTCTCTTTTCTTTTCTTTTTTCTTTTCTCACTCACAAATAAATCACAAATGCAAATGAAAACAATATGCAACCAAAAATATAATATGTCATGGTGCACTAACCATGGCTAATTAAAAATACGGATTTGGCTTAATCATGATTAGTAGTGCACTAATCAAGTTTAATTTAAACTTGCATATAATAATTGCATAATTATTTATAAAATGCTCAAATCCAGTAAATACCTTTTTAATAAATAAATCATTTTAATCTCCAATTATTTTCTAAATATTGGTATATAATTATACCATTTTACGAAAACCCTAATTCGCAAATCGAATAGTTTTCGCGAAATATATTATTTTAATATTTAAATTCCAAAAATAATATTTTATATTTTTGAAATGTTAAATTGACCGCCAGGGTTATGATGGCGATCATACTAGTGAGACCTGGGTAGTCCATAACCACATTCTTAAATATCCCTAGTCGTTGGATTATCAAGACTAGGTATCGATACTCTGGAGTAGACCAGTGTATACATTTCTTATTCCCGAGAGGGTGTGGCCGGTTTCGCAGCCATTGGTGTACGACACCAAACATTGTATATATGTGCTCATTAGGGTATGAGTTACACTGGACGGACTTGCCGAGAACAGCTAGTTGGTACTATACCTATCATCATATGGTTGTTCTCTAGTGACATGAGTACAAGGTAGTCTGTTGATCTAAGATCGTCATTTATCTTGTGTGAGTTCCCACTGTACTTTGATTACTACCTTACTTCGGCTTTATTGAGTCGTACAAACATGTTTTAGTTGGGTACAGTCCCGAGCCATATAGAGGCAGTGAGCGGATTGAGGGGATTCGTCTCTCCCGGTATAGGGAGTCGATGTCGCGCTGTGTGCGGTTGGCCAATACCATAAGTCTCTGGACAGGACAGATGAGATTTACTGACATGAGGTCAGCAGTTTCTCGGTTGGTATTGAGCTTGATATCGGCACAACTTATCAGGTTATTAGGGGTCTGAACTAGTCCACCCTCTAGACCCGGTATGTAATACTCTTAGACGAACAGACCGGACTGCACGGTGACCGTCACTTATAGGTTCGGTAGGGGTTCAGACGAGCTTGCTTGTCGATCATCTTTTCGACAGATGCCTGGGTAGCCATTACGTACATCTAGTGCCACCGACGTGCTTGTAAGTTATGGATTGGATCCAATAACTCACTGCCAGTGTATTGTTAAGATTTTAGAGTCCCATACAGAGATTTTTCTGGCTCTAGCGATATGAGGTAAATGTGCGTATTGGATGTGTACCGGGTGTTCTCCGTCGAAAGACGCGACCGGGGCATTGGGACGTCCGGCCTGAATTTTGGGGGCAGATGCTATTTGGTTTTATCCGTCCACCTCTCCGAAAATACCAAGTTGATTTATGGCACCATGTATCGGAGGTTTAGACGGATGCTGTCACGCCCCGCTTCCCAGAGTACGCAAGATTGAGCACGTGACATAGCCAACCATGCTACCTGTGGGTAGGAAGTATCCATCCACAGTCACATTACGGCTGTAGAGATATCAAGAACAAGATAAATAAACTATCTAACACATGTCCAAATCCATAATAACCAGAGTCAATGATAAATAAGTGCGGAAGCAAATGATCCAATGCAATAATAGAAAGGTACGTCCCGTAATGCGGGATCACACCTGGAAATAAAATGCAATAAATGAACTAACCACTACAGAACTCACAAATCAGCCTGTTGGCTGAAGTACTCCTGCTCAGTCGTCGACAGTGGTAAAGAATCTGGGCCATGCAAAACCCAGACGTCAGCGCGTCATGTCAACCAATAATATAATATGAACATGGTAATAAGCAATGCAGTTATGAACATGAATAAAGCAGTACTAAGAAATAACAGTGCAGGGTAATGTGCAGTGGTAACTAAACTGTCCTATCAGGTTTCTACTCTATAGTCTTTGAAACCAATTGATGAATCGTCGATGTAACCCAATAGTATCCCGTACATACCCGGGACCACGGCCACAATATTCTCGGCTGCAGCCGAGACATGCCGTTAGGCACAGAATAGGAAAGTGTACACTCGGTATTACCCCGTACATACCCGGGATCACGGCCACAATATTCTCGGCTGAAACCGAGACATGCCGTTAGGCACAGAATAGGAAAGTGTACACTCGGTATTACCCCGTACATACCCGGGATCACGGCCACAATATTCTCGGCTGAAACCGAGACATGCCGCTGGGCACAGAATAGGAATGTGTACACTCGAACGGTAGTGAACTGTCGAGTTACAAGTCAGGTTCATCTTTGATTTTCCCATACCCCCAAGCTATGTATGTCAGGTCAGGTATTCAGTAGTCAAGGACTAATGCCAACACAAAATCCGGTAAGAGTAGGTCTGTCTGGATAGACAGCAGGGATGGTCAGGTTGGTCGGCATTAGGCATGAGATCAGGTAACATGTCAGGTAATGTATAAAGGTGTCATGTCATGTCAAGAGTGCACGGTACCATGTCATGTCAAGTAGGAAGTGTAACAGGTCATGTCAGGAAGCACAAGATGTCATGTGGGTGCTCATAATCAAACTAACATAAGCATATGTATAAATAAACAAGCATGAGTACTATCAGAACAATAAACTGGAACATGTAATATGATATGTAAATAAATATAATTTCAAGGATATGGATGCACAGTTATCGATTAGGGCTACATTTATAGTTCCAATATTAATTAGGATGCAATTTATTAAACATGGGGTGTTAATATCACATTATTATGTAATAGTGTGATCTATGCTTGCAATTATAGGTATCTTAAATGCGACAGATGCAAACGGGTATCCGAAAAGTTATAAAACTGTAAAATGGTAATGTGGGATGTACAACTAAACAATATGTGATATAAATATTGATATAATAATATTAATATGGATAGCATATTCAAAGCGATTAGTAACTATAAAAGATGTATTGATTAACCATGCACAAGAAGGTTCCGTTCAGAAATTCAGCGTCACCCTAATTTGTAAAATAGCTTAAAAATAACAAACGTTCTCCAAAAGGGACGTATCTTATACCAAAACAAAGATAATTCAATAAGGTTTCCAGTTTTATAAGTATAAGCATCTCAGGTTATCCCTACAAAAAGTTATGAATATTCGAAGTTGAAAGTTTGCTGCTGGAATTTCCCTGGACAGCAGTTTAGAGACATGTTCATTTGCATTTTACGTTAATTAAACAATTTATTTTGCAAGTAAATATTTCATAGAGTTATAGTATTCTGAATTAGCTTCGTAACGAACTAAAGAACGTATACTAAAGATTTTTCTATGATTTATAATGAATTTTATAAGATAAGGTGTACAGTAAATTTCAGATTTGTCATATCCGATTTTTCAACGACATTTCGTATGTAAACTATAAGATTTTCAAATGTATAACATTATAAAATGAAGATTATAAAAGTATATAGCATGTAGCAAGATTAACTTGCCTCGATGGGTCGCGAATCGGAAAAACGGAACGTCAACCGTCGGCGGGGAAAACTCGCGACGGCGCACGGTTCACGGAATGAACCCAAACGACGAACAAAGGAACCACACGGGTCGGGGTATCTCGCTGGAACGTCGAGAAACGTCACCGGCACGACGGAATTCCGGCAACCAAAGAACAGTTAAAAGAAATGAGAAACGAGACATGAAGCAAGAAGAGAAAAATGATAAAGAGAAGTACGAGAGAATATATGAGGGAGAGGGAGAGAGAGGAAAAAGTGGAGAGAGAGAGAGAAAGTGGAGAGAGAGAGAGAAAGTGGGGCCCACGGGGTTAAAGGGGAGGTTGCGATTGGCTGAGAGAATAAATTAAGAAGGATATAAAAGATTGTAAAAATATTATATGGTTAACTTAAACATTTAAAAGATAGGTAATGAACAGTAAGATATCAGGTTAGTTAGAAAAATCTATGCGAAGGTTTTAATAATATTAAAATTTAGGATTTTGGCGCCAAATGAAACATTTCCAAATTGCGCCCGGGTTGGGTCCAAAAATTCGAAATTCAAATAATAGGATTTTAGGCGGGTTCCAAATTTTAAAATGAAATGTTTTATGATTAAAAAGCATACTCCCAAAACGGACACACGCACGTGCACGTAGCCATCCAAACTCGCCCGTTTCACTGAACGGGACGAGAACACAATGCACGGACGCTACCACGAGGCTAAGGGTGTCAAGTAGGCCAAGATGAATATTTTTAATTTTATTTTAGGTGCTAAAATTTGTTATATGCAGAATGACTTAGCCGGTTAAAATTGTGCAATAAGAACCAAACAAGCAAGATAAATGAAATGAGCAATGCCAAACACTCAACCAGTAACAGAAAATAGCAGCATTGGGCTCGGGTGTTACATTATACCCAACTACAAAAGAATTTCGTCCTCGAAATTCCAAGAATACAAGATAGCTAACTACGGGAAAAGGTGAGGAAATCTCTGTCGGATCTCGTCTTCTCGCTCTCAAGTGGATTCTCCATGCAATCGATTACCCCAAGAAACTAGCACAAGAGGGATAACCTTGTTCTTAAGAACCTTTTCTCTTCGATCCTTGATTTCAACTGGTCGCTCCTCAAAAGTTAGGTCCTACGGTCCACTCCGAATGATCCAAGACATGAGTCTCATCACGAACATACCTCCGTAGTTGAGACACATGAAACACAACGTGCACTCCTGCCAAGGACTGTGGTAACGCCAAATGGTACGCTACCTCTCCAACACGCTCCAATATCTCGAAGGGTCCAACGAATCGAGGGCTAAGCTTCCCCGACTCCCAAAGCGAATCACCCCTCTAGTCGGTGATATCTTCAGGAATACCAAATCACCCACGGCGAACTCTAGAGGTCTTCTTGACGTGTCGGCCCAACTTTTCTGTCTGTCTTGAGCTGCCTTCATATGCTTCCTGATTGTATTCACCTTCTCGACTGTCTGTACCACCAAATCTGGTCCTAGTAACCTTCGTTCACCAACATCATCCCAACAGACAGGTGAACAGCACTTACGACCATACAGTGCTTCAAACGGGGCCATCTGAATAGTTGCTTGGAAGCTATTGTTGTACGAAAACTCCACCAGGTGTAGATGATCTTCCCAAGAACCTTTGAAGTCCAACATGCAAGCCCTCAACATATCTTCAAGGGTCTGGATCGTTCTCTCCGATTGTCCATCAGTCTGAGGATGATAAGCTGTGCTAAACTTCAATCGAGTCCCCAAACTTTCTTGTAAACTCCTCCAAAAGTGCGACAAGAACCGAGTGTCCCGATCGGACACGATGCTTACCGGTACTCCATGCAGTCTGACAATCTCCTGCATGTACCGCTCTGCCAAAGTCTCCGTCGATTGACCAACCCGAAAAGGAATAAAGTGAGCTGCCTTGGTCAACCGATCGACAATCACCCATACTGCATTGTTGCCCTTTGGACTCCGCGGTAAAGCCGTCACGAAATCCATGGTTATATGTTCCCACTTCCACTGAGGAATCGGAAGTGGTTGCAACAAACCAGCAACCCTTTGGTGTTCAGCCTTGACTTGCTGACACACCAAGCACTTAGCCACGAAGCGAGCAATTTCCCGTTTCATACCTTCCCACCAAAAGTGCTGTCGAATATCTCGGTACATCTTTGTCCCTCCTGGATGTACAGAGTAAGCTGAACTGTGTGCCTCCTTCATAAGCTCTTCACGCACATCTCCTTTTGGCACACACACACGGTTACCATATCTCAACGAACCGTCTTCATGGATCAGTAAATCGGTTCGTAATCCGGCTTCAACCTGCTCTTGAAACTTTTGCAGTCTAGGATCCTGCGATTGTGCCGCTTTAATCTTCTCAACTAAGGACGATTGTACTTGCAACTGCATCAACTGTCCTGTAGCATGGGGTAGCACAACTTCCAAGTCAAATCTCCGAAAATCCGCAATGATCTCTCTGTGTGCAGTCAATATCTGAATTGCTGGTAACCGACTTAGCGCATCTGGCACGACGTTTACCTTTCCCGGACGGTACTTAAGATCAAGGTCATAGTCGGCCATCAGCTCCAACCATCTGCGTTGCCTCATGTTCAACTCCTTCTGAGTGAACACATACTTTAAACTCTTGTGATCCGTAAAGACTTCGACTCTCTCGCCCAAAAGGTAGTGTCTCCAAATCTTCAGGACGAAGATCACGGCTGCAAGCTCTAAGTCATGAGTCGGATAGTTCTTCTCATGAGTCTTCAGTTGTCTCGATGCGTAAGCGACGACTTTCCCATTCTGCATCAAAACACATCCCAATCCTTTCCCCGATGCGTCGCTGTGAATCACCAGTCCTCCTGAATCATCCGGTACGGTCAGGATCGGGGCGGTTATCAATTTCTGCTTCAACGTCTCGAATGCCAATGCACATCCATCCGTCCAAACAAACGGTACCTCCTTACGCGTAAGCTTGGTCAACGGCTCAGCTAAACGAGCGAAGTTCTCCACAAATCTCCTGTAGTATCCGGCGAGTCCAAGGAAACTCCTTATCTCCGCAACATTCTTTGGAATAGGCCAATCTCGAACTGCTGCAATCTTTTCGGGATCAACGGCGATTCCATCGCCCGACACGACATGCCCCAGAAACTTCACTTCTTCCAGCCAGAATTCGCACTTACTCATCTTCGCGAATAACTTCTCTTGTCTCAGCGTCTGCAGTGCGATCCTTAAATGCTCAGCAGGCTCCTCCGGACTCTTCGAGTATACCAGAATATCGTCAATGAATACCACAATAAACTGGTCCAAGAATGGTGAAAAGATCCTGTTCATCAAATCCATGAATATTGCCGGCGCATTAGTCACTCCGAAGGGCATCACTAGATACTCGAAATGTCCATATCGAGTCCGAAACGCCGTCTTGCAAATGTCTTCTGCTCTCACTCGGACCTGATGATATCCTGATCGCAAATCCAGTTTCGAGAATACCCTTGCGCCACTAAGCTGCTCAAAAAGTTCTCCAATACGAGGGATCTGGTACTTGTTCTTAATAGTCACCCGGTTCAACTCTCGATAATCAATGCACATCCTTCTCGTGCCATCCTTCTTCTTTACTAAAAGAACTGGGGCTCCCCAAGGTGAGTTGCTGCTTCGAATCCAACCCTTCTCGAGTAATTCACCAACTTGTTTCTTAACTCCTTCCAATTCCACTGGTGCCATTGGATAGTAAGCTTTAGACACTGGCGCTGCACCAGGACTAAGGTCAATCGTGAACTCCACGTCTCGCTTCGGCGGTAAGCCCGATATATCTTCAAATACGTCCATAAAATCGCGAACAACTGCCGGCTCTTCATTACTATCAACTTCCATAGCTGCAAGAACACTGTTTGTCGGCCTAGCCCTAAACTCGACTGGCCCGACAGAACTGCTTCCTTACCGCAACCGCTGTCTGCATTGTTGGCCACGAAAGGTCCAGCAAGACTACTGAGTCTCGTCCATTCTGCTGCATGCACGTCCACGGGTGCTCCATTCTGCCTCAGCCCAATAAATTTCTCTTCCATTTCCTCCCGTGCAGTCCGCGGAAAGAACTTCTCCAGGAAACTCTTAGAGAAATCCGCCCAACTGCTTGGCTTGGGCAAACGGTTCTCCTCCACAAGCCACCACTCTCGGCGTAATCCACTAGTTGAATGCGCACCACATCAACTCCTTTGTCCTCTGGAATCTGTGCCGCAATCAGCAAATTCTCCGTGCTGACTAGCCACTGCTCGGCTGGCACGGCTCCTCCAAACCAGTGAAAGTAGTAGGACCCACACGTCTGAACTCTGCCACGGTCCCTACTCGGTCAACTGGTCTAGTTCCAATCTTGTTCACAGACTGCTGAACGATCTGCAAACCTTCCTGAAACGAGTCCGCTTGCTGCTGGATCAGCTCGGGCTGTTTCTTTGATTTCCAGCATTCCTCTTATGACTCCAAGCATGGCGGCTTCGTTCACACGCCTCTGGTACGTCTTCAACTTCTTACCTGTCATAATCCTGAACTCAAAACACCCAATATTAGCATGATGATAGATTCTGAATATGGATCAAGGCTAGAACTCCAAGATACTTAAATAGAGTACTGCATTGTAGCTATGCCGCGGTATCATAGCCGCAATTACTTAACTCCATCCAAGTCGCCTAAGTCCTAGAGATAACAAGAAATTAGGTTTTCGAGTTGACAATGCAAAGTAAGTTTGCATGTCGACATGATCCGGAAGAATGATTCAAGGATGGTAAAGCGGTCAAGGTGCCAGGACATGTTTCCTAATCACGGGTATTATGATTCGTGTATCGGGTGCAATACCCAACTACAAAGAATCAACCCAATTAACCTATGGCTCTGATACCAAAAGAACCATGTCACGCCCCGCTTCCCAGAGTACGCAAGATTGAGCACGTGACATAGCCAACCATGCTACCTGTGGGTAGGAAGTATCCATCCACAGTCACATTACGGCTGTAGAGATATCAAGAACAAGATAAATAAACTATCTAACACATGTCCAAATCCATAATAACCAGAGTCAATGATAAATAAGTGCGGAAGCAAATGATCCAATGCAATAATAGAAAGGTACGTCCCGTAATGCGGGATCACACCTGGAAATAAAATGCAATAAATGAACTAACCACTACAGAACTCACAAATCAGCCTGTTGGCTGAAGTACTCCTGCTCAGTCGTCGACAGTGGTAAAGAATCTGGGCCATGCAAAACCCAGACGTCAGCGCGTCATGTCAACCAATAATATAATATGAACATGGTAATAAGCAATGCAGTTATGAACATGAATAAAGCAGTACTAAGAAATAACAGTGCAGGGTAATGTGCAGTGGTAACTAAACTGTCCTATCAGGTTTCTACTCTATAGTCTTTGAAACCAATTGATGAATCGTCGATGTAACCCAATAGTATCCCGTACATACCCGGGACCACGGCCACAATATTCTCGGCTGCAGCCGAGACATGCCGTTAGGCACAGAATAGGAAAGTGTACACTCGGTATTACCCCGTACATACCCGGGATCACGGCCACAATATTCTCGGCTGAAACCGAGACATGCCGTTAGGCACAGAATAGGAAAGTGTACACTCGGTATTACCCCGTACATACCCGGGATCACGGCCACAATATTCTCGGCTGAAACCGAGACATGCCGCTGGGCACAGAATAGGAATGTGTACACTCGAACGGTAGTGAACTGTCGAGTTACAAGTCAGGTTCATCTTTGATTTCCCCATACCCCCAAGCTATGTATGTCAGGTCAGGTATTCAGTAGTCAAGGACTAATGCCAACACAAAATCCGGTAAGAGTAGGTCTGTCTGGATAGACAGCAGGGATGGTCAGGTTGGTCGGCATTAGGCATGAGATCAGGTAACATGTCAGGTAATGTATAAAGGTGTCATGTCATGTCAAGAGTGCACGGTACCATGTCATGTCAAGTAGGAAGTGTAACAGGTCATGTCAGGAAGCACAAGATGTCATGTGGGTGCTCATAATCAAACTAACATAAGCATATGTATAAATAAACAAGCATGAGTACTATCAGAACAATAAACTGGAACATGTAATATGATATGTAAATAAATATAATTTCAAGGATATGGATGCACAGTTATCGATTAGGGCTACATTTATAGTTCCAATATTAATTAGGATGCAATTTATTAAACATGGGGTGTTAATATCACATTATTATGTAATAGTGTGACCTATGCTTGCAATTATATGTATCTTAAATGCGATAGATGCAAACGGGTATCCGAAAAGTTATAAAACTGTAAAATGGTAATGTGGGATGTACAACTAAACAATATGTGATATAAATATTGATATAATAATATTAATATGGATAGCATATTCAAAGCGATTAGTAACTATAAAAGATGTATTGATTAACCATGCACAAGAAGGTTCCGTTCAGAAATTCAGCGTCATCCTAATTTGTAAAATAGCTTAAAAATAACAAACGTTCTCCAAAAGGGACGTATCTTATACCAAAACAAAGATAATTCAATAAGGTTTCCATTTTTATAAGTATAAGCATCTCAAGTTATCCCTACAAAAAGTTATGAATATTCGAAGTTGAAACTTTGCTGCTGGAATTTCCCTGGACAGCAGTTTAGAGACATGTTCATTTGCATTTTACGTTAATTAAACAATTTATTTTGCAAGTAAATATTTCATAGAGTTATAGTATTCTGAATTAGCTTCGTAACGAACTAAAGAACGTATACTAATGATTTTTCTATGATTTATAATGAATTTTATAAGATAAGGTGTACAGTAAATTTCAGATTTGTCATATCCGATTTTTCAACGACATTTCGTATGTAAACTATAAGATTTTCAAATGTATAACATTATAAAATGAAGATTATAAAAGTATATAGCATGTAGCAAGATTAACTTGCCTCGATGGGTCGCGAATCGGAAAAACGGAACGTCAACCGTCGGCGGGGAAAACTCGCGACGGCGCACGGTTCACGGAATGAACCCAAACGACGAACAAAGGAACCACACGGGTCGGGGTATCTCGCTGGAACGTCGAGAAACGTCACCGGCACGACGGAATTCCGGCAACCAAAGAACAGTTAAAAGAAATGAGAAACGAGACATGAAGCAAGAAGAGAAAAATGATAAAGAGAAGTACGAGAGAATATATGAGGGAGAGGGAGAGAGAGGAAAAAGTGGAGAGAGAGAGAGAAAGTGGAGAGAGAGAGAGAAAGTGGGGCCCACGGGGTTAAAGGGGAGGTTGCGATTGGCTGAGAGAATAAATTAAGAAGGATATAAAAGATTGTAAAAATATTATATGGTTAACTTAAACATTTAAAAGATAGGTAATGAACAGTAAGATATCAGGTTAGTTAGAAAAATCTATGCGAAGGTTTTAATAATATTAAAATTTAGGATTTTGGCGCCAAATGAAACATTTCCAAATTGCGCCCGGGTTGGGTCCAAAAATTCGAAATTCAAATAATAGGATTTTAGGCGGGTTCCAAATTTTAAAATGAAATGTTTTATGATTAAAAAGCATACTCCCAAAACGGACACACGCACGTGCACGTAGCCATCCAAACTCGCCCGTTTCACTGAACGGGACGAGAACACAATGCACGGACGCTACCACGAGGCTAAGGGTGTCAAGTAGGCCAAGATGAATATTTTTAATTTTATTTTAGGTGCTAAAATTTGTTATATGCAGAATGACTTAGCCGGTTAAAATTGTGCAATAAGAACCAAACAAGCAAGATAAATGAAATGAGCAATGCCAAACACTCAACCAGTAACAGAAAATAGCAGCATTGGGCTCGGGTGTTACATTATACCCAACTACAAAAGAATTTCGTCCTCGAAATTCCAAGAATACAAGATAGCTAACTACGGGAAAAGGTGAGGAAATCTCTGTCGGATCTCGTCTTCTCGCTCTCAAGTGGATTCTCCATGCAATCGATTACCCCAAGAAACTAGCACAAGAGGGATAACCTTGTTCTTAAGAACCTTTTCTCTTCGATCCTTGATTTCAACTGGTCGCTCCTCAAAAGTTAGGTCCTACGGTCCACTCCGAATGATCCAAGACATGAGTCTCATCACGAACATACCTCCGTAGTTGAGACACATGAAACACAACGTGCACTCCTGCCAAGGACTGTGGTAACGCCAAATGGTACGCTACCTCTCCAACACGCTCCAATATCTCGAAGGGTCCAACGAATCGAGGGCTAAGCTTCCCCGACTCCCAAAGCGAATCACCCCTCTAGTCGGTGATATCTTCAGGAATACCAAATCACCCACGGCGAACTCTAGAGGTCTTCTTGACGTGTCGGCCCAACTTTTCTGTCTGTCTTGAGCTGCCTTCATATGCTTCCTGATTGTATTCACCTTCTCGACTGTCTGTACCACCAAATCTGGTCCTAGTAACCTTCGTTCACCAACATCATCCCAACAGACAGGTGAACAGCACTTACGACCATACAGTGCTTCAAACGGGGCCATCTGAATAGTTGCTTGGAAGCTATTGTTGTACGAAAACTCCACCAGGTGTAGATGATCTTCCCAAGAACCTTTGAAGTCCAACATGCAAGCCCTCAACATATCTTCAAGGGTCTGGATCGTTCTCTCCGATTGTCCATCAGTCTGAGGATGATAAGCTGTGCTAAACTTCAATCGAGTCCCCAAACTTTCTTGTAAACTCCTCCAAAAGTGCGACAAGAACCGAGTGTCCCGATCGGACACGATGCTTACCGGTACTCCATGCAGTCTGACAATCTCCTGCATGTACCGCTCTGCCAAAGTCTCCGTCGATTGACCAACCCGAAAAGGAATAAAGTGAGCTGCCTTGGTCAACCGATCGACAATCACCCATACTGCATTGTTGCCCTTTGGACTCCGCGGTAAAGCCGTCACGAAATCCATGGTTATATGTTCCCACTTCCACTGAGGAATCGGAAGTGGTTGCAACAAACCAGCAACCCTTTGGTGTTCAGCCTTGACTTGCTGACACACCAAGCACTTAGCCACGAAGCGAGCAATTTCCCGTTTCATACCTTCCCACCAAAAGTGCTGTCGAATATCTCGGTACATCTTTGTCCCTCCTGGATGTACAGAGTAAGCTGAACTGTGTGCCTCCTTCATAAGCTCTTCACGCACATCTCCTTTTGGCACACACACACGGTTACCATATCTCAACGAACCGTCTTCATGGATCAGTAAATCGGTTCGTAATCCGGCTTCAACCTGCTCTTGAAACTTTTGCAGTCTAGGATCCTGCGATTGTGCCGCTTTAATCTTCTCAACTAAGGACGATTGTACTTGCAACTGCATCAACTGTCCTGTAGCATGGGGTAGCACAACTTCCAAGTCAAATCTCCGAAAATCCGCAATGATCTCTCTCTGTGCAGTCAATATCTGAATTGCTGGTAACCGACTTAGCGCATCTGGCACGACGTTTACCTTTCCCGGACGGTACTTAAGATCAAGGTCATAGTCGGCCATCAGCTCCAACCATCTGCGTTGCCTCATGTTCAACTCCTTCTGAGTGAACACATACTTTAAACTCTTGTGATCCGTAAAGACTTCGACTCTCTCGCCCAAAAGGTAGTGTCTCCAAATCTTCAGGACGAAGATCACGGCTGCAAGCTCTAAGTCATGAGTCGGATAGTTCTTCTCATGAGTCTTCAGTTGTCTCGATGCGTAAGCGACGACTTTCCCATTCTGCATCAAAACACATCCCAATCCTTTCCCCGATGCGTCGCTGTGAATCACCAGTCCTCCTGAATCATCCGGTACGGTCAGGATCGGGGCGGTTATCAATTTCTGCTTCAACGTCTCGAATGCCAATGCACATCCATCCGTCCAAACAAACGGTACCTCCTTACGCGTAAGCTTGGTCAACGGCTCAGCTAAACGAGCGAAGTTCTCCACAAATCTCCTGTAGTATCCGGCGAGTCCAAGGAAACTCCTTATCTCCGCAACATTCTTTGGAATAGGCCAATCTCGAACTGCTGCAATCTTTTCGGGATCAACGGCGATTCCATCGCCCGACACGACATGCCCCAGAAACTTCACTTCTTCCAGCCAGAATTCGCACTTACTCATCTTCGCGAATAACTTCTCTTGTCTCAGCGTCTGCAGTGCGATCCTTAAATGCTCAGCAGGCTCCTCCGGACTCTTCGAGTATACCAGAATATCGTCAATGAATACCACAATAAACTGGTCCAAGAATGGTGAAAAGATCCTGTTCATCAAATCCATGAATATTGCCGGCGCATTAGTCACTCCGAAGGGCATCACTAGATACTCGAAATGTCCATATCGAGTCCGAAACGCCGTCTTGCAAATGTCTTCTGCTCTCACTCGGACCTGATGATATCCTGATCGCAAATCCAGTTTCGAGAATACCCTTGCGCCACTAAGCTGCTCAAAAAGTTCTCCAATACGAGGGATCTGGTACTTGTTCTTAATAGTCACCCGGTTCAACTCTCGATAATCAATGCACATCCTTCTCGTGCCATCCTTCTTCTTTACTAAAAGAACTGGGGCTCCCCAAGGTGAGTTGCTGCTTCGAATCCAACCCTTCTCGAGTAATTCACCAACTTGTTTCTTAACTCCTTCCAATTCCACTGGTGCCATTGGATAGTAAGCTTTAGACACTGGCGCTGCACCAGGACTAAGGTCAATCGTGAACTCCACGTCTCGCTTCGGCGGTAAGCCCGATATATCTTCAAATACGTCCATAAAATCGCGAACAACTGCCGGCTCTTCATTACTATCAACTTCCATAGCTGCAAGAACACTGTTTGTCGGCCTAGCCCTAAACTCGACTGGCCCGACAGAACTGCTTCCTTACCGCAACCGCTGTCTGCATTGTTGGCCACGAAAGGTCCAGCAAGACTACTGAGTCTCGTCCATTCTGCTGCATGCACGTCCACGGGTGCTCCATTCTGCCTCAGCCCAATAAATTTCTCTTCCATTTCCTCCCGTGCAGTCCGCGGAAAGAACTTCTCCAGGAAACTCTTAGAGAAATCCGCCCAACTGCTTGGCTTGGGCAAACGGTTCTCCTCCACAAGCCACCACTCTCGGCGTAATCCACTAGTTGAATGCGCACCACATCAACTCCTTTGTCCTCTGGAATCTGTGCCGCAATCAGCAAATTCTCCGTGCTGACTAGCCACTGCTCGGCTGGCACGGCTCCTCCAAACCAGTGAAAGTAGTAGGACCCACACGTCTGAACTCTGCCACGGTCCCTACTCGGTCAACTGGTCTAGTTCCAATCTTGTTCACAGACTGCTGAACGATCTGCAAACCTTCCTGAAACGAGTCCGCTTGCTGCTGGATCAGCTCGGGCTGTTTCTTTGATTTCCAGCATTCCTCTTATGACTCCAAGCATGGCGGCTTCGTTCACACGCCTCTGGTACGTCTTCAACTTCTTACCTGTCATAATCCTGAACTCAAAACACCCAATATTAGCATGATGATAGATTCTGAATATGGATCAAGGCTAGAACTCCAAGATACTTAAATAGAGTACTGCATTGTAGCTATGCCGCGGTATCATAGCCGCAATTACTTAACTCCATCCAAGTCGCCTAAGTCCTAGAGATAACAAGAAATTAGGTTTTCGAGTTGACAATGCAAAGTAAGTTTGCATGTCGACATGATCCGGAAGAATGATTCAAGGATGGTAAAGCGGTCAAGGTGCCAGGACATGTTTCCTAATCACGGGTATTATGATTCGTGTATCGGGTGCAATACCCAACTACAAAGAATCAACCCAATTAACCTATGGCTCTGATACCAAAAGAACCATGTCACGCCCCGCTTCCCAGAGTACGCAAGATTGAGCACGTGACATAGCCAACCATGCTACCTGTGGGTAGGAAGTATCCATCCACAGTCACATTACGGCTGTAGAGATATCAAGAACAAGATAAATAAACTATCTAACACATGTCCAAATCCATAATAACCAGAGTCAATGATAAATAAGTGCGGAAGCAAATGATCCAATGCAATAATAGAAAGGTACGTCCCGTAATGCGGGATCACACCTGGAAATAAAATGCAATAAATGAACTAACCACTACAGAACTCACAAATCAGCCTGTTGGCTGAAGTACTCCTGCTCAGTCGTCGACAGTGGTAAAGAATCTGGGCCATGCAAAACCCAGACGTCAGCGCGTCATGTCAACCAATAATATAATATGAACATGGTAATAAGCAATGCAGTTATGAACATGAATAAAGCAGTACTAAGAAATAACAGTGCAGGGTAATGTGCAGTGGTAACTAAACTGTCCTATCAGGTTTCTACTCTATAGTCTTTGAAACCAATTGATGAATCGTCGATGTAACCCAATAGTATCCCGTACATACCCGGGACCACGGCCACAATATTCTCGGCTGCAGCCGAGACATGCCGTTAGGCACAGAATAGGAAAGTGTACACTCGGTATTACCCCGTACATACCCGGGATCACGGCCACAATATTCTCGGCTGAAACCGAGACATGCCGTTAGGCACAGAATAGGAAAGTGTACACTCGGTATTACCCCGTACATACCCGGGATCACGGCCACAATATTCTCGGCTGAAACCGAGACATGCCGCTGGGCACAGAATAGGAATGTGTACACTCGAACGGTAGTGAACTGTCGAGTTACAAGTCAGGTTCATCTTTGATTTCCCCATACCCCCAAGCTATGTATGTCAGGTCAGGTATTCAGTAGTCAAGGACTAATGCCAACACAAAATCCGGTAAGAGTAGGTCTGTCTGGATAGACAGCAGGGATGGTCAGGTTGGTCGGCATTAGGCATGAGATCAGGTAACATGTCAGGTAATGTATAAAGGTGTCATGTCATGTCAAGAGTGCACGGTACCATGTCATGTCAAGTAGGAAGTGTAACAGGTCATGTCAGGAAGCACAAGATGTCATGTGGGTGCTCATAATCAAACTAACATAAGCATATGTATAAATAAACAAGCATGAGTACTATCAGAACAATAAACTGGAACATGTAATATGATATGTAAATAAATATAATTTCAAGGATATGGATGCACAGTTATCGATTAGGGCTACATTTATAGTTCCAATATTAATTAGGATGCAATTTATTAAACATGGGGTGTTAATATCACATTATTATGTAATAGTGTGACCTATGCTTGCAATTATAGGTATCTTAAATGCGACAGATGCAAACGGGTATCCGAAAAGTTATAAAACTGTAAAATGGTAATGTGGGATGTACAACTAAACAATATGTGATATAAATATTGATATAATAATATTAATATGGATAGCATATTCAAAGCGATTAGTAACTATAAAAGATGTATTGATTAACCATGCACAAGAAGGTTCCGTTCAGAAATTCAGCGTCACCCTAATTTGTAAAATAGCTTAAAAATAACAAACGTTCTCCAAAAGGGACGTATCTTATACCAAAACAAAGATAATTCAATAAGGTTTCCAGTTTTATAAGTATAAGCATCTCAGGTTATCCCTACAAAAAGTTATGAATATTCGAAGTTGAAAGTTTGCTGCTGGAATTTCCCTGGACAGCAGTTTAGAGACATGTTCATTTGCATTTTACGTTAATTAAACAATTTATTTTGCAAGTAAATATTTCATAGAGTTATAGTATTCTGAATTAGCTTCGTAACGAACTAAAGAACGTATACTAAAGATTTTTCTATGATTTATAATGAATTTTATAAGATAAGGTGTACAGTAAATTTCAGATTTGTCATATCCGATTTTTCAACGACATTTCGTATGTAAACTATAAGATTTTCAAATGTATAACATTATAAAATGAAGATTATAAAAGTATATAGCATGTAGCAAGATTAACTTGCCTCGATGGGTCGCGAATCGGAAAAACGGAACGTCAACCGTCGGCGGGGAAAACTCGCGACGGCGCACGGTTCACGGAATGAACCCAAACGACGAACAAAGGAACCACACGGGTCGGGGTATCTCGCTGGAACGTCGAGAAACGTCACCGGCACGACGGAATTCCGGCAACCAAAGAACAGTTAAAAGAAATGAGAAACGAGACATGAAGCAAGAAGAGAAAAATGATAAAGAGAAGTACGAGAGAATATATGAGGGAGAGGGAGAGAGAGGAAAAAGTGGAGAGAGAGAGAGAAAGTGGAGAGAGAGAGAGAAAGTGGGGCCCACGGGGTTAAAGGGGAGGTTGCGATTGGCTGAGAGAATAAATTAAGAAGGATATAAAAGATTGTAAAAATATTATATGGTTAACTTAAACATTTAAAAGATAGGTAATGAACAGTAAGATATCAGGTTAGTTAGAAAAATCTATGCGAAGGTTTTAATAATATTAAAATTTAGGATTTTGGCGCCAAATGAAACATTTCCAAATTGCGCCCGGGTTGGGTCCAAAAATTCGAAATTCAAATAATAGGATTTTAGGCGGGTTCCAAATTTTAAAATGAAATGTTTTATGATTAAAAAGCATACTCCCAAAACGGACACACGCACGTGCACGTAGCCATCCAAACTCGCCCGTTTCACTGAACGGGACGAGAACACAATGCACGGACGCTACCACGAGGCTAAGGGTGTCAAGTAGGCCAAGATGAATATTTTTAATTTTATTTTAGGTGCTAAAATTTGTTATATGCAGAATGACTTAGCCGGTTAAAATTGTGCAATAAGAACCAAACAAGCAAGATAAATGAAATGAGCAATGCCAAACACTCAACCAGTAACAGAAAATAGCAGCATTGGGCTCGGGTGTTACATTATACCCAACTACAAAAGAATTTCGTCCTCGAAATTCCAAGAATACAAGATAGCTAACTACGGGAAAAGGTGAGGAAATCTCTGTCGGATCTCGTCTTCTCGCTCTCAAGTGGATTCTCCATGCAATCGATTACCCCAAGAAACTAGCACAAGAGGGATAACCTTGTTCTTAAGAACCTTTTCTCTTCGATCCTTGATTTCAACTGGTCGCTCCTCAAAAGTTAGGTCCTACGGTCCACTCCGAATGATCCAAGACATGAGTCTCATCACGAACATACCTCCGTAGTTGAGACACATGAAACACAACGTGCACTCCTGCCAAGGACTGTGGTAACGCCAAATGGTACGCTACCTCTCCAACACGCTCCAATATCTCGAAGGGTCCAACGAATCGAGGGCTAAGCTTCCCCGACTCCCAAAGCGAATCACCCCTCTAGTCGGTGATATCTTCAGGAATACCAAATCACCCACGGCGAACTCTAGAGGTCTTCTTGACGTGTCGGCCCAACTTTTCTGTCTGTCTTGAGCTGCCTTCATATGCTTCCTGATTGTATTCACCTTCTCGACTGTCTGTACCACCAAATCTGGTCCTAGTAACCTTCGTTCACCAACATCATCCCAACAGACAGGTGAACAGCACTTACGACCATACAGTGCTTCAAACGGGGCCATCTGAATAGTTGCTTGGAAGCTATTGTTGTACGAAAACTCCACCAGGTGTAGATGATCTTCCCAAGAACCTTTGAAGTCCAACATGCAAGCCCTCAACATATCTTCAAGGGTCTGGATCGTTCTCTCCGATTGTCCATCAGTCTGAGGATGATAAGCTGTGCTAAACTTCAATCGAGTCCCCAAACTTTCTTGTAAACTCCTCCAAAAGTGCGACAAGAACCGAGTGTCCCGATCGGACACGATGCTTACCGGTACTCCATGCAGTCTGACAATCTCCTGCATGTACCGCTCTGCCAAAGTCTCCGTCGATTGACCAACCCGAAAAGGAATAAAGTGAGCTGCCTTGGTCAACCGATCGACAATCACCCATACTGCATTGTTGCCCTTTGGACTCCGCGGTAAAGCCGTCACGAAATCCATGGTTATATGTTCCCACTTCCACTGAGGAATCGGAAGTGGTTGCAACAAACCAGCAACCCTTTGGTGTTCAGCCTTGACTTGCTGACACACCAAGCACTTAGCCACGAAGCGAGCAATTTCCCGTTTCATACCTTCCCACCAAAAGTGTTGTCGAATATCTCGGTACATCTTTGTCCCTCCTGGATGTACAGAGTAAGCTGAACTGTGTGCCTCCTTCATAAGCTCTTCACGCACATCTCCTTTTGGCACACACACACGGTTACCATATCTCAACGAACCGTCTTCATGGATCAGTAAATCGGTTCGTAATCCGGCTTCAACCTGCTCTTGAAACTTTTGCAGTCTAGGATCCTGCGATTGTGCCGCTTTAATCTTCTCAACTAAGGACGATTGTACTTGCAACTGCATCAACTGTCCTGTAGCATGGGGTAGCACAACTTCCAAGTCAAATCTCCGAAAATCCGCAATGATCTCTCTGTGTGCAGTCAATATCTGAATTGCTGGTAACCGACTTAGCGCATCTGGCACGACGTTTACCTTTCCCGGACGGTACTTAAGATCAAGGTCATAGTCGGCCATCAGCTCCAACCATCTGCGTTGCCTCATGTTCAACTCCTTCTGAGTGAACACATACTTTAAACTCTTGTGATCCGTAAAGACTTCGACTCTCTCGCCCAAAAGGTAGTGTCTCCAAATCTTCAGGACGAAGATCACGGCTGCAAGCTCTAAGTCATGAGTCGGATAGTTCTTCTCATGAGTCTTCAGTTGTCTCGATGCGTAAGCGACGACTTTCCCATTCTGCATCAAAACACATCCCAATCCTTTCCCCGATGCGTCGCTGTGAATCACCAGTCCTCCTGAATCATCCGGTACGGTCAGGATCGGGGCGGTTATCAATTTCTGCTTCAACGTCTCGAATGCCAATGCACATCCATCCGTCCAAACAAACGGTACCTCCTTACGCGTAAGCTTGGTCAACGGCTCAGCTAAACGAGCGAAGTTCTCCACAAATCTCCTGTAGTATCCGGCGAGTCCAAGGAAACTCCTTATCTCCGCAACATTCTTTGGAATAGGCCAATCTCGAACTGCTGCAATCTTTTCGGGATCAACGGCGATTCCATCGCCCGACACGACATGCCCCAGAAACTTCACTTCTTCCAGCCAGAATTCGCACTTACTCATCTTCGCGAATAACTTCTCTTGTCTCAGCGTCTGCAGTGCGATCCTTAAATGCTCAGCAGGCTCCTCCGGACTCTTCGAGTATACCAGAATATCGTCAATGAATACCACAATAAACTGGTCCAAGAATGGTGAAAAGATCCTGTTCATCAAATCCATGAATATTGCCGGCGCATTAGTCACTCCGAAGGGCATCACTAGATACTCGAAATGTCCATATCGAGTCCGAAACGCCGTCTTGCAAATGTCTTCTGCTCTCACTCGGACCTGATGATATCCTGATCGCAAATCCAGTTTCGAGAATACCCTTGCGCCACTAAGCTGCTCAAAAAGTTCTCCAATACGAGGGATCTGGTACTTGTTCTTAATAGTCACCCGGTTCAACTCTCGATAATCAATGCACATCCTTCTCGTGCCATCCTTCTTCTTTACTAAAAGAACTGGGGCTCCCCAAGGTGAGTTGCTGCTTCGAATCCAACCCTTCTCGAGTAATTCACCAACTTGTTTCTTAACTCCTTCCAATTCCACTGGTGCCATTGGATAGTAAGCTTTAGACACTGGCGCTGCACCAGGACTAAGGTCAATCGTGAACTCCACGTCTCGCTTCGGCGGTAAGCCCGATATATCTTCAAATACGTCCATAAAATCGCGAACAACTGCCGGCTCTTCATTACTATCAACTTCCATAGCTGCAAGAACACTGTTTGTCGGCCTAGCCCTAAACTCGACTGGCCCGACAGAACTGCTTCCTTACCGCAACCGCTGTCTGCATTGTTGGCCACGAAAGGTCCAGCAAGACTACTGAGTCTCGTCCATTCTGCTGCATGCACGTCCACGGGTGCTCCATTCTGCCTCAGCCCAATAAATTTCTCTTCCATTTCCTCCCGTGCAGTCCGCGGAAAGAACTTCTCTTGAACCAATATTGGGACCCTCCATCTCTCTGAAGACGTTGAAGAATTACAACGACATATATCAGAGGTATGAAGAGATGTACCCTTGAACCAATGTTGGTCGGGAGATCTGTAGTCAAGTTTGGGACTAAGATCAGTTAACAAGATTTATGAGCATATGAGCTCAATTAATCTGAATTAGGGGCATGTGGCCAACTTGGGCTCAGCCCACTCAGTCAAAATGTTGGACATTTAATTAGGCTCAGTCCTTTTTCATTTAACAAAGCTGAGCATTGGTTTTGGGTTCTGACAACCTTTTTTCTTTTGTTTTTTACTGAGTGTTGAACACTTTTTATGGCGCTAGGCTTTATTTAAAGAAAACTTTGTGTTCCCCCAACGCACACGTGAGGAGCACGTGAAGCGCTTGGCGCTGAGCGCCAGACTTGGAGCTCTAAGGCGCTTCTTAAGAAATAGCGCACACGTGAGGAGCACGTGGTGCGCTTGGCGCTGAGCACCAGAATTGGAGCGCTAAGGTGCTTCTTATGAAGTAGCGCACACGTAAGGAGCACGTGGTGCGCTTGGCGCTGAACGCTGTACTTGAAGCGCTGAAGGCACTTCTTATGAAGTAGCGCACACGTGAGGAACACGTGGTGCGCTTGGCGCTGAACGCCTGACTTGGAGCGCTGAAGACGTTTCTTATGAAGTAGCGCACACGTGAGGAGCACGTGGTGCACTTAGCGCTGAACTCATCACTTGGCTCTATCTCGAAAGAATCATGTCCTCCTGACGAACATTCCAAAGAAAGAAATAGACAGGAATGTCGTCAGCGAACTAGCGCTCGGTAAGTCTCAAAAGAAAGAAAGGAATATAGTAAGAAATGAGAATTGAACTGGTAAGACGTACAGATATAAATTGTTATTCTAACGTAGTTATTTGTAGCTTGGTACAGAAGATATTTGTGTATACGAGAGAAGTCTATCTTTCCCCATGGACTATGGTAACATGTAGTACAAGGCCCCGTCAAAACCCACGGGACAGCGGCGCGAGAGTTCATGTAGGTGTCTTATAGTGATCATCTCGTACCACGCTATACATTCCGTATCAATCTATCACGTTAACCCCGTAATGTATTGTATAGATTATATGGCTTGCCGAGACCATGGATACAAGTTGTTCAAGTAGTCAGGTTCAAGATGTAAGCTTGTAGTCGTGTCAAGTTATAGCCATGGTTCGGTCAAGTCAAGTCTTGTATTCAGGTTTGATATTCAGGTTCATGTTCCAATATACATGTTAGAGTTTGGATTCATATTTGAATTGGTTTTTTATTTAAGTTTGGATTCAATCTTGATTTAGACTCAGACTTAAGTTAGACACTTATAACTGATTTAGATCCTGAATTATGTTCGGGAGTTATCGGTAACTGCTGCACATGGACGGCAGGATTTGTGTCTTTTTCCAAGACAATTACCATTGATAACACCATTAAGTTTTCTATCTTAAATAGGAAAGCACTCACTTTCTCCGGCTCTCTGGGGCTCAAGATAATTGATCCCGCTTAAATCTATATTTATTAAAGTCCTTAACAGTATTTTATATATCTTGAGGGGGTTTTATGAAAAATATTTTTAATATAGTTTTAAAATAAACCTCGAGAAGTTATTTATTTTATTTAGGGTTTTCATGGATATGAATTTTAAGGATTTAAGGTATTTTAATGATAATTACCTTAATTTGAATAGTTCATGGTATTTTACTGTAATCTTATCTTGTATTGATATCTTGATGGTGTTTTAGTGAACTTGTAAGCTTTTATCTTTAGAAAAAAAATGTAAGTTTGTTATATTTTGAAAATATATGGATTTGTAATATTTATATAATTATAAAAATTAAATTTTATTAAATTAGAAAATGTGTTTTTCTTAAAAACCGTATTTAAAAACCTTTCGAAACCGAATGCTTCGCGAGGAGGTCTGCATCTCGCTCTACTAGCCCAAGAATGTGCGATAATCCGCACTATCCAATAGAGAGTCCCTTAAAAAGGGTTGTAGAGGTATATTTGCAAAAGATTTTGAAATACCATTCAAAAGAAACCTGTTTTTTTTTAGTAAAAGGTATTTTAATGAAATATATTATAATCGCCACAAAAATACGTTCAAAGAGTATCGTGTTATGGAACCATGTGTGTTTGTGAGGGTATGTCATTACCCCATGAGGTTTTCTAAAGGTAAAATATTAACAACATACTAAAAGGTGATATGTAAAGTTCATGGTGTTTTAGTGTAAAAGTTAAGTTAAAACTATTTTGCATGGAATTCTTGATTAAAATTTGGTTTTAAACATTGGTTATATGATTATAAACATGGTGTAAGAATATGTATGAAAAATATGTAAGAAAAAGTAAAATTTTAGAGATTTAAAAGAAGATTTCGGTGTTAACTCCACTTCCGATATATGTTTTGAAAAGAAACTTTCATAGAAAAAGAAGAGTGATTGGAAGGGACTTACTAGCTAGATAGATGAAGAGAAGATAGAAGGAGGGAGGGTTGTCGTCGTCGTGTTGCGGGGTCGCCGGAACTTACTTTTATCCTCGTCGGAACTTGATCTCTTGCTAACTTCTTTTCTACTCCTCTTGTACTTATAAAATTTTGAGAATTTTGGCTATAATTTTTAGAATAAGGAAGGTCTAGGGTATGAGGTAGTATTTATAGTATGGAATTAGGCTTTTGGAATCAAATAGATGAATTAAAATGTATTAAAAAGATGATAAATAGGAAATTGATGGGTCTCTGTTTGATTACAGAGTAATCAAATAGTGCAGGGGAGTTAGGGGTAGGCCAAGAGTCGAGTGTGCAAAGCATGGGGCTTATTGCCCACGGTTGGTCTGTCGGTGCCGGCTAATAAGCCATTTTGGCCGGTCGATTTGTGGAGAGGGGCCGGTGGATTGGTGCCATTTGTTCATATCAGTATTTACAACATTTTGCACATGTTTGTTTTCTCTGTCGTTTCATTTTTATGTGCATTGCACGTGTAAACTTTTGGGCTTTCAAAAGGTTTAAAAGAAAAATCAGAAAAATATAATGTGTCTGATGGGGTTCGAACACAGGGGCTACATCACAGCAGTGTAAGGCTTTACCAGTGAGCTACAAGTTGTTTCTTGCTCTTCTTAAACAAAAATTAACTTATAAATTGTACTTAGGTTTGTAAACTCTTTTCTGTATATTAAACTAAAAAATTTTGTACAGTAAATTCAGAGTCGTTACAATAAACATGATTAAAATTTTGATAAATGGAACAGACAGTCCTAATAGCTCTGATACCAATGTAGGATATGTTAGTGTTTATGCCCTAGAAGGCCATTACTGTATCATACTAGCTTGTATATTACTTAATGGAAGCTTGGGATATTCACATGTATATAACAGTCTTGCTAAACATGGTAGTATGCTACTTGGTTTTTCTATCTTAATATGTGAGTGTACGTATTGATAGAGCTCTTAGGATCTTGCTTGTCTACCAGCGTTGTGATGGCAGTCACACTAGTGGGGGCTGGGTAGTCTACAAGCACATCCTTATTCAGGTCCCTGGTCGTTGGATTATCGAGACAGAGCATCGATACTCCGGAGTAGACTGGTGTGTACGCTTCTCATCCCAGTTGGGGAGATGGTCTGTCCCACAGCCGTCAGTACGTCGTACTGGAGATAGTATACAGGTGCTCGTTAGGTTACGGGTACACCGGACAGGACTCACAGGGAACTGTTGGTTGGTTTGATACCAGTCGTCAGTAAACAGTTCCCAGGTGACATGAGTACAGCGTAGTCCGCAGACTTGACACTGCTACTTCGCGTCGAGTGTGTCCCACTGTTCTTAGATTGCTACCCTACCACGGCTCAAAGGAGTCGTGAAAACAGGTAGCAGTTGGGTGCAGTCCCGAGCACTTGGAGGCAGTGGCGGTTAGACAGGATTCGTCCCTCCCGGTATTGGTAGTAGATATCGTGCTGTGTCAGAGAGCCATTACGCAAAGTCCCTGGCCAGGGCAAGCGAGATTTGCTGGTAGGTTCCAGTAGTTTCTCAGGGTGTAATGGGCTTCCCTCCGACACGACTTATACCGCTATTAGGGGACTGACGCTTGCCGCCCCCCTAGGCCCGATATGCGATAGTCTTGGACGAACGGACCGGACTGTATGGAGATTGTCACATCAGACTCAGTAGGAGTTCGGATGGGTTTTCTCATCGGCCTTCTTATCGACAACTACCTGGGGACCGTTACGTACAGCTAGTGCCGCTTGCAGTCTGTGGTTAAACCCACTGCCAGCGTAGTAGTCGAGTCTCTAGAGTCCCACACAGAGAGTTTCCTACTCCAGGCGAAACGATATAGAGGTTGCATGGTTTTGCGACAAAGGGTTCGGACGCATACGTGCGTTTACGCGCGTACGACTTTCGGACAGTTTTTACCAGTCGGATTTGGTTTAAGCCAGTTACTGGTATCCGGTTATTGGATTTTTACAGTCTAAAGTTTTTCCGTATTTTTTGCGGATTGGAGGGGCGTTCTCGTAATTGTACGAGAAGCTTCTAGAAGATGTGACTAAGGAGGTTACTTTGGATAAGATTGTGAGTCATGAGAGTGATTCATCATTATCATTATTGCACCATAAATGATAATGACACATGCTTAATGAATCACCTCTTTTCATTTATGAAGCATGCTTATTCATTTCTATTATTCATTATTCTAAAATAAGAATGCTTCATAATATATTATGATACACTCACTATCTCATCTCATTATCATTATCATATTCTCTCTCCTCAAGCTCTCATCTTCAAGAGACTAATCCTTAATCCTCATGTGTTGAGATCAAAGGATTAGTTAGACTTAAACATCCATTACCTTCACTCTATATCATCCTTTCTTCTTTGATTAGCAATCAAAGTAGATTAGTTACCTCAAGTTAGAGGTGTAGCTTGGTGTTTTGCTCTCGGGTGGATCGTCTACTACCTAGAGAAGGTCGAGGAGAACAAAGGAGGACACAAAGACGAAGGACCGGTTTCATTAGGTATAATCCCTAAACACAATTGATAAGAAACTCTTTGTGTACGGTTATTTATAGTTTAGCTTCGATTTAAGCGGTTGGTCGATGTTCGTTCCTTAAACATGATCGTTTTTGTAAATTCCGCCTCCCCACAAGTACTGGGGTGTACTACATCGACTTACAGTGGTATCAGAGCCTCGCTAAACAATAAATAACTTGATTGCAAATTTGTACGAATTTCGAACGGAAAAACGAAGCCTGAAAACCCTAAATCTGTTCAGTTTCTGTCGAACTTAAAATGAAGTCCAAAAATTTTTCAGGTGTGTTCAGAGAGCTTGACATGACCACAGAAGAACACCCAAGAAAAATAGGCCCCTGAATCGCCTAACTCGCCGCGGAACCGCGGCCTCAGCCTACTGAGTCGCCGCGCTTCCGCCGCCGAGTTGGCGAGTCAGGAACCCAATTTTCTTCTGTTGCTTCTCTGTGTAATTAGGGGTTTTCTGGAATATTTTAATTTTGCTCAGGTTTCCAGTATACAGAGCAGATTTTGGAGCAATATTAAAGATGTTTAATCGATCGAAATTGTACAGTATTTGCATATTGGATTATATCTGTGATTGTTTAATGTGTTCGTAAACCTCCCCTAACTGCTAGTATGTCGGTTGGCAGGGGGTTGCACATTTCTGAAATGGTTATATCTGTTTGTGCATATAAACTGTATTGGACTGTTGTGGTGTTTAGCCGGGGTTTAGCAATGGGTTATTGTTTAATTCATTTGTTGTAAATGTAATTTGTTGTAATATTATTTTGCGGGGCACATCCAGGTTGCGGTTGTAGCCACCGTTGTATTATTTCATTTTACTGTTTTTGCTCCTAGGACTGACCCAAGGTGGGGTACACAAACTGCCGGGTGGGTAGTTTGCCGTACCCGTAGGGGTCGAGGGTGGGGTAACGGCTATTCATCACAACTGTGTAATCTGTCTTTTCTTGCAAGCTCAAAAGAAATACAGATTGCTTGCAAATCCAATATTGTTTATCTGTGTTCTGGAATGAATATCATTGCGTCAGACGAATGTAAAATATCTATATATATTGTAGCTATTTAGACGTCACTTATGTTTTACACCCGCGCTAGCCCTGCCCCCGCTCTGTCGTTAGTTAAGTAACCTAACGGGTGATGACGGGACCCCGTGGCGAATGCGGATGGCATAAGAGGACGTTGTATTTTCGTTGTTTTCTGCAATGATAGGTTAATGATGGGACGCATTATCTATAATGCAAAGAAAATAAACCAAGTTTTAATCGTTGGAACAATTTAAAAGAAACCACTCGGTTATTTTTAAAACAGATATTTTTAAATGCGGAGCTTTAACCACTCCTTTTAAAAGCTATCAGGTTCCTTCGGTTATATCAAGTTCACTACGTTCACGGTTTCGCCAAAACCAGTCGTAGCCCTCCGTCATTTCATCTGGGTATTCAGTAGTATTCAAGCTATGTATTTTGACCTAACGCCAAGGCATAGTGTTTGGTAGCTGCTGGATATTCATTTGTTGTATAGATAGATGAGTTAGTTTGGGACAGTCGTATTATCATTTTGGCCGAACGTCAAGGATATATACGGATGGGTTCAAATTGACAAGATAATGATGGGTAGAACTTGACATGTGACTTATGACATTTTGACCTAACGCCAAGGTCATAAGAGCATGGGGCAAAAACTTATATCGGGAATTTCTAAAGAAACTGAAATTTGCAAAGAGATGCATACCATTTTGAGTTTGATGAATGTTGGTAGCATTCCTACAACATTATCAGACGATGATATTTGGATCCCGATCCTACTGTGAGTATATGCTACTTATCAGGATATTCGTCACTTAACGATCAATGCTATAAACCTAGTAGGTGTCCAGAAAAGTGTCAGCGGGGTTACGCCCCCAGAGAAAAGAGGTTATTTAATTAAGGAACTTCGCGAAAGCGTTGGAAAACCTCCCTCGAAGTACCGACACCAGCCTGGCTGAACGGTTAAGCAAGTATTGTACGGTGAGAATAGTCTTGACTAATTCTTCTTTTATGGTTTGAGGAAGGATTCGAGAAACAGTGGGAGCCATCCAGTTTAGATAAACTAAAAACCACTCTAAACTTGCAAGAGCATCATGCTAAAGAGTTTTCTTCTCTCTCTCCTAATTGCAGCGACCCTGAAAATGACTGGACTTAAGTTACTTTTAGAGAAAAATATACTGACGGGGCCAAACTATAAAGATTGGCTGCGGAATGTCAAAATGGCTTTGACCTATGACAAACTGGGGTACGTCCTCACCGCTACGGCACCTGCTGTCCCTGGTCCCAAATCCAGCAATGCGGATAAGGAAATCCGCAAAACCTGGGATTTAGATTGCGCGAGAGCCAAGTGCATCGTGCTTGCCTCGATGAACAATGAACATCAGAGGAGGCACGAGGATATGTCCCTAGATGGCATATTTCTCCATACAAAGGAACTTTATGGAGAGCAATCTCGTATAGCAAGATACGAGACCTCTAAGAACTTGTTTCGAGCGAGGTTGGCTGTCGGGTCATCGGTAGGTGAACATGTCCTAAAGATGATCGGCTACATAGAAGAGCTCGCAGACCTTGGGACGACTTTGGATAATGAGCTCTATACAGACCTTATTCTCCAGTCCCTTCCTCCCACCTACGCCCAGTTTATCCTCAACTTCAATCTTCAAGGAAAAGAAGTTGAACTTGCGGAACTCCTGAACATGTTAAGGAGTGCAGAAGGCACCTTGCAGAAGGCAAGGAAAACACCCGCTATGTTTGTTGGCGGTGCATCTTCTTCCGGGTCCAAGGCTAGGGTCAAAGGAAGGAAGAAGAAGGCCGCACCCAGACCTAGAGGAGGTGTTAGTAAGGTGGGAGGGAAGGGAAAGAAAAAGAAAGCAGTACCGATAGTTGGTCAGGATGAGTGCTTCCATTGTCACAGGAAAGGGCACTGGAAGAAGGATTGCAAGGCGTGGAACGCCAAGAACCAGGAACCGAAGCAAGCTGTGGCTTCAACTTCAGGTGTGTTTGTAATTGAGAATTGTCTGTCGATCAACTCTACTTCCTGGGTATTGGATACCGGATCAGGATCTCATATTTGCAATTCATTGCAGGCACTGAGAAACCGTAGAGTGCTGAAGGAAGGTGATATGACCCTAAAGGTTGCTAACGGAGCTAGCGTGGGAGCTGCGTCCTTCGGGGACTATCATCTAGGATTGACGAGTGGACACATTTTGGTTTTACATAACTGTTATTTTGTACCAAGCTTAACGTGTAATATCATATCAGTTTCCTTGTTATCAAATAAAGGTTATGATTTCACGTTTGTAAGAGATGTTGTCAACATCCACCTTAATCATGGTTTGATTGGGTCCGATACATTAAATAACGGCATATATGTTTTAAACCAACTCCAAATTTTCAATGTCCAGAACACACTAAAAAGAAAGTCTCCAGATTTGAATAAAGCTTTCTTATGTCATTGTAGACTGGGTCACATCAATGAGAGAAGGTTGACTAAGTTGCATAGAGAAGGATATTTAGACTCGTTCGAATATCAATCTTATGACACTTGTCAATCTTGTCTCAAAGGAAAGATGACAAAGACTCCATTTACTGGACAAGGAGTAAGAGCGAGCGAGCTCTTAGGACTCATACACAGCGATGTATGTAGTCCAATGTCTACACATGCGAGAGGTGGTTTTTCCTATTTCATTACTTTCACGGATGATTACTCAAGATACGGATTCATTTATCTGATGAAACATAAATCCGAGGCTTTTGAGAAATTCCAAGAGTATAAGAATGAAGTAGAAAACCAAACCGGCAAAAGTATAAAGACACTTAGATCTGATCGAGGTGGTGAATACTTGAGTGCCGAGTTCCTAGGTTACTTAAAAGAGAAAGGAATTCTCTCTCAGCTTACTCCTCCGTACACTCCACAGCATAACGGTGTATCGGAAAGACGGAATCGAACCCTATTGGATATGGTACGATCCATGATGAGTAATGCTGAGTTACCGCGATCTTTCTGGGGACATGCGCTAGAATCAGCGGCATATCTTTTGAACATGGTACCTACCAAGACTGTGCCTACCACTCCATATCAGATGTGGAGTGGGAAGAAACCCCATCTACAGTATATAAAGATTTGGGGATGTCCAGCTTTTGTTAAAAAGCAGCATGTGGACAAGCTCGAGGCACGATCAGTAAAGTGTTTGTTTGTGGGATATCCAAAGCACTCCAGGGGATATCTATTCTATTACGCAGAGGAACAAAAGGTATTTGTTTCTCGTAATGCCCATTTTCTAGAACATCAGTTTTTAGAAAAGGAATCAAGTGGGAGCGAAATAGAACTGGAAGAAATTCCAGAACCACAAACTGCTGCTGAAAGTTTGGTAGAACCGGAAGTTCAAGAAGAACAGAACATTCCCGCACCCCTCCGCAGGAGTAGTAGGCCGTCTCATCCGCCTGAGAGATACTACGGTTTTCTCATAGACGGGGATAGAGAGGATTGCATCATAGAAGATGATGAACCTACTGACTTCCAGCAGGCCATCCAGAGCGGCGACTCGGTACGATGGCTAGATGCAATGCGGACCGAAATGGAGTCCATGTACACCAACAAAGTATGGACTTTGGACTTTGCTCCAGATGGGGTAAAACCCATAGGATGCAAATGGATCTTCAAGAAAAAGATTGGTGTAGATGGACAGGTGGAAACCTATAAGGCTAGACTTGTTGCAAAGGGTTTTCGTCAAAGACCTGGTTTGGACTATGACGAAACTTTTTCTCCAGTGGCTATGCTCAAATCCATTCGGGTCCTTCTTGCTATTGCTGCCTTCCATGATTATGAAATCTGGCAGATGGACGTAAAGACGGCTTTTCTGAATGGAAATTTAGAAGAGAGCGTCTATATGGATCAGCCAGAGGGTTTCAATCAGAGTGGGAGCAGCGGGAAAGTATGCAAGCTGCTTAAGTCTATTTATGGACTAAAGCAGGCATCGCGGAGTTGGAACATCTGTTTTGATGAGACAGTCAAAGAATATGACTTTATCAAAAATCCAGATGAGCCGTGCATATATAGTAAAGTTGTAGCCAGAAGTGTCGTATTCCTCGTCTTGTACGTGGATGACATTCTATTGATAGGAAATGGCATTCCTATGCTACAATCTGTCAAAGGATTCTTGTCACACAGGTTCTCCATGAAAGACCTGGGTGATGCCTCTTACATTCTGGGGATCCGGATCTATCGTGATAGATCCAAGAGGATGTTGGGACTTTCGCAGTCCAGGTATATCGACACTATACTGAAAAGATTCAGTATGGAAGATTCTAAGCGCGGTAATCTACCGGCTTGTCACGGAATCACCCTCTCCAAAGAGATGTCTCCCAAGACTGATTTGGAAAGGGAACGCATGTCAATTATACCCTACGCTTCTGCGGTAGGCTCTATAATGTATGCAATGTTGTGTACCAGACCAGATGTAGCTTACGCACTGAGCGTGGTAAGCCGGTATCAGTCAGACCCAGGGGAGATGCACTGGAAAGCAGTTAAGAACATTCTCAAGTACCTGAGGAGGACTAAGGAGATGTTCTTGGTTTACGGCGGAAAAGACCTCAGGTTGGAGGCCTTTGCTGATTCCGGCTTCCAGAGTGATAAGGACGATTCCAAGTCCATGTCGGGTTATGTCTTTACCCTCAATGGAGGGGCGGTGTGCTGGAAGAGCTCCAAGCAGGACACCGTTGCTGACTCGACGATGGAAGCGGAGTATATAGCTGCTTGCGATGCCGCAAAAGAAGCAGTCTGGATGAAGAAGTTCCTGACAGAACTTCAGGTGGTTCCTACCATAGTTGATCCAATACCTCTGTATTGCGACAACAACGGAGCTATAGCTTTAGCGAAGGAACCAAGGTCCCATCAGAAGTCCAGACACATCTTGAGGCGGTATCACCTGATCAGGGAGATTATTGATCGTCAGGAGATCGAGGTTCGGAGAGTTGCTTCAGAAGAGAACATTGCCGATCCATTCACGAAGGCCCTTCCTCAGATTCAGTTCGAGAGGCTACTCGAGATCATTGGTCTACGATATGCCAGTACATGGCCCTAGTGCAAGTGGGAGATTGTTAGTGTTTATGCCCTAGAAGGCCATTACTGTATCATACTAGCTTGTATATTACTTAATGGAAGCTTGGGATATTCACATGTATATAACAGTCTTGCTAAACATGGTAGTATGCTACTTGGTTTTTCTATCTTAATATGTGAGTGTACGTATTGATAGAGCTCTTAGGATCTTGCTTGTCTACCAGCGTTGTGATGGCAGTCACACTAGTGGGGGCTGGGTAGTCTACAAGCACATCCTTATTCAGGTCCCTGGTCGTTGGATTATCGAGACAGAGCATCGATACTCCGGAGTAGACTGGTGTGTACGCTTCTCATCCCAGTTGGGGAGATGGTCTGTCCCACAGCCGTCAGTACGTCGTACTGGAGATAGTATACAGGTGCTCGTTAGGTTACGGGTACACCGGACAGGACTCACAGGGAACTGTTGGTTGGTTTGATACCAGTCGTCAGTAAACAGTTCCCAGGTGACATGAGTACAGCGTAGTCCGCAGACTTGACACTGCTACTTCGCGTCGAGTGTGTCCCACTGTTCTTAGATTGCTACCCTACCACGGCTCAAAGGAGTCGTGAAAACAGGTAGCAGTTGGGTGCAGTCCCGAGCACTTGGAGGCAGTGGCGGTTAGACAGGATTCGTCCCTCCCGGTATTGGGAGTAGATATCGTGCTGTGTCAGAGAGCCATTACGCAAAGTCCCTGGCCAGGGCAAGCGAGATTTGCTGGTAGGTTCCAGTAGTTTCTCAGGGTGTAATGGGCTTCCCTCCGACACGACTTATACCGCTATTAGGGGACTGACGCTTGCCGCCCCCCTAGGCCCGATATGCGATAGTCTTGGACGAACGGACCGGACTGTATGGAGATTGTCACATCAGACTCAGTAGGAGTTCGGATGGGTTTTCTCATCGGCCTTCTTATCGACAACTACCTGGGGACCGTTACGTACAGCTAGTGCCGCTTGCAGTCTGTGGTTAAACCCACTGCCAGCGTAGTAGTCGAGTCTCTAGAGTCCCACACAGAGAGTTTCCTACTCCAGGCGAAACGATATAGAGGTTGCATGGTTTTGCGACAAAGGGTTCGGACGCATACGTGCGTTTACGCGCGTACGACTTTCGGACAGTTTTTACCAGTCGGATTTGGTTTAAGCCAGTTACTGGTATCCGGTTATTGGATTTTTACAGTCTAAAGTTTTTCCGTATTTTTTGCGGATTGGAGGGGCGTTCTCGTAATTGTACGAGAAGCTTCTAGAAGATGTGACTAAGGAGGTTACTTTGGATAAGATTGTGAGTCATGAGAGTGATTCATCATTATCATTATTGCACCATAAATGATAATGACACATGCTTAATGAATCACCTCTTTTCATTTATGAAGCATGCTTATTCATTTCTATTATTCATTATTCTAAAATAAGAATGCTTCATAATATATTATGATACACTCACTATCTCATCTCATTATCATTATCATATTCTCTCTCCTCAAGCTCTCATCTTCAAGAGACTAATCCTTAATCCTCATGTGTTGAGATCAAAGGATTAGTTAGACTTAAACATCCATTACCTTCACTCTATATCATCCTTTCTTCTTTGATTAGCAATCAAAGTAGATTAGTTACCTCAAGTTAGAGGTGTAGCTTGGTGTTTTGCTCTCGGGTGGATCGTCTACTACCTAGAGAAGGTCGAGGAGAACAAAGGAGGACACAAAGACGAAGGACCGGTTTCATTAGGTATAATCCCTAAACACAATTGATAAGAAACTCTTTGTGTACGGTTATTTATAGTTTAGCTTCGATTTAAGCGGTTGGTCGATGTTCGTTCCTTAAACATGATCGTTTTTGTAAATTCCGCCTCCCCACAAGTACTGGGGTGTACTACATCGACTTACAGGATAATGGTGGAGCGATCTCTAGATCGCCGATCAACTCATACAGATCCGATCCGCAAGAGGATCTCATATAAACAGCGGAGGAAAATAAACGATTAGTGTCTTACAAACACTAAGATCCGCATACCATCGCAGGTTAGTAGATCACATGAATAACCGTTGGACCGCTGATCCGTTCTCCATGATTATCTTCTTTTTCGGATGGCCGTGAGAGGAACAATCACGGTGTTACTCGAAACGTCCCCTAATCCATCGCGGCTGCTGGAGACTTTGAGGAAGATAATCAAGAAACTTGGATCCGATCCTTAAATCGCCGATCAACCCATGCATATCCGATCCGCAAAAGGATCTCATATAAACAGCGGAAGCAAATAAACGATTAGTGTCCGACAAGCACTAAGATTTGCATACCTTTGCAAGTTAGTAGATCACATGAATAACCGTTGGATCGCTGATCCGTTCTCCATGTACTTTTTTTCGATGGCCGTGAGGAGAACAATCACGGTATTATTCGGAAAGTCTCCTAATCCACCTCGGCTGCTAGAGATTTTGAGTAAGACAATTAAAAAACTCGGAACCTTAGTTCTCCATAGATTGCACTCTCATTGATTTATCATCAATAACATCATTCAACATGATTAGTACAAGTCCTAACCTCTCCCTATTGTATATATAGATAGAGGGGGAAACAGACGATTGAGATTGCATCGGGCCCAAACTCTTTAATAGGGTTGAACCACTTCCTAGGTTGACCCCATCATGGAGCTTAAGTCCGACTTGGATTCGGCTTCCCATAAACTGACCTCTGGATCCACCAACTTGATTGGGCGGGCCATTGGACTGGTCCGACTAGGCCCAATGGCAGCAGACACAAAGCAACACCTGTCAGTAGAACCGCAACCCCTTTTGACCGTTAGTTTGGTTGCATCTCATGCAAGTGCGCTAAATCATATTCTATGTTTTGTATATGCATGTCTTAAAATATATTGACCGAGATAAACCCTTCAAATCATTAAAAAGAATTGATTGATTGTTGATTTTTGGACAAGATGAACCCTATTTTATTATATGAGCTAGTTGACCTTGATGGCATTCTCATGGCATTGTTCCATGAGAGCGAAGCTCAAGGCCTGGTACTTGTACAGCACAAGTCCTGAGTGAAGTTCTCAGGGACCAGTCCCTGAGAAATGCTGAGGGCCATTACAGCCTTATTATATAGAGGAAGTATGTCATGAGAAGTACTTGAGCAGTTAATTAGGAACATGTTTTATTCATGGTAAATTGCTTAAAATTACCTCGCACTTTAATATCTTATAGTATTTTTCACAGTACTTTAATACCCTAATATGTTTCGCCATTAACACTTTGCAACCTTCCGCTTATACCGCCGTGTCTATTTTGTGTCGGTTTATTCATTGCAACCGTTTTTCATAATTTTTTATATACATGATTCTTGGAATGAACCAACGTAAAAATAAACATAGTGGTAAAAGCAAGAGGTAGGAAAATGCTAACGGCGAAATATATTAGGGTATTAAAATGTTTTGAAGAAAACTATAAGGTATTATAGTGCAAAAATGGTGAAATATTGAGGTATTATTAAGCAATTTACTATTTTATTCATTATGAATCTGGCACATGTTTTTCGCAAGTCTTACAATAATGTTGTGCCAAATCTCAAACATTGTTCAAATCATTAGCTAGCTGAAACAATTCGATCCATATGCGCATCTTGATTCCTTAAAATTAATGCTGAATTTTTATAGCTATTTTTCTTGTATAGAATTGTTTATATATATTTATAAAGCTTCTGAATTAAACCATTAATCTTTTACAATTATATGATAATCCCAATCTAAGTGGTTCTTGTTTTTCTTTGTTTTTTTTGGGTGCAAGGTACCTAGCTACCACGGTAAGAAACTCTTCGCTGTCGGTCCTTTAAATCCTGTTAGTATCAAAAGGGAAGATTGTAGTGGGCACGAGTGCTTGGAGTGGTTAGACAGACAACCACAAGACTCGGTTGTGTATATATCGTTCGGATCGACGTCCACGTTTAATGATGAACAGATCATACAACTTGCGGAAGGGCTAAAAGAAAGCAACCAAAGGTTTATATGGGCGTTGAGAGATGCTGATAGAGGAGATATCTTTGCCGATGGGGAGGAGAATACTCGGCAAAGGGAACTGCCACCAAGGTTTGAGGAAGAAATCGAAGGAACAGGAATGGTGGTTAGAGGATGGGCCCCGCAGCTAGATATCTTGGCACATCCGTCGACAGGTGCGTTTATGAGTCATTGCGGATGGAATTCGTGTATGGAGAGTCTGAGCATGGGAGTACCGATAATTGCATGGCCAATTCATTCAGATCAGCCGAGAAATGCGATTATAGTGACGGATTATTTGAAGGCCGGGATTCTAGCGAGAGATTGGGCTCGACGTGAAAAGGTCGTTTCGGGAGATGAGATTGAGGAGGTGATTAAAAGGATGATGGTTTATGAGGAAGGGAAGGAGATTAGAAAGAGAGCTAAAACAATAGGTGGAGAGGTTAGAGCTGCTGTGGCTGAAGGCGGGTCATCAAAAGCTGATTTGGACTCATTTATTGCTTACATTAGTAGATGATGATGTCTAATTTAACCTGTATAATATGCATGTGCAAACCCTTATATATGTTGGAGGTGAATGAGAGATCGAACCAAATTCTATTTTGTAAAGAAAAAAGAAAGAGGATCCAACTACCTCATTGTATGACATATGAATAGGTGTTAATATTTAGTTATATTGTATTGTTTCTATTGAAAATATAATTTGTGAATCAGGTTCCCTACAAAATATACTGGTGTTAGTTTAAAGCAAAATGATTGAACCTTCTAATATGTGAAAAGAAAAACAGGCTTGTGGAGCCATACAATGAGCTTTTGGAATCAATGGGCTTGTGGAACTCTGCATGTTTTGAGAATATTACGTTTTTCAAGTCCGTATCACTTTAATTGGAGATTTAGTAATGACTAGATATGGCAGGGAAAAAAATTACAAAAAGATCACATATTCAATAGTCCAAAACATGCATCAAGCATAAGATGGGAAAAGATTGTACATCCTCTTTTTAAAAGAAGGAAAAATCTACAAACAAACTTTATTGCTTTCTTTCTCTGTCCTTCTTTCACATGCTGTGCCAAAAGAAGAAGGTTGCATTTTTGTCATGAATTGCGTGTAAATATATTACTAGACTACCATAATTAATTTTTAAAGATTAAAAAAAAAGGGGAAAAACTACACTAAATCTAAATTCTCCCTGATGGAAACTAATTAACTCAATGAGCAACTATGTTTATCTTCAAAACAAACCATATCATTTTTAAAAAGCTTATTTACTGAAAACTCCCAACAGATTTGGATCATTTTAACAAAACTTCCATTACCTTTAAAACTATCAAGAAATTACCGAATTTAACGGTGCCACGTCCATACCTTCAGTACCATGTTAATTAAATTGCCACGTCAGCATAAAATTTAAAAAGTCTCCAAATTGTCCCTTTTCAACCCTAACCCTAATTTGGACTCTATTGTTTTAGTTTAGGGACATTGCGGTCCATAGTTAGTTTTAGGACATTGCGATCCATTGGGTTTAAGGACGTCATAGTCCATGGCAGTTTAGAGACATCATAGTCTGTAAAATTTAAAGACATCATAGTCTATGAGTGTACGGACCTCACAGTCCATAAAATTTAAGGACATTATAGTCCATGAGTTTAAGGACCTCATAGTCCATAGAGTTTAGTTTAGGGACGTTGTGGTCCATAAGTTTAAGGACATCATAGTCCATAGTTTAAAGACGTCATAGTCTATAGAGTTTAGTTTAGGGACGTTGCGGTCCATTGGGTTTATTGATTGTCGGGACCCGCCACCTCTTTAAAGACGTTGAAGAGTTACAACGACATATATCAGAGGTGTGAGAAGATGTACCCTTGAACCAATGTCAGTTAAGGGATCTGCAGTTGGATTGATTTAAGGATCGTTAATCTCATTTGAGATTAAGATCAACTTAAATGGTTGTTAAGGATACGTTAGTCTAATTTTAGACCAAGCTCTACTTAACACGGTTTTAGGATCATTTAGATCCAGTGAAAGAGCATTTGGGCTCTATCGTTTTAGTTTAAGAACGTTATGGTCCGTAGTTAGTTTAAGGACATTACGGTCCATGAGTTTAGGGACCTCATAGTCCGTAAAGTTTAAGGACATCATAGTCCATGAGTTTAAGGACCTCATAGTCCATAAAGTTTAAGGACATCATATTCTATGAGTATAAGGATCTCATAGTCCATGGGGTTCTGGTTTAACCAGTTTAGGGATGTACCAAGAGTTATTGGTTATTGGGACCCTCCATCTCTCTGAAGACGTTGAAGAATTACAATGACATATATCAGAGGTATGAAGAGATGTATCCTTGAACCAATGTTGGTTGGGAGATCTGTAGTCAAGTTTGGGACTAAGATCAGTTAACAAGATTTATGAGCATATGAGCTCAATTAATCTGAATTAGGGGCATGTGGCCAACTTGGGCTCAGACCACTCAGTCAAAATGTTGGACATTTAATTAGGCTCAGTCCTTTTTCATTTAACAAAGCTGAGCATTGGTTTTGGGTTCTGACAACCTTTTTTCTTTTGTTTTTTACTGAGTGTTGAACACTTTTTATGGCGCTAGGCTTTATTTAAAGAACAATTTGTGTTCCCCAAACGCACACGTGAGGAGCACGTAAAGCGCTTGGCGCTGAGCGCCAGACTTGGAGCTCTAAGGCTCTTCTTAAAAAATAACGCACATGTGAGGAGCACGTGGTGCGCTTGGCGTTCAGCACCAGAATTGGAGCGCTAAGGTGTTCTTATGAAGTAGCGCACACGTAAGGAGCACGTGGTGCGCTTGGCGCTGAACGCTGTACTTGAAGCGCTGAAGGCGCTTCTTATGAAGTAGCGCACACGTGAGGAACACGTGGTGCGCTTGGCGCTGAACGCCTGACTTGGAGGGCTGAAGACGTTTCTTATGAAGTAGCGCACACGTGAGGAGCACGTGCTGCACTTAGCGCTGAACTCATGACTTGGCTCTATCTCGAAAGAATCATGTCCTCCTGACGAACATTTCAAAGAAAGAAATAGACATGAATGTCGTCAGCGAACTAGCGCTCGGTAAGTCTCAAAAGAAAGAAAGGAATATAGTAAGAAATGAGAATTGAACTGGTAAGACGTACAGATATAAATTGCTATTCTAACGTAGTTATTTGTAGCTTGGTACAGAAGATATTTGTGTATACGAGAGAAGTCTATCTTTCCCCATGGACTATGGTAACATGTAGTACAAGGCCCCGTCAAAACCCACGGGACAGCGGCGCGAGAGTTCATGTAGGTGTCTTATAGTGATCATCTCGTACCACGCTATACATTCCGTATCAATCTATCACGTTAACCCCGTAATGTATTGTATAGATTATATGGCTTGCCGAGACCATGGATACAAGTTGTTCAAGTAGTCAGGTTCAAGATGTAAGCTTGTAGTCGTGTCAAGTTATAGCCATGGTCCGGTCAAGTCAAGTCTTGTATTCAGGTTTGATATTCAGGTTCATGTTCCAATATACATGTTAGAGTTTGGATTCATGTTTGAATTAGTTTTTGATTTAAGTTTGGATTCAATCTTGATTTAGACTCAGACTTAAGTTAGACACTTATAACTGATTTAGATCCTGAATTATGTTCGGGAGTTATCGGTAACTGCTGCACATGGACGGCAGGATTTGTGTCTTTTTTCAAGACAATTACCATTGATAACACCATTAAGTTTTCTATCTTAAATAGGAAAGCACTCACTTTCTCCGGCTCTCTGGGGCTCAAGATAATTGATCTCGCTTAAATCTATATTTATTAAAGTCCTTAACAGTGTTTTATATATCTTGAGGGGGTTTTATGAAAAATATTTTTAATATAGTTTCAAAATAAACCTCGAGAAGTTATTTATTTTATTTAGGGTTTTCATGGATATGAATTTTAAGGATTTGAGGTATTTTAATGATAATTACCTTAATTTGAATAGTTCATGGTATTTTACTGTAATCTTATCTTGTATTGATATCTTGATGGTATTTTAGTGAACTTGTAAGCTTTTATCTTTAGAAAAAAAAGTAAGTTTGTTATATTTTGAAAATATATGGATTTGTAATATTTATATAATTATAAAAATTAAATTTTATTAAATTAGAAAATGTGTTTTTCTTAAAAACCGTATTTAAAAACCTTTCGAAACCGAATGCTTCGCGAGGAGGTCTGCATCTCGCTCTACTAGCCCAAGAATGTGCGATAATCCGCACTATCCAATAGAGAGTCCCCTAAAAAGGGTTGTAGAGGTATATTTGCAAAAGATTTTGAAATACCATTCAAAAGAAACCTGTTTTTTTTAGTAAAAGGTATTTTAATGAAATATATTATAATCGCCACAAAAATACGTTCAAAAAGTATCGTGTTATGGAACCATGTGTGTTTGTGAGGGTATGTCATTACCTCGTGAGGTTTTCTAAAGGTAAAATATTAACAACATACTAAAAGGTGATATGTAAAGTTCATGGTGTTTTAGTGTAAAAGTTAAGTTAAAACTATTTTGCATGGAATTCTTGATTAAAATTTGGTTTTAAACATTGATTATATGATTATAAATATGGTGTAAGAATATGGATGAAAAATATGTAAGAAAAAGTAAAATTTTAGAGATTTAAAAGAAGATTTCGGTGTTAACTCCACTTCCGATATATGTTTTGAAAAGAAACTTTCATAGAAAAAGAAGAGTGATTGGAAGGGACTTACTAGCTAGATAGATGAAGAGAAGATAGAAGGAGGGAGGGTTGACGTCGTGGTGTTGCGGGGTCGCCGGAACTTGCTTTTATCCTCGTCGGAACTTGATCTCTTGCTAACTTCTCTTCTACTCCTCTTGTACTTATAAAATTTTGAGAATTTTGACTATAATTTTTAGAATAAGAAAGGTCTAGGATATGAGGTAGTATTTATAGTGTGGAATTAGGCTTTTGGAATTAAATAGATGAATTAAAATGTATTAAAAAGATGATAAATGGGAAATTGATGGGTCTTTGTTTGATTACAGAGTAATCAAATAGTGCAGGGGAGTTAGGGGTAGGCCAAGAGTCGAGTGTGCGAAGCATGGGACTTATTGCCCACGGTTGGTCTGTCGGTGCCGGCTAATAAGCCATTTTGGCCGGTCGATTTGTGGAGAGGGGCCGGTGGATTGGTGCCATTTGTTCATATCAGTATTTACAACATTTTGCACATGTTTGTTTTCTCTGTCGTTTCATTTTTATGTGCATTGCACGTGTAAACTTTTGGGCTTTCAAAAGGTTTAAAAGAAAAATCAGAAAAATATAATGTGTCTGATGGGGTTCGAACACAGGGGCTACATCACAACAGTGCAAGGCTTTACCAGTGAGCTACAAGTTGTTTCTTGCTATTCTTAAACAAAAATTAACTTATAAATTGTATTTAGGTTTGTAAACTCTTTTCTGTATATTAAACTGAAAAATTTTGTACAGTAAATTCAGAGTCGTTACAATAAACATGATTAAAATTTTGATAAATGGATCAGACAGTCCTAATAGCTCTAATACCAATGTAGGATAATGGTGGAGCGATCTCTAGATCGCCGATCAACTCATACAGATCCGATCCGCAAGAGGATCTCATATAAACAGCGGAAGCAAATAAACGATTAGTGTCTTACAATCACTAAGATCCGCATACCTTCGCAGGTTAGTAGATCACATGAATAACCGTTGGACCGCTGATCTGTTCTCCATGATTATCTTCTTTTTCGGATGGCCGTGAGAGGAACAATCACGGTGTTACTCGAAAAGTCCTCTAATCCATCGCGGCTGCTAGAGACTTTGAGGAAGATAATCAAAAAACTTGGATCCGATCCTTAAATTGCCGATCAACCCATGCATATCCGATCCGCAAAAGGATCTCATATAAACAGCGGAAGCAAATAAACGATTAGTGTCCGACAAGCACTAAGATTTGCATACCTTTGCAGGTTAGTAGATCACATGAATAACCGTTGGATCGCTGATCCGTTCTCCATGTACTTTTTTTCGATGGCCGTGAGGAGAACAATCACGGTATTATTCGGAAAGTCTCCTAATCCACCTTGGCTGCTAGAGATTTTGAGGAAGACAATTAAAAAACTCGGAACCTTAGTTCTCCATAGATTGCACTCTCATTGATTTCGCATCAATAACATCATTCAATATGATTAGTACAAGTCCTAACCTCTCCCTATTATATATATAGATAGAGGGGGAAACAGACGATTGAGATTGCATCGGGCCCAAACTCTTTAATAGGGTTGAACCACTTCCTAGGTTGACCCCATCATGGAGCTTAAGTCCGACTTGGATTCGGCTTCCCATAAACCGACCTCTGGATCCACCAACTTGATTGGGCGGGCCATTGGACTGGTCCGACTAGGCCCAATGGCAGCAGACACAAAGCAACACCTGTCAGTAGAACCGCAACCCCTTTTGACCGTTAGTTTGGTTGCATCTCATGCAAGTGCGCTAAATCATATTCTATGTTTTGTATATGCATGTCTTAAAATATATTGACCGAGATAAACCCTTCAAATCATTAAAAAGAATTGATTGATTGTTGATTTTTGGACAAGATGAACCCTATTTTATTATATGAGCTAGTTGACCTTGATGGCATTCTCATGGCATTGTTCCATGAGAGCGAAGCTCAAGGCCTGGTACTTGTACAGCACAAGTCCTGAGTGAAGTTCTCAGGGACCAGTCCCTGAGAAATGCTGAGGGCCATTACAGCCTTATTATACAGAGGAAGTATGTCATGAGAAGTACTTGAGCAGTTAATTAGGAACATGTTTTATTCATGGTAAATTGGTTAAAATTACCTCAATGTTTCCTCACTTTTGCACTTTAATATCTTATAGTATTCTTCACAGTACTTTAATACCCTAATATGTTTCGCCATTAACACTTTGCAACCTTCCGCTTATACCGCCGTGTCTATTTTGTGTCGGTTTATTCATTGCAACCGTTTTTCATAATTTTTTATATACATGATTCTTGGAATGAACCAACGTAAAAATAAACATAGTGGTAAAAGCAAGAGGTAGGAAAGTGCTAACGGCGAAATATATTAGGGTATTAAAATGTTTTGAAAAACGAAATATATTTTGTGTCGGTTTATATATATATTTATAAAGCTTCTGAATTAAACCACTAATCTTTTACAATTATATGATAATCCCAATCTAAGTGGTTCTTGTTTTTCTTTGTTTTTTTTGGGTGCAAGGTACCTCGCTACCACGGTAAGAAACTCTTCGCTGTCGGTCCTTTAAATCCTGTTAGTATCAAAAGGGAAGATTGTAGTGGGCACGAGTGCTTGGAGTGGTTAGACAGACAACCACAAGACTCGGTTGTGTATATATCGTTCGGATCGACGTCCACGATTTAATGATGAACAGATCATACAACTTGCGGTAGGGCTAAAAGAAAGCAACCAAAGGTTTATATGGGTGTTGAGAGATGCTGATAGAGGAGATATCTTTGCCGATGGGGAGGAGAATACTTGGCAAAGGGAACTGCCACCAAGGTTTGAGGAAGAAATCGAAGGAACAGGAATGGTGGTTAGAGGATGGGCCCCGCAGCTAGATATCTTGGCACATCCGTCGACAGGTGCGTTTATGAGTCATTGCGGATGGAATTCGTGTATGGAGAGTCTGAGCATGGGAGTACCGATAATTGCATGGCCAATTCATTCAGATCAGCCGAGAAATGCGATTATAGTGACGAATTATTTGAAGGCCGGGATTCTAGCGAGAGATTGGGCTCGACGTGAAAAGGTCGTTTCGGGAGATGAGATTGAGGAGGTGATTAAAAGGATGATGGTGTATGAGGAAGGGAAGGAGATTAGAAAGAGAGCTAAAACAATAGGTGGAGAGGTTAGAGCTGCTGTGGCTGAAGGCGGGTCATCAAAAGCTGATTTGGACTCATTTATTGCTTACATTAGTAGATGATGATGTCTAATTTAACCTGTATAATATGCATGTGCAAACCCTTATATATGTTGGAGGTGAATGAGAGATCGAACCAAATTCTATTTTATAAAGAATAAAGAAAGAGGATCCAACTACCTCATTGTATGACATATGAATAGGTGTTAATATTTAGTTATATTGTATTGTTTCTATTGAAAATATAATTTGTGAATCAGGTTCCCTACAAAATATACTGGTGTTAGTTTAAAGCAAAATGATTGAACCTTCTAATATTTGAAAAGAAAAACAGGCTTGTGGAGCCATACAATGAGCTTTTGGAATCAATGGGCTTGTGGAACTCTGCATGTTTTGAGAATATTACGTTTTTCAAGTCCGTATCACTTTAATTGGAGATTTAGTAATGACTAGATATGGCATGGAAAAAAATTACTAAAGGATCACATATTCAATAGTCCAAAACATGCATCAAGCATAAGATGGGAAAAGATTGTACATCCTCTTTTTAAAAGAAGGAAAAATCTACAAACAAACTTTATTGCTTTCTTTCTCTGTCCTTCTTTCACATGCTGTGCCAAAAGAAGAAGGTTGCATTTTTGCCATGAATTGCGTGTAAATATATTACTAGACTACCATAATTAATTTTTAAAGAATAAAAAAAAGGGAAAAAACTACACTAAACTTAAATTCTCCGTGATAGAAACTAATTAACTCAATGTGCAACTATGTTTATCTTCAAAACAAACCATATCATTTTTAAAAAGCTTATTTACTGAAAACTCCCAACAGATTTGGATCATTTTAACAAAACTTCCATTACCTTTAAAACTATCAAGAAATTACCGAATTTAACGGTGCCACGTCCGTACCTTCAGTACCATGTTAATTAAATTGCCACGTCAGCATAAAATTTAAAAAATCTCCAAATTGTCCCTTTTCAACCCTAACCCTAATTTCAAAAGGATTAATTTTTTTTTTAAAACCCCTAAATTTTTTCTCCCCTCGCCATCATCGCCGGCAATGGCTTCAATGTCGGCGCCATCACCTATGCCACCCTCCTCCGCCGCAACTACCTCCATCGCCACCAACTCCCACCGCCACCATCTTTTTCTTCGCAACTACCACATCCACCACCACCACCATCAACACCGTTATCACCATCTTCCTCCTTTTTTTCAACCCGCAGCCAACGTCGTCACCAGCATCAACATCGTCGTCGTCATCATCTACATCATCACCATCATCTTCTTCTTCTTCGTCAACTTCTTCAACTGTAATGACCCTAAAATCCATATAACTTTATATTTTCTTTCTTTAATAAAAACCCAATTTCTTTTCCCACACCGGCATATATTAAATTCTTGTTGAATATATATAAGAGCAATCTTGTATCTCATTGGTTAAGTTTTTGTATTGCTGTTTCATTGGCTACATGATCAAACTTCAAATCGTGTTATTATTTTTTATCAAATCTTTTTTAAAACTCTCTTGTAATCTACAAATGATTTTTCAATTTCTTTTTCTCAAAACCCCCCAAAATCAATTCACATAATAATTAGAATGGTTATGAATAATTTTTATGACGATAAACCATTCTCTTATCTGTACTCTCTCTTCTTCTTCCATCTCAAACTTCACAAACTCAAAACTCTCCTCTTTTTCTTTTTGCCTTTCCTCTCTCTCGAATCGTGAATATACCGAAATTGCTTTCCGTCATTAGGATATAAAAAACGGTGAGCCAATTGTTATACCGACTCATATCATGAGTGAGTCCCCGTCATTTTCTTTCTCTTGTCATGCTCTTTCATGAACTCGCCACCTTATCGTAGTCCCCAGTGGAATGAATATATATATATATATATATATATATATATATATGCAAATAAATATCAGGGTTTTTTATCTTTATCAAAATACGACCATAACACCATCTTTATCTTGGAAATGATTTTTAGAAATTAATTGTGACGTCCGTAAATTCTTAGAAAATTAGTTAAGATAAAATATATTTTTCTAAGTACTCTGTAAAATCAAATTCAGATCGTATCAAACTACAAATTACGTTTTTTGACATTGTATTCATTGTTTTCATAGACCAGATAACCGTTTTTAACGGCCTCCTTCGAAGACCCATAACTCTGTTTTCCGAGATTCGATTTGAGAAAACTCAAGTGTTTTGGACAATTATATCGAAAGATCTAGATTTTTTTAATTTTAATGTTTTCCTGAAAACGACGGAATTTATATAATTCTGTCTTTTTAAATCATGTGTCAAATCTGGACAGAATCTGTCCTGATTGCACACTTTTTTAAAAATTATATAACCCGTGCTACAGAACTTGGTTCTTGACAAAGCTTAGATGTATGGATGCCAAATTGATACCCCTACAACTTTTCTATATAATCTGAGAATTAAAATTGAATATATCAACACGATATATGGCACGCAAGTCACCCCCTCACTGCTGTCCGAAAAACGAAATCTATTTTAAAACCCTTGTGTTTAAATAAATGTAACAAGAGTTTTAGAGATCCAAATATCGCAAACTCATGTTTTTTAGATATCTAAACTGAAAGACCTACCTTTTCCCAGTTCAACCCAAGACCTGAAAATCAACAGAAAACATCATAAACTGCACTTTTAAAAATATATGACGGTACTTGACAGATTCTGATCTGTTTTGCACAGAAATACCAAAACGCGTCTATCTCCCAACCCGGCAGTCGTAATTAAGCGAGACTTGAACCCATTTCTGCATAACAGCTAAGACTACCTTTCTTGTTTTTATCTTAAGTTCATATGAGTTGAGTAACTAATAGTTTTTTTAGTATTTCTTATGTCACTATTTCTGGTATTTGCTTGTGGATATTTCACTTTATAACTTTTCATGACATGCGAACTCACATGAACTTCGTGAATATGTGTATCCTTGAATCCAGCACTTGACATGAAATCATACAACACGTATTCATGGACCCATGCTTGATTCATATACGAGACTAATATATTAGAAACGGGTTTGGGATAGTTTGGGAAATGAGATACTTTCAATTTGCTCCGGGAGTCCTCTTACTAACACATAAATCCATGTTGCTGTGGTACCGAGCCGGAACGGTACATTATTAACTCATAAATCCGTGTTTAGGTGGTGAGCACGGGAGTAGCTTGGTCATTGAGGAAGGGGAGGAAAGGAGGAGACAGAGATCGAGCTCGTCGACGGGGTGGTGATGGGCGCAGGGTTCGGCGGTGGTTTTGGGTTGGGAAGCGGTCAGGATGTAAGGAAGAGGGGAGTCGCCGGTGGTTGTCGCGGTGGAGATGGCGGTGGTGGACGTCGGCGGTTGTTGGTTTGTGTTGATGGAGTCGGGTTTGGAGGGGGGAGAGAGAGAGACGAGGTCGCCGGGGAGATCGTCGGTGGCGGTCGGAGCTTGTGGATGGGAGGGCTCGGTGTTGGAGCAGAGTGAGTGAGTGAGAGAGAGAGAGAGAGAGAGAGAGAATGACGCAGGGGAGGAATGAGGGGGAGAGTGAAGTAGAAAGGGGGTTGGCAGAGAGTGGTCGTCGTGGGTTGTGGGCGACGAGTCATGGCCGTTGTGGCGTGGGTGCGAGTAATGGAGGAAGACGTGGGGGAGCCGTTGGGGCCTTGGAGCCGTTTGGGGGACGTGTCTCGGGTGAGCGGGTCATGGGAAAGATGGGCGCGAGGAGCGGCATGGGCGCGAGGAGTGGGCGTGGGCGCGAGAAGCGGGGAGCGACGTTGGGAAAAAGGGCGGGAAGAGAGAACGAGCGAGGGAGGAAGAAGGGGAAAGCGGGTGCGGGTCAGGCGGGCATGGGTCGGGTCGGGCATGGGTTGGGCTGGGTAGAATTAGGATTTGGGTTGTATATAATAGGTTTAGGAATAATTAAAATAAAATATATAAAAATATAAAAATGAAATAATTTTGGAATAAAATGTAACAACTCCAATTTTAGTGTACAAAAATTTGGTTAAAAATTAATGTATACTTGGGGTATTTGCATTTTCTGTGAGTACCATAAATATTTGTTTTGATAATTAATTATAAGAAGGAGCTTGTAACTCATTGGTAATACTTGCACTGCTGAACCAAGCCGCTAAAGTTCAAATATCATCCCCCACATTATTTTTAATATCGTTTTATTTTAAGTTTTTAGAATACCAAGGGTTTACACATGCATAACTCACAAAAACCCCACTACACATGAAAACCTAGCAGTACCAGAGGCTGCATGAACCAACAAGAGACCCTCCGACCACCCGACTCGGCCGGGATCGGCCGGCGACCCGGCAGACTCGGGCCGCCGCCGCCGGCCCCGCCGAGTCCCCAACATGAAAAAGTTGGATTTTCACATTCCCTGCACATATATATACTTTATTTCTTTAGACCAGTAACAAAGACACTTTAAAACACCAATTACTCTATTTTATTACATTTTAATACATTTTATCACATTTTTTCATTTCAACTTTTCACCTATCCTAACCCTAGCCTTACCTTATAAATACAACCCCTACACACACACACCCTCACTCCAAAATTCTGAACAAAACTCTCAAGAAAATTTCTAAAAGCTTAGTGTACTTTTGGAGTAGCGAAGAGCGAAAGCTTCAGCAATTTTCCGACGACAACTCTAGGAGTTCCCGGCGACGAAACGACGCATCGGCGCCTCCTCCCGTCTCCTCTTCCTCATCCCTAACTTCTAAACCCGTAAGTCCCCCTCCCTCTTCTCTAATCTTGTTCTAAAAATACGAAATTTCAAAACCCGACGGAATCGGAGTTAAACCGATTTCCGATTCGGTTCTTTCTAAAAATCCAACATTTTCTTAAAAATGGATTCCAACCTCTCCCTATCGGAGGAGCTCCATACAATCACACAAAACCTTTACATGTTGACTATTAATCATTAATAAACATGTTGAACAAGCTTCATGATAATCTAATTCATTTTGTAACTTTTATCGTACCTTTTCACTAAAATACCCTGTAGTTTCATTTCGACATTAAACTATCACAATCTTGCTATATCTTTAAGTAGATCACGAGATATGACCTATCTTTCACAACACTCATATGCAACATAACACAATACTTTCGGGTACCCAGAATACGGGAAAACAAAACCTTTCAAATAAATAATATTTACTAATAAAACCGTTTTCTAAAAAGATTAAGTATTTTACAAATCTTTGCAAAGCGCCGCTACAACCCATTTTGGGGAACCCGACTAGGATAGGACAGATTATCACACATCCCTGGGCTTAGTAGTGCAAGATGCAGGCCTCCGCAATGAGCATTCGGTCTCGAGAGATTTAAATACGAATATCTTAAGAAAATGAGATTTCTAGAAATATATTATATATTAAAATTATTTTTATATAAATATATATATATATATATATATATATATATATATATATATCATTAAAATATCTATTTTGTGATAATATAAATATTCTAACTTTTCTAAAAATCACAAGAATCAATTTACATTAAAATACCATGAAATCCATACAGGTTCAATATTACAATTAAATACCATGTATTATGAAAAATAGGTTATTCTCACTAGAAATGTCATAAAATATAAAATCTACATTTATTATAATTCTAAAGACGATAATTAAATACTTGGGGTGTATTTTGAAAATTATACAAAAGTATTTTTACATAAAACCCCCTCAAGTTCTATAAATTACCCTAAGGACCCTAGTAAATATATATTTTTGCGAGACCAATCTCTTGAGCCGCAGGGAGCCGGAAAAGTGGGTGCTTGCCTATTAAGGTAGACAATTTAACAATGGTGTTATCAACACGGTAATCGTCTTTGAAAAAGACACAAATCCTGCCGCTCATGTGCAGCGGTTACCGATAACATCAAAATAATCAGAACTTCAATTTCTTTTCTAATTGTTCTGACTCAGACCGAGTCTCTTCTTAATAATCCGACTTGAATATGATTCAAGTACAATTTACAATATTACAATTCAACATGAATCCATGAATCCATATATTCAATCTATTCAATCTATATTGACTGAACCGAACCATTGATATACTTCCATTTACATGATTTTCTAGTTACATCTATGATTATCCAGTTACATCCATTTACTGATATCATATTTTCGGCAAGTCGTCTATTTATACAATCTATATTACAATACAATATACAAGTTGCAAAACAATACAACAATACAATCAAGACAACGCAGGGTTTAAGGGGTAGTTTGGTACGGAAGATGTTAGAAGTGGCACGAGACTGCAAGACTTAAGACGTAATTACATCCATGCCGTTGTTCCATGGTATTATCGACGGAGCCTTGTACTTCCATTTGCATTAGTCTCTGGTATATAGAGACTCCTCTCGTATACACTGGCATCCTTCTGTACCAAGCTACAAACAACAACGTTAACACTAAATACAACAGTATAACAAAATAATACAACTTTAAAAGCTATACCCTCTCTCTCTCTTACTCTCTGTCTATTCTACTTCACCCTTATCTTTAGGACTTACCGAGCGATTTGTTCGCTAACGACATTCTCTTTCTTTTTCTTTGAATGCCGTCAGGTGATTCGGATCTTCCAGAGATCGAGCCTACTAGCGAGGACTTGGACCAGCTTGCATACGATCCAGAGCTCTAGCTACATTGTACACTTTTATTTTAGTACTTTTCCTTTTCTGTTATGCCACTGTTTAGGCATTGCTTCCTTCAGATGTATTTACTTTTCTATGCATTGTACAAAAAGAATGTGAATAAATAAAGTTGTTGTTTTATTATATCTTGTCTCTTGTGCATTTATATTTATATTGCTTAGATACGCTTAGCGTATTTGCTTCAGAGTAAATACTTAGCGGCATCGCCGCGTCCTCTGCCCGTACACTGGGAAGCGGGGCATGATATAAAATCTGGAAAAATACGGAAAAATTATATTCGGAACTGGAGATTTACATCATACCCTCCTTACAAAAATTTTGTCCTCGAAATTAAAAACGAAAACAACGGAACAACACTATACAAACAGATACGGGAAACGTGCACGGATGTCCTCCTTGCGTTCCCAGGTAGACTCCCCTGGAGAACGACCACCCCAAGACACTCAAACCAAGGGAATGACTTTGTTCTTCAGCACTTTTTCCCGATGATCGAGAATGGTGGTAGGCTGCCTCTCGTAGGACAGATCAGTGCCTAATGTTAACTCTGAATGGTCCAGGATATGGCCGTCATCCCGAACATAGCGCCTCAACTGAGATACGTGAAAAGTGTTGTGCAACCAGCTAGCGATGAAGGTAAGGAAAGTTGATAGGCCACCTCTCCCACTCGCTTTAGCACCTCAAAAGGTCCGATGAACCGGGGACTGAGTTTCCCGTGACCTCCTGTAATGACCCCAAAATCTTTATACATTTGTATTATCCCTCTTCAATAATATACCGTATTTATTTGTACTTGGTATTTTCCTTTTTTTCTATTAAATTTATTATTATTTTATTCCTCAATCTATTATGTATCTTTTTCTAGGTACAATTTCTTTTTCTTATATTTAAGTTTTTAACTTCTCATTCTTATTTTTTCCTTTCATAAATATTTAACCCAAATCAATTATTCTTATTCTCTACAGCCCATCTAAAAAGCCCATTTTCTTTTTAAGCAATATCATATATTTAATTCTAATTAAATATATGCATGAACAACTTTATAGCTCATTGGTTAAGTCCTTGCATTGTTATTCCATAAGTCACATGTTCAAATCTCCATTCTTGCAATTATTTTTTATCATTTTTTATTCTTCTCATAACCTACAAATGAGACCTTTCATTTCCAAAATGAATGGTGGCTTTTCACTTCTCTTTTAATTCTCATGTTAAATGCATATATTATTATTCACCATTACACCATCCTTATTGTCCTCCTCCATCTTTTCCTTCCTCATATTTTTCTATCTCTCACTTCTTCCTCTTCACCTAGAATCTAATAAGAAGAACATGAAGAAGTGTTCAAGAAGGTCTCGCTACTAACGCGAGGCTATCGGCGGATAGACAAGCCCGATGACAATACCGGCTTGTGCATGTAAGTCCCTTCTCTCCTTCCTTCCCTCCATCTCTTTCTTCTTCTCTTTATATTTCTCTTGTTTTATATTACCATGAAAAACTTCCATTGACATATCATTGTTCCTAAATAATTAATTAAACGGATACATATATAAATAATGAATACACAAACATACACACATATATTGTTTGTAAAGTCTTTTTCATTACTTCCAATTCACATGTTAAGATTTCATAGTGACCAATTAGGATTGCATGTTTGTTGTTTTATTTTAAATCTCTTTATTTAAAATTTGTATATAAAAAAATGAAGTTACGAATAAATACCTTGGTTTTCTCATTTCTCACATATGACATATCAATACCTTTAGTTTTAAAATAATTTTTATAAATTAATTTTTAATTCTGAAAATTTCATGAAATTTACATATAATATAATATATTATTTTATACACGCTGTAAAAATTTTAGATCGATCCGCATAACGGTTTAGGAATTACATCGTTTTTATTCACTGATCGTAAAACAGAAAACTGCAGTTATCGGTCAACTTCTAGGACACATAACTTGGTATACCGGTATCCAAATTGAGCAAACTCAGGTGTTTTTGATATCTACATCGAATGATCTAGATTTTATTAGTTCTATAGTTTTACCGAAAACCTATCTAAGATAAAGAAAACTGCATTACAATATTAAGTGACGGATCTGGACAGAATCTGTTCCGATTCGCACACTGTTTTTAAATTGGACATAACTCGAGCACCCGATGTCCGTTTGTGACAAAATTTAGATGTGTAGATGCACCATTGATAGAACTATAATTTTCTGTATATTATATTACTTAGGAATGCATGAAACAACCTGATATAGGCTTTGCAATAGAATATATAGTTGCTGTCCAGAAATCTGAATTTCTGTTTTAAATGCTGATATTAAAATGATCATAACTAGAGCTTCAGAAATCCAAATCATGTGAATCTTGGTGTTTCGGATAATTACATCGAAATACCTACAATTTTATAATAATTTTCGTAACCTGAAACCTGATACAAATTAACTCAAACTGCGTTTTAAAAATATGTGACGGTGCCGAATAGATTCTGATCTGTTTTGCGCGACGATACGAAAACATATATATCTCTCAAACCGGTAGTCGTATTTAGGTAAAACTGGAACTCACGCATGCAAAATATTTAGAGCCATATTTCTGTTTATATTTCGCATTCGTTCAACTTGATTAATTAGTCGTACATAATATTTCTTTACAGCATTGTTTATGGTAGTTACTCGAATAATATACTTGACTCATTTCATGTTATTCGAACATGTATACATATTTATCTTGATCATTAAATTGTTGTATGTACATAAAGACGATAATTAAATACTTGAGTTGTATTTTGAAAAATATACAATAGTATTTTTACAATAAACCCCCTCAAGTTTTATAAATTACAATAAGGCCCTTAACAATTATTGAACTTCAACTCACTTTCTTTTTGTCTGACTCGGGTTTGAGTCTGATTACAAAACTTGAATATGTTTCAAGTCAATCTATATTTCAATTATATTCCAATACAACTTGAATACATGAATCCCAGAATCCAGTTAACAATCTGTTTGAATGAACCGAACCATGGATATTCCTTTTACATGAAATGGAAATACATCTGAACTGAAAAGCAATGCCTAAACAATGGCATAATAAAGGTAATACTGAGAAGAGCAAGTACAAAGTCTAGAGCTCTGGGTCTTCCTGGAATTCCTCCAAATCTTCACTTGTAGGCTCGGTCTCAACTTGGTCCAACGCACCTGACGACATTCAAAGAAGAGAGAAATAGAATGTCGTCAGCGAACAGGTCGCTCGGTAAGTCCCAAAGAAAAATGAAGAATGAGAGTGACAGAGTATGGTATTTTCTAAAGTTTTGTATTGTAGTATATTATGGAATATTGTTTAACGATATTGTTTGTAGCTTGGTACAGAAAGCTGCCAGTGTATACGAGGGGAGTCTCTATATGCCAGAGACTAAGGGCACGTATAGTACAAAATCTTTATACATTTGTATTATCCCTCTTCAATAATATACCGTATTTATTTGTACTTGGTATTTTCCTTTTTTTCTATTAAATTTATTGTTATTTTATTCCTCAATCTATTATGTATCTTTTTCTAGGTACAATTTCTTTTTCTTATATTTAAGTTTTTAACTTCTCATTCTTATTTTTTCCTTTCATAAATATTTAACCCAAATCCATTATTCTTATTCTCTACAGCCCATCTAAAAAGCCCATTTTCTTTTTAAGCAACATCATATATTTAATTCTAATTAAATATATGCATGAACAACTTTATAGCTCATTGGTTAAGTCCTTGCATTGTTATTCCATAAGTCACATGTTCAAATCCCCAATCTTGCAATTATTTTTTATCATTTTTTATTCTTCTCATAACCTACAAATGAGACCTTTCATTTCCAAAATGAATGGTGGCTTTTCATTTCTCTTTTAATTCTCATGTTAAATGCATATATTATTATTCACCATTACACCATCCTTATTGTCCTCCTCCATCTTTTCCTTCCTCATATTTTTCTATCTCTCACTTCTTCCTCTTCACCTAGAATCCAAGAAGAAGAACATGAAGAAGTGTTCAAGAAGGTCTCGCTACTAACGCGAGGCTATCGGCAGATAGACAAGCCCGGTGACAATACCGGCTTGTGCATGTAAGTCCCTTCTCTCCTTCCTTCCCTCCATCTCTTTCTTCTTCTCTTTATATTTCTCTTGTTTTATATTACCATGAAAAACTTTCATTGACATATCATTGTTCCTAAATAATTAATTAAACGGATACATATATAAATAATGAATACACAAACATACACACATATATTGTTTGTAAAGTCTTTTTCATTACTCCCAATTCACATGTTAAGATTTCATAGTGACCAATTAGGATTGCATGTTTGTTGTTTTATTTTAAATCTCTTTATTTAAAATTTGTATAAAAAAAAATGAAGTTACGAATAAATACCTTGGTTTTCTCATTTCTCACATATGACATATCAATACCTTTAGTTTTAAAATAATTTTTATAAATTAATTTTTAATTCTGAAAATTTCATGAAATTTACATATAATATAATATATTATTTTATACACGCTGTAAAAATTTTAGATCGATCCGCATAACGGTTTAGGAATTACATCGTTTTTATTCACTGATCGTAAAACAGAAAACTGCAGTTATCGGTCAACTTCTAGGACACATAACTTGGTATACCGGTATCCAAATTGAGCAAACTCAGGTGTTTTTGATATCTACATCGAATGATCTAGATTTTATTAGTTCTATAGTTTTACCGAAAACCTATCTAAGATAAAGAAAACTGCATTACAATATTAAGTGACGAATCTGGACAGAATCTGTTCCGATTCGCACACTGTTTTTAAATTGGACATAACTCGAGCACCCGATGTCCGTTTGTGACAAAATTTAGATGTGTAGATGCACCATTGATAGAACTATAATTTTCTGTATATTATATTACTTAGGAATGCATGAAACAACCTGATATAGGCTTTGCAATAGAATATATAGTTGCTGTCCAGAAATCTGAATTTCTGTTTTAAATGCTGATATTAAAATGATCATAACTAGAGCTTCAGAAATCCAAATCATGTGAATCTTGGTGTTTCGGATAATTACATCGAAATACCTACAATTTTATAATAATTTTCGTAACCTGAAACCTGATACAAATTAACTCAAACTGCGTTTTAAAAATATGTGACGGTGCCGAATAGATTCTGATCTGTTTTGCGCGACGATACGAAAACATATATATCTCTCAAACCGGTAGTCGTATTTAGGTAAAACTGGAACTCACGCATGCAAAATATTTAGAGCCATATTTCTGTTTATATTTCGCATTCGTTCAACTTGATTAATTAGTCGTACATAATATTTCTTTACAGTATTGTTTATGGTAGTTACTCGAATAATATACTTGACTCATTTCATGTTATTCGAACATGTATACATATTTATCTTGATCATTAAATTGTTGTATGTACATAAAGACGATAATTAAATACTTGAGTTGTATTTTGAAAAATATACAATAGTATTTTTACAATAAACCCCCTCAAGTTTTATAAATTACAATAAGGCCCTTAACAATTATTGAACTTCAACTCACTTTCTTTTTGTCTGACTCGGGTTTGAGTCTGATTAATTTGACTTGAATCTGATTCAAGTCAACCTATAATCTACAAGATTCCAATTCAAAATGAACACATGAATCCATGAATACAATTATCAATTTATACAATTTGGCTGAACCGAACCATGGATATATTCCTTTTACATGATTCTCAGTATTCCATTTACATGACTCTACGGTTACAACCGTTTTCTGATATCATGGTTCGGTCAGTCAGTCAATCAATTATACAATCAATACAATTTACAAGACAAACAATACAATCAAAACACTACGGGGTTTAAAGGGGTAGATTGGTACGGAAGATGTTAAAAGTGGAATGAGGTGGTCAGATTAAGACACCTAACCTATATTCAGTTGCTGTTGTACCGTGGCATAAACAGTTCCTTGTACTATACGTGCCCTTAGTCTCTGGCATATAGAGACTCCCCTCGTATACACTGGCAGCTTTCTGTACCAAGCTACAAACAATATCGTTAAACAATATTCCATAATATACTACAATACAAAACTTTAGAAAATACCATACTCTGTCACTCTCATTCTTCATTTTTCTTTGGGACTTACCGAGCGACCTGTTCGCTGACGACATTCTATTTCTCTCTTCTTTGAATGTCGTCAGGTGCGTTGGACCAAGTTGAGACCGAGCCTACAAGTGAAGATTTGGAGGAATTCCAGGAAGACCCAGAGCTCTAGACTTTGTACTTGCTCTTCTCAGTATTTCCTTTATTATGCCATTGTTTAGGCATTGCTTTTCAGTTCAGATGTATTTCCATTTCATGCATTGTAAAAAGAATGTTATTAATAAAAGTTGCTGTTATTTTCCATCTTTGGTCTCTTGTGATTATTTTATATTGCTTAGTTACGCTTAGCGTATGTATTTCTGAGTACATACGTAGCGGGCCTCGTCGCGTCCACTTCGCCGTACACTGGGAAGCGGGGCATGACACCTCCAAACCTGATAACACCGCGGGTAGGAGAAATCTTCAGAAACACACGATCTCCGACCTCGAATTCTAGCGCTCTCCTGCTGGCATCCGCCCAACTCTTCTGTCGGTCCTGAGTTATCTTAATACGCTGTCTGATCATCTGGACCTTGTCCACCGTTTGAACAATCAGTTCGGGGCCCAGTACTCTCCGCTCTCCCACGTCATCCCAACAAACAGGGGACCGACATTTCCGTCCGTAAAGTGCTTCGAATGGAGCCATCTGGATGCTAGCTTAGAAAATGTTATTATAAGAAAACTCCACCAGATGAAGATGATCCTTCCAAGAACCCTGGAAGTCTAGCATGCAAGCCCTTAACATGTTCTCGAGCGTATGAATAGTACACTCGGACTGTCCATCCATCTGTGGATGGTAAGTCGTGCTGAACTTAAGACGTGTACCCAGACTCTCCTATAAGCTCTTCCAAAAGTGTGAAACAAATCTGGTATCTCGATCTAACACTATACTGACCGGAACTCCATGAAGTCGCACTACCTCTTGCATGTATTTCTCCGCTAGAGACTCTGTCGACTGTCACACATGGAAGGGTATAAAGTGTGCAGCTTTCGTAAGACGGTCGATGATAACCCAGACGGCGTTGTTGCCCCTTGGGCTCCGTGGTAAGGCAGTTACAAAATCCATAGTGATGTGCTCTCACTTCCACTCGGGTATCGGAAGCGGTTGCAACAGTCCAGCCATTCTCCGGTGTTCAGCCTTTACTTGCTGGCATACTAAACACTTGGATACAAACCGTGCAATCTCTCGCTTCATCCCATTCCACCAAAAGTGTTGCTTCAGATCTCGATACATTGTCGTGCCTCCGGGATGCACAGAATAAGCCGAACTATGAGTCTCAGCTAGTACCTCTTCTCGAACATCCCCTTTGGAGACGCAGAGTCTGCTACCGAATCTCAGAGAATCGTCTCGATGTATGTGTAAGTCCGTTCTCAGCCCGGCTTCCACCTGCTCCCCGAACTTCCACAGTCGAGAATCATCAGCTTGCGCAGCCTTAATGCGATCTATAAGAGATTCGGTCCACGTCGCAAAAAGGGCAGAACTAACCGTCCAAGTCGCAAAAAGGGCAGAACCGACCCTCCAAGTCGCAAAAAGGGCAGAACCGACCGTCCACGTCGCTAAAATGGCAGAACCGACCGTCCAAGTCGCAAGAAGGGTAGAACCGACCGTCCACGTCGCAAAAATGGTAGCACCGACCATCCAAATAGCAAAAAGTGCAGAACCGACCGTCCACGTCGCTAAAATGACAGAACCGACCGTCCACATCGCAAAAATGGCAGCACCGGCCGTCCATATCGCAAAAATGGCAGCGCCGACCGTCCAAGTTGCAAAAAGAGCATAACCGACCGTCCACGTCGCTAAAATGGTAGAACTGACCGTCCATATCGCAAAAATGGCAGTATCGACCATTCATGTCGTAAAAAGGGAAGCACCGACTTTCCATGTCGCAAAAAGGGCAGCATCGACCCCCACGTCGTCAAAACGGAGTCAACCTCCACGCGAGATAAGATCCATCAATTTCATGCACACAGCCCACATATATGGTGTGTATTTATTGATGGGGGACACTTTGTTGGGGTAAAAAATTACATCCCAGTTGACCAAGTTAAAACCAAGATCAACCCCAAGTCAAGTGGACCCGAGCCCAAGACCAAGTCATGACCAAGCGTGGAAGGGGCCAGCTCCATGCCAAAAAGGAGACAATAAATTAGTTTAAATGTAATTTTTAGAAATAAATATATGTAAAATGGGAAGAAAGCCAAAATTTTGTAAACCTCATGGCTTATGTACAAAAAAGAAATAAGCACATAAGACATGGGGTGGCACAAGTGCCATTTGGCAAAGCCCAATGGGCTATATGTAAAGTGTGTAGCCTATAAAGGCAACATGATGAAAAAATCAATGACAACTTTTTGTCTCTCTCAAAAAATTAGGGTCTGTGCCTCCTTCTCCTTCCTCAAGGTTTTAAACCTTCTTCTCCTTTTTTGAATTAAATTAAGAATTTCACTCTTTCTTTTCCAAAAATAAACAGTTTTTCACCATCAAACCCTTGAAGGGGAACTCAGATCTTCCATCAGATCTCAAAAAGATGAGATTTTTAAATCTCACCCTCTTTTTCTCCAAGAGCCGGCCAACCAAGAGAAAAAAGAAGGAGACTCATCTCCAAATATCTCATCTTGGAAAGATCCAAGACCAAATAGAAGATCCAGGGTCAAAGAGGAGAAAAAAGGGATCTCCTTCGATCATTTCCAAAGATTTCTAGGAGTTTAACTCTATTCAATTCATGTTGGAATTTAACTCCATAAATAAAATATCATATTTCAGAGTTTAACTCCTATTTTCGGTGCTAAAAGCCCCTATTTTCTGCCGGCGCCCAAGTGCCCAGCGCTAGCACTCAAGCGTCTAGCGTCCAGCTCCCTAGTGTCTTTAATACGCCCATCACCCTACTTTTTCCCACACCATCCCACACTCAAAATACACCCCCGTTAGGAAAATTTTTCTAACGGGACGCTGCTCCGCACCCCGCAAGGGAGCTGCTAGCCCCCATAACCCCCAGCCCGCTATCCGGGTAGTGGGATCCCCGTAAAACTCTGTGGGGTCCCCGATATATCCAAAACCTCTCAATGCGCAACACACGCACACTGCACATTGAGTTCGTATGACCAGTTTGACCTGTCAATCGGAGGTTCTCTCGCTCCAAAGGCGAGAGGTAATTAACGGCAGCTTAGTTCGCAGCTGCCGGAGATTCGGATCCCCACAATCAATAAACCCCAGCCTACCCTAGACAGAGGGAATCTGTAATGCGCCTGACAAACGACGTGTATTCCCATCTTAATGGGGTGACGAAAAACACCCTACACAAGCCAGCGGAATTTGAATCGCAGATCTCTTACTTAGTGGTAAAAAGAGAGATTTTACCATGCGTCAGTCACACACAAGTTGCTTTTCGTGTATTCCAATTATATGATTAAATCTTCATGTAGTTAGGTTTTTTCTTGCAAATAGGTATCATGCTATCATGGTAAGTAACCCCCGTTGGTCCTGTAAATCCTATTACTATAAAAAGTGATAGGAGTGGTGTGCACGAGTGCTTGGAATGGTTAGACAACCAGCCGCAGGACTCGGTTGTATATGTAGCGTTTGGATCGACATCCTCAATTTTTGATGATCAAATAATACAACTAGCGATTGGACTAAAAAAAATCAACCAAAGGTTCATATGGGTACTAAGAGATGACGATAGAGGAGATATCTTTGCCGATGGCGATGAGACCACTCGGCAACGACAATTGGCACCGAGGTTCGAGAAAGAGATCGTAGGAATAGGAATGGTGGTGAGAGGATGGGCCCCACAGCTAGATTTTCTTGGCACATCCGTCGACGGGTGCGTTTATGAGTCATTGCGGATGGAATTCATGCATGGAGAGTCTGTCTGAGCATGGGAGTGCCAATGCATTCAGTTTAACCGAGAAATGTGATTATGACGGCGAATTATTTGAAGGCCGGGATCGTAGCGAGAGACCGGGGTCGACGCAAAAAGGTCGTTCCGAGAGATGAGACGGAGGAGGTGCACTACTACAAGCCTTTAGTATTGGGATGTCGGGGTTAGGACGTTCCCCAACGTCCAAAGCATTTTGGGACTGTCGGAGCCATCCCAATCACTTTGGAGCGGCTTCGGCCATTTCCAAATTTTCCAACTAAGTTTCTAAGACGGCCAAAGTCATCCAAAAGTAAAAATGCAAAATAAATAAATAAAATAAAATCTCCTAAATCCTGAGTCTTATCCAACCCATCGCTCCTTTTATTTCCCGTACCGAGTCTCCATTTTCCCCCAAATCCTAGCTCGACAAAATCCTCCCAAAAAATACATCATAATCGTTTTGGGATCATGAACTCTATCATCAAATCCGACGCCGACCATCCTCCTCTCTTTCGTCCGAGCCGACTCCGACCTCCTCGACACCATCCCTCACCGTTGGCTTGAACTGCTGATGATCTTCTTTTATTGCTCCTCCTTGTCGCCATCCTCACCGCTCCCTACACCCTCGCATTGAAAAGGTGCTTCCTTTCTCTTTTCCTAGGTTTTTTTGAATTCTATGATTCATTGGATTTGAGTGAGTAGAATTTGCCAACCATAGAAAGTTGTGATCTTAATTAAGGTTAGAAAAAGGATTTGTCCAATTTGAATCAATTTGTTGATTAATAGAAAAAAATTATGATGAATATATAGTTGCTTGAATTTTGCACTCGGTTAGGGGTAAAATTCAGGATTAAGGTGTTCTATTTTTTAGGTGAAATTGAAGGCTAGGATGGTTTTTGAAGTCGAATGGAATCTGAGTTCTACGCTTTGGCTATAACAAGAGAAATGCTGAATGACTCAGTCATCTTCCGAGAGACCTTCTATTGAAGGAACTGCAACGAGTATTGATCACTATCCATTGTGACAACCAGGCAACGAATGTTGATGCAGTAAGCTCGTTATTCAATGGAAAGAAGCAAATTATCCATCTGAAATATAGGTATCTAATGAGTTGATAACCCGCAGAGTCATCTTGGTGATTGACGTCCGATCTTTAGAGAATATGGTAATGTCTTAATAAAGGATTTGAAAAAGAATCTGGTCGATAAAACTTCCGCTTGTATAGGTCTCAAGTCTATATAAGGTTACATTTACCATGTTACATTTTTAGTTCAAAACTTCGCTGCTATTAATGAGATTGTTGGTTCAAAAATTATGTAATCTATACGGATAGATGGAATTTTGGCTTAGAGGCTTTATATGTTCCATATATTTGGGTTGTTTGATACTTAGTTGCAAGTATGCCCGAGGAAAACATAAAATAAGGATGACCTGAAGCCTTAATGAGTTCTACACATCCGGAATGGAATGTAAGGTGCTGATAAGCACGTCTAAGAAACCCACCTATGTTTGAGAAGGGGTTTTGACTGACGCTTATAGAATCTTGAGGCAAATTCTTAAAGCTCGAGCAGAAACTTTGATAAGCACATGGCCGTTAACGTGGGATGACTCAGGAAATGAGCAATAGTTCAAGGCATAATCCACTATTGCATGTATTTGGTTTAGTCATGGTATGATCACTAAGATGTCAGTGAAGTGCTGGTTCAAGACTCGGTTCACCATGCATCCAACTGCCGCTTAGTTGGTCTGAATGGGATTCGAGTCCACATGACATCTTAACTTTGCGCTGTGACTAAGACCTGGATACTAGTTAGAAACTTTTGGGGGATTGTTGGATCTTGTTGGTGTTTTATGTAAAAATATTGGGTAAAGTTTCAAACTATATGTTATATGTTATCTATTTTGAATAATAACAAAAGAGTCCTGTAACCCAGTTGTATTTTGCACACATGTGCATCGTGGTTTGGTTGGCCGTCCGTCGGCGTCTAAGCTGTATAACTAAAGTAAATCAATTTTGCTGATCATGCAACCTCCAAATGCTTCTGTCTTGATATTGTCAATTGGGCCACCAGCCCTTTAACAATTACTAAATTACACACTAAAAGAAATCCAAATTTTAGAAAAAGTATCTTAATCCTTTAAAATATAATTAATCATGTCACGTTTCTATAATAACTTTGTTTATGAAGTTTCTATCATTTAATTTAAGACTTATGTGAGACGCGTGGTCTCATGTATGTAGTAGGTACGCTGGTTATTTTTAAATATTTGATACTTAAAAGCTATAATTATGCCCGTGCAATGCACGTGCCTATATTAAGAACTTTTTTGCAATCCTTATCTTGGTTATAATGTAATTACCTGTCCTCATATCATAACGACATAAACCAATTTTTTTTATTGATTGTTAGCCGGATGTTTTACATGCAATAATTAAATTAATTATTTTCAAATATTATAATTTTACTGATTTAATATAAATACTAATTTATTGACACACGTCACGTTGTATTATACACGAAAATAATTTGAAGAATTTATTAGCATAAAGGTTAAGTGAAATTAAAGTGTTCGATTAATTTATTGAAAAAAAATTGCCCCCACCCCACCCGCCAAAAAAAAAGATAGGAAAGATCATTGTTGTTGACCTGTCACTAAATCTTCCATGTGCACCGTGCATACAAGAAACTAGTTTTAAATAGACCACAACCCTCAACCTAAAATCATCGACAAACTTTGGCCCAAAATGAAAGGGAAAAAATGGAGAACAATCAGGACATCACAATTCTTGCCGTTCCATTCCCAGCACAAGGCCACCTCAATCAGCTCCTTCACTTCTCTCTTCAACTCTCCTCTCACTACTCATTAATCTCTCTTCACTTTGCATGCTCACCCTCTCACATTCGCCAGGCCAAGTCTAGGCTCCAAGGATGGAGCTCCGAATCCCTACAGAAAATCCGCTTCCACGACCTAGAGATCCCGCCTTTCGAAACTCCGCCTCCAGACCCAAACAACTACTTCCCAGTCCATCTCATCCCTACACTCAATGCGTCATTGGCGTTACGCTCTCCTCTCGCGTCCCTGCTCCGATCCTTGTCGACAAACTCCCGGAAACTCGTCGTGGTCCACGATCCGTTCCTGGCATTTGTGACCGAAGAAGCGGCGCTGATACCGAATGCCGAAGCTTACAGTTTCGGGTGTGCGTCGAGCCTCGTTGAACTCTGCCACCTTTCGGATTCTTCGTCAATGACTAGTATAGCTACCGATCAAGATCAAGATGAAGAAAAGAAGCGGGTCTTGGATTTGGTGATCTCTACCGAATTTGAAGGAACAATTCCGAATGAATTCTTGGAATTTATGAGCCAGATAAATTTCGGTGCAGTTAAAGGGACGGGTACCCTGTTCAATTCATGCAGAGCCCTTGAGAGTGATATCTTGGATTTGCTTGCTAAGGTGCGTACCAGCCATTTATTAGATATAATAGCTGAAGGAAAAATAAAGTGTTTGTTCTAAGATGAATTAGTATTTTCTAGCCATACATACGGTGGTAGTTTCCATAACCCATTAATTGAAGAGTTATATAAAGGAGCTCATTAATTGAAGTATTATACAAAGGAGTTATCGACTATACATAATTAAGACTTATGAATTAAGTTAGTTTTTCTATCCATCAAGAAAACTCTAAAGTAGATGGAGTATGCAAGAAAGAACAATTAATGAAATTGGTTTATTTCAAGGCATGTTTCTTTACACTCATATTGACATATACATAATATTATAATATTATGAAGAGAATAATGGAGAAAAGATGCCATAGGAGGGAATTCCCTCCTATGGCGTCGGAAAAATACCCCCTCCACCAATTTTTCCGACGATCGGCCCCCATCATCTTCATCGTCATCGTCTAAGATGTGCGTACACCAAATTTCATGTGATTCCATAACTTTTTCACCGTTGATTTAGTGGGTTCAAAATTAACGGTTTACCGACAATAGAACTTTTTACATTGCTAAATCAACGGTGAAAAAGTTGTAGAATCACATGAAATTTGGTGTACGCACATCTTAGATGATGACGATGAAGATGATGGGGGCCGATCGTCGGAAAAATTGGTGGAGGGGGTATTTTTTCGACGCCATAGGAGGGAATTCCCTCCTATGGCCTCTTTTCTCCATTATTCTCTATTATGAATCATACCATATAAATTTAAAAAATATGAATTATAAGTTTCTTACAATTAGTATCAAAGCCCAATGGTTTGATTTCGACCAAATTCCGATCAAGATCGAATTCTTTCTCGATTTATAAGAAAAAAAGATTTTTTTGTTCTTTCTTTCACTTTGAATTTTTCGACGACAGCGTCATGACGGCTTGAAGTGTCCGGCCTCCGGCGTTACCGTAGATGACCGTCGCGGGTATAGGATGGTCATGAAATCGAGAAAGAGAAGTGATGGAGGGTGGAATCTCCTTCAGATGTTGCTTTCCGTTGATCTGCTGATGGCTGGGATGGGTGGCTGAGATTGGATCTGGAGGCTGTCGCTCCTGACGCGTGTGGATCTCAATGGGTTGAGGTTGTGGTTGCCGAGTTACCTGCAAGGAAGTCCCGGGATGGTTGTACCACCAAGGACCCTCCGACGATCAAGTTAGTCTAGAGATCCGAGCAGAGTGACGGCTTAGTGGAATTGAAATTGCTTACCTTGACCGTCTGAAAGAGGGGTTTAAATAGTGGTGGTAGCAGGTGCAACAGGCGCAAGAATTACGCCGACCGTTACGTTCCCGACGTCACGCCCACGTGATGAGCGGGACCTTCCATTAATGGCGAGACAGGCTCGTTAATGGGGGATCGTGGTGGCGTGGAACGTGGGATGTGGCCGGCAGAGATCTCGCGCATGGCGAGATTCGCGGGATGACGGTTACGCCAGTAAGCGGTGCTGTTGGTCGGTCGATGAGACCGGGGAAGATGACCTCGGCAGGGGAGCTCGCGGACGAGCGAGAGAGCCGAGGTATCTTGGTTCTGCGGTAGCTCGGAAACGAGCTGTGAGGCCGAGGAGGCCGGTTATGCGGGGGGCTCGTAGGTGAGCCAGCGTTTGCTCGGTAGGACAAGCTTAGGTGTGGTCTGGTCGGCCGCTACAGGCCCTTTCCTGCATGCTCTGGGACACGTCATCTGCCACGTGTCATGATCTGGGAGATCACCGATATCGAGCCTCATCATTAGCCCCCCACTCTTGTCCCGACCAGCTGACGGGTCGGGTCGAGAGTGGTCTGCCGGGTCACCCGAGGTGAGCCCTATTTTCGAAGATATCGTTGGGCGTGTCCCCAGGCCATCCGTTGTATTTTCTGGATGATGTCAGCGAATCAGGGTGGGATCTTCTGCATTAAAGAGGGTGCGCCGGATCGTGTGCGCTTTGGCTGAGGCGACAGTCCACGTGTCGGGTGCCAGTTGCTGATGTGACGTGCCGTAAGCTTTTGGCGTCTGTTGGGATGTTGCCAATGTGCTTACGACGGGTGAAGCGATCGTGGCCGTCGAGCACACTAAATCGTTTTGGCGGGAGTCGACCGTCGCCGTTGGATGGGGACGCCGCTTGCATAAATCAAGGGGAGGCCTGATTCGGGGTCTCTCCCTTTTCCCAATTTCCTCATTCTGAGTTTTATTTGCTCGGCGCTCTCCTTTTAGGTTGGATCCTGCGTTTTCCCTTCTTAAGGACTTCTTCCCATCAGATTAGATGTCTTGTTTTGAGGAGTTTGTAGATATCGCACGGGTAGATCCAAGGGATTCTTCCCCCGGGTCTGAGCCCTTTCGGGAAGTTGGGGTCAGATCCTCTTCCCGGGGTCGCGCGTCTGTGGCGGTTCCTGGAGCGGCGGCGGCGGGCGCCCCTGGCGCGTCGTCCTCAGTAAGATATGAGGACGAGCTTGCCACCACCCGGGTTCGTTTCCATATTCCCTCCGGTTACACGCTAAGATTGGCCGAGAAAGGAGAGAGGGCAGATCAGGTGAGATATAGAGAGATCGCCTTGTACATGGAAGCTCTTTAGGCTGGAATGCACCTGCCTTTCTCTCCCGAGATCACAGCTGCGTTAAATTATTTCGGGTTAGTCCCAGGCCAGCTAGTGTCGAACTCCTAGAGGATTCTCCTTGGGTTCCTGTTCCGGTTGAAGTTGCAGGCGATCCCCTTTAGTCTGTCCATCCTTACCTCCTCCCTTATTTACAAAAGTCACCCCGGAACTCGGGCGGGCGACCCGAGGTGGGTTTACCTCTCCTTCAGGAAGCAGTGGGGGAGTGTTGCCGGGTTAGAAGTTGTCATCCTGCCTTCTTCCATCCATGATTGGAAGAAGTTTTTCTTCGTCAGGCTGCCAGAGGGTGAGGACCGGCTCGTACCCGTCCAGTGGTCTAGAGATAGGTGCTGGCAGGGAAATCCGTCCAATGGCCCCGACGCGGCAAGAGTGGCGGCATGGGAGCCTATTCCCCGGGCTGACGTGCTACTTTCTGAGCAGGCCCTCAGTTGGGTCGGGCTCAGCCCCGCCCGGTTCGTCGGTAAGTTAGGAGCTTGTATTTGTTCTTACTCTGTTTGTGTCACTGATTCCACTATATCTTGTCTTGTGCAGAAACCATGGACGCGAGCATTCTCCGAGCAGCTACGCGCAAGCCGAAGAAGGGGTCGAAGGCTGGAGGAGAAAGCTCTTCCCGTCAGACGCCGGTCCCGGCTTCCCCAGTAGCCATCCTGCTCCAGCCCTCAAGTGCGGATCGCGCCCCAGAGTCCAGCCAGGCGCCAGGCAGAAAAAGGGCTCGGGAAGAGGACGCCCGAGCCTTGGAGGTGGAGACGAGCTCTCTACCGTCGTCTCTCAAGAGGTTTCCCCGAACTGTTCCGCGGACCCCGGCCTCTCCGATCTTGGTGGACGAGGGGGATCTCCGCTTTGAGGTGCCCTCGGGGCTTTCCGTCGCTGACATCTTGCTGCACGATATCGAGAGGTCGACCGGTGGCCGGGTTGCTGGGGGGACGCTGAAGGGACAACTGGCGTCCATCGCCCAAGAGGCCCTGCAGGTTAGCACACATACATCGTCCTATCGTTTGTGAGATTTGGTGCCCCCTTTTTCTTTCTGACCCCCTCCGATTTCTTCAGCTCCTCCAGTACGTCGCCATCATCGTGCGGATGGAGGAGGAGAAGATAGCCCCGGTGGTGCGAGCCGCGGGCGAGTTCTCCTCGCTGGGATAGAGCTCGAAGCGGGAGCTGGGGGCGGTGATGGCGAGGGTCGCCGCCCTTGAGGGCGAGGTGGCCACCGGGAAGCAGGAGGCGGCCGCGAAGTTGGAGGCGGCGGTGGCGTAGCAGGAGGCGGCGGCCGCGAAGCAGGAGGTGGCCCGGCTCCGTGAGGCCGCCGAGGCCAAGCTTCAGGGCTCTGAGGTGCTCGTCGGCACCCTGAAGAAGTCAGTGAGCACCCTCCGAAAGGAGTTGGGGGTTGCGGTAGAGGCGATGAAGAAGGCCGACCTAAGGGCGGCGCAGGCGGTGGAGAACTTTCAGAAGTCGGAGCAGTTCTACACCGTCCTAGCCTCGGCCACCACCCTCATCTGGCACGAGGCTCTCGACGCCGTCAAGGCCCGGGTGCTGGAATTTGCTGATGAAGAGCTCTGGGCAGAATATCCCCGCGGGGATGACGAGCAGGGGGCTGCCCTCAGGGGCCCTGCCGGGGAAGGGGCTCTCGGCGATGGCAACGCCGAGGCTCCTGCGACGGACGCATCCCCAGTCGCGGTAGACGTCGAGCTCATCGATATCGTGCCCGGCCATGGGGCCTGAAGCCCCTCGTCTTCTCTTTGTCTTTTCTTTGTCGCGTCTGGTATTTTGTAGGCCTTTGGGCATTTTTATGAGGCTGGGGAACCCACAGTACCCTTATAAAGGCTTTGACTTTTGAATAAATTTTTTGTTTTTGCAGTAGTGTTTGTGCTTGTACTTCCTTTTGTTGGCAGACACTTGTATCAGTATAGTACTGCTTTATGGTCGGCATGTTGCTCGTCTAGCGATTACTCGTCGACTTGATTCTGATCATGTGTTGAGCGTGCGAGGACTGGCGGGAAGACGGTGTCTCCATGGCCCTGAAGTCGAAGTGTAGATCGCTAAGACGTTGATAGACCGGATGCCTCTTGTTGAGTTCGCGTTCCTTAGTTGTTGGAGGGGCTGTAATTGGCCAACTGAGTATGGTGCAGAGCAGGGTAGCTGCTCGGTGCTTCTTGGCGAGGGCTTTGATCCTTAGCGCGGGAGGGGCCGTGAGAGGCCTGCTAAGGATGGTCGAGCAGGGTAGCTGCTCGGTGCCTCTTGGCTAGGGCTTTGATCTTTAGCGCGGGAGGGGCCGTGAGAGGCCTGCTAAAGATGGTCGAGCAGGGTAGCTGCTCGGTGCCTCTTGTCGAGGTCTTTGATCCTTACCGTGAGAGGGACCGTGAGAGGCCTGCTGAGGATGGCCGGGCAGGGTAGTTGCTCGGTGCCTCTTGTCGAGGGCTTTGATCCTTAGCGCGGGAGGGGCCGTAAGAGGCCTGCTAAGGATGGCCGAGCAGGGTAGCTGCTCGGTGCCTCTTGTCGAGGGCTTTGATCCTTAAGGATGCCCGAGCGAGGTTGCCGCCCGGTGCCTCTTGGCGAGGGCTTTGATCCCTGGCGTTCTGCCAGAGACAACCGAGCACGGATCGTGCTAAGCGGTTGCCTCTTTCGATGGCTTTTCATCCTTAGCGTGGGAGGGGCCATAGGAGGCCTACTAAGGATGTCCGAGCGGGGTTGCCGCCCGGTGCCTCTTGGCGAGGGCTTTGATCCCGGGTGTGTGCCAGGGATAATCGAGCATGGGTCGTGCTAAGCAGTTGCCTCTTGCGAGGGCTTTTGGGTCCTTAAGGATGCCCGAGCAGGGTTGCTGTCCGGTGCCTCTTGGCGAAGGCTTTGATCCCCGGCGTTGTGGAGTAGGGAAGCTACCAGCTAGGGATAGCCGAGCAGGGTAGCTGCAGGGCTACCGCTTGGTGAGGGCTTTGATCCCTGGCGTTGTGAGGCAGAGAAGCTACCAGCCAGGAATAACCGAGCAGGATAGCTGCAGGGCTGCCTCTTGGTGAGGGCTTTGATCCCTGGCGTTGTGAGGCAGGGAAGCTACCAGCCAGGGATAGCTGAGCAGGGTAGCTGCAGGGCTGCCTCTTGGTGAGGGCTTAGATCCCTGGCATTGTGAGGCGGGGAAGTCACCAGCCAAGGATAGCCGAGCAGGGTAGCTGTAGGGCTGCTTCTTGTTGAGGGCTTTGATCCCTGGCGTTGTGGGGCAGGGGAGCTGCCAGCTAGGGATAACTGAGCAGGGTAGCTGCAGGGCTGCCTCTTGGTGAGGGATTTGATCCCTGGCATTCTGGGGCAGAGGAGCTGCCAGCCAGGGATAACTGAGCAGGGTAGCTGCTCGGCTGCCTCTTATTGAAGGCTTAGCTCCATGATGAAGGACCGAGCGGTGAAGCTGCTCGGTTGCCTCTCGGCGAGGCTCTGTCCGACCCTCCCAAGGTGAGCACCGAGGAGTGGGACAGTCGCTGGGACATGTGTCGTGAGGGCGCGGCGAAGACGAAGCGCCGGAGTCGCGTCATTTCGGTTTCGCATGGGGAGGCGCGACGCTTGCCGCGTGGCGCCTGTGTTGCGGGTGAAACGGGCGATTGTTGGACTCCCAGACATCGTTGCTATAAAACAGAGGGATTGTTGATTACTCCTTTCCTTACAACCGAAACACCATAATGGAGGATTTCCCCTTCACCATCGAGGATATCGTAAGCTTCGAGGATGTCTACCTTTATGACCCATACTGCACGGAGGACACGGTGCAGTAGGTAATAGGCGGGATCAAGGATCATTTCGGCCGATTGCTTCCTCGGCGGTCCTCCCTCCTTCAGCTGCTGATGTACTCCATCTGGAGGGCGTCGCCGGGGCTTTACAACCCTTTGTTCGAAATTCGACTAGGCCATAGGCAAGCTAAGGTCTCTGAGGCGCTTCGGCCTGATCTCTGCAAGTCGGCTAGACCGCTCGGAAGCGCTCGTCCGTGAGTGCTATCAGTTGAGGCTCGGTGCCGAAGCTCGCGGGGGGTATCGGAGGCAGAGGTTAGACGCTGGGAGGGCTCGGCTGGAGGAGATCTGCTTAGAGTACCACGAGCAGTGTTCTCTGCACCCCATTCCCCCGTTGTAATTTTTTTTGTGTACGGCTGAGGAGCCTACAGTACCTCTTGAATAAATAAAACTCTTTTTCGTTTCAGGCTGGAAGGGGACGCTGCTCCTGCTCGCAGTCAGCTTGTCGCTTATCCCTCAGGTACGTTGCGAAGTACACTGAACGGATGAGCTCTTCGATATAATCTCAGAGTTGTTTTCAGCTCTCCGTTGAGTGGCCCAGTGGCCTATGAAAGCCGTAGTAGGGGCCCCGGGTTCGCTTTGAAGCCGAGTGTGGGATGGGGGGAACTTGAAGAACCCTTTGCCCTTGGCCTCCTCAAGTAGCATTGTCTGGGAGACGTTAAGCGGCGTGTACTCTTGGAACTTTGGGGTGTAGGGCTTTTGCCGTTCAGGTCCCCTTCTCTCGTCCCTTGCCCTCTTCTTCTGGTCGGCTTGCTCTGCTCGGGGGAGGCTTGCGTTCACCTCGGATTCGAGCTGGACCTCGCGCTCGGTCTAGGCCTTTACCTCGGCCATGGTCTTAGGTTGCGCCAGTGCAAAAGAACGTAACCACTCCTTGTGCCTAAGACCAGACCTCAGAGTCGTGATGACCGTTTCGTCTCGGTGTTCCGGGACCTCGAGAAGGGCGTTGTAGAAGCGGGTGATGTAGGCCTTGAACGTCTCCCTGTTCTCGCTCTTGATCGTGAAGAGGTGGTCGACTGTGCGCTTCTGCCGTCTGTTCCCGACGAAGTGGCCGAGGAATTGTGTAGCCAGCTCGTCAAAGGTTGAGATCGAGCGTGGCTCGAGTCCTCGGAACCAGTCTCGCCCGGAGCGGATGAGGGTGGCCGGGAAAGCTCGGCACTGGGCGGCATCGGAGTAGTCTTGGAAGCTCATCCCCGTGGTGAATGCATCCAGGTGGTCCTTCGGGTCAGATTTGCCGTCGAAGAGGGAGACTTTTGGGGGCTTGTTGCGGGAGGAGACGTGGACAGCGAGCAGCTCCTCTGTGAACGGTTTTGTGAGTGAGTCGGTAGCATACTTAGCCCCGTCGCTCGAACGGTGGCCTTCCTGATGCAGACTCTCGATCATCTTCTCAAGGGCGTCGAGCCGGCCATGGTACCCCGACGACTCAGCGCATTCTGATCCCAGGCCTCTGCGGTTAGAGGCCTACGTCTGGCCTCGGCCGCAGTTTCTTTCAATGAGGTTCCTCAAATCCCCGGGTGAGGTGGCCCTTGAGCTACCTTGACGAGCCCCGTCTGCGCAGCCCCGTCGGGGGAGGACGTGTCGGTCATGCCTGGTGACAGACAAGCTGACCGACATTTCCTCAGGAGGGACAGGCGTGCGAAAGACTTCGGGGCGGGGTGTTCTAGCGGCAGACCTCGGTGTCGAGCTGTTGGGCGCCCAGCGGGTCGCAGAACGTACTGGCCCGGGGGATCCGCGGCCGTGGGAGGCAGCGAGGCGGCGGTCGGCCCTGCCGGCTCGGGCCGAGTCTTCTCTCCCCCCGGAGAGGTCCTGGTCCCGAGGCGGGGGAGCGGCGACCTGGGGATTTTGCCCCGCCATTTGGACACGGACGATCCCCTCCACGAAGGATGCGAGTCGGTCTATCCGGCCTGCGAGGGCGTTGATGGCATTCGGCGGAGGGGGTTCGTCCGCGCCTCCGTTGAGAGGGAGGCGGCGGTTGGTTCTTGGATCTTCGTGATGATCGCTCGCCATTGGTTCGAGATCGGGAGGCGAACTTTTGTTTTTATTGAATCTATGTTTCCGACAGACGGCGCCAGCTGACGGAGGCTGGAATCTCCTTCAGATGTTGCTTCCCGTTGATCTGCTGATGGCTGCGATGGGTGGCTGAGATTGGATCTGGAGGCTGTCGCTCCTGACGCTTGTGGATCTCAATGGGTTGAGGTTGTGGTTGCCGAGTTACCTGCAAGGAAGTCCCGGGGTGGTTGTACCACCAAGGACCCTTCGACGATCAAGTTAGTCTAGAGATCCAAGCAGAGTAACGGCTTAGTGGAATTGAAATTGCTTACCTTGATCGTCTGAAAGAGGGGTTTAAATAGTGGTGGTAGCAGGTGCAGCAGGCGCGAGAATCACACTGACCGTTACGTTCTCGACGTCACGCCCGCGTGATGAGCGTGACCTCCCATTAATGGCGAGACAGGCTCGTTAATGGGGGATCGTGGTGGCGTGGAACGTGGGATGTGGCCGACGGAGATCTCCCGCATGGCGAGATTCGCGGGATGGCGGTTACGCCCGCAAGCGGTACTGTTGATCGGTCAATGAGACTGGGGAAGATGACCTCGGCGGGGGAGCTCGCGGACGAGCGGGAGAACCAAGTTATCTTGGTTCTGCGGTAGCTCGGAGACGTGCCGTGAGGCCGGTTATGCGGGGGGGGGGCTCGTAAGTGAGCCAGCGTTTGCTCGGTAGGACGAGCTTAGGTGTGGTCTGTTCGGCCGCTGCAGTCCCTTTCCTGCATGCTCTGGGACACGTCATCTGCCACGTGTCATGATCTGGGAGATCACCGATATCGAACCTCATCAAGAAAAATCCGTCAAGTTTTTAATGGGTTCATTAAGGCTATCAAACTATAACAAAAGGAGAAAAAGAAAATTATCAGCAAAATTGTTTGGGTTGTTGTTTAATTTTCTATTTCTTTTATAACCATATTTCTCTTGTTAAGCCTATGTGATAATGGTGTTTTGAAACCTGTACATATTATTGGCAAGGAAAATATATCTCTACTTCTTGATTGTTGGTTTCAACCATTTTCTTGAGAGATTAGCGTTCTAAATACTTGCATTTTGTTATGATATTTTTAGGAGTAAATTTTAAAATTGATTATGCTCTACTCTATTTGAGATTGGATTTTATACTCTATTCAATAGAGGCTAGTATACAATTAATTCATTAAGTTTATTGATCTTTATATATATTCAAATTTGTTTGAATATTACATCATCTTTCATTTCCTTTATCAATGTTGACTTGTGCTTTAAATCCATTATTTGAATTAGAGGTACAATTGGTTCATTTTATTTTGGATAAAATATATTATTTAGTCAATTTTCGAATCTAAATTTATGCAAATTTTGGACTTTTTTGCAATTATTTAATTTTTTCTGCAATTACAGAATGTAATTTTCGTAATTATTTAGATCTGTTTGCAAAAAATCTGAGTAGAAACTGAATTCAGTGGCCTTACTGCAAATGTTACAGTAAATTTCAGTATTTACAGATCAGTACAGAATATTTGTTTTGCAAATTTCAGGGAGCTGTTCTTTAACAGCCTAAATTCATTATGCAAAATTATTATTTTATACTTATTTTTAGTAGTTCTTTCATTGAAGTTTAGGTGAAAATAATTCTTATAACTTGCTTATTATGTTATAATCATGTTACGGTTATTTTATATGAAAATTATATGGATAATACATGATATTTGGTGAATTTTATGAATTGCAAATTATGTAAAATATAGTTATTCGTTTTTTATGATCCAACATTCATTGGAAATTATCTCATGCTAAATACATTTTGTCGATTTTTACTATCATGTAGTAAGTATAAATATTGTGTTTATGAACATGTCATGTTTCATCATATATATTTAAAATAATGGATTAAAATTTAGATGTCGTTCACAACTAAATTATCTTATGAGTTAGGAGTAGCCACGGCGTCCTAATTCATGTGATGGTTTTCTCCACATCATGTTATTGGTTGTTTTTTTGTATTTAGACGATATCTAATATTGCAATTATTTTCATTCAGATAATTACTTGACCCTACAGGGAAATGTAGTTATTATTTGATTCAATTGGAATAAAACAGGTTAAGGAAATATTAGAATTGAAGTTTTTTTATGCCCACATGAAAAGAAATTGTCTATCTGATATTACATTCTTACTCTTATTATGCAGTTTTCATTTTTTTTTAATTGGATTAAGATGGTTTAAAGAATGTTAGAATAGAGATTTCTTATGTCTACAAAAAAAGAGATTTGTATTTTGATATTAAATTGCTAATATTAATATATTGTAATTAGTGGAATTATACATTTAGCATCTTCTATCCACAGGAAGATTGAATTTACTAATAAAATTAGATATTGATCTATTTTAATATACTTAAGATATCATAGCAATGATGCTTATATTGACTTGGTTATAAAGTTATTTCTACTTGTGATCCTTGCATATGTATCCAATGATAAAATTTAAGAATTTTGAGTTCAGTGAGAGTAAATTTTCTCGTACGTAAAGTTTGAAAAACTATTTTACCTTATTAAGGACATAAATGATAAAGTTAAAGTAGATCACTCCTATAATTACCCAACTCATAAATCTTAATTTGTCCAAAATATGGATATTTTGGAAGAGCCATTGGAAATAAATATATAATTGATAATAGGAAAAAAAAATTAAGCATGAGATTATAGAAAAATACCATTGCAACGACTCATAATGAGAAAAATATGTCGTAATGGAATAAATTTATATATTGCTATGAGGGTTTCATAAGTGTTGTGGTTGAAAAATTTGTCATAGGACTTAAAGAAATGGACACATATTAAAGGCTTTGCCATCTACTATAAAAAATCTTAGTTTGCTAACAACAATATATAAAAAGTCGATTAAAGACATATCAGCATAAGATTTTTAAGATTATAGATCAATTTCATAAGTACATTTGATTTTTAGCACATAAAATAGAGTCTATAATTGTTGACCCATTGGTTAAAATATTATATGTGTCATTTTATTTATTGGTTATATAAGAAATATGGGACTCATAAGGATTTAAGTGTTGTATACCATTTTCTAAATGAATGTTTATTACGCTAGTCTGGTTCCAGAAATTTATACTTCTGTCTTTGTAAATATGATCTACATATTTGTACATCTAGATATATGGATGTTCTAAGTATTTTGAACATGACCAATAAGGTGTGCACAATATATTTAAGTGATATGATTATTATTAATTGAAGCAATAAAAGATTGAATTCTGAATAATTGCTTATAAAGTTACATGCACATGTTTGAATATTCTAAAAGCTAAAATATTTGCACGGGAAGTGCAACTATTTAATTTGGCCATAAAGCATAATTGCAACAATATTATATTTTTAATAGGATGATTAGAGTTAAGTAGGAGAATATTAGATATAATAGCTTAATGATTCTATATCCTATTATATATAAAGTTTTGGGTATAAAATAAAGAGCTTGTTGTAAAACTACTTGTAGTTTCTATAACTGCTTGATATTTTCTATAACTCTCGGTGATAGTTTCCATAACTCCTTGATGGAAGGATTATAAAAAGGTGTTATTACCTACACATAATTAAAACTTGTGAATTAAGTTTGTTTTTCTATCTATCAAGAAAACTCTAAAGGAAATGGAGTAGGCAAGAAAGATCAAGGGAATTGGTTTATTCTTATTCGAACAAGGGAATTGGTTTATTCTTATTCTTCAAATCATGACATCAAGGTATGTTTTTCTAAACTCATGTTGACATGTACATGAGATTATAACATTATGAATCATGCCATATAAATTAATGAAATATAAATTATAAATTTCTTACACCGTTTGCTATGACGAGTGCTCTGCACGTAATTAAAGCCGATAAATCATCCAGAATAATTAAAGAGATTTGTTAACTCTGTTATTCAAAAATATCATGGTTTAACTTTTTAATTTGTTATTACTTTATTATTTTATAATATTTGATATGATTTGAATTATTAGTTATAGTTTTTAAAATATATTTTCTCTAAATTATGAGAGAGAAATTTACACACCTATCGGTTTGAGAATTAGGTGGTGATTTCAATTTTAAGACCTCCTTCTTTTGTATTAAAATAATAGAGAATCATCCTATTCCCGTTCAAGTGGTTCTCCAAACATTAAAATTTCCAAACATTATTTGCTATTTGAATAAAAAATTATGATTAATTTTGAGTACTGATTTAATAAAATATTTCATCATCTAATTTATCTATATTTTTTTATGGGATGCATGTGGAATAAGATGTATAGTTAAAAGTCTATATCCCTTTGCGCTTTTTCAAAAGAGCTTTATATGCAAAATGAAACTTTATAAAAATGTATATTGTTTGCGCCTTTTCGAAGGAGTTTTTATTTAAAATTTTTATTTAAAAAAAAACCCTTTCAGAAATCATAGCTACAAATTTAGTTTGTTTGCATGTGAAACCTGAAACCTATCCCCGAGGGATTGCTATGTGACAATGTCGTATATGAGTCATTGCGGGATTTGAATCGCAGAACCCTTAGTTACTTAGTTGCAAAGAGATTTTATTGCTAGTCTATGGTGTCACTGAAACACAAGTTGCGTTTTTTTGCATTCCATTATATGATTAATAAATCTTCATTTAGTCTGAGCTTTTTTTCTTACAAGCAGGCACCATATTATCACGGTAAGAAACTGTTCGCCGTTGGCCCGGTAAATCCTATTACTATAAAAAGGGAAGCGCACGAGTGCTTGGAATGGTTAGACAAGCAGCCACAAGACTCGGTTGTATATGTATCGTTTGGATCGACATCCACATTTTGCGATGAACAAATAACACAGTTGGCAATTGGGCTGAAGAGAAGCAACCAAAGGTTCATATGGGTGTTGAGAGATGCCGATAGAGGAGATATCTTCGCCAATAATAGCAAGGAGACCACTCGGCATTTGGCACCAAGGTTCGAAGAAGAGATCCAAGGAATAGGCATGGTGGTGAGAGAATGGGCCCCACAGCTATATATCTTGGCGCATCCATCGACAGGTGCGTTTATGAGTCATTGCGGATGGAATTCATGCATGGAGAGTCTAAGCATGGGAGTGCCGATAATTACTTGGCCAATGCATTCGGATCAACCGAGAAATGCGATTATGGTGGCGAATTATTTGAAGTCCGGGATTGTTGCGAGAGACTGGTGTCGACGGAAAAAGGTCATTCCGGGAGAAGAGATTGAGGAGGTGATTAAAAGGATGATGGCTTATGATGAAGGGAAAGAGATTAGAGAGAGAGCTAAAATAATATATGAAGAGGTCAGAGCTGCTGTGGCTGAAGGTGGCTTATCTAAAGCTGATTTGGGCTCATTCATGGCTCACATAGGTAGATGATCTACTTTTTGGGAATCAACTGTTTTTAAGAAATATTTAGCAAAATGGTGTCCGTTTAGAAACATTTAATAATATGGTGTTGCCTGAATGATTAGAATGAATTAGTTGTTTATAACGAAAACCTCACTTTTAAAGTGTTGTTTTATACTTGGCACTTTGTTAAAATTGACTCGGTTTAAAACCGTACTTTCAGATAACAGACTGATCACTGGATTGGGATAAACTGAAACCGCACTTTCAAAATACGGTTTCAATCTATACCCATCCAATGAGCAAATTTGCTCTCTAGATCCAGAGAGCTGACTGCTCTCTAGATCCAATTAGACTGACACCGTACTTTCAAAGTGTGGTTTCAATTTACACCCATCTAGTGCTCTCTTAGAATAGGATAAAGGATGTGGCACGATCCAATATTCTATCTATTTCACTTACTTATTTATAGTATGGAAATGCATTCATTTACTCTGCATCAACCCCGATCTATCATACTATCGAAGTGATATAAGAGGGGTCTAAAAAAGAACAGAGGCTAGATTTTATTAGTAACAAATAGATACTTTGTATGTAAGAAAATCGAGATGTTGTGAGGGATAAACAAACACCAATGAAATAAAAAAGAGATGTTGTGAGGGATAAACAAACACCAATGAAATCAAAAAAGAAATATGACGGTTCAAAAAGTACTTGATTATGAACAAATTTGTAAGCTTACATGGATATTGAGCATTTACATGTAAGAACGGAATTCCTTGCAATGAAATAATTGCAACTCTGGAAATGGAATCTGGTAATATTTGAAACCGCACTTTGAAAGTGAGATTTTTGTTGAAGTGCTTGCTGCCAAGTTTAAAACCGCACTTGAAAGTGAGGTTTTCGTATTAAACTGCATATCACACTAATCATCCGGGGCAATACCATATTACTAAATATTTATAAAGGGATACCATTTAGTTAAATATTTCTAAAAGAATCGCTAATTCCCAAAAAAATTCCGCTTTCTGGTACCTAATCATGTGAGGTAAGATTGTTTTCAGTTTCAGTGGATGCACTATTCACAAATATTCATGAGAGAGAGGTGATTAATTGTTGGTTCTATCATGTTGGAGGTGAATTAGATCACACCGAAGTCCATTCATAAAGAGAAAAAAGAAATTGCATCAAACTCTTCAGTAATGAAAATACCAAAGAGGATCTAACTAATCATGATATGACATATGCAAACACATAAAATTTGAATAAAATGAAGTAAGTGGTAGTATTGTTTTTATTGGAAAAAGTACCATGCGAAGAACTGGCAACCGCGTAAATATGCTTCTTGTCAAGTCATTTTGAAGCGATTTCTCACATTTTTCGCAAGAGAAAAATGCTAGAGCCTATTATTGGGTAAATGTTGAAAAATTGGATGGCGTTTTCTGATATGAGGAGATGCCACTTTCATAGGTTTTATTGCAGTTGGTCCGTAATGATTGTAAGTATTGTTTTTTTTATCGGGTTTTAAGAACCGAAGAAAAGAGTAACACAAGATGAATGGATTCCCCTCCAGTGATGATATTTTACATTTTTAGTCTCCAACACTTTTAAATAATTAAAGATCACAGCTGGTGATAGCTCGGTATGGTAGAGAACATGCTTACAACATGTGGCATTGTAACATTTTGGAAAAATTATAAATATTAATTTATAATTTAAAATATGAGAATAATGAGTTTGCAAAAATGATATCGCATATGAATTTTGGTATCGGATTTATATCCGTAAAATTGTAATTATTTTGGTAAAAATGGAGAAAAATGTGTGATATCATAAAAATGATATTTTAACTGTTTTAACATGACATGAGATTTTATAATAAGAAAATGGTATTTAAAGTATTACGATAAGTATTTTATTTCTTTTAAAATAAAGAGTTTAGATTTGTGGTAACATACAAGTATTTATATGTAAGGGGTAATTATTTACAAAATATATTGGGTTTTAAAATGAGGGCACTTATTTAAAAAGGATTTGTTTTTATTTTTATACGAGGATATGGTATATGTTATGCTAAAATTAAAACCTCACATACAACACACCCTCAAATCCACCCTCCTCACTCCACCTTCTCCTTCTCCCTTGGAACCTCATGCTTGCTTTGCATAAGACCATGACACCTCCTACCTTATCCTTATTCAACCTTTAGAATTTCCTTGAGCTCTTCAAACTGAAACCATAGGTTCCTTCAAGCTCCCAACACTAAAATTCCAAGTCTTCACCAAAACAAAAGAGAAAAACCTTGGTCCCTTCATCAAACTTATGCACATCATCAAGCTAGAGTCACTACAACCCTTAGGAGCTTCCACCATGCAATTCAAGAGCTGGTTTTCCCTTGGGCACCATCCCTATTTAAGTTATATGTATGCCGTAGAGACCATTACTGTACATGTGATGTATATTATAGTGGATGCTTGGACATATATAGGGAGGACTTTCTTACTCGACATGATAGTATGCTATCTGGTTGCACTTTATCTTAACATGTACACTTATTGTCTCTCTATTACATGTTGATAAAGCCCTTAGGATGAGTACTTGACTACCAGGATTATGATGCAGATCATACTAGTGGGGACATGGGTAGTCGGTAAGTACATCCTTCAAATGTTCCTAGTCGTGAGAGTATCGAGACAGGGCATCGATGCTCCAGAGTAGACTAGCGTATACGCTTTTCGACCCATATGATGGGCGATGGATGATCCCATATCCATTGGTGTTTGACATCAGAGATGGTTACGGGTGCTCAGTGGAGACTGGGTACACTGGAAGGATTCGCCGAGAACTCCTAACTGGTATTATACCTATCGTCAGATAGCAGTTCTCTGGTGACACTGGTACAGGTTAGTCTGTCGACCCAAGATTGCCATAGAGACTTGTGTGATTCCCACTGTGCTTTGATTTCCACCATACCACGGTCAAGAGATCGTGCAAAAAAGTGGTTTTTAGGTACAGTCCCGAATCACATGGAGGCAATGAGCGATAGGAGGGCATTCGTCTCTCCCGGTATTGGGAGTTGATGTTGCGCTATGCTCGATTGGCCATAACAGGAAATCTCTGACCAGGGTTGCTGAGATCTACTGGTAAGTGTTATCAGTAGTGTCTCGAACCGTTATGGACCTTGCATCGGCATGACTTATCAGGCTATTGGGGTCTGACGTTATACCACCCCCAGGCTGTGATATGCGACATATCTGACGAAGAGACCGGATTGTACGGTAGTGTTACTGATTGGATTCGCAAGAGTATGAGCATGCTTGCTTGTTGATCTTCTGATCGCTCAATACCCGGGTGGCCGTTACGTTTAGCAGACCATTTGCGGCTTGTAGGTGTTTGACATGATCATCACCTACTGCCGGCGTATTGACGAGTCTTTAGAGTCCTACACAGAGGTTTCCCGGTTCATGCGAAACGAAGTAGGGACACATATGTGATATGTGCGGGACCGAGATTAATGCGCGTATGTGATACCGCATTCTATTCTCACGATATATGATATCGGTCGGTTATATATGATATAGTCGGGTTATCGGATCAAGTGTTGATTCGATAAGTTGTTACATATGATATTAGTCGGTTGTATATGATATAACCGGATTATTAAATCAAGTGTTGATTTAATAATTTAATGTATAATTATATATTTGATATATTAACTTATATTAACTAATATTAGCTCACTCAAACATTTATTTTTCTCACTTTGTGCCTTAGTATATATGTGATATATATTAATGTGCATTTCATTTGTGTCATGCTTGATGTCACATGCAACATGGATGTATGAGACTTACACCATGCTTATGATAATCCCAGGGTTTATATTTATCCAAGTAATTCACAAATTGATGGAATTATCTCATGGCTAGAAGCTCGGAGAAGCTTCAAGTGTTCATTGACTTAGTTCACTAATTTGTTTTGCTTAAGATATTTATTAACCTAACCATTATCCTTAGCCATAGTTTAGTCTCTACATGAGTTAGTGTATGACACTAACTCACCCATGGTTGCTATTCTCACCTCATGAGTTCATTCTCATCTCATGATTCATCATCTTCTTCTTCATCTCCTTGAAGCTCTCTTGCTTTTGAAAAAGTGATAAAATATTGTAAAAATAAATCTAAAGTGAGCTCATTTCCTACTTCATCATCCTCTACTATATTAGCCATTTAGTTTAGGGTGTTTGCTTCACTAATCTACCATTAGTGAAGAGGTAGCATGAGCTTGAGTCCCCTCAACGTAGATCATCTTCGGCCTCGAAGACTTCGAGCAAGTTTGTTCATTTCTTTATGTGAACCCTTACTAGAGTTCGGGTGTTCACTACTTGGAGCGAAGGGACTACTACACGGGGCTTTAGAAGTGAAGGACAAGTCTACAAAGGTTGCATTTCTCATTCACTTTGTATGCAAAGTTGTTTGCATGTTGTTTTGTTTAATTCTCTAGTTAAGATTCTAGGGTTAGGGTTGTTTAGCATGGCAAAAATTTGAAAACGGCATGGACGATACCTCCCAAAACCTTACTGCCATGCTATGTAACCCTACAGTGGTATCAGCGCCAAGTTAGAGATTTAAACGATAATTGTTAGATTACGAAACCGAAACAACTCCGAAACACCCGATACACATTCCTAGTTTCTGTCGAATTTTAAATGGCCTCTAAAATTTTTTTTAGCAACTGCAGAATGTTGTATGTGATATAACATGATTTTGATACGAAAATCTGAACAGATCTGTGACGTCAACCTTCCACCCTCGTATCCTTCTTCTAACTCTTTCGAACACTATGAAAATTTGAAGCATTGTGGCCGGTTTTTGGCCGAGCACATCACCATTAAAACCGAGCAGGCCAGCCCTGTTTAAGTGTTCTGGCTTCAAATTTTTTCAGTGTTCCAGGCTTTGGGTTTTGATGTTTCAGGTATTGCTTGTTTTTGCTAAATTTGCATGTGATGTTAATTTTCTTCAAAGGCAATTCAAAGTGTTTCGTAGTCGTAATTCTAATATCTATTTGGGTTATTTAGACGAAGTTAAAAGGTTCGAACGGATATTAATAACCCATATTTTCTCTCGTTGGAAATTTTCCAAGAGTTGGATTTTTTTCAAGTTTAAAATCTTCAGAAAATCATTCAAGCGATTCTGTGGACCTTCTAGAAGAACGATATCCAAACTTGACTTTTGGATCGCAGAACCGCCGTCATACCCTAGGGTTTGCGGTAGTTCCGTGGCGACATGAGTGAGGCATGGGTCGGCCCTTCTACGGATGGTTCATAGGAGCTGTGGTATATTCTGGGTACTTTTTGAACTCTGCTCAAGTGTTGAGCTCCTTGGGAAAGTTTGGGTGTTTGTTTATTCGATCGAAAAGTTTAATATTGTCTAGCTATCTGTAATTGTGATACAATATTTGGAATCCGCAAATTTAGTTATGTGATAACTAGTTTGAATTTTATAAATCTAACAGTTTAGTCTTATTTGATCGGTTGCCACGGAATTTTGATGGGGATCAAAAGTTCGTTGCAATTACGTAGTGTACGCGGATACTCGCGGGGTAACCTGTCACGACCCGAAATGGCACGTGACTGGTACTTGAATCATATGAAGTCTATAGACCCCATCTAATTCAAGTAAGCCAAAACCCAGAAATCTAAACCATTTAAAAGAAGAAGGTGAATGAAAACTTGTTTTAAAGTTGCATATTATCATTTTGAAAAGTCGTTGTAAACATTTTTAAAACATCATATCTTTTCCGAAAATTTCGGCAGAGTCTCCTTTATAAATACTGGCCCCAAAAGGGGTACAACATGAATAATATGAATAAAGGTATCCCCAAGCGGGAGCTAGCTTTTCGTCAATTGACAGTCACAACCACGCAAGCAATATAATATAAAACGCCAAGGGCGAGAATCAAAACTCAAAAGGAAATTCAAAATCATCAAGAAAACCATAATAATACAACGCACGACTCTAAGGTTGAAGTAATAAACAACTGGTCTTCTAAGTCTATCAATATACAAGTCTGGTTGATGGAGTTTACTAGATACAACTGGAATGTAATAAAGATACAATGGTGGTCACGATGCAAGTGAACCCACCTACCGAAGCAATCACCCGAAAAGGAGCAGTGTGCCAGCAAAGCCGCAACGAACCTGTACGGCAAAACCTGCAAGAAACTGTAGCACAACGCGGGTGAGTTGCTAACTCGTGAGTAGAAAATATCACAGAGCAGAAATCGTATGTATAACTCAATCCTAGGTCAAATACGATCAGTAATATATATCCACAAATGATATAGTCTGAAGCAACTAATAATGACTCGGGTAAACATCTATACATGAGTGCAATACCAAGTGCTCGTGTCAGTGTCTCAGGTAGCAACATATCATAAATATGAGGTATGAATGCAATATAATGAAAACAGGATACATCATACATGTGAAAACCGTTTTCTTATCTTAGTGAGATTTCTGTATAAAATCGAGTATCATCAATGAAATCATGCAGAAAATCAATGTCAATCATCGACACAAAATACAAATCTCAAATCTCGATATCTCAGGCTCCGGCTATCCGGACTGGCCTGTATCATCAAATATCAATATTTAGGGCTCCGGCTATCCGGACTGGCCCAAATCCTCAAATAAAAGACCACGTCGGTATCCTCCGGATATCCGGCGCGTCACAATAAAATCACCGGTCAGTAGTGCTCCCCTGTCTCAGGTTCAACGCCATCATCTGCGACCTTCTCGCTCCGGGGTACCGCACCGGGTCCACCATGCACCCACAGACGGTTCCTCCTCCTCGAATCGGGTGTATGATATCACTCAAGAGCCGAGAAAACTCATGGTGGACATATCTCAAATCATATTAGGAGAAAACCGCAATTTTATATCTTTTTAAAATGATAATCAGTTCATAAAATCTTTGCGGTTTCTCCAAATCCAGAAATCCTGCCATCCATGTGCAACATTTGCCGATTTCTCTTGAACATAAGATCTTTACCAATTAAATCAATTCATATGAAAAACTATAACTGAATCTAAATTTGAAACTTGAACTTGAACTTGAATCCAAACTCGAATATAAACTTGAACATGAACTCGAACTCAATCTACTCGAAATAACTTGACTCGACCCAAGATTGCAATTGACATGACTCGCACCTTACTCGACTTACTCGACTTCATTATTTCACCTTTTGCAATCTATGGTTTCGATCAAGTCATGTTATAATTAACCAATCAAATCAACTAAGGCTATCTTACAATTATAATATATATTATACTCGGGGTGCTTGGGATAGTTTCTTGTGTGAATACAACGGAGTTTCAGAATTCCCGTATTAACCTCTTTTTTATTTTACTCAAATATCAGTCGGACCGACTCCTCCACAGCCTAGAGTTCCGATACTAACACATGAAATGGGCCCGTGTTTCCTTTCTCCTGGAGCTCCACTCTTGAGCTCGTGGATACTTCTACGGCTGCGTTGACATTCACACTTGGAATTTAACGTTAACATGGTGATCATATAGAGACCTATAGTACATATTTACCCATGAACATATACTTTTACTCATCATATATATATTCTATACTTGTTTTTTACTCTTACTTTATCCTTGGGACTTACCGAGCACTGGTTCACCGACGGGCATTCCACCTACCCTTATTTTCTTGGAATGTTCATCAAATACAGTCGAAACGGGGGAAGTGGAGGCCACAGAGAAAGACTACAACCGGATTGCTACTCAGGATTAGCTTAGCTTCACTTTTTATTCAGTTTATGTAAACCACATGTTTAGGCATTTTCCTTTATTATTTTTACTTTCCAGTTGAAACTCATGTACTTGTAAATATTTAAAATTGAATGTAAATAAAGATATTTGTTGAAAATCTACAGTCTCCGTTTATTATTTCATTGTGTATTATTGTTTCAATGCGCTTAGTATATTTATTTAGGGAATGATCTTCTCTGAATAAATATGTTGTGGGCTTGCCATGTCATCGTTTCCGTCTACTGGGAAGCGAGGCGTGACATGCATTTCAATTTCCATTGAATCTATCACAGTCTTTCTTCTCTATCTAAGGCGATGGATTCTCCCAACAACACTAGCACCAACGTCCATGGCAGTACACCACCACCACCTACTCTTATCGTTCTACCACCTCCACTTACCGTATCCTCTCCACTCACAGAACAAACGATAGTTCTGGAGGCTATCAAAAGCCTACTTGAGGGTCAGCAGGCTCAAGGCACGATTTTGCAGGAGCAAACTGCTCTCCTTCAACAGAGTTTCATTCGCTCTGAAGCAGAAGCACCGGGAGTGAAACAATTTCGAGAATTACACCCGAAGAACTTCTCAGGGAAAGAGAATCCGCTTGAAACCGAGGAATATGCTCAAAATATAGAAGACGACCTAGCAGCAGCTTAAGTTCCAGAAGTGGCTTGGGTCAGAGTAGCAAAACTCCAACTCACTAACAATGCCAGAGTCTGGTGGAAGGCCGAAAAGAGCCGTATTGAGCAGCTGATCGAGTGAAAGACTTTCCATGATCTCTTCGACGCCAAGTACTTTTCTGAAACCGCACATTTCGAGATGGAACAGAAATTTATAAACCTGCAATAAGGATCCATGTGGGATAAATCGGTGGATGAGTACGATACCGAATTCATCATGCTCGGCAGATTCGCTACCGGTCTAATTTCTACTGCAGAAATCAGAGCCGGGCGCTTTCAGCTAGGAATGGACCATGAGATCCATGCTGCTCTAGCAACAGGAGAATACCTAACACATGAAACCTCTTTGAAGTCTGCCCGTCGTTATGAAGCTGTCATTAAGAAGAAAGGAAGGCCATGGTCAGCCGGTATGAAACGTCCCGCCAACCAGATTACTGGAGGAGGCATTTCTCGGCCAATTGTTTCAGCACCACCTGTGAGGTCTGGAGGATCATTTTTCAAGACTGGACCAAACTTCTGTATTTATTTCAAGAGGACCGGACATCAAGTCAAGAATTTCCGTCGAGCAAGCGGTCTTTGTTTAATATGTGGATCTCCCTCACACATCGTAGGGACTTGCCCACAAAACCGAGCTGGCCTAGCCTCCGCAGTTAGACCAGCTATTCAAGCAACACCTACTCGTTTAGCTCTTTCTGCATCACCTCCGCGCGGACCACATTTACCTTGTCAGCTATCAATGTACCAGCATGCACAGAGAAATATGCCGAGACGATAGGCTTTCACTTTGTCAGCCTTAGAAGAAGAAACCATGGGTCAAGATAAGACTGGTAAATTTTACTTCCATCTTTTTCAGCCTTTTCAAAATTCAGGTATTTTTTTGTTCTTTTATCTACCTGAACTTTTCACGCACTTTCGTTACGATATTAGTAGTCCCTACCTTCATTACTGCTTTAACCTAAATTTTTCGTAAATCTGTTAAAACATCCCCCTTGTGTAAATTTCGAGAATGAATTTTTTCTAAAGTGGGTAGAGTGTAATGACCCTAAAATTTCTATACACTTTTATTGATCCAACATTAATAAAAGAGTGTATTTCTGTTCTGATTTCGACTTATAAGTTATTATTGATAATTTATGTACAAGAAACAACTTGTAGTTCACTGGTTAAACCTTTCCACTGCTGTTCTTTAGCCTACAAGTTTGAATCCCATCAGTCCTAATTATTTTTAATATTTCTTTTTAAAAAAAAAATTGGAAGCCCAAGAGTTGCACGTGCAATACACGGAGAATCGAAAACTTTCAGAAAAATCAAGCGGGATAAATGAGGAGTTAAGACTAATTTTAACACATGCCTAAAGCCTCGAGCCATGTGGCCAAAATCCAACCGCCAAAAACACTCCAAAAACCGCTACCGACGGCCGTGATGAGCTCAAATGCCTCTATTCTTCGCTCGTGCACCCCTTCAGCTCCCCTCTACCCTATTTTCTTGTTTGATTTCTCTGCAATTAACTCGAGACTCTTCAATTCTCCATTAATCCTATTTTAAATTCTTTTAAATCAATTTTTTAATGCACACACTCTCATTTCATCCCTTTAAATACCATACCATTCCCTACCTCTCCCTTATTCTGAAAATTTCTTAAAATTCTCTGAGTTCAAAAAGGGTTAATGCTAGTTAAGTGGAGTTAGCAATCAAGTCCATTCCGTTGAAGACCGGAGCCTTTTCCCTACGATACCATGATCCGCGAAGGCTTCCTCTCTCTCTTTTCCTCTCCTATCAATGCTGTAAAACTGTAAGTCCCTTCCTCTCTCTTTCTTTTCATTTCAAAATACTTTCTAAAACAATATCGACAAAGTGGAGTTAACTCGTTATCTTCTCTTTTAAACAACTTTTGTCGCCTTTGCTATATTTAATATTTCACACTAAACCTTGTTTACCCCAATCAGAGCAAAACTCTGTTCGAATTGCGAGGTGGGAGATGAAGCAACGTTTCATCTTCCCCCAATTAGAAGCAAAGCTTTGCTTTGAAAATTTAAACTTCAATAAATGAAGCAGCGCTTCAGATCCTTTGCGCTGAGCGCAGGGCGCCACGTGTCTGGCGCAGATGCGTTAGCGCGGCGTCCAAAAAGGCGCGCTCGATCAGAGCAAAGCTCTGTTAAAGGAAGCAACGCTTCAGCTGCACAAGCGTTACGCTATGCGACGCGTGTCGGCGCAGATGCGCTAGCGCGGTTGCGCTGCGCTTTGCGCCGCGCTACACGTGTCAGCGCAGATGCGCTAGAGCAGTCGCGCTGCGCTGTGCGCCGCACGACACGTGTCAGCACAGATGCGCTAGCGCAGATGCACCGTTTCATAAAAGAAAGAGGCCGAACACCAAAGACAATTCATCCTTTTAAGGATCACATATATTTAGTAATATTAGACTAAAATCATACGATGCACAAACACAATAGAGAACTAAAATAAAAGAACCCTTAACAGATAATGAAATATTTGATTAAAAAGGAAGATGCTTGTTCATTATTATTGTTATTACATTTAAAAAAGATCACCGAATACGGGATCGAAAGGATAAGGGTTTGCAAAAAGAAAAAGAAGATTATTCAGCTCCCTCTCCGTCTTCTCCATCATGTCGAAACGGCGATCCTCCCGAGGGGTAGCCATCCAACGGTCGATGCCGGACTCCTGGGAAAAAGTAGCGATGACAACCCGACGAGCCCGTATCTGGCTCAGCAAGTGGAAGGAGCAGTCCCTCAGGGCTCTGGTGATCAAGTGCGCTTCGAGAAAGCACTCAATTTTATCTTCGGCGGCATCCAGCATTGCCGAGGACATCTCTGCTGGAGGAGGGGGAATGTCGGCGAACACCGAGGCAAGGATCATCCGAAGCCAAATGGAATTCGGAGGGAGAGAAAACCCCACACGAGTCAAAAGCTCGTGCATTGCGGCGTCGCATTGCTCGTCCGAGAGAGAAGGGTCCACCAGGCGCGCAGCAAAACGGGGAACGATGTCCCGAATTGGCACCTCCTATGGTTGTCGGCGGGCATGTGGGCGGTTGCAAGCCATGATCGAAGAAGTTCTCTGAAAATGAGAGAAGAAAAGGCTCAGCCTCGAGTTATATATATAGATCCAAGCACAGAAGATTCTGTGCACAATGAAATCATTTCCAAGGTCCGGGAAATCAGAATTTTGGAAATACAAGTTTGACTTGAAAGGGAAAAAAAGGAGATGAAAAGATATCTCAGGTGAAGCAACGCCTCCGATTTGCCCAAAATCTAAGTTTTAATAAATGAAGCAACGCTTCAGATCCTCTGCGCTGAGCGCAGGGCGCCACGTGTCTGGCGCAGATGCATCAGCGCAGCGTCCAAGGCAGCGCACCCAATCAGAGCAAAGCTCTGTGTTAAACAAAGCAACGCTTCAGTTGCGCAAGCACAGCTGTGCAAGTGCTGCCCTGCACGACATGTGTCTGCGCAGTTGCGCAAGCACAGCTGCGCAAGCGCTGCGCTGCGCGACACGTGTCACGTGCTGGGGCGTTGCGCAAAACAGAATTGAAATTTTAAAGAAATCTTTTTTGTTCTTGTTAAAACAAGAAGATTTTCTTCTGTAAAACAGGAGCCCTTGGATCAAAGATCCAACGGTGGGGAAAATTCCCCAAATCACTCAGAGAAAGATCTCTTTAACAAATTTAACTAATTTATGGGCACTATAAAAAGGACCCTAGACCTCAATTCAAAGGGAGGAACATTTTTTGTGAAAAATTGAACAGAGAAAGACTCTGAAGAATTGGAGAGAAATCCTCAAGAACAAAGAAAAAGGTAAAAACCTTTAGAAAAAGAGAAAATTCTCTTATGAACAGATCATTGATCTGAGAACAAGATCTAGGGTCTCTAATGAAAAGAAAAGAAAAAAAATAAATAATAAACAGTGCCTTGTACTTTTTTTTATGAACCATTGTTTCTGAATCTAAAAGATTCTCAAGATAACAGTGCCTTGCACCTTATATGAACCACTGGTTCTTTAGAATACAAGAAAAAACTTGTTTTCTCTAATCTGAAATTGATCCAAAAGAATAAGAACAGTGCCCAGCACTTGCCAAAACTGCACTATTGCGTAAGCTGCCAGGAAGCGCCACGTGTCAGCAGTGCAATAGCGTAGCGCACTAACGCAGCGCACTACGCTGTTGCGCTTGCGCTCACCAGAACGTGACACGTGTCACCTCCACGAGCACTTGCGCTCATTAATTGCGCAAAGTACCTGACAAGCCATGTGGGACACTGTCAGGGTATCTAATGCAATGCATTATTAAAGGGCAGAGCCCAATCAAAGGTCCAAGGGACCAAATAAAAGTGCTGCACACTATTTTAAAAAGGCAGAGCCCAATTAAAAAGTCTAAACAGACCAAAAATAATGCTATGCATTATTTAAAGAGGCAGAGCCCAATTAAGAGGTCCAATAGACCAAAACAAATGCTCTGCATTATAATAAAAAGGGCAGAGCCCAGTCAAAATAGGCATAAATAGCCTGAAATAATGCTATGCATTATTTAAAGGGGCAGAGCCCAATTGAGAGGTCCAATGGACCAAAACAAATGCTCTACATTATAATAAAAGGGTAGAGCCCAAATAAAATTGACGCTCTGCATCATTTATAAAGGGGAGAGCCCAAAACAAATTGATGCTCTGCATCCTTTCTGGTCAAAGCCCAATAAAAAGAAATGCAATGCAAAAGCGAATAAAATGTTGAACATTTTCAACTGGACTTAGCCCAATTTTGGCCGTAAGTCCTTAAATTAAATTGACTGAGCAAGATCTCTCTCTTAAATCAATTTATATCCGGTTCGAGGGTACATCTCCGAACTCCTCTGACAACTGTCGTTGTAATCTTTCAACGACGTCAGAGAGGTGACGGGTCCCGACGACCACACAACAATATCGGACCGAAACGTCCTTAAACTAATATCGGACCGAGACGTCCTTAAACTAATATCGGACCGAGACGTCCTTAAACTAATATCGGACCGAGACGTCCTCAAACTAATAGCGGACCGAGACGTCCTCAAACTAATATCGGACCGAGACGTCCTTAAACTAATATCGGACCGAGACGTCCTTAAACTAATAGTGTCCTTAAACTAATATTGGACCGAAACGTCCTTAAACTAATATCGGACCGAAACGTCCTTAAACTAATAGTGGACCGAAACGTCCTTAAAATAATATCGGACCGAAACGTCCTTAAAATAATATCGGACCGAAACGTCCTTAAACTAATAGCGGACCGAAACGTCCTTAAACTAATATCGGGTCCCTAAACTAATGTCGGACCACCACGTCCCTAAACTGAAATATAGACCACCACGTCTTCAAACTGGAATATAGACCACCACGTCCCTAAACTGGAACACGGACCATCACGTCCCTAAACTGGAATACGGACCATCATGTCCCTAAACTGGAACATGGACCACTACGTCCCTAAATTGGAACAATAAAGCCTCTAAATGCTCTTTTGCCGGATCTAAACGATCCCGTTTAAGTTGATCTTAGCCCCCAAACACGGCTAACGTATCCTTAAACATTCAAACGGACTATAAAACTCCAAATCAACCTTGGTTCAAGGGTTCATCTCTGAACTCCTCTGACATCTGCCGTTGTAATCCTTCAACGACGTTAGAGAGGTGACGAGTCCCGATGGCCAGATATTAAATGGACCACCATGTCCCTAAACTGGAAATGGATCTAGACGATCCCTTTAAGTAGATTTTAGTCTCAAATAGGACTATCGTATCCTTAACGAACGTTTAAGTTCATCTTAGCCGCAATGCGACTAATGCATCCTTAAACTAAAAACACCAAACTCAAATCTAAGTAAATACGGATTTGGACTAATCCACGTCCTATGGGCGACGGTATTACTCAGTCTCCGTATACAATCCACGGGCAACCACAAACAAAACAAACACACACGACACGAAGTGAAATTCTGGAGAAGGAGAAAGTTGTTACCGCGATGCGGTAGCGTAATTAACTGCAGGGGCTTGCGCCTGCAGGGAAGAGCGTCCCCACAATCAAAAAAACCCCTCAAGTGAGGGGGAATCTGACGAAGTCTGCTACATCTGCCGCATCCGTCTAAATCTCCGATACATGGTGCCATAAATCAACTTGGCATCTTCGGAGAGGTAGACGGATAAAACCATATAGCATCTGCCCCGAATCTCAGCGTCAGGACATCGCGGTCCTGTGCGCCGTCTTTCGGAGGGGAACAGATTCTGGCACGCCCGGTGGGACATTTTCCTCTTTCCACTCCACACTTCGTGTGTCGTCCTCGCGAACCAAATGGTTGTCTTTGGATTTCAAGTTACTAAGATTTGGTCTTTTGCCTGGCGCAGAACTCAAGATTCAATGGCCTCTAATTGCACCAACTGCTCGAAGTGCCACTGCAGCGGACGCGCCACCTCACCTGGAGGTGTAGCATATGGGCCTCAAGCGGCCTCCGTCCTTACTATGTCTGTGGAGAAAGTGACCCAGGCCACCACCGGCCTGTTTTTCGGGACCATGATCCCACCTACAAGCTTCTCTATGCCAATACCTGCACTGGAAGTGAACAAGAAGTCGGTCTTCGACCGGCTCACTGCTACGACGGCCCCTGTCAACGGGTCGCCCAATGCCAAACCAACAGCCTCTGTTTTTACCAGGCTAGATCAGAACTCTAAATTGGTTGTCCCAAGGAAGGCAATAACTGCTGCTCTAGAAGTCGTCAAGGCGGCTTCCCCTGTCAAAGAGTCAGTCTTTACAAGACTGACGATTCCAGCCCCTGCTCGAGGATCCGTCTTCGACAGGTTGAATATCACCCCTCAAAAGACAACCTCGGTCTTTAAGAGGTTAACACCGGCGGCGCCTCATTCAGACAGGGGGCAAAAAGAAGATGTCTCAATCTCCGAGCCAGTCCCAATGGCTCGTCATGCTCGACGTCGCCATTGGCAACGAGTGAGGAAGGCAGGGGGCAACTCCCCCTCAGGGCTAACTCCACCGGCTCCAGTGGTGGAAGTCAACACTGCTGTTCCAACTGGGAACAACTTTGAACTGCTGAGGAGGGTACGTAAGAACTCTCCAACCCCTACACTGAAGAGATCTCCTCCACCTGCGGAGAGAGCTCTAGAAACGAAGCAAGAACAGCCTCCTCAACGGCTATCCTCAAGAATTTATAAAGTTTGGAGGAGGGTTCAAGACTCCGTGGTCGACCCAGATCACTCCCGCCAACGAAAGAAGACGAAGGTGCAAAAAGGAAAAGACCGTCCTATTGAACAGCAAGGGACAACGATCGCTAGGGTACCCACTGCAACGGCCCCTTCAACTTCAACGGCCCACAAAAGAAGAAGGCCGGAGAAAACCCCCGCGCCGGCAACAAATGTCAGAGGTGGTGCACCCAAACGCCCTAAGTCAGGGGGCATCGTAGTGCACACCGTCGATGTGGCGTCTGGTAAAGAAAACAGCCGCATATCTGCGGGTCATCGACCGCTTACCCGATCAGTGACCAAGGCGCGGGAGCAACAGCAAAAGCTTCAAGAAATGATGAACGCTATGGCCGCACTTACAGGGCCAATAGAAAATCCTGAAACGTCCTCAGATGAGCGCCAGGAGGAAGAAACCGATGCCGAATTCCTTCGTCGGATATTGGAGAAGAAGGACAAAGAGGCTTCTGAACAAGCAGCCAACATACAGCGTATGGGCCTCCTCTTTCAAGACATGATAGGGATGATGATACAACAAGATCCTCCGGCTGAAGAGCCCCCGATCGTCCTTGGAGACGATAGGGGAGAAACATCAAATCCTCCACCAGCTTTATCGATGGCTAAGGAGGATACAATCTCCAAAGCAGATTTGGATGAGTACATCGCCCAGCAAATACGGGTTCATCATGCGACCGAAGCGGCCGGTCAGGTCGTAAAAACGGGGCGGCCATATCCAAGTTGGTATGATCAAATCAAGTACCCACCCGGTTACACAATTCCCAAGTTCCATGTCTACAAAGGGACGGGCAATCCTCATCAACATATTGCCCAGTTCAGGGCACTCTGTGGCAACACCGGCGGTGATGACAAGCTGTTGCTTTGCCAGTTTGTTGGAAGCTTATCAGATGCGGCGTTCGAATGGTACTCTGAGCTCCCGAACGACTCTATCAAAACCTTCGCGGAGATGTAGCTACTGTTTACTCAGCGTTTTGCAAGCGCCAGTGAACGTACCCCGATGACGGCACTAATTAACGCCAGGGTAAAGCCAGGCGAGAAGTGGGTTCAGTACGCTATACGATGGCGGAACTTATGGTCGAAGTGCGAGCAGCGCATTGAAGAAGCTCCTGCGGTGGGTATGTTTGTAGGAACCCTTGATCCGCAAGCAACCATCTCACAATTTATGATGTTTTTCAAGCCAACTACCTTCCAGGCCTTGATTGACAAGCTAGCGCAGATGGATCAGATGGGCCATAAACCTCATCTTCTAAAGCCGGACTCCCGAAATGACAAAGGGAAGGGAAAAGCGATCGCCGCCGCTAATGCTCAACAACAACCGAGCAACTCGAAGCCGGTTGTGCGTCAAAATAATATGCGCCCTTACGTAGACCTTGAGGAGAGATTAGGGCGTCCTTACTCGTTTCCCCGCGATAAAACGAGAAGGTTATTCGAGCTGGCATTGCGCAACAGACTCATAAATCTGCCGGATCCAAAACGTCCGTTGCAACCCAGTGACGTCAGCGAGCCCAACTACTGTCCTTATCATCGAGTACTAGGCCATCCGATCGAAGATTGCTACGTTTTCAAGAATTGGCTCGAAAACCAGTACCGACAGGGCAAGTTCGCGTTATCTGACAAATGGAAGGTGAATCCCCCGCAGCCCCACACCTCTAAGGGGACGAATACGCCGGGGGCAACATGCTCCGTCATTGAAGAAGATCCTTGGGAGATTGTATTATCAGCCAAGACAAAGAGGATGCTAAACAATCTTCAGACATGTTCAGCGATTAGGTGGAAGAACCCGTTGGAACCGCAGGTCATTGAAGGGATGCTGAAGCCACGTCCAACTCCAAAGACCGATGGTGGTGACTCAAGCACTCGCAACCAGCCGTCAAAATCTTCGAAGAAGAAGAAGAAATCAAAGAAGCCCGTGAAGCCTGGCGAAAAGCGCACGGATCTGCAAAAACAAATTGACGCGCTGGAAGAATACAACCAGAAGGCACGGACTCCCATTACACTTGTAACAACTCCAATTTTGTATACCAAAAATTGCTTTAAATATAGTGTATACTTGGAGTATTAATGTTGCTGGAAACAATTTAAGTATCTAATTCCTTACAATAATTACAAGAAGGAGCTTGTAGCTCATTGGTAATACCTTGCACTGCTGAACCAAGCCACCGGAGTTCAAATCCCATGCCCCACATTATTTTTGTATTTATTTTGTTTTATTTTTTTTTTGGAAGTCAACGGTAAAAAGGCCATAACTCCCAAAATATGTACTGGACAACAAAAAGTAAAAATACCAAGTTGTTCCTCAGGAAATTCTCCGGCCAATGGACCCCCAACTCGGCGCGCCGGCCGGCGACTCGGCCGACTCGGTCCGGCGCCGCCGGCCGGACTTGGCCGGACGGCCGAGTCACCAACTGAGAAAAGTTGGCTCTTGACTTGGTCAACCCTCTTGCACACTTATTATACCTGGATCGATTTTGATTTGGCCAATAAATCCCTTTTACTCCTAGGTTTAATGATTTTTATATTTTTTTAAAATATTTTTTAATCCAAACCCTAACCCTAGCCTAGCCCTATATAAAGACCCCTATCCTCTACCTTTTCCCCTCACAACTCTAAGTCCACTCTCTCAAATTCTCGAGAACTCGGTACGAAGAGCGAGAAGCGAAGCGCTGCCGAAATCGACGACGGATTCCGGCGACCGGATCAGGACCTTCACGACGTTTTCAACGAATCGACAACCATCACGACCTCTAGCTTCCTTAGCTTGTCCAAATCGTAAGTCCCACCTTCTTCTATCTCTCTTTTCTTTAAAGTAAAAATACGACTTTTTGGAACCCGACGGAAATCGGACAAACCGATTTCCGATTCGGTTTTTCTCTAAATTTCCACTTGTCACCTAATACATATTATCTACCCATATGCTTGTTGACTATTAATCACCCATAAACCAATTTAATCAAACTTTTTCACATAAAATGATAACTTCTTTGCAAAACCGTATTCTTTTCATAAAAATACCATGAAGTTCATTTTTCTTAGTTTAATTAATTCCCTCACTCCTAATTAGGTTTATCTTGATCACTAAACTTGTAGAATCCAATTTGAATGAAATTTCACACATAAAATGATAACGTTTTTAAATACCGTATTCTTGCACTTTAATACCTTCAACTTTAACTTGTCATGGTTTACCTTTAAACTTCACCAAAACTTAAAATAAGTCACGGGGTAATGACCTACCCCTACACACACTCAATATAACCCTAATTGATAAATATCAAAACACAGAATACGAAATTACAGGACTTTTCACTAAAATACCCTAATCTTTATTTAAAGCTTTAAGTTGTAAACTTTTCTAGATAAAATCTTTTAATAAAATGAAAACACGATTGGTCATGGACATCGATTGTTTATCTAAACTGTCTTGTGGTGCCTAGACAAGTGTGTCTAAGGCTAGTGGGTTTTAATTAGGCACACGACTGTGGTTCCTTCCCACTTACCTAGCACTTACATGGCCGCAATTGACGGTGAAGAGGCGATTTGAGGCTTCTAATGACTCATCGTTTAGACCTTAGAAATAGGCCAGTTGGTTTAGGAAACCCTAATAACTAAAATACGGAAAACTGTACTCTTTTGCAAATAAATACGCCATATTTATAAAACCGTTTTCCCAAATGAAAAGTATTTGTTAAACCTAAGCAAAGCGCCGCTACAACCCACTTTTGGGGAACCTGTTAGGGATAGTACGGTTCATCGTGCACCTGCAGGCTAGTAGTGCGAGATTCAGACCTCCGCAAGTAGCATTCGGTCTCGAAAGGTTCAAAATACGATATTTAGGGAAAATGAGATTTTTCTAAATAAAATATTTATATAAAATTATTCATGTGTTAATATATATATAATTATCATTTAAACATCTATTTTATCATAATATAAGTTTCCACAGTTTTTCTAAAAATTACAAGATTAAAAGTTACACTAAAATACCATGAATTTCAGATAAAACAATTAATACTTTTATTAGGATATATTCACTAGAATAACACAAATAAAATTCACATTCATTATAACAATAAAGACGATTATTAAATACTTGAGGTGTATTTTGAAAACTATACAAAAGTACTTTTTACATAAAACCCCCTCAAGTTTTACAAATTACAATAAGGCCCCTAGCTAATATTGAACTTCAAATTATCTTTCTTTTAGTCTGACTCGGGTTAGAGTCTGACTATTCCTGACTCGAATATGATTCAAGTCAATCTTTATTCTTTTATATTCCAATACGATTTGAATACATGAAACCCTGAGTCCAGTTAACAATATATTCTTTTGACTGAATCAAACCATGGATATTCATCCATTATCCTGATATTCCATTTACCTGATTATACAGTTGCAACATGTTTACTGATATCATGGTTTTGGTCAGTGACCCAACTTACATATTCCAATACTACAATACTGTTAAAACATTACGGGGTTTAAGGGGTAGATTGGTACGGAAGGTGTTAAAGGTGGCACGAGGTGATCAGATTAAGACACCTAACCTGAATCCTATTGCTGTTGTACCGTGGCATAACGGTTCCTTGTACTTTCCTTTTGCCCTGATCTCTAGCATATAGAGATCCCCCTCGTATACACTAGCATCCTTCTATACCAAGCTACAAACAACATCGTTAAACAATGTTCCATAATATTCAACAATATAATACTTTAGAAAATGCTGTTACTCTATCATTCTCATTCTTCTTATTCTTTTGGGACTTACCGAGCGACCTGTTCGCTGACGACATTCTATCTCTTTCTTCTTTGAATGTCGTCAGGTGCGTTGGACCAAGTTGAGATCGAGCCCACCGGTGAAGATTTGGAGCAGTTCCAGGCAGACCCAGAGCTCTAGATAATTGTACCTTGTTCTTTCCAGTTTATGTCATTTCCTGTTATGCCACTGTTTAGGCATTGCTTTTTCATTCCAGTTGTATTTTCTTTTCCTGCATTGTAAAAAGAATGTTATTAATAAAAGTTGTTGTTATTTCCATATTATTCGTCTCTTGTGATTTACTTTATATTGCTTAGTTACGCTTAGCGTATATACTTCTGAGTATATACGTAGCGGGCCTCGTCGCGTCCACTTCTCCGTACACTAGGAAGCGGGGCGTGACAGGTTTTGTTGGTGGCCCACGCAGGTCAGAGCTGTATGAATCCCTGTCATGCAGTTCTGGTCTGCGTGAACAACCTAAGCAATATAACACAAGAAACAGCAACTAAAACATTCTTTACAATTCATGTTCTTTGAAACTTGCAAGTCTCTATTCCTTGAATCTTATCATTCCACGTATTTGATTCTGTCCTAATCCAAATTTTTCTTCAGGATTATGGATTCCCCGAACAACACCAGCACCAACGTCAACAACACCCCATCAGCACTACCTCTCACACCAGCTGTTCCCGCACCACCCACTGAGCAGACGATGTTATTCGATGCGATCCGCAGTCTTCTCGAGGGACAGCAACAACTTCTGAGCCGTCCTGATAACGATGCACCGGGAATAAAGCAATTCAGAGCTTTGCACCCAAAGCAATTCTCGGATAAAGGAAGCCCTCTCGAAGCAGAAGAATGGGCACAAAGCATCGAAGACGATCTGGCAGCAGCTCAAGTGCCAGACCACGCTTGGGTCCGTGTAGCGAAGCTACAGCTCACGGATAATGCTCGCAATTGGTGGAAGGCGGAAGAAACCCGTCTAGCACAGCCGATTGAATGGAAGACATTTCGCGAGAAGTTTGACGCGAAATATTTTCCTGTGACTGCCAGGTTCGCTATGGAGCAGCAGTTTATTCATCTACAGTAAGGATCAATGTGGGAGAAATCGGTAGATGAATACGATGCTGAGTTCACTATGTTGAGCCGGTAAGATATGTCACAATAGTTCAATTTTTAAATATCACATATTACACAGCTAACACAATTTTTAAACAGATTCGCGGCACACCTGATACCGACGGACGATATCAGAGCCCGTCGTTTTCAGCAAGGTTTGGACACAGAGATCAAGGCTGCTCTAGCCACAGGAAAGTTTTTGACTCATGAGGAAGCCCTGGAAGCTGCCCGCGGTTATGAGGCAGTCATAAAACAGAGGGGCAGACTTCAGTCTGCAGGAGTCAAACGACCTGCCAACCAGATGGCAGGTGGAGCCACGTCCAGACCATCTTTCATGCCGAAGCGACCCGGGGTACCAACTCATTGTCCTAGCCCAGCCTTTTGCACTTACTGCAAGAGAACTGGACATATGATGAAGGACTGCCGTCGAGCCAACCGCCTCTGCTTAATCTGCGGTTCAGCCACTCATGATATTGGATCTTGTCCCCAAAGGCAGAACTCAGTTGCTGCACCCAGGTCAGCAAATACTTATCAGCAGCGACCAGCTCTTCCGGCATCTGCTCCCAGACTTGCACTGCCTGCACCACCTAGGGGACCACAGGCTGCACCACCTCCTTGACAGTTCCATTAAGCTCAAAGGAACGTTCAGAGGAATGCTCCTCAGGCCAGAAGGAATGTGCCGAAGCGCCAGGCTTTCATGATGTCTGTGGAAGAAGCTGAGGCCACTGGCCAAGTCATTACTGGTAAACTTTCTTTCTCAAACTCATCTTTTAGTCTTGTTTACCTACACACTTTCCCTATACCTGAACCTATCCCATATACCTTAGGTACAATCCTAGTAGCTTCACTACCTGCACTTGCACTGTTTGATACTGGAGTATCTCATTGCTTTATGTCACAACGGTTTGTCCGAACCCATGCGATTCCAGTCTCACCGCTTGTATCCAGCTGGAACGTCAGTTCTGGAAATGGTGTTCTAAAGGCAACTATGGGATACAACATGTGTCCAGTCATCGTCTGCAGTCGAGAGTTTTACGCTGACTTCAAAGTACTGGACATACCAAACTTCGATGTGGTTCTAGGAATGGACTGGCTTGGAACCTTTTATGCTACCATCGACTGTCGTCAAAGGAGGATAGTATTTGAGATTCCAGATCATCCGGTCTTCTATTTCAAGAGTGGAGATCGTACCCTGGAGCCAAGTACTTACAAAGCGAAACCAAGGGAAGCAGTAGTTGCAGCAGCTCATGCAGAGGAAGAATCAAGACCGGAGGTAGTTCTAGAGTTCGACGATGTATTCCCTGACGATATATCAGGTTTGCCTCCCGATCGAGCTCTTGAATTCAGTATTGACTTAGTACCAGGAGCACAACCAGTGATCAAAGCACCGTATAGACTAAGTCCGGAAGGATTGAAAGAAGTTCGAACACAGTTGGACGAATTACTGGCGAAAGGATGGATTCGTCCCAGCACTTCAAGTTGGGGAGCACCTGTACTGTTGGTGAAGAAGAAGGAAGGTTCATACAGAATGTGCATCGACTATAGGGCCTTGAACGAAGTTACTATAAAGAACAAGTATCCACTCCCGCGCATCGACGATTTATTCGATCAGCTAAGTGGATCTTGTGTCTTTTCTAAACTAGATCTCCGTTCAGGTTATCATCAAGTGAAGGTCAAGGAGGCTGATATTCACAAAATAGTTTTCAGAACTCGTTATGGACATTACGAATTTCTAGTAATGCCATTTGGAGTGACCAATGCACCAGCAATCTTTATGAACCTTATGAACCAAGTTTTCCGGGAGTATTTAGACAGGTTCATTGTCATCTTCATCGACGACATCCTGGTATATTCTAAGAATCGGAAAGAGCATGCGGAGCACTTACGAATTGTCCTGGAAACACTTCGACAACATAAGCTTTATGCCAAGTACAGCAAGTGCGAGTTTTGGCTAAAACAAGTTGGTTTTCTTGGACACATCGTATCAGGAGAAGGGATTTCTGTAGATCCAGCAAAGGTTTCAGCAGTTAGCGAATGGCCTACACCAAAATCAGTGAAGGATATTCGGAGTTTCTTGGGCTTAGCTGGATATTACAGAAGATTCATTGAAGGCTTTTCGAAGATAGCAACACCCCTGACCAAGCTCACACGAAAAGATGAAGAATTTGTGTGGTCAGAAGCATGCGAGCAAGCTTTCGTAGAACTCAAGTCAAGACTGACATCTGCACCTATTCTCGTCTTACCGGATCAAACTGGAGGATTCGAAGTACATTGTGATGCATCCGGTAAGGGACTAGGATGTGTTCTACATCAGCACGGTAAGGTTGTGGCTTATGCTTCAAGACAACTGAAGACTCATGAGCGCAATTATCCGACGCATGATCAAGAGTTGGCAGCCGTTATTTTTGCTCTCAAGATTTGGCGCCACTACTTACTTGGTGAACGAGTGAACATCTACACAGATCATAAAAGTCTGAAGTACGTGTTTACTCAGAAGGAGTTGAATATGCGGCAGAGAAGATGGTTAGAACTTATGGCGGACTTTGATATCAACTTACAGTATCATCCATGGAAGGTGAACGTAGTGCCTGATGCTCTTAGTCTCCAACCATTAGCAACGAATATCACCGCCCAGTGGAAGCTTCAGCAAGACCTACATCAGATGGAGATTGAACTAGTCATGCCAGGAGATGTTTCAAATTTGATGAATTTACAAGTCCAATCAACTATTGTCAACCAGATCAAAGCAGCTCAAGCCAGCGATGCTAAGTTGCAAAAGATCAGAGAACAAGTGGAGAATGGACTCAGAACAGATTTCATCATCCATGAAGACGGATCTTTGAGATACGGCAGCAGATTGTGTGTACCAAAGGGTCCTGTTCGGGAAGAGTTAATGAAAGAAGCTCACAGCTCTCCCTATTCAGTACATCCTGGAGGTACCAAAATGTACAAAGATCTACGTCAGAATTATTGGTGGCATGGAATGAAGCGTGAAGTAGCCAGAAGCGTCGCAAAATGCTTGGTGTGTCAGCAAGTAAAGGCTGAACATCACAGGACAGCTGGACTACTTCAACCGTTACCAATCCCAGAATGGAAGTGGCAGCACATCACGATGGACTTTGTAACTGCTCTTCCTCGCAGCACAAAGGGTAACGATGCAATTTGGGTCATTGTGGATCAACTCACAAAGTCGGCTCACTTCATCCCATTTCGAGTTGGCCAATCAACTGAGACATTAGCGAAGAAGTACATGGAGGAAATTGTGAGACTTCATGGAGTACCGGTCTGCATTGTCTCCGATCGTGACACCAGGTTCCGATCGCAATTCTGGCAGAGTCTGCAAGCTAGCTTGGGAACAAGTCCGAACTTCAGCACGGCTTATCATCCACAAACAGATGGTCAGTCGGAACGAACTATTCAGATCTTGGAGGATATGCTCAGAGCATGTATGCTCAACTTCAAAGGATCGTGGGAAGATCACCTTTATCTTGTGGAGTTTGCGTACAACAACAGCTACCAAGCAAGCATAGGAATGGCACCTTTTGCAGCATTGTATGGAAGGAAGTGTCGATCACCATTAAGTTGGGATGACATCGGAGATAGGGAACTCCTTGGACCAGAAATGATAGTAGCGACCGTTGATATAGTTCGTACTATCAGGGAAAGAATGCGCATAGCCCAAGATAGACAGAAACACTGGGCTGATGCGAAGAGATGACACTTGGAGTTCCAGCCAGGAGATCATGTATTCCTGAAAATCTCTCCGAACTGCGGAGTGATCAGATTTGGAAGACGGGGAAAGTTGAGTCCGAGATACATTGGACCGTTCGATATACTCGAACGAGTCGGTGAGGTGGCATATCGTTTAGCGCTTCCACCCTCATTGGAAGGAGTGCATAACGTGTTTCACATATCTCAACTCAGAAGGTATGTGAGTGACCCCAGCCATGTACTTGATCATTCCGAGCACACGATACAACCCGATTTGTCTTGTGAACAACAACCTGTGGAGATCCTGGACAGAAAAGTGAAGACACTTCGGAACAAAGAAGTTAATTTGGTCCGGGTAATGTGGAGGAAAGACACTCCAGGAGAATCCACGTGGGAAAGGGAGGATGAGATGCGTGCAAGATATCCGCACCTTTTTGTAAACTAGTCCTTAAATAAAAGTTGTAAATTTCGAGAACGAAATTTTTGTAAGGAGGGTAGATTGTAACAACTCCAATTTTGTATACCAAAAAATTGCTTTAAATATAGTGTATACTTGGAGTATTAATGTTGCTGGAAACAATTTGAGTATCTAATTCCTTACAATAATTACAAGAAGGAGCTTATAGCTCATTGGTAATACCTTGCACTGCTGAACCAAGCCACCGGAGTTCAAATCCCATACCCCACATTATTTTTGTATTTATTTTGTTTTATTTTTTTTTGGAAGTCAACGGTAAAAAGGCCATAACTCCCAAAATATGTACTGGACAACAAAAAGTAAAAATACCAAGTTGTTCCTCAGGAAATTCCGCGGCCAATGGACCCCCAACTCGGCGCCGCCGGCCGGCGACTCGGCCGACTCGGTCCGGCGCCGCCGGCCGGACTTGGCCGGACGGCCGAGTCACCAACTGAGAAAAGTTGGCTCTTGACTTGGTCAACCCTCTTGCACACTTATTATACCTGGATCGATTTTGATTTGGCCAATAAATCCCTTTTACTCCTAAGTTTAATGATTTTTAATGATTTTTATATTTTTTTTAAATATTTTTTAATCCAAACCCTAACCCTAGCCTAGCCCTATATAAAGACCCCTATCCTCTACCTTTTCCCCTCACAACTCTAAGTCCACTCTCTCAAATTCTCGAGAACTCGGTACGAAGAGCGAGAAACGAAGCGTTGCCGAATCGACGACGGATTCCGGCGACCGGATCAGGACCTTCACGACGTTTTCAACGAATCGACAACCATCACGACCTCTAGCTTCCTTAGCTTGTCCAAATCGTAAGTCCCACCTTCTTCTATCTCTCTTTTATTTAAAGTAAAAATACGACTTTTTGGAACCCGACGGAAATCGGACAAACCGATTTCCGATTCGGTTTTTCTCTAAATTTCCACTTGTCACCTAATACATATTATCTACCCATATGCTTGTTGACTATTAATCACCCATAAACCAATTTAATCAAACTTTTTCACATAAAATGATAACTTCTTTGCAAAACCGTATTCTTTTCATAAAAATACCATGAAGTTCATTTTTCTTAGTTTAATTAATTCCCTCACTCCTAATTAGGTTTATCTTGATCACTAAACTTGTAGAATCCAATTTGAATAAAATTTCACACATAAAATGATAACGTTTTTAAATACCGTATTCTTGCACTTTAATACCTTCAACTTTAACTTGTCATGGTTTACCTTTAAACTTCACCAAAACTTAAAATAAGTCACGGAGTAATGACCTACCCCTACACACACTCAATATAACCCTAATTGATAAATATCAAAACACAGAATACGAAATTACAGGACTTTTCACTAAAATACCCTAATCTTTATTTAAAGCTTTAAGTTGTAAACTTTTCTAGATAAAATCTTTTAATAAAATGAAAACACGATTGGTCATGGACATCGATCGTTTATCTAAACTGTCTTGTGGTGCCTAGACAAGTGTGTCTAAGGCTAGTGGTTTTTAATTAGGCCCACGACTGTGGTTCCTTCCCACTTACCTGGCACTTACCTGGCCGCAATTGACGGTGAAGAGGCGATTTGAGGCTTCTAATGACTCATCGTTTAGACCTTAGAAATAGGCCAGTTGGTTTAGGAAACCCTAATAACTAAAATACGGAAAACTGTACTCTTTTGCAAATAAATACGCCATATTTATAAAACCGTTTTCCCAAATGAAAAGTATTTGTTAAACCTAAGCAAAGCGCCGCTACAACCCACTTTTGGGGAACCTGTTAGGGATAGTACGGTTCATCGTGCACCTGCAGGCTAGTAGTGCGAGATTCAGACCTCCGCAAGTAGCATTCGGTCTCGAAAGGTTCAAAATACGATATTTAGGGAAAATGAGATTTTTCTAAATAAAATATTTATATAAAATTATTCATGTGTTAATATATATATAATTATCATTTAAACATCTATTTTATCATAATATAAGTTTCCACAGTTTTTCTAAAAATTACAAGATTAAAAGTTACACTAAAATACCATGAATTTCAGATAAAACAATTAATACTTTTATTAGGATATATTCACTAGAATAACACAAATAAAATTCACATTCATTATAACAATAAAGACGATTATTAAATACTTGAGGTGTATTTTGAAAACTATACAAAAGTACTTTTTACATAAAACCCCCTCAAGTTTTACAAATTACAATAAGGCCCCTAGCTAATATTGAACTTCAAATTATCTTTCTTTTAGTCTGACTCGGGTTAGAGTCTGACTATTCTTGACTCGAATATGATTCAAGTCAATCTTTATTCTTTTATATTCCAATACGATTTGAATACATGAAACCCTGAGTCCAGTTAACAATATATTCTTTTGACTGAATCAAACCATGGATATTCATCCATTATCCTGATATTCCATTTACCTGATTATACAGTTGCAACATGTTTACTGATATCATGGTTTTGGTCAGTGACCCAACTTACATATTCCAATACTACAATACTGTTAAAACATTACGGGGTTTAAGGGGTAGATTGGTACGGAAGGTATTAAAGGTGGCACGAGGTGGTCAGATTAAGACACCTAACCTGAATCCTATTGATGTTGTACCGTGGCATAACGGTTCCTTGTACTTTCCTTTTGCCCTGATCTCTAGCATATAGAGATCCCCCTCGTATACACTGGCATCCTTCTGTACCAAGCTACAAACAACAGCGTTAAACAATGTTCCATAATATTCAACAATATAATACTTTAGAAAATACTGTTACTCTATCATTCTCATTCTTCTTATTCTTTTAGGACTTACCGAGCGACCTGTTCGCTGACGACATTCTATCTCTTTCTTCTTTGAATGTCGTTAGGTGCGTTGGACCAAGTTGAGATCGAGCCCACCGGTGAAGATTTGGAGCAGTTCCAGGCAGACCCAGAGCTCTAGATAATTGTACCTTGTTCTTTCCAATTTATTTCATTTCCTGTTATGCCACTGTTTAGGCATTGCTTTTTCATTCCAGTTGTATTTTCTTTTCCTGCATTGTAAAAAGAATGTTATTAATAAAAGTTGCTGTTATTTCCATATTATTCGTCTCTTGTGATTTACTTTTTATTGCTTAGTTATGCTTAGCGTATATACTTCTGAGTATATACGTAGCGGGCCTCGTCACGTCCACTTCACCGTACTCTAGGAAGCGGGGCGTGACAACACTCCAGGAGTTTCTCAACCATGTCTTTCAAGAAGAAGGTGAGGGAGAAAGTTCGTCAGATGAATCTGAAGAATGCGTGGCAAGCTGTCGTGTGATTTCCCATTTGTTCATGGACGATGAGGAAACTCCTCGTGCTGAAACGCTGGGGGCAGATCTTGAACCAAAATTTCCGGAGCTATCAGATGAAATGATTGACGCGTTCCTTAACGAAGCTCGATTGAAAAGCAAAGCTGATCGAGAACGCGAGACGGCTATATTTGAAAGGGCCAAGCGCCAGCGACTTGATGAAAGAGCTGAGACGATCCCGCTGGAGCAAAACACCTCCGCTTCCGACAAAAGCCAATTCAAGATGAGGAAAAGATTTGCAAAGGCCATATCAATGGGCATGAATCTACCACCCTCTGAAGAAAAAATTACTGGTGAAGTGGAAACGCACCCCTCCTATTGCTTATATCATCGGAAGATTTCGCACCCCACTGAGGAGTGCAAAGCTTTCGATAGATGGTGGCAAGGATATGTCGCTCATCGACAACACTTTAAGCGGGAGAAGCGCAAAACTCATCGAGAGCAAGGAAATACGACCGAAGGAATTAAAAGAACTACCGGTAATTGTCGCATGGTTAACACTGGCGGGTCGCAAGTGCCTACATTCGGGAGCGATTCTGATGAAGAGCTAGAACTTGCCCCTCTCTTTAAAGAATCCACTTCGGGAAAAGAAGAAGAGCCGAAGGTCTGCGAAAATATCCGGTTGCGGAATCGAACGCTGCCTGAAAAGAACCTCGGACCCTCAAACAGAAAAGATAAAGAGAAAGAAAAGGTCTCTGAAGATATCGTCTTAGATGACCAAGTGGTGGAAGAGCTAGCTGCCAAAGACCCGCCAAAGAAGAATAAGGTGGATTACAACGTTTTAGCACATCTGAGGAAGCTGCCCTCACAGCTCAGCATTTTTGACGCCCTTTTGCTGTCAAAAGAGGCGAGAGATTCGTTGATTAAGGCGCTCCAAAACCCAGAACAATTCCAAGCATGCCTGGCCGAGGAAAAGATGAAAGATGAATTGGAGGAAGTGCACACGGCCGATGTTACTTTTGGCGATGAAGACCTTCTACTTGGGACGTGCGAACACAATCGCCCTCTCTATGTCTCGGGATACTGCCATGATATAAAGGTAGGCAAAATCCTGATCGATAACGGGTCCTCCGTTAATCTTCTCAACGTGCGGGTGTTAAAAGAAATCTGCATGAGCGTCCAGCACCTTGCTCGTGACAAGATCACCATCTCCGGGTTTGACTCCCAGTCATCAAGAACTCTTGGGTCTGTGATACTGACGTTACGCTTCAGGCTACTCGTCACGGACGTTAAGTTCCACGTCATAGACGCCAAGACATGCTACAACGCTTTGCTCGGCCGGCCATGGTTACACGAGTACAACATCATCCCTTCTATACAACATCAGTGTATGAAGTATTTTAAGAATGGTTTCGAGTATACCGTGACGGGAGGGCTGAACCCGTTCTCTGTGAACGAGGTCCGCAAATACGAAGATGTCAAATATTTCTTGCCGGATTTCGAAGACACGGAGAAGTGTCATAAGCCGGAGAACAAAGCTAACGCCACCATCCCTGTCTTCGGCAGTGATACCGAGGAGGAAGAGGAGATAGTGTATTCGGGTCTGCCCCAACACAACAAGCCAGGACCGTCCACTCCTACGTTGATCTTTGGTAGCAACTCGGAAGATGAGATCCGTGTTATATTCTCTGCTCGACCTTCCATACGAACGTCCGGTGACGAAGAACAAAGTCTACAAGTTGCCGTAGTGCCGCTTAAACACCATAAAAAACTGGATGCACTTAATATTTACAATGTAGAAGAGCTGCAAACGTTCTATATCCCTCCCAGGCGAGAAAGCGAGAGAGCAATTCTGTTCTACCGCTCTGAAGAAACCAAGGTGGAAAAAGAAATCTGGCATGGCGCGGATCCTACGCTCGACAGGCTTCAGCCTATCCGTCTTCCCAGATATTATACAGAGGGTTTGAAAAAGCTGCTGAAATGCCAGGGGATATCCTTCAAGCAGACCGTTCGAAAAGCCAAGTTCTATGACAAAATCTGGAACGTTCCCAGGACTCAACGCAAACTGCCTAATGGAAGAATGGAAACAAAAGGGCTTGGATACATCCGGTCAAAGAAACGAGAGTTACTACCCGGCTGCTACGTCGTATATGACCTTGATGAAGAAGCGGATGCTCAATGGGAGGACGCTAATCCTAAGCCAGTGAAAGTTCCGGATGCAAAAGTGCCCAGTCCGTCGTTCGAAGAACAAATGGACAAGCTTATAAGGGAAGCGGGTCAAAAAGTTCGAGACGATCATAACCGCGAAATGATCATCTACGAGAAAGCCAGAACGCAACGCCTTCTCCAACAGGCCGTGAAAGATGAAAAGGCCGCTTCCTGTCAACCTGTTATAAACAAGGCTCGACGCAAAAGCAGAAATAAGTCGAAAGGCCGAAAAGGCACTCAACAGCAACAAAGCAGGGCTAAGAAGCCACGCAAACGGGAGTCAAGTGTTATTGATCTATCCCTTATAAAGAAAATGGGTCGAGCGTACTCGTTTCCTCGGGACAAGACGAAGAAGATACTTGATCTTGCTCTAAAACATCAAATGCTTATATTGCCGGAGTCTAAACATCCCGAACGAGCGGGCGAAGTCTCACACCCGGACTATTGCTCTTACCATCGAGCAATAGAGCATCCTCTTGAAGATTGCTTCACCTTCAAGAATTGGGTCGAAGATCAATATCAGCTTGGCAAATTCACTCTGTCTGACAACTGGAGGGTAGCGCCGCCACAGAAGCACAAGCCCAAGGCCACGAAAGAAAAACCGGTTCCACATTGGGATTGGAAGCGAATTCGCACATGTTACATGATTAGAATATTAAAAGAAGAGCCCGAGGACATAGATGAGCTCCCTTGGTGTTTCGAAAACAGCAGCAACGAAATAATCTCAGAATTCCCACCAGCGCCAAAAGAGCTAGAAGATGGAATCCATACCACTGCAGATAATCTCAAGAAAATTGAGTTGGGGACGGCAAATGACCCGCGACCGGCATTCATCAGCGAGCTGCTATCTGAAGAAAGGGTGGCTGCGTTAAAGGATGTGCTTCTACAGCATAAAGATTGCTTCGCATGGAACTATTCCGAAATACCGGGACTAGATCCAGAAATTGCTGTGCACAGATTGGCGATATCTCCGGACGTCAAGCCATTCAAACAGGCGCCGAGAAGAATGCGGCTCGAGCTTGAAATGAGTATCAATGCTGAAGTCAAAAAGCTGATCGACTCTGGCTTCATCCAGGAGGTTCAATATCCGGAGTGGATCGCCAACATCGTCCCGGTGATGAAGAAAAATGGGACTGTGCGCATATGGGTAGACTTCCGGGATCTTAATAAAGCTTGCCCGAAGGATGATTTCCCAGTGCCAGTCACGGAACTGATGATAGACAACACGTCCACTCATGAGGTTTTCTCCTTCATGGACAGCTCGTCAGGATATAATCAGATAAAAATGCATCCAGAAGACCAGAAGCACACAGCCTTCAGGACCCCTTTGGGAATATTTTGTTACAAGGTGATGCCCTTCGGTTTAAAGAACGCCGGTGCCACTTATCAAAAGGCCATGACAAAGATCTTCGATGACCTTATACACAAAATCGTCGAATGCTATATCGACGATCTCGTGGTTAAAAGCAAATCATACGAGGAACATCTCGAGCATTTGAAGACTGTATTTCAACGCCTTCAGCAATACAACTTGAAGATGAACCCGCTCAAGTGTGCATTTGGAGTTTCCTCAGGCAAATTCCGGGGATTCATTGTTCGACACCGAGGTATTGAAATAGATCCGTCAAAGATCAAAGCGATCATGGAAATGCCTCCGCCGAAAACTCTCAAACAGTTGCGATCTCTCCAAGGGAAGCTCGCATACATACGGCGATTTATAGCCAATCTTTCAGGCAAGTGCCGTCCCTACAGCCACCTGATGAAGAAGGGAACCCCGTTTGTCTGGGACCAAAAATGCCAAAGCACGCTAGACGAGATCAAACAGTACCTGCAGAACCCGCCGGTGTTGGCTGCTCCGGTCAAGGGAAAGCCCCTCATTCTTTATACAACCGCCCTCGAAGGTTCCTTAGGCGCATTATGGGCACAAGAGAACGATCAAGGGAAAGAAAGAGCACTCTACTACTTAAGTTGAGTCTTGCTGGGGGCAGAAAGCAACTACTCCCCCATTGAGAAACACTGCCTGGCGTTGATCTTTGCGATAACAAAGCTCAGGCACTATGCGTTGGCGCATGAAGTCCGTCTTATTTCAAAGGTGGACCCCCTTAAATACTTGATGTCAAAGGCCATACTGACGGGACGACTCGCTAAATGGGCCCTGCTCTTGATGGAGTTCTCGATAATATATCAACCTCTCAAGGCAGTGAAAGGCCAGGCCATCGCCGACTTCCTCGCTGAGCATCCGATACCCGCCGATTCCCCTCTGAATTGCGATCTTCCAGACGAACATGCGTTTGATGCGATCGACGGTGATGATACTCGATGGGAGCTTTATTTCGACGGAGCATCTTCCGTGAAGAAGCGCAAACAAAGTACCCCTATAATCAAATCGGGGGTAGGCCTCATCTTCGTGACTCCACAAAGAGGGATAATGCGTTTCGCTTTCTCCTTAACAGAGCCAAGGACAAACAATGAAGCCGAATACGAAGCTCTGATAGCGGGCCTCGAGATCTCCATTGACATGGGAATTGAAAACCTCCTCATATACGGGGATTCTCAACTGGTCGTTAGTCAAGTAAACGGCGACTACCAAACGTGCAAACCGGAATTGGTGAAATACGGCGAAAAGGTACAACAATTGTTGACCCAAATTCCCTCTTATACTTTGGAGAACATACCGCGCGCGGAAAACAGCAAAGCAGACGCGTTGGCCAAACTTACTAAAGAATTGGCTGACGAGAACCTCGATGACGTTAGAATCGTGGTACAAAGCCGCCGAGCGCTTGCCCCAGCAGAAATATCTCCGGAATCATCCGAAGAAAAGGGAGCGAACGAGCAGACAACCCTACAAGTAAAAGATTGGGAAAATACCGAGGATTGGAGAGAAGTCTTCATAGATTACTTTAAATCCCACTGAATTCCTGAAGGAGCATCCGCAAGACATCAGCTCATGAAACGAGCTCTGTCTTTCGCCTTCGTCAACGATACTCTGTACAAGAGGTCATTTGATTCTCTGTGGCTGAGATGCTTAGGACCTGACGAAGCGAAAAGGGTCGTCCAGGAAGTTCAAGACGGACTCTGCGGTTCTCACCAAGCGGGCCCAAAGATGAAGTTGAAGATCAAACGGATGGGCTACTATTGGCCCACGATGATTCAGGACTGCCTCGAATATGCGAAGCAATGCCACTCATGCCAAATCCATGGGGACTTCATCCACCAGCATCCAAATCCACTACATCCAACGGTGGCTAGCTGGCCATTCGAAATGTGGGGGACTGACATAGTCGGCCCCATCGAACCAGCATCGTCTAGAGGACATCGTTTCATCCTGGCGACGACTGACTACTTCTCCAAATGGGCGGAAGCGGTACCACTGAGGGAAGTGAAGAAGGAGAATATCCTCCATTTCTTAAAGACGCACGTCATATATCGGTTTGGAACGCCAAGACGGATCATCTCCGATAACGGGCCAGCTTACAGAAGCCACAAGATCAGTCGCTTTGCGCAACAGCATAATATAGACTGTTGATATTCCTCGGTTTATAATCCGCAAGCTAATGGTCTAGCTGAAGCCTTCAACAAGACCCTGACGAAAATCATGAAAAAGACGGTGTCCCGAAATAAGAGAGACTGGCACGAGAGGCTGCAAGAAGCTCTCTGGGCATATCGAACTACGTTCAAGACGGCCACAAGCACAACGCCGTATGCGTTGGTATTTGGGACGGAAGCAGTACTCCCCCTCGAGATAGAGTTACCCTCTCTACGAGTGGCAGTCCACTACGAGCTGACGGACGAAGAAAATGCTCACCTTCGGCTTGAGGAGCTTGACGCCCTTGATGAAACCAGGCTCATAGCGCAACAAAATCTAGAGGCCTATAAAGCAAAGATGACGCGCTCATATGAAAGACTAACCCGACCGAGGACATTTCGCCAAGGCGAACTCGTGCTAGTGGTCAAAAGGCCTATGATCCCCAATCGCGCCAAGCGAGGAAAATTCGAGCCAAACTATGAAGGCCCGTACATCATAGATAAGGTCTACCAGGGTGGGGCCTATCTACTCATGGACATGCACGGTGAAAGGCCTTTCAGGACAATAAACGGTCACTTCCTAAAGATATACTACGCTTAATGAGCCATGGCCTAGGTCAATGATAGATGACGACGACTATGTCCGCTCGCTATCTTCCTAAGCTCAAGCTTTATAAGCAGTAGCCGGCCTTCTCCATGACGGACCGAAATGTCCTTAAACTAATAGCAGACTGAAACGTCTTTAAACTACTACCGCAGCATCTTTAGGCTGACGAGATATAAAAAAAACATATAAAAAAAACGGTATGTCCATAAGCAAAAAGGGCACGGATGAAAACCCGAAAGGGCTCCGTGAGTAAAAACAGCAGGGCTGCCGGCGAGTGTTCGTGAAAACCCGAAAGGGCGCAACCTCGTAAAAAAATAAAATAAAAATAATAAAATAAAAAAAAAGGTATGTCCATAAGCAAAATGGGCACGGATGAAAACCCGAAAGGGCTCCGTGAGTAAAAACAGCGGGACTACCGGCGAGTGTTTGTGAAAACCCGAAAGGGCGCAACCTCGTTAAAAGACACTTATAAGGTCCTCTCGACCTTGTAAGGAGAAACCACCCGCGTGAGATCCTTACGACTCACAAGGGAGCAACACACTTAGGAATCCCCACGATTCCTAAGGAGAAAATACACTTGCGAGATCCTCACGACCCCTACGGAGAACTCTCTTATGGGACCCTCACGGCTCATAAGATTTGAAAGTCTTAACTTACAGAGACCTAAACCTGTGCTTAAGCAACCCCCACAACTTCTGAGATTGCCCTACAAGTGGTCCAATACTGACCCTTGTATACAATCCACGGGCGCGAATAAATATTTCCCTAACCAAGATCCATCCGTGACTATGGATATGTTCGCATGACCCTTGTAAGTCCTCTCGATTTGCAAGGAGAAAACCCTCCTGTAGGATCCTTACGACTTACAGAGAAGCAAACACTTAGGAATCCTCACGATTCTTAAGGAGAAAATACACCTACAAGATCCTCACGACTTGTAGGGAGAAATAACTTCGTGAGACCCTTACGGCTCATGAAGTCAAAAGCCTTAGTCGACGGGACCCTAACCCTGGTCGCTAAGCCACCTTTGTTCGACATTGATAGAGGCAGATGATGATTCGCTCCTGGTAATATCCCAGTTGTAGCGGTGCTGATGCCGAAATCGGTTCACAGCGAAAAACCAATAGGCCGCACATGCATACGAAATAGCCGAAATGATAGGGCAACTTGCAATAGAAAGCAGCAAGTAAAAATGCATGCATGCAAAATAGCCGAAATGATTGGGCAACTCGCAATTAAAAGCAGCGAGTAAAACTAAAATAAATAGCCGAAATGATTGGGCACCGCGAAAAATAGCCGAAATGATTGGGCAATCGCGACCTTCGCGATATAAAAGCTGAAATGATAAAGCATCGCGGAAATAAAACAAAAAAATGATGTTGAAACTTTGGCCCTACAGTTAAGATCACATCGATCCCTGTATACAATCCAAGGGCGTAAACAAAGAGGGAACCATACTTTCCCAACAGGCTTCACCAGAAGACGAAGCCAAATCTCGACGGTTCATTCCAACTCCGAAGAAACCAGTGTCTTCAGCAAATTCCTCAACTCACGGATACAAACACTCCTTGACGAGAGCCTCCTGATCCGCGTCGACTCGCAGAGCCACCAGTGCCTCCGTGGGAAATCCTCGACTCGTTTCAAACCCCAAGGAAACAAATAATCCTTGGCGCTAGGGAAACAAATAATCCCTAGCAAACACCTCAACTCACGGATACAAACACTCCTTGACGAGAGCCTCCTGATCCGCGTCGACTCGCAGAGCCACCAGTGCCTCCGTGGGAAATCCTCGACTCGTTTCAAACCCCAAGGAAACAAATAATCCTTGGCGCTTGGGAAACAAATAATCCCTAGCAAACTCCTCAACTCACGGATACAAACACTCCTTGACGAAAGCCTCCTGATCCGCGTCGACTCGCAGAGCCACCAGTGCCTCCGTGGGAAATTCTCGACTCGTTTCAAACCCCAAGGAAACAAATAATTCTTGGCGCTTGGGAAACAAATAATCCCTAGCAAACTCCTCGACTCACGGATACAAACACTCCTTGACGAGAGCCTCCTGATCCGCGTCGACTCGCAGAGCCACCAGTGCCTCCGTGGGAAATTCTCGACTCGTTTCAAAACCAAAGGAAACAAATAATCCTTGGCGCTTGGGAAACAAATAATCCCTAGCAAACTCCTCGACTCACGGATACAAACACTCCTTGACGAGAGCCCCCCTAATCCGCGTCGACTCGCAGAGCAACCAGTGCCTCCGTGGGAAATTCTCGACTCGTTTCAAACCCCAAGGAAACAAATAATCCTTGGCGCTAGGGAGACAAATAATCCCTAGCAAATTTCTCGACTCACGGATACAAACACTCCTTGACGAGAGCCTCCTGATTCGCGTCGGCTCGCAGAGAAACCAGTGTCTCCGCGGGAAAATTCCCGATTCGTCTCAACTTGCAAGATGAAGCCTCAGGCAGCAGGGACAAAAAAAAACTTGCTTCCTGAACAATGGGACCCTGCAAGTCGATCTAAACGGTCTCTTGCATACTATTCACAGGTCTCACTCTCCGAAGTCGAATTTCGACAAGGAGGGAAACAACCGCTTACGAGTCCTCTCGACTCGTGAGAGGGAAAAATTCTCTTACAGGATCCTTACGACCTATAAGGGAAAACACACTTAGGAATCCTCACGACTCCTAAGGAGAAAAACCCACCTACGAGATCCTCTCGATCCGTAGGGAGAAAAGTCTTTATGAGACCCTCACGGCTCATAAAGTTGAAAAGTCTTAGGCAGCAGATCTGAACCTGCGGCCTCAGCCATCGCTATCTCTTGGAGAAGTTAAGTTATCTGCCGATTATGTTTATCAAGATAGCATGCTGATAATAAGGGAAAGAAGAGAGCAACAGAAAGAGTATCCGATTTACATTTGATCAAGCGTTAGAGACACATTCATTCATGCATAAGCAAAAGACTCAGAACAAAAGATAAGACAGGCTAGGAAAAACAAAAATTTTCATTAATATTGCCAGAAGTTCTTACAATCATAAAAGCAATAAACGAAAAACATTATTACAAGGGAATAACCTTGGACCCAGGACATGGATTGAGGAATTCAAAAGCGACCCTATCTATGACTTTCCAAGCCTCGCGGACCATCCTAGTGTGCTTTCTTTCGCGAGCACAAGCGTCAGGGTCCCCCCTGATGTCTTCTACCCTCCGATAAGCAGCGAGTATGGCAGACTATTGAAAGACCTCGTGCAAAAGATCGATAAGACTGTCTCGCCGTCTTTTCGAGATAAAGTTCAACAGGTACACCGAGTGCACCTTCTCCTCAGCAGCATCCAACGCCCTAAGTGGCACGCCGGAACAGAAGAGGGGAAGCGCTTCCCAGATGGCTCCCACGATAAGCTTAAGGAGGGAGGAACGTCGGGGGAGCAGTGGACCATTGTACGCGTCGAAGCGACTCATTATTTCAGCGCACTCCTCGTTCGTGAACTCTCGATTTTGAGAGCGGCCAAGTCGGCGGATGTCCCCGTAAGAGATGATCTCGTTAAGAGCATACATGTGGGCGTCCATTGTTCCTGTGAAAGAGGATCAACAGAATTATCAGAAAGACTGGTTAAGCAAAACAATATAATGCAATGAGGAATAAAATGCCATCTTCAAACTCTAAGATCAATGAAACATTCTTAAGAGTTCTTTTAGATCAAAGGGATCTATGTTTTGCCAAAGATGCAAGTTTCTGTTCATGGGTTGAGAAACCCTGAAACAGATTCCTGAGAGCAAAGCTCTATTTGGTGGAACCCCAAAAGGATTTTCTTTAGATCAAGAGATCTATGAGAGCAAGGCTCTGTTAATTAAACTTAATTTGATTTAATTTAAAAAAATTTACCTAAAAGGGTGCTGGGTTTTGAACTTTGAAAGTTCTTGAAAAGAAACGAGAGCAGGGCTCTAAAAGTTCTTAAATAAGAGCAAAACTCTGAGGTTCTGAAAGTAAAAATCTAAAAGATGATAATCATCTGTTAAGGACCAAAGGTCCTATTTATAGGCATCAAGTGCCCTTTCAACTTCCAAAAGTTACCGCAAACGGTTGGAATTCTGTCACCGTTGTGCTCACGTTTTCAGAGCCACGTAAGCGCAACGGTGGGGGGCACTTGTTTACCACAATCAGAGCAAAGCTCTGTTCGAATTCCGAGGTGGGAGATGAAGCAACGCTTCATCTTCCCCCAATCAGAAGCAAAACTTTGCTTTGAAAATTTAAACTTCAATAAATGAAGCAGCGCTTCAGATCCTTTGCGCTGAGCGCAGGGCGCCACGTGTCTGGCGCAGATGCGTTAGCGCGGCGTCCAAAAAGGCGCGCTCGATCAGAGCAAAGCTTTGTTACAGGAAGCAACGTTTCAGCTGCACAAGCGTTGCGCTATGCGACGCGTGTCGGCGCAGATGCGCTAGAGCAGTCGCGCTGCGCTGTGCGCCGCGCGACGCGTGTCAGCGCAGATGCGCTAGCGCATAAAAGAAAGAGGCCGAACACCAAAGACAATTCATCCTTTTAAGGATCACATATATTTAGTAATATTAGACTAAAATCATACGATGCACAAACACAATAGAGAACTAAAATAAAAGAACCCTTAACAGATAATGAAATATTTGATTAAAAAGAAAGATGCTTGTTCATTATTATTGTTATTACATTTAAAAAAGATCACCGAATACGATCGAAAGGACAAGGGTTTGCAAAAAGAAAAAGAAGATTATTCAGCTCCCTCTCCGTCTTCTCCATCATGTCGAAACGACGATCTTCCCGAGGGGTAGCCATCCAACGGTCGATTCCGGACTCCTGGGAAAAAGTAGCGATGACAACCCGAAGAGCCCGTATCTGGCTCAGCAAGTGGAAGGAGCAGTCCCTCAGGGCTCTGGTGATCAAGTGCGCTTCGAGAAAGCACTCAATTTTATCCTCGGCGGCATCCAGCATTGCCGAGGACATTTCTGCTGGAGGAGGGGGAATGTCGGCGAACACCGAAGCAAGGATCATCCGAAGCCAAATGGAATTCGGAGGGAGAGAAGACCCCACACGAGTCAAAAGCTCGTGCATTGCGGCGTCGCATTGCTCGTCCGAGAGAGAAGGGTCCACCAGGCGCGCAGCAAAACGGGGAACGATGTCCCGAATCGGCACCTCCCATGGTTGTCGGCGGGCATGAGGGCGGTTGCAAGCCATGATCGAAGAAGTTCTCTGAAAATGAGAGAAGAAAAGGCTCAGCCTCGAGTTATATATATAGATCCAAGCACAGAAGATTCTGTGCACAATGAAATCATTTCCAAGGTCCGGGAAATCAGAATTTTGGAAATACAAGTTTGACTTGAAAGGAAAAAAAAAGAGATGCAAAGATATCTCAGGTGAAGCAACGCCTCCGATTTGCCCAAAATCTAAGTTTTAATAAATGAAGCAACGTTTCAGATCCTCTGCGCTGAGCGCAGGGCGCCACGTGTTTGGCGCAGACGCATCAGCGCAGTGCCCAAGGCAGCGCACCCAATCAGAGCAAAGCTCCGTGTTAAACAAAGCAACGCTTCAGTTGCGCAAGCACAGTTGCGCAAACGCTGCACTGCGCGACACGTGTCTGCGCAGTTGCGCAAGCACAACTGCGCAGGCACAGTTGCGCAAGCGCTGCGCAGTTGCGCAAGCACAACTGCGCAAGTGCTGCACTGCACGACACGTGTCTGCGCAGTTGCGCAAGCGCAGCTGCGCAAGCCCTGCGCTGCGCGACACGTGTCACGCGCTGGGGCGTTGCGCAAAACAGAATTGAAATTTTAAAGAAATCTTTTCTGTTCTTATTAAAACAAGAAGATTTTCTTCTGTAAAACAGGAGCCCTTGGATCAAAGATCCAACGGTGGGGAAAAATTCTCCAAATCACTCAGAGAAAGATCTCTTTAACAAATTTAACTAATTTATGGGCACTATAAAAAGGACCCTAGACCTCAATTCAAAGGGAGGAACATTTTTTGTGAAAAATTGAACAGAGAAGACTCTGAAGAATTGGAGAGAAATCCTCAAGAACAAAGAAAAAGGTAAAAACCTTTAGAAAAAGAGAAAATTCTCTTATGAACAGATCATTGATCTGAGAACAAGATCTAGGATCTCTAATGAAAAGAAAAGAAAAAAATAAATAATAAATGGTGCCTTGCACTTCTTTTTATGAACCATTGGTTCTGAATCTAAAAGATTCTCAAGATAACAGTGCCTTGCACTTTATATGAACCACTGGTTCTTTAGAAAACAAGAAAAACTTGTTTTCTCTGATCTGAAATTGATCCAAAAGAATAAGAACAGTGCCCAACACTTGCCAAAACTGCGCTATTGCGCAAGCCGCCAGGAAGCGCCACGTGTCAGCATTGCAACAGCGCAGCGCACTAACGCAGCGCACTGCGCTGTTGCGCTTGCTCTCACCAGAACGTGATACGTGTCACCTCCACGAGCGCTTGCGCTCATTAATTGCGCAAAGTACCTGACAATCCATGTGGGACACTGTCAGGGTATCTAATGCAATGCATTATTAAAGGGCAGAGCCCAATCAAAGGTCCAAGGGACCAAATAAAAGTGCTGCACACTATTTTAAAAAGGCAGAGCCCAATTAAAAAGTCTAAACAGACCAAAAATAATGCTATGCATTATTTAAAGAGGCAGAGCCCAATTGAGAGGTCCAATGGACCAAAACAAATGCTCTGCATTATAATAAAAAGGGCAGAGCCCAGTCAAAATAGGCATAAATAGCCTGAAATAATGCTATGCATTATTTAAAGGGGCAGAGCCCAATTGAGAGGTCCAATAGACCAAAACAAATGCTCTGCATTATAATAAAAGGGTAGAGCCCAAATAAAATTGACGCTCTGCATCATTTATAAAGGGGAGAGCCCAAAACAAATTGATGCTCTGCATCCTTTCTGGGCAAAGCCCAAATAAAAAGAAATGCAATGCAAAAGCGAATAAAATGTTGAACATTTTCAACTGGACTTAGCCCAATTTTGGCCGTAAGTCCTTAAATTAAATTGACTGAGCAAGATCTCTCTCTTAAATCAATTTATATCCGGTTCGAGGGTACATCTCCGAACTCCTCTGACAACTGTCGTTGTAATCCTTCAACGACGTCAGAGAGGTAACGGGTCCCGACGACCACACATCAATATGGACTGCGGGGTCCTTAAACTCGTGGATCGAAACGTCCTTAAACTAATATCGGACCGAAACGTCCTTAAACTAATATCGGACCGAAACGTCCTTAAACTAATAGTGGACCGAGACGTCCTTAAACTAATAGCGGACCGAGACGTCCTTAAACTAATAGCGGACCGAGACGTCCTTAAACTAATAGCGGACCGAGACGTCCTTAAACTAATATCGGACCGAGACGTCCTTAAACTAATATCGGACCGAGACGTCCTTAAACTAATATCGGACCGAGACGTCCTTAAATTAATAGCGGACCGAAACGTGCTTAAACTAATAGCGGACCGAAACGTCCTTAAACTAATATCGGGTCCCTAAACTAATGTCGGACCACCACGTCCCTAAACTGGAATATAGACCACCACGTCCCTAAACTGGAATATAGACCACCACGTCTTCAAACTGGAATATAGACCACCACGTCCCTAAACTGGAACACGGACCATCACGTCCCTAAACTGGAATACGGACTATCATGTCCCTAAACTGGAACATGGACCACTACGTCCCTAAACTGGAACAATAGAGCCTCCAAATGCTCTTTTGCCGGATCTAAACGATCCCGTTTAAGTTGATCTTAGCCCCCAAACACGGCTAACGTATCCTTAAACATTCAAACGGACTATAAAACTCCAAATCAACCTTGGTTCAAGGGTACATCTCTGAACTCCTCCGACATCTGCCGTTGTAATCCTTCAACGACGTTAGAGAGGTGACGAGTCCCGATGGCCAGATATTAAATGGACCACCATGTCCCTAAACTGGAAATGGATCTAGACGATCCCGTTAAGTAGATCTTAGTCTCAAATAGGACTATCGTATCCTTAACGAACGTTTAAGTTGATCTTAGCCGCAACGCGACTAATGCATCCTTAAACTAAAAACACCAAACCCAAATCTAAGTAAATACGGATTTAGACTAATCCACGTCCTACGGACGACGGTATTACTCAGTCTCCGTTTACAATCCATGGGCAACCACAAACAAAAAAAACACACACGACACGAAGTGAAATTCTGGAGAAAGAGAAAGTTGTTACCGCAATGTGGTAGCGTAATTAATTGCAGGGGCTTGCGCCTGCAGGGAAGAGCGTCCCCATAATAAAAAAACTCCTCAAGTGAGGGGGAATCTGACGAAGTCTGCTACATCGGCCGCATCCGTCTAAACCTCCGATACATAGTGCCATAAATCAACTTGGCATCTTCGGAGAGGTAGACGGATAAAACCATATAGCATCTGCCCCGAATCTCAGCGTCAGGACATCGCGGTCCTGTGCGCTGTCTTTCAGAGGGGAACAAACCCCTAATATCAGCTTAACATATTATTCACATGTTTTAGCTTTTCATGTAATTAGAATTTCATGTGAAATAAGTATATAACGAACATTTTCATATAAATACCATGAACTTTAAATACAACCTGTAATACCCGGTTTATTTTGTACTCTATCTTGTGTGTTATTAGTAATAAATTCTTTTAAAATATTTTCCCCAAACGATTTTTTCCTATACTTTTCTTGTGACTCAAATTTCATAATTAGTTCTAATGAGAATCCCATTAACCTATTTTTCCTTATCATATTATTTTCCTTATATCTATTCTATTTTAATTTTCCTAATTATTTAGGTTTAAACCCTAACCCAAATCCCCAGCCCGAACCCTCACTCCATTTTTCCCTCTCTTTAATTCCCCAACACAACCCTCTAAACCCATCCCATTCCCTAGCTCCAGACCCGACCCGAACCCTCACCCTTCTCCTCCTTCTCCCCCTTATTCTTTCCCGCATCTTTCCCCCAACGAAGACGTCCCCACTCCTCCATCTCCTCAACGTCCCCCTCCCCTCGCCCTCCATGAGATCCGTGCCCACACTCCAACGGCCGCGCCCACTTCCCCACTCCCGCGAAACTCTGTCCCCTCAATAACCCACGATTACCTTTGCTTCGCCTCCCTCTCTTCACACAACCGAACCTCTCTCTCTTCATCTCTCTCTCTCTTTCTCGTTCCCTCACTCCCGCTCTCTCTCCCTTCTCGCCCCATCTTCTTTCTCAACCCCGCGACAACCCGACCCCGAGCCCATCTCACCACCGCTCTCGAACCCAAGCGAGGACCCACGCTCGAGCTCGCATCGTCGCCGTCGCCGACTCCTCTCAACCGCCTCGAGCTCACAACCTCCACCATGATCAAGCCACCGACTTCTCATCCCCTAACCTCCGACGAACCAACAACGCCTCCGACGAGACCGCGAAGCCACCACCTCGTCTCCCCAAGCACCCTCGATCTGCACCACTCCTCCTTCTCTTTCTCCTCCTCCATCGACCAAGATTCGCCTTCACCGCTGGCCGCCTTCAAGAGCACCAGCGACCACCTATGCAACCACCACGTCGCTGCCACGGCCCCTCACCATGACCACCGACGCTTTCAAGCTTCCAAGCCGACCCAACTCCATCCCCGGAGCTCCACCTTCACAGCCGACGAGCTCCTCCTTCATCTCGAGGCAACCATCGTCTCAACGCCGACGCGCTCCTCCAACACGAGCTCCTTGCCACTACTCCCCAGCCCACTCCACCATCCAAACTTCCCCACGAACCCCTCTGCACCGACCCAACCGCCTGCCACCCTCGCCTACAAGCCATCGCTGGAGCCCCTCAGCCACCGCCGACACCAACGAAGACCGCCATATCACCAGAGCCATCCTCCTCCGCTTATTCAAGCTGAGACCCTCTCCCAGCTGCCAAGCTTCGCCACCCATCTTCGTCGCCTGCCGCTGCCCCTCGCCGCCGACAGCTCCGCTGCGACCACCGTCGTCTCCTCGTCAAGCCAAGCCTCATAGTTGCTGAGCCCAAGCTCCACTTCAAGCCCAAGCACCCCATCTCACCGAGCTCACCTCGTTGCTGTTGCCATGGCCGTGCCGTTGCCGGTGTCATGTTGTTACTGCTGCCTCATTGTCGTCGTGCCTAGCCCGTGTGTGCTCATGTCGCGCTTATCATCATCAGGCAAGTTTCAAAACTTGCTTATCATGCTATGATTGCCTTTACAATTAATTATAAACGTAATTGAATTGTGATTCAAACCTAATAGCGAACGTTTGAGTTAATTATGCTAATGAAGCCCGACTAGGACTTATGAACATGTCGATATCACGTAGAAATATAGGGATAATAACCAGTTTCGATTGAGTGAAGAAAACGTGTTTTGATTGATACCGAATGCTTAACCTAGGCGTTCGATACGAATCCTAAGCAAAAACCTACTCTAATATGGTGGAACTCATGATCGATGAAACCCTGCATGGTTAACGAATATCGTACATAAATTTGGTTGTAAAATAAAGTTGGTTACCTCCCCTAAATTGACAACCCAATAACCCTTGTGAAAGCTGATTTTTCTAGGATAAGCTGAACGGTTAAAATCATAATAAATTATCAATATATCATATCTCAAAATGCTATATGGCTCATATCGAGGCCAACAGATAAACCTACATCACCCCATAGTTCATATTTGCATTTTGATAAGTTATAACAATGAATACTGAGGCGATTCGCGACACTGAACTGCAGTCCGGGGCAACGTTTCGTTTTGGATACTAGACTTTGAACACCTGTGCACCCCCGCTTTAAACTGAAAATGCGCGGAACCCCATATGATCACATAGATAATTTAATTAGATAACACATGAATCTAGTCCCGTGTCGTTTCACCGTCGTTTGATATTTAATTTGCATTTTAGAATACCATTGTGTTCTGCAGTGACCTCTCTTACACCGTCACATTGAACATGACCTAACTTCTAATACAGGAATTCTATCGATAATCTGTTTGATGAGTTGGAAACATAACAGAAAAATATACATAATATTTAACTGTAGTATCGCCTAATTATGCTCCCAACTGGGAGTAAACGTGTTACGAAATGCACTTCCAGTTCAAAAATTGGATTTCCAGCAGTAAACACTTAAAATGAAATGGCCATAACTAGCGAACCTGAAACCCGATTGACGCAAAACAAATTTTGATGGACAGATAATTAAACATACTGCTTACCCCTTTTATATTATTTTGCTTAATTCTGCACGCATGATTTATAGTAAATTTTGCAAATGGTATGACACTGGCTGCTATGTTATATTCGCATTATAATTAATTGCATTTTCATCATATCATGTAGCAGTTATATTCTTATTGAATAGTAGCCATGAAGCATTGATAACCTAGTGATCGTGTACATTACCCAGTGATAGATATTGGTGATTAGATTGTGGCAAGTTCGTTAGTGTTAAAGCGTGAATGAATAAATGAAGTGACACGTACTTGTACACAATCAGCGGAACCAGTTAAATTATTGCATTGTCGACGCCTATGGGGCATATGTAAGTGTAACTATAACTGGCGTGGGACGGTCATGGAGCACTTATATTAGTGTCATAGGTAAGGCATCAAACACTGTCCATTTATCTTGGATACCAGTCGAGACATGCTTGATGGAGATCCTGTCTCCAGTTCTCGCGCAGACTTGTCATGGACTGACTAGTGTTTGGGTTTATGGTCGGTATTTGATGCATACCGTGGGTGTGGGGTAGTTTGAGTGTGAGTTCAACGGAATCTCGGGAGTCCCATTGCCGGCATATACATCGATTCTGGGAGTCATATGTGTGATATTACTGATTATTAGTGAGCGTGATTCGGGCCCGTGTTCCCTTGGCCCTGGGGCCCTACCGTTGGGTTGTGGATACTCCTGCGTGGTTGATACTCACACTTGGACTGACGATAGATTTAGCGACCTGGACAGTGAGACTTAGAGACTGATAGGTTTAGTGACATGGTCATGCATTGATTACAGATTCGATATACCTGCTTTACTGCTTACCTGTACCGATTATTTCATGCTCATGTCATCACTCCATGTTTACTGTTTCATGTTCATCATTATTGTACGTGTTTACATATGTATTTACATACATACATACATACATACATACATACATATGTATATATATATATATATTGCTGTTGTGTCGCACTGACGACCTGAGTATGCATGCTCAGAGTGAGAAGTAGACTTAACTCGGATCAGGATCTGTCGTACCTCGAGAATATTGCGGACATCTAGATCAGCCACGCCATTGCTGTCATTCCTTGATTTCTATCTGGTTAGTTTTTGTATCTGTTTTGGTAGTATCTAGTAACTGCATTTCTCATTACCTGTGTATTGATTACTGATTACCACGTAATGCTAGAAGCCGAAGTGTGACTACGGTAGGATATTTCCTTGACCGTAGGAGCATGGCGGGCCTTGTCACCTGTAACACCCGAGTTCATTTATACCAATTCCAGTTCTCGTATTTTCTTTATTCGTGATATTTCTTGATTTAGCGTATCTTGGGCGTGAATGGTATTTTACACTTTATATTGCATTCGACCCGACCCGCTTGTTTGAACCTGTTTGACTTTTATTTATAAATTATCTTGACTTGTTGCATGGACTAGTACATCTCATGATTTAGTATATACTGATATTTTTTCTAGTATCCCATCTTTTGCATATAACAATTTAAATCACGGAAAATAATTTAAAATTTCATTTCATAGCCTGCTTGATACCCCTAACCCTGTGGTAGCGTCCTTGCATCGTGTTCCCGTCCCGTTCAGTGAAACGGACGTGTTTGGATGGCTACGCGCACATACGTGCGTCCGTTCTTGGGGGTATGCATTTCTGTTACATAATCTTTCATTTTAATTTTTGGAACTTGCTAATAATTTCCATATTTCAAATCCAAAATTTTAGACCCGACCCGGGCATGTTTTGGACTAAATTTGTATTTAGCAGAAAATCCAATTTTTATTTCATCTAATATCTTTATTAAAATTTAACAATTTAAAATATTTATAACTTACAAAATCTTTATAAATTAAAATCTAAACCTTAATAACAACCCCTTTCTCTCTCTCTCTCTCTCCTCTGCATATATATATTTATATATGTTTTATTTATTTATTTTTCTTTCTTTATTTAATACGCAGCCTCTTATTCTTCTTTCTTCTTTCTTTTTCTTGATTCCGGTGATCACCGCCGGAGCCGTGCTCGTCGCTGAAAATTCGAGTGATCCAGTGAACGTACCTAACTTGCGTGATCACCCTCGTGCGTTATTTGGAACCGTTCCGTGTACCGTGTGCGCGTCGCGGCATTTCGCCGACGAAGGACGTTCCGTACACATCCGTTCTTGTTCCGTCTAGGCAAGTTAATCTTTCTACATTGTAACACCCGAGCCCATAATACTATTTCTGGTACTAGTTGAGTGTTATACATTGCTCATTTCGATTATCCTGATGGTTTGGTGCTTATTGCTAAATTTTAACCGGTTAAGTCATTTTGGCACATAACAAATTTTAACACCTAAAATGAAATTAAAAATATCCATGTTGGCCTACTCGTCGCCACTAGTCGCGTAGTAGCGTCCGCGTGTCGAGATTTCATCCCGTTCGGCGAAACGGGCAAGTTTGGACGGCTACGCGCGCGTACAAGTGTCCGACTTGGGGGCATGCATTTTAATCATTAAACACCTCTTTTCAAAATTTGGACCTCACTTAAAATCCTATAATTTGAATTTGAAACATTTGGGCGCAACCTGGGCGCGATTTGGAAATGTTTCATTTAGCGCGAAAATGCCCATTTAATTAAATATCATAAAACTAAAATATATACGAATATAATCTTCCGTTTCTAATTCTAACCGTTAAATCATTTAAATCTTTTAAATCTCCTTTTAAATTTTCTCCTCAGCCAATCAGGCTTCCCTCGTGGGCCCCCCGATTCTCTCTTTCTCTCTCCGTCTCTCTCTATCTCTCTCTAATCTGCTTCTCTCTCTCTCTCTAAAATCTCTCACCCTCTCTCCAATCTCTCTCTCTTCCTATATATTTTACACAGCCTCCTATTCATCTTCCTCCTCACGAGAACCTCCGAATCCTAACCCTAGCCTCCTCGTGACTGCGCCGTCGACCTCCCCGCGACCTCGCCGTCGCCGTTCTCGCCTTCACAACCTCACCGCGCTCCTACCTCCTTCCTCCGTTCTCTTTCCGCGCCTGCACCCAACCCCCGACGCCACCACCAGCCGCAGATCTCGCCGTCGCCGCCGCCTCCCATCGCCGACGACACCAGAATCCTCCTCCCTTCACCCTCGTCCCGACCTCGTCGTCGTCTTCCTCCTCCCCTCGCCGGACCACCACCAGAACCCGAGCCCGACCCTAGCACCAATCCCCGGGTCGCCGGAAAATGTGCCGACGATCCTCGCCGTCGTCACCAGAGCCACCTCCGACCACCTCCTCTTCCCTGCGACCAGAACCCGGCCTTTACCTCCCCTCATCGCTCAGCACCACCCTTTCCAACGAGCCCAGCAGCTGTCCAACCTTCGCTGCCGTTGCCGCTGCTTCGCCGGCGTCCCATCGCCGTCGAACCCATCACGGTTGCCACCTTTGCCATCCCTGTAAGCATCTCTTGACTTTCCTTTAGGGTTAGACCCCCTCGCTGGTCCTTGTTTACGTTTATCGTATGGTTGCTAACTTGTCGTCGTCTTGACTTTTGCCGGATTCCAACCGTGCCGTCGTTTGGACCCGACGCTCCAGCAAAGTACTCTGGTCCGTGTGGTCCCGCTGTTCGCTGTTAGGACTCGATCCGTGGCCTGTGCACCCGTCTCGTGTTTTCCGCCGACATTGCATCCGTACTTTCCGGTTTGCGAAACCGTCGAGGCAAGTATCCGAATACTTGCTCTAACATGCTAATACAAGATTAAGTCCTGCTATACATTTAATTATCATATTATATAATACAACAACATAATGATGGTGATATCGATAGTACAGTATGACTAGAATTGACGGTTGCATTTCTCTTTAACATTAAATCAGTATAGTAGCTTCGTAAAATTAAGTGGTATGCTATTAATCCATGCGTTAACTAATTAAACCGATTAGAACGTACTTGCTTAATTTGCTAGATCATCCATGTGACTATTATTTATGCTTTAGTTTTAAATTCATGTAGCTTCATTACTTTCTATTGTTGATATTGTTTCACCCTGTGACTATTGCACCCCAAGGGTGCTCGAACCTGTTAATATAATACAACTGCACCATACTCATGCACCATTGTGATTAAATGAACGGTTATTGTTATTTACTTCATTTCCTGCTGTTGTTCCTTATTCGACTCTATACCTGTTGTGAGCACCCACTCGATCACATCACATATTGACCTGACCTGACCTGTTACCTGATTTCATGCCTAATGCCAACAAACCTGACTTGGGGTCCTCATGGACCATTCCTGCTGTCTATCCAGACAGACCTACGTTTACCTGATTCTGTGTTGGCATTGATCCTTGACTACTGAATACCTGACCTGACATACATAACTTGGGGGTATGGGGAAATCAAAGATGAACCTGACTTGTAACCCGACAGTTCATTACCTGGTCGAGTGTACACATTCCTGTTTGTGCCTAGCGGCATGTCTCGGTTTCGGCCGAGAATATTATGGCCGTGATCCCGGGTATGTACGGGGTACTACCGAGTGTACACTTTCCTGTTTTGTGCCTAGCGGCATGTCTCGGCTGCAGCCGAGAATATTGTGGCCGTGGTCCCGGGTATGTACGGGATACTATTGAGTTACATCGATGATTCATCAATTGATTTCAAAGACTATAGAGTAGAAACCTGATAGGACAGTTCAGTTACCACTGCACATTACCCTGCACTGTTATTTCTTAGTACTGCTTTATTCATGATCACACCTGCATTGCTCATTACCATGTTTATATTATATTATATGGTTGACATGACGCGCTGACGTCTGGGTTTTGCATGGCCCAGATTCCTTACCACCGTCGACGACCGAGTAGGAGTACTTCAGCCAGCAGGGTGAACTGTGAGTTCCTTAGTGTTTAGTCTATTTATTTCATTTCATTCCAGATGTGAGCCCGCATTATGGGACGTACTGTTTATTTATTGTATTGGATCATTTGCTTCCGCACTTATTGTTTATTGACTCTTGTTATTATGGATTTGGACATGTGTTAGATTAGTTTATTATCTTGTTCTTGATATCCTTACAACCGTAATGTGACTGTGGATGGATACTTCCTACCCACAGGTAGCATGGTTGGCTATGTTACGTGCCCATCCTTGCGTACTCTGGGAAGCGGGGCGTGACATACATGCTATATAATTCATTTTATACCTATTTAAATAAATACCATACCTATAGTTTAAATCTAGTACCCCATGTTTAATTTTATAACATTTCGATGTTCTGTTTGCATCCGTTTATATCATTTTAAATCTAGATCATGAAAACTTATCTTATGACATACTAGTTTACATTATATTGTATCCATATCATTTAAAATATATATCGTCGTAATATTTATTATTATTATCTTTAATTAGTTTATAATCTGCATTTTATAATGTTATACATTTGAAAATATTATAGTTTACGCATGAAACGTCGTCGCAAAGCGGATACGACAAATCTGAAATTTACTGTATACCTTACCTTATAAAATTCATTATAAATCATAGAAAAATCATTAGTATACGTTCTTTAGTTTGTTGCGAAGCTAACTCAGAGTACTATAACTCTATGAAATATTTACTTGCAAAATAGATTGTTTAAATAACGTAAAATGCAAATGATTATTTCTCTAAACTGCTGTCCAGGGAAATTCCAGCAGCAAACTTTCAAGTTCGAATGTTCATAGATTTTTGTAGGGACAACCTGAGATACTTATACTTATAAAAATTAAAACCTTATTGAATTATCTTTGTTTTGGTATAAGACACGTCCCTTTTGGAGAACTTTTGTTATTTTAAAGCTATTTTACAAATCAGGGTGACGCTGAATTTCTGAATGGAACTTTCTTGTGCATGGTTAATCAATACCAGTTATTAATCTCTTTGAATATGCTATCCATACTAATATTATTATATCATATTTATATCACATATTGCTTAGTTGTACATCCCACATTACCATTTTATAGTTTTATAACTTTTCGGATACCCGTTTGCATCCATCGCATTTAAGATACATATAATTGCATCCATAGATCACATTACTACATAATACTGTGATATTAACACTCCATATTTAATAAATTGCATCCTAATTAATATTGGAACTATAAATGTAACCCTAATCGATAACTGTGCATCCATATCCTTGAAATTATATCTATTTGCATACCATATCACATTATTCCATTTTGTTGTTATATTAGTACCCCATACTTGTTTTGTGTACCCATACTGATTATAGTTTGATTATGAGTACCCACGTGATACTTGTGCACCCTGACATGACTTGCTACACCTATTACTTGACCCGACATGGTACCGTACAACTCTTGACATGACATGACACCTAAATACACTACTTGACCTGACCTGATGTACCATGACTTGACCCGTTACCTGATCTTGTGTCTAATGCCAACAAACCTGACATGTAGTCCTCACGGACCGTTCCTGTTGTCTATCCAGACAAAGCTGCTCTTACCTGATCTTGTGTTGGCATTAGTCCTTGATTACGGAATACCTGACTTGACACATATAACTTGGGGGCATGGGGAAATCAATGATGAAATTCTGACTTGTAATTCGACAGTTGCTCGCTTATACTGATCAGTTTTAGAGGCTAGGCCCGCCTCGTGACGATGCTGCTGACATCGTTGGTCTGTATTCATTTCCTGTTAGTGCCTAGCGGCACGTCTCGGTTTCAGCCCAAGAGTCTGTAGACCGTGGTCCCGGGCATGCACGGGATACTATTGAGTTACATCGATGATTCATCAAATTGATTTCAAAGACTTGAGAGTATTTAACCCAATAGACCAGTTTAGATTACTCACTGCACACTACCTGTCACTGCCCTGATTTATATTACTGTTACAATTGCTTTACCTTTTATGATTATACTTGCATGTCTTGCTACCCTGTTTATAAATTATTGCTTGATATTATGACGGGCTGACGTCCGGGTTTTGCATGGCCCAGATCCTCTACCTTTGTTGCAGACTGGTCAGGAGTATTGCCGCTGTTAGACCGAGCGGTGAAGATCCTATCGGTATGCAGTTTTACTTTCCAGGTGGTTCACTTATTGTATCTTTTGCTTCCGCATATTCTCATTTCTTGACTCATTTATTCTGGCTCATGGACATGTACTAGATAGTTTAGTTTACTTCATGTTCTTGATATCTCTACAGCCGTAATGTGACTGTGGAAGGATTTTTCCTATCCACAGGTAGCATGGTTGGCTATGTCACGTGCCCATCTTAGCGTACTCTGGGAAGCGGGGCGTGACATGGTTCTTTTGGTATCAGAGCCATGGGATATATGTTAATCGAGTTTGATTCTTTTGTAGTTGGGTAATGGACCCAATATACGAATCAGAATACTCGTGATTAAGAACATGTCCTGCCACATTGCTATCATGATTCTTGAATCATATCTTTCTCTTATCCTTTGCCTTGACGATATGCAAACCATTTTGCATCTCGACTTGAAACCTTTTTGGTTCCCTATTGTTTCTCCCTGTTCCTTGATTCTGATACTAGGATTTGGGCGACTTGAGTGGAGTTATGTGATTGTAACTATGAACTGCAGCATGGTTACAATGCGGTACTCTATTTAAGTAACTTGGAGTCCTAGTCTTGATTCACTTCCTTGTTTCATGATCGATATATTACCTTGCTTATCTTGCTTTCCAGTTCATGTTTTATCGCAAGCTTGAATTCTGTTTACCGTGCTTATCTTCTTCAGTGTTTGGCTTCAGGTGAAATCGTTTCAGGTATCCTACTTGATCATGTCTTCCCCGCATTAGAATTATTCAATTCTGGTGTATCTCTTTGTTTGTTGTTGTCTTGGGAATGGATTTTCTCGGCACTTTCCACGCTCACATTGATTGTAGGGCAAAGAAAGTGATTTTCTAGATTCCTGGACATCCGGAATTTGTTTTTCTGGAGGAAGCAGTTCTGTCGGGCCAGTCGAGGTTAGCGCTAAGCCGACAAATAATGTTCTTTCGTCGATGGAAGTTGATAAGGATGAAGCGCCAGCTGTTGTTCGAGATTTCATGGACGTGTTCGAGGACATCTCGGGTTTACCGCCAAAATAAGATGTGGAGTTCGAGATCGATCTTGTTCCTGGTGCAGCGCCAATCTCAAAGGCGTACTATCCGACGGCACCAGTGGGGTTAGAAGAAGTAAAGAAGCAGGTTACCGAATTGCTAGAGAAGGGTTAAACTCGCAGCAGCAATTCACCTTGGGGAGCTCCAGTTCTTCTAGTCAAGAAAAAAGATGGCACAAGGAGAATGTGCATCGATTATCGAGAATTAAACCGGGTGACTATTAAGAACAAGTACCCGATCCCTCGCATTGGCGAATTGTTCGAGCAACTTAGTGGCGCGAGGGTATTCTCGAAGTTGGATTTGCGGTCCAAATATCATCAGGTCCGAGTTAAATCAGAAGATATTTGCAAGGCTGCATTCCGAACTTGGTATGGACATTACAAGTATTTAGTGATGCCATTCGCAGTCACGAATGCACCGGCGATATTTATGGACTTGATGAACCGAATCTTTTCACCGATCTTGGACCAGTTTATAGTGGTGCTCATCGATGATAGTCTGGTCTACTCGGGGAGCATTGAAGAGCATGCGGAACACTTGAAGATCGCACTGCAGACATTGAGGCAAGAAAGATTATATGCAAAGATGAGCAAGTGCAAGTTTTGGCTTGAAGAAGTGAAGTTTTTGGGGCACGTCGTATCCGGAGATGGAATCGCCGTTGACCCCGAAAAGATTGCAGCAGTTCGAGATTGGCCGATTCCGAAGAACGTTGCTGAGATCAGAAGCTTTCTTGGACTTGCCGGGTATTACAGAAGGTTCGTGGAGAATTCTGCTCGTTTGGCTGAGCCTCTGACCAAGCTTACGCGCAAGTAAGTACCATTTGTGTGGATGGATAGGTGTGCGTCAACTTTTAGGGCGTTGAAATATAGATTGATAACCGCTCCTATTCTGACCGTGCCAGACAGTTCCGGAGGATTGGTGATTCACAGCGACGCATCTGAGAAAGGATTGGGATGTGTTTTGTTGCAGCATGGGAAAATTATAGCTTATGCATCGAGGTAGTTGAAGACCCATGAGAAGAATTACTCAACTCATGACTTGGAGCTAGCAGCTGTGATTTTCGCTTTGAAGATTTGGTGACACTACTTGTTGGGCGAAAGGGTCGAAGTATTCACCGATCACAAAAGCCTAAAGTACGTGTTCACATAAAAAGAGCTTAACATGAAGCAGCGTAGATGGTTGGAGCTGATGGCTGACTACGATCTTGATCTTAAATACCATCCGGGAAAAGTTAATGTAGTGCCAGATGCGCTTAGTCGGTTGCCAGCAATTCGGATGTTGACTGCACAGAAGGAGCTTATCGAGGATTTTCGGAGATTCGAGTTGGAGATCATGCTACCGCATTCTTCGGGACAGTTGATGCAGCTGCAAGTACAGTCATCGTTAATCGAGAGTATTAAAGCAGCGAAATTGCAGGACCCAAGATTGCAAAAGTTTCGAGAACAGGTTGAAGCTAGACTTCGCACGGACTTATTGATTCATGAGGATGGTTCGTTGTGGTATGGTAGCCGTTTGTGTGTGCTAAAGGGAGACATCTGCGAAGAAGTTATGAAGGAGGCGCACAGTTCCGCATATTCCGTACATCTAGGAGGCATGAAGATGTACCAAGATATACGGCAACATTTCTGGTGGGAAGGCATGAAACGGGAGATTGCCCGCTTTGTGGCAAAGTGCTTGGTGTGTCAGCAAGTCAAGGCTGAACATCAAAGGGTTGCCGGTTTATTGCAACCGCTTCCAATTCTTCAGTGGAAGTGGGAACATATAACCATGGATTTCGTGACGGCTATACCGCGGAGTCCAAAAGGCAAATGCAGTTGGGTGATTGTTGATCGATTGACCAAGGTAGCTCATTTCATAACATTTCGAGTTGGTCAATCAGCAGAAGCTTTGGTAGAGCGGTACATGCAGGAGATAGTAAGATTGCATGGAGTACCGGTGAGCATCGTGTCCGACCGTGACACTCGTTTCTTATCACATTTTTGGAAGAGCTTACAGGAAAGTTTAGGGACTCGATTGAAATTTAGCACAGCTTATCATCCTCAGGAAGATGGCCAGTCGGAGAGAACGATCCAAACTCTTGAAGACATGTTGAGAGCTTGCATGTTAGACTTCAAGGGTTCTTGGGAGGATCATCAACATTTGGTGGAGTTTTCTTACAATAACAGTTTCCAGGCGACTATTCAGTTGGCTCCATTCGAAGTATTGTATGGTCGCCAATGTCGTTCACCTGTTTGTTGGGACGATGTTGGGGAACGAAGATTTTTTGGACCGAATTTGATCGTGCAAACAGTTGAGAAGGTTAACACTATCCGGAATCATATGAAAGCAGCATAAGACCGACAGAAGAGTTAGGCAGATACGTTGAGAAGACCTCTAGAGTTCGCCGTTGGTGATTTGGTATTCTTGAAGGTATCACCGACTAAAGGGGTGATTCGTTTTGGAAGTCGAGGAAAGCTTGGTCCTCGATTCGTTGGACCTTTTGAGATTTTGAGCGTGTTGGAGAAGTGGCATATCGTTTGGTATTACTACAATCTTTGGTGAATGTTCATAACGTGTGTTACGTACCTCAACTCCATAGGTATGTTCGAGATGAAACACATGTGTTGGATCATTCGGAGCAGACTGTACGAGAAGATTTAACCTTTGAGGAGCGACCGATGTCAATTGTGGATCGAAGAGAAAAGGTTCTTATGAACAAAGTTATCCCTCTTGTACTTGTTTCTTGGGGTGATCACTCACATGGAGAACCAACCTGGGAACGAGAAGATGAAATCCGGCAGAAGTTTCCACATCTATTCTTGAAATTTCTTGTTTGTTTATCCTATCTTGTTCTTGGAATTTCGAGGATGAAATTCTTTTGTAGTTGGGTATAATATAACACCCGAGTTCATTTATACCAATTCCAGTTCTCGTATTTTCTTTATTCGTGATATTTCTTGATTTAGCGTATCTTGGGCGCGAATGGTATTTTACACTTTATATTGCATTCGACCCGACCCGCTTGTTTGAACCTATTTGACTCTTATTTATAAATTATCTTGACTTGTTGCATGGACTAGTACATCTCATGATTTAGTATATACTGATATTTTGTCTAGTATCGCATCTTTTGCATATAACAATTTAAATCACGAAAAATAATTTAAAATTGCATTTCATAGCCTGCTTGATACCCCTAACCTTGTGGTAGCGTCATTGCATCGTGTTCTCGTCCCGTTCAGTGAAACGGACGTGTTTGGATGGCTACGCGCACGTACGTGCGTCCATTCTTAGGGGTATGCATTTCTGTTACATAATCTTTCATTTTAATTTTTGGAACTTGCTAATAATTTACATATTTCAAATCCAAAATTTTAGACCCGACCCGGACATGTTTTGGACTAAATTTGTATTTACCAGAAAATCCAATTTTTATTTCATCTAATATCTTTATTAAAATTTAACAGTTTAAAATATTTATAACTTACAAAATCTTTTTAAATTAAAATCTAAACCTTAATAACAACCCATTTCTCTCTCTCTCTCCTCTGCATATATATATGTATATATGTTTTATTTATTTATTTTTCTTTCCTTATTTAATACACAGCCTCTTCTTCTTCTTCTTTTTTCTTTCTTTTTCTTGATTCCGGTGATCACCGCCGGAGCCGTGCTCGTCGCTGAAGATTCGAGTGATCCAGTGAACGTACCTAACTTGCGTGATCACCCTCGTGCGTTGTTTGGAACCGTTCCGTGTACCGTGCGCGCGTCGCCACATTTCACCGACGAAGGACGTTCCGTACACATCCGTTCTTGTTCCGTCTAGGCAAGTTAATCTTGCTACATGCTATATAGTTCATTTTATACCTATTTAAATAAATACTATACCTATAGTTTAAATCTAGTACCCCATGTTTAATTTTATAACGTTTCGATATTCCGTTTGCATCCGTTTATATCATTTTAAATCTAGATCATGAAAACTTATCTTTTGACATACTAGTTTACATTATACTGCATCCATATCATTTAAAATATATATCGTCATAATATTTCTTATTATTATCTTTAATTAGTTTATAATATGCATTTTATAATGTTATACATTTGAAAATATTATAGTTTACGCATGAAACGTCGTCGCAAAGCGGATACGACAAATCTGAAATTTACTGTATACCTTACCTTATAAAATTCATTATACATTATAGAAAAATCATTAGTATACGTTCTTTAGTTCGTTGCGAAGCTAACTCAGAGTACTATAACTCTATGAAATATTTACTTGCAAAATAGATTGTTTAAATAACATAATATGCAAATGATTATGTCTCTAAACTGCTGTTCAGGGAAATTCCAGCAGCAAACTTTCAAGTTCGAATGTTCATAGATTTTTGTAGGGACAACCTGAGATACTTATACTTATAAAAATTAAAACCTTATTGAATTATCTTTGTTTTGGTATAAGACACGTCCCTTTTGGAGAACGTTTGTTATTTTTAAGCTATTTTACAAATCAGGGTGACACTGAATTTCTGAACGGAACTTTCTTGTGCATGGTTAATCAATACCACTTTTATAGTTATTAATCGCTTTGAATATGCTATCCATACTAATATTATTATATCATATTCATATCACATATTCCTTAGTTGTACATCCCACATTACCATTTTATAGTTTTATAACTTTTCGGATACCCGTTTGCATCCATCGCATTTAAGATACATATAATTGCATCCATAGATCACATTACTACATAATACTGTGATATTAACACTCCATGTTTAATAAATTGCATCCTAATTAATATTGGAACTATAAATGTAACCCTAATCAATAATTGTGCATCCATATCCTTGAAATTATATCTATTTGCATACCATATCACATTATTCCATTTTGTTGTTATATTAGTACCCCATACTTGTTTTGTGTACCCATACTGATTATAGTTTGATTATGAGCACCCACGTGATACTTGTGCACCCTGACATGACTTGCTACACCTATTACTTGACCCGACATGGTACCGTACAACTCTTGACATGACATGACACCTAAATACACTACTTGACCTGACCTGATGTACCATGACTTGACCCGTTACCTGATCTTGTGTCTAATGCCAACAAACCTGACATGTAGTCCTCACGGACCGTTCATGTTGTCTATCCAGACAAACCTGCTCTTACCTGATCCTGTGTTGGCATTAGTCCTTGATTACGGAATACCTGACTTGACACATATAACTTGGGGGCATGGGGAAATCAATGATGAAATCCTGACTTGTAACTCGACAGTTGCTCGCTTATACTGATCAGTTTTAGAGGCTAGGCCCGCCTCGTGACGATGCTGCTGACATCGTTGGTCTGTACTCATTTCCTGTTAGTGCCTAGCGGCACGTCTCGGTTTCAGCCCGAGAGTCTGTAGACCGTGGTCCCGGGCATGCACGGGATACTATTGAGTTACATCGATGATTCATCAAATTGATTTCAAAGACTTGAGAGTATTTAACCCAATAGACCAGTTTAGATTACTCACTGCACACTACCTGTCACTGCCCTGATTTATATTACTGTTACAATTGCTTTACCTTTTATGATTATACTTGCATGTCTTGCTACCCTGTTTATAAATTATTGCTTGATATTATGACGCGTTGACGTCCGGGTTTTGCATGGCCCAGATCCTCTACCTTTGTTGCAGACTGATCAGGAGTATTGCCGCTGTTAGACCGAGCGGTGAAGATCCTATCGGTATGCAGTTTTACTTTCCAGGTGGTTCACTTATTGTATCTTTTGCTTCCGCATATTATCATTTCTTGACTCTTTTATTCTGGCTCATGGACATGTACTGGATAGTTTAGTTTACTTTATGTTCTTGATATCTCTACAGCCGTAATGTGACTGTGGAAGGATTTTTCCTATCCACAGGTAGCATGGTTGGCTATGTCACGTGCCCATCTTAGCATACTCTGGGAAGCGGGGCGTGACATCACCCCTCGTAGTCCGTATTTTGGGAAGCGGGGCGTGGCATGGTTTTGTTGGTATCAGAGCCAGGTTTAGATTGAGATTACAGTTCCCAGCTAAGGCTTGACAATTTAAGCCATCCTTTCGGTTTAGATTGTAAACTTGTTATCCTTGATCTTGATTCATATAGTGTGTTTTGCTACATATTTTGATCCATCCGCTAGAGTTTTGGGTGACTCAGTAGAGTCATATGATTGTAACTATGAACTGCAGCATAGTTACAAGGCAGCACTTTGCTTGAGTGACTTGGAATTCTACATTTGATTTCTACTCGTTCGAGTTTCACCTCACCATATATTCTTGTTTCGTTGTTCATTCTATATCTTATTCTGATTCTTATATCTTGTACCTTATGTCGTCCTAAAATTTGTTGTTACAGGACCATGATTTCCAACAACTTCGTCCTCCTCCATTACCCAGAATCAGACCATCGAGATTTTGGGTGTACTGCAAGGTTTGATGGAAGCCCAGGAGCGAACAAACGATCTCTTACCTGAAGGACTAAGAAGGCAAATGACTCAAGCACCAGAAGGAGTCCCCAATCGTAGGGGAATACCTTTTAAACAAGAAGGTGACGTGCAAATGAAGCGCTCATTTGTTACTCGGCAACGGAAGTAGCAGAGAGCCCAACGTTGTGGTTATTGCAAAAGGCCAGGATACCTTCAGAGGGACTGTCGCCAGGCCAAAGGGCGGTGCTTGATTTGTGAATCCGGCAAACATCTTATCAATGGTTGCCCTCGAAGGAAAGAGCTATAAGGAGGAGATTCTCCACGCTCTCCACTTTTGCTAAGTAACTTGGTTGTTTCGTACTTAAATTTCGAGGATGGCACGGACCCAGCACAAAATTTAGAGAGTGCAAAGATTTAAATATCGACGTAGAGTTATCACTTTTCCTGCTTTCAATAAAGATATTGTTACTCTATTTTAGTAGTTGTTTCCTTCCGTTTAAATCTTGTATCTGTTGAAGTTCTAGTTTGAATGCAATAAAGTTGTGGATGGTGACTAATTACTTTTGTTTGACTCACTACATTTAGACCCTAAGCTTAGTCGACATCATGGTTCATCACCGCATCCTTGACTCTCTTTTCAATTAGGTGGAATCTTGCCGCATACTCCTGTCTAAAATTGTCAAACTCTATGCTCCTACTAAATTTATATCTCTCCCTGATTTTGAATCCGATTTTCATTCTTTATCTTTATGTCATTCTGGACAACCCAATTTCTATTTACGTTCTTTCATTCGGGTGCTTGCTCATGGCGTTGCTCTTCAGTATATAGACCGAAATCCATCCTCCGGCAAGTATACTATATATTACCAGTGTTATTTTCCGTTGATATAATTATAATTAGTACAATTACGATTTTAAAATTTTAGAGTTTTGCTTATTTATGGTTAGTTAGATTTTCATTATGTGTTGATAAGTAATTTTAGTTTTACTTACTGTCCCGAAGTTCCCTACTATTTCCAAGCTTTTAAATTGTTTTTGATTTACATTATATATTTTATTTTATAGTGAAATTTCTATACTAATGCTTTCAGTTTACATGTCACTTTTGTTGTTTTCATTACTATCTCGCTTATTCTTCATTTTTTGTGACACTTTTACTTTATACGTATTCTAAAGTTATTTGGTACTTGTTTGAATTATAGTTTCACCAAAATAGTTCCAATTCTTCAGGCTTATCAGCCAATCCTTCACTATTGTTTATTATTGTTATTCTATTTTTCCTTGTATTGCAAATATAGTTTATCATTATAAATGGTTATGAATTTTGCTTACTTATGCCTATTCTTTTAGTTGTGCTACTTCTTCTATATATATATATATATATATATATATATATATATATATATATATATATAGAGAGAGAGAGAGAGAGAGAGACCCTTGATTTTCATCAAGTTACTTTTGCATAAATCGCTATATAATAGTATTTGATTTTGTTGCTTCTCGCATTACATTTTATAGCTTATCGTTTATTTTAATTTCGAGGACGAAATTTTCTTTAAAGGGGGTATGATGTAATACCCGGTTTATATTGTACTCTATCTTGTGTATTATTAGTAATAAATTCTTTTAAAATATTTTCCCCAAACGATTTTTTCCTATACTTTTCCTGTGACTCAAATTTCCTAATTAGTTCTAATGAGAATCCCATTAAACCTATTTTTCCTTATCATATTATTTTCCTTATATCTATTCTATTTTATTTTTCCTAATTATTTAAGTTTAAACCCTAATCCAAATCCTCGGCCCGAACCCTCACTCCCTCTTTCCCTCTCTTTAATTCCCCAACACAGCCCTCTAAACCCTCCCTAGCTCCAGACCCGACCCGAACACTCACCCCTCTCCTCCTTCTTCTCCCCCTCATTATGTCCCGCCTCTTTCCCCCAGCGACCACGTCCCCACTCTTCCATCTCCTCAACGTCCCCCTCCCCTCGCGCTCCACGAGACCCGCGCCCACACTCCAACGGCCGCGCCCACTTCCCCACTCCCGCGAGACTCTCTCCCCTCAACAACCCACGATCCCCTTCGCTTCGCCTCCCTCTCTTCTCACAACCGAACCTCTCTCTCTCTCTTCATCTCTCTCTCTTTCTCGTTCCCTCTCTCCCGCTCTCTTTCCCCTCTCGCCCCATCTTCTTCCTCAACCCCGCGACAACCCAACCCCGAGCCTATCTCACCACCGCGCTCGAACCCACGCGAGGACCCACGCTCGCGCTCTCATCATCACCGTCGCCGACTCCTCTCAACCACCTCGAGCTCACACCCTCCACCCTGATCAAACCACCAACTTCTCATCCCCTAACCTCCGGCGAACCAACAACACCTCCAACGAGACCGCGCAGCCACCACCTCCTCTCCCCGAGCACCCTCGATCTGCACCACTCCTCCTTCTTCTCTTTCTCCTCCTCCATCGACCAAGCTTCGCCTTCGCCGCCGGCCGCCTCCAAGAGCACCAGCGACCACCTCTGCAACCACCACGTCGCTGCCACGGTCCCTCGCCACGACCAACGACGCTTTCAAACCTCCAAGCCGACCCAACTCCATCCCCGGAGCTCCACCTTCATCTCGAGCCCACCATCGTCTCGACGCCGACGCGCTCCTCCAACATGATCCCCTTGCCACTACTTTACCTCCCCAGCCCACTCCACCATCCAAACTTCCCTACGAACTCCCCCTGCACCAACCCAACCGCCTGCCACCCTTGCCTATAAGCCATCGCCGGAGCCCCTCAGCCACCGCCGACACCAACGAAGACCTCCATATCACCAGAGCTATCCTCCTCCGCTTTTCCAAGCCGAGCCCCTCTCCCAGCTGCCAATCTTCGCCACCCATCTCCGACGACTGCCGATGCCCCTCGCCGCCGACAGCTCCGCTGCGACCACCGTCGTCGCCTCGTCAAGCCAAGCCTCGTAGTTGCTATGCCCAAGCTCCACTTCAAGCCCAAGCACCCCATCTCACCGAGCTCACCTCGTTGCTGTTGCTACGGCCATGCCGTTTCCGGTGTCGTGTTGTTATTGCTGCCTCGTTGTCGCCATGCCTAGCCCGTGTGTGCTCGTGTCGCGCTTATCGTCATCAGGCAAGTTTCAAAACTTGCTTATCATGTTATGATTGCCTTTACAATTAATTATAAACGTAATTGAATTGTGATTCGAACCCAATAGCGAACGTTTGCGTTAATTGTGCTAATGAAGCCCGACTAGGAATTATGACCATGTTGATATCACGTAGAAATATAGGGATAATAACTAGTTTCGATTAAGTGAGGAAAACATGTGTTTTGTTTGATACCGAATGCTTAACCTAGGCATTCGATACGAATCCTAAGCAAAAACCTACTCTAATATGGTGAAACTCATGATCGATGAAACCCTGCGTGATTAACGAACATCGTATATAAATTTGGTTGTAAAATAAAATTTGGTTACCTCCCCTAAAACGACAACCCAATAACCCTTGTGAAAGCTGATTTTTCTTGGACAAGCTGAACGGTTAAAATCATAATAAATTATCTATATATCGGATCTCAGAGTGCTATGGCTAGTATCGAGGCCAACAGATAAACCTACACCACCCCATAATTCATCTTTGCATTTTGATAAGTTATAATAATGAATACTGAGGCGATTCGCGGCCCTGAACTGCAGTCCGGGACAGTGTTTCATTTTGGATAGTAGATTTTGAACACCTGTGCACCCCCGCTTTAAACTGAAAATGCGCGGAACCCCATATGATCACATAGATAATTTAATTAGATAACACATGAATCTAGTCCCGTATATTTTCACCGTTGTTTGATATTTAGTTTGCATTTTAGAATACCGTTGTGTTCTGTAGTGACCTCTCTTACACCGTCATATTGAACATGACCTAACTTCTAATACAGGAATTCTATCAATAATCCGTTTGATGCTTTGGAAACGTAACAGAAAAATCTACATACTATTTAACTGTAGTGTTGCCTAATTATGCTCCCAACTGGGAGTAAAACGTGTTACGAAACGGACTTTCAGTTCAGAAATTGGATTTCCAGCAGTGAACACTTAAAATGAAATGGCCATAACTAGCGAACCTGAAACCCTATTGACGCAAAACCAATTTTGATGGACAGATAATTAAAACATACTGCTTACCCCTTTTACATTGTTTTGCTTAATTCTGCACGCATGATTTATAATAAATTTTGCAAATGGTATGACACTGGCTACTATGTTATATTCTCATTATAATTAATTGCATTCTCATCATATCATGTAGCGGTTATATCCTCATTGAATAGTGGTCATGAAGCATTGATAACCTAGTGATCGTGTACATTACCCAGTGATAGATATTAGTGATTAGATTGTGGCAAGTACGTTGTGTTAAAGCGTGAATGAATAAATGAAGTGACACGTACTTGTACACAATCAGCGGAACCAGTTAAATTATTGCATTATCGACGCCTATGGGGAATATGTAAGTGTAACTATAACTGGAGTGGGACGGTTATGGAGCACTTATATTAGTGTCATAGGTAAGGCGTCAAACACTGTCCATTTATCTTGGGTACCAGTCGAGACATGCTTGATGGAGATCCTGTCTCCAGTTCTCGCGTAGACTTATCATGGACCGACTAGTATTTGGGTTTATGATCGGTATTTGATGCAGACCGTGGGTGTGGGGTAGTTTGAGTGTGAGTTCAACGGAATCTCGAGAGTCCCATCGCCGGCATATACAACGATTCTGGGAGTCATATAGGTGATATTACTGATTATTAGCGAGCGTGATTCGGGCCCGTGTTCCCTTGGCCATGGGGCCTTACCCTTGGGTTGGGGATACTCCTGCGTGGTTGACGCTCACACTTGGACTGACGATAGATTTAGCGACCTGGACAGTGAGACTTAGAGACTGGTAGGTTTAGTGATATAGTCATGCATTGATTACTGATTCGATATACCTACTTTACTGGTTACATGTACCGATTATTTCATGCTCATGCCATCACTCAATGTTTGCTGTTTCATGTTCATCATTATTGTACGTGTTTACATATGTATTTATATATATTGCTGTTGTGTCGCGCTGACGACCTGAGTATGCATGCTCAGAGTGACAAGTGGACTTAGCTCGAATCAGGATCTGTCGTACCTCGAGGATATTTCGGACATCTAGATCAGCCACGCCAGTGCTGTCTTTCCTTGATTTCTATCTGGTTAGTTTTTGTATCTGTTTTGATAGTATCTAGTGACTGCATTTCTCATTACCTGTGCATTGATTACTGATTACCACGTAATGCTAGAAGCCCAAGTGTGACTACGGCAGGATATTTCCTTGACCGTAAGAGCATAGCTGGCCTTGTCACCCATCGTATTCCGTATTTTGGGAAGCGGGGCGTGACACAACCCTTTAATTGATAACTAACTTATATCCCTCTAGAAAACTCACAAGGGAATGACATACCCCATCACATACACTATGGCTTCACAGCACGATATGCTAGGTTACAAGTTTAGCTAAAATGAAACAATTACATTAAAATACCTTTACTTTTATAAAAAAAATGTTTTTAATCAATATTTTTAAGACATTTGCAATTGCGCCTTTACAACCCTTTTAGGGGAACCCATTTACGAATGGTGTTGGTTATCTCTCGTCCTTGGGATAGTAGAGTGAGATACAGAACTTCTCACGGAGAATTCGGTCTCGAAAGGAAATAAAAAACGATTTAATAAAATATGACTTTTCAAACAAATTAAAACTTTGGAAAATTTATATAAAATTATGAATCCATATTTTTAATAAAAACAATTTGTGAAAATTATCTTTTAAAATGAAAGATTGAAATTTTAATAAAATATCACCAATTTTCCAAAAGTAGTAGTTTTCATAAAAACACCATAAACTCTTAAAAGCTAAGTTTTATCACTAAAATACCACTAAAACTAAAATATATTTTCATAAAAACTCTTAATATTATAAATCACGCTCGAGAATTATTTTTAAACAGTATTAAAGTATTTTTCATAAAACCCCTCAAGAAATATAAACACAATTAAAACAAATTAAAATAAATCTTTAAGGACAATAGATTAAAATAGGTTTAGACGATATCATTTCTCTTGAGCTCCAGGAAGCCGAAGAAAGTGGGTGCTTGCCTACTCAGATTAGACAATATTGTAACTTAACGGAGTTATCAATGGTAATTGTCTTGGAAAAGAACACAAATCCTGCCGTCCATGTGCAGCAGTTATCCGATTACTCCCGAACTTAAGAATTTCAACAGTTAAATCTATTCACAAGAAATGACTATAATCTGAATACAAACTCGAACATAACTCAAATGTGAACTAGAACTTGAACTTAAATTGGTTACTTGAAGTTAACATGAATACCTGAACCCAATGTCTACTCTTGAACTGACTTGACTCGAACCATGAATACATGAACGCCTAACACGAATACTTGATCTTGACATGAACTCAATCTTGCAACTTGATATATTCATGGATTCGGATAAGACTGGTAATTTTAACTATAATTTAGAATATAAGGGGTGTTGGGGTAGTTCAAGTGCGAATCCAACGAAATCTCAGGAGTCTTCCTAGATCATAAATTCATGTCTACTAACACAAGCAATCTATCACGGGCCCATATTTTTTTACTCCTGAATTATAGCCTGTTGAGTTTGGAATAGTTCAACACTAGGTTGAAGTCTCGTTACTAATACTTGATTCGGACTCATGGTTCCTTACCCCTGAATTACAGCCTGTTGGGTTCGAGAACACTGTTGAGATTGGTTGATATTCACTCTTGAATTTACGTTAAATTAGTTTACCCATGTAGAGATCTTTTAGGACACTGACATGCACTTCATATTCACTATACCTACACCACACGGCCATGCTATACTATTTTGCTATGCCCACATTACCTTACCATGCTTATAAACATATTGTCATGCTCATGATACCTTACCAATAGAACTGCATGTTACATAGAATTATCATACTTATATTAAATGACATATTTAAACACCATATCTTCTAATCCATTGCTTCATGATATCCATATTCCGACTTGTCATTATACTTTTATACTTCACACCTTTTCTTAAGAACTTACCGAGCGAAAGTTCGCCGACGGGCATCCACCCATCTCTTTCTTTTTGGATGTTTGTCGGGTGGTATAGATACTTAGGAGATAGAAACGACTGCAGAGGATTACGATCAGACCACTACTCAAGTTTAGTTTAACTCGTCTCTTCTTCCAGTTTATGTATGCGACATGTTTAGGCATTTCTGTTCTTGTATTTGCTTTTTAGTTGAAGTCATGTATTATAAATATATCAAATTTGAATGTAAATAAAGTTATTAAAGTTTAAATCTCATGTTAATTTCTTGTCATTTTATATTGCTCAATTACGCTTAGCGTATTTATTCCGGAAAATGACATTTTCGAAATAAATACGTCGCAGGTCTCGTCACATGCCGTCACCGTCTTTTGGGAAACGGGATGTGACATAACCTTTGTCATCTTGAGTCGATGCGGCAGTCGTCTGAACGATGTTGTGTTTTCTTAGATCCTTTAGTCAACATATTTAGCCCTATTAGAAAAATCAAAATAAAATCATTTGAGATAATAATAACTCATATTAAAGTAAATATTAATCTAAAACCATATTGTTGATTAATATGTGTGAGAAAGAGAACGTCATAATACACCAATTCTTCCTTTTCTCTTATCCTTTTCTTGTTCCAATGTTTTGATGTTGAACTAACGATGAGTTCTTTTTTCAAGAGAAAATTCTTTATTTATTCCTTTGTTTTGTTGTTGAAAAAACAATCAACTTTTTTTCCAAGAAAGAAAGTGGGTTTGTGGGCAGTGGGTTGTTGCTAATTTAATGGAGATAGTTTTTTAGCTGATAAATTTTTTGAAAAGGAAATTATATATTTTTTCTTTTAAATGGATACGGGTTATTATGAGGGGAAAGAGTAATTAGCATTCTAATTTTATTTTTAATTTTTGGTTAGGAAAAATAAGAAAATCGTATAGCCATTTTGTAAGAATGTAGTTGAAATTGAATTTTCAATTTTGGAACCCCTTCTTTTAACATTATAATAGTAGAGATTAATCTATATAATCCTTTATTCCCTTCTCTAAAATGCATTTGTATCTCTCCCCGTAAATATCTCTCTCTCCTCTCTTTTTTTTTGAAAAATTATTCTGTGTTTTGAATACAATATGTTGCTTTTTAGATTCAATTGACTTGCTAACATCGACGGACAGACAGACTGGCCATATGCATGAGTGTCCAAAACATTCCACAGGATAAAGGTTTACCAATTTTCTTTTGATGCCCAAGTCAAGATGGAATTTGATCGAGCAAAATGTCATAAGTAAATTAAGATTAATGGTGCATAGTATTTAGTATCTGATATTTAAGATTTATTTGAACTACATCTTAAACTAGAATCTTTTTCGGAGGATTTTAGAAGAGGCCTGGAGATTGATCAAATTGCCACACAAATCTTCATATATCTTTATTAATAATAATCTTTTATGTATCTGTCATATCATACTCTGTCAAGACTTCAGAAAAAATTATGAACCCAACAAAGCTGATCCGATTGCACGTGAAAATTACATTTCTCGCAATATATCTTGTAATGAAGAAATTATTCGATGTTCCGGATGTAATACACTCGAACACGAGAGAGAAAGAGATGGAGGAATTCAGACAGTCTAGGTATGATCTGTATTCTTATTTCTCTCTCTCATGGTCGGTTGCATATAATCGGCACACAGTAGATGATAATGCTCAATATTGGCGATACGAGATCAGGACGCGTGGCTGATGACGTGTCCCAAGACCCGGAAGGAAGGGCCTACAGAGACCGACCAGGCCACCCTTGTACCCAACCTGCAAGCACAAGTTGGCCCTCCACGGGGCCCCGTGCAAATTTGCCTCCTCGGTCCCTCAGCTCGTCCCGGGCTGCCACAGGACCAAGATTCCTCAACTCTCTTGCTCGGTTCCGAGCTCCCCAGCCAAGGCCGTCTTCCTCGGCCCCTCCGACTAGCTCCACCGCTCACAGGCGTAACCGCCGTCCCGCGAATCTCGCCATGCGCGGATTCCCCGCCAGCAACATCCCACATTCCACGCCTCCGCGATCCCCATTAATGGGCGATCCGCTCTCTACTCGAACGGGACGCCGGGAGCGTAACTGCTGGCGAGATTCTCGCGCCTGCTGCTGCGTGCCATCACCGCTATATAAACCCCCATCACAGTGAGGTCAAGTAAGCCATTTTTACTCCACTTAGCCGTTACTCTGCTCGGATCTAATACTAACTTGATCGTCGGAGGGTCCTCGGTGATACCAAACCATCCCGGGACTTCTTTGCAGGTACTCAGCGCTAAACTCCTCAAATCACCAATCGCACCAAAAACCATTGAGATCCACACGCAACAGAAGATCACCACCCAAATCTATCGGGAGATCAACGGAACACAACATCTGACGGATACCCGAAAAGGACCTCCGTCGGTAGAAATTTTCGTTTTTTATTGGCCCTCCATAGAAAATTACATATTTCTTGCAATATATATATATATATATATATATATGAGAATAATGGAGAAAAGATACCATAGGAGGGAATTCCCTCCTATGGCGTCGAAAAAATACCCCCTCCACCAATTTTTCCGACGATCGGTCTCCATCATCTTCATCGTCATCATTTAAGATGTGGGTACACCAAATTTCATGTGATTCTACAACTTTTTCACCGTTGATTTAGCAATGTAAAAAGTTCTATTGTCGGTAAACCGTTAATTTTGAACCCACTAAATCAACGGTGAAAAAGTTGTAGAATCACATAAAATTTGGTGTACCCACATCTTAAATGATGACGATGAAGATGATGGGGGCCGATCGTCGGAAAAATTGGTGGAGGGGGTATTTTTTCGACGCCATAGGAGGGAATTCCCTCCTATGGCCTCTTTCCTCCATTAATCTCTCTCTCTATATATATATAGATAATCAAAAAAGTTGCAAACAAGCAACCAGAAATGAGATATATCCTCCACATTCAAGCCGGCCAACGCGGCAACCAAATCGGCGGCAAGTTCTGGGAGGTTGTATGCGACGAGCACGACATCGACCCGAGGGGCAACTACGTTGGCTCCTCCCACCTTCAGTTAGAGAGGGTGAACTCTACTACAACGAGGCCAGCGGGGGCCGCTACGTGCCGCGTGCCGTGCTCATGGACCTCGAGCCCGGCACCATGGACAGCCTCAGGACTGGACCTTTCGGCCAGATCTTCCGGCGGGACAACTTTGTGTTTGGTCAGAACGGGGCCGGGAACAACTGGGCGAAGGGGCATTATACGGAGGGCACAGAATTGATCGATTCGGTCCTTGATGTCGGGAGGAAGGAGGCCGAGAATTGCGATTGCTTGCAAGGCAAAATTCCTGCTGCAGGCAGAATTTGACACTAATTAATTAATATATATATATATATATATATATATATATATATATATATATATATATATATATGTGTGTGTGTGTGTGTGTGTGTGTTGTATTGGACTTTTCTGTATGGCAGATATCAGCTAAACTTTGATAGTACTAAAAGGATTCGGACTTCTCACTTTCTATTAGAATATATAAAATATATTGTCTCGACCATCATCATAATTTCGGAGTTTTGATGCAGTTAAAGTGAAAGGGACATTTCACACGGGCATACTCTAATATAAACAATCTTATCGGCATGATTTTGATTAAACAGGGTTTTAGATATGCCATTCATTGGGAGAAGGGACTGGATCAGGGATGGGTACGCTGCTGATATCAAAGATCAGAGAGGAGTATCCGGACCGGATGATGTTGACATTCTCCGTGTTTCCATCACCGAAGGTGTCGGATACGGTGGTGGAGCCGTACAACGCGACGCTGTCGGTGCACCAGCTGGTGGAAAATGCGGATGAGTGCATGGTGCTTGACAATGAGGCTTTCTATGATATCTGTTTCAGGACCCTCAAACTCACTAATCCCAGCTGTAAGCTCTCTTAATTATTCCCACACTTAATTAATTCCATGATATTATGTATTTTTAAGGATTATTTTAGTGGGAATGATTGTCCATGGGGCCCAATAGGGCCCAAACCAGGACAGAGTTTTGGATCCAATCGGTGACCGGACCCAGATCTGATAATGGATCTTGGATCTTTATAATAACTTGTGTACTTGGATCATGTGAATAATGAATAAAAATCTCTTTATTTCAATGTTATAAAAGTTTGTATGCCTTCATTCTTCATTTTTAAGCTATCATTAAATATTTTATAGATCTTTCAAAAGAGATTATTTTGCACTTTTTGAAAGAGAGATCACAAAGTGATATTTTGTTTGTTTTGACTATTTATATCGATTAAATGAAAATTGATGGAATGCATACCATTTGATTAGAGAACTTTAGAGATGATTTTTCTTTTTTAATAAAATTTTCTCATAAAAATAAAGGTGATCTAAAATCTTCAGGGGAAAAAAATCATTTTGGACCCCAAAAGAATATGCATCGTAAGAATAGAGCTATTGTGAGAAAGTAAGAAATTTTATACTCATGAATACAACAACAATTGAGCCTTTTATCCCAAGCATATGTGGTAGGCTACATTAACCAACATGAGATTCACGCCGGGTCCAGCACATGAATCCTCCGCCTCTACTCACTTCTATCGAACAATATACTTTCATTGAGTCCTTTGGCAACCATATCGTTTCGTATCATCTCCATCCATGTTTTCTTCGATTTCCCTTTTGCCCTTTTGCCATTGCCCATATCGAGAGTATTTATTCATCGAACCGGTGCTTCCATGGGTCTGCGTCTCACATGACCAAACCATCTTAGCCGGTTTTCTCGCATCTTCTCCTCCACACGTGCTACACCAACCTTTGCATGAATATCCTCATTTCGCACCTTATCTTTTCTAGTGTTACCGTACATCCAACGAAGCATGCGCATCTTCGCTACGTGCATCTTCTGTGTATGATACTTCTTAGGAGCCCAGCATTCTGTACCATATAATAAGGCAGGCCGAATAGCACTCCGATAAAACTTCCCTTTCAATTTTAACGGAAAGTTACGATCACACAAAATCTCTGTTGCACTCCTCTATTTCAACTAACCAGCTTGGATCTTTTGATTAACATTACTATCGATCTCCCCATTCTTTTGGATGATGGAACCTAGATATCTAAACCGGTCACTCGGTGATATTTCTTGCCCTTCCAATGTTATACCAGTATGGTTTTGACTTCTCTGGTTACTAAATTTACAATGCATATATGCTGTCTTAAACCTGCTCAATCTGAATCCCCGAGATTCTAATGTTTGCCTCCATAATTCCAATTTGGTATTAATCCTTGCTTTCGTCTCATTTACTAGAACAATTTATACTCATGAATGCCTACCATTTATCCTAATTTAGAGCATATGTTCCTTCTAATCGTACCTTTAAAGTTTTGGTGTTGTGGCGGGAACATATAATATAGAATCAGAGGAATCCAAGTTGGATTTCTATTTGAAGTGTGTTAAATTGGGAGTAATTTAAATTATGTTCTTGTTTTGGGAGTTTGAATTCAATAACATGGCAAGAATTCAATACACAAATGCTTCATGCATCTAAATTACTATGATCAAATTCGACACTCGGAGACCTGAACCACCTGATATCGACCACGATGAGCGGCGTCACATGTTGCCTCCGCTTCCCTGGCCAGCTCAACTCCGACCTCCGCAAGCTCGCGGTCAACCTCATCCCCTTCCCCCGCCTCCACTTCTTCATGGTCGGCTTCACCCCCTCACCTCCCACGGGTCCCAGCAGTACCGTGCCCTCACCATCCCCGAGCTCTTCCAGCAAATGTGGGATGCCAAGAACATGATGTGCGCCGCAGACCCCCGCCACGGCCGCTACCTCACCGCCTCCGCAATGTTCCGCGGCAAGATGAGCACCAAAGAGGTTGACGAGCAGATGATCGCCGTCCAAAACAAGAGCTCTTCATATTTTGTTGAGTGGTGCATTTAGATTTGGTGCGTTAAGATTTGGTCAGATAGATATATATCGGTTTAGATTGGTTGACATTGACATATAAGTCATGTTATACTGTTACATAACAAGCCTTCTATTTTCTATCTTATTTCTAGTTATAGTTAGTATGTGTGCTTGGGAGTCCTTGAAAATTGAATAAACCAAGATTTTACCATGACTGCGCGACCTTCATGGGGAACCCGACGTCGATACATGAGATGTTTAGGAGGGTGGCGGAGCAGTTCACGGTGATGTTTAGGAGGAAGGCGTTCTTGCATTGGTATACATGGGAAGGGATGGACGAAATGGAGTTCACGGAGGCGGAGAACAATATGAATGATTTGGTCTCTGAGCAGTACCAGGACGCGGTGGCGGACGAGGAGGAGATCTATGAGGAAGAGGAGGCTTGAAGCATGCGTATACTGCTTTGGCTTGGACAGATTCAACCGTCGGTAATGAATAAGTGGTCCGTCCGTGCCCGATGCTTGGTAGTGATCCATGGGAATATGGCTAGTTGTACCGTGATATGTGTAGGTTTCTAGTGTGTTTCTTTATCGCAATTGGTTCATGTATGAAGAAAATACTGTTGTGGGTTGGCTGAATATTTGCTCTGTAATTTGCTTGAGAATGTGATTGTAAAGGAGAGGGTGCATATATGTTGTTGAATTGGTTGCTTGCTATGTGGTTAATTTTGTGAATGTTAAAGTACTATGAGAGGTAATGATACTCAAATAATTTGACAAGTCCAAATACATTTTGTCTGCTGTGATATTTCTTTGTGTGTTGGTCGCAGCTCATTTCAAAATCTCATACTCAAAATTATTAGTAATAAGTCAAAAATTCAAAAAATTTACAAATTGGGTCCATAGCTCAGCAGTAGAGCATTTGGCTGTGGATCGATAGGACACTGGTTTGAACTGGGGCTCCTGAGTTCTGCTCTTAGAATCAAAAAAATACTTGCTATCATTCGATCTTCTAGTGTTTATCATCAATGCCAACAATAAAAAGCATTATAAATCATTCAATCCAACAAGTATAAGCTAAACCACCGCATCTTATTAACAAATATATATTTGCATTTCCTCTCTTTTGAACAACATAGACACATTTTACACTACAAAATTTATGATGAATCATGTTTACAACATTTCAAATTCTACACTCTCAATCTGACATTCCATAAACAATAAGTGAAATTTTGGACCAAATTTACAAAACTTCAGCTCTAGTCTCGTCCCAGTCGAGAAAACGGCGAGTTAGGAATGAAAGGTGGTTGGTCTTCTTCAATTTTCTTCCCTGATTTTCTCTTCTCTTCTTCTGTAACGGCTTTGAGCAAATGTTTCACTTCTTCTTCGAGGAGCAACTTTAGGTAATTTGAGCATAGGCTATGCTTATTATCTTGAACCAGAGCAGAGGTAGCTTCTGAAGAGTGCAGTATAGAGATGCAACCATGGAAATCGATGGCATATTGTCCATTACCACAAGCCATAGTATTTTCTCTTTTCTTCCCTGCTAGGGGCAAAACGATAAAACGTGTCGAATCATGTGAGATGTGAAATATAACAGAAACAATTTGTGAACATCTTTTCAAGGTTTTTTCCCCCTTGTTCCTCTCTCCTTTTCGAGATTGTCATGATTTATAAATTAGATGGTATGTGAGCGAAGAACAACGGAGAGAATTACTTGGATAATGAATGCCTTCTAAACAATTTGGTCGTCATGGTCCCTTCACCAGATAAATTGGGCATTCCTAATATTTAGCTCTATCGGTGGGAAAATATAGCGCCGCTTAAACCTATATAAATTCTAAAGTCCTTAAAATATTGTTTGCATATCTCGAGAGGTTTTTATGAAAAATACTTTAATATAGTTTAAAAATAAACCTCGAGAGTGATTTATAATATTTAGGGTTTTCATGAACATATATTTTAATTGTTTTGGTGTTTTGGTGATAAAACCTAGTTTTTAAAAAATTTATGGTATTTATATGAAAACAACTACTTTTGGAAACTTGGTGGTATTTTATTAAAAATTCTAATTTTTCATTTTAAAAATATAGTTTCATAATATGTTTTTATTGAAAATACGAATTCATAGTTTTATAAAATTTTAAAAAATTTAGTTTTTATTTAGAAAAGTCGTATTTCTTAAAAACGTATTTCTTATTTCCTTTCGAGACCGAATACTTCATGAGAAGTTATGCATCTCACTTTACTGTCCCAAGGATGTGCGATAATCCGCACCATCCATTAGTGGGTCCCTTAACGAGGGTTGTAGAGGCGTAATTGCCAAGAATTTCAAAATACCGATTAAAAGAAACCCATTTTTGTAAAAGTGTGGTATTTTAATTTAAAACATATTCTTTAAATGAACCATAGATCTAGAATACCGTGCTATGGAACCATAGTATGCGTGTGGGGTAGGTTATTACCCCGTGAAGTTTTTCTAAAAGTATTTAAACTAATTACCGAGAAGTGTTATACTAAAGTTCATGGTATTTTAATGAAAAAGTTCGTTATATGTTTGTTTCACATGAAAATTTTGTTAAACTGAAAACTAAATGATGGAAAATAAGGTTTAGATTAATATAGGATGTTAATTTGATCTAATTTGCTTATCAAGTGGATTACAAAAATTAAAAAGAAGATTATATCAAAAATAACTCCACTTTTATCGATTTGTTTGAAAAATTTGTTTTGAGGTGAAAAAGGATAGAGATGAAGAGACTTATATGTTTAGGTGGGTAGCAAGTGAGAAAGGAAGTTTTCGGGTGCCGTGACGTCGCCGGAAATACTCCGGTCATCGAGTTTGGCTTGCTACTCCACTTGGGGTGCTTAACTCCACTTAGTACTTAGAGAGTTTTAGAGAATTTTTGCTAGGATTTTCATAATAGGAAAGAGCTAGGACATAGGGTGGTATTTATAGTGAAGAATTAAGGTTTAGGAATTAAAAATGTGGATTAAAAAATTTAAATGGTGTTAAATAGTGAATTGAAGGGTCTCTGTTTGATTGCAGGAAAATCAAACAGCGTAGGGGAGTTAAGTGGAGTCGAAGGGACAAGTGTGCAAAGCACGGAGGGATTTGGCTTCATCATGACCGTCGGCGCCAGCTATTTGATGAGTTTGGGCGGTCGGATTTGGTTGGGTTGTCTCGAGATTTATGTCACGTGTCAAATTGGGTGTGTACACCATATTGCGTCTGTTTGATTTTTCTGGAACTTTTCGTTTCTCCATGGATTGCATGTGCAATTCTTGAGCTTCCAAAAAATTAAAAAGAAAAAATACTAAAACTAATTGGGTCTGATGGGAATCAAACGCGCATGCAATGTCACAGCGGTACAAAGGCTTTACCAGTGAGCTACAATATACTTCTTGTTTTTATTTAACAAAAATAATATTTAACTCTTACACAGGCTGTAATACCCTTTTTTGTACAATAACAAGAAATTTATGACCAGGAATTTCAAAGTCATTACAACTTCTCAAAAGTATCTGGCTCCTCCAGGAGAAGGAGTCAACGTTGGTCCCCACAGGTCAGTGTGAATATAATCCAAGATACTGTAAATCCCCGTTCCCATCTATAAAATTTTCCTGTATTTTCCTAGTTCCTGATTGCTTCCTGGTTTTTCCTCGTGAAGTTTGTTGGTAATTGGTTGCTTAAGTTTCAATATTTAGCTTAATCAAAACCAATTAAGAATCTAAACCCAAAACAAAATTTAAAATTCAATTAAAACCTTTAATACACACAACCCAGCCCAACAAATAAAATAAAATATTAACATTAAAAATTTTAAGCCCCCGGCCCAGCATCCAAACCTCAGCCCTCCAAATCCCTAAGTGATAATTTCTCAGCCCAAGCTTTTATTTCCCTCGGCCCACTCCCATTCTCAGAAAAATTCAAAACACAATTCTCCCTAAGCCCATACCTTCCTAACCTGACCCGCAGCTGCCTAGCCCGACCCAACCCGCTTCGATCCCTCATCTTCTCCCCAACGTTAACTCTCTTTTCCCGCTCACTTTTTCTTCTTCGATCCGCTTCTCGCGTCGGCGCTCACGAGGCCACGTCGCGTGCCGTTGCCCCACGACTCGCGCGCCCCTTGCGAGCTCCTCAACCTCACCTCGTCTCTAACTCCCTTCCCCCACCTCACTCTCGTTCTCGGTTCTTCTCTCCTCTCAAAGAACAGAACAAAAAAGAAGAAGAAGAAAGCTCCATCTCTACGCCTCACCGCCCCTCCGACGGCGACGATTGCGACTTTTCCCCCTCCTTCCCTTCCTCCTCCTCCACCAACAGAGCCCTTTACTACTCCACTCCCTCAACCGATCACTCAACCCCCTGCACACCCGAGCTCCCCTGCACCCATTCGACCACCACCTACCCTCGACCCCAGCGAGCCTGAACTGCCTCAGTCGACACCCCCTTCATCCTCAACACCATCTTCACCATCACTACAACCCGAGCCCCACTACCTACCTACTCTCTCTTTATCTTCAAAACACCAAACCCACGACCACCATCCAAAACCCACTGTTGCCCATCGCCGGAGCACCGCCGCTGACCGTCGTCGACCCCAGCGCACTCGCAGAGAATCACTGAGCACCCCCTCCGCTTCCAGCGAACACGAGCCACCCCCGAACAACTCCGGCGACGAAACAGAAACGCGAGCCAAGGTCGTGCAAACCGAACCATGCGGTTCGTCGCGCGTCCCTGACGTTGCCGCTGTCATACATCGCCCAAGACATTTCCAGGAAAGTATTTTACTTGCTACATGCTAATCTATTCGTGTTACAAACTCAAATCGTATAAATTACAAAATTTACAATTTCCGATAAATTATATGACATACCTGTTCGATGCATGATCCCAATAAAAATATTCATCTAAATTGACGGAATTGGATTTCCTATGCTGGCTCGTATGATAATGAATACCTTGTATAAGTTTCACTGGAAAATATGACTGTTAATGACTAAACGAATACCCCCAAATACACCCGTGAAAACTGGAAATTCCACGTATCTGAAAATTGGGAAAATCACCATAAATTATGTACATACTGAAATGATGCGTTCGAGGGCTCAAATCAAAGCGGACTCGACGAACTGTAACCCTATGCAAGTTTCTAATGGTTTCTGTACTGAAATTGTGACGATATTTGGATCGGATTGCAGCTCTGGACTGCAGTCCAGAGCGACTCTGGTTACTGTTTACCGTTCCGTAATGCGTGCCACCTTGTTTCCTGAACTCGTATGTTGCGGAACTCTGCAGTTTATTAAAGGTGAATCTGTTAGCTAAATAACACAAGTGGTTTCATTCCGTTTTAGCGTCGTTTGCTATTTAATCTGTAATTTAAAAGTACAGGATGTATAACAGTCCAAAACAGAATCAGAATTGACATACTAGTGTTGAACAGTGCGTAACTTTTGACGTACAGACGCGATTGAGAATCCGTCTGTTGCTTTGAAAACCCTAGATTTTATTCAACTGTAGCGTCGCTAAATTCTGAACCCAACTGGGTGAAATTCGTGTCGCGAAACGGACGTTCAGTTCAGAAACTGAATTCCCTGCAGCGAGCACTTAAAATGAAACGGCTGTAACTTGAATACCGGAAACCTGATTGAACTGAAACCAATTTTGATGAACTGCTGACAGAGTGTTCTTATTATCGTATTTGTATCATTTCGTTGAATTACAAACATATGAATTTATGAAATTTTTTTAAGTTGATGACGTGCATATTGGTTCATAACATACATGACTTGTTAATGGCATACATACACATATCTTACCCAATTGCCATATACATAGTGTTAGTCCGTGTTAGTGTTCAGTGGACATTGCATTATCGTGCATGAATGATGTTGGTTTAGGAGTTTCGAGTATACTAATGGAAAGTGAATGATTCGTGACAGTGATTGATACAGTGAATAGTGATAAAACCGTGCCATTGGTATGCTTGTACACGACTAAATCAAAATCATAAATAGTGTAAACCTGGGGAAGAAGGGGAAATCGAAGTGGAAAGAGTATCGTAATTAGCGGGACCGTGTTTTAGAGGATGATTATTCGAGCAGTGATATATATATTAGGTAGGATCTAGCGATCGGCTGACAGGGTTATGTCCCGGGCATGTGGGCCGTTGTCTCGGGTATGTACGAGACTCCTGTTAAACATATCCTCCTTTCCACTATATGATTTCAAATATGACCTAGAGACTGATAGGGACACAGATCATACTTTGCATCATTTAGTGACATAGTGATTACACGCATTGTACTTTCACTGTTATCATCGTAATTACTTGTTTCATATCATTATTATATAACTTGCTATTACGTCGCTCTAACGACCTGAGTATGCATGCTCAGATCCCGTGGAAGAACCAGCGCAGGAGACGGATTTATCTTTCGAGCTGACGGAGATCTAGTCTGGAGTGCTTTTCTTTCTTTTCTGCTTTCCATAAAGAGATCGTGTAATTGAACTTGGTTAGTAACTCTTCTTGTTTATTTGTAATTTGTGAACAATGGATCTTAATGTAATAATTTAGTGATGTAATTCCTTTACTGCTGTGCTTTGTTTACTGATTACCATGTAATGCTAGAAGCCGAAGTGTGACTACAGCGGGATTATTCCTTGACCGTAGAAGCATGGCTGGCCTAATCATCCCTCATTTTCCGTATTTTGGGAAGCGGGGCGTGACATGGTTTTGTTGGTATCAGATCCAGGTTTAGTAACAAGGGATAACATTAACTATACGGTATTACATTATTTTCATTTCACTATTCCTGATTTTCGTCCTTGAATCTGATCTTATCCTTTTGAATCTTCCAGTGATATGACGTCCCCGAACGACCCCTCCTCGGACTCCAGTTCTCAGGACCGCACGGAAAGAATACTTAGTGCACTGACCTCTCTCGCAGAAGCTCGGAAGAGGAAGACAGACTTACTCGCTGAGGGACTCAGGACGATTACCGCTGCAGGAGGACCCTCCGCACTCATTACCGCCCCCGAGGGCCCTACTCCACCAGCTTACCCTGCTAGGACTGGTACCGTATCAGACTTTCGGAGGTTGCATCCAGCTGCATTCACAGGGTTAGATGAACCGCTCGAGGCCGAGCAATGGTTAGTGAACATGGAGAACTTACGGACAGCCGCCAGGGTATCGGATGAAGATAGGGTGGACGTGATAAAGATCCAATTGGAAGATGAAGCCCATACATGGTGGTCAGTGGAAGAAAGCAGGCTGGACAGGCCGATTGAATGGGGCAAATTTAAGGAGTGTTTCCTAGACCATTATTTCCTTTCCACCGCCAAGGCAGAGATGGAGGAAAGATTCATTCTATTGAAGCAGAATGGACGTCCGGTGGACGTATATGCGGCAGAGTTCAACCGTCTGAGCCGTTTTGCTCCATACATGGTCACCTCAGAGGCCACCAGGGCCAGACGCTTCTTGTACGGACTTGATTTCGAGCTGCAACAGTTGATCGCATCACTGGAGTTGCAGACCTTTGCACAGGTACTCAACGCGGCGAGAGTTCAGGAGCAATTGATCAACAAGTTCAGGAAACCCCCAGTCGTTCCAGCACGTATCCCTGCACCTTCTCGAGGAGCCATACCGGTTCACAGGCCTGGAACGACACAAATGAAGCGTCCGTTCGTGCCACAACATCGCCCCCAGAGACGGAACGTAGTTTGCGGCTACTGCAATAGAGATGGGCATACCCAGAAGGACTGTCGCCGCGCTAAGGGACAGTGCTTGATTTGCGGATCTAGTCAACACAGGATTAGCGGTTGCCTCGAGCGAGCAGAGATACAGGGAGGTTCTGGACCGCCGCAGCAGAGGCCACAGGAGCAGAGGCAACCCTTTACAGGTCGCGGTCAAGGACGTGCTTTCACCTTGACCGCCGAGCAGGCAGAGGCATCAGGAGACGTTGTTACAGGTACTCTACTCGTACATTCCTTGCCAGCTAGAGTACTATTTGATTCTGGAGCATCGCACTATTTCTTGTCTGAGCATTTCGTTGATACACACTCCATACCACATGAACCACTAACCAAGGGCTGGGAGATACATACGGGTAATGGCATTATAATATCTAGTCGAGAATGTAGATCATGTCCGGTTGTAGTGTGTGGCAGGGAATTCTATGCGGATTTCCTTCTGATTGGGACAGGCAGTTATGACGCAATTCTCGGGATGGATTGGATGAGTACCTTCCATCCAGTTATCGATTGTCGTGCAAGGAATGTGATCTTCCGTATTCCTAATCACCCGGAGTTTATTTTCGAGGGCGGAAGCGAATCTTTGGAGCCAGCCAAGTACAGAGCCAAGCCCAAGGAGCCGACAGCTATGGAGATTGATGAGAGCCCAGCCCCAGAGATTGTTCGGGACTTTCTAGACGCATTTCCTGAAGATCTACCAGGTCTACCACCTCCTCGCATCTTGGAGTTCTCGATCGATTTGACTCCAGGTACGGCGCTAGTATCCAAGACCCCATACAGAATGGCACCAGTTGAGTTGGCGGAGTTGAAGAAGAAAAATTGAAGAACTATTGGAGAAGGGATTTATCCGGCCGAGCGCTTCACCGTGGGGTGCACCAGTCCTGTTAGTAAAGAAGAAGGATGGATCGCTGCGGATGTGTATAGATTATCGGGAGTTGAACAAGGTTACAATAAAGAACAAGTACCCAATCCCGCGCATCGACGATTTATTCGATCAGTTAAGTGGGGCCAAGGTATTCTCGAAGTTGGATCTCCGCTCTGGATATCATCAAATCAGAGTAGCAGCCGAGGATGTATGCAAGACGGCTTTCAGGACTCGATACGGACATTACGAGTTCCTTGTGATGTCGTTCGGTGTTACCAATGCCCCAGCAATATTCATGGATTTGATGAACATGGTGTTTGCAAAGTACTTGGACACATTTGTCATTGTGTTTATCGACGACATACTTGTCTATTCGAAGACCCGGGAGGAGCATGTTGAGCATTTGCGCACGGTTCTACAAATTCTTCGGGAAGAGAAGCTGTATGCGAAATTAAGCAAGTGTGAATTCTGGCTCGACAAGGTTCAGTTCTTGGGACACATCGTTTCGGGCGAAGGTATCTCGATGGACCCGGTAAAGATAGAATCTGTCAGGGATTGGCCAACGCCGAAGTCAGTGGCCGAGATCAGGAGCTTTCTGGGTTTAGCAGGTTATTATCGGAGATTCGTCCAAGACTTCTCGAGAATCGCTGAACCTTTGACGAGGCTTACACGGAAGGATGTACCGTTTGCATGGACAGAGGAGTGCACTCAGGCATTTGACATGCTGAAGCAGAAGTTAACCACGGCGCCTATCCTTACAGTACCAGATGATTCCGGTGGTTTGGTGATACACAGTGATGCCTCAGGGAAGGGATTAGGCTGTGTTCTGATGCAGCACGGCCGAGTGGTAGCTTACGCCTCTCGACAACTGAGAAATCACGAGAAGAACTATCCTACGCATGACTTGGAGTTAGCTGCTGTAGTCTTTGCGTTGAAGATTTAGAGGCACTACCTGTTGGGCGAGAAAATGGAGGTGTACGCGGATCATAAAAGCCTGAAGTACGTCTTCACTCAGAAGGAACTAAATATGAGGCAGCGCCGATGGCTAGAGCTGATGGCAGATTTTGACTTGGACCTTCAGTATCACCCGGGGAAAGTGAATGTTGTACCAGATGCGCTCAGTCGCAAGCCAGCGGCCATGATGTTGACCAGTCATAGGAGCATTATTGAGGACTTTCAGAGACTCGAGCTTGAAGTCGTTACACCGAGCGCACTCAGTCAACTTTGGCAACTACAGGTGCAGTCTTCCCTGGTGGATCGCATCAAGGTTGCACAAGCGGATGATCCCCGATTGCAAAAGTTCAGAGCGCAAGTGGAAGCCGGGCTGAGAACGGACTTGGTTATACATGAAGATGGTTCTCTGAGATTCGGTAGCAGACTCTGCGTAACCAAGGGAGATGTTCAAGAAGAAGTACTGGCTGAGGCGCATAGTTCGGCTTATTCTGTGCATCCGGGAGGTACGAAGATGTATCGAGACCTAAAGCAGCACTTTTGGTGGAACGGAATGAAGCGGGAAATTGCGAGGTTCGTATCCAGATGCTTAGTGTGCCAGCAGGTGAAGGCGGAACATCAGAGGACAACAGGATTATTGCAACCGCTTCCGATACCAGAATGGAAGTGGGAGCACATTACTATGGATTTCGTGACGGCCTTACCACGGAGCCCTAGCGGCAATAACGCCATTTGGGTTATCGTCGATCGCCTCACGAAAGCTGTACACTTCATACCATTCTGAGTGGGACAGTCGACAGAGTCACTGGCAGAGAGATACATGCAGGAGATAGTGCGACTTCACGGTGTTCCAGTCAGCATTGTGTCAGATCGAGACACCAGATTCGTGTCGCACTTCTGGAGGAGCTTACAGGAAAGTTTGGGTACCCGCCTCAAGTTCAGCACAGCTTATCACCCGCAGACGGATGAACAATCCGAACGTACGATTCAGACGCTCGAGGATATATTGAGAACCTGCATGTTGGACTTTCAGGGTTCCTGGGAGGACCATCTGCATCTAGTCGAGTTTTCCTATAACAACGGTTACCAGGCTAGCATTCAGATGGCCCCTTTCGAAGCACTTTATGGGCGGAAGTGTTGATCCCCTGTGTGTTGGGATGATGTAGGAGAGCGAAGACTACTAGGTCCCGAGCTCATTGTTCAGACAGTCGACAAGGTCCAAATGATCAGGCAGCGTATTAAGACAGCTCAGGATCGACAGAAGATTTGGGCAGATACCAGCAGGAGGGCACTAGAGTTTGAAGTCGGAGATCACGTGTTCCTGAAGATTTCCCCTACCCGTGGAGTTATCAGGTTCGGAGGTCGGGGAAAGCTCAGTCCCCGTTTCATCGGACCTTTTGAGGTGCTAGAGCGAGTAGGAAAGGTGGCCTACCGACTTGCCTTGCCTCCATCGCTTGCTGGTATGCACAATACCTTCCACGTGTCACAGTTGCGGCGTTATGTTCGGGATGAGAGCCATGTCCTGGACTATTCGGAGCTAGTTTTGGGTACCGATCTATCATTCGAGGAGCAGCCCACTACCATCCTCGACCGCAGAGAGAAAGTGCTGAAGAACAAGGTCATTCCGTTAGTCTGAGTGTCTTGGGGCGGTCGTTCCCAAGGAGAATCCACCTGGGAGCGGGAGGAAGATATCCGTGCTCGTTTTCCATATCTCTTTGTTTAGTACTTTCGTTTCATTGTATCCTTTTTAAATTTCGAGGACGAAATTTTTGTAAGGGGGGTATGATGTAAATCCCCGTCCCATCTATAAAATTTTCCTGTATTTTCCTAGTTCCCGATTGCTTCCTGATTTTTCCTCGTGAAGTTTGTTGGTAATTGGTTGCTTAAGTTTCAATATTTAGCTTAATCAAAACCAATTAAGAATCTAAACCCAAAACAAAATTTAAAATTCAATTAAAACCTTTAATACACACAACCCAGCCCAACAAATAAAATAAAATATTAACATTAAAATTTTTAAGCCCCCGGCCCAGCATCCAAACCTCAGCCCTCCAAATCCCTAAGTGATAATTTCTCAGCCCAAGCTTTTATTTCCCTCGGCCCACTCCCATTCTCAGAAAAATTCAAAACACAATTCTCCCCAAGCCCACACCTTCTTAACCCGACCCGCAGCTGCCTAGCCCGACCCGACCCGCTTCGATCCCACATCTTCTCCCCAACGTTAACTCTCTTTTCCCGCTCACTTTTTCTTCTTCGATCCGCTTCTCGCGCCGTCGCTCACGAGGCCACGACGCGTGCCGTTGCCCCACGACTCGCGCGCCCCTCGTGAGCTCCTCAACCTCACCTCGTCTCTAACTCCCTTCCCCCACCTCACTCTCGTTCTCGGTTCTTCTCTCCTCTCAAAGAACAGAACCAAAAAAAAGAAGAAAGCTCCATCCCTAAGCCTCGCCGCCCCTCTGACGGCGCCGACTGCGACTTTTCCCCCTCCATCCCTTCCTCCTCCTCCACCAACAGAGCCCTTCACTACTCCACTCCCTCAACCGATCACTCAACCCCCTGCACACCCGAGATCCCCTGCACCCATACGACCACCACCTAATCTCGACGCCGGCGAGCCTGAACCGCCTCAGTCGACACCCCCTTCATCCTCAACACCATCTTCACCATCACTACAACCCGAGCCCCACTACCTACCTACTCTCTCTCTATCTTCAAAACACCAAACCCACGACCACCATCCAAAACCCACTGTTGCCCATCGCCGGAGCGCCGCCGCCGACCGTCGTCGACCCCAGCGCACTCGCAGAGAATCACTGAGCACCCCCTCCGCTTCCAGCGAACACGAGCCACCCCCGGACAACTCCGGCGACGAAACAGAAACGTGAGCCAAGGTCGTGCAAACCAAACCACGCCGTTCATCGCGCGTCCGTGACGTTGCCGCTGTCATACATCGCCCAAGACATTTCCAGGCAAGTATTTTACTTGCTACATGCTAATCTATTCGTGTTACAAACTCAAATCATATAAATTACAAAATTTACAATTTCCGATAAATTATATGACATACCTGTTCGATGCATGATCCCAATGAAAATATTCATCTAAATTGACGGAATTGGATTTCCTATGCTGGCCCGTATGATAATGAATACCTTGTATAACTTTCACTGGAAAATATGACTGTTAATGACTAAAACGAATACCCCCAAATACACCCGTGAAAACTGGAAATTCCCCGCATCTGAAAATTGGGAAAATCACCATAAATTATGTACATACTGAAATGATGCGTTCAAGGGCTAAAATCGAAGCCGACTCGACGAACTGTAACCCTGTGCAAGTTTCTAATGGTTTCTGTACTGAAATTGTGACGATATTTGGATCGGAGTGCGGCTCTGGACTGCAGTCCAGAGCGACTCTGGTTACTGTTTACGGTTTCGTAATGTGTGCCACCTTGTTTCCTGAACTCGTATGTTGCAGAACTCTGTATTTTATTAAAGGTGAATCTGTTAGCTAAATAACACAAGTGGTTTCATTCCGTTTTAGCATCGTTTTCTATTTAATCTGTAATTTAAAAGTACAGGATGTATAACAGTCCAAAACAGAATCAAAATTGACATACTAGTGTTGAACAGTGCGTAACTTTTGACGTACAGACGCGATTGAGAATCTGTTTGTTGCGTTGAAAACCATATTGAAAACCCTATATTTTATTCAACTGCAGCGTCGCTAAATTCTGAACCTAACTGGGTAAAATTCGTGTCGCGAAACGGACGTTCAGTTCAGAAACTGAATTCCCTGCAGCGAGCACTTAAAATGAAACGGCTGTAACTTGAATACCGGAAACCCGATTGAACTAAAACTAATTTTTATGAACTTCTGACAGAGTGTGCTTATTATCGTATTTGTATCATTTCGTTGAATTACAAACATATGAATTTATACATATTTTGTAAATTGATGACGTGCATATTGGTTCATAACATACATGACTTGTTAATGGCATACATACACATATCTTACCCAATTGCCATATACATAGTGTTAGTGCGTGTTAGTGTTCAGTGGACATTGCATTATCGTGCATGAATGATGTTGGTTTAGGAGTGTCGAGTATACTAATGGAAAGTGAATGATTCGTGACAGTGATTGATACAGTGAACAGTGATAAAACCGTGCCATTGGTATGCTTGCACACGACTAAATCAAAATCATAAATAGTGTAAACCAGGGGAAGAAGGGGAAATCGAAGTGGAAAGAGTATCGTAATTAGCGGGACCGTGTTTTAGAGGATGATCATTCGAGCAGTGATATATATATTAGGTAGGATCTAGCGATCCGGCTGACAGGGTTATGTCCCGGGCATGTGGGCCGTTGTCTCGGGTATGTACGAGACTCCTGTTAAACATGATCCTCCTTTCCACTATACTATTTCAAACATGATCTAGAGACTGATAGGGACACAGATCATACTTTGCATCATTTAGTGACATAGTGATTACACGCATTGTACTTTCACTGTTATCACCGTAATTACTTGTTTCATATCATTATTATATAACTTGCTATTATGTCGCTCTGACGACTTGAATATGCATGCTCAGATCCCGTGGAAGAACCAGCGCAGGAGACGGATTTATCTTTCGAGCTGACGGAGATCTAGTCTGGAGTGCTTTTCTTTCTTTTCTGCTTTCCATAAGGAGATCGTGTAATTGAACTTGGTTAGCAACTCTTCTTATTTATTTGTAATTTGTGAACAATGGATCTTAATGTAATAATTTAGTGATGTAATTCATTTACTATTGTGCTTTGTTTACTGATTACCATGTAATGTTAGAAACCGAAGTGTGACTACGGCGGGATTATTCCTTGACCGTAGGAACATGGCTGGCCTAGTCATCTCTCGTTTTCCGTATTGTGGGAAGCGGGGCATGACAGATACCTTTAGTATCATGCACACATGTGTCGAACTTCACCCGACATTGCTTTCACAATACACACTCTTCATAGAAGTCTAGCTTCTCAAAATTTACATCACCAATCAAACGTCTCTTATGGAGCATCTATAGATTTCGTTCACTCATGTGGCCGAGTCGCAGATGCCACAATCGTGACGAATCTAGATCTGTATCGGAAGATATAAATGCGGACTCACTTGTGATAGTGTGCTCTTGAAGCAAACATAAGTTAGCGGCTTTCCTTCCTTTCCTGACAAAAATAAATCTTCGAAGGATCTTCATAGTACCACTCTTGTAATGACTCTAAATTTTCTGTACAAATTTTTTTCTTTTCAACGTACAGGAAGGAATTTGCAAGCATGAGCACAATTTAAAAGTTAATTTTTGTTAAGAATAGCAAGAAAAAACTTGTAGCTCACTGGTAAAGCCCTTGCATTGTTGTAGCATAACCCCTGTGTTCGAATCCCCTCAGACACATTATTTTTCCTGAATTTTCTTTTAAACTTTTTGGAAGCCCAAAAGTTTACAATGAAAAGTCTGAAGAAAACAAACATGTGCAAATTAGAGTTAATACCAGTATGGACACGTGGCAAGAATCCATAGTCTTTCCCCAAACATTTAGCCGGCTGTTGGAGTAAAAATTTACACCCCGGTTGACCGAGTCAAAGTCAAGGTCAACTCCCAAGCTAGGTGGGCCCAAGCCCAGGTCAAGCGGGTCCATGCCCAAGTTGAGCCCGCGGCCAGCCTCCCCATGCCAACAACAAAAATCATGTAACAAATAATTTTTATGTAATTTTTGTACATGAATGTATGCAAAATGGGCATAAAGCCAATATTTTATAAGCCCATGGCTTATGTGCAAAAATAAAATGGCACATGAGTCATGGGATAGGCAAAATGCCATTTTCTAAAGCCCAAGGGGCTATATGCAAATATGTAAGCCTATAAAAGGCAACATGATGATGAACAAAAAAAATTATAACTTTGTCATTCTCTCAAAAAAACCTAGGGTTTGTGCCTCTTCCCCTTTCTAAAGGTTTCAAACCTTCTTCTTTCTTTTTGAATTAAATCAAGAGTTTTACTCTTCCTTTTCCAAAACTAAATAGTTTTCCACCACAAAACCCATAAAGGGGAACTCATATCTTCCATTAGATCTCAAAAAGAAGAGATTTTTAGATCTCACATCACTTGATCTTCAAGATCCGGCCAAATAACAGGAGGAGGAAGAAGAACCCCCTTTATCATCTTCAAAACATCCTAGGAGTTTAACTCCATATATATATAATATATATATATATATATATATAATAAATATTTCCTTTCTGAAGCATAGCTTCTGGTTCTGGGGCTAAAAGCCCTCTTTTTCTCGCCGACGCCCAAGCGCCGAGCGCCCTCGTGCCGACACGTGGCTCGCTTGCGCTTCAACGCGCTAGCGCTCGAGCGCAAGGCATCCACGTGCCGACACGTGGCGTGCTTGCGCCCCGGCGCCCCGGCGCTTGAGCGCAAAGCGCCCACATACCGACACGTGGGTCACTTGCGCTCCAGCACTCTGTGCTCGAGCGCAAAGCGCCCACGTGCCGACACATGGCGTGCTTGCGCTCAAGCGCTCTGCGCTCGAGCGCAAAGCGCCCACGTGCCGACACATAGCGTGCTTGCACTCCAGCGCTCTGCGCTCGAGCGCAAAGCGCCCACGTGCCGACACGTGGCGCACATGCGCTCCAGCACTCTGCGCTTGAGCGCAAAACGCCCGCGTGCCGACACGTGGCGCGCTTGCGCTCAAGCGCCCAGCGCTCAAGGGCAATGCGCCTATGTGCCGACACGTGGCGTGCTTGCGCTCCAGCACTCTGCGCTCGAGCGCAAAGCGCCCCCGTGCCGACACGTGGCGCGCTAGCGCCTAAGCGCACAGCGCTGGCCCCACGCATCCTTTGGATGCCTTTCCCCCCTCTTTTTATGTACATACATATATATACATATGTATACATATTTACACACACACATACTCCACGACACTGTCCTTGTTAGAAAAAAATTTCTAACGTGGCGCTGCCCCGCACCCCGCAAGGGGGCTGCTAGCCCCCTTGACCCCCATCCCGCTATCCAGGTAGCGGGACCCCCGTAAAAACTCTGCGTGGCTCCCGATATACCCAAAACCCCCTTTCAAAACACATCACACGCACACTGCATATTGAGTTCGCATGACCAGTTTAACCCATCAATCGGAGGTTCCCTCGCTCCAAAGGCGAGGGGTAATTAACGGCAGCTTAGTCCGCGGCTGCCGGAGATTCGGATCCCCACAATCATTAAACCCCGGTCTACCCTAGGCAGGGGGAATCTGTAGTACGCCTGACAAGCGTGCGCGTATTCCCATCTCAATGGGGTGATGAAAAACACCCTACAGATTCTGGCACGCCCGGTGGGACCTATCTCTCCTCCCATATTTCGGGTTAAACGTTCATGCGAACTCAATCAATATACATATCTATATTTATACTAAATTAATGCTTTTTCATGCAGGATTTTCAAGCAATCACCTTTCAACAATGTCTCCGAAGATGAACTCATCTCCCATCTCATACACGATGAAGATGGACTCCAGAACGGTCCTTCCGACCAGTCTCGGGCGACAATGGGAGGAGGAGCCGCTACCATTTGGCTCTATTATGTTCGTGTCAGCTAACGCCATCCCAGCTCTTCAAGCTCCGGTGACCGACAAACCGGCCTCGAATGGCAAAAGGCCAAATGTGGTGGTCTCGAAGGCATCCCAACCCATATGCAAATCGGTGTCTGGACGGCTTTCCATGGCCCCAACTGGGGGCAAAGCCATCGGAACAAAAGAAGTTGCCAGACGTCGTGGGCAAGCCCAGGCGATACCTTCGACGGACACGCAGGCAGATGTCTTCTCAAGCATCCCCATCACTTGGCCTATGGCGGCTTCCCGAAGAGCAGAAACCTGCCAAGCGCTTAAGGCAGAGAAGCTGAGGCAGAAGTGGCTCAGATATAGAGCCAACAAGAGGGCTAGGGCTCTGGCCATGTTAAAATTTATGAATTTCCAAAGCCCGGACCGCTCCGTGAAACCAGTTGCCAGTGATGAAAGAATGGCTGAATGTGTTATCCACACTGTCTATATGGCTGGACATGAAGAAACGAACCCTCCTCTTCTTCACAGCCATGGTGATGATATGGTTGACGCTACCCAGCATCGGCTCGATCTAAATGATGAAGAGCTCGCTCAGGCCGATAAGCCAGAGGAGCCCGTGGTTCCTACGGAATTGAGCTCAGGCAATAAAGATTACCCGGTTGTCATAGCCGGAACTACAGAACAAGCATTATTCCAATGGCTTCAAAGGCAATTTCAGGACAAGGATGAGAAGATGGACGGGGTCTATTCCAAAGTCAACGAGCTGGCAAACGTCGTGGAAGATCTCGCGACCCAAGTCACCCGATTGCAATCACAGCAGAATCAAATGTTGGTTCACGAGCTAGGGGGTGATACCCGGAGGCAGCCAATTGATAGCCCCTTCAACCTAAGGGCGGAGCGCCTTCGCGGAGAACGGCCGCAATCAGCCTCCAGTCCCTCCAACACATACGCCGGGGGGGAATCGCCTCTGAAAGAGAAACTGGAGAAAGTCTATTCCTTCAAAAGGGAAAAAGTCCACAAGATATTCAGGGACGCCCTAAGAAACGGTCTACAACTGCCGGAATCAAAGAGACCGCAAGAAGCGAATATGACCGACGACCCAGAATATTGCCCCTATCACAAGGTGATAGGTCATGCCATTGAGGACTGCTTCGTCTTCAAAGATTGGGTCGAAAGGCAATACAAGACGGGAGAGATAGAACTGTCTAAAGGCGCGTTGGCAAACAGTCAAGCTACGACCGCCGATTTCATGCAAATGGAGACCGAAGCCTTTCGGGAACCTAATCCTCCCAGACATGTGCCATTATCTGAAAAGGACGAACCAAAGACCGATCGGCCTCGAGGACCAGCATCAGTAAAGGCACCTACTCCAATGGAGAGAAAGAAGAAAGTATACTCCTTCAGGAGGGATGAAGTCCGCAAAATATTCATGGACGCCTTGAACAACGGTCTGCAACTGCCTGTTCCAAAGAGGCCACAGGAAATGAACATGACCGGCAATCCCATATACTGCCCATATCATAGAGTGGTGGGTCATATCATCGAAGACTGCTATATTTTCAAAGATTGGGCAGAGGACCAATATAAGCTTGGAAAAACCTCACAATTCTCGGATGTATCGGCAAGCCACAGAGCTAGGTCATCAACACAGCTCCGCCAAGATCAAAGTTCAAGGAGCTAGGATAAGCAAAAAGGACCACCACGTCGTTAAACTGGGAACACCCGCTGACCACCACGTCGTTAAACTGGGAATGACAGACCACCAAGTCTTTAAACTGGGAATAATCGACCACCACGTCATTAAACTGGGAACGGTTGACCACCATGTCACTAAACTGGGAATAATCGTCCTCTGAGTCGTTAAACTGGGAATGTAAAAAAAATGTAAAAATGTAAATAAACAAAAAATGTGTAAATAAAAGAAAAATAAAGAAAAGCCGAAATGATGGGGCAACTCGCAATAAAAATCAGCGAGTGAAGATAAAAATGGAAATAAAAGCCGAAATGATGGGGCAACCGAGAACAAATAGCCGAAATGATAGGGCAATCGCGATTTTCGCGATAAGAAAAGCTGAAATGATAGAGCAGTCGTGGTAAAAAAAAACAAACAAAACAACGGCGAATGATGAGTCGCTCTTGGTACCATATTCCAGTGCATCGATGTAGACGCCGGCAAAAATCCAACTTTTCAAAATTCCCTCAGCCCTACGGTCAGTCCCCAAATTGACTGCTGTATACAATCCACAGGCTCAAATAATTCTCATCATACCCATTCCCCACCATAATCACCAGTTACGCGGCTGGCCTCCGCCTTTGGAATTATGCTCCATTGAGAAGACCCACTCATGTGTCCTCACGATACATGAGGAGAACAAACCTTTGTGGGATCCTTACGACTCACAAAGGAAAAACACACTTAGGAGTCCTCACGACTCCTAAGGAGAAAATACACCTGCGGGATCCTCACGACTCGCAGGGAGAAAATGCTTTTATGAGACCCCCACGGCCTATAAAATTGAAAAGCCTTAGGCGATAGGGACCTAAACCTGTCTCCTAACCTATCGCTCCCCCAACAGGAATAGGCAAATGATGAATCGCTCCTGGCACCTCTGCTTCAGTGTTAGCAACGCTGATGCCAGCCCCTATCCCAAAATTCCAAGCTCGCCATCCATAGACCTCTAAGTCTTTAAACTGGAAACATATGACCACCAAGTCGTTAAACTGGAAACAGACGACCTTCGAGTCGCTAAATTCGAAACAATAGACCTCTATGTCGTTAAACTGGATACAGATGACCACTAAGTCTTTAAACTGGAAACAGATGACCACCAAGTCGTTAAACTGGAAACAGACGACCTCTAAGTCGCTAAATTGGAAACAGTAAACCTCTAAGTCTTTAAACTAGAAACAGATGACCACCACGTCGCTAAACTGGAAACTGATGACCTCTACGTCGTTAAACTGGAAACAGATGACCACTAAGTCGTTAAACTGGAAACAGATGACCACTAAGTCGTTAAACTGGAAACAGATGACCTCTATGTCGTTAAACTGGATACGGATGACCACTAAGTCGTTAAACTGGAAATAGATGATCCTTAAGTCGTTAAACTGGAAACAGATGACCTCTAAGTCGTTAAACTGGAAACAGTCGACCTCTAAGTCATTAAACTGGGAACGAGGGAAATCCACTCATGTGTCCTCACGATACATGAGGAGAACAAACCTTTGTGGGATCCTTACGACTCACAAAGGAAAAACACACTTAGGAGTCCTCACGACTCCTAAGGAGAAAATACACCTACGGGATCCTTACGACTCGTAGGGAGAAAATGCTTTTATGGGACCCTCACGGCCAATAAAATTGAAAAGTCTTAGGTGATAGGGATCTAAACCTGTCTCCTAAGCCATCGCTTTCCAAATCCCCAAGTGGCGAATGATGAGTCGCTCCTGGTACCATATTCCAGTGCAGCGATGCATACGCCAACCAAATTCCAAGTGGCGGATGATGAGTCGCTCCTGGTACCATATTCCAGTGCAGCGATGCAGACGCCAACCAAATTCCAAATGGCGAATGATGAGTCGCTCCTGGTACCATATTCCAGTGCAGCGATGCAGACGCCAACCAAATTCCAAATCCCATATCCTAACGGCGAATGATGAGTCGCTCCTGGTACCATATTCCAGTGCAGTGATGCAGACGCCAACAAAGTCCCGAAAATTTTTCCGGCCCTACGGTCTGGATCATACATCCTGCAAAACCGTATACAATCCACGGGCGTAAAACAATCCCAGTCTCTCCTAATTCCTACCGGTGAGACCACATTCAAAGTCCCACAAAAAAAAAATAAAATGGTATGTCCACAAGCAAAATGGGCACGGATGAAAACCCGAAAGGGGCTCCGTGAGTAAAAAAAGCAGGACTGCCGGCGAGTTTGTGAAAACCCGAAAGGGCGCAAACTCGTGAAAAAGAGATGAAATACACTCACAAAGTCCTCTTGATTTTGTGAGGAGAAAATCCCCGCGTGAGATCCTTACGACTCACTAAGGAGCAACACACTTGGGAGTCCCCACGACTCCTAAGGAGAAAATACACCTACGAGATCCTTTCGACTCGTAGGGAGAAAATACTTTTATGGGATCCTTACGGCCTATAAAATTGAGAAGCCTTAGGCGATAGGGATCTAAACCTGTCTCCTAAGCCACCAATTGTTAGTGTTTATGCCTTAGAAGGTCATTACTATATCATACTAGTTTGTATATTACTTAATGGAAGCTTGGGATATTCACATGTATATAACAGTCTTGCTAAACATGGTAGTATGCTACTTGGTTTTTCTATCTTAATGTGTGAGTATACGTATTGATAGAGCTCTTAGGATCTTGCTTGACTACCAGCGTTGTGATGGCAGTCACACTAGTGAGGGCTGGGTAGTCTACAAGCACATCCTTATTCAGGTCCCTAGTCGTTGGATTATCGAGACAGGGCATCGATACTCCGGAGTAGACTGGTGTGTACGCTTCTCATCCCAGTTGGGGAGATAGTCTGTCCCACAGCCGTCAGTACGTCGTACTGGAGATAGTATGCAGGTGCTCGTTAGGTTACGGGTACACCGGACAGGACTCACAGGGAACTGTTGGTTGGTTTTATACCAGTCGTCGGTGAACAGTTCCCAGGTGACATGAGTACAGCATAGTCCGCAGAATTGACACTGCTACTTCGCCTCGAGTGTGTCCCACTGTTCTTAGATTGCTACCCTACCACGGCTCAAAGGAGTCGTGCAAACAGGTAGCAGTTGGGTGCAGTCCCGAGCACTTGGAGGCAGTGGCGGTTAGACATGATTCGTCTCTCCCGATATTGGGGGTTGATATCGCGCTGTGTCAGAGAGCCATTACGCAAAGTCCCTGGCCAGGGCAAGCGAGATTTACTGGTAGGTTCCAGTAGTTTCTCAGGGTGTAATGGGCTTCGCTCCGACACGACTTATGCCGCTATTAGGGGACTGACGCTTGCCGCCCCCTAGGCCCGATATGCGATAGTCTTAGACGAACGGACCGGACTGTATGGAGATTGTCACAGCAGGCTCAGTAGGAGTTCGGATGGGTTTCCTCATCGGCCTTCTTATCGACATCTACCTGGGGACCGTTACGTACAGCTAGTGCCGCTTGCGGTCTGTGGTTAAACCCACTGCCAGCGTAGTAGTCGAGTCTCTAGAGTCCCACACAGAGAGTTTCCCTACTTCAGGCGAAACGATATAGAGGTCGCATGGTTTTACGACAAGGGTTCGGACGCATACGTGTGTTTACGCACGTACGACTTTCGAACAGTTTTTACTAGTCGGCTTTGGTTTAAGCCAGTTACTATTATCCGGTTATTGGATTTATACAGTCTAAAGTTTTTCCGTGTTTTCATGGATCGGAGGGGCGTTCTCGTAATTGTGCGAGAAGCTTCTAGAAGATGGTGACTAAGGAGGTTAAGGTGGCATATACATTGAATGAGATTAGTGAGTCATATGAGTGATTCATCCATGTCATTAATGCATCATAAATGCTTAATGACTCATGGTAATGAATCACCATTAGATATTTATGAAGCATGATTATTCATCATTTGATTTTCTTTTCTTGATAAATCTTAATACTTCATATATATTATGATAACTCATTTTTCTCATATCAATGATTATTCTCACCTTCTCTCTCCTCAAGCTCTCTCTCTTCAAACCTTAATCCTCTCCTCTCATGTGTTGAGTACAAGGATTAGTTAGACTACTTAATCCATAACCCTCACTCTATATCATCTAGGTACTTTGATTAGCACTTAAAGAAACCTAGTTGGCTCAAGTTTAGAGGCAAAGCTTGGAGTAAAGCTCTCGTGGTGGATCGTCTACTACTTGGAGAAGGCCGAGGAGGAGGTGGAGTTCGTAAAGACGAAGGACACGGTTCTTGAGGTATAATCCCTTAACATAGTAGTTGTTAACTTCTATGTTTGGTGTTAGTTATCGTTTAGCTTCGATTCATGCGGTTTGTCGATGTTTAGCATAAGGACAGGATCGTTTTTCATATTTCCGCCTCCCCGCAAGTCGTGAGGTGTTGTACATCGACTTACAGTGGTATCAGAGCCTCGCTAAACAATAATTAACTTATTAGCAAAGTCGTAAGTATTTCGAACGCAGAAACGAACCGGAAACATCGCCGATTATCACACTTGCTGTCGATTTTTAAACTGGCTCCAAAAATTTTTCAGGGTGCTTCAGAATAACAAGCAGGGAAAATTAGGGATACTGAAGAAATTTGGGCCTGTGACTCGACTATCTCACCGCGGAACCGCGGCGGATCCGCGGCCGAGTTAGGCCCGAGTCAGCCCCAATTTATTCAGTAACTCATAGGTGTTAATAGTGATGTTTCTGGGATGTTTTATTTTCTGCTAAGATATCAGGTTCACAGAGAAGTATTGGAGTAGAATCTAAAAGCGTTTTTCCGATTGAAATTTTGCGATGTTTGCTAATATGATTATATCTGTGTTTGTATAATGTGTTCGTAAACCTCCCCTAACTGCTAGTATGTCGGTTGGCAGGGGGTTGCACATTTCTGTAATGGTTTTTACTGTTTGTGGATATGAACTGTGTTGGACTGTTGTGATGTATAGCCGGGGTTATAAGATGGGTTATTATTTAATTCATTTGATGTAAATGTAATTTGTTGTAATATTATTTTGCGGAGCACATCCAGGTTGCGGTTGTAGCCACCGTTGTATTATTTCATTTTACTGTTTTTGCTCCTAGGACAGACCCAAGGTGGGGTGCACAAACTGCCGAGCGGGTAGTTTGCCGTACCCGTTGGGGTCTTGGGTGGGGTAATGGCTATTCATCACAACTGTGTAATCCGTCTTTTGATGCAGACTCAAAATAAACACGGATTACTTGCAAATCCAATAAAGTTCATCTGTGATCTGGAATGTCTATTATTGCGTCTGACGAATGTACAATATCTATATATGATAGCTATTTAGACGTCACTTATGTTTTACACCCGCGCTAGCCCAGCCCCCGCTCTGTCTTTAGTTAAGTAACCTAACGGATGATGACGGGACCCCGTGGCGAATGCGGATGACATAAGAGGACGTTGTATTTTCGTTGTTTTCTGCAATGATAGGTTAAATGATGGGACGCATTATTTATAATGCAAAGAAAATAAACCAAATGTTGAATCGTTGGAACAATTTAAAAGAAACCACTCAGTTATTTTAAAAGAGCAGAATTTTTAATTGCGGAGCTTTAACCACTCCTTTTAAAAAAGCTATCAGGTTCCTTCAATTATATCAAGTTCACTACGTTCACGGTTTCGCCAAAACCAGTCGTAGCCCTCCATCATTTCTTATGAATAGTCAGTAGTATTCAAGTTATGTTTGTTTGGCCCTTAGTCAAGACATAGTGATTGGTAGCTGCTGGGGTATTCATTTGTTGCATAGATAGATGAGTTGGTTTGGGACAAACGTATTACTTTGTTTGGCCCTTAGTTAAGAGTATATATGGATGGGGTCAAATCAACAGGATAATGATGGGCAGAACTTGACATGTGACTTATGATTTGTTGGCCCTTAGTCAAGATCATAAGAACATGGGGCAAAAATCTATATCAGGAATTTCTAAAGAAACTGAAATTTGCAAAGAGATGCATACCATTTGGAGTTTGATGAATGTTGGTAGGATTTCTTCAACATTATCATACGATGATATTTGGATCCTGATCCTACTGTGAGTATATGCTACTTATCAGGATATTCGTCACTTAATGATCAATGTTATAAACCAAGTAGGTGTCAAGAAAGGTGTCAGGGGGGTTACGCCCCCAGAGAAAAGAGGTTCTTTAATTAAGGAACTTCGCGAAAGCGTTGGAAAACCTCCCTCGAAGTATCGACACTAGCCTGGCTGAACGGTTAAGCAAGAATTGTACAGTGAGAATAGTCCTGGCTAATTCTTCTTTTATGGTTTGAGGAAGGATTCGAGAAACAGTGGGAGCCATCCAGTTTAGATAAATTAAAAACCAATCTAAACTTGCAAGAGCATCATGCTAAAGTGTTTTCTTCTCTCTCTCTCATTGCAGTGACCTTGTGACCATGACTAGGTTACATCTAGATAACAAGTTGACTGAATCTAACTTATATGACTGGCAAAGGTCTGTCCAGATGACCATTGCCTATGACAAGCTGGATCACCCTATTACTACTCAAGATCCCACCGTCCCAGGTCCAGTTTCCACCGTCGCGGATATGGATATCCGTCAGACAATAGAAAAGGATAAAGCGAAAGCCAAGTGCCTCGTGTTGGCTTCAGTTGATGGTATAAACCAGAAGCAGCACGAGAAGATGGACTTTGTTTCCATCTTTCTCCATAACAAAGATTTATATGGAGAGCAATCTCATATCGCAAGATATGAGGCCTCGAACGAATTAATTCAAGCGAGGTCGGCTGACGGGTCATCTGTAAGGGACGACGTCCTTACGATGACTAGCTATATTGATAAGCTCAAGGACCTGGAGACCACGTTGGGAAAAAGGTCATATACTGACTTATTTCCACAGTCCCTACCCTCTACTTATATCCTGAAAGAAACCAGGGAGACACAAACTCTGCTTAATGGGGGACCTTCTTCTTCTACATCCAGGGCGAAAGCAAAGGATGAAAAGAAAAAGACCTCTACAAAGCCGATATACAGTGTCAGTAAAGTAGGAGGAAAGGGAAGAGCAAAAGTTTCGGGAATTGAAGTAGGCAAGGAGGGATGTTCCTATTGTTATGGGAACGGACATTGGCAGAAAGATTGTAGGGCTTTGGAAGCCAGTAGCCAGGATACGAAGCATATTGTGGCTTCAGCCTCAAGTGTGTTTGTAATTGAGAACTGTTTGTCAATTAACTCTACTTTCTGGGTACTAGATACCGGAGCAGGATCTCATATCTGTAATTCGTTATATGCTTTGAGAAACCGTAAAGTTATAAGGATAGGTGATTTGTCTCTCAGAGTTGCAAACGGAATGAGCGTGGACGCTGAATCCGTGGGAGAATATCGCCTAGGTTTGACAAGTGGGCAGATATTGATTCTACGTAACTGTCTGTATGTACCTAGTTTGACTTGTAATATCATATCAGTGTCCTCACTTACAAGAGAGGGATATGACTTTTCATTCGTAAGCGATGTAGTACATGTTAGTGTTTATGCCCTAGAAGGCCATTACTGTATCATACTAGCTTGTATATTACTTAATGGAAGCTTGGGATATTCACATGTATATAACAATCTTGCTAAACATGGTAGTATGCTACTTGGTTTCTCTATCTTAATATGTGAGTGTACGTATTGATAGAGCTCTTAGGATCTTGCTTGTCTACCAGCGTTGTGATGGCAGTCACACTAGTGGGGGCTGGGTAGTCTACAAGCACATCCTTATTCAGGTCCCTGGTCGTTGGATTATCGAGACAGAGCATCGATACTCCGGAGTAGACTGGTGTGTACGCTTCTCATCCCAGTTGGGGAGATGGTCTGTCCCACAGCCGTCAGTACGTCGTACTGGAGATAGTATACAGGTGCTCGTTAGGTTACGGGTACACCGGACAGGACTCACAGGGAACTGTTGGTTGGTTTGATACCAGTCGTCAGTAAACAGTTCCCAGGTGACATGAGTACAGCGTAGTCCGCAGACTTGACACTGCTACTTCGCCTCGAGTGTGTCCCACTGTTCTTAGATTGCTACCCTACCACGGCTCAAAGGAGTCGTGCAAACAGGTGGCAGTTGGGTGCAGTCCCGAGCACTTGGAGGCAGTGGCGGTTAGACAGGATTCGTCCCTCCCGGTATTGGGAGTAGATATCGTGCTGTGTCAGAGAGCCATTACGCAAAGTCCCTGGCCAGGGCAAGCGAGATTTGCTGGTAGGTTCCAGTTGTTTCTCAGGGTGTAATGAGCTTCCCTCCGACACGACTTATACCGCTATTAGGGGACTGACGCTTGCCGCCCCCCTAGGCCCGATATGCGATAGTCTTGGACGAACGGACCGGACTGTATGGAGATTGTCACATCAGACTCAGTAGGAGTTCGGATGGGTTTTCTCATCGGCCTTCTTATCGACAACTACCTGGGGACCGTTACGTACAGCTAGTGCCGCTTGCGGTCTGTGGTTAAACCCACTGCCAGCGTAGTAGTCGAGTCTCTAGAGTCCCACACAGAGAGTTTCCTACTCCAGGCGAAACGATATAGAGGTTGCATGGTTTTGCGACAAAGGGTTCGGACGCATACGTGCGTTTACGCGCGTACGACTTTCGGACAGTTTTTACCAGTCGGCTTTGGTTTAAGCCAGTTACTGGTATCCGGTTATTGGATTTTTACAGTCTAAAGTTTTTCCGTATTTTTGCGGATTGGAGGGGCGTTCTCGTAATTATACGAGATGCTTCTAGAAGATGTGACTAAGGAGGTTACTTTGGATGAGGTTGTGAGTCATGGTGGTGATTCATTCATTTCATTAATGCACATTTATTGCTTAATGACTCATGCTAATGAATCACCACTAGATATTTTATGAAGCATGCTTATTCATTTCTTTTATTCATTATTCTTAAATAAGAATGCTTCATAATATATTATGATACACTCTCTCTCTTCTCTCATTATCTTATCTCATATTCTCTCTCCTCAAGCTCTCATCTTCAAGATACTAATCCTTAATCCTCATGTGTTGAGATCAAAGGTTTAGTTAGACTTAAGCATCCATTACCTTCACTCTATATCATCCTTTCACCTTTGATTAGCAATCAAAGTTGATTAGTTACCTCAAGTTAGAGGTGTAGCTTGGTGTCTTGCTCTCGGGTGGATCGTCTACTACCTAGAGAAGGTCGAGGAGAACAAAGGAGGACACAAAGACGAAGGACCGTTTTCGTTAGGTATAATCCCTTAACACTATAGTTTAGTATAGCTTTGTGTTAGGTTATTATTTGTTTAGCTTCGATTCAAGCGGTTAGTCGATGCTCGTTCTTTAAACTTGATCGTTTTTGAAAATTCCGCCTCCCCATAAGTACTGGGGTGTACTACATCGACTTACAGTGGTATCAGAGCCTCGCTAAACAATAAATAACTTAATTGCAAATTTGTACGAATTTCGAACGAAAAATCAAAGCCGGAAAACCCTAAATATTATAAGTTTCTGTCAAATTTAAAACGATGTCAGAAAATTTTTCAGGTGTGTTCAGAAAGCATGAAATGAGTCCAGGAGAACACCCACGAAATTTGAGCCAATGATTCGACTAAAGCGCCGCGGAAAGGCGGCGGATCGCACCGATCCGCCGCGCTTCCGCGGCCGAGTTGCCGAGTCATGGGCTCATCTTTCATGGGTGGGTCCTCTCTGGTGTTTGGGGTTTTCTGGAATATTTAATATTTGCTCAGGTTACTGTTTAACAGAGCAGATTTTGGAGCAATATTGATGTTGTTTAGTCGATCGAAATTTTACAGTATTTGCATATTGGATTATATCTGTGATTGTTTAATGTGTTCGTAAACCTCCCCCAACTGCTAGTATGTCGGTTGGCAGGGGGTTGCACATTTCTGAAATGGTTATATCTGTTTGTGCATATAAACTGTATTGGACTGTTATGGTGTTTAGCCGGGGTTTAGCAATGGGTTTATGATTAATTCATTTGTTGTAAATGTAATATGTTGTAATATTATTTTGCGGGGCACATCCAGGTTGCGGTTGTAGCCACCGTTGTATTATTTCATTTTACTATTTTTGCTCCTAGGACTGACCCAAGGTGGGGTACACAAACTGCCGGGTGGGTAGTTTGCCGTACCCGTAGGGGTCGAGGGTGGGGTAACGGCTATTCATCACAACTGTGTAATCTGTCTTTTCTTGCAGGCTCAAAAGAAATACAGATTGCTTGCAAATCCAATATTGTTTATCTGTGTTCTGGAATGAATATCATTGCGTCAGACGAATGTAAAATATCTATATTTATGATAGCTATTTAGACGCCACTTATGTTTTACACCCGCGCTAGCCCAGCCCCCGCTCTGTCGTTAGTTAAGTAACCTAACGGGTGATGACGGGACCCCGTGGCGAATGCGGATGGCATAAGAGGACGTTGTATTTTCGTTGTTTCTGCAATGATAGGTTAATGATGGGACGCATTATCTATAATGCAAAGAAAATAAACCAAAGTTTAAATCGTTGGAACAATTTAAAAGAAACCACTCGGTTATTTTTAAAACAGATATTTTTAAATGCGGAGATTTAACCACTCCTTTTAAAAAGCTATCAGGTTCCTTCGGTTATATCAAGTTCACTACGTTCACGGTTTCGCCAAAACCAGTCGTAGCCCTCCGTCATTTCTTATGAATGGTCAGTAGTATTCAAGCTATGTTTGTTTGGCCCTTAGTCAAGACATAGTGATTGGTAGCTGCTGGGGTATTCATTTGTTGCATAGATAGATGAGTTGGTTTGGGACAGTCGTATTGCTTTGTTGGCCCTTAGTCAAGAGTATACGGATGGGTTCAAATCAACAGGATAATGATGGGCAGAACTTGACATGTGACTTATGATTTGTTGGCCCTTAGTCAAGATCATAAGAGCATGGGGCAAAAATCCATATCGGGAATTTCTAAAGAAACTGAAATTTGCAAAGAGATGCATACCATTTGGAGTTTGATGAATGTTGGTAGGATTCCTTCAACATTATCATACGATGATATTTGGATCCCGATCCTACTGTGAGTATATGATACTTATCAGGATATTCGTCACTTAACGATCAATGCTATAAACCTAGTAGGTGTCCAGAAAAGTGTCAGCGGGGTTACGCCCCCAGAGAAAAGAGGTTATTTAATTAAGGAACTTCGCGAAAGCGTTGGAAAACCTCCCTCGAAGTATCGACACCGGCCTGGCTGAACGGTTAAGCAAGTATTGTACGGTGAGAATAGTCTTGGCTAATTCTTCTTTTATGGTTTGAGGAAGGATTCGAAAAACAGTGGGAGCCATCCAGTTTAGATAAACTAAAAACCACTCTAAACTTGCAAGAGCATCATGCTAAAGAGTTTTCTTCTCTCTCTCCTAATTGCAGCGACCCTGAAAACGACTGGACTTAAGTTACTTTTAGAGAAAAATATACTGACGGGGCCAAACTATAAAGATTGGCTGCGGAATGTCAAGATGGCTTTGACCTATGACAAACTGGGGTACGTCCTCACCGCTACGGCACCTGCTGTCCCTGGTCCCAAATCCAGCAATGCGGATAAGGAAATCCGCAAAACCTGGGATTTAGATTGCGCGAGAGCCAAGTGCATCGTGCTTGCCTCGATGAACAATGAACATCAGAGGAGGCACGAGGATATGTCCCTAGATGGCATATTTCTCCATACAAAGGAACTTTATGGAGAGCAATCTCGTATAGCAAGATACGAGACCTCTAAGAAATTGTTTCGAGCGAGGTTGGCTGTCGGGTCATCGGTAGGTGAACATGTCCTACAGATGATTGGCTATATAGAAGAGCTCGCAGACCTTGGGACGACTTTGGATAATGAGCTCTATACAGACCTTGTTCTCCAGTCCCTTCCTCCCACCTACGCCCAGTTTATCCTCAACTTCAATCTTCAAGGAAAAGAAGTTGAACTTGCGGAACTCCTGAACATGTTAAGGAGTGCGGAGGGCACCTTGCAGAAGGCAAGGGAAACACCCGCTATGTTTGTTGGCGGTTCATCTTTTTCCGGGTCCAAGGCTAGGGCCAAAGGAAGGAAGAAGAAGGCCGCACCCAGACCTAGAGGAGGTGTTAGTAAGGTGGGAGGGAAGGGAAAGAAAAAGAAAGCAGTACCGATAGTTGGTCAGGATGAGTGCTTCCATTGTCACAGGAAAGGGCACTGGAAGAAGGATTGCAAGGCGTGGAACGCCAAGAACCAGGAACCGAAGCAAGCTGTGGCTTCGACTTCAGGTGTGTTTGTAATTGAGAATTGTCTGTCGATCAACTCTACTTCCTGGGTATTGGATACCGGATCAGGATCTCATATTTGCAATTCATTGCAGGCACTGAGAAACCGTAGAGTGCTGAAGGAAGGTGATATGATCCTCAGGGTTGCTAACGGAGCTAGCGTGGGAGCTGCGTCCGTCGGGGATTATCACCTAGGATTGACAAGTGGACACATTTTGGTTTTACATAACTGTTATTTTGTACCCAGCTTAACGTGTAATATCATATCAGTTTCCTTGTTATCAAATAAAGGTTATGATTTCACGTTTGTAAGAGATGTTGTCAACATCCACCTTAATCATGGTTTGATTGGGTCCGGTACATTAAATAACGGCATATATGTTTTAAACCAACTCCAAATTTTCAATGTCCAGAACACACTAAAAAGAAAGTCTCCAGATTTGAATAAAGCTTTCTTATGGCATTGTAGACTGGGTCACATCAATGAGAGAAGGTTGACTAAGTTGCATAGAGAAGGATATTTGGACTCGTTCGAATATCAATCTTATGACACTTGTCAATCCTGTCTCAAAGGAAAGATGACAAAGACTCCATTTACTGGACAAGGAGTAAGAGCGAGCGAGCTCTTAGGACTCATACACAGCGATGTATGCGGTCCAATGTCTACACATGCGAGAGGTGGTTATTCCTACTTCATTACTTTTACAGATGATTTCTCTAGGTATGGATATGTTTTCTTAATGAAGCATAAATCAGAGGCCTTTGAGAAATTCCTGGAATTCAAGAATGAAGCGGAAAACCAAACAGGCAAAAGTATTAAGACACTAAGATCTGATCGAGGTGGAGAATACTTAAGTGCCGAGTTCCTAGGTTACCTAAAAGAGAAAGGAATTCTCTCTCAGCTTACTCCTCCATACACTCCACAGCACAACGGTGTATCGGAGAGACGGAATCGAACCCTATTGGATATGGTACGATCCATGATGAGTAATGCTGAGTTACCGCGATCTTTCTGGGGTTATGCGCTAGAATCAGCGGCATATCTTTTGAACCAGGTTCCAACCAAGACTGTGCCTACCACACCATATCAGATGTGGAGTGGGAAGAAACCCTGTCTAAAACATTTTAGGACATGGGGGTGTCCAGCTTTTGTAAAAAAGCAGCATGTGGACAAGCTCGAGGCACGTTCAGTACAGTGTAAGCTTGTGGGATATCCAAAGAACTCCAAGGGATATTATTTCTATTACGCAGAGGAACAAAAGGTATTTGTTTCTCGTCATGCCACCTTCTTAGAAACTGAATTTTTATAAAATCAGAAGAGTGGGAGCGAAATAGAACTGGAAGAAATTCCAGAACCACAAGCTACTACTGAAAGTTTGGTAGAACCAGAGGTTCAAGAAGAACAGAACATTCCCGCACCCCTCCGCAGGAGTAGTAGGCTGTCTCATCCGCCTGAGAGATACTGCGGTTTTCTCATTGACGGGGATAGAGAGGATTGCATCATAGATGATGATGAACCTACTGACTTCCAGCAGGCCATCCAGAGCGGCGACTCGGTACGATGGCTAGATGCAATGCGGACCGAAATGGAGTCCATGTACACCAACAAAGTATGGACTTTGGACTTTGCTCCAGATGGGGTAAAACCCATAGGATGCAAATGGATCTTCAAGAAAAAGATTGGTGTAGATGGACAGGTGGAAACCTATAAGGCTAGACTTGTTGCAAAGGGTTTTCGTCAAAGACCTGGTTTGGACTATGACGAAACTTTTTCTCCAGTGGCTATGCTCAAATCCATTCGGGTCCTTCTTGCTATTGCTGCCTTCCATGATTATGAAATCTGGCAGATGGACGTAAAGACGGCTTTTCTGAATGGAAATTTAGAAGAGAGCGTCTATATGGATCAGCCAGAGGGTTTCAATCAGAGTGGGAGCAGCGGGAAAGTATGCAAGCTGCTTAAGTCTATTTATGGACTAAAGCAGGCATCGCAGAGTTGGAACATCTGTTTTGATGAGACAGTCAAAGAATATGACTTTATCAAAAATCCAGATGAACCGTGCATATATAGTAAAGTTGTGGCCAGAAGTGTCGTATTCCTCGTCTTGTACGTGGATGACATTCTATTGATAGGAAATGACATTCCTATGCTACAATCTGTCAAAGGATTCTTGTCACACAGGTTCTCCATGAAAGACCTGGGTGATGCCTCTTACATTCTGGGGATCCGGATCTATCGTGATAGATCCAAGAGGATGTTGGGACTTTCGCAGTCCAGGTATATCGACACTGTACTGAAAAGATTCAGTATGGAAGATTCTAAGCGCGGTAATCTACCGGCTTGTCACGGAATCACCTTCTCCAAAGAGATGTCTCCCAAGACTGATTTGGAAAGGGAACGCATGTCTATTATACCCTACGCTTCTGCGGTAGGCTCTATAATGTATGCGATGTTGTGTACCAGACCAGATGTAGCTTACGCACTGAGCGTGGTAAGCCGGTATCAGTCAGACCCAGGGGAGAAACACTGGATAGCAGTAAAGAACATTCTCAAGTACCTGAGGAGGACTAAGGAGATGTTCTTGGTTTACGGCGGAAAAGACCTCAGGTTGGAGGCCTTTGCTGATTCCGGCTTCCAGAGTGATAAGGACGATTCCAAGTCCATGTCGGGTTATGTCTTTACCCTCAATGGAGGGGCGTTGTGCTGGAGGGGCTCCAAGCAGGACACCGTTGCTGACTCGACGATGGAAGCGGAGTATATAGCTGCTTGCGATGCCGCAAAAGAAGCAGTCTGGATGAAGAAGTTCCTAACAGAACTTCAGGTTGTTCCTACCATAGTTGATCCAATACCTCTGTATTGCGACAACAACGGAGCTATAGCTTTAGCGAAGGAACCAAGGTCCCATCAGAAGTCCAGACACATCTTGAGGCGGTATCACCTGATCAGGGAGATCATTGATCGTCAGGAGATCGAGGTTCGGAGAGTTGCTTCAGAAGAGAACATTGCTGATCCATTCACGAAGGCCCTTCCTCAGATTCAGTTCGAGAGGCTACTCGAGATCATTGGTCTACGATATGCCAGTATATGGCCCTAGTGCAAGTGGGAGATTGTTAGTGTTTATGCCCTAGAAGGCCATTACTGTATCATACTAGCTTGTATATTACTTAATGGAAGCTTGGGATATTCACATGTATATAACAGTCTTGCTAAACATGGTAGTATGCTACTTGGTTTCTCTATCTTAATATGTGAGTGTATGTATTGATAGAGCTCTTAGGATCTTGCTTGTCTACCAGCGTTGTGATGGCAGTCACACTAGTGGGGGCTGGGTAGTCTACAAGCACATCCTTATTCAGGTCCCTGGTCGTTGGATTATCGAGACAGAGCATCGATACTCCGGAGTAGACTGGTGTGTACGCTTCTCATCCCAGTTGGGGAGATGGTCTGTCCCACAGCCGTCAGTACGTCGTACTGGAGATAGTATACAGGTGCTCGTTAGGTTACGGGTACACCGGACAGGACTCACAGGGAACTGTTGGTTGGTTTGATACCAGTCGTCAGTAAACAGTTCCCAGGTGACATGAGTACAGCGTAGTCCGCAGACTTGACACTGCTACTTCGCCTCGAGTGTGTCCCACTGTTCTTAGATTGCTACCCTACCACGGCTCAAAGGAGTCGTGCAAACAGGTGGCAGTTGGGTGCAGTCCCGAGCACTTGGAGGCAGTGGCGGTTAGACAGGATTCGTCCCTCCCGGTATTGGGAGTAGATATCGTGCTGTGTCAGAGATCCATTACGCAAAGTCCCTGGCCAGGGCAAGCGAGATTTGCTGGTAGGTTCCAGTAGTTTCTCAGGGTGTAATGAGCTTCCCTCCGACACGACTTATACCGCTATTAGGGGACTGACGCTTGCCGCCCCCCTAGGCCCGATATGCGATAGTCTTGGACGAACGGACCGGACTGTATGGAGATTGTCACATCAGACTCAGTAGGAGTTCGGATGGGTTTTCTCATCGGCCTTCTTATCGACAACTACCTGGGGACCGTTACGTACAGCTAGTGCCGCTTGCGGTCTGTGGTTAAACCCACTGCCAGCGTAGTAGTCGAGTCTCTAGAGTCCCACACAGAGAGTTTCCTACTCCAGGCGAAACGATATAGAGGTTGCATGGTTTTGCGACAAAGGGTTCGGACGCATACGTGCGTTTACGCGCGTACGACTTTCGGACAGTTTTTACCAGTCGGCTTTGGTTTAAGCCAGTTACTGGTATCCGGTTATTGGATTTTTACAGTCTAAAGTTTTTCCGTATTTTTGCGGATTGGAGGGGCGTTCTCGTAATTATACGAGAAGCTTCTAGAAGATGTGACTAAGGAGGTTACTTTGGATGAGGTTGTGAGTCATGGTGGTGATTCATTCATTTCATTAATGCACATTTATTGCTTAATGACTCATGCTAATGAATCACCACTAGATATTTTATGAAGCATGCTTATTCATTTCTTTTATTCATTATTCTTAAATAAGAATGCTTCATAATATATTATGATACACTCTCTCTCTTCTCTCATTATCTTATCTCATATTCTCTCTCCTCAAGCTCTCATCTTCAAGATACTAATCCTTAATCCTCATGTGTTGAGATCAAAGGTTTAGTTAGACTTAAGCATCCATTACCTTCACTCTATATCATCCTTTCACCTTTGATTAGTTACCTCAAGTTAGAGGTGTAGCTTGGTGTCTTGCTCTCGGGTGGATCGTCTACTACCTAGAGAAGGTCGAGGAGAACAAAGGAGGACACAAAGACGAAGGACCGTTTTCGTTAGGTATAATCCCTTAACACTATAGTTTAGTATAGCTTTGTGTTAGGTTATTATTTGTTTAGCTTCGATTCAAGCGGTTAGTCGATGTTCGTTCTTTAAACTTGATCGTTTTTGAAAATTCCGCCTTCCCATAAGTACTGGGGTGTACTACATCGACTTACAGTACACATCCACCTAAATCAAGTTCTGATTGTGTCCGGTACATTAGATGACGGTATATATGTATTGAATCAAGCTCAGGTTTTCAATGTCCAGAACACACTTAAAAGAAAGTCTCCATAAATAAATCAGGCTTTTTTATGGCATTGTAGACTAGGTCACATCAATGAAACACGATTAACAAAGTTACATAGAGAAGGATATTTGAATCCGTTCGAATATCAATCTTATGCCACTTGTGAATCTTGTCTCATGGGAAAGATGACAAAGACTCCGTTTACTGGACACGGAGTAAGAGTGAGCGAGCTCTTAGGACTCGTACACAGTGACGTGTACGGTCCAATGTCTACACATGCGCGAGGTGGTTATTCCTACTTCATTACTTTTACGGATGATTTTTCTAGGTATGAATATATCTTCTTAATGAAGCATAAATCCGAGGCCTTTGAGAAATTCCAAGAATACAAGAATGAAGTGGAAAAACAGACAGGCAAAAGTATAAAGACACTGAGATCTGATCGAGGTGGTGAATACTTAAGTGCCGAATTCCTGGGTTATTTAAAAGAGAATGGAATTCTCTCTCAGCTTACTCCTCCATACACACCACAACACAATGGTGTATCGGAAAGGAGGAATCGAATCCTATTGGATATGGTTCGTTCCATGATGAGTAAGGCTGAGTTACCGCGATCTTTCTGGGGTTATGCACTAGAATCAGCTGCATATCTTTTGAACCAGGTTCCAACCAAGACTGTGCTTACCATACCATATCAGATGTGGAGTGGGAAGAAACCCTGTCTAAAACATTTTAGGACATGGGGGTGTCCAGCTTTTGTAAAAAAACAGCATTCGGACAAGCTCGAGGCACGCTCAGTACAGTGTAAGCTTGTGGGATATCCAAAGAACTCCAAGAGATATTATTTCTATTACGCAGAGGAACAAAAGGTTTTTGTTTCTCGTCATGCCCACTTCTTAGAAACTGAATTTTTAGAAAATCAGAAGAGTGGGAGCGCAGTAGAACTGGAAGAAATTCCAGAACCACAAGCTGTTACTGAAAGTTTGGTAGAACAAGAAGTTTCAGAAGAAAGGGACATACCAGTGCCTATCCGCAGAAGTAGTAGGCAGTTTCATCCGTCCGAGAGATACTACGGTTTTCTCATAGACGGGGATAAAGAAGATTGTGTCATTGATAATGACGACCCTACTAGCTTCCAGCAAGCCATTCAGAGCGGCGACTCGGTAAAATGGCTGGATGCAATGCGGACCGAAATAGAGTCCATGTACACTAACAAAGTATGGACTTTGGACACTGCTCCAGATGAGGTGAAACCCGTAGGATGCAAGTGGATCTTCAGAAAGAAGATTGGTGTAGATGGACAGGTTGAAACCTATAAGGCTAGACTTGTTGCAAAGGGTTTCCGTCAAAGACCTGGTTTGGACTATGACGAAACCTTTTCTCCAGTGGCTATGCTGAAATCCATTCGGGTCCTTCTTGCTATTGCTGCCTTCCATGATTATGAGATCTGGCAGATTGACGTAAAGACGACCTTTCTAAATGGAAATTTAGAAGAGAGCGTCTATATGGATCAGCCAGAGGGATTCATTCAGAGTGGGAGCAGCGGTAAAGTATGCAAGCTGCTTAAGTCCATTTATGGACTAAAGCAGGTATCGCGGAGTTGGAACATCTGTTTTGATGATACTGTCAAAGAATTCAACTTTATCAAAAATCCAGATGAACCATGCATATACAGTAAGATTGTAGGGAGAGTAGTTGTATTCCTCGTCTTGTACGTGGATAACATTCTCCTAATAGGAAATGATATTCCTATGCTACAGTCAGTCAAAAGATTCTTGTCACAGAAATTCTCCATGAAGGACCTGGGTGATGCCACCTACATTCTGGGGATCCAGATCTATCGTGATAGATCAAAGAGGATGTTGGGACTTTCACAGTCCAGGTACATAGACACCATATTGAAAAGATTCAGTATGGAAGATTCTAAGCGCGGTAACCTGCCGGCTTGTCACGGAATCACCCTCTCCAAAGAGATGTCTTCCAAGACTGATTTGGAAAGGGAACGCATGTCGATTATACCCTACGCTTCTGCGGTAGGCTCTATAATGTATGCGATGTTATGTACCAGACCAGATGTAGCATACGCATTGAGCGTTGTAAGCCGGTATCAGGCAAACCCAGGGGAGAATCACTGGATAACAGTAAAGAACATTCTCAAGTACCTGAGAAGGACTAAGGAGATGTTCTTGGTTTACGGCGGAAAAGACCTCAGGATGGAGGCCTATGCTGATTCCGGCTTCCAGAGTGACAAGGATGACTCCAAGTCCATGTCGGGTTATGTCTTTACCCTCAATGGAGGGGCCGTCTGTTGGAAGAGTTCTAAGCAGGACACCGTTGCTGACTCAACGATGGAAGCGGAGTACATAGCTGCTTGCGATGCCGCAAAAGAAGCTGTCTGGATGAAGAAGTTCCTCACAGAACTTCAGGTGGTTCCTACCAGTGTTGGTCCAATACCTCTGTATTGCGATAACAACGGCGCTATAGCTTTAGCGAAGGAACCCAGGTCCCATCAGAAGTCCAGACACATCTTAAGGCGGTATCACCTGATCAGGGAGATTGTAGATCGCCGGGAGATCAAGGTAAAGAGAGTAAATACAGAGGATAACATTGCTGATCCATTCACTAAGGCCCTACCTCAGATTCAGTTCGAGAGGCTACTCGAGATCATCGGTCTTCGATACGCCAGTACATGGCCCTAGTGCAAGTGGGAGATTGTTAGTGTTTATGCCCTAGAAGGCCATTACTGTATCATACTAGTTTGTATATTACTTATTGGAAGCTTGGGATATTCACATGTATATAACAGTCTTGCTAAACATGGTAGTATGCTACTTGGTTTTTCTATCTTAATGTGTGAGTATACGTATTGATAGAGCTCTTAGGATCTTGCTTGACTACCAGCGTTGTGATGGCAGTCACACTAGTGGGGCTGGGTAGTCTACAAGCACATCCTTATTCAGGTCCCTAGTCGTTGGATTATCGAGACAGGGCATCGATACTCCGGAGCAGACTAGTGTGTACGCTTCTCATCCCAGTTGGGGAGATGGTCTGTCCCACAGCCGTCAGTACGTCATACTGGAGATAGTATGCAGGTGCTCGTTAGGTTACGGGTACACCGGACATGACTCACAGGGAACTGTTGGTTGGTTTTATACCAGTCGTCAGTGAACAGTTCCCAGGTGACATGAGTACAGTATAGTCCGCAGACTTGACACTGCTACTTCGCCTCGAGTGTGTCCCACTGTTCTTAGATTGATACCCTACCACGGCTCAAAGGATTCGTACAAACAGGTAGCAGTTGGGTGCAGTCCCGAGCACTTGGAGGCAGTGGCGGTTAGACAGGATTCGTCTCTCCCGGTATTGGGGGTTGATATCGCGCTGTGTCAGAGAGCCATTACGCAAAGTCCCTGGCCAGGGCAAGCGAGATTTACTGGTAGGTTCCAGTAGTTTCTCAGGGTGTAATGGGCTTCGCTCCGACACGACTTATACCGCTATTAGGGGACTGACGCTTGCCGCCCCCTAGGCCCGATATGCGATAGTCTTAGACGAACGGACCGGACTGTATGGAGATTGTCACAGCAGGCTCAGTAGGAGTTCGGATGGGTTTCCTCATCGGCCTTCTTATCGACATCTACCTGGGGACCGTTACGTACAGCTAGTGCCGCTTGCGGTCTGTGGTTAAACCCACTGCCAGCGTAGTAGTCGAGTCTCTAGAGTCCCACACAGAGAGTTTCCCTACTTCAGGCGAAACGATATAGAGGTCGTATGGTTTTACGACAAGGGTTCGGATGTATACGTGTGTTTACGCACGTACGACTTTCGGACAGTTTTTACTAGTCGACTTTGGTTTAAGCCAGTTACTAGTATCCGGTTATTGGATTTATACAGTCTAAAGTTTTTCCTTGTTTTCATGGATAGGATGGGCGTTCTCGTAATTCCGCGAGAAGCTTCTAGAAGATGGTGACTAAGGAGGTTAACGTGGCATATACATTGAATGAGATTAGTGAGTCATATGAGTGATTCATCCATATCATTAATGCATCATAAATGCTTAATGACTCATGATAATGAATCACCATTAGATATTTATGAAGCATGATTATTCATCATTTGATTTTCTTTTCTTGATAAATCTTAATGCTTCATATATATTATGATAACACATTTTTCTTATATCAATGATTATTCTCACCTTCTCTCTCCTCAAGCTCTCTCTCTTCAAACCCTAATCCTCCCCTCTCATGTGTTGAGTACAAGGATTAGTTAGACTACTTAATCCATAACCCTCACTCTATATCATCTAGGTACTTTGATTAGCACTTAAAGAAACCTAGTTGGCTCAAGTTTAGAGGCAAAGCTTGGAGTAAAGCTCTAGTGGTGGATCGTCTACTACTTGAAGAAGGCCGAGGAGGAGGTAGAGTTCGTAAAGATGAAGGACACGGTTCTTGAGGTATAACCCCTTAACATAGTAGTTGTTAACTTCTATGTTTGGTGTTAGTTATCGTTTAGCTTCGATTCATGAGGTTTGTCGATGTTTAGCATAAGAACAGGATCGTTTTTCATATTTCCGCCTCCCCGCAAGTCGTGGGGTGTTGTACATCGACTTACACCAATTCCCAAATCCTCCCGGGGCAAATGATGAGTTGCTCCTGGCATTATTCCAGTGCAGCAATGCAGATGCCAAACAAAAAAACCAATTCCCAAATCCTCTCGAGGCAAATGATGAGTTGCTCCTGGCATTATTTCAATGCAGCAATGCAGATGCCAAACAAAAAAAACAAATTCCCAAATCCTCTCGGGGCAAATGATGAGTTGCTCCTGGCATTATTCCAGTGCAGCAATGCAGATGCCAAACAAAAAAACCAATTCGCAAATCCTCTCGGAGCAAATGATGAGTTGCTCCTGGCATTATTCCAGTGCAGCAATGCAGATGCCAAACAAAAAAAACCAATTCCCAAATCCTCTCGGGGCAAATGATGAGTTGCTCCTGGCATTATTCCAGTGCAGCAATGCAGATGCCAAACAAAAAAAACCAATTCCCAAATTCTCTCGAGGCAAATGATGAGTTGCTCCTGGCATTATTTCAGTGCAGCAATGCAGATGCCAAACAAAAACCCCAATTCCCAAATCCTCTCAAAGACGGATGATGATTCGCTTCTGGTACCATATTCCAGTGTAGCGATGCTGATGTCGACTCAAATCAAATAAATCAAACCAACCAATTCCAACATCGATCTCTGCGTCAACAAACGACACTCCGCGCCGGGGAAAAGTCGATCAGCGACACTCCGTGCCGGGGAAAAGTCAACCCGACACTCCGCGCCAGGGAAAAGTCGATCAGCGACACTCCGTGCCGGGGAAAAGTCAACCCGACACTCTGTGTCGGGGAAAAGTCGATCAGCGACACTCCGTGCCGGGGAAAAGTCAACCCGCGACACTCCGCGCCATCAAAAAGTCGATCAGCGACACTCCGTGCGGGGGAAAAGTCAACCCGCGACACTCCGCGCCGTAGAAAAGTCGATCAGCGATACTCCGCGCCGGGAAAAAGTCAACCCGACACTCCGCGCCGGGGAAAAGTCGATCAGCGACGCTTTGTGCCGGGGAAAAGTCAACCAGCGACACTCCGCACCGAGGAAAAGTCGATCAGCGACACTCCGTGCCGGGGAAAAGTCGATCAGCGACACTCCGCGCTGGGGAAAAGTCAATCAGCGACACTCCGTGCCGGAGAAAAGTCAACCAGCGACACTCCGTGCAGGGGAAAAGTCGATCAGCGACACTCCGTGACGGGAAAAAGTCAACCCGGCACTCCGCGCCGGGGAAAAGTCGATCAGCGACACTCCGTGCCGGGAAAAAGTCAACCCGACACTCCGCGCCGGGGAAAAGTCGATCAGCGACACTCCGTGCCGGGGAAAAGTCAACTCGACACTCCGCGCCGGGGAAAAGTCGATCAGCGACACTCCGTGCCGGGGAAAAGTCAACCCGCGACACTCCGCGCCGGGGAAAAGTCGATCAGCGACACTCCGTGCCGGGGAAAAGTCGATCAGCGACGCTCCGTGCCGGGGAAAAGTCGATCAGCGACACTCCGTGCCGGGGAAAAGTCAACCTGACACTCCGCGCCGGGAAAAAGTCGATCAGCAACACTCCGCGCCGGGGAATAGTCGATCAGCGACACTCCGTGCCGGGGAAAAGTCAACCCGAACTCCGCGCTGTGGAAAAGTCAACCAGCGACACTCCGTGCCGGGGAAAAGTCAACCAGCGACACTCCGCGCCGGGGAAAAGTCGATCAGCGACACTCCGTGCCGGGGAAAAGTCAACCAGCGACACTCCGCGCCGGGGAAAAGTCGATTAGCGACACTCCATGCCGGGAAAAAGTCAACCCGACACTCCGCGCAGGGGAAAAGTCGATCAGCGACACTCCGTGCCGGGGAAAATTCAACCAGCGACACTCCGCGCCGGGGAAAAGTCGATTAGCGACACTCCGCGCCGGGGAAACGTAGCAGACACTCCGTGCCGGGGGCACATCGACAACAGACACTCCGTCTCGGGGACACGTCAACCAGCCGATACTACGCCTCGGGGAAACGTCAAGCAGACATTCCGTGCCGGGGACATGTCAGCAAGCGACACTCTACATCGGGGAAACGTCCAACACAGACACTCCGCATCAGGGAAACGACCAACACAGACACTCCGTAATGGGGATACGTCAACCAGCCGATACTCCGCCTCGGGGAAACGTCAAGCAGACACTCCGTGCCGGGGGCACATCGACAACAGACACTCCGTCTCGGGGACACGTCAACCAGCCGATACTCCGCCTCGGGGAAACGTCAAGCAGACACTCCGTGTCGGGGTACATCAACAACAGACACTCCGCCTCGGGGAAACGTCGACCAGCGACACTCCGTGCCGAGGACACGTCTACCAAATCGCTTCGGATCAGAGTGTTGACCGTCCATGTCGTAAAAAGGGCAGTGTATCCCAAAAAGTGGGAACCAAAGCAAGTCGCCTCTACGTGAAAGAAGATCCATTAATTTCATGCACACGACCCACATATGCTGTGTGCATTTATTGATGGGGGCAATTTGTTGGAGTAAAAATTTACACCCCGGTTGACCGAGTCAAAGTCAAGGTCAACCCCCAAGCTAGGTGGGCCCAAACCCAGGTCAAGCGGGTCCATGCCCAAGTCGAGCCCACGGCCAGCCTCCCCATGCCAACAACAAAAATCATGTAACAAATAATTTTTATATAATTTTTGTACATGAATGTATGCAAAATGGGCATAAAGCCAATATTTTATAAGCCCATGGCTTATGTGCAAAAATGAAATGGCACATGAGCCATGGGATAGGCAAAATGCCATTTTGTAAAGCCCAAGGGGCTATATGCAAATATGTAAGCCTATAAAAGGCAACATGATGATGAACAAAAAAAATATAACTTTGCCATTCTCTCAAAAAAACCTAGGGTTTGTGCCTCTTCCCCTTTCTAAAGGTTTCAAACCTTCTTCTTTCTTTTTGAATTAAATCAAGAGTTTTACTCTTCCTTTTCCAAAACTAAATAGTTTTCCACCACAAAACCCATAAAGGGGAACTCAGATCTTCCATTAGATCTCAAAAAGAAGAGATTTTTATATCTCACATCTCTTGATCTTCAAGATCCGGCCAAATAACAGGAGGAGGAGGAAGAACCCCCTTTATCATCTTCAAAACATCCTAGGAGTTTAACTCCATATATATATATATAATATTTCCTTTCTGAAGCATAACTTCTGGTTCTGGGACTAAAAGCCCTCTTTTTCTCGCCGGCGCCCAAGCGCCGAGCGCCCTCGTGCCGACACGTGGCGCGCTTGTGCTTCAACGCGCTAGCGCTCGAGCGCAAGGCACCCACGTGCCGACACATGGCGTGCTTGCGCCCCGGCGCTTGAGCGCAAAGCGCCCACATACCGACACGTGGCGCACTTGCGCTCCAGCACTCTGTGCTCGAGCGCAAAGCGCGCACGTGCCGACACGTAGCGTGCTTGCGCTCCAGCGCTCTGCGCTCGAGCGCAAAGCGCACACGTGCCGACACGTGGCGCACTTGCGCTCCAGCACTCTGCGCTTGAGCCAAAATGCCCGCGTGCCGACACGTGGCGCTCTTGCGCTCAAGCGCCCAGCGCTCAAGGGCAAAGCGCCTATGTGCCGACACGTGGCGCGCTTGCGCTCCAGCACTCTGCGCTCGAGCGCAAAGCGCCCCTGTGCCGACATGTGGCGCGCTAGCGCCTAAGCGCACAGCGCTGGCCCCACGCATCCTTTGGATGCCTTTCCCCCCTCTTTTTATGTACATACATATATATACATATGTATACATATTTACACACACACATACTCCACGACACTGTCCTTGTTAGAAAAAAATTTCTAACGGGGGTCTGCCCCGCACCCCGCAAGGGGGCTACTAGCCCCCTTGACCCCCAGCCCGCTATCCAGGTAGCGGGACCCCCGTAAAAACTCTGCGTGGCTCCCGATATACCCAAAACCCCCTTTCAAAACACATCACACGCACACTGCACATTGAGTTCGCATGACCAGTTTAACCCGTCAATCGGAGGTTCCCTCGCTCCAAAGGCGAGTGGTAATTAACGGCAGCTTAGTCCGCGGCTGCCGGAGATTCGGATCCCGACAATCATTAAACCCCGTCCTACCCTAGGCAGGGGGAATTTGTAGTACGCCTGACAAGCGTGCGCGTATTCTCATCTCAATTGGGTGATGAAAAACACCCTACACCGGCGAGATGACCATATGGGCCTACGGGGACGGGCCCCCATAGCCAAAAGTCCCCGTGCTTTGCACACTTGACTCTTCCCCTGCCTCCATTACCCTTGCACTGTTTAATTTCTCTAAAATTAAACAGAGACTTCAATTTCACCTTTAAATCCAATTTTAATGCATTTTAATTCATTCTTTCAATTCCAAAACCCTAATTTCACACTATAAATACAACCATATACCCTAGCCCCTCCTCATTCTGAAAATTCTAGCCAAAAATCTCAAATTTTCTCAAGTACAAGTGGAGTAGAAGAGGAGTTAGCCCTAGACCAACTTCCGGCGAGAAAACGAAGCAATTCCGGCGACCCAGCGACGACCTCAACCTCTCCCACTCTCTCTCTCTCTCTCTCTCCTTAACAAAATCCAAAAGTAAGTCCCTTCTAATCCTTCCCCTTCTTCTCTAAAAGTCTTTTTTCATAAAATATATCGGTAAGTGGAGTTATACAGACATCTTTTTATAAAACTCTAGAAACTACACTTTTTCTTAAGCCTTGCTCATGCATACTCCTACACCTTGCTTGTTAATCATGAAACTAATAATTAGAAACAACTTTCACCCTAAATCATCATGTTAAATAACTTTAAATTGAGTTTTACATTTAAATACCATGAACTTTGTACCTACCATATTTAATTGTTTTGCTTACTATTACCTTTAGAAAACTTCACGGGGTAGTAACCTACCTCTCACATACACACATATTTACATAGCACGATACTCCTTCAAACATATGTTTGTGGGCAAAAGCAACATTTCATTAAAGTACCATGAACTATAAAATCCCGGTTTTCTTTGAATCGTATTATCAAAATTCTGTGCGATTATGCCTCTACAACTCTTTTTAGTGGACGCGCTATTGGATGGTATGGATTATCATATATCTTTAGGCTAGTAGAGCGAGATGCAGATCTCTTCACGGAGTATTCGGTCTCGAAAGATTTTTAATACTATTTTAAAGAAAAACTAGATTTTCTACTTAATAATAAAATTAATATTTATAAATATATAAATATTGTCAAACCACATATTCTCAAGATATAATAAAATTCCATGTTTTCTAAAAAAATAAAAGAATGACAAGTTTCACCAAAATACTCTCAAATTATCCAAAAGATAAGTTTTACACTTAAATACCATGAACTATTCAAGTTAAGTTAATATTCACTGAAATACCTCAAATCTTTAAAACTCACATCCATGAAACCCTAAATACGATAAATAAATACTCGAGATTTATTTTGAAAGTATATAAAATATTTTTCATAAAACCCCCTCGAGTTATATAAAATTACATTTAAGGACTTTAGTAAATATGGGTTTAAGCGGGATCAATTCTCTTGAGCCTCAGAGAGCCAGAGAAAGTGAGTGCTTGCTTATTTAAGATAGAAAAAATTAACGGTGTTATCAATGGTAATTGTCTTGGAAAAAAACACAAATCCTATCGTCCATGTGCAGCAGTTACCGATAACTCCCAAACTTAATTCAGGATCCAAATCAGTTCTAAGCGTCTGATTCAAGTCTGAGTCCAAATCAATCCGCGTTTAATCCAAATCAGAATCCAATTCAACATGAATCCAATATACCAACATATATACTTGAACTTGAACCTGAATACCAGAACAATATCAACATGCAACCTTGACCTGACCTGACCGAACCATGGCTATAACTTGACTTGATTACATGCCTACTTATTTACATCCTGAACCTAATTACATGACCAACTTGTAATGGTCTTAGCAAGTATGATAACTATAATTCAATACAAAACATTACGGGGTTTAACGGGGTAGATTGGTGCGGAATGTATTAGAAGTGGAACGAGATGGTCACTAAAAAACACCTACCTGAATATCCTGTGTCGTTGTCCCGTAGGTTTTGACGGGGCCTTATACTACCCGTTACCATAGTCCACGGAGTAAGTTGGACTCCTCCTGTATACACTGATACCTTCCGTACCAAGCTACCAACAACTACGTTAGTATAACAAATATGAACCTGTACAAATTACTAGTTCTCTTCTCTTTACTTGATCCATTCATTTCTCTCTTTTGGGACTTACCGAGCGCTGGTTCGCTGACGACATTCATGTCTCTTTCTTTCTTTGGAATGTTCGTCAGGAGGACCGGATCCTCAGGAGACCGAGCCTAACCAGGAGTACTTGAAGCAGATTGAGGCACAGTCAGACTACTAGCCTGCTTGTACTTATTTTCTTTTCATATGTCATTGTTTAGGCGGTGCTTTCTGAAGGGTTCCTTAGCACCCTCACCATGTTTTCTAAGGCATCTAGCATGCAATTTTAAAAAAACTTAGAGTGCTAAGCAACCCAAACCAAGAATCTAGTTAGAGGATTAGAGTTATAACAATATGTAAACAACTTTACACTAAGTAAAATGGGAATACAACCTTTGTAGACCGGTCCTTCACTTTTAAAACTCCGTGTAGTAGTCCATTTTGCTCCAAGTAGTGGTGTAACACACTCTCCTTTGGCTCCACTAAGTGAAAAGAACGAGCTTACTTAAGGATCTTCGAGGCCGAAGATGATCTACGTCGAAGAATCTCTAACTCAAGCTATCTCTTCACTAATTAAGAATTAGTGAAATAAACAACCTATACTAAATGACTAGTCTAGTGTAGATTGATGAAATAGGAATTTTGCTCACTTTAGAATAATTTTTCTCACTCTTTTTCCTCACCTCACTTGAAGCTAGAGAGCAAGAAGGAGATGAAGAAGAAACTCAATATTCATCAAGTGAGAACCATGGGTGAGAAAATATCATATATAACTCATGTAGCGACTTAACCATGGCTAAAGATAATAGTTAGGTTAATAAATATCTAAAGTAAAACAAAATTAGTGGACTAAGTCAATGGTTTCCAAAAGCTTCTCCAAGCTTCAATCCATGACTAATTTCCATCTAATTTTGATTTTCCCTTAATAATTAAAACCCCACATTATTTTAAGTATGGTATTAGTCTCATACACCAAAGTCCAATGTATCATCTAGCATGACACAAAATAAATACATTAACATATATCACATATATATTAAATGTATAAAGAGAAAACATTTTCTTAAGTGAGCTAATATCAGTTAATGTATATTAATATATCAAATATATAATTACACATTAAATTATTAAATCGAAACTTGATTTAATAACCAAGTTGTCTCGCATACATCCGACTAATATCAATTTATATGCTTATCACATATACATATAACATATCATTGAATCAACACTTAATTCAACAATCCGGTTATATCACATATAACCTGTATCGCGAGATTAGAATACGGTATCACATACATGTATTAATCTCGGTCCCGCACATATCACATATGTGCCCTACTTCATTTCGCATGAGCTAGGAAACCTCTGTGTAGAACTCTAATGACTCATCAATACGCCGGCAGTAAGTGATGTTCATATCAGTTACCCACAATCCGTCAGCGGTACTATCTGGACGTCACGGCTACACGGGTATTGAGCGATCAGAAGATCAACAAGCAAGCTTGTCCACACTCCTGTGAATCCAACAGCAACAATACCGTACAGTTCGGTCTCTTCGTCTGATATGTCGCATATTTAGTATAGGGGTGGTAAACGTCAGACCCCAGTAACTTGATAAGTCATGCCGATATGAGGCTCATAATGGGTCGAGAAACTACTGATAATACTTACCAGTAAATCTCCGTATCAGCCCTGGCCAGGGACTTCCTGTTATGGCCAATCGAGCACAGCGTAACATCAACCCCCAATACCGGGAGAGATGAATCCTCTCCTATCGCTCATTGCCTCCATGTGACTCGGGACTATACCCAAAAACCACCATTTTGCACACTCTCTTGAACGTGGTAAGCTAGAAATCAAAGCACAGTGGGAATCACACAAGACTCTATGATGATCTCGGGTCTACAGACTAACCTGTATCAATGTCACCAGAGAACTGCTATCTGACGTTAGGTATAATACCATCTAAGAGTTCTCGGTGAGTCCTGTTCAGTGTACCCAATCTCCACTGAGCACCCGTATACTATCTTTGATGTCAAACACCAATGGATATAGGATCATCCATCGCCTATCAAATGGGTCAAGAAGCGTATACACTAGTCTACTCTGGAATATCGATGCCCCGTCTCGATACACCTTCGACTAGGAATAATTAAAGGATGTACTTGTGGACTACCCTGGCCCCACTAGTATGATCTGCATCATAATCCTGGTACTCAAGTACATCCTAAGGGCTTTACCAACATGTGAGAGCAAGACGGTTCACAATACAAGTCCACATGTTAAGATAAAGAGCAACCAGATAGCATACTATCATGTCGAGCAAGAAATTCCTCTCTATATATGTCCAAGCATCCACTATAATTTACAATAATGTACAATAATGGCCTCTAGGGCATACATACAACTAATAATCTCCCACTTGCATTGAGGCCAGTTGTTGTAGTATCTCATACCCAACATCCCAAAGAGTCTCTCATATTGTATCTGGGGTATGGCCTTCGTGAGTGGATCCACCGTGTTATTCTTCATGTCAACTCTCCTAACCTCAATCTCCCGGCTATCAACTATCTCCCGGATCATGTGATACCGCCTCAGAATATGCCTGGATCGCTGATGGGACCTGGGTTCCTTGGCCAAAGCCACTGCTCCATTGTTATCACAATACAAAGGTATTGGATGCTCAATGGCTGGAACTACTCCAAGTTCAGTTATGAACTTCTTCATCCAGACGGCCTCTTTGGCGGCATCGTTGGCAGCGATGTATTCAGCCTCCACCGTCGAGTCTGCCACGGTTTCTTGCTTGGAACTCTTCCAACAAACCGCCCCTCCATTGAGGGTGAAGACAAAACCCGAGACTGACTTAGAGTCGTCCTTATCACTCTGGAAGCTCGAATCGGTAAAGGACTCTATTTGGAGTTCACCATTACCATACACCAAGAACATTTCTATAGTCCTTCTCAAGTACTTAAGAATGTTCTTCACCGCTGTCCAGTGATTCTCTCCAGGATCTGCAGGATACCTACTCACTACACCTAGTGAGTATGCTACATCGGGTCTGGTACACATCATCGCGTACATGATAGAGCCTACTACCGAAGCATAGGGTATCCCTTGCATGCGAGTCCTCTCCAAATCAGTCTTGGGAGACATCTCTTTGGAGAGAGTGATTCCTGAGATCGTGGGTAAATTCCTACGCTTGGAATCTTCCATACTAAATCTCTTTAGTATGGTGTCAATGTACCTGGATTGGGACAATCCCAACATCCGTTTAGATCTATCTCTATAGATCTTAATTCCCAAGATGTAGGAGGCATCACCTAGATCTTTCATTGAGAATCTTTGTGATAAGAAGAGCTTGACCGAGTGCAGCATAGAAACATCATTTCTTATCAAGAGTATGTCATCCACGTACAATACGAGGAAGACGGCCTTACTCTCTGCCACCTTCTTGTATACACAAGATTCATCTACGTTTTTGATGAAGTCAAACTTTTTGACTGCCACATCAAAACAGATGTTCCAACTCCGCGATGCCTGCTTTAACCCGTAGATTGATTTAAGCAGCTTGCACACCTTTCCTCTTCTCCCACTATCTACGAAGCCCTCTGGCTGATTCATGTACACGCTCTCTTCTAAATCACCATTTAGAAAAGCGGTCTTGACGTCCATCTGCCAGATTTCATAGTCATGGTATGCAGCAATGGCAAGGAGGATCCGGATGGACTTAAGCATAGCCACTGGAGAAAAGGTTTTATCATAATCTACACCTGGTCGTTGACGAAAACCTTTTGCTACAAATATAGCTTTGAAAGTCTCAACTTTTCCATCTACACCAAGTTTTTTCTTGAAGATCCACTTGCTCCCGATGGGTTTTACTCTTTCAGGAGCATCTTCCAAAGTCCATATTTTGGTGGTGTACATGGATTCCATCTCAGATCGCATTGCATCCAGCAATTTCACAGAGTCCCCACTCGTGATGGCTTGCTCGAAACTAGTTGGGTCATCATCTTCCATGATGCAATCCTCGCTCCCACCATCAATGAGAAAACCTTAGTATCTCTCAGGTGAATGAGGAACCCTACTAAATAGGCGGAGAGGCTGAGTTTCGTTGGGGACTACTGAATCCTTCGGTTCCATTAAATCATCAGTTGTAGTTTGTGCGGTTGGAACTTCTTCCAGCTCTACCTCTTTGCCATTAATTTCTTTTACAAGAAATTCCTTTTCTAAAAAGACGGCATGTTGAGCAACAATCACATTTTGTTCCTCACTATGGTAGAATAGATATTCATATGAATTCTTTGGATATCCCATAAACTTGAAAAGAACCGATCGTGCCTCGAGTTTGTCCGGATTTTGCCTTTTGACATAGGCCGGAAAACTCCATATCTTAACTCGTTTAAGATATGGTCTCTTTCCACTCCATATCTCATATGGTGTTGTAGGCACTGATTTAGAAGGAACTTGATTCAATAGGTATGCTTCTGTCTCAAACGCATAACCCCAAAAGGAAATAGGTAACTCAGCGGTGCTCATCATAGAGCGCACCATATCTAATAGGGTGCAATTCCTCCGCTCCGATACACCGTTGTGTTGTGGTGTATACGGAGGAGTTAGCTGAGAGAGAATCCCATTCTCTTTTAGATAGTCCAGGAATTCATTGCTCAAGTATTCTCCTCCCCGATCAGATCGAAAGATTTTAATACTTTTACCCGTTTGGTTCTCGACTTCGCACTTATATTATTTGAATTTCTCAAAAGCTTCAGACTTGTGTTTCAACAGGAACACATGTCCGTATCTTGAGAGATTGTCAATGAATGTAATGAAGTACGAGGAACCAATCCTAGCATGTGTAGACATGAGACCGTATACATCACTATGTATCAGTCCTAAGAGTTCTGTGGATCTTTCTCCGTGTCCAGTAAACGGAGTTTTGGTCATCTTGCCTTTGAGACATGACTGGTAAGTTTCATAAGATGAAAATTCGAACGGATTCAAATATCCATCCTTATGTAACTTAGCTCATTGGTAAAGCCTTGCACTTGTAGCTGGACTTAAGCATAGCTACATGTTTGTTTAAGAACAGCAAGAAAACACTTGTATCTCATTGGTAAAGCCTTGCACTGATGTGACATAGCCCCTGTGTTCAAATCCCCCCAGCCACATATATTTTTAATGATTTTTTTCTTTTAAGCTTTTTGGAAGCCCAAAAGTTTACACGTGCAACACACGTAAAAATGGAAAGTCACTAAAATCAAACATGTGGAAAATATTATATGTACAGACTAAGACACGTGGCAAGCATCCAGAGACCCAACTCACCAATGTGGCCGGCGAGATAGGGCTCTGGGCCGGCGCCGCCGGGCTCCCCAATACCAAATACCCCCAAATTTTTCCATAGCGACTTTTACCCCCACTTCTTTTCTTCTGTTTGTTTTTCCTGAAAATTAAACAGAGAATTAAAATAAGCCATTAATCTAAAATTTTAATGCATTTTAATTCCATTATTTAATCCTCAAAACTCTAATTTCTCCTATAAATACAACATCACACCTAACCCTCTCCATTCTGAAATTTATCATCAAAACTCTCAAATTTTTCCAAGTCAAATTAGTTGTACAAGTGTAGTTAGCCCAAGGTCATCTTCCGGCGATGACTCGGGACAAATCCGGAGACACCGCGACTCTACGAAGCTCTCAAACCCTTCCTCTATCTCCCCTCTTTCATCTAATCCAGTAAGTCCCTCTCATCTCCTCTTTTCCTATTCTAAAAAGATCCCTTTTCAAAACTCGTCGAAAGTGGAATTATTCCGACTTCCGATTTTAATTTTGTTAAAAACATAACTTTTCTTAATAACCAAACACCCATATTGTTACATCTTGTTTAAAAACCATAAACCAATATTGAGAACAAGTTTCAATTTAAAATAACATGCTAATTGCAACTTTTATTTCGCTTTTACGGTTAAATACCACAAACTTTCTATTCAACATCTTTCATCATATATGCTTATATTACCTTTAGAAAACTCACGAGATAATGACCTATATCATCACAACACTCATCATGACATAGCACGATGGCTTTTGGAACAATATTTTATGGGATAAATACAATTTTACAATAAAATACCTTAAACCAATAAAACCGTATTTTTAAAGATTGTTTTAATTAAATTCCTTGCAAATAAGCATCTACAACCCATTTTAGGGAACCCGATTTGGATGGTGCAGATTATCGTACATCCTCGGTACTAATAGAGCGAGATGCAGACCTCCTCACGGAGCATCTGATCTCGATGGAATTTTAATACAATTTTTAAGAATAATGTGATTTTCTATTTAATAAATAAATTCTAGTTTTATATACATATATATTATCAAAATATCTATTTTAAATATATATAATAAATTCCATGTTTTCTAAACAAAGGAATCACAAACTTCATGAATATACTATCACAAATCCATACAATTCCAATTTACACTAAAATACCCTATACTATTCAATCTAGGTTTATAATCATTAGAATACTTCAGTTTTAAAAATTACATTCATGAAAACCCTAAATACGATAAATAAATGCTTGAGATTTACTTTGAAAGTTTATCAAAACTATTTTTCATAAAACCCCTCAAGTTTATTAATTTACAATAAAGACCCTAGTAAATAGGTTTAAGCGGGACCAATTCTCTTGAGCCTCGGGAAGCCGGAGAAAGTGGGTGCTTGCCTATTTAAGGTAGAAAATTAAAACGAGGCTATCAATGGTAATTTGCTTGGAAAAAGTCATAAAGCCTGTCGTCCATGTGCAGCAGTTACCGATAACTTCAAAATCTAATTTAAGAATCAAATTATGTCTAAGTGTCTGACTCAGATAGAGTCTCAGTCTAATTTGAAAACAATCCATACATGAATACAATCCAAATATAACTCCAATACAATATGAATCTATATATACTGGAACTTCAATAATAATACCAGAATACCATCTATATCAACATAATTTGAACTGGCCGAACCATGGATATGCGTTGACTTGATTACATGACTATCCGTTTAGATCCTTATCTGTTTACATGAGAAATTGATATCATGGTTTCGGCAAGTCTTTCAGTTATAAACAACACAATATACATTACGGGGTTTTTAAGGGGTAGATTGGTACAGAATGTGTTAAAAGTGGGACGATGGTGGTCACTTTAATACACCTAATCTGAATCCGTTGCTGTTGTTCCGTGGCTTAACGGTTCCTTGTGCTCCATATACCTTAGTCCACAGAATAGTTGGACTCCTCTCGTATACACTGGTATATTCTGTACCAAACTACAAACAACTGCGTTAATATAACAATCATACATTATACTAGATATATTCTCTTTACCTGTTCAGTCTATTTCTATCTCTCTTTGGGACTTACCGAGTGATTGTTCGCTGACGACATTCATTTTCTATTCTTTCTTTGGAATGTTGTCAGGAGGACCCGACTCTCTGGAGATCGAGCCCAGTGCAGAAGACTTTGAGCAGTTCATCGAGGACCCGGAGCTCTAGTCACTTGTATATACTTTTACATTCAGTTCATGCCATTGTTTAGGCATTGTTTTCCACATTGTATTTACTTTTCAGTTGTATTGTAAAGAATGTTTAATAAATAAAAAAAGTTGTTCATTTACATCTCATGTCTTTCTTGTGTACATTTATATTATATTGCTTATTTACGCTTAACGTGTTTACTTCTGAGTAAATATGCCGCGGGCCTAGCCACGTCTCCTTATCCGTACACCGGGAAGCGGGATGTGACAGTTTTTGTTGGTGGCCCATGCAGGTCAGTTCTGCATGAAAACCCGATTGATCGTGAAAAAGTGGTTTAGTAGTTACCACAATCAATAACGGTGTCGCGTATAGCTAGCCGAGATGAGTACGGGTCATCCTCAGGGATTCGTGGAACTTTTAATCTTGCTTTAGACATGTTAATTAGAAAAGAGGAAGGAGAACAGAGAATAGTGAAGAATAGATTCTATGGTAAATACGGATGTAGAATATATATTTTTCAGATCTAGTTTAAATAAGGATATAGAATATATAAGAAGAAGGCTTATAGGGTTCGTTAGGATTTAGTAGTCATGGATGACTAATAAAGATAACTCTTTTTATCTATTGATAGATTTAAAACTAGATTGATAGTGATGAATGAGAATTATGGTTCTTGGAAGAAACTAGGGTTTCCACACTATTGACCCCTGTCCTTTCATTGATCTCTATTCATGTCTAGCCCTATTCAAAACAATTGTTAATCTGATCTCAAATTGCTGTCGAGACTAGCAATAAATTTTTAGCGTGCCCGATTAGAATATTAACGATTCTTTTTCTAAAATTTATAAACTTCATAATATTTAAAAGAAGTTAAAATATTTTCGCATCCACCGTTCTACCCTAATCCTACGAACCCTAGCAAGTTAGGAATTACTCACGCATGTTGTGAGAAGAAGAAGAAAAGATAGAGAATGAGATCATAATTAAAATGCAGAAAGTAAAAATACAGAAAATAAATAATTAAACAAAATGATCTACCTTTATTAATCAACTTCACAAGTATAAATTCTACGAATTTAGATTACAAGAGAAAGAAGTTGCTCTCGATCTCTGCCTTGTAAGAAGTAGATGCTCCGTCGATTTTCACGTCACCCTATCACGTCGAATCGTGGCCTTGTCGTGGATCTCTTGTTTTTTGACGGTGATTTGTTTCGTGTAAAGGTGATGAGTTTTAATTTTAGCCCTCGGTCCTTTATATAGCCCTCAAATTAGAAATCCTAGATCTCATAGGTTTAGACTTGCCATAAAGATCCACTTTCCAAGTTTTCAGATCCTACGATTTTATTGGCAGATTTTTGATCTTGACATCTTGAATATCTTGATCTCTTGACCTGAGCTAAATCTGTATAAAATCTCCATGAATAATGTTAGTAATATTTATTAAATTAGAGAGAGTATCTTAATTACTTTATATGGTAATAAATCTTTAAGAAACTTGATTAAGAATATTTGGTAAGATATGCATCTATTAATTACTAAAATATTATGCATATAATTTGAAATATTATTCTAACCGTTTGTATGATATTATATCTTTTAAGAATCTTGATTAGAATATTTGATATGATATGCATATTTTAATTACCAAAATATTATATATATTTTTTGAAATATTATTCTAACCATTTATATGATATTATATCTTTTAAGAATTGTGATTAGAATATTTGATATGATATGCAAATTTTAATTACCAAAATATTATATAACTATTATATGCATATGCCTATATTTTCTTTCATAATGTTAAATATAATGTATAAACATATGGTAAATAGTATTTTACAGATAAACCCAAATATGTTCTATATTTATAATAAACACCTTTAAATATTTAAGAAGATTAAGGAAAATGTTATATCAAATGTGCAATATTTTTGACTGAACAAAACCTAAGCAATATAATACAAGAATTATAAGACTCTGCAATTAAACATTATTTATATTTCATATTCCTTGAATCTATCCTAACCCTATTTTTGTTTCAAGGTTATGGATTCTCCGAACAATACTAGCACCAATGTCAACGGCAACGCCCCACCACCACCACCATCTCTTCCACTTACGCCTACCGTTGTAGATACGATCAACGAGCAGACGGTACTGCTCGAGGCAATAAAGAGCCTCTTAGAGGGACAGCAGCAGCAGACTGCTATCCTAATGAACCACCCAGAAGCTGAGGCGCTTAGAGTGAAACAATTCCAGGCACTGCATCCGAAGCAATTTTTTGGGAAAAAGAGCCCTCTGGAAGCTAAAGAATGGGCTCAATCCATTGAGGACGATCTGGCAACAGCACAAGTGTCAGATATCGCTTGAGTAAGAGTTGCAAAGCTGCAACTAACTGACAATGTCAGGGTATGGTGGAAGGCGGAAGAAAGCCGTCATGCCCAACCGATCGAATGGAGGGTTTTTCGCGAGATATTCGACGCGAAATATTTTCCCGAGACTGCCCGCTTTGATATGGAGCAGCAATTCATCCACTTGCAACAAGGCTTTATGTGGAGCAAATCCGTGGATGAGTATAATGCTGAGTTCACTATGTTGAGCAGGTAAAATATGTCTCAAATATTCGAATTTTCTGATATCACATACTACACAGCTAACACAAGACCGTAACAAGTTCGCGGCACATCTCATACCGACTGCTGAGATCAGGGCCAGAAAATTTTAGCAGGGGTTGGACCTGGAAATCCAAGCTGTTCTAGTTATAGAGGATTTCCCAGCCCACGACTTAGCTCTGAAGGCTGCCCGTCGATATGAGGCAGTGGTGAAGAAGAAGGGCAGACCTCAATCTGCCGGTATGAAGCGCCCTGCTAATCAGATAGAAGAAGGAGCCTCTTCCAGGCCACCTTTTGTACCCAGGAGACCGGGAGTATCTTTCAACCGGCCCAGTCCAGACTTTTGCACCTACTGCAAAAGGAATAGACACCTTACAAAGGACTGCAGGCGTGTTAATCGCCTTTACTTAGTTTGTGGCTCATCCACACATGATATTGGATCTTGTCCTCGTAGACTCAATCCAAATCCTGCAACAAGACCAGCAATCACCTATCCGCAGCGGCCAACTATCCAAGCACCTGCACTACGTCTTGCTCTCTCAGCTCCACTTCCCCGTGGACCTACTGCACCTCCTCCTCGTCAGTTCCATCAAGCACAAAGGAACCTACCTCAAGAACAAAGGAACGGACAGAGGAATGCTCCTCCAGCAAGGAGGAATGTACCGAGGCGACATGCTTTCACAATGACTGTGGAAGAAGCTGAAGCCACTGGTCAAGTCATCACTGGTAACTCTTTTCTTTCAAACTTTCTTTCAATCCTTATACATATCAAATATCTTTTCCTATACCTAAAACATATTCCACACAACTTAGGTACAATTTTAGTAGCCTCACTTCCTGCACTAGCACTCTTCGATACCGGAGCATCTCATTGCTTTATGGCGCAACGGTTCGTCCGAACTCATGCAATTTCAATCAAACCGCTTGTATCCAACTGGAATGTCAGTTCAGGGAAAGGCGTTCTAAAGGCAACAATGGGATACGCCCTGTGTTTAGTGGTCGTCTGCAGCAGAGAATTTTATGCTGACTTAAAGGTGCTGGACATACCGAACTTCGATGTAGTTTTGGGTATGGATTGGCTAGGAACTTTTATGCTACCATTGACTGTCGTCAAAGGAGGGTAGTATTCAAGATTCCAGAGTATCTGGTCTTTTATTTCAAGAGTGGAGACCGTACCCTAGAGCATAGCACATACAAAGCAAAACCGAAGAAGGAAGTGATTGCAACTCTATAAGCGGAAGAAGACAAGCCAGAGGTAGTTCAAGTGTTCGATGATGTATTTCCTGAAGACATATCAGGTTTGCCTCCTGATCGAGCTCTTGAATTTGGAATTGATTTAGTACCCGGAGCACAACCGGTGATCAAAGCACCATACCAATTAAGTCCTGAAGGTTTGAAGGAGGTCCATACTCAGCTAGACGAACTTCTGCAGAAAGGATGGATTTGTCCTAGCACTTCAAGTTGGGGATCTCCAGTGTTGCTTGTGAAGAAGAAGGAAGGTTCATACAGAATGTGCATTGATTATAGAGCTTTGAACGAAGTCACAATAAAGAACAAGTATCCACTACCACGAATCGACGATCTGTTCGATCAGCTAAATGGGTCTTGCGTTTTCTCAAAGTTAGATCTTCGTTTGGGTTATCATCAGGTGAAGGTCAAAGAGTCTGATATTCCAAAGACGGTATTCAGGACTCGCTATGGACATTATGAGTTTTTTGTGATGCCATTTGGAGTGATCAATGCACCAGTCGTATTCATGAATCTGATAAACCAGGTTTTCCGAGAGTACCTAAACAGGTTCGTTGTCATATTCATCGACGACATCCTGGTGTATTCTAAGAATCGAAAAGAGTACGCTGAAAAATTTGAGGATTGTCCTGGAGACTTTGCGATAGTATCAACTATATGCCGAGTACAACAAGTGCGAGTTTTGGCTAGAACAAGTCAGATTTCTCAGACAAATCGTTTCAGGTGAAGAAATCTCTGTGGATCCAGCTAAAGGTTCAGCAGTAAGCGAATGGCCGACACCAAAGACAGTGAAGGACATTCGAAATTTCTTGGGTTTAGTAGGATACTACCGAAGATTTATTGAAGGATTTTCGAAGATTGCAACACCCCTGACCAAGCTCACACGTAAAGATGAAGAATTCGTGTGGTCAGAAGCATGCGAACAAGCTTTCGTAGAACTCAAATCAAGATTAACATCAGCGCCTATTCTCGTCATACCGGACCAATCTGGAGGTTTCGTAGTGCATTGCGATGCATCCGGTAAGGGATTATGATATGTTCTACATTAGCATGGTAATAGCATGGTAATGTTGTAGCTTATGCATCAAGGCAGCTGAAGGTTCATGAGCGCAACTATCCAACGCATGATCTGGAGTTGGCAACCATTATCTTTGCACTCAAGATTTGGCGTCATTATCTTCTTGGAGAACGAGTAGATATACACACAGACCACAAAAGTATGAAATATGTGTTTACTCAGAAAGAGCTGAATATGCGGCAGAGAAGATGGCTAGAACTTATGGCGGACTTCGACATCAACCTAAAATATCATCCAGGGAAGGTGAATATAGTTCCTGATGCACTTAGTGGCCAACCACTATCAATGAACCTCACCGCACGGTGGAAACTACAACAAGATTTGCATTAGATGGAGATAGAAGTGGTCATGCCAGATAACGCTTCAAGTTTGATGAACTTACAAGTTCAGTCTATAATTGTCAATCAGATTAAAGCAGCTCAAGCAAATGATGCCAAGCTGCAAAAGATCGGAGAACAAGTAGAAAGTGGACTTCGAACAGACTTCATCATCCATGAAGACGGATCTTTGAGATATGGAAGCAGATTGTGTGTACCACAATGTCCTGTTCGGGAAGAGTTGATGAAAGAAGCTCACAACTCTCCATACTCAGTACACCCTGGTAGTATAAAGATGTACAAAGATCTGCGGCAACATTACTGGTGGTATGGAATGAAGTGTGAAGTAGCCAGAAGCATAGACAAATGCTTAGTGTGTCAGGAAATAAAAGCTGAACATCACAGGACTGCTGGTATACTTCAACCATTACTTATTCCAGAATAGAAGTGGCAACACATCACCATGGACTTAGTGACTGCACTTCCTCGCAGCATGAAAGGTAACGATGCAGTATGGGTTATTGTGGACCGACTCACAAAGTCGGCTCATTTTATTCGCTTTCGAGTTGGCCAATCTACCGAGACACTAGCAAAGAAATACATGGAGGTATGTTTGAATCTAAGTAAGATTTAACTCTTCAATATGTACTATCTCTGATACCCATGAACTCATGCAGGAGATCGTGAGATTACATGGAGTACCGGTTTGCATTGTCTCCGATCGTGACACCAGATTCCGATCGCAGTTTTGGTAGAGTCTGCAAGCTAGCTTGGGAACGAGTCTGAACTTTAGCATAGCTTACCATCCACAAACAGATGGACAACCTGAGCGAACAATTCAAATCCTTGAAGATATGCTAAGAGCTTGTATGCTACACTTCGGGGGATCGTGGGAAGATCACCTACATCTTGTGGAGTTTTTATACAACAACAGCTACCAAGCAAGTATTGGAATGACACCGTTTGCAGCGCTCTATGGAAGGAAGTGTCATTCACCATTAAGTTGGGACGACATCGGAGATAGGGAACTCCTTGGACTTGAGATGATAGTGGTGACTGTAGATGTAGTTCGCACTATCAGAAAACGAATGTGCATAACCCAAAACCGACAGAAGTATTGAGCTGATGCAAAGCGCCGATACTTGGAGTTCCAACCGGACGATCATGTCTTTCTAGAGATCTCTCCAAACCGTAGAGTGATTCGTTTTGGAAAGAGGGGTAAACTAAGTCTGAGGTACATCAGACCGTTCGACATACTCGAACGAGTCGGAGAAGTGGCATATCGTTTGGCGTTTCCACCCTCATTAGAAGGAGTGCACAACGTGTTCCACATATCCCAACTCCGAAGGTATGTGAGTGACCCTAGCCATATCCTTGATCATTCCGAGCTCACTGTACAGCCAGACTTGTCTTGTGAGTAATAACCCGTTGAAATCCTGGACAGAAAGGTAAAGTCACTTAGGAATAAGGAAGTAAAATCGGTCCGAGTGATGTGGAGAAAAGACTGACCAGGAGAATCAAGATGAGAAAGAGAATACGACATGCGTGCAGGATACCCTTTCTTATTTGTAAATTGGTCCTTAAAGATTTATAAATTTCGAGGACGAAATTTTTGTAAGGATGATAGAATGTAACGACTCTGTTTATAATGTACATAAATTTGTTTAAAGTTAAAGTACTGAATGGAGTATTTGCAATCCTGAGTATGTTATAAGTATTTAATTTGTTTTAGAACAGTAAAAAAAACACTTGTAGCTCATTGGTAAAGACTTGCACTGCTGTGACATAGCCCCCGTGTTCAAATCCTCCCAGCCACATATTATTTTTAATGATTTTTTAAAAATATTTTGGAAGACCAAAAATTTACACGTGCAATACACGTAAAAATGAAAAGTCACTAAAATCAAACATGTGGAAAATATTATATGTACAGACTAAGACACGTGACAAACATCCAGAGATCCAACTCACCAATGTGGCCGGCGAGATGGGGCTTTGGGCCGGCGCTGCCGGGCCCCCTATACCAAATACCCCCAAACTTTGCCCAAGTTACTCTTACCCTACCCCCATTACTCCTCTTCTATTTGTTTTTCCTAAAATTAAACAGAGAATTAAAATGAGGCATTAATCCAAAATTTTAATGCATTTTAATTCCATTCTCCAATCCTCAAAACCCTAATTTCTCTTATAAATACAACATCACACCCTAGCCCTCTCCATTCTGAAATGTATCATCAAAACTCTCAAAATTTTCCAAGTCAAATTAGTTATACAAGTGGAGTTAGCCCAAGGTCGTCTTCTGGCGACGACTCGGGACAAATCCGGCGACACCGCGACTCCATGAAGCTCTCAAACCCTTCCTCTACCTCCCATCTCTCATCTAATCCTGTAAGTCCCCTCTCCTCTCCTCTTTTCCCATTCTAAAAAGATCTCTTTTCAAAACTCGTCGGAATTGGAGTTATCCCGACTTCCAATTTTAATTTTGTTAAAAACATAACTTTTCTTAATAACCAAACACCCATATTGTTACATCTTGTTTAAAAACCATAAACCAATATTGAGAACAAGTTTCAATTTAAAATAACATGCTAATTGCTACTTTTATTTCGCTTTTACGGTTAAATACCACAAACTTTCTATTCAACATCTTTCATCATATATGCTTATATTACCTTTAGAAAACTCACGAGATAATGACCTATATCATCACAACACTCATCATGACATAGCACGATGGCTTTTGGAACAATATTTTGTGGGATAAATACAATTTTACAATAAAATACCATAAACCAATAAAACCGTATTTTTAAAGATTGTTTTAATTAAATTCCTTGCAAATAAGCCTCTACAACCCATTTTAGGGAACCCGATTTGGATGGTGCAGGTTATCGCACATCCTCGGTACTAATAGAGCGAGATGCAGACCTCCTCACGGAGCATCCGATCTCGATAGAATTTTAATACAATTTTTAAGAATAATGTGATTTTCTATTTAATAAATAAATTCTATTTTTATATACATATACATACATATATATTATCAAAATATCTATTTTAAAAATATATAATAAATTCCATGTTTTCTAAACAAAGAAATCACAAACTTCATGAATATACCATCACAAATCCATACAATTCCAATTTACACTAAAATACCATATACTATTCAATCTAGGTTTATAATCATTAGAATACTTCAGTTTTAAAAATTACATTCATGAAAACCCTAAATACAATAAATGTAACAACTCCGTTTCAGTGTACAGAAAATTTGATTAAAAGTTAAAGTACCAATGGAGTATTTACAATCCTGAGTATGCTATAAGTATTTGTTTTGCTTTTGAACAGCAAGAAAACACTTGTAGCTCATTGGTAAAGACTTGCACTGCTATGACACAACACTTGTGTTCGAATCCCGCCAGCCACATATATTTTTAATTAATTTTTCTTTTAATATTTTAGAAGCCCAAAGGTTTACACGTGCACTACACGTAAAATGAAAAGTCATAAAGTAATCAAACACGTGCACTGAGTTATACCAAGCGACAGGGACACATGGCCAAGATCCCACCATCCACCACCGGACTTGGGCCGGCGAGATTCATCCCAAGGTCAGCACCGTCGGTCATGTCCGTAGGGGATGCCTCCAATTTTTAACCCCAGAACCCCTTGGCCTACCCCACTATGCCCCATACTATTTGATTTCTCTGCACATTTCCAGAGAATTAAAAATGGGCATTTATCCACATTTTAATGCACATTTTAATTATATTCTTCATTATCCTAAACCCTAATTTTCCCTATAAATACCACACTACATTTCACTACTCCTCATTCAGAATTCCATTACAAAAACTCTCTAAAATTTCCAAGTCCAAAGTTATACAAGTGGAGTTAGCAGGAAGCGATGTTCCGGCGAAGTTTCGGGAAGAATCCGGCGACGAAACGACTCCCCGACGATCCCAAACTCTCCCTTACCTCTTCTCTCTAATTACAATCGGTAAGTCCCCTCTCCCCTCCTTTTTTGCTATTCTAAACCTTCTCCTTTTCAAAACTTGTCGGAAGCGGAGTTATTCCGGCTTCCGATTCTCTTTTCTTTAAAAATCTAATTTTTTTCTTAATAACAAGCCTACAAATTTTAATAGATTGTTTAGTAATCATTAACAAACATATTAGAATAAGTTTCATCTCAAAAGAATCTATTATGCAACTTTTATCGCATTTTTACGGTTAAATACTATATACTTTACTTTCAACACAATTCAACATATTCTCTTGTATTACCTGTTAGTTGTATGTATGCCCTAGAGGCCATTATTGTACATGATTGTGTATTATAGTGGATACTCGGACATATATAGAGAGGACTTTCTTGCTCGACATAATAGTATGCTATCTGGTTGCTCTTTATCTTAATATGTAGACTTGTATTGTGATACTGTCTTTCTCTCACATGTTGATAAAGCCCTTAGAATGTATATTTGACTATCAGGATTATGATGCAGATCGTACTAGTGGGGCCAGGGTAGTCCATAAGTTCATCCTTTAATTGTTCATAGTCGAGGGTGTATCTAGACGGGGCATCGATATTCCGGAGTAGACTAGCGTATACGCTTCTTGACCCATTTGATGGGCGATGGATGATCCCATATCCATTGGTGTTTGACATCAAAGATGGTATACGGGTGCTCAATGGAGACTGGGTACACTGAACAGGACTTGCCGAGAACTCCTAGATGATATTATACCTTACGTCAGATAGCAGTTCTCTGGTGACACTGGTACATGTTAGTCTGTAGACCCAAGATCGTCATAGAGTCTTGTGTGATTCCCACTGTGCTTTGATTTCCATCTTACCATGTTCAAGAGAGCATGCAAAACGGTGATTTTTGGATACAATCTCGAGTCACATGGAGGCAATGAGCGATAGGAGGGGATTCGTCTCTCCCGGTATTTGGGGTTGATGTTGCTCAATGCTCGATTGGCTATAACAGGAAGTCCCTAGCCAGGGCTGATACTGAGATTTACTGGTAAGTGTTATCAGTAGTTTCTCGACCTGTTATGAGCCTCATATCGGCAGTTTCTCAACTCGTTATGAGCCTCATATCGGCATGACTTATCAAGTTATTGTAGTCTGACGTTTACCATCCCTAGACTAGATATGCAACATATCAGACGGAGAGACTGGACTGTACGGTAGTGTTGCTGATGGATTCACAGGAGTATGAACAAGCTTGCTTGTTGATCTTCTGATCGCTCAATACCGGGGTAGCCGTTACGTCCAGCTAGTACTGCTGACGGCTTGTGGATGATTAATATGATCATCACCTACTGCCGGCGTATTGACGAGTCATTAGAGTCCTACACAGAGGTTTCCTAGCTCATGCGAAACAAAGTAGGGCACATATGTGATATGTGCGGGACCGAGATTAATACGTGTAGGTGATACCATATTCCATTCTCGCGATATAGGTTATATGAGATATAACCGGATTGTTGAATCAAGTGTTGATTCAATGATATGTTATATATATATATATATATATATATGTGTGTGTGTGTGTGTGTGTGATATGCATATAAATGATATTAGTCGGTTGTATGCGATACAGCCTGGTTATTAAATCAAGTGTTGATTTAATAATTTAATGTGTAATTATATATTTGATATATTAATGTACATTAACTAATAATAACTCACTTAAGAAAATGTTTTTCTCATGATACATTTAATATATATGTGATATGTGTTAGTGTATTTATTTTTGTGTCATGCTAGATGATACATTGGACATGGGTATATAAGACTCATACCATACTTAAGATAATGTGAGATTTTAATTATTAAGGGTAAATCAAAATTAGATGGAAAATTGTCATAGTTGTGAAGTTTGTAGAAGCTTGTAGTAACCATTGACTTAGTCCACTAATTTTGTTTTACTCTAGATATTTATTAACCTAACCATTTATCTTTTAGTCATGATTTAGTCTCTACATGAGTTATATGATAAATTTTCTCACCCATGGTTCATGAGTTGAACACTTGTTCATTTTCTTCATCTCTTTGAGACTACTCTCTAGCTTTGAGTGAGAAGAAAAAGAGAGAGAGAGAGAAATAATTCTAAAGTGAGCAAAATTTCTACTTCACCAATCTACACTAGACTAGACATTTAGTATAGGTTGTCTGCTTCACTAATTATTTATTTATGAAGAGGTAGCTTGAGTTAGAGATTCTTCGACGTAGATCATCTTCGGCCTCGAAGACTTCAAGCAAGCTTGTTCCTTTCGCCTTGTGAACCTTTACTAGAGTCCGGGAGATCACTACTTAGAGCGTAGGGACTACTACACGGGGCTGCAGAAATGAAGGACCAGTCTACAAAGGTTGTATCCTCATTCATTTAGTGTAATGTTTGATTACATGCTTGCTTACTCCTAATCCTCTAGTTAGATCCTTGGATTTTGATATGGATCAAAACTCTGTCGCAATCACATAATGTACACGGATACTCGCCGGGTAACATTATTAGATAGCCATGCCCCAAAACCCCGACCAAGTGACTGTAGGAGAACCCCGTTGCCAAAAGCATCCTCCCGGGTGCTCGTGACCGCGATGTTCCGCCTAAGTGCACTTCGTCGACGGCATCGGGGGTGCGACCGTCTACTAAAGTTTCAGACGAGCATTCGGTCAAATTGTCGGGAATCTTGTTGTATTACCCGATTGGTTATTGAAAAGTGTTTTCAATATTGAGACTAAAATTCGGGGTCTATAAGGTTAAGCATGAAATTCGGAATATGAGATATTCCGGGTTTATGATGTCTAAGGAATTCATTTGGTTAGGCATGAAATCCGAAGTATGTGATATTTCAGGTTTATGATATCTAAGGTGGTTGCGGATTCCAATTGTTGTAGTTTTCACTTTCTTTTCTGCGACCATAAGTGTAATATGTGGTTGTTTACCGCCGAAAATGGGAGACGAAACCGCGTAGGCCGTCTTTCCTGAATTTGGGGGCATATGCTATTTGGTTTTATCCGTCCACCTCTCCGAAGATACCAAGTTGATTTATGGAACCATGTATCGGAGTTTTGGACAGATACGGCCGTTGTAGCAGACTTCATCAGATTCCCCCTCATTGTGAGGGGTTTTTGATTATGGGGATGCTCTTCCCTGCAGGCGCAAGCCCCTGCAGTTAATTACGTTACCGCATCGCGGTAACCACTTTCTCCTGCTCCAGAAGGTCACTTCGTGTCGTGTGTGTTTGTTTTATTTTTTGGTTGCCCGTAGATTGTATACGGAGACTAATTTATGTTGTCGCCCGTAGGGCGGGGATTAGTCCAAATCCGTATTTTCTTAGATTTGGGTTTGGTGGATTTAAGGCTCGATAACCTCATTTGAGATTAAGATCAACTTAAACGTTTATTGAGGATACGTTAGTCTAATTTTAGACTAAGATCTACTCAATGAGGGGTCAGGATCATTTAGATCTAACAAAAGAGTATTGGGCTTCATCGTCTTAGTTTAAGGATGTTGCGGTCCATTGGGTTTAAGGACATCATAGTCCATGTGAGTTTAAAGACATCGTAGTCTGTAAGGTTTAAAGACATCGTAGTCTGGTTTAAAAACATCATAGTCTGTAGGGTTTAAGGACATCATAGTCTGTAGGGTTTAAGGACATCATAGTCTGTAGGGTTTAAAGACATCATAGTCAGTGGTTAAAGACATCATAATTTGTTGTTTTTTGGTTTAACAGTTTGGGGATGCGCCAAAAGTTATTGGTTATTGGGACCCTCTATCTCTCTAAAGATGTTGAAGAATTACAACGACATGTATCAGAGGTATGAAGAGATGTACCCTTGAACCAGAGAATGTTCATCAAAGATTTGATGATTTTGTTTGGGACTAAGTCCAATTTGGAAGAAGACCTATGGGCTTGGTCGATTTTGGGGTTTGACCAACCTTGGGCTCGGCCCACTTGATTATTTATTTTGGCTTGGTCCCCTCTATGCATCAGCAATGCTGAGCATTGAAATGGGTTTTGACTCCCTTTGTTCTTTTTGTTTTACTTGTATTCTTTTATACGGAATGTTAAACACACAGCTCCATGTGGTGCTCACGTGTGAACACGTGAGCCGCCTTCAACATGTTAGCGCTGCTTTTGGACATATTTCTTTTCAATACGAGTGCTGAGTAATAGTCACGTGCGGACACATGAGATATGTAAGCGCTGCATTTGGGTGCTGAGCGCTTATTTTATTAACGATCACGTACGAACACGTGAGGTGCTCTCAAAATATGAGCGCTGCCTTTGGGCTCACTCCCTTTACTGCATAAGTGTTAAGCACTTTCAGAGGGCCACATGGGATCACGTGAGGCGTCACAAAAGTGGTAACTGTCTCTGGGGTTTATACTCTTTCTCTTTTGGGAGTGCTAAGCACTTTTAGTGGGGTCACGTGGGATCACGTGACCTGATCTCAGTCGTTCTCTTTCATTCATCAAGGGTGCTCACGTGGGAGCACGTGATCGGCCGTCATCATGTTGTATGCTAATCTTTTTACATGCATGGAGATCTTGAGTTTTGAGACTTTCAAGCCCACTGTTTTGTAAGAATTAAATTCTTAGGACTTAGTTTTTCTCTTAGGTTTTGGATCTGCATGGCAGGATCTCCCCGATGAGAATTAAATTCTCAACTTGTAGGGAGATCTGTTTCTGCAGACCCTTTACCATAAGGAAGAACTAAGTTTCTATATGAAGGGTTAAACCCTTGTTTTATCAGAGGAATTAAATTCCTATATACTTTTTGGGAGAATTAAATTCTCTGAACTTAGATCTTCTCCTAGGTTTTGGATCTGCATGGCAGAATCTTCCCGATGAGAATTAAATTCTCAACTTGTGGAGAGATCTGCTTCTGTAGACCCTTTTCCAGAAGAAAGAACTAAGTTCTTTTGAAAAGTTAAACTCTTGTGGAGACGAAGAAGAAATAAAGTATCTCTGTGTTTTGTTCCTTCTTACCTAGAGTTTCTCTTTCTATTTTCTCTTTTGAACTTGAAGTTTATGGGGGGTTCTTCTCTTTTTCTTTTTTTTCCTTTTGTGTCTCTTGGCTCCTATTTATAGGAGAAAGAAAAGAATCAATTTGTTCAGAACATCTCTCATCAAGAGATTTTGATCAACCAAAATGAACTTTTAGATCAATTGGTGAATTTTATTCACCGTTGGATTTTTAATCTAAGGACTTCCGTTTTACAGAAGATATTTCTCACAAGATTAGGAAAATATTTCCCTATATAGAATCTTCTTCTGTAAATTGGTGATTTTTAATCACCATTGGATTTTTAATCCAACGGCGCTCTTCTTTACAGAGCGCAATCTTTCTTGTTTAGAAAGATCTAAGAAAGTATTTTCCAAATAGGGCTTTGATCCCTTTTATTTAGAATTTAATTCTGTCGGTTCAGAAGGCATAGGAGCCCATCATGTGTAGCACGTGACCCCACAAAGTTAAGCCCACCAAAGAGCTTTACGTGCTATCACGTGAATTCTTCTAGATAATTATTTGTTTTAAGAAGACGCCTATATACTTTGTATATAGAGGTCGCGTGTCTGCACGTGAGGCTTAGTTTCAGCCTTGTTTTGTCAGGCACAGTGGCTATCACGTGTGGGCACGTGATGCTTCATTTGGGGACATTTCCCATTGCTTTTTATATTAATTATTCATTTTTCATAAGGGAACAGTGGTGTATCACCGGTTTCGTTGCTATATGTCAACGACAATTGGGTTACGCATATTTACTTACGTTGATGATATGTAATGTTATGTGTTGCTGGGATATATTATATTGGATCGTCATGTTTGAATAGCCGGAGGTTTTTGCGTGAGATGAGAGTTTTTCATTTTCATTCATGTAAAAACTTGTATGTAATATTCTTTTATTGGGGCACTTCCGGGTTGAGGATGATGTCACCATTGATGTATATTATTTACTTTTCCGTATTAGGATAGACCCAAGGCGGGGAGCACAAGTAACCGGGTTCTAGAGTTTTCCAGTGGGAAACCATCTCGAGGAGTCGAATCCGGCTCTCCTAACTCTAGAATTGGTAGGGTTGCTTGCCGCTCCCGTAGGAGTCTAGGGATGTGGGTTTGGCTATTCATCACGACCGTGGAATCCGTGTTTTTTACTGGCTTAATTTAAAACACGGACCTCCTAATATATCCAATAGTTCATATGTTGACTTCTACTGTAATGTTCTGTGATGTGATCACTTTATATGATGAGACGAATACTTTATATTATATATATGATATGTAATAAACGTTGCTTATTTTTTGCATCCGCGCTTGTCCTGCCCCCGCTCTGCCGTTAGTTATCTAACCTAACGGTGCATAACGAGACCCCGTGGCGAATGCGGATGGCATAAGCGTACGTTATATAAGTATTTTCGTTTCTTTATCCGTGATGCTTAGGAATCATAAATGATGGGACTTCATTAATGAGATTAATGAAAAGGAAAGAAACCTAAAGATGTTGTAGAATCAAATTTTCAAAAAGGTAGCTCTAGTTCTTATTTTTCATAGAGGTATTCCTTGATGAATATCCAGCACTTTATTCGATCAGGAAAGAGCCGAGATCCCTTCACCGGGAATGACCTCTTTAGAAAAATCTACCAGATGCTACACTCACTCGGTTTATTTTGAAAAACACATGATTTTAAAAGCGGGGCTTAAACCACTCCTTTTCAAATCACTCGATTCTACAACGATATCAAGTTCAAAGCGTTAAAGGTTTTTATAAAAAACATCCGCAACCTCCGTCATTTTTGGAAGTAGAGTACTTAGTATTCGTGCTACGTTTGTTGACCATAGTTAAAGCGTAGTGTACGGTAGCTAAGTGATGTCTTCCTACACAGCATATGATGCGATTAATTAGGATATTTGTATGACTTTGTTGACCATAGTTAAGGGTCATATAAGTGGGTCTAATTAATCACAAAATGACGGATAGAACTTTACTAGTGCTTAAGATTTGTTGACCATAGTTAAGGCCATAAGTCACAAGGGTAAAAACCACATCGGGAATTTCAAAAGTTGAAATTTGCAATGAGATTGCATACCTTGTAAGAGATAGTTGGATCCCGATACCCATTGCGAGTAAGAGTTGCTCCTGGAAGAGTTTTACACTTTGTAATTAGCAGATCAAGTAGGTGTCTAGAAAGGTGTTAATAGGGTTACGCCCCTGGGAAAACGAGATTTATTTTAATTAGGTCCGTGCGAAAGCTCGGGGAACCTCCCTCAAAGTACCGACACTGGCCTGGCTGAAAAATTGGTGAACTTGTAGAGTGTAACTTGTAAGTCTACGCTAGCGCCCCGGCAGTCTACAGACGCCAAATGCGGAACAAAAACTTTTAAACTGGCGCTATCGTATACTTTAACCCGGATCTGCCATTATTGCTAAACTAACAAACTGTAAAGAGTGTAGAATGGTTATACCGAACGATCCGAGTCCTTCGTTCTTCAACCATCATCCCACGCTCCGTTGCGGCTGCTCCGATCTCGTCGATCTCCGATCTCCTTGTCGAGGTGGCACCACATGATCGGTTCTTTAAACGGGCTCCCGCCTCTGACTCGATGCAACTCGATCGTCAAGTTTGCTAAAAGAGACGACCAAGATTGATGTAGAGAATGAGTAGATGACTTTGTCTCACTTCGTCCAAATCCGTGGACGATCGGTTAATGAAGTTGCCGTGGAAATCGGGTGATGGAATGAAATGAACTGTAAAATTCCATACACCCCGAATACTATCATAATCTTTTCTCTCTTGAATCAAGTAACCAAATGAGAGAGGGGAGGGGCCTTTCTTATATAGAGAAGGAGGAGGGTGACCGTAGGAGAGAGGGGGTGACCATAAGCATAAAGCTTATGTGAATACAAAGTAAATATCTTGCTTAAATATCTTAAGCAAAACAAGAAAGTAATGAAATCAAAGCATGAGTCACAAAGCTTAGTCACAAATTCTAGAACCTTCTAGAACCTTCTAGAAGCACGACTCACTCTCATCCAAGAAAAGATAAATCCTCCTTTAACCAAATGTTAAAAGACGGCTGATAGAAAACTGGAAACTGGCAACTTCCAAAAGTGATCCTGAAACGAATTTCAGGACAACCCCGAAACTGTATAAATATACCCGCATTTGTATTACGACCGAATACAAATGCAACTGAGACAAAGATATTATACCTACTCAATATAATACTCGGATCCGGCTTAAACCAAAGCCGACCGGTATCATCTGTCCGAAAATCGACACGTGCGTAAACGCACGTGCATTTTCCGAACCCTGCCATAAAACCATACGGCCTCTACAACGTTTTTCCCGAACTTGGGAAACTGACTGTGGGGGACTCTAATGACTCGTCAGCACCCTGGCAGTGGGTTTAACCACAAACCGTCAGCGGCACTAGCTATGCGTAACGGCTGCCCATGGACTGACCTCAAGGGTGGCCGAGGAGCGAACTCAAGGGAGACCGATGAGCGAACTCCTCCGAAAACCCTACTGAGCCTAACAGTGACAATGTATATACAGTCCGGTCCGTTCGTCAATGAGTATCGCATATCCGCCTAGGGGGCTAGTAACGTCAGACCCCCATTAGCAGTATAAGTCGTGTCGGAGTGTAGCTCAGAACGGCCTGAGATACTACTGGAATACCTACCAGTAAATCTCCTGCCTCGGCCGAGGGCTTTGCGTAATGGCTCTCCTAGACACAGCACGATCTCGCCCCCAATACCGGGAGAGACGAAACCCCTGCCGATCCGCTCACGTGCCTCCATATGGCTCGGGACTGTACCCAAAAGCTACCTGTTTGCACGATTCCTTTGAGCCGTGGTAGGGTAGAAATCAAAGCACAGTGGGAACTCACACGAGACAAATGACGACCTCAGGTCGATGAACTAACCTGTACACATGTCACCAGGGAACTGCTATCTGACGATAGGTATAGTACTAACTAGCAGATTCCCGGCGAGTCCTGTCCGGTGTACTCATAACCCAATGAGCACCTGTATACATCTTAGGTGATCCAACTGACACCAGTGGCTTGTGAGACCGGCCACCGCCCCTCGTCGGGGTCTCGACTGTATACACTAGTCTACTCCGGAGTATCGATGCCCTGTCTCGAAACTCCCACGACTAGGGACCACAATTAAGGATATGCATATAAACTACCCAACTCTCACGTATATGATCGCCATCATACTGTTGGTAGTAAAGCAAGATCCTAAGGGCTCTATCAAAGTGTAACATGCAATCAGTCACCTGAACATGTACACGACTGATAAAGGCAAACCAGATAGCATACTATCATCTCGAGTAAGACTGTGCTACCGGGATAGGTCCTCCGCAATCATTGCAATCACGTACCTGCGGTCCAATAATTGACTATGAGGGCACTATCTCCAACAATCTCCCACTTGCACTCAAGGCTAATATTGCGATGTCGACTACTCACAGCCCGTGTGAAAACGAACATCCAACTCCTCTACTAATCAGTTTCACAAAGCCCGTTTGTAAAACTATTGTGTTCGAGAAATAGCCTCGGTGAGTGGATCCGCCTAGAAGTTTCTTTCTGTATCTCTCTTAATCTCAAGTTCGCGGAGAAAGCCATCTCCCGAATTGAGTAATACCTGTCTTAGAATATGTCTGGATATCTGATGGGACCTTAGTTCATAAATGAACTCCATATCCAAACTTCTTAGACTGTATGGATCACTGAACCTAATCAGTATCCGGCACCATGCCACCCACAGTATCCTCTGGAACCACCTGTCCATAATACTGTCCCTCGTCAGAGGGAAAACTAAAACTCTGACAAACACTCTGTCATCCATGTCACCTTTGAAGCCTGGAATGATAACCGTCTCCCGAAAGAGGCTGCCGTTATCAAATCCGTAGAACATGTACTAATGTTCTAAAACTGCTTCCTTATGTTTCTCCAGGATTGGATTAATACAAACTTATTGCATCTAGTGCAAAACCAACATTTGGTGTGGTACTTGACATCTCATGATTGACTCAATTGCCTAAGCAAGTGATCTGTCAATCATGTACATCCCTCTCCCCTTTAGTCTATACAACACCTTTAGAGAGGGTGACTCCATCACCTGCAGGTACACCACCATGCTAGGAGTCAACTATTCCAAAAATCATTAGAATATCTGTCAAAGTACCTACATTGGGAAACTACCCAAATCCAGATCTAAAACCATAGATTTAGAAACCAGAATGTCAAATATTATATCCATATCCTGTCTGGAGAAACAACTGTGTGACGACCATAGTCCAACCGATCGTAGTATAGGAATTTTACTTCCTACTCTGTGTATGTCATCCCGATACCATGACATCACACCCTACTACCTTCTTAACTGATCCATCCCCTATTCTGATTGAAGTCAAACCCATGACTGTCACATCAAAATTAGATGATCTATCTCCGCTATAACTGCTCAAGTCTATAAATAGACATAAGCTACTTGCCCACCATGCTTCCGTTGCTCCCACTGACTACGACAACCCTCCTACCGGGTCTCATATCCTGGAACAACAGTAGTGTCAAGTCTGGGTAGATAAGAACCTCCCTGTCACCGTCCTTGAGGCTACCGAAGTACCTCTCGGGTGTCTGAGGTTACCTACCATACCTGCGGAGTGGCTATTGGAATGTCAAACCTGATTGAATATTTAGGTCCTATTAAATTTTTCCGTAATCGTTCGCGGTTCTGGAATCACTTCTAGTTCTACCATACTCCCACTACTGTTTTCTGAAAAAGATCCATTTTTACTAAAACTGTGGCGAGTCAAGAACAATATCACTATTGATCTTCTAAATGGTAGAATATCAACCCTCGTCATAGCCAGGGTCAACCCACAAACAGCCATTACAGAAACGTGCCCTGAGTTATCCAGTGTCTGGTTTTAATCATAAGCTGGACAACTCCCCGTACCTTAATTTCTTTTAAGGTACGAGCTATTCTATATCTAATATAGAAACTTTGGCACTAATTTAATTTGGAACCATATTCAAATCCATGCATCTGTCTCCAGTGCATATCAACTTAATGGAAAGAGGCTAATCAGCATTACTCAACTTAGGAAACCATCCAATTATGAGTAACCTGAAAGAGAAAACTCGTTTCTCAAAACCATCACTATTATCTGAATACCAATCACAAGAATCTACATCTTCGATCTCTTTGAAGAATCCCGATACTTGTGATACCTGGTTCTCTACTTTATTCTTATACCCACAACTTCTCAAAACTTAGACCTTGTATTTCTACGAAACACTTGTCTAAGTACTAGAGAAGTTATAAGTAAACAGAACATAGTACGAGGACCTACCCCTTTGTCCTGATGGACACTTGGACAACATACAATACTCTGTATAAGTCCGCTGAGTTAAACAACTCAAAACCTGTGCGTCGTAGGTAGAAAACTGTACCCTGGCGATTTCCTCAAATATCACCAATTGCAACGAATTCCGATATAATGAGGATGATCACCTAATTCCCAATATCTTACTCCCACTCATCATCTGTAAAACCATACAGATATGAGAATGAAACCTGGTAAATACATACCCTTGGAGTAAGTGTCTAATCGGGAAAACAGTTTTTCTTTAACAATGCACTGAAACATGAAAATGTTTCGTAGGGGTATCCTGGTATTCATAGCAATGCCTCTTCCATAATCCAATTCATGACTTCAACCGTATATTTTATTGCCATCTCTCCAAATCCCTTTATTTGTCTTTAGTCGTTACCTTCTGTACACCATCGTTAGGCTAACTGGTTTTCTTCCTTCCCTACCGTTCGGCACCAGCCTATGGTTTGGAAGAAGACTATCCAGTAAGCATAATAGGTGTACCCTCCTAAACCAAGGAGTACTCGCATCTCGAGAGAAGGTGACGATAAAAGACAACTGAATAATACCTTATTCTTTTTAAAGGTGAAATAGGAGCGGCGATGAAGTACGCGGTTTTTGGTCGTGAATGATATCAGTCGCAATTTACTTTGCCCTCTTTCTAATCCCTTTATTTTGTCTTTACATATTTCCTTCTGCACACCCTACTTAGGCTAATTGGTTTTCTTCATTCCCTACCTTTCGGCACCAGCCTATGGTTTGGAATAAGACTATCCAATAGGCGTAATAGGTGTACTCTCCTAAACCAAGGAGCTCTCGCAACCTGAGAGAAGGTGATAATAAAAGACAACTGAATAAACCAATTCTATTTCTCCTGAACCTGGATCCATCCCCGAAGAAGTCCCTTCGAGTTCGTATATAACCATACGATGGATCTATCCAATGGAAGTGGATATCCGTAGTAATACGGGTGTTCTGAGAAATTCAAAGGGTAGAAGAAGGAGTGGCAATGACTTATGCAACTCAGACAATCCAAAAGCCAGTATTTTAAGAAGGTTCGGTCAACCTGGTCACTGAGTCATAGTCTAGGGTCGGTCAAAGGTCGCTGCCAAAGAGAGAGAGAGAAAAGAAACACTCTGCGTGCACTCTAACCTAGATCAGAATGGTCATCACTTTATCTAATCCGGAAACCTCCCACTGTCCTGTCAAATTCTCCTCCAAACCTAAAGAAGAATCAATCGGGATCACCCGAAGAGTAAACCAACTCATCAGTGGGAATCGGGATCCAACTCTCATCGCATGTTAACGTGATGGAATGCATCCACGTTATTCATACTCCAGAAGGTATGCGCATACTTGGCAAGTTTCAGTTTCTTTAGAAACTCCTGATATCATTTTCTTGCCCCATGCTCTTATGACCTTGACGTATGCCAACAAATCATAAGTCACATGTCAAGTTCTGCCCGTCATTATCTTGTTAATTTGAACCCACCCGTACATACCCTTGACGTATGCCAACAAGGTAATACGACTGTCCCAAACCAACTCATCTATCTATGCAACAAATGAATACCCAGCAGCTACCAAACACTATGCCTTGACGTATGCCAACAAACATAGCTTGAATACTACTGACCATCCATAAGAAACGACGGAGGGCTACGGCTGGTTTTTGGCGAAAAACCTTTAACGTAGTGAACTTGATATCGTTGAAGGAACCTGATAGCTTTTTAAAATATAGTGGCGAAAACCTTTTGCTAAAGAGGTCACTCCCGGTAAAGGGATCTCGGCTCTTTCCTCATGGAATGAGGTGCAGGATATTCCACTGAATACCGCTATGCAAAGCAACATGTAATCGACTATAGTGAAGTTATTACTCTGACGCAAACTTCTGTCCAAGGGGTCGGTCCCGGTGAAGGGATATCGGCCCTTGCCTCGTCGAATGAGGTGCTGGATATTCCACTGAATACCGCTATGCATAACAAAAGGAAACGTCTTTGCAATAACACTTTTTAAATTGTTCCAACAACTGTATATAGGTTTGTTTTACTTTGCATTGATCAGAATCAACGCAGTCCCATCAATCAATCACACCAGAAAAGAACGAAAATAAAATGTACGTATATGCCATCCGCATTCGTCACTGGGTCCCGTCATCACCCGTTAGGTTACTTAACTAACGACAGAGCGGGGACTGGACTAGCGCGGGTGTAAAACATATACAACATCTAATAGTATATAAGCCAATATACATAATCGCTCCAGGCGTGATAATATGCAACATTACAGAAAAGTAATAAGCATCACAGAACAATACAGATATCTGGGATCCCCGAGTTTCACAGAGCCGCTGCTGAAACTCGACGTTCCCCTGTCATGTGGATAGCCTGTGCAATGAAACCTAGACCCCTACGGGTGCGGCGAGTTACCCGCCAAAACCTGAAGCGAGGCAGTCCCCACAGCATAGTGAATGGAACACCCGGCACTTCACGGAATCCGGTAATCTTGGGCACCCCTCCTTGGGTCAACCTGTACCCCCTACGAGTGCGGCGAATAGTCTGCCAATTCTGAAATGGGGCCCCTCTGCCTCTCAAAGCCATGAGATGCGGACCCGTTGCTTTCCCGAACCCGGCTATCCGTGCACTCCGTCTCGGGGTAAAACCTAGTACAGTAATGAAAAATAGTACAACAGGTACATCGACCGCAACCTGGTCGTGCCCCAAAAGAATATTATACAACAGGCAGTGACGGCAGTCCACAAGTTGGACGCTCGCCCCGCAATATCAAATGTACAAATAAACTCAAACTGTACTATCATTGCACACTGCTATCCACCACGACAAATTCGCAACATTACAGCACAACATAGAACATCAACGCGAATGTCACGTTCGCAAACCCGTCTAAAAGAACTATAGCAATCAAACGCGGTTTACCGATCAAATGACATTCCCGGTCGGAGATATAATGTAAGCACTGTAAACTAACGTGTTTAAATTACGATCGACCAAAGACCAAATATCAAAAAGTGGGCCCCACGGCTTACTGGTGAACAGTAACAAAACCTGGGCGTAAATGATATATACCAAAAATCACAAAATCCCAAATAAAGCCAACTGAGAAAAACTGGTGCACTGTTCCCTCTGAAGCGCGGCGGTTCCGCGGTCAAACCATAGGTTTGACCGCGGAAGGGCGGCGCTTTAGTGGGATCACGTGACCGTCTTTTCTCAGATGTCTTAGAAAACCCTGCACTGATTTTTAAGATATACAGAAATCAATTTTAACACCGTTTAAAATCAACAGAAACTGTCGGCTAGGATTTTTTGTGTTTTTCGATTTTCGGTCGGATCGATGTTTTAAACGCGTTAGCACAAGTTAGTATAGCAAAATGGTGAGGCTCTGATACCATTGTAAGTCTACGCTAGCGTCCCGGCAGTCTACAGACGCCAAATGCGGAACAAAAACTTTTAAACTGGCGCTATCGTATACTTTAACCCGGATCTGCCATTATTGCTAAACTAACAAACTGTAAAGAGTGTAGAATGGTTATACCGAACGATCCGAGTCCTTCGTTCTTCAACCATCATCCCACGCTCCGTTGCGGCTGCTCCGATCTCGTCGATCTCCGATCTCCTTGTCGAGGTGGCACCACATGATCGGTTCTTTAAACGGGCTCCCGCCTCTGACTCGATGCAACTCGATCGTCAAGTTTGCTAAAAGAGACGACCAAGATTGATGTAGAGAATGAGTAGATGACTTTGTCTCACTTCGTCCAAATCCGTGGACGATCGGTTAATGAAGTTGCCGTGGAAATCGGGTGATGGAATGAAATGAACTGTAAAATTCCATACACCCCGAATACTATCATAATCTTTTCTCTCTTGAATCAAGTAACCAAATGAGATAGGGGAGGGGCCTTTCTTATATAGAGAAGGAGGAGGGTGACCGTAGGAGAGAGGGGGTGACCATAAGCATAAAGCTTATGTGAATACAAAGTAAATATCTTGCTTAAATATCTTAAGCAAAACAAGAAAGTAATGAAATCAAAGCATGAGTCACAAAGCTTAGTCACAAATTCTAGAACCTTCTAGAACCTTCTAGAAGCACGACTCACTCTCATCCAAGAAAAGATAAATCCTCCTTTAACCAAATGTTAAAAGACGGCTGATAGAAAACTGGAAACTGGCAACTTCCAAAAGTGATCCTGAAACGAATTTCAGGACAACCCCGAAACTGTATAAATATACCCGCATTTGTATTACGACCGAATACAAATGCAACTGAGACAAAGATATTATACCTACTCAATATAATACTCGGATCCGGCTTAAACCAAAGCCGACCGGTATCATCTGTCCGAAAATCGACACGTGCGTAAACGCACGTGCATTTTCCGAACCCTGCCATAAAACCATACGGCCTCTACAACGTTTTGCCCGAACTTGGGAAACTGACTGTGGGGGACTCTAATGACTCGTCAGCACCCCTGGCAGTGGGTTTAACCACAAACCGTCAGCGGCACTAGCTATGCGTAACGGCTGCCCATGGACTGACCTCAAGGGTGGCCGAGGAGCGAACTCAAGGGAGACCGATGAGCGAACTCCTCCGAAAACCCTACTGAGCCTAACAGTGACAATGTATATACAGTCCGGTCCGTTCGTCAATGAGTATCGCATATCCGCCTAGGGGGCTAGTAACGTCAGACCCCCATTAACAGTATAAGTCGTGTCGGAGTGTAGCCCAGAACGGCCTGAGATACTACTGGAATACCTACCAGTAAATCTCCTGCCTCGGCCGAGGGCTTTGCGTAATGGCTCTCCTAGACACAGCACGATCTCGCCCCCAATACCGGGAGAGACGAAACCCCTGCCGATCCGCTCACGTGCCTCCATATGGCTCGGGACTGTACCCAAAAGCTACCTGTTTGCACGACTCCTTTGAGCCGTGGTAGGGTAGAAATCAAAGCACAGTGGGAACTCACACGAGACAAATGACGACCTCAGGTCGATGAACTAACCTGTACACATGTCACCAGGGAACTGCTATCTGACGATAGGTATAGTACTAACTAGCAGATTCCCGGCGAGTCCTGTCCGGTGTACTCATAACCCAATGAGCACCTGTATACATCTTAGGTGATCCAACTGACACCAGTGGCTTGTGAGACCGGCCACCGTCCCTCGTCGGGGTCTCGACTGTATACACTAGTCTACTCCGGAGTATCGATGCCCTGTCTCGAAACTCCCACGACTAGGGACCACAATTAAGGATATGCATATAAACTACCCAACTCTCACGTATATGATCGCCATCATACTGTTGGTAGTAAAGCAAGATCCTAAGGGCTCTATCAAAGTGTAACATGCAATCAGTCACCTGAACATGTACACGACTGATAAAGGCAAACCAGATAGCATACTATCATCTCGAGTAAGACTGTGCTACCGGGATAGGTCCTCCGCAATCATTGCAATCACGTACCTGCGATCCAATAATTGACTATGAGGGCACTATCTCCAACATAACTAATCCCGGTTAGTCTTACCTTTTAGGGTTTGAAGAAAGATTTGATAAAAACAGTGGGAGCCATCCTGAGTAGATAAGATAATAACCAATCTAATCTTGTAAGAGCATACGCTAAGTGTTTTCTTCTCTCTCTCTCTAGGTAGACCAAGTCAGTCCTTAATCAAGATAATAATATGGATGTATTGACCGAACTCACTTGTTATACTGAGCTGCGGAACATTGGTTCCGCTCTATTTTATAATTGTTATAAGTCCGAGCAGGAAATAGGGGAATATCCGGATTCCCACGCCACCCAAACGAGAAATGAGCATGCTGATGCATCTTCTTAGGGTGTGTTAATTACCGAGAACTGTTTCTCAGTACACTCTACGTTCTGGGTATTAGATACCGGATCGGGATCTCACATATGTAATATGTTACATGGGTTAAAGAAAGATAGAGAACTGGGAATAGGTGAGCATTCTGTAAGAGTAGGGAATGGTGCAAATGTTGCAGCCAAAACAGTTGGCGTATATCATCTTGTATTACCAACTAGTAAGAAATTGATTCTGAATGAATGTTATTACATACCGAACATGATATGCAATATTATATCAGTTTCTTTACTAAGTAAAGAATGATATAATTTTGTATTGCAAGATAATGTTATGAACATTTTTCTAAATCAAAAGTTGATTGGATCAGGCTCGTTAGGTAATGGCATATACATTCTAAATCAAACCACGGTTCTTAACGCACAAAACACACACAAGAGAAAAAGTTCAGAAATGAACGAGTCCTTGTCGCATTGTAGACTAGGTCATATCAATACGACCAACTAGTTAAGTTACATAAAAATGGATATTTGAATAAGTTTGAATTTACATCTTATGAAACTTTTCAGTCATGTCTCAAAGGCAAGATGACCAAAACTTCGTTTACTGGACACGGAGAAAGAGCTATTGAACTCTTGGAACTGATACATAGTGATTTATGCGACCCCATGTCTACACATGCCAGGAATGGTTCCTCATACTTTATTACATTTACTGACGATCTCTCAAGATTCGGATATGTGTTCCTGTTGAAACACAAGTCTGAAGCTTTTAAGAAATTGGCACGCCCCTCTTCCCGGTATATGGCGAAGGGGACGAAACTGGTCCGCTACGTATTTAGTCAGAAGCAAATACGCTAAGCGTAGCTAAGCAATATAAAAGAAAATATACACAAGAGACAAGGTATAATAAAAACATCAACTTTATTTATTAACATTCTTTTTGTACAATGCATGGAAAGGAAATACAACTGAAATAAAAATGATGCCTAAACAATGGCATGACAGGAAATGAAAAGTACTGAATGGAAAATGTACAATGAAACTAGAGCTCTGGTTCTTTAGCAAGCTGATCCAAGTCTTCTGCAGATGACTCGATCTCTATCGGGTCCAAACCACCTGACGACATTCAAAGAAGAAAAAAATAAAATGTCGTCAGCGAACAGATCGCTCGGTAAGTCCCAAAGATAAGGGAGAAGTAGAAAAGAAGAAAGAGAGAGAGAGAGAGAGTGGCTTTTAATGTTGTATTATATTGTTGTAATTTTGTATTAACGTTGTTGTTTGTAGCTTGGTACAGAAGAATGCCAGTGTATACGAGAGGGGTCTCAGTATGCTAGAGACCAGGGCAAATAGAAGTACAAGGCTCCGTTATACAACCCGAAACAACGGCAATTGGATTCATGTTAGGTGTCTTAATCTTACCGTCTCGTGCCACCTTTAACACCTTCCGTACCAATCTACTCCTTAAACCCCGTAGTGTTTTATTTGTATTGTTTTGTACTGTAAATTGTATTGAATGTATAATTGAAACACTGACCGAAACCATGATATCAGTAAACGGATGTAACCGTAGAATCATGTAAATGGAATAACTAGAGAACCATGTAAATGGAATGTATATCCATGGTTCGGTTCGGTCAAGTCGTATAGATTGATAATTGGATTCATGGATTCATGTTGAAGATTGTAGATTGTAGATTGACTTGAATCATATTCAAGTCAGATTAATCAGACTCAAACCCGAGTCAGACAATTAGAAATGTAAATCGAAGTCTTGATTATTTCTTAAACCTATAATTGCTAAGGTCCTTAGGGTAATTTATAAAACTTGAGGGGGTTTTATGTAAAAATACTTTTATATACTTTTCAAAATACACCTCAAGTATTCATTATTTGTCTTTAGAGTTGTAATGAAGGTGGATTTTATATTGTGATATTTCTAGTGAAAATATCCTAATTTCATAAATAAAGGTATTTATTTGTAAAATTGATTTATGTGGAATTTATGGTATTTTCGTGTAAAATTTGTTCTTGTGATTTTTAGAAAAAGGTGGAATATTTATATCATAACAAAATAGATATTTTAATGATAAATATACATATATTTATACAAAAATAATTTTAATAAATATTTTATATTCTAGAAAATCTCATTTTCTTAAGATGTCGTATTTTAAATCTTTCGAAATCGAATGCTCCTTGCGGAGGTCTGAATCTCATACTATTAAGCCCGAGGGTATGCGATAAACTGCACCATCCCGAACAGGTTCCCCAAAGTGGGTTGTAGCGGTGTTTTGGAAAGATTGTAAATATTAAATCCTTTAGAAAACGGTTTTATGAAGTAAATGGTATTTATTTGTAAAGGTGTATAGTTTTCATATTGTATGTTCTATATTCTCCTAAGTCAACTAGTCTATTCCTAACTGGTCCAGACGACAAGTTGTGAGATGCCTCAAATCGCCTCTTCACCGCTAATTGTGGCCAGGTAAGTACAAGTGAGGAAAGGAGGGATCCGCTCATGAATCACCGTGTGTCGGGCATTTTAAAGTCACCTTTCTCACTTGCCTAGCCTAGACACCACAAAGTCAGGTTTAGATAAACGACTGATGTCCACAACTTATCGTATTTTCATAATAAGATGTATTTATTTAAAAGTGTATCAACTCTAACTCTTTTAGAAATAGTTTTATTAAGTGTATGGTATTTAAATGTAAATGCTTGTTTTCTCGTATTCTAAGGTTTCAATGGTATCGTGTTAGTTTGTATGTATGTGTGTGAGGAGATAGGTCATTGCCTCGTAATCTACTTTAAATGTATAATAAGTTTGATGGGTTAAATGAAGGATTGAAACAATGTGGTATTTAAGTAAAAAATACGATAATTTGAGAAAGCTATCATTTCATGTGATGAAACTTGTTCAAATTGTTTAATTAGTATTTAATAATCAACATGAGGAAGTTTAAGAATGATTGTATTAGTGAGAAGTGGAATTTTATAGAAAACCGAATCGGAAATCGGATTTGTTCCGATTCTGTCGAGTTTTGTAATTTCGTATTTTGAGAATGGAGAGATAGAAAAGGGACTTACGGGTTTTAGATTACTCAAGAGAGTGAAAGGGAACTAGAGGGATCGTCGATGTGTTGCGTCGTCGCCGATAGTTCCTAAGATGATCGCCGGAAGTTCCGCCGGAATTTCGTCGGAGCTTCGCCTTGAGCTTGTTTTCAAAGTACACGATCTTTGGAAAATTTTTGAGAGAGTGGGCTCAGGATTTTGGGGTGAGAGGGTAGTGTGTAGGGTTGGTATTTATAGGGTTAGGGTAGATGAAAAGTTTAAAATAAAAATGTGATAAAATGTAATAAAAATGTATTAAAAGTGGAGTAATTGGGGTTTTTAAAGAGCTCTGGAAATGGTCTGAGGCTGAAATTTTGCAGGTGCATAGGGAATATGAAAAGACACAACTTTCATGTTGAGGTCGTCGCCGGAATCGGCCTACTCGGCCGTGACTCGGTCTGAGGACGGAGTTAGACCGAGTTAAGGCCGATTTGGCCGATTCCCGGCCGAGTCAGGCGGCCGGGATCCCCCTCGACGGTTCATCTAACTCCTGAAAATGTTACATCTTTGGGTGTAGTGGGGTTTTTGTGAGATATACACGTGTAAACTCTTGGTATTCTAAAGGTTTTAAAAAAAATTAATATTAAAAATAATGTGGGGTATGGGATTTGAACTCTGGTGGCTTGGTTCAGCAGTGCAAGGTATTAGTAATGAGCTACAAGTTCCTTCTTGTAATCAAGGAGCTAATTAATTACTTAAAGTAATAACAGTAAATGTAAAAGTATACATTAATTTTAAAGCAAATTTTTGTACACTAAAAATGGAGTTGTTACATTCTTTTAACTTGTAATTTAAAAGCAAAATAATTACTTATAACTTGTGCTCAGGCTAAAATACCCCTTTATGGATTTTTTGAAATTTTTTTGTAAAAACTTGTTTTGGAAATTTGGGGTTGTTACATTCTACCCTCCTTATAAAAATTTCGTCCTCGAAATTTGTAAATGGTAAGTGTAACAGTTTGAAGGAAAGTCTGGTGACTGGAATATAGATAATGTATAAAAATAACAAAGTGATACAAGGGTGAAAAAGGCTTATCGGTGTTACCTTGACCTACAGTCTCGGCTTCTACGGCTTCTAATGTGAATGTCTGTCGCCGTGATAAATTCCTTCTAGCTGGATGCACGTTCTGCCTTTGGGGCCTGTTTCTCTGCCCTCTAGGCATATCTCTCATTGCTTGTTGGAATTGGCGAGTAGGCTGTGCAGGTGGTGGAGCAGGTAGTGCAGGACGAGTTGCAGGAGCCTGGATAGCTGGCCGCTGCGGGTAGTTGGTAGGTGTGTGAGTTGAGGTGCTCTTATAAGGACAGTTCCCAATTCCATGGTTGGATGCGCCACAAATTAGACACAGACCTTTTGCGCACCTACAGTCCTTCCACAAGTGTCCCTTTCTTCTGCAGTAGTAGCAGAAATCTGGACTTGACTGGTTTTTTAAATGGTGATTTAGAAGAAAGCGTGTACATGACTCAGCCAGAGGGCTTCATAGATAGTGGGAGCAGCGGAAAGGTGTGCAAGCTGCTTAAATCAATCTACGAATTAAAACATGCATCGCGGAGTTGGAACATCCGTTTTAATGTGGCGGTCAAACAGTTTGAACTCGTCAAAAACATAGATGAACATTGTATATACAAGAAGGTGGCAGAGAGTAAGGTCGTCTTCCTCGTATTGTACGTGGATGATATACTCTTGATAGGAAATGATATTCCTATGCTGCACCCGGTCAAGCTCTTCTTATTACAAAGATTCTCCATGAAGGATCTGGGTGATGTGCCACGCCCCGCTTCCAAGTATACGGGCAGAGGACGCGACGAGGCCGCTACGTATTTACTCAGAAGTAAACGCGCTAAGTGTATCTAAGCAATATGAAATAAAATGTATACAAGAGACAAATGTAAATAACAACAACTTTATTTATTAAACATTCTTTTTACAATACAATGAAATGAAAATATATGGAATGAAAGTAATGCCTAAATAATGGCATAACAGAAATGAAAATGAAATGTAATGTACAAGTGAATCTAAAACTCCGGGTCTTCAGTAAACTGATCCAAGTCCTCGCTGCTGGGCTCGATCTCCAATGAGTCCGAATCACCTGACGACATTCCAAAGAAAAAGAAAGAGAATGTCGTCGGCGAACAAATCGCTCGGTAAGTCCCGTAGATAGATAAGAATAGAATAGACAAAATAGAGTATACCTGTTTAATATTGTTATTTAGTGTTAACGCTGTTGTTTGTAGCATGGTACAGAAGAGGCCAGTGTATACGAGAGGAGTCTCACTATCCCGGAGACTAAGGTATACAGAGTACAAGGAACCGTTCAGTCACGGTACAACGGCAATGGAGATTCAGGTTATGTGTCTTGTGGTTGCAGTCTCGTGCCACTTCTAACACTTTTCGTACCAATCTACCCCTTATAACCCCCTGTTCTCCGCTGAAAGACGGGAAGACAAACGTCTTGTCTAAATTTGGGGGCAGATGCTATTTGGTTTTATCCGTCCACCTCTCAAAAGATACCAAGTTGATTTATGGAACCGTGTATCGAAGGTTTAGACAGATGCGGCCGATATAGCAGACTTCATCAGATTCCCCCTCATTGTGAGGGGTTTTTGATTGTGGGGACGCTCTTCCCTGCAGGCGCAAGGCCATGCAGTTAATTACGTTACCGCATCGCGGCAACCACTCTCCTGCTCCAGAAGGTCACTTCGTGTTGTGTGTGTTTATTTTATTTTTGGTTGCCCGTGGATTGTATACGGAGACTAATTTATGTTGTCTCCCGTAGGGCGGAGATTAGTCCAAATCCGTATTTTTTTAGATTTGGGTTTGGGTTGGTTTAAGGACCGATAGTTTTGTTTTGGACTAAGGTCGACTCAAACGTTTGTTGAGGATACGTTAGTCTAATTTTAGACTAAGATCTACTCAACAGGATTTTGGGATCATTTAGATCCAACGAAAGAGTATTTGGACTCTATCGTTTTAGTTTAGGGACGTTGTGATCCATAAGTTTAAAGACATCATAGTCCATAGAGTTTAAGGACATCATAATCCATAGTTTAAAGACGTCATAGTCTATAGAGTTTAGTTTAGGGACGTTGCGGTCTATAAGTTTAAGGACATCATAGTCTATAAAATTTAGTTTAGGGACGTTGCGATCCATAGTTAGTTTAAGGACATTACGGTCCATAGTTATTTTTAGGACATTGCGGTCCGTAGAGTGTCTGGTTGTCGGGACCCGCCACCTCTATGAAGACGTTGAAGAATTACAACGACTCATATCATAGGTGTGAAAAGATGTACCGTTGAACCAATGTTGGTTGGGAGATCTATAGTCAGGTTTGGGACCAAGACCAATTATGAGCACATGGGATCGTTTAATCTGAATTGGGGACTTATGGCCAACTTGGTGTCACGACCCAAAAATAGCACGTGACTGGCCCTTGAATCATATGAAGCCTATAGGACCTCATCTAATTCAAGTAAGCCAAAATCCCAGAAATCTAAAACCATTTTAAATAATAAATGAATGAAAACTAGTTTTAAAGAAGTGAAGAAAACATGTTTTAAAAACAAGGTTTTTAAATAAATAAGCCGAATATGCATTTTTAAATCCTCAAGTCTTTTCTGAAAATTTCGGCAGAATTTCCTTTGTAAATATCGGCCCCAAATGGGGTACAACAAGAATAATATATGCATAATGATATAAGGCATCCTAAGAGAGAGCTAGCTCTTCGTCAATCGACGGTCACAACCATGCAAGCAATATAATATACAACGCCGAAGGGCGATGATCAAAACTCAAAAGGAAACTTAAGATCATCAAGAACACAAAAATACTACAACGCGCGACTCTAAGGTCGAAATAATACACAACTGGTTTCTAAGTCTGAAATAAATATACAAGTCTGGTTGATGGAATTTTTCTAGATACAACTGAAAATAAATAAGTACAATGGTGGTCACGATACGAGTGAACCCACCTACCAAAGCAATCACCCGGAATGAAGTGATGTGCCAACAAAGCCGTAACAAAACCTGTACGGAAAAACCTGCAAGAAACTATGGCACAACGGGGGTGAGTTGCCAACTCGTGAGTAGAAAACATCACAGAGCAGAAATCGCATGTATGCCTCATCCTAGGTCAATACGATCGAATATATATATAAATCTCAAATGATAAAGTCTGAAGCATGAAAAGGTGGCAAGGATAAACATCTATACACAAGTGTAGTACCAAGTGCTCGTGCCGGTGCCTCAGGTAGCAACATATCATAAATATGAGGTATGATCAACGTAATCAATATGAATCAATGTCAACTATATCCTGAAGTCTATAAGTATGTGGATATCATCCAACTACGTAATCAATGTCTGTATGCATGTGGATCTCATCCACATGTCAACCAATGACACAAAACATCATGCATGTAAATATCATAAAGCATATGCATGGAAGTATGAGAATATAAATCAACGTGTGTCCCTCGCGAAACATCAAAATCATGGAACCTGAGTGTCCAGCATCGACACTCGAAAACATCATGAAACCTGTGCCCATCATCGGCATGTAAATCCTCATATATATATAGGGCTCTGTCAGTCCGGATCGGCTCGTATCATCTCTCAACTCCGGTCGGTATCCTCCGGATATCCGCCGAGCTCAAATACAATCACCGGTAGGTAGTAGTCCCTCTTCCAGGCTCACCGTCTGTATACACAGCATCCCTTTCTTGCCCTAGGGTACCATACCGGGTCCACCATGTACCCGCATTCGGCCTCATCCAGCTCCTCGAATCGGGTATCATATGTCACACGTCTCAGAACCGAGAAAACGCATGGTGGACGCACTGAAATATTATATCAAGAGAAACCGGGTTTTCAAACAATGTATACTTTTTTTTAAAATGACCACGGTTCTCAAATCCAGAAATCTCATGAAAACGGCGTATCTCAATGCGTAAAATCATAAAGCATGATGTATGCGACATATGATAGAAATGTAAGCATATCCGTATATCATGCAATATAAAACAGTAATATGCACACATCGAGGGGAAAGTCGCTCTTTTAAATGAATTCAGTTTTAAAATATATCTTGTGATCCCCAGATCTCCAAAAAAAAGCCAGAATTATCTATGTATGTGCAAATACGTATGTATGCAAGTATGGGTGTACAATATGTCTGTGCGCTAATATAGATGTACAAGTAGGTATATACGCAAGTATGAGTGTACAATATGCCTGTGCGCCAATATGGATGTACAAGTAGGTATATACGCAAGTATGAGTGTACAATATACCTGTGCGCCAATATGGATGTACAAATAGGTATATACTCAAGTATGAGTGTACAATATGCCTGTGTGCCAATATGGATGTACAAGTAAGTATATACGTAAGTATGAGTGTACAATATGCCTGTGCGCCAATATAGATGTACAAGTAGGTATATATGCAAGTATGAGTGTACAATATGCCTATGCACCAATATGGTTGTAAAAGTAGGTATATACGCAAGTATGGGTGTACAATATGCATGTGCGCCAATATGGATGTACAAGTAGTCATGACAGAATGAATCCAGTTTTAAAAAGGAAATAACACGCCATCCCCGGCAACGGCGCCATTTGATTGATCTCAAAGAATAATTATAACCGCAATCAAGAACGGCGTCGCTTGGTAGCTAGCCGGTGAGTACGGGTCGGTCTACAGGGATTTTGTGAATTTCCTAATTGTTCTTACGAGTTAATTCCGAACGGTGTGAACGGATTGATTAAATCTAAAAACTAAATTAATCTAGATCTAAATCTTTCTAGGGTTAGGTTTAGGTTAAGTTTGGAAAGTCAATAAATCTCACCGTTTTCTATACCCATATTAAGATCTATTAGGAGTTATGGTAATTATTAATAAAGTGGATTAGGACCATCGGGAAGATGTTTCTTCCTCTAACTTCTTGTCCTTCAATCCTTACCCTAACCTCCGTGGAAAACACGCTCAACCGGGCCTTTATACTACGGTATCACTGCTACCTTGTGGGATAGGGTGCCGTAGGGAGCGGTGTGTGCATGTATGCATGGAGTCCTATTAATTATATGTGATGGGCAAGAAAGGGGTGAGAGATCTTCATCTCTCAAGCTTTCCCTAAAGCTAACCCTAACAAGCGAGGAGACTACTCGCTCATTAGGGAATTGAAGAACAGATTTAAACTATCTATCTAGGGCAAGGAATTAAATCTAAACTAGAGCAAGAATAGAAATTACCTAGGGCAGATAATAAATTTAACCTAGGGCGGAAAAATAAATTAAAAACTTACAAATTGATCCTCTCCAAAAGAAATCTGAATTTTATTAATGAAGGGAGGCATAACCTAATACAAGGATTTGGGTCTCTATTTATACGACATAGAAAACCCTAGGTTTACAATTGCCGCATGTCTGCTTTTACAAAAATACCCCTAGGAAGACTAGTCAGAGCCGCCACAAATTTTGGTAAAAAGTTTTGCCACTACGAGCTATACACGGCCGCGGAACCGCGGCCGCAGCCCTGGTTTGGCCGCGGTTCCGCGGCCAAAAAGGAGACTTGCCGGCTGCAGTTTTTTGTGCTGGTTCTGGGCTTTTTGATCTTCCTAATTCTTTAGTTCTTTTCTCATATTGGCTTCTAGGTTTCTTCCAGATCTCCACAGTGAATAATTGTAGTGGACTTTTACCGTTGTTTTGTGACGAAGTCTTGAACCTTGCACTGCCTTGTACTTTGTGAACTGATCTTCGTGTAGGCTTGATCAAGATTCCACCATTTATTGGTCGTAGTCTCACTTGTATCATCTTTTCTATCAATTTCACTGTTTTTACTCCGAGAACCTGTAACTAAGTAGCAGACATGGGTCAAAAGCACCTGTTTATTTGTAAAATGCATAAGAATGAGGAATATAATAATGCAATATTATGATGTGAACAAATACCCCCAAACTTATCTTTTGCTCGTCCTCGAGCAAACTTAGTTTTATTCTCAACAAAAACCTAACCTCACTTTCGTAGGGAAACACGATTGCACTGAGCTCGTGCAACAAGCCGTTAAACCTCTAGGTGTCCCTAGTAGAAGGAGTGTTGTCTCCTGAGGGTTTTCAGCGGATACTACCCACAAAATCCTATCAATTTGGCCCATTAACTTTTATTCTTCAATTAGGTTTTCTAACAAGGAAGTCTATTATCTTTGACTCATAAATTATCCACCCATATTCTTCACGCTTCCTTATTATTTAACTTAAGATTATATATATCCTGTAGACTTACTTAGCTTTTGGCATCTCTTAAATTTTCCTTCTAGGGTTCTATCTCAACTTAGGAATTTTTATCATCTCTACTAAAGATACAAGTCGTATTCTTCATTCCTATCTCTTATCTAAACCCCAATCACATACCCCTACGTGTGTGTATATATTACCCCTACATTTGGAAATTCAAATCAAGCAATCATACTCTTGTCCGTTGTCTAAAGCACTTCTTAATTGGTGAATTATTAAAGGAATTTTGCTTACACATCCTTCATGCGACCGTTAATACTTCTTGAGGTACCAACGACCAATTACAAAATGTGTTTACACTTTAAAGCGTAATTCCTAGTCTTGTAATACCTAAGGCTTTAGCAGTGACTCCCAAACCAGTTGGTCTAAGGCACTAGGTGATGAAGCACCCTCGCTAAATATTTTTCTATTTTTGCAGCCTTAAATAATTACAAAAACCAGTGTTCATTTTTTTCTTTATTCACACTTGTATATTTTTATTTTTCTTCCGTACTAAGGACTTTAGAAAAGAGCATTTTAAGGTCTCTTCTACTATTCCAAGTTTCAAGGTTCGTGTTTGTGCGAGTTGTAGGGTATATATTTTCAGAATCTAGACTTAAACTTAGGAATTATTTTTCAAACTTATACTTTAATAAAAATATCCGATGGAGTGTATAAATTAGCACAATTTGTAATGACCGATGTGTAAAAAGCGATTGTGCTAATCTATCAACCCGCGGAAAAATGAGATTAAATCCCTCAAGATTCGTGAGCAAACATGGGTACGTCGAACTTGGTATTGGAGATGAAAGCGTAACGGTCTCTTGCAAGGTCGGAACAAGGACGGAGGGAAGTGAGTGAGGAAGGGTATCAGTTAAAGACTCAGGAGGGTGTACACAATCAGTGGAAGGGATATGATGACTTAGGAAATCCGACTCATCAAACAAAACTGGTTCATCCTCAATAATTTACTCAATATGCTCCTCAAAATTTGACTTGTCCATGCCAGTATCATCAAAATCAAGACGCATATGAAGTTCGGGAGAAACATTTAATGACTCGAGATGATGAATTGGACATAAAATTTCAATCAAATTTACGGGTTCATCATCCAAAATATTCCCAGCGTATATATCCTCAATCAAGTGAAAATCAATTTTTTCTGACACCTCATCAAAAGCATGGATATTTATCAATTTAGGTTCTAGAGTGGAGGTGTAAAGTTCAAAAGGATTAGGTGTGGTTTCACTCGAAAGGGAATCTTCACAATCTGGCAAATCAAGCACTACAAAGTCACACAACTCGTTAAATGTTTTATTTTCAACTTGTGAATCATTTGGGATAATCGATGGAAAACCGGAGTTGTGGGCTTCAATTGGGTATGGGTAGGTTTGATTTGGAAAGGTGTAGCACTCACTCTCTCCTCTCAAATTCTCACTCTGTCCAACCGCCTCCTCATACATTGGAATTTTTGGAGCTAGTTGGAAACTAGCTACCTGTTCACTAGGTTGCATAAGGGCGGCCATGGACGCATCCACATTCCTCATTATTTTGTTTGTTACTAAAATACAAGCTTCCAACGACTGTTCCAAACTAGACATGGGTTGTGAAGGGGTTTCGGTAAAAGATTCAAAATTGTTTGGATACGTGAAACTCCCAAATGGCTGTGTAAAAGCAATGTCTAGTGAATGTGGGAAAGTCGTGAGGATCTCGTAAGTGTATTTTCTCCTTAGGAGTCGTGAGGATTCCTAAGTTTGTTTTCTCTTGAGAGTCATAAGGATCTCACAAGAGAGTTTTCTCCCTTGAAAGTCGAGAGGACTCGTAAGTGATTGGTGAATTGACTTGTTCCCAAATCGAAGCATTGCTCCAACGGGGAGGTTAAGGGTTGACATGTATCCGAGTCGAAGCGTTGCTTAACGACAGGGGGGGTCAAGGGTTGACATGTATCCGAGTCGAAGCGTTGCTTGACGATAAGGAGGTCAGGGTTTGACATGTATCCATATCGAAGCGTTGCTTGACGACAAGGAGGTCAGGGGTTGACATGTATCCATGTCGAAGCGTTGCTTTACAACAGGGAGGTCAGGGTTTGACATGTATCCGTGTCGAAGCGTTGTTTTAAGTCAGGGGTTGACATGTATCCGTGTCGAAACGTTGCTTTACGATAGGGAGGTCAGGGGATGGCATGTATCTGTGTCGAAGCGTTGCTTTACGATAGAGAGTCAGGGTTTGACATGTATCCGTGTCGAAGCGTTGATTTACGAAAAGGAGGTCAGGGTTTGACATGTATCCGTGTTGAAGCGTTGCTTGACGACAAGGAGGTCAGGGGTTGACATGTATCCGTGTCGAAGCGTTGCTCGACGACAAGGAGGTCAAAGGTTGACATGTACCCATGTCGAAGCGTTGCTTTATGACAGGGAGGTCAGGGTTTGACATGTATCCGTGTCGAAGCGTTGCTTTACGACAAGGAGGTCAGGGTTTGACATGTATCTGTGTTGAAGCTTTGCTTGACGACAGGGAGGTCAGGTTTTGACATGTATTCGTGTCGAAGCTTTGCTTTACGACAAGGAGGTCAAGGGTTTGGCATGTATCCGAGTCGAAGCATTGCTTGACAACAGGGAGGTCAGGGGTTGACATGTATCCGTGTCGAAGCGTTGCTTTACGACAAGGAGGTCAGGGGTTGACATGTATCTATGTCGAAGCGTTGCTTGACGACAAGGAGGTCAGGGTTTGACTTTCGGTTGTCTATGAACCGTGGATTCTTGGAACTAGGGACTTTGTCGTGGCTCCGATTGGTGGTATCGTGTCCGTATCTTGCTGGAATGAGGGAGGTCACCGTTGCCGATCTCTAGGGTGTAGATGTTGCCGTCGAGATCTGGAACTAGGGGATTTGCTATGGCTCCGCTTCGTTACGATCCTGAGGTCGGTTATTGACGTCACATTTGCATCCTGCTGGAGTTGAGAAGGAACGTTGTGTTGATCTTCTGGGATGTAGATGTTGCCGTCGAGATCTGGCTCTCCCTTCAACAGAGTCTGGTGGGAAAATATAGTTCCCTTTTTTTTATGCCCATGGATTGTATAAAGGGGTCAGTATGGACTTACCTGCAGGCAAAAGTTTCATTTTATATATGTTTTTGTTTTCTTTCCGCGATGCTCTATCATTTCAGCTTTTTATATCGCGAAAATCGCGACAGCCCAATCATTTCGGCTATTTTTCGCTGTGCCCAATCATTTCGGCTATTTTTTCTTTTTACTCGCTGCTTTTTATTACGAGTTGCCCAATCATTTCGGCTGTTTTTGAATGCATATATTTTACCTGCAGATTTTGTTGCAAGTTGTCCTATCATTTTGGCTATTTCATATGCATTTATGGCTCGCTGGCTTTGCACCGCAAGTAAGGGACTTGGGGTCTGATACCGATTTTAGGCATCAGCATCGCTGTGACTGGAATATTGCCAGGAGCAAATCATCATTTGTCGTGAAAGGACTTGGAATTTGTTACCGGTTTAGGCATCAGCATCGCTACAACTGGGAGATTACCAGGAGAGAATCATCATTTGCCTTTGTCGGTTTGAACAAAGCTGGCTTAGTAAACAGGGTTAAGATCCTGTCAACTAAGGCTTTTGACTTTATGAGCCGTAAGGGTCTCATAAAGATGTTTCTCCTTCGGAGTCGTGAGGATCTCGTAAGTATGTTTTCTTCCTAAGAATCGTGAGGGTTCTTAAGTGTATGTTCTCTTATAAGTCATAAGGATCTTACAAGAGTGTTTTCTCCTTATAAGTCGAGAGGACTTACAGGGGTCATTCACTATGTAAGGATATCCCTTATTGCTGGTGGGACTCGGTTGGGAAATGTTTATTCGTGCCCGTGGATTGTATATGTTTCCCCCAATCAGAGCAAAGCTCTGTTCAAAATTCAAATTTTGAAATGAAGCAACGCTTCAGAAGCAGCGCCAAGTGCGATGCGCCCTAAGTAGTGCACCATGTGCAAAGCACATGTGCGCTAGCGCTAGGTGCGCTGCGCTCTAAGCAGCGCACCATGTGTAAGACACGTATGCGTTAGCGCTGAGTGCGCTGCGCCCTAAGTAGCGCATCATGTGCAAAGCACGTGTGTGCTAGCGCTAGGTGTGTTGCGCTCTAAGCGGCGCACCACGTGCAAAGCACGGGTGCGCTAGCGCTAGGTACGCTAGCGCTGGAACTAAAAGCTCCCCACTGTCAGATCAAAGATCCAATAATAATGATGAATCATTAATTAATCAAAATTAAATTCTGTTAAGCAAAGATTTCTCAAAAATCTTTCCAAACAACAAGATTGTGCTCTATAAATCAGAGCACTGTTGGATCAATGATCCAATGGTGATTAAAAATCACCAAAACACAGAATAAATTCTGTATGGAAAGATTTACCAATCTTGTTAAAAACAAGAAAATTGCCTTCTGTAAATCAGAAGCCCTTGGATCAAAGATCCAACGATGGGAAATTCCCCGAATCAATTGGAGAAAAGATCTCCTTAACTGATTGAACTGATCAGCTTGCCCTATATAAAGGCCCCAAGACTTCAAGTCTCGGATATACAGAAATAGAGAGAGGAACCCCTCCATAAGTTTTGAGAGATCTCAAGAGCCAAGCTCTCAGAAAAAGAAGAGTTTCTTCAAGGTAAAAAAAATGAACAGAGAGATGAAATCATCTCATAATTGAAAAGAAGAATTCACATCTTTAAAGATCATAAATCTACAAGACAGAAGTTTTTCATAAAAAGATCAAAAGATCTCATCATAAAAGAAGAAGAACATAATTTTTCTCACAGATCATAGATCTATAAGACAAATTGTCTTTCAGGAGATCATGAACATCTCATTATAAAAATGGGGGGAAGAATATTTCAATTCTCTGAGGATCATAGATCTATAAAGGCAAACCCTTTCAATCAATATAAGAGATTGAAACATCTCTTGTAAAACTGAGAACTTTGTTCTTAGGTCCACGAGACAAGGTCTCTTAAAAGGGAATTTAATTCTCAGCGCATAGCGCAGCATAAAAAGAGCCTTAGTGCTCCATATTAAGAAGAAGCGCTTTGCGCTCTTGATCTGGCGCTCAGCGCCAAGCGCAGGACGTGTCCCTCACGTGTGCGCCAATTAACAGCTAGCGCTTTGCGGTTTTGAACTAGCGCTTTGCGCTCTTAGACTGGCGCTCAGCGCACCACGTGTCCCTCACGTGTGCACCACTTATCAGTTAGCGCAATTCGCTCATAAACTAGCGCTCTGCGCTCATTAACTGGCGCTAGCGCCAAGTGCACCATGTGCTCCTCACGTGTGCGCTACCCAGCAGAAGCGCACTGCACTCTTTGACTGGCGCAAAACGCCAAGCGCGCCACGTATTTCTCACGTGTGCGCTGATAGAACATAAATTGTTCTCTAATAAAGCCTCAGAGCTATGATGAATGCTCAACATTCAATAAAAGACAAAAACATTGTCAGAATTCAAATCAATGCTCAGCATTGTCAAATATTTAACATTCTAACTGAATGGGCCGAGTCCAAAGTGGCCATAAACCCCTCGTTCAGATTAATTGAGCCCACGTGCTCATAAATCTTTGATCTTAGTCCCAAATTTGACTACATATCTCCCAACCAAAATTGGTTCAAGGGTACATCTCTTTACTCCTATAATATTTTTCGTTGTAATCTTTCAACGTTTTCATAGAGGTGACGGGTCCCGACAATCATAAATTTCTTAGACTATGACGTCTTTAAATCGGACTGTGGAGTCCTTAAACCCATGGACTATGATGTCCTTAACCTTGTGTTAGTGTATATGCCCTAGAGGCCATTACTGTATCATACTAGATTGTATATTACTTAATGGAAGCTTGAGATATTCAAAGTTGTATAAACAATCTTGCTCAAAATGGTAGTATGCTACTAGGTTTGTTTCTACTTCAATATGTGCATGTGTTTCTTTTAGCATATCGCTTATACATATTAGTAGAGCCCGTAGGATCTTTGCTTGATTACCAGCGCTGTGATGGCAGTCATACTTATGGGGGCTGGGTAATCTATAAGCACATCCTTATACAGGTCCCTGGTCGTAGGACTATCGAGACAGGGCATCGATACTCCGGAGTAGACTAGCGTATACGCTTCTCATCCCAGCACGAGAGGTGGTCTGTCCCACAGCCATCAGTACGCCGTACTAGAGATAGTATGCGGGCGCTCGTTAGGTTACGAATACACCGGACAGGACTCGTAGGGAACTAATGGATGGTATTATACCTATCGTCAGTTATCAGTTCCCAAGTGACATGAGTACAGCTTAGTCCGCTGACTTGACACTGTCACTTCGCCTCGAGTGTGTTCCCACTGTACTTAGATTACTACCCTACCACGGCTCAAAGGAGTCGTGCAAATAGGTAGTAGCTGGGTGCAGTCCCGAAGCACTTGGAGGCAGTGACGGTTAGACAGGATCCGTTTCTCCCGGTATTGGGGGTTGACATCGCGCTGTGTCTAGGAGAGCCATTACACGAGTAGTCCCTGGCCAGGGCAAGCGAGATATACTGGTAGGTTTCCAGTGTTATCTCAGGGTGTTTTGGGCTACACTCCGACACGACTTGTACCGCTATTAGGGGACTGACGTTCGCCACCCCCTAGGCCCGCCATGCGATGTATCAGACGAACAGACCGGACTGTACAGAGATTGTCACATACAGGCCCAGTAGGAGTTCGGATGGGTTTACCTCATCGGCCTTCTTATCGACATCTACCTGGGGACCGTTACACACAGCTAGTGCCGCTAGCGGTCTGTGGTTAAACCCACTGCCAGCGTAGCGTCGAGTCTTTAGAGTCCCACACAGAGAGTTTCCCTGCACTGGGAGAAACGTGTAGAGGCCGTATGGTTTTACGGCAGGGCTGCGATCACTTGCGTACACTTGTGTGCGTATGTTGTTCGGGCAGGCAATACTAGTGGGCTTTGGTTTAAGCCGGATTCTAGTATTTCACAGATGGATTTGTTTTGTCTTCTGTGCATTCGCATTCTACGGAATGCGGATGCGGGTGTGTATGCACAGTTTTGAGGAGCGGTGAAGGAGGAGGTGCCTCATTAGGGTTTTGACAGTTGGTTCGGTCAAAACCATTATGAGCCGGGGACATTATTTACTAATCCTCTTATTGATAATTATGTTGTGGCTAATTGCATTGACCATTTGACCATCTTGACTTTGTTGACCGTTTGACCAAAGTTGACTAGGATCTTCTTGAAAGATCTAAAGTATTCTTTGGTTTTCTTTTTCTTTTTGTTATGATAATGGTCATGTCATTTGTAGCCATCAACTTTTTCATGATAGGATTAGTAATGATGAAAATGAGTATTATTGCAACCATGGTTGGGTTTTCTCTTGGTTAAGCTTTTCATTTGTTGATTCTCATTCTCTCTCTTGAAATGAGAAGCTCCATGGTTGCTAACCTTTCTCCTTCTTCTTCCTCCTCTTGATCTCATCTTTTGATCTCATGTGTTGAGAGAAAAAGATCCCACAAAGACAAATACATCCATACATCTCTTCTATACATTCTAGGGCTTCTTGACTAGCAATCACTTTGCCATAGTTGCCTCGGCTTGAGGCGGAGCTTAGTGTACATCTCTCGGATGGATCGTCTTCGACTCAAGAAGGCCGCGGAGGTGCCCAAGGTCCGGATCGACGCTTGGAGCTTGGATGGACGAGTGGGACAGCGGAATGAAGACACGAAGGACCGGTTCCGTGAGGTATATTTTCTACAAGCATAGTAGTTAAATCTCTTAGTGTTTACTAGTTACTTGTTTAGCAAAGATCCGACTTTTAGTCCATGTTGCCTTGCGCCAAAATTATTGTTTTTCTCCGTTTCCGCCTCCCCGTAAGAACCAGAGTGAGCAACGTGGACTTAAAGTGGTATGAGAGCCTAGCTAAAGATAAACTAGTAAGTTAGCAAAGTGTTAAGAACATCGATCGGAAAAAAGTCGCAAAACACATCCGCAAAACCACAACTTTCTGTTGATTTTTTTTCTGCTCTAAAAATAAAACATCATACTTCAAAAATCGTCTCAGGGTTTTGTGAAAACACTGCAGAAAAACGATCCAGTGATTCTATCAAACGACCGCGGTTCCGCGGCAATGACATGCTCATTGCCGCGGTTCCGCCGCCGTTTTGACTCGGCACTGGATCGGGTTTTGTGCAGTGTTTTAGTTTGGATGTTTTAGGATTTTTAATACATGTTTTTTCCACCCAGATTTTCCAGAGAGCAAATTGACTTTTGGGGTGGTTAAAAATCCGTATTTTGATTGGTATTCCATACACTTTGGCTAATGGATATTATCTGTGATGTGATATATGTATTAAACGTCTACTAATCGCTATAAGTTGATTAGTGGGGGTTATACATATCTGTGATCTGTAATGTTGATGGTTTGTGGATATGAACTCGGTGGATTGTCGCGGATGAATAGCCGGGAATGGATGTGAGATGAGAGTTTCTTTTTCTTTCATTCATTGTAAAGTTTGTAAATTGATGTAATATTATTTGTATGGCCGCACAACCGGGTCGGGGTTGTAGCCGTCATTGTATAATTTCTTTTTACTGTTTTTGCTCCTAAGATAGACCCAAGAAGGGGTGCACGAACTACCGGGTATCTCGAAGTGTCGAGTGGCCTACTTACGGTGTTGAGGGAGGTTGCTTCGCTTCGGGTACTTGGCGGGTAGTTTGCCGCAACCGTAGGGGTCTAGGGTGGGGTTTGGCTATTCATCGCGACCGGGTAATCCGCTTTTCGTTGCAGGCTTAAACGAATCGCGGATTCCTAGTATATCCAAAGTGTTCATCTGTGATCTGTAATGTCTATCATTGCTATATATCTATATATGATAACTATTTAGGCGTTGCTTATGTTTTTCAGCCGCGCTAGCCCAGCCCCCGCTCTGTCGTTAGTTAAGTAACCTAACGGGTGATGACGGGGCCCCGTGGCGAATGCGAATGACATAAGCGTACGTCATATTTTGGTTGTTTTCTGCAATGGTAGGTTTAAATGATGGGACGCATTAAAAGAACTAATGCAAGAAAATAAACCAAGTAAAAGTCGTTGGAACACTTTGAAAACCACTCGGTTCTTTTCAAAAACCAGCATTTTAAACGCGGAGCTTGAACCACTCCTTTTAAAAGCTATCTCGTTCCATCGACTATATCAAGTTCACTACGTTCACGGTTTCGCCAAAACCATTTGTAGCCTTCCGTCATCTCGGTTAAATATTCAGTAGTATTCAAGCTATGCATTTTGACCTTCGCCAAGGCATAGTGATTGGTAGCTGCTGAATATTTATCTGTAGCATAGATAGATGCGTTGGTTTGGGACAGTCGTACTACTATTTTGGCCTTCGTCAAGGGTATGTACGGGTGGGTTCAAATTAACCTGGACGATGACGGGTAGAACTTGACATGTGACTTATGATATGTTGTCCTTCGTCAAGGTCATAAGAGCATAGGGCAAAAATCCACATCGGGAGTTTCATAAGTACTGAAACTTGCTAGCGCTGCATACCATTTGGAGTGTGATGATTCTGGTAGGATTCCTTCTGTTTTATCACGCGATGATATTTGGATCCCGATCCTACTGTGAGTATATGCTACTCCTCGGGAAATCTCTCACTTAACGATCAATACTATAAACCTAGTAGGTGTCTAGAAAGGTGTTAGCGGGGCTACGCCCACAGGGAAAAGAGGTTACTTAATTAAGGAACTTCGCGAAAGCGTTGTAAAACCTCCCTCGAAGTACCGACACTGGCCTGGCTGAACGGTTAAGCAAGTATTGTACGGTGAGATAGATCCTGACTAGTTCTTCCTTTATGGTTTGAGGAGGGATTCAAGAGACAGTGGGAGCCATCCTGTTTAGATAAATTAAAAACCAATCTAAACTTGCAAGAGCATCATGCTGAGTGTTTTCTTCTCTCTCTCTTAATTGCAGCGACCGAGTGACCGCACCTAGGTTACATCTAGATAATAAAATGACTGAATCTGACTGTTATGACTGGCAAAGGTCTGTCCAGATGTCCATTGCCCATGACAAGCTGGGACACCTCTTGACTGATCCAACTCTGCCGTCTCAGGTCCAGTTTCCCCTGTCACGGATATTCATATCCGCAAGACATCGGAAAAGGAATATGCGAAACCCAAGTGCCTCGTGTTAGCCTCAGTTGATGGTACATACCAGAGGCAGCACGAGAAGATGGACTTAGTTTCTATCTTCCTCCATAACAAAGATTTATATGGAGAGCAATCTCGTATCGCAAGATATGAGACCGCGAACGAATTGCTTCCAGCGAGATTGGCTATCGGGTCATCTGTAGGGGGCAACGTCCTTACAGAGACCAGCTCTTTTGAGCTCTCGGACCTGAAGACCACGTAGAAGAACGGATCAGATGCTGACTTAGTTCAACAGTCTCTACCTACTACCCTGAAGGATACTAGGGAAGTAGAAAGAAAGGGAAAGACAGAAGTTTCAGGAATGGATGCAGTAAAAGAGGGACGTTCCTATTGTTACGGGAATGAACATGGGCAGAAGGATTGCAAGGCTTGCAAAGCCAGTAGCCAGAATTCGAAGCATGTTGTGGCTTCGGCTTCGGGTGTGTTTGTAATAGAGAACTGTATGTCAGTTAACCCTACTTCCTGGGTATTGGATACCGGATCAGGATCTCATATCTGTAATTCGTTGCAGGCTCTGAGAAACCGTAGGGTTATCAGGAAAGGTGATATGACTCTCAGGGTTGCTAACGGAATGAGCATGTATGCTGTATCCGTAGGGGAATATCATATAGGACTGACAACTGGGCAGATATTGATTCTGCGTGACTGTTTTTATGTACCAGGTGCGACTTGTAACATCATATCTGTATCCTTACTTTCTAAGAAAGGATATGATTTTACTTTTGTAAGCGATGTAGTAAACATCCACCTAAATCAAGTACTGATTGGGTCAGGTACATTGAAATACGGTATATACGTTTTGAATCAAGCTCAGGTCTTCAGTGTCCAGAACACACTTAAAAGAAAGTCTCCGGAATTAAATCAGGCTTTCTTATGGCATTGTAGACTGGGTCACATTAATGAGACACGGTTGACAAAGTTACATAAAGAAGGATACTTGGATCCGTTCGAGTACCAGTCTTATGCCACTTGTGAATCTTGTCTCATGGGAAAGATGACAAAGACTCCGTTCACTGGACACGGAGAAAGAGCAAGTGAGCTCTTGGGACTCATACACAGTGATGTGTGTGGTCCAATGTATACACATGCGCGAAGTGGTTATTCATACTTCATTACTTTCACAGATGATTTCTCTAGGTATGGGCATGTCTTCTTGATGAAGCACAAATCCGAGGCCTTTGAGAAATTTCAGGAATACAAGAATGAAGTTGAAAAACAAACAGGCAAAAGTATCAAGACACTGAGATCTGATCGAGGTGGTGAATACTTGAGTGCCGAGTTTCTGGGCTACTTAAAAGAGAATGGAATTCTCTCTCAGCTTACTCCTCCATACACACCACAACACAACGGTGTATCGGAAAGGCGGAATCGAACCCTATTGGATATGGTTCGATCCATGATGAGTAAGGCTGAGTTGCCGCGATCCTTTTGGGGTTATGCACTAGAATCAGCTGCATATCTTTTAAACAAGGTTCCCTCCAAGACTGTGCCTACCACACTATATCAGATGTGGTATGGGAAGAAACCCTGTCTTAAGTATCTGAAGATATGGGGATGTCCAGCTTTTGTAAAAAAGCAGCATGCGGACAAGCTCGAGGCACGCTCAGTACTGTGTAAGTTTGTGGGATACCCAAAGAACTCCAGGGGGTATTTTTTCTATTACGCAGAGGAACAAAAGGTTTTTGTTTCTCGTCATGCCCACTTTCTGGAACATCAGTTTTTAGAAAAAAAAGCAAGTGGGAGCGTAGTAGAACTGGAAGAAATTTCAGAGCCACAAGCTATTACTGAAAGCTTGAAGGAACCAGAAGTTTCAAGAGAACCGGACATCCCTACACCACTCTGCAGGAGTAGTAGGCAGTCTCATCTGCCCGAGAGATACTACGGTTTTCTCATAGACGGGGATAGAGAGGATTGCACTATGGATTATGGTGAGCCTACTAGCTTCCAGCAAGCCATTCAGAGCGGTGACTCGGTAAAATGGCTGGATGCAATGCGGGCCGAGATGGAGTCTATGTACACCAACAAAGTTTGGACTTTGGACTTTGCTCCAGAAGGGGTAAAACCCATAGGATGCAAATGGATCTTCAGAAAGAAGATTGGTGTAGATGGGTAGGTTGAGACCTATAAAGCTAGACTTGTTGCAAAAGGTTTTCATCAAAGACCTGGTTTGGACTATGACGAGACCTTTTCTCCAGTGGCTATGCTGAAATCCATTCGGATCCTTCTTGCTATTGCTGCCTTCCACGATTATGAAATCTGGCAAATGGACGTAAAGACGGCTTTCCTAAATGGAAATTTGGAAGAGTGCGTATATATGGATCAGCCGGAGGGATTCATTCAGAGTGGGAGCAGCGGTAAAGTGTGCAAGTTGCTGAAGTCCATCTATGGACTTAAGCAGGCATCGCGGAGTTGGAACATCTGCTTTGATGATACTGTCAAAGAATTCGACTTTATCAAAAACCCAGATGAACCATGTATTTACAGTAAGATTGTAGGGAGAACTGTGGTATTCCTTGTCTTGTACGTGGATGACATTCTCCTAATAGGAAATGATATTCCTATGCTACAGTCAGTCAAAGGATTCTTGTCGCAAAGGTTCTCCATGAAGGACCTGGGCGATGCCAACTACATTCTGGGGATCCAGATCTATCGTGATAGATCTAAAAGGATGTTGGGACTTTCACAGTCAAGGTACATCGACACCATACTGAAAAGATTCAGTATGGATGATTCCAAGCGCGGTAATTTACCGGCTTGTCACGGGATCACCCTCTCCAAAGAGATGTCTCCCAAGACTGATTTGGAAAGGGATCGCATGTCTATTATACCCTACGCTTCTGCGGTAGGCTCTATAATGTATGCGATGTTATGTACCAGACCAGATGTAGCATACGCATTGAGCGATGTAAGCTGGTATCAGTCAGACCCAGGGGAGAAACACTGGATAGCGGTAAAGAACATTCTCAAGTACCTGAGAAGGACTAAGGAGATGTTCTTGGTGTATGGCGGAAAAGACCTCCAGCTCGAGGCCTTTGCTGACTCCAGCTTCCAGAGTGACAAGGATGACTCCAAGTCCATGTCGGGTTATGTCTTTACCCTCAATGGAGGGGCGATTTGCTGGAAGAGTTCCAAGCAGGAGACCGTTGCTGACTCAACTATGGAAGCGGAGTACATAGCTGCTTGCGATGCCGCAAAGGAAGCTGTCTGGATGAAGAAGTTCCTCACGGAGCTTCAGGTGGTTCCTACCATTGTTGATCCAATACCGTTGTATTGCGATAACAACGGCGCTATAGCTTTAGCGAAGGAACCCAGGTCCCATCAGAAGTCCAGGCACATTTTAAGGCGGTACCACCTGATCAGGGAGATTGTAGATCGCCGGGAGATCGAGGTGAAGAGAGTAAATACGGAGAACAACACTGCAGATCCACTCACGAAGGCCCTACCCCAGACTCAGCTCGAGCGGCAGATCGAGATGATAGGTCTTCGATACGCCAGTACATGGCCTTAGTGCAAGTGGGAGATTGTTTGTGTATATGCCCTAGAGGCCATTACTGTATCATACTAGATTGTATATTACTTAATGGAAGCTTGGGATATTCACAGTTGTATAAACAATCTTGCTCAAAATGGTAGTATGCTACTTGGTTTGTTTCTACTTCAATATGTGCATGTGTTTCTTTTAGCATATCGCTTATACATATTAGTAGAGCCCTTAGGATCTTTGCTTGATTACCAGCGTTGTGATGGCAGTCATACTTGTGGGGGCTGGGTAATCTATAAGCACATCCTTATACAGGTCCCTAGTCGTAGGACTATCGAGACAGGGAATCGATACTCCGGAGTAGACTAGCGTATACGCTTCTCATCCCAGTACGGGAGGTGGTCTGTCCCACAGCCATCAGTATGTCGTACTAGAGATAGTATGCGGGTGCTCGTTAGGTTACGAGTACACTGGACAGGACTCGTAGGGAACTGATGGATGGTATTATACCCATCGTCAGTTATCAGTTCCCAGGTGACATGAGTACAGCTTAGTCTGCTGACTTGACACTGTCACTTCGCCTCGAGTGTGTTCCCACTGTACTTAGATTACTACTCTACCACGGCTCAAAGGAGTCGTGCAAACAGGTAGTAGTTGGGTGCAGTCCCGAAGCACTTGGAGGCAGTGACGGTTAGACAGGATTCGTCTCTCCCGGTATTGGGGGTTGACATCGCGCTGTGTCTAGGAGAGCCATTACACGAGTAGTCACTGGCCAGGGCAAGCGAGATATACTGGTAGGTTTCCAGTGTTATCTCAGGGTGTTTTGGGCTACACTCCGACATGACTTATACCGCTATTAGGGGATTGACGTACGCCACCCTCTAGGCCCGCCATGCGATGTATCAGACGAACAGACCGGACTGTACGGAGATTGTCACATACAGGCCCAGTAGGAGTTCGGATGGGTTTACCTCATCGGCCTTCTTATCGACATCTACCTGGGGACCGTTACGCACAGCTAGTACCGCTTGCGGTCTGTGGTTAAACCCACTGCCAGCGTAGCGTCGAGTCTTTAGAGTCCCACACAGAGAGTTTCCCTGCACTGGGCGAAACGTGTACAGGCCGTATGGTTTTACGGCAGGGCTGCGATCACTTGCGTACACTTGTGTGCGTATGTTGTTCGGGCAGGCAATACTAGTGGGCTTTGGTTTAAGCCGGATTCTAGTATTTCACAGATGAATTTGTTTTGTCTTCTGTGCATTCGCATTCTACGGAATGCGGATGCGGGTGTGTATGCACAGTTTTGAGGAGCGGTGAAGGAGGAGGTGCCTCATTAGGGTTTTGACAGTTGGTTCGGTCAAAACCATTATGAGCCGGGGACATTATTTACTAATCCTCTTATTGATAATTATGTTGTGGCTAATTGCATTGACCATTTGACCATCTTGACTTTGTTGACCGTTTGACCAAAGTTGACTAGGATCTTCTTGAAAGATCTAAAGTATTCTTTGGTTTTCTTTTTCTTTTTGTTATGATAATGGTCATGTCATTTGTAGCCATCAACTTTTTCATGATAGGATTAGTAATGATGAAAATGAGTATTATTGCAACCATGGTTGGGTTTTCTCTTGGTTAAGCTTTTCATTTGTTGATTCTCATTCTCTCTCTTGAAATGAGAAGCTCCATGGTTGCTAACCTTTCTCCTTCTTCTTCCTCCTCTTGATCTCATCTTTTGATCTCATGTGTTGAGAGAAAAAGATCCCACAAAGACAAATACATCCATACATCTCCTCTATACATTCTAGGGCTTCTTGACTAGCAATCACTTTGCCCTAGTTGCCTCGGCTTGAGGCAGAGCTTAGTGTACATCTCTCGGGTGGATCGTCTTCGACTCACGAAGGCCGCGGAGGTGCCCAAGGTCCGGATCGACGCTTGGAGCTTGGATGGACGAGTGGGACAGCGGAATGAAGACCCGAAGGACCGGTTCCGTGAGGTATATTTTCTACAAGCATAGTAGTTAAATCTCTTAGTGTTTACTAGTTACTTGTTTAGCAAAGATCCGACTTTTAGTCCATGTTGCCTTGCGCCAAAATTATTGTTTTTCTCCGTTTCCGCCTGCCCGTAAGAACCGGAGTGAGCAACGTGGACTTACAGTGGTATGAGAGCCTAGCTAAAGATAAACTAGTAAGTTAGCAAAGTGTTAAGAACATCGATCGGAAAAAAGTCGCAAAACACATCCGCAAAACCACAACTTTCTGTTGATTTTTTTCTGCTCTAAAAATAAAAAATCATACTTCAAAAATCGTCTCAGGGTTTTGTGAAAACACTGCAGAAAAACGATCCAGTGATTCTATCAAACGACCGCGGTTCCGCGGCAATGACATGCTCATTGCCGCGGTTCCGCCGCCGTTTTGACTCGGCACTGGATCGGGTTTTGTGCAGTGTTTTAGTTTGGATGTTTTGGGATTTTTAATACATGTTTTTTCCACCCAGATTTTCCAGAGAGCAAATTGACTTTTGGGGTGGTTAAAAATCCATATTTTGATCGGTATTCCATACACTTTGGCTAATGGATATTATCTTTGATGTGATATATGTATTAAACGTCTACTAATCGCTATAAGTTGATTAGTGGGGGTTATACATATCTGTGATCTGTAATGTTGATGGTTTGTGGATATGAACTCGGTGGATTGTCGCGGATGAATAGCCGGGAATGGATGTGAGATGAGAGTTTCTTTTTCTTTCATTCATTGTAAAGTTTGTAAATTGATGTAATATTATTTGTATGGCCTCACAACCGGGTCGGGGTTGTAGCCGTCATTGTATAATTTCTTTTTACTGTTTTTGCTCCTAAGATAGACCCAAGAAGGGGTGCACGAACTACCGGGTATCTCGAAGTGTCGAGTGGCCTACTTACGGTGTTGAGGGAGGTTGCTTCGCTTCGGGTACTTCGCGGGTAGTTTGCCGTACCCGTAGGGGTCTAGGGTGGGGTTTGGCTATTCATCGCGACCGAGTAATCCGCTTTTCGTTGCAGGCTTAAACGAATCGCGGATTCCTAGTATATCTAAAGTGTTCATCTGTGATCTGTAATGTCTATCATTGCTATATATCTATACATGATAACTATTTAGGCGTTGCTTATGTTTTTCAGCCGCGCTAGCCCAGCCCCCGCTCTGTCGTTAGTTAAGTAACCTAACGGGTGATGACGGGGCCCCGTGGCGAATGCGAATGACATAAGCGTACGTCATATTTTGGTTGTTTTCTGCAATGGTAGATTTAAATGATGGGACGCATTAAAAGAACTAATGCAAGAAAATAAACCAAGTAAAAGTCGTTGGAACACTTTGAAAACCACTCGGTTCTTTTCAAAAACCAGCATTTTAAACGCGGAGCTTGAACCACTCCTTTTAAAAGCTATCTCGTTCCATCGACTATATCAAGTTCACTACGTTCACGGTTTCGCCAAACCATTTGTAGCCCTCCGTCATCTCGGTTAAATATTCAGTAGTATTCAAGCTATGCATTTTGACCTTCGCCAAGGCATAGCGATTGGTAGCTGCTGAATATTTATCTGTAGCATAGATAGATGCGTTGGTTTGGGACAGTCGTACTACTATTTTGGCCTTCGTCAAGGGTATGTACGGGTGGGTTCAAATTAACCTGGACGATGACGGGTAGAACTTGACATGTGACTTATGATATGTTGTCCTTCGTCAAGGTCATAAGAGCATAGGGCAAAAATCCACATCGGGAGTTTCATAAGTACTGAAACTTGCTAGCGCTGCATACCATTTGGAGTGTGATGATTCTGGTAGGATTCCTTCGGTTTTATCACGCGATGATATTTGGATCCCGATCCTACTGTGAGTATATGCTACTCCTCGGAAAATCTCTCACTTAACGATCAATACTATAAACCTAGTAGGTGTCTAGAAAGGTGTTAGCGGGGCTACGCCCACAGGGAAAAGAGGTTACTTAATTAAGGAACTTCGCGAAAGCGTTGTAAAACCTCCCTCGAAGTACCGACACTGGCCTGGCTGAACGGTTAAGCAAGTATTGTACGGTGAGATAGATCCTGACTAGTTCTTCCTTTATGGTTTGAGGAGGGATTCAAGAGACAGTGGGAGCCATCCTGTTTAGATAAATTAAAAACCAATCTAAACTTGCAAGAGCATCATGCTGAGTGTTTTCTTCTCTCTCTCTTAATTGCAGCGACCGAGTGACCGCACCTAGGTTACATCTAGATAATAAAATGACTGAATCTGACTGTTATGACTGGCAAAGGTCTGTCCAGATGTCCATTGCCCATGACAAGCTGGGACACCTCTTGACTGATCCAACTCTGCCGTCTCAGGTCCAGTTTCCCCTGTCACGGATATTCGTATCCGCAAGACATCGGAAAAGGAATATGTGAAAGCCAAGTGCCTCGTGTTAGCCTCAGTTGATGGTACATACCAGAGGCAGCACGAGAAGATGGACTTAGTTTCTATCTTCCTCCATAACAAAGATTTATATGGAGAGCAATCTCGTATCGCAAGATATGAGACCTCGAACGAATTGCTTCCAGCGAGGTTGGCTATCGGGTCATCTGTAGGGGGCAACGTCCTTACAGAGACCAGCTCTTTTGAGCTCTCGGACCTGAAGACCACGTTGAAGAACGGGTCAGATGCTGACTTAGTTCAACAGTCTCTACCTACTACCCTGAAGGATACCAGGGAAGTAGAAAGAAAGGGAAAGGCAGAAGTTTCAGGAATGGATGCAGTAAAAGAGGGACGTTCCTATTGTTACGGGAATGAACATGGGCAGAAGGATTGCAAGGCTTGCAAAGCCAGTAGCCAGAATTCGAAGCATGTTGTGGCTTCGGCTTCGGGTGTGTTTGTAATAGAGAACTGTATGTCAGTTAACCCTACTTCCTGGGTATTGGATACCGGATCAGGATCTCATATCTGTAATTCGTTGCAGGCTCTGAGAAACCGTAGGGTTATCAGGAAAGGTGATATGACTCTCAGGGTTGCTAACTGAATGAGCATGCATGCTGTATCCGTAGGGGAATATCATCTAGGACTGACAACTGGGCAGATATTGATTCTGCGTGACTGTTTTTATGTACCAGATGCGACTTGTAACATCATATATGTATCCTTACTTTCTAAGAAAGGATATGATTTTACTTTTGTAAGCGATGTAGTAAACATCCACCTAAATCAAGTACTGATTGGGTCAGGTACATTGAAATACGGTATATACGTTTTGAATCAAGCTCAGGTCTTCAGTGTCCAGAACACACTTAAAAGAAAGTCTCCGGAATTAAATCAGGCTTTCTTATGGTATTGTAGACTGGGTCACATTAATGAGACACGGTTGACAAAGTTACATAAAGAAGGATACTTGGATCCGTTCGAGTACCAATCTTATGCCACTTGTGAATCTTGTCTCATGGGAAAGATGACAAAGACTCCGTTCACTGGACACGGAGAAAGAGCAAGTGAGCTCTTGGGACTCATACACAGTGATGTGTGTGGTCCAATGTCTACACATGCGCGAAGTGGTTATTCATACTTCATTACTTTCACAGATGATTTCTCTAGGTATGGGCATGTCTTCTTGATGAAGCACAAATCCGAGGCCTTTGAGAAATTTCAGGAATACAAGAATGAAGTTGAAAAACAAACAGGCAAAAGTATCAAGACACTGAGATCTGATCGAGGTGGTGAATACTTGAGTGCCGAGTTTCTGGGCTACTTAAAAGAGAATGGAATTCTCTCTCAGCTTACTCCTCCATACACACCACAACACAACGGTGTATCGGAAAGGCGGAATCGAACCCTATTGGATATGGTTCGATCCATGATGAGTAAGGCTGAGTTGCCGCGATCCTTCTGGGGTTATGCACTAGAATCAGCTGCATATCTTTTAAACAGGGTTCCCTCCAAGACTGTGCCTACCACACTATATCAGATATGGTATGGGAAGAAACCCTGTCTTAAGTATCTGAAGATATGGGGATGTCCAGCTTTTGTAAAAAAGCAGCATGCGAACAAGCACGAGGCACGCTCAGTACTGTGTAAGTTTGTGGGATACCCAAAGAACTCCAGGGGGTATTTTTTTTATTACGCAGAGGAACAAAAGGTTTTTGTTTCTCGTCATGCCCACTTTCTGGAAAATCAGTTTTTAGAAAAAGAAGCAAGTGGGAGCGTAGTAGAACTGGAAGAAATTCCAGAGCCACAAGCTATTACTGAATGCTTGAAGGAACCAGAAGTTTCAAGAGAACCGGACATCCCTACGCCACTCCGCAGGAGTAGTAGGCAATCTCATCCGCCCGAGAGATACTACGGTTTTCTCATAGACGGGGATAGAGAGGATTTCACTATGGATTATGGTGAGCCTACTAGCTTCCAGCAAGCCATTTAGAGCGGTGACTCGGTAAAATGGCTGGATGCAATGCGGGCCGAGATGGAGTCTATGTACACCAACAAAGTTTGGATTTTGGACTTTGCTCCAGAAGGGGTAAAACCCGTAGGATGCAAATGAATCTTCAGAAAGAAGATTGGTGTAGATGGGCAGGTTGAGACCTATAAAGCTAGACTTGTTGCAAAAGGTTTTCGTCAAAGACCTGGTTTGGACTATGACGAGACCTTTTCTCCAGTGGCTATGCTGAAATCCATTCGGATCCTTCTTGCCATTGCTGCCTTCCACGATTATGAAATCTGGCAGATGGACGTAAAGACGGCTTTCCTAAATGGAAATTTGGAAGAGTGCATCTATATGGATCAGCCGGAGGGATTCATTCAGAGTGGGAGCAGCGGTAAAGTGTGCAAGTTGCTGAAGTCCATCTATGGACTTAAGCAGGCATCGCAGAGTTGGAACATCTGCTTTGATGATGCTGTCAAAGAATTCGACTTTATCAAAAACCCAGATGAACCATGTATTTACAGTAATATTGTAGGGAGAACTGTGGTATTCCTCGTCTTGTACGTGGATGATATTCTCCTAATAGGAAATGATATTCCTATGCTACAGTCAGTCAAAGGATTCTTGTCGCAAAGGTTCTCCATGAAGGACCTAGGCGATGCCAACTACATTCTGGGGATCCAGATCTATCGTGATAGATCTAAAAGGATGTTGGGACTTTCACAGTCAAGGTACATCGACACCATACTGAAAAGATTCAGTATGGAAGATTCCAAGCGCGGTAATTTACCGGCTTGTCACGGGATCACCCTCTCCAAAGAGATGTCTCCCAAGACTGATTTGGAAAGGGATCGCATGTCTATTATACCCTACGCTTCTGCGGTGGCTCTATAATGTATGCGATGTTATGTACCAGACCAGATGTAGCATACGCATTGAGCGTTGTAAGCTGGTATCAGTCAGACCCAGGGGAAAAACACTGGATAGCGGTAAAGAACATTCTCAAGTACCTGAGAAGGACTAAGGAGATGTTCTTGGTGTATGGCGAAAAAGACCTCCAGCTCGAGGCCTTTGCTGACTCCAGCTTCCAGAGTGACAAGGATGACTTCAAGTCCATGTCGGGTTATGTCTTTACCCTCAATGGAGGGGCGGTTTGCTGGAAGAGTTCCAAGCAGGAGACCGTTGCTGACTCAACTATGGAAGCGGAGTACATAGCTGCTTGCGATGCCGCAAAGGAAGCTGTCTGGATGAAGATGTTCCTCACCGAGCTTCAGGTGGTTCCTACCATTGTTGATCCAATACCGTTGTATTGCGATAACAACGGCGCTATAGCTTTAGCGAAGGAACCTAGGTCCCATCAGAAGTCCAGGCACATTTTAAGGCGGTACCACCTGATCAGGGAGATCGTAGATCGCCGGGAGATCGAGGTGAAGAGAGTAAATACGGAGAACAACACTGCAGATCCACTCACGAAGGCCCTACCCCAGACTCAGTTCGAGCGGCTGATCGAGATGATAGGTCTTCGATACGCCAGTACATGGCCTTAGTGCAAGTGGGAGATTGTTAGTGTATATTCCCTAAAGGCCATTACTGTATCATACTAGATTGTATATTACTTAATGGAAGCTTGGGATATTCACAGTTGTATAAACAATCTTGCTCAAAATGGTAGTATGCTACTTGGTTTGTTTCTACTTCAATATGTGCATGTGTTTCTTTTAGCATATCGCTTATACATATTAGTAGAGCCCTTAGGATCTTTTCTTGATTACCAGCATTGTGATGGCAGTCATACTTGTGGGGGCTGGGTAATCTATAAGCACATCCTTATACAGGTCCCTGGTCGTAGGACTATCGAGACAGGGCATCGATACTCCGGAGTAGAGTAGCGTATACGCTTCTCATCCCAGCACGGGAGGTGGTCTGTCCCACAGCCATCAGTATGTCGTACTAGAGATAGTATGCGGGTGCTCGTTAGGTTACGAGTACACTGGACAGGACTCGTAAGGAACTGATGGATGGTATTATACCTATCGTCAGTTATCAGTTCCCAGGTGACATGAGTACAGCTTAGTCTGCTGACTTGACACTGTCACTTCGCCTCGAGTGTGTTCCCACTGTACTTAGATTACTACCCTACCACGGCTCAAAGGAGTCGTGCAAACAGGTAGTAGTTGGGTGCAGTCCTGAAGCACTTGGAGGCAGTGACGGTTAGACAGGATCCGTTTCTCCCGGTATTGGGGGTTGAAATCGCGCTGTGTCTAGGAGAGCCATTACACGAGTAGTCCCTAGCCAGGGCAAGCGAGATATACTGGTAGGTTTCCAGTGTTATCTCAGGGTGTTTTGGGCTACACTCCGACACGACTTATACCGCTATTAGGGGACTGACGTTCGCCACCCCCTAGGCCCGCCATGTGATGTATCAGACCAACAGACCAGACTGTACGGAGATTGTCACATACAGGCCCAGTAGGAGTTCGGATGGGTTTACCTCATCGGCCTTCTTATCGACATCTACCTGGGGACCATTACGCACAGCTAGTGCCGCTTGCGGTCTGTGGTTAAACCCACTGCCAGCGTAGCGTCGAGTCTTTAGAGTCCCACACAGAGAGTTTCCCTGCACTGGGCGAGACGTGTAGAGACCGTATGGTTTTACGGCATGGCTGCGATCACTTGCGTACACTTATGTGCGTATGTTGTTCGGGCAGGCAATACTAGTGGGCTTTGGTTTAAGCCGGATTCTAGTATTTCACAGATGGATTTGTTTTGTCTTCTGTGCATTCGCATTCTACGGAATGCTGATGCGGGTGTATATGCACAGTTTTGAGGAGCGGTGAAGGAGGAGGTGCCTCATTAGGGTTTTGACAGTTGGTTCGGTCAAAACCATTATGAGCCGGGGACATTATTTACTAATCCTCTTATTGATAATTATGTTGTGGCTAATTGCATTGACCATTTGACCATCTTGACTTTGTTGACCGTTTGACCAAAGTTGACTAGGATCTTCTTGAAAGATCTAAAGTATTCTTTGGTTTTCTTTTTCTTTTTGTTATGATAATGGTCATGTCATTTGTAGCCATCAACTTTTTCATGATAGGATTAGTAATGATGAAAATGAGTATTATTGCAACCATGGTTGGGTTTTCTCTTGGTTAAGCTTTTCATTTGTTGATTCTCATTCTCTCTCTTGAAATGAGAAGCTCCATGGTTGCTAACCTTTCTCCTTCTTCTTCCTCCTCTTGATCTCATCTTTTGATCTCATGTGTTGAGAGAAAAAGATCCCACAAAGACAAATACATCCATACATCTCCTCTATACATTCTAGGGCTTCTTGACTAGCAATCACTTTGCCCTAGTTGCCTCGGCTTGAGGCGGAGCTTAGTGTACATCTCTCGGGTGGATCGTCTTCGACTCAAGAAGGCCGCGGAGGTGCCCAAGGTCCGGATCGACGCTTGGAGCTTGGATGGAAGAGTGGGACAGCGGAATGAAGACCCGAAGGACCGGTTCCGTGAGGTATATTTTCTACAAGCATAGTAGTTAAATCTCTTAGTGTTTACTAGTTACTTGTTTAGCAAAGATCCGACTTTTAGTCCATGTTGCCTTGCGCCAAAATTATTGTTTTTCGCCGTTTCCGCCTCCCCGTAAGAACCGGGGTGAGCAACGTGGACTTACACCTTGGACCGCCACGTCCTCAAACTGGTAATGGACCGTAATGTTCTTAAACTAATTATGGACCACAAAGTCCCTAAACTAAACAATTGAGCCCAAATGCTCTCTTGTTGGATATAAACGATCCTGTTGAGTTGATCTTAATCTAAAATTAGACTAATGTATCCTCAGCGAACGTTTAAGTTGATCCTAGTCTCAAACGAGACTAACGTATCCTTAAACCTAACCCAAAACTCAAATCTAAGAAAATATGGATTTTGACTAATCCACGCTCTACGAGCGACAACATAAATTAGTCTCCGTATACAATCCACGGGCAACCAAAAACAAAACAAACACCCATGATACGAAGTGGTTATCTGGAGAAGGAGAAAGTGGTTACCGCGATGTGGTAGCGTAATTAACTGTAGGGGTTTGCGCCTGCAGGGAAGAGCGTCCCCACAATCAAAAACCCCTCAACGAGGGGCAATCTGACGAAATCTGCTACATCGGCCGCATCCGTTTAGACCTTCGATACATGGTGTCATAAATCAACTTGGCATCTTAGGAGAGGTGGACGGATAGCACCAATTAGCATCTGCCCCCGAAATTTAGGCCCGGACGTCCCAACATCCTGGTCGCGTCTTTTCGGTGGGGAACAGATTCTGGCACGCCCGGTGGGACCTCTTCCTCTTTCCACTCCACATTTCGTCTGTCGTGTTCGCGAATGAATCATGATTTAATATGGTTGCTCTTGGGTTCGAGGTACTAAGATTTGGTTTTGCTCTCGTGCAGAAAAAAGAAATGGCCTCTAACTGCTCCAGCTGTAACTGCAACTCCCATTCCGCCTCATCTGGAGGAGTAACCTACAGGCCCCAAGCGGCCTCCCTGTTCAAGATGCCAGTGGAGTAAGTAACTTGGGATACCATTGGACTATTCTTCGGGACCATGCTCCCACCAATGAGCTTCAACGCCCATGTACCATTGCAAGAAGCTCAGAAGAAGTCAGTTTTTGATCGGCTTGCAACCACCACGGCCCCTCTCAGCGGGTCGTACAACTCCAGCGCCTCAGTCTTTAACAGATTGGGCTGAAGCTCCAATGGGCTCGTGAAGAAGCCCACAATTCCTGAAGAGGTTATCCCAAAACGGATAGCCATTCCTACTCTTGAAGTCCCCAAGACGGCTTCTCCTGCTAAGGGGTCGGTCTTCACGAGACTGGCCGTTTCAGCCCCTACTCTGCTTGAAGTCATGAAGGCTGTTTCCCTTGCTCGAAAATCGGCCTTTTCAAGGTTGGCCATCCCCTCTCAACAAGCATCGGTCTTTGACAGGTTAATGACGACAACAGCCCCCCATCAAAGCAGGGGGTATGAAGAAGCTCATCCAACAGTGGAGGTGATCCCGGCCACACGACATGCTCGACGTCGCCACTGGAGTCGAGTGAGGAAAGCTGGGGGCAATTCTCCTTCTGGATTGACTCCGCCAGCTCCAATGGTGGAAGTTGATGCTGTTGTTCCAACTGGGAACAACTTTGAACTACTTAACAGGGTGCGCAGGAATTTGTCAACTGCTGTGCTGAAAAGATCTCCTCCACCTATGGAGAATGCCCCAAAGGCCAAGCTGGAGCAGCCCCCTCAGCGGCTGTCCTCTAAAATTTATAAAGTTTGGCGACAGGTCCAGGACTCCGTGGTTGATCAAGACTATCCCAGCCGACAGGAAAAGATGAAGGTTCGGCAAGAAGAGGACAATCCTGTCAAGCCACAAAAGGTGTCGTCTACCTGGGTGCTCGTTGCAACGGCCCCCTCAGCTTCGATCGCCCACAAGAGGAGAAGGCCGGAAAACCCCCCTGCTTCTGCGATGAATCGCGAGACCACTGAGCCCAAACGCCCCAAGGCTGGGAGCATGGTGGTGCATACCGTCTATATGGCATCCGGAAAAGAGGACAACCGTATCTCCACAGGTCATCGACCGCTTACGCGATCAGTGACTAAGGCTCAGGAGCAACAACAACAAAAACTCCAAGAGATGCTAACAGCTATGGCCGCACTTACGGGACCGAAAGCAAGCCCGGAGACATCCTCGGAGCAACGCCGTGAGCAGGAAACTGATGCTGAATTCTTTTGGAGAATGCTTAAGAAAAAGGAGAAAGAGGCCGCGGAACAAGCGGCCAACATAAAACAAATGGCCCTTCTATTCCAGGACATGGTGGGCATGATGATCCATCCGGACCCTCCAGCTGAAGATCCTCCGATTATCCTCGAAGATGACCAAGCGGAGATGTCAAATCCTCTGCCGGCTCTGTCAGCATCCAAGGAGGAAACCATCTAAAAATCTGCCCTGGATGATTATATAGCTCAGCAAATACGGGCTCATCAAGCAAATGAAGCAACTAGCCAAGCCGTCAGAACTGGGCGACCATATCCAGGATGGTATGATCAGATCAAGTATCCGCCAGGATACACGATTCCTAAATTTCATGTATATAAAGGGACGAGCAATCCCCACCAGCATGTCGCCCAATTCAGAGCTCTATATAGCAACACTGGAGGTGACGATAAATTGCTACTTCGCCAGTTCGTCGGCAGCTTGTCGGAGACAGCGTTCGAATGGTACTCTGAACTCCCGAACGACTCTGTCAAGACATTTGCAGAAATGGAGTTGTTGTTCACACAGATTCACAAGCGCTGGCGAGCGTACTACGATCACGGCATTGATTAATGTCAGGGTGAATCCTGGAGAAACATGGGTTTAGTATGCAATACGGTGGCTGAATCTATGGTCAAAATGCGAGCATCGCATCGAAGAGGGTTCCGCGGTGGCATGTTCGTGGGTACTTTTGATCCACAGGCGACCATCACCCAGTTCATGAAGTTTTTCAAGCCCACCACCTTCCAAGCCTTGATTGACAAGCTAGCCCAAATGGATCAGATGGGTCATAGACCATCACCTTTGAAGCTGGAATCTCGAAGTGAAAAAGGGAAAGGTGTAAATCCCCGTTTCCTTTCTAAATGAATTTTCCTATTTTCTGAGTTCTAGAGATTACCTTATTCTGGTCCTCGTATATTTTTCTATTTGGTTGTTAGGCTTAATATTTATATTTTCCAAACCCTCAAAGCCTAAACCCAGGATTTAAATTAAAGCCAGAGTAAATCGAAACCAAAATTTTATCAATAAAATCCTAACCCATTATTTAAAACCCTAAGTTTTATTCAGCCACTAATGTTTTATTTTAAAGGAAAATTTTTAGCCCAGCCCTCACAAATCCCTCAGCCCACACATTATTTTAAATAAATTCCCTAAATTTCTCCCCTGGCCCGTTCCCTTTATTATTCCCTCAGCCCAATTATAAAAAAAAAAAATAAAGTCCTCGGCCCAATTTCCTTTCTCAGCCCACCTAGGAATTTTTTAATTGTTATTAGGGATTTAATTTGGAGCCGGCACGTTTCTCTTCTGGAGCCCACGAATTTTTAAAGGAGAATTTTTTTTTTAAAAACGAGCCCAGCCATCTCTTTCAACTCCTTTCCCATTTCAGACCCGACCCGACCCCACTCTACACTGTTCCTCTTCTTCGAATCCCAACGGCTACAGCCCTTAACTCGCGCGCGACCCGCCTCCTCCGCCGTTGCCCTCGCCCTGCCGTTGCCCCCACGTTTTCAACCTCGTCTCTCCCTCTCCAACTCACTCTTCATCTTTCCTCTACTTTCACCGAGCCCCCAAACCTCCCATAACCCACTGCAACATCCACCCACGACGACGATGAACTCCCTCCGATCCCCTTCTGCATCACCTCACGTCTCCTCCACCAACTCTCTCCTTCTACGACTCCACATTCGTCAGCCCGAGCCCCTGCCAAGCAACCCCCTGCACTCCTAAACCCACTTGCACTCAACCTCGGTCACCTTGCAACCGATGCCGACGAGCCCCCACTTCACCTGAACCACCTCTGCGGCCCTCTACATCCTCAGCACCACCCTCATCACTCCAAACCCGACCCCACTGCTCAACTTCTCCCTCTCTCCAAAAACTCCAAAAAAAAACCAGTTTCCAAGCAAATTTTCCCTCACTGTGAGCTGCTCTGTACACGCTGCCGGAGCGACGCCGTCGACCGTCGGCAACCCCAACACTTCTCAGGCGAACCAGAGAGCACCCCCTAAGCTTCCAGCGCACGCAAGACGACTCCGGGAAACTCCGACGTGAAACTCGTGTTTCGAACTAGGCTCGCGGGAATCCGGTACGTGGCGTATATCGCGCGTTCGTGACGACACTGTTGCCGTACGACCCCAAAACGTTTTCCAGGCAAGTATTTACTTGCTTCATGCTATAATAATAGTGTTACCAACCTAGATCTTGTAGTTTACAAACTTACCGATTTCCGATACGTATCATGACCTAAGTGCTCGATGTTAGTTACCTATGGAAATAATTGTCTAATTTGACGGAAATCGATATTTTATGTTGGCCCTTATAATGATGAACATCTTGTGTGAAATTCGCTGGAAAACACGATTGTTAGTAACAAAAATCGATACCCCCAAATATGTTGTTAAAACTAGAATTCTCCCGTAACTGAAAACGAATAAAAACGCCATAAATCATACACATATTGGAAAGATGCGTTCAAGGGCTTAAATCGAAGCCGACGTGACGAACTTTAATCCTATGTAAATTTCTGATCATTTCTGTTTTGTAACCATGAAGATAATTGGATTGGAACACGACTCTGGACTGCAGTCCAGAGCGTTTCTGATTAGGGTGTTCTGTCCAAAGACCTGCGTCCCCGTGTTTTCTGAAATAGTATGATACGGAACTTTACACCAGTTATAAGATATTTCTGTTAGTGAAATAAAACAAATGGTTTCATTCCGATTCATCGCCGTTTGTTATTTTAAACTATATTTAAAAGGGCAGAACGTAAAGCTGTTCAGAACAATTTCTGAAATGACATATTGAGGTTAAACTGTGTGTAACTTTCAATGTACAGATACGATTTAGGATCCGTCTATTGCGTTGAATACTTTATCGAAAACCCTAGATTTCATTTAACTGTGACATCGCTAAATTCTGAACTCAACTGGGTGTAATTCGTGTCGCGAAACAGACGTTCAGTTCTGAAATTGAAATTCCAGCCGCGAGCACTTAAACTGAAACAGTTATATCTTGAAAACCGAAACTCCGATTAAACTGAAACAAATTTTGATGAATTACTGACTGATTGTTCTATATATCTCACTTACATCATTTTTGCTGAATTCTTAACATATTAGTTTGTGCAATTTATTTTAATTCATGACATGCATGTTAATTATTAACATACAGAGCTTATTGGTAGCATACAATCCATATATCATACCCTGGTCATATACTCAGGGTTAGTGCGTGTGGACATTGCATTATCGTGCGTGATAGATGACGGTTTAGGAGTGACGAGTACACCAATGGAAAGTGAATATTCGTGACAGTGATTGATACAGTGGACAGTGATGAAACCGTGCCATTGGTATACTTGTACACGACTAGATCAATATCATAAGTAGTGTAACCTGGGAAAAAAAGGGAAATCAAAGTGGAAAGAGTATCGTATTTAGCGGGACCGTATTTAGAGGATGATCATTCGAACCGTGATACTTATACGTGTAGGACAGGATCTAGCGATCCGGCTGACAGGGTTATGTCCCGGGCATGTGGGCCGTTGTCTCGGGTATGTACGAGACTCCTGTTAAACATGATCCTCCTTCCACTATGTGATTTCAAACATGACCTAGAGACCGATAGGGACACATAACATATTCCGCATCATATTGTGACATAGTGTTTACTTGCATTATTCTCATACCCGTAATACCTCATTTACCTGTTTCATCTGATTATAATAATATTATTATTTGTGTCGCTCTGACGACCTGAGTATGCATGCTCAGATTCCGCGGGAGGACCAGCACAGGAGACGGATCTATCCTTTAAGTTCACGGAGATATAGTTTGGTGTACCTTCTTCATTTACTGCTTTCCATAAAAGAGATTGTGAGATTGAACTTGGTTAGTTATCGTTCGTATTATCTGTAATCTGTGAACAATGGAATTTTAATGTAATAAATTAGTGATGTGATTCCTTTAATACTGTGCTTTATTTACTAATTACCATGTAATGCTAGAAGCCGAAGTGTGACTACGGAGGGATGATTCCTTGACCGTAGGAGCATGGCTGGCCTAGTCATACCTCGTATTCCGTATTTTGGGAAGCGGGGCGTGACATGGTTTAGTTGGTATCAGAGCCTGTGTTTAGTATCAAGGGATAATATTAACTAAACTGTATTACGTTATTCTTGTTCCACTACTCTTGATTTCTATCCTCGAATCTGATCCTATTCTTTTAAATCTTCCAGTGATATGACGTCCCCGAACGACCCCTCCTCGGACTCCAGCTCTCAGGATCGCACGGAAAGAATACTCGGTGCACTGACCACTCTCGCGGAAGCTCAGGAGAGGAAGACAAATTTGCTTACTGAGGGACTCAGGGCGATTACCGCTGTAGGAGGACCCTCCGCACTTATTACCGCCCCCGAGGGCGCTACTCCACCAGCTTATCAGACTAGGGCTGGTACGGTGTCAGACTTCCGACGGTTACACCCAGCTGCGTTCACAGGGCTAGCTGAACCCCTTGAGGCTGAACAATGGCTGGTAAACATGGAAAATTTATTGACAGCCGCCAGGGTTCCAGAGGAAGACAGAGTGGATGTGATAAAGATACAATTAGAAGACGAGGCCCGTACATGGTGGTCGGTAGAAGAAAGCAGACTTGAAGGGCCGATCGAATGGAGCAAGTTTAAAAAGTGCTTCTTAGATCATTATTTTCCTCCCACAGCAAAGGTAGAAATGGAGGAAAAGTTTATTCTTTTAAAGCAGAATGGACGCCCAGTGGACGTTTATGCGGCAGAGTTCAACCGTTTGAACCGCTTTGCCCCATACATGGTCAAATCAGAAGTCACCAGGGCCAGGCGTTTCCTTTAGGGGTTAGATTTTGAGTTGCAGCGGCTGATTGCATCGTTGGATCTACAGACTTTCGCACAGGTACTCAACGCGGCGAGAGTTCAGGAGCAATTGATTAACAAGTTCAGGAGACCCCCAGTCGTTCCAGCACGTACCCACACGCCTTCTCGAGGAGCTATACCGATTCACAGAGCAGGGACGACGCAAATGAAGCGCCCGTTTGTACCACAGCATCGCCCCCAGAGAAAGGGCATAACTTGCGGCTATTGCGGTAGAGGAGGACATACTCAGAAGGACTGTCGCCGTGCCAACGGACAGTGCCTGATTTGCGGTTCCAGTCAACACAGGATTAACAGTTGTCCTGAGCGAGCAGAAATACAGGGAGGTTCTGGACCGTCACAGCAGAGGCCGCAGGAGCAGAGGCAACCATTTACAGGTCGCGGTCAGGGACGGGCTTTCACCTTGACCGCCGAGCAGGCGGAAGCGTCAGGAGATGTGGTTACAGGTACTCTACTCGTACATGCCTTACCAGCTAGAGTACTATTTGATTCAGGAGCATCGGATTGTTTCTTGTCTGAGCATTTCACAAATACACACCCAATAGCACATGAACCACTAACCAAGGGATGGGAAATTCTTACGGGTAATGGCATTATTATATCTAGTCGAGAATGTAGATTATGCCCGGTTGTAGTGTGTGGTAGGGAATTCTATGCGAATTTTCTCCTAATTGGGACAGGCAGTTACGACGCAATTCTTGGGATGGATTGGATGAGCACTTTCCACGCAGTTATCGATTGTCGTGCAAAGAGGGTGATCTTCCGCATCCCTAATCACCCGGAGTTCATTTTCGAGGGCGGAAGCGAATCTTTGGAGCCAGCTAAATATAGAGCCAAGCCCAAGGAACTGACAGCTATGGAGGTTGATAAGAGCCCTGCCCCAGAAATTGTTCGAGACTTTCTAGACGTATTTCCTGAAGATCTACCAGGTCTACCACCTCCTCGAATTTTGGAGTTCTCAATCGATTTGATTCCAGGTACAGCCCCAGTATCCAGAGCCCCCTACAGGATGGCACCAGTGGAGTTGGCGGAATTGAAGAAACAGGTCGAAGAATTATTGGAGAAGGGATTTATTCGGCCAAGCGCTTCACCGTGGGGTGCACCAGTTCTATTAGTAAAGAAGAAGGATGGATCGCTGCGAATGTGTATAGATTATCGGGAGCTGAACAAGGTCACGATAAAGAACAAATACCCAATACCGCGCATTGACGACCTATTTGATCAGCTAAGTGGAGCCAAGGTTTTCTCGAAGTTGGATCTCCGTTCTGGGTATCATCAAATCAGAGTAGCAGCCGAGGATGTATGCAAGACGGCTTTTAGGACCCGATACAGACATTACGAGTTCCTTGTGATGCCGTTCGGTGTTACCAACGCCCCAGCAATATTCATGGACTTGATGAACAGGGTGTTCGCAAAATACTTGAACACGTTCGTCTTTGTGTTTATTGACGACATACTTGTCTACTCGAAGACCTGGGAAGAGCATGCTGAGCATTAGCGCACGGTTCTACAAATTCTTCGGGAAGAGAAGCTGTATGCGAAGCTGAGCAAGTGTGAATTCTGGCTCGATAAAGTTCAGTTTTTGGGACATATTGTTTCGGGCGAAGGCATCTCGGTGGACCCGGCAAAGATAGAATCTGTCAGAGATTGGCCAACGCCGGAGTCAGTGGCCGAGATCAGAAGCTTTCTGGGATTGGTGGATTATTATCGGAGATTCGTCCAAGATTTCTCAAGAATCGCGGAACCATTGACGAGGCTGACACGGAAGGATGTGCCGTTTACATGGACAGAAGAGTGCACTCAGGCATTCGACACACTAAAGCAGAAACTAACCACGACGCCTATTCTTACTGTACCAGATAATTCAGGTGGTTTGGTGATACACAGTGATGCCTCAGGAAAGGGTTTAGGCTGTGTTTTGATGCAGCACGGCCGTGTGGTTGCTTACGCCTCTCAACAACTGAGAAACCATGAAAAGAACTACCCCACACATGACTTGGAGTTAGCCGCGGTAGTCTTTGCGTTGAAGATTTGGAGGCACTATCTATTGGGTGAGAAAGTAGAGGTTTATACGGATCATAAAAGTTTGAAGTATGTTTTCACTCAGAAGGAACTGAACATGAGGCAGCGCCGATGGGTAGAGCTAATGGCAGATTATGACTTGGACCTTCAGTATCACCCGGGGAAGGTCAATGTTGTACCAGATGCACTCAGTCGCAAACCAGCGGTCATGATGTTGACCGATCAGAGGAGTATTATTGAGGATTTCCAGAGACTTGAACTTGAGGTCATTACTCCGAACGCACTCAGTCAATTTTGGCAACTACAGGTGCAATCTTCCCTGGTGGATCGCATCAAGATTGCACAAGCAGATGATCCCCGATTACAAAAGTTCAGAGAGCAAGTGGAAGCGGGACTGAGAACGGATTTGATTATACACGAAGATGGCTCTTTGAGATTCGGTAGCAGACTCTGCGTACCTAAAGGTGATGTACGAGAAGAAGTTTTGGCTGAAGCACACAGTTCAGCTTATTCTGTGTATCCTGGAGGTACAAAAATGTATCAGGACCTAAAGCAACACTTTTGGTGGAACGGAATGAAGCGGGAAATTGCGAGGTTCGTATCCAGATGCTTGGTATGTCAGCAGGTGAAGGCGGAATATCAGAGAACAGCAGGATTATTACAACCATTGCCGATACCTGAATGGAAGTGGGAGCACATTACTATGGATTTTGTGACGGCCTTACCACGGAGCCCTAGAGGCAATAACGCCATTTGGGTTATCGTCGATCACCTCACAAAAGTTGCACACTTTCTACCTTTCCGAGTGGGACAGTCGACAGAATTACTGGCAGAAAGATATATGCAGGAGATTGTGCGACTTCACGGTGTTCCTGTCAGCATTGTGTCAGACCGAGACACGAGATTTTTGTCGCACTTTTGGAAGAGCCTACAGGAGAGTTTGGGAACCCGCCTTAAATTCAGCACAGCTTATCACCCACAGACGGATGGACAATCCGAGCGTACGATTCAGACGCTCGAGGATATATTGAGAGCCTGTATGTTGGACTTTCAGGGTTCCTGGGAAGACCATCTGCACCTAGTCGAGTTCTCTTATAACAATAGTTATCAGGCTAGTATTCAGATGGCTCCTTTTGAGGCACTATACGGGCGGAAGTGTCGATCCCCAGTATGTTGTGATGATGTGGGAGAACGAAGATTACTGGGCCCTGAACTCATTGTTCAGACGGTCGACAAGGTTCAAATGATCAGACAACGTATTAAGACGGCTCAAGATCGACAGAAGAGTTGGGCAGATACCAGCAGAAGGGCACTTGAGTTCGAAGTTGGAGATCATGTGTTCTTAAAAATTTCCCCTACTCGTGGAGTTATCAGGTTCGGAAGTCGGGGAAAGCTTAGTCCCCGCTTTATCGGACCTTTTGAGGTGCTAGAACGAGTAGGAGAGGTGGCCTATCGACTTGCCTTGCCTCCATCGCTAGCTGGTGTGCACAATACCTTCCACGTGTCACAGTTGCGGCGTTATGTTCGGGATGAGAGCCATGTCCTGGACCATTCAGAACTAGTTTTGGGAACCGATCTGTCATACGAGGAGCAGCCTACTACCATCCTCGACCGCAGAGAGAAAGTGCTGAAGAATAAGGTCATTCCGTTAGTCCGAGTGTCTTGGGGCGGTCGTTCCCCAGGGGAATCCACCTGGGAGCGGGAGGAAGACATCCGTGATCGTTATCCACATCTCTTTGTTTAGTACATTGTTTCTTTGTATCTTTGTTAAATTTCGAGGACGAAATTTTTGTTAAGGGGGGTATGATGTAAATCCCCGTTTCCTTTCTAAATGAATTTTCCTATTTTCTGGGTTCTAGAGATTACCTTATTCTGGTCCTCGTATATTTTTCTATTTGGTTGTTAGGCTTAATATTTATATTTTCCAAACCCTCAAAGCCTAAACCCAGGATTTAAATTAAAGCCAGAGTAAATCGAAACCAAAATTTTATCAATAAAATCCTAACCCATTATTTAAAACCCTAAGTTTTATTCAGCCACTTATGTTTTATTTTAAAGAAAAATTTTTAGCCCAGCCCTCACAAATCCCTCAGCCCACACATTATTTTAAATAAATTCCCTAAATTTCTCCCCTGGCCCATTCCCTTTATTATTCCCTCAGCCCAATTATAAAAAAAAAAATAAAGTCCTCGGCCCAATTTCCTTTCTCAGCCCACCTAGGAATTTTTTAATTGTTATTAGGGATTTAATTTGGAGCCGGCCCGTTTCTCTTCTGGAGCCCACGAATTTTTAAAGGAGAATTTTTTTTTTAAAAACGAGCCCAGCCATCTCTTTCAACTCCTTTCCCATTTCAGACCCGACCCGACCCCACTCTACACTGTTCCTCTTCTTCGAATCCCAACGGCTACATCCCTTAACTCGTGCGCGACCCGCCTCCTCCGCCGTCGCCCTCGCCCTGCCGTTACCCCCACGTTTTCAACCTCGTCTCTCCCTCTCCAACTCACTCTTCATCTTTCCTCTACTTTCACCGAGCCCCCAAACCTTCCATAACCCACTGCAACCTCCACCCACGACGACGATGAACTCCCTCCGATCCCCTTCTGCATCACCTCACGTCTTCTCCACCAACTCTCTCCTTCTACGACTCCACATTCGTCAGCCCGAGCCCCTGCCAAGCAACCCCCTGCACTCCCAAACCCACTTGCACCCAACCTCGGTCACCTTGCAACCGACGCCGACGAGCCCCCACTTCACCTGAACCACTTCTGCGGCCCTCTACATCCTCAGCACCACCCTCATCACTCCAAACCCGACCCCACTGCTCAACTTCTCCCTCTTTCCAAAAACTCCAAAAAAAAACCAGTTTCCAAGCAAATTTTCCCTCACTGTGAGCTGCTCTGTACACGCTGCCGGAGCGACGCCGTCGACCGTCGGCAACCCCAACACTTCTCAGACGAACCAGAGAGCACCCCCTAAGCTTCCAGCGCACGCAAGACGACTCCGGGAAACTCCGACGTGAAACTCGTGTTTCGAACTAGGCTCGCGGGAATCCGGTACGTGGCGTATATCGCGCGTTCGTGACGACACTGTTGCCGTACGACCCCGAAACGTTTTCCAGGCAAGTATTTACTTGCTTCATGCTATAATAATAGTGTTACCAACCTACATCTTGTAGTTTACAAACTTACCGATTTCCGATACGTATCATGACCTAAGTGCTCGATGTTAGTTACCTATGGAAATAATTGTCTAATTTGACGGAAATCGATATTTTATGTTGGCCCTTATAATGATGAACATCTTGTGTGAAATTCGCTGGAAAACACGATTGTTAGTAACAAAAATCGATACCCCCAAATATGTTGTTAAAACTAGAATTCTCCCGTAACTGAAAACGAATAAAAACGCCATAAATCATACACATATTGGAAAGATGCGTTCGAGGGCTTAAATCAAAGACGACGTGACGAACTTTAATCATATGTAAATTTCTGATCATTTCTGTTATGTAACCATGAAGATAATTGGATTGGAACACGACTCTGGACTGCAGTCCAGAGCGTTTCTGATTAGGGTGTTCTGTCCGAAGACCTGCGTCCCCGTGTTTCCTGAAATAGTATGATACGTAACTTTACAGTAGTTATAAGATATTTCTGTTAGTGAAAGAAAACAAGTGGTTTCATTCCGATTCATCGCCGTTTGTTATTTTAAACTATATTTAAAAGGGCAGAACGTAAAGCTGTTCAGAACAATTTCTGAAATGACATATTGGGTTAAACTGTGTGTAACTTTCAACGTACAGATGCGATTTATGATCCGTCTATTGCGTTGAATACTTTATCGAAAACCCTAGATTTCATTTAACTGTGACATCGCTAAATTCTGAACCCAACTGGGTGTAATTCGTGTCGCGAAACAGACGTTCAGTTCTGAAATTGAAATTCCATCCGCGAGCACTTAAACTGAAACAGTTATATCTTGAAAACCGAAACTCCGATTAAACTGAAACAAATTTTGATGAATTACTGACTGATTGTTCTATATATCTCACTTACATCATTTTTGCTGAATTCTTAACATATTAGTTTGTGCAATTTATTTTAGTTCATGACATGCATGTTAATTATTAACATACAGAGCTTATTGGTAGCATACAATCCATATATCATACCCTGGTCATATACTCAGTGTTAGTGCGTGTGGACATTGCATTATCGTGCATGATAGATGACGGTTTAGGAGTGACGAGTACACCAATGGAAAGTGAATATTCGTGACAGTGATTGATACAGTGGACAGTGATGAAACCGTGCCATTGGTATACTTGTACACGACTAGATCAATATCATAAGTAGTGTAACCTGGGAAAAAAGGGGAAATCAAAGTGGAAAGAGTATCGTATTTAGCGGGACCGTGTTTAGAGGATGATCATTCGAACCGTGATACTTATACGTGTAGGACAGGATCTAGCGATCCGGCTGACAGGATTATGTCCCGGGCATGTGGGCCGTTGTCTCGGGTATGTACGAGACTCCTGTTAAACATGATCCTCCTTCCACTATGTGATTTCAAACATGACCTAGAGACCGATAGGGACACATAACATATTCCGCATCATATTGTGACATAGTGTTTACTTGCATTATTCTCATACCCGTAATACCTCATTTACCTGTTTCATCTGATTATAATAATATTATTATTTGTGTCGCTCTGACGACCTGAGTATGCATGCTCAGATTCCGCGGGAGGACCAGCACAGGAGACGGATCTATCCTTTGAGTTCACGGAGATATAGTTTGGTGTACCTTCTTCATTTACTGCTTTCCATAAAAGAGATTGTGAGATTGAACTTGGTTAGTTATCGTTCGTATTATCTGTAATCTGTGAACAATGGAATTTTAATGTAATAAATTAGTGATGTGATTCCTTTATTACTGTTCTTTATTTACTAATTACCATGTAATGCTAGAAGCCGAAGTGTGACTATGGCGGGATGATTCCTTGACCGTAGGAGCATGGCTGGCCTAGTCATACCTCGTATTCCGTATTTTTGGAAGCGGGGCGTGACATGGTTTAATTGGTAATTAGTAAATAAAGTCAAAAGCCTTAGTCGACAGGATCCTAATCCTGTTTACTAAGCCACCTTTGTTCGACATCGACAAAGGCAAATGATGATTTTCTCCTGGAAATATCCCAGTTGTAATGATGCTGATGCCTAAATCGGTATCAGATCCTAAATCTCATACTTGCGATAAAAATCAACGAGCCAAAAATGCATATGAAATAGCCGAAATGATGGGGCAATTTGCAACGAAATCAGCAAGTAAAAATGTATGCGTACAAAAACAGCCGAAATGATTGGGCAACTCGCAATAAAAAACAGTGAGTAAAAACAAAACAAATAGCCGAAATGATTGGGCAATCGCGACTGTCGCGATATAATAGCTGAAATGGTAGAGCATCGCGGAAAGAAGAAATATGTAAAATGAAACATTTTGCCCTACTGGTGAGATCACATCGATCCTTGTATACAATCTAGGGGTGCAAACAAAGAGGGAACCATATCATCCCACCAGGCTCCATCAGAAAAAGAGCTAAGTCTCGACGGCCACATTGACAACCTAGAGACCACCTCGACATTTGTCTCGTTACAGTAGACGCAACGTCAGCAAAGCGGAGTGATGGAAAAATCTCAGCTCCATCCCAGCATTCGTCTCGTTACACCAAACGCAATGTCAACAACGGAGTTCCTTCGCAGTCCAGCAGGACTCAGACGCGACAATCAAACAACGGAGCCGCGGCAAAGTCCCTAGTTCCAAATCTCGACGGTTCACCAACAACCTAGAGACCACCTCGACGTTCGTCTCGATACAGCAGATGCGATGTCACCCCAGCGTTGTTCCTCCAATAGGATTCGGACGCGCCAAAACAACGAAGCAAAGGCAATATTCCTAGCTTTAGGGTCTTGACGGCAAATCATATAAAACCTGAAAGACTATCGGAGATCATCCCACACCAGCGCGGAGTGTTCACCACCTCGACGTTCATCTCGATACAGCAAACGAGATGTCACTACAGCGTCCTTCCTCCAACAGGATTCGGACACGCCAAAGCAAACGAAGCGAAGGCCAAATTCTTAGCTTCAGGGTCTTGACAGCAACTCATATAAAACCTGAAAGACTATCGGAGATCATCCCACACCAGCGCGGAGTGGTCACCACCTCGACATTCGTCTCGATACAGCAGACGAGATGTCACTACGGCGTTCTTCCTCCAACAGGATTCGGACACACCAAAGCAAACGAAGCGAAGGCCAAATTCCTAGCTTCAGGGTCTTGACAGCAACTCATATAAAACCTGAAAGACTATCGGAGATCATCCCACACCAGCGCGGAGTGGTCACCACCTCGATGTTCGTCTCGAGACAGAAGACGAGATGTCACCACAGCGTTCTTCCTCCAGCAGGATTCAGACGCGACAATCAAATAACGAAGCCACGGCAAAATCCCTAGTTCCAAACCTCGACGGTTCACCAACAACCTAGAGGCAACCGCGACATTCGTCTTGATATAGCAGACGCAATGCTGGCAAGCGAAGCAAAGGCCAAATTCCTAACTTCAGGGTCTTGACGACAACTCATATAAAACCTAAAAGACTATCGGAGATCATCCCACACCAGCGCGGAGTGGTTATGACTCATCGGGGCTCCCCAAACTGAGCCTAACCTCAAGTAAAAATCGGCATGGCAAAATTCATAACGCTTGCTCTTCTTGTTGGAGATAGTGCCCTCAGAGTCTATTATTGGATCACAGGCACGTGATTGCAATGGTTGAGGGAGGACCTATCCCGGTAGGACAGTCTTACTCGAGATGATAGTATGCTACAGTAGTACTTGGGGGCCCACTTGATAAAATTTAATCGATCGGATATTTTAAACACATTATTTCACAGTATTTACATTATATCTGCGACCGTGAATATCACTTGATCGGTAAATCCTGTCTAACTGCTATAGCCCGGTTAGACGGATTTGCGAACGTGACATTCACGTTGATGTTCTGTGTTTATGCTGTGTTGTTGCGGATCGGTCGTGGGGGATAGCCTGGATGCAATGCTAGTACAGTTTTGTTTTACATGTACATTTGATATTGCGGGGCGAGCGTCCGACATGTGGACTGCCGTCACTGCCTGTTTGTATTATTCTTTTAGGGCACGACCTGGTTGCGGTCGATGTACTCGTTGTATGTATATTTTACTTTCTGTACTAGGATTACCCCGCGGAGGGGTGCACGGATAGTCGGGTTCTAGAGGGAAACGGACCCGCATCTCATGGCATTGAGACGGAGGGGGCTTCACTCTAGGATTGGTGGGCTATTCGCCGCATTCGTAGGGGGTACAGTTTGACCCAGGAGGGGTGCCCAAGTTACCGGATTCCGTGAAGTGCTGGGTGGTCCATTCACGTTGCTGAAGGGGGGCTGCCTCACTTCAGGTTTTGGCGGGTGACTTGCCGCGCCCGTAGGGGTCTAGTATTTTCATTGCACAGGCTATCCACACGACCAGGGGAACGTCGGGTTTCAGCGGCGGCTCTGTGAAACCCGGGGCTTCCAGATATCTGTATTGTTCTGTGATGCTGTACATTTCTGTGATGTTGCATTTTTATCACGCCTTGAGTGAATATAATATATTGGTATATATATTAGTAGATGTTGTATATGTTTTACATCCGCGCTAGTCCAGTCCCCGCTCTGTCGTTAGTTAGCTAACCTAATGGGTAATGACGGGACCCAGTGGCGAATGCGGATGACATATACGTACATCAGTATATTTTCGTTCTTTGTGGTGTGATCAATTGATGGGACTGCGTTGATTCGGATCAATGCAAGATAAACAAACCTATTCTGATGTTGTTGGAACATTTTTCAAAAAGCTGTTATTGCAAGGACGTTCACTTTTGTTTTGCATCGTGGTATTCATTTGGAATATCCTGCTCCTCAGTCGACGAGGCAAGGGCCGAGATCCCTTCACCGGGAGTGACCCATTGGACAGAAGTTTGCGTCAGGGCATTAACTTCACTATAGCCGATTACTTTTGCTTTGCATCGTGGTATTCAGTTGGAATATCCTGCACCTCATTCTACGGGGAAAGAGCCGAGATCCCTTCACCGGGAGTGACCTCTTTAGCAAAGGTTTTCGTCACTATATTTTTATAAAAGGCTATGCAGTTCCTTCAACGATATCAAGTTCTTTACGTTAAAGGTTTTTCGCCAAAAACCATTCGTAGCCCTCCGTCATTTCTTATGGGTATTATTTAGTATTCGTGCTGCGTTTGTTGACTCCGTCAAGGCGTAGTGTACGGTAGCTAAGTGGTGCTTGTTTGTTGCATAAATGGGATTGGTTAGGACAGTTGTGCGGCCTTGTTGACTCCGTCAAGGGCACGTACGGGTGGGTTTAATGCAATCCAGATAATGACGGGTTGAACTTGACTAGGACTCTTTGATTTGTTGACTCCGTCAAGGTCACTTGAGTCCTAGGGGTAAAAAACACACATCGGGAGTTTCAAAAGAACTGAAACTTGCCAGGCATGCGCATACCTTCTAGAGTGTGGTGACTTGAGTGGATTCCGTCAAGTTATCATGCGATGATAGTTGGATCCCGATTCCCACTGATGAGTTGGTTTACTCCTCGGGTGATCCCGACTAATTCTTCTTTCAGGTTTGGGGAAGAATTTAAGGTTACAGTGGGAGGTTTCCAGATTAGACAAAGTGATAACCATTCTGATCTAGGTTAGAGTGCATGCTGAGTGTTTCTTTTCTCTCTCTCTTTAGCAGCGACCATTGACCCGACCCTGGACTATGACTCAGTGACCAAGTTGACCGAACCTTCTTAACACTGGCTTTTGGATTGTCAGAGTTGCAGACCTCATTGCCACTCCTACTTTTACCCTTTTCTCCAGGACACCCCGCATTACTGCGAACGTCCACTTCCATTGGACAAAACCATCGTATGGTTAGATACGAACTCGAAGGAATTCGAGGATGGTTTCCGGTTCTGGAGAAAACGGATAGGATTATTCAGTTGTCTTTTCCCTTTTACCTTCTCTCAAGTTGTGAGTACTCCTTGGTTTAGGAGATAGTACACGTATTACGCAAATTGGATAGTCTTCTTCCAAACCTTAGGCTGGTGCCGATCGGTAGGGAATGAAGAAAACCAATTAGTCTAAAAGGTGTGCAGAAGGTATTAAGATTAAGACAAATAAAGGGATTAGTAAGAGGGCAAAGTAAATTGCGACTGATATTCACGACCAAACCAAGTATTTCTTCGCCAATCCTAAATCACCCTTGTATTTCTCTAGGACACTCCGTATCACTACAAAGATCCACAGTTTATTGGATACTCCATCGTATGGTTATATACGAACTCGAAAGGAACTTGTTCCAGTTCGGGGATGGATTCTGGTCCAGGAGAAATAGGAATAAGGTTTATTCGGTTGTCTTTTATCTTCACCTTCTCTCGCATTGCGAGTGCTCCTAGGACTAGGACAGTACACCCATCATGCTCATTGGATAGTCTTCCTCCAAACCATAGGCCGGTGCCGAACGGTAGGGAAGGAAGAAAACCATTTGGCCTAAGGGGTGTGCAGAAGGTAATGACTAAAGACATATAAAGGGATTTGGAGAGGTGGCAAAGAATTATACGGTTATAGTTGTGAATCTGGATAATGGTAGAGGCATTACTAGGAATACCAGGATACCCTATCGAAACATTTCAATGTTTTCAGTTCAACTGTGTACTGTTAAAAGAAAACTGATTTCCTGATTAGACACTTGCTCCAGGATATGTATTTACCAGGTTTGATTCTCACATCTGTATGGTTTTACAGATGATGGGTGGGAGTAAGTTATTGGGAATAGGGTGATCATCCTCATTATATCGGGATTCGTTGTAATCGGTGATATTTGAGGAGATCACCTGGGCTGTTTGCCGGTCGGCAAATATTTGGTTTTGAATATCCGCTGTTGTGCACCAATTTCAAATTGATATATCTGTACGTCTATTTTCATAGAGTGAGATATACCTTTTGATATTATGTCGATGACATTTACCTATATCAGTGGATGGTTAGGTAAGGAGCATCAAACAGCGGTGTAATTCTTCTTAACCATAAGTACAGTTTTCAACCTACGACGCACAGTGAAAGAGTTGTTAGACTCAGCGGACTTATACAGAGTATTGTATGTTGTCCAGTGTCCATTAGGACAGAGGGGTTGGTCCTCATACTATATTCTGTTTACTTTTAACTTCTCTAGTTCTTAGACATGTGTTTCGTAGAAACACAGGGTCTAAGTTTTGAGGAGTTATAGGTATTTGAATAGAGTAGAGAACCAGGTGTAGCAAGTATCGGGATTCTTCAAAGTGATCGAAGATGTAGATACTTGTGTATGGTATTCAGTTGATAGTAATGATAAAGAGAAATTGCTTCTCTTTCAGGTTACTCATAAATGGAAGCATTCCTAAGTTGAGTAACGCTGATCGGCCTCCTTCCATTTAGTTGACATGCACTGGAGATAGCTGCATGATTTGAATCTGGTTCAATTAAATCAGTGCCTCTGGTTCTATATTGGATATAGAACAGTTCATATCTTAACGATGTTAAGGTACGGGGAGTTGTCCGGCTTATGATTAAAACCAGACACTGGACAACTCAAGGCACGTTTCTGTAATGGCTGTTTGCGGGTTGATCCAGGCTATGATGAGGGTTGACTTTCTACCATCTGGAAAATCAATAGAGATATTGTTCTTGACTCGCCACATTTTTAAAAGAAATGGATTTTTTTAGAAAACAGTAGTGGGAGTATGGTAGAACTGGAAGTGATTCCAGAACCGCAAACGATTACTGAAAATTTGATAAGGAACCTAAAGATTCAATCTGGTTTGATATTCCATTGGCCACTCCGCAGATACGGTGGGTAACTATAGGCACCCGAGAGGTACTCCGGTAGCCTCAAGGACGGTGACAGGGAAGTTCTTGTTTACCCACACTTGCCATTGCTGTTGTTCCAGGCCGCGAGACCCGGCAGGAGGATGAGTATAGCGTCGTTCTGAACTAGCTTCAGAAGTGTACGTGTATATGACTCTGCCAGAGGGTTTTCGTAGTCAGTTGGTGCAGCGGAAGCATTGGTGGACAGGTGGCTTATGTCTATTTATAGACTAAAGCAGATATAGCGGAGATAGATCATCTATTTCTGACATGACAGTCATAGGTTTGACATCATCAGAATAGGGGATGGATCTGTTGAGAAGGTAGTAGGGTGTGATATCCTGGTATTTGGATGACATACACAGAGTAAGAAAAGAAACTCCTATACTACGATCGGTTATACTTTGGTCGTCACACAGTGGTTTCTCCACAAAGGACTTGGACATTATATCAGACATACTGGTTACTAGATCTATGGTTTTAGATCTAGATTTGGGTGGTTTCCCAATCAGGGTACTTTGACAATATTCTAAGAGTATTTAGAATGGACGACTCCTGGCACGGTAGTGTACCTGCTGGTGATGGAGTCACCCTCTCTAAAGGTGTCTTATAGACTAAAGTAGAGAGGGATGTGCATGATTGACAGATCACTTGCTTAGGCAATTGAGTCAATCATGAGATGTCAAGTACCACACCAGATGTTGTTCTTGCAGTAGATGCAATAAGTTGATATTAATCCAATCCTGGAGAAACAATCGGAAGCAGTTCTAGGACATAAGTGCGTGTTCTAGGGATGTGATAACGACAGCCTCTTTTAGGAGACGGTTATCATTCCAGGCTTCCAAGGTGACATGGATGGCAGAGTGGCTGTCAGAGTTATAGTTTCTCCTTCTGACGAGGGGCGGTATTTTGGACAGGTGGTCCAAGGCAATACTGAGGGAAGCATGGCGCTGGCTACTGATTAAGTTCAGTTATCGATACAGTCTAAGAAGTTTGGATTTGGAGTTCAATTATGAGCTAGGTCCCATCAGATATCCAGACATACTCTAAGACAGGTATTGCTCATTTCGGGAGATGGCTTTCTCCGCGAACTTGAGATATAGAGAGACATAGAAAGAAACATCACAGCGGATCCACTCACTGAGGCTATTCCTCGAACGCAATAGTTTCGCAAACGAGCTTTGTGAGACTGACTAGTAGAGGAGTTGGGTGTTCGGTATCACACGGGCTGTGAGTATGCGACATCGCAATAATTAGCCTTGAGTGCAAGTGGGAGATTGTTGGAGATAGTGCCCTCAGAGTCAATTATTGGATCACAGGCACGTGATTGCAATGGTTGAGGGAGGACCTATCCCGGTAGGACAGTCTTACTCGAGATGATAGTATGCTATCTGGTTTACCTTTATCATCGTGTACTGCTTCAGGTGACCTTACAGGTCGCTATTACACGCTGATAGAGCCCCTAGGATTCTTGCTTGACAGCCAGCAGTATGATGGCGATCATATACGTGAGAGCTGGTGGTCTATAAGCACATCCTTAAAAGGTCCCTAGTCGTGGGAGTTTCGAGACAGGGCATCGATTCTCCAGAGTAGACTAGTGTATACAGTCGAGACCCCGACGAGGGGCGGTGGCCGGTCTCACAAGCCATTGGTGTCAGTTGGTTCACCTAAGATGTATACAGGTGCTCATTGGGTTATGAGTACACCGGACAGGACTCGCCGGGAACATGCTAGTTGGTCTTATACCTGACGTCAGATAGCAGTTCCCTGGTGACATGTGTAAAGGTTAGTTCATCGACCTGAGATCGTCATTTGTCTCGTGTGAGTTCCCACTGTACTTTGATTACTACCCTACCACGGCTCAAAGGAGTCGTGCAAACAGGTTTTAGTTGGGTACAGTCCCGAGCCACATGGAGGTAGTGAGCGGATCTTCAGGGGTTCGTCTCTCCCGGTATTGGGGGCGAGGTCGCACTGTGTCTAGGAGAGCCATTACACAAAGCCCTCGGCCGAGGCAGGAGATTTACTGGTAGGCATTCCAGTAGTATCTCAGGGTATTCTGGGCTACACTCCGACACGACTTGTACCGCTTTTGGGGGTCTGACTTTTACCAACCCCCTAGGCCCGACATGCGATACTCATAGACGAACGGACCGGACTGTACGGATATTGTCACTGACAGACTCAGTAGGGTGTCAGGATGAGTTCGCTCATCGACGTCCCTTTTGGTCAATAGCTGGTGTCCCGTCACGTATTGGCTTATACCTCTGACGTGCTAGTGGTTAAATCCACAGCCATAGTATTGACGAGTCTTTAGAGTCCACCACACTTTCAGTTACTCAAGCTTTCGGGCGAAACGCTGTAGAGGCCGTATAGAGATATGGCAGGGTCCGATCAGATACGTGCGGTATTGCACGGATCAGGATCGGACGGTTTGTACTAGAGGCCGTATAGTTATATGGCAAGGTTCGATCAGATACGTGCGGTATTGCATGGATCAGGATCGGACGGATATTACTAGTCGGCTTTGGTTTAAGCCGGATCCTAGTTTAGTACAGTGTAGATTTTGTCTCGTTGCATTTGTATCCGGTAGGAATACAGATGCGGGTGTGTATGCACAGTATCGGGGTTTTCCTGTAATTTATTATGGGACCAGTTTTCTGGAGTTGCCAGTTTGCATTCCGTTCCGGCCGGTTTTCCTTTGTTCTTTCCCGGCCGGACTTTTCCGATGGAGGGGGTAATTTGCAGTTTTGCAAATTACATTTGGGGAAAGGGGTTTCTTGCATATGTAGGATTATGTTTTGACCATCATCATTTTTATTCTCTTTACATCACTTGCTTTATTCATGATGGTAATGTGAAGAGATTGATTTGTTTAGTGATGTGAGCTTTGCTTTATGATGTGGTCACCTCTTGCTTTTACTACACTCACCTCCCTCTTGTGTTTGATTTTTTCCTCCACCATTCACACATGCATATGGCTGGCCACTTCATGGAAATGAGAGAGGTTGATTTCATTTTGGTGTGGAAAATTTATCATCCATCTCATTTTAGCTTGCCACCAAAAAAATTCCCAAGTTCATATCTTGTTGATTCCTCCATCAAGGCAACTTCACAAACCCCATGAGGCAAAGTGATTCTATACTACACATTCTACAGCAAATCTTGGGCACGTCGACTTGCCAGCTTCGTGCCCGAGTTGCCTCGGTATTGAGGTGGGAGCCCGTAAAAGATGCAGACGATGTGGTGCTCTTCCGGCAAGGAGGCGACGACCGGAGTTTCCGCGGGAGATCGGGACGATGACGAGAAGACCGGAGGACTCGGATCACTCGGTATATCTCTCACCCTTTCTCTTGATTACTAGTATCGGTTAATGGTTACGATCCGGGTTTATTGTCCGCGGTAGCGCCAGTTTAAAAGTTAAGAAAATTTTGATTCCGCATTTTGGCCTTGGATAGACGGCCGGGGCGCTGCCGTGGCGCAACACTTCCGACGGTCAAAATACCTAGGAAGATTACTTGAAGACGTCTTGTCCATCCCCTGAAGGGATCAGAGACATGACAGTCCCAAGGCTACTCGAACAGCAAGATTACCTATCGAAGGATACATCAGCCAACGCGATGGTACGATAGGCAAAACCCTAGTACCACAGACCCTAACGGACCTCTGTCGTAAAGAGCAGAGGTTAACTGTGACGTTTGGACATTCTTGGGAGAACTTCTCGACCCGTCTCGACTCGTAAGGAAAAGGCTTAGGCAATGGGGATAAGGACCTGTTTCCTAAGCACTGGGGCCCTGCAAGTCGGTCCAAAATGGACCCTTGCATACTATTCACGGGCCACACTCTCCAGAGTCGAATCTCGTCAAGGATGGAAACAACCACTTATGAGTCCTCTCGACTTGTAAGAGGGAGAATTCTCTTGTGAGATCCCTACGACTCTCAAGAGAAAGCACACTTGGGAATCCTCACGATTCCTAAGGAGAAAACACACCTACGAGATCCTCTCGACTCGTAGGGAGAAAAGTCTTTATGAGACCATCACGGCTCATAAAATTGAAAAGACTTAGGCAGTAGACCTGAACCTGTTTCCTAAGCCATCGTTATCCTGCAGAGAGTCTAAGATGGACCATCACTTACTATCTACAGGCCACATTTACTGATTGCACGGCAATGACACAACGAAGAGAAGAAAGCGGTAATAGAACAAAAGAAATATATATCTTTTATTCATGAATTTGATGGAGTACAAGTTGAATCGTATGAAAGAATAAAAAATGGATGCATGTTATTCAAAGATTACAAGCAAAACAGCTGCTGAGAAGGAAGCATTTTCAACAGGTCCGCAAGCTGCTCTCGCACTCCTTTCAATGCCTTCTCGTGATTAGCCGCCGCGGCCAGCTCCGCTTCAATTCGAGCCCTTTGCTGCAAGCATGATGAAATCTTTTCATCGATTTCCCGTTGGGCAGCTTCATGGCTCTGCGTAACCCGCTCAATAGAGTCGAGCTTCCACCTCAATACAAGCCCCTATGAGTTGCGTGGCGTTCGCTTTAACTTAGGCGTGCAACCGGGTGGATTCATCCTAAGCCTCCTCGCGTTCCTTCCGCCTCAAGGTCGCTTCTTGTTCAAAATAGCGGAGGAAGGACACACTCTGCTCGACCTATGTAGCTCGTTGGGAGTTCACACCCAGAATCTGAGGAGCAAAACGCCTAAGCTTAAGCTCATGCAGGAAAGCCTCAATCTTCCTGCAGTGGTTAACCCAAGACTCAACGACGCCTTCGTTATGTAAGTTCACAAGCGTCGCCAGCATTGGATTAACTTCGGCAGCAAAATCTACAACAAATGTAGAGGCCTCCGCGTCAAGCTCCTCGATATAATCGCCCAACATACGTAGACTAATCACAGCGCCTTTTAAAGATGGACGTCTGGAAAAGGGCCCTGCTGGCATTATGATTCGAGACTCGAATGGAGCTGGAGTCGGTGTCACTGCTGCAAAACAAATCATAATCAGATGATGGCTCAAGAAATAAAAAAAAGGCACGAACAATAGAATCTACTATACCGGCTGCAACAGGTAGCAGAGCAGGAAGTACTGGTGGCGCGGCGATACCCTCGTCCCCTCCTTCAATTTGTAAGGCTACAAGTGATGCAAAGAGGAATTAGCAATGACATGGCTACCCGTCAAAGAAAAGAAAGGACGTCGGTTAGAAAAAAATACTCACCGACACCAGCAGGCAGACTAATCTCTAACTGGAAGGAGAAGTGCGGGTTCAGCACCTGATACAAGTGATCAAAAAGGACTCCTGCAAGGATGTAATAATGCAATGTCAGTACGTAAAGTATATTGTCTACGATGAAACCGATAAGTCACAAACCTGTACCTTCCAGCGTTTGGGAGGACACGAGAGAAGGCAAAGGGGCGGCCACCGTCAAAGCAGCAACTGGCGATACTTCCTCGGGTGGTACAACCTCAACGCTCGCCACACCTGCATTAGAAACGAGAGAAATACTGTCAGAGAAGATTGAAGGGGATTGCAGGAATGAAAAAGAAAGTAATGACCCAAAATCTACCTGGTGAGTCGCCGGTCGAAACCACGACAAGGGCGTCACTGGGTGCAGCAACTGCTTCACCCTCCTCCATCGTAATGGTTTCGCCGCCCGTAGCTTCATCCCCTAATTCCACGAGAGCTGTCGTGACACTCGCGATGCCAGGATATAGCAGGGAACCGCAGGCGGAAAGAGCGGCAATCGGAGCAGTCCCGGACTCCTGGGAAAGAGTAGCTGCTTTGGGCTCAGTAGTTGCAGTCATCTCACCCGCCATCTCTTCATCAGGAGTTGGCCCTGCAGGATAAGATATATGAGAATCTAAAGATTAAATCTTTGACAAAAAGGCTCAGTGTTACGTTACCTTGGGTCGGCTTTTCAATTGCTTCCCGCCGTACGTGCCGCCTGTCTATGAGCGGTAGACAGGGTGCCCGGAGCACCCTCTGAAGAAACAGGGATAGGGGAAGCAACGCTCGAGCCTGTACCCATGGCTAAGGCGGCGTTGCGTTCTTTTGCTGCACGCCTCCTGCGCTTCCTTTCCGCCCGAGCCGTCAGAGCTGATCTTCTCAGGACCTCCGTCAAGGGGACGTCATCGTCCGCGCCGGGAGCTACCTCTGGAGCCGTTACGGCGTCCGTCATCGGTTGCTTAAAAAAAAAGCCTCTTTTGGCAATGCTGAGGAGGCCGGGACTTCGATAGCTGGCCCTGGAAACATCTCCGCATCACCCTGCGGGCTTGGCACTGTACTGGGCCGGACCTAAGTTGAAGTAATCCCTGCGACCAGATAAAAAAAAGGGGTCAGATTATCCATAAGAAAGGCGAATGAAGGCACAATGAGCCGAAATATACCAACGCCCAGCGAAGCGCGAATCCTCTCCTCCTCAAAAGTCTTGAGGGAAGCCGCGAGAGCTTCTTCAGTGGAGATGCATGTTAAAGAAAAAGTGTCAGTCAAAACATGATAATAAAAATGTAATGCAGTGGCTAAAGATACGGCTGAGGTTTACTTGATTGTGCGAGGATGACCAGTCCTGCTTTGTGGCTTGCTAATCACTCAGAAGCTGCAATAGCAGCTTCGAGGTCGGTGTCATCCGGCGCCAAAAATAGACCCTCGTTGGTCTCATATTCGCTCAGGCCCTCGCTATAAGAAGCATGAGGCTCATGGCCAAGTACAACATCCGCAGAGAGAATCTACTTCTTCTTCCTCTTCTTTGATTGAGTACCGGTCGCCGTTAGCACAAGCTTACGCTTGGTGCGCACCTTGGGACGATGAGTCCCGATATCTGAACCCACGCCAGACTCGGAAGACGCTACAGTCGCCTCTTTCACAGGAGCACGGGGTATCGGTAGCTCAGGCACATCACTCGGGACCTCGACCACAGCAACTTCTCTTAAGAGAGGACAGACAATAGTTCGTTGCTTCAGAGGAACATTTGGATTACCAGCCGGAGCGGTGCCCTTGCGATCAAGCAGCAATCGCTTCTCCTCTCTAATGACGGCGCCGATCATCCGTTGATACCACGCCACATACACATTCAGGGCCTTAGGAACGCAGCTCGGTTCACTAATGAAAAAGTTGGACCCTGTGTTCATGCGCATAAAATAGTGCATTGGGTTCCGAATACCCTCTTCAGTCGCAGGTGGTTCTGACAAGAAGGCCTCGAGTGGGACGCCTTGATTGTAGCTTAACTGCTGGGCAAAACGATGCGGGTTGTACCTAATGAACAACGTCGCATCATTTTGCCTAAACACGAGAAATCCCGGCCTGATGGAATATAAATGAAGAATTTCCCGAGCTTTCAAAACAGAGGCTCCGTCTTTAAAAATGTCCCGCAATGGCTGCACTGTTGTCGCGGACTGTATGCCGATAGTTAGAATCTTGTCGGCAAAGGTCATGCCATCTCCAACCGTGCGAGGATGAAGGAGAAAACCCCTAGCTTCCCGCGGTGACGGATTTACAATGGATGTATCAAGTAGCCGCATAATCCGGGGGAAGCCACACCTGTCGTAGAAGGAAGGCCTTTTATGGATACCGAAAACACCAAGTACATGTAGCTCGAGCCATGACATGAAGTAATGCATCGAGAAGTTCACTTGCTGCACTCCTGGTTCAGTAGTATCCGCCGCTTGGCTAAGGCCGTAATACAAATGAGCTAACCCAGCGACCCCGACAGCCACTTTCACCCCCAATAACCATTCAGTGAGCTGGGTAGAAGACAGACGGCCTCATACGGCGAGGGTGCATCGGAAGCGTAAACCAGCTCAGCCATAACCCGAGAAATCCCAAAAAGAACGTTTCCTCTTCGATCCCAGGAACTGCAACCTCTGCAAAAGAAACGACCGGGGTGTTGGGGAGAAAGAAACTCTTCTGATCTGCCTCCGCCGTTGGCAGGTTGTCTAAACCTAAGCCGAAAGGATCGTCTAGTTTGGAGAATTTAGCGGCCTCCTTCGAAAGGACTTCTGGGTGGAGAAAATGAGCGATGAAATCCGTGAAATTAACCTCACAGCTCCCAGATTCGAGGAAAAAGCCCTCATAAATATTCAACACTTTGATCAAACTAGGGAATTGGTGTTGAGTGGCGTTCTCCGGGGTAAGACCTGTCATCACTGACTTGGCACCAAAACCGTATTCATCAGTAGGAAGCAGTTCCTCATAATGCTCCCCTATAACCGGTAAGACAGAAACTTCTGCAAACTCCTCTAAAGAGATTGATACTTCTCGATCTAGCAAAAGGAAGGTGTGAGTTGGAATATTCCACTGCTCCAGAAAGGCCCTAACGCACCAGGCAGGAAGCGTAGAATACTAAAAAAGAGAAGCATAAATTGCGGGATACAACCCAAGCCTCAGCAACTGCGACATCTTCGCTGACAGAATATAGCGGGCCCATTGCAGATACCCAGCTAGATGACGAGGAGTTAGGCCAATCATATATGGTTGTCCCACGGGCGTAACTCGTCTTGACAAATACGTCGCCCCAGGGTATCCAAAGCCATTAGAGGCTGAACGGGTATCGAAGCCATAGTAGGCTGAAGAAGACCTCCCGAAGTCCAGTTGACTTTTTCTACGGTATAGTTCACCGGGGGTGAGTCAGCGTAATGGATCGCCATGATGGGATCTGAGGGTACCGTGCACGAAAAACTCTGTCGACGCTTAACAATTTGATTGTGCCATGTCCCCCATAGATGAAGATTCTTATGTTCCGGGTCATGATCTCTGATCAATGCTAAGACTTCTCTGTCCACAGGAGCTCCAGGGAATCGTCCCTCTGAACGAACAAATGGGAAAGAACTATCGAAAGACATGTCAACTGCGCGAAAAAGAACAAAAGTCAACCGCCAGTGCTATAATTTAAATTCTGACACTTGGTACTTTAAAAATTTGTACCGCACTGCAATGCAGTAAAAAGGGACCAAAGAGGACCCACATAATCCAGATGACATTGCGTCATTAATAAAACAGCCTCATCATTTGATGAGACTGTCAATTAAATGAGGAAATCCTCAATTGATTCTCATTTAATGAGAAATCCCTCGGGCTAATCAGTAAATCTCCCTATGAGAGCAGTGCTCTGTGACAGAATGACACCTGTCAAATTCTAATGATGAAGGAATAAAAATTCCTCAAGAGCCTTGCTCTGTAAAAAACGAAGGAATAATCATCAGAAAATTTAAAATAAGAGTTTTAATGAATAAAAAAATTCTGAAATCTACGAACAAACTCTAAGAGTTCTTCATGAGCAAAGCTCTATTCATTCATGGGATAAGAAACCCCAAGAAAGATCTCTTTAGATCTATGAGCTCAAGAGAGCAAAACTCTGTTAATGAAACCTAAAAGGGTTTTCTTTAGATCAAAGATCTATGGAGAGCAAAGCTCTGTTAATGGGTAAAACCCTAGATTATTAAAAGGTCTTTTGAAAAGATTTAATCTTTACCTAAGTTTGGCAGAGTTCTGTCCTTAAAAAAGTTCTTAAAATGAAGAGCTATGCTCTATGGGAGAATAAAAATTCTCAGAAAACAAGAAAGAAGATGAACAGAAATCATCCTAAAGGCCAAGGGTCCTATTTATAGGCACTGAGATACCGTTTCAACTTCTGAGTTGATCCAAGGGCGCAGATGCTACCACCGCTGCACTCACGTGTGGGCCACGTGAGCGCAATGGCGGGAGGGCATTTGTTTCCCCCAATCAGAGCAAAACTCTGTTCAAAATTAAAATTTTGAAATGAAGCAATGCTTCAGAAGCGGCGCCAAGTGCGCTGCATCCTAAGTAGCGTATCACGTGCAAAGCACGTGTGCGCTAGGGCTAGGTGCGCTGCGCTCTAAGCAGCGCACCACGTGCAAGACACGGATAGACTAGCGTTAGATGCGTTGCGCTCTAAGCAGCGCACCATGTGCAAAGCACGTGTGTGTTAGTGCTAGGTGCGCTGCGCTCTAAGCAGCGCACCACGTGAAAAGCATGAGTGCGCCAGCTCTAAGTGCGCTGCACTCTAAGAAGCGCACCACGTGCAAAGCATGGGTGCGCTAGCGCTGGAATTAAAAGCTCCCCACGGTCAGATCAAAGATCTAATAATAATGATGAATCATTAATTAATCAGAATTAAATTCTGTTAAGGAAAGATTTCTCAAAAATCTTTCCAAACAACAAGATTGTGCTCTATAAATCAGAGCACCATTGGATCAATGATCCAATGGTGATTAAAAATCACCAAAACACAAAATAAATTCTGTATGGAAAGATTTACCAATCTTGTTAAAAACAAGAAGATTTCCTTCTGTAAATCAGAAGCTCTTGGATCAAAGATCCAACAATGGGAAATTCCCCGAATCAATTGGAGAAAAGATCTCCTTAACTGATTGAACTGATCAGCTTGCCCCATATAAAGGCCCCAAGACTTCAAGTCTCGGATATACAGAAATAAAGAGAGGAACCCCCCATAAGCTTTGAGAGATCTCAAGAGCCAAGCTCTCAGAAAAAGAAGAGTTTCTTCAAGGTAAAAAAAATGAACAGAGAGATGAAATCATCTCATAATTGAAAAGAATAATTCACTTCTTTAAAGATCATAGATCTACAAGACAGAAGTCTTTCACAAAAAGATCAAAAGATCTCATCATAAAAGAAGAAGAACATAATTCTTCTCACAGATCATAGATCTATAAGACAAATTGTCTTTCAGAAGATCATGAACATCTCATTATAAAAAGGGTGGGAAGAATATTTCAATTCTCTGAGGATCATAGATCCATAAAGGCAAAGCCTTTCAATCAATATAAGAGATTGAAACATCTCCTGTAAAACTGAGAACTTTGTTCTTAGATCCACGAGACAGTTTCTTAAAGGGGAATTTAATTCTCAGCGCTGCATAAAAAGATCCTTAGTGCTCCATATTAAGAAGAAGCGCTTTGCTCTCTTGATCTAGTGCTCAGCGCCAAGCGCACCACGTGTCCCTCACGTGTGCGCCAAGCGCACCACGTGTCCCTCACGTGTGCGCCAATTAACAGCTAGCACTTTGCGCTTTTGAACTAGCGCTTTGCGCTCTTGGACTGGCGCTCTGCGCACCACGTGTCCCTCACGTGTGTGCCACTTATCAGTTAGCGCAATGCGCTCATAAACTAGCGCTCTGCGCTCATTAACTAGCGCTAGCACCAAGCGCACCACGTGCTCCTCACGTGTGTGCTAGCCAGCAGAAGCGCACTGCGCTCTTTGACTGGCGCAAAATGCCAAGCGCGCCACGTGTTTCTCACGTGTGCGCTGATAGAACATAAATTGTTCTCTAATAAAGCCACAGAGCTATAATGAATGCTCAGCATTCAATAAAAGACAAAAATATTGTCAGAATTCAAATCAATGCTCAGCATTGTCAGATATTTAACATTCTAACTGAATGGGCCAAGCCCAAAGTGGCCATAAACCCCTCGTTCGGATTAATTGAGATCACATGCTCATAAATCTTTGATCTTAGTCCCAAATTGGACTACAGATCTCCCAACCAAAATTGGTTCAAGGGTACATCTCTTTACTCCTCTGATATTTGTCGTTGTAATCCTTCAACGTTTTCATAGAGGTGACGGGTCCCGACAACCATAAATTTCATAGACTATGACGTCTTTAAATCGGACTGTGGGGTCCTTAAACCCATGGACTATGATGTCCTTAACCTTGGACCACCATGTCCTCAAACTGGTAATGGACCGTAATGTCCTTAAACTAATTATGGACCACAAAGTCCCTAAACTAAACAATAGAGCCCAAATGCTCTCTTGTTGGATCTAAACGATCCCGTTGAGTTGATCCTAGTCTCAAACGAGACTAACGTATCCTTAAACCCAACCCAAAACTCAAATCTAAGAAAATATGGATTTGGACTAATCCACGCCCTACGGGCGACAACATAAATTAGTCTCCGTATACAATCCACGGGCAACCAAAAACAAAACAAACACCCACGACACGAAGTGACCATCTGGAGAAGGAGAAAGTGGTTACCGCGATGCGATAGCGTAATTAACTACAGGGGCTTGCGCCTGCAGGGAAGAGTGTCCCCACAATCAAAAACCCCTCAACGAGGGGGAATCTGACGAAGTCTGCTACATCGGCCGCATCCGTTTAAACCTTTGATACATGGTGTCATAAATTAACTTGGCATTTTCGGAGAGGTGGACGGACAGCACCAATTAGCATCTGCCCCCGAAATTCAGGCCCGGACGTCCCAACGTCCCGGCCGCGTCTTTTCGGCGGGAAACAGTATACAAGGGTCAATATTGAAACGCTTGGAGGGCAATGTTGGGGTGTATGACGTCTTAAGAACATGTTCAGATCCCTGTAGCTTATGGCTTTTGAATCCTATGAGCCGTGAGGGTCTCATAGGGGAATTCTCCTTACGAGTCGTGAGGATCTCGTAAGTGTAACTTCTCCTTAGGAATCGTGGGGATCCCTAAGTGTGTTGCTCCCTTGTCAGTTGTAAGGATCTCACGCAGGTATTTTCTCCTTACAAGGTCGAGAGGACCTTGTAAGTGTCCTTTAACGAGATTGTGCCATTTCGGGTTTTCACAAACTCGCCAGTAGCCCTGCCATTTTTACTCACGAAGCCCTTTCGGGTTTTCATCCGTGCCCATTTTGCTTATAGACGTACCTTTATTTTGTCAGCCTTGGGATGCTGCGGTTTGTAGTAGTTTAGAGAAGTTTTCGGTTAGTCGTTAGTTTTAGGACATTGTGGTCCTTTGTTAGTTTTAGGACATCTCGGTCCGTAGTCCCGGGGGTGAGGTTTCGCTGGGAACTGCTTATAGAGTTTGGACTCAGGAAGATAGCGAGCGGACATAGGCATCGTCATCTATCATTAACCTGGTTCGTGACTCGTCAGGCGTAGTACTTCTTAAGGAATTGGTCGTTTATTGGTCGGAAGGGTCTTTCACTATGCATATCCATGAGCAAGTAAGCCCCACCCTGGTAGACTTTGTCTATGATGTACGGGCCCTCATAGTTCGGCTCGAATTTTCCCCGTTTGGCACGATTGGGGATCATAGGTCTCTTGACCACTAGCACGAGTTCGCCTTGGCGGAATGTTCTCGGCCTAGTCAATCTCCCGTATGAGCGCGTCATCCTTGCTTTGTAAGCTTTCGGGTTTTGTTGCGCCGTGAGACGAGTTTCATCAAGGGCGTCGAGCTCCTCAAGTCGAAGATGAGCATTCTCTTCGTCTGTTAGCTCGTAATGAACCGCCACTCGTAGAGAGGGTAGTGTTCTCCGCCGAACACAGAGACGCGACAGCGTAGGTCCGTCTTGCCTGAATTTCGAGGGCAGATGCTATTTGGTGGTATCCGTCCACCTCTCCGAAGATGCCAAGTTGATTTATGACACCGTGTATCGAAGGTTTGGATAGATGCGGCCGATGTAGCAGACTTCGTCAGATTACCCCTCGTTGAGGGGTTTTTTATTGTGGGGACACTTTTCCCTGCAGGCGCAAGCCCCTGCAGTTAATTACGCTACCGCATCGCGGTAACCACTTTCTCCTTCTTTAGATGGTCACTTCGTGTCGTGGGTGTTTGTTCTGTTTTTGGTAGCCCGTAGATTGTATACGGAGACCAATTTATGTTGTCGCCCGTAGGGCGTGGATTAATCCAAATCCGTATCTTCTTATATTTGGGTTTGGAGTTGGGCTTAAGGATACGTTAGTCTTATTTGAGACTAAGATCAACTTAAACGTTTGTTAAGGATACGTTAGTCTAATTTTAGACTAAGATCAACTTAACGGTTTGCTAAGGATACGTTAGTCTAATTTTAGACTAAGATCAACTTAACAGGATCATTTAGATCTAACAAAAGAGTATTTGGGCTCTATTGTTTAGTTTAGGGACTTTGCGGTCCATAATTAGTGTAAGGACATTACGGTCTAAGTTAAGGACATCATAGTCCATGGGCTTAAGGACCCCACAGTCCGAGATTAAGGACATCATAGTCCATGAGTTTAAGGACCCTACAGTCCAAGATTAAGGAAATCATAGTCCATGGATTTAAGGACCCCACAGTCCAGTTTAAAGACGTCATAGTCTATGGAATGTATAGTTGTCGGGACCCGTCACCTCTCTGAAGACATTGAAAGATTGCAACGACAAATATCAGAGGAGTGAAGAGATGTACCCTTGAACCGATTTTGGTTGGGAGATCTGTAGTCCAATTGGGACAAACATCTGAGATTTATGAGTATATGGGCTCAGTTAATCTGAATGAGGGGTTTATGGCCAACTTGGGCTCGATCCACTCAGTTAAAATGTTAAACATTTGACAATGCTGGGCATTGATTTGAATTCTGACAATATTTTTGTCTTTTATTGAATGCTGAGCATTCATCATAGCTCTAGGGCTTTATTTTAAAGAACAATTTATATTCTATCAGCACACACATAAGAAACACGTGGCGCACTTGGCGCTAGCGCCCGTCACTGAGCGCAGTGCGCTATATTTGGAGCGCTGAAGCGCTGCAGCGCTTTGCGCTAGATGTAGAGTGATTGTCAGAGTTTTTGTATGCATTTTAAATTTATGAATACCGCAATCAAGACGGTGTTGCTTTGTAGCTAGCCGGTTGAGTACGAGTCGATCCACAGAGAAATAGTGTCTTTTTCTTTAAGTTCTAGCGAGTTAAGTCCTATCTTTGGTGGGTTTGGTTTACGATCTAAGAATGAGAATAAATTGATTTAAAGGCTTGCTAGGGTTAGGATTAGGTTAGTTCGAAAAAGGGATTCTTCTCGCTTCTATCAATGCCCTAGTTAAGAATATAGGTGTTAGGGTAATAATCAACAACGGGGATTAGCACGACTAGGAAGAAACTAAGTTTCTTCCTTTTGGTCCTTGTACGTCCGTTCTTGGCTCTTAGCCCTAACCTCTGGTTAATTCAACCACAACCGGTCTAACTAAGGAATCACCACTATCTTGTAGGATAGGATGCCGTAGTGAGCGAACTATGGTTGATTTAACGAGAGTCCTTAATAAAAATTATTTGGGTAAAGAAAGGAGTAAAAGAGATTTCCTTCTCTCAAACCTTCCCTATCCTATCCCTAACAAGTGAGGAATTACTCACTCATTAGGAAGGTGACAATAAAATTCATTTTTCTTTATTTTAATTGATTAACTAATGTGCAAATAATAAAAGAACAAATAAGAATTTGTAGGAATTAAAATTCAGATAAAAAAACAATTCGAGATAAAAAAAAATGAAACTTACTTTATTGATGTCCTCTCAACAACTCATTACAATTGAATTTGAATCTAGAAATTAAGAAGAGTAAAAAACTAAAGAGAGGCATGCCTAATTAGGCTTCTGGCTTTCCTATTTATAGATAGAAAAAAAAACATTTGCTTACATTCTGATCCACACATGAATTTACCAAACTACCCTAAGAAAGCCGGGTCAAAGCACCGACACATGCACCGACACGTGCACCATATGGCCACGGTTCCGCGGCAGAAAGGCATGTTTGGCCGCGGTTCCACGGCCATTTGGTAGGGTCTTGGGATCAATTATTCAGGGTTGCTTCATGTTGCTTTTTCCTTTTGTTTTCTTCACTTGGTTTCTCAGAATCTCTTTTATTTTCTTCCAGATTTCCAACAGTGCAGAATGATGTGGACTTTTGCCGTGAGCTTTGCGTTGAAAACTTGAATCTTGTGCTGCCCTTGTGCTTTGTGCATTGAACTGTCTAATGATTTTCATTTGTTCCTTGAACTGGTAGGCGGCATCATACAGATTCATCTATTGTTGGTCGTGGTCTCACATTTGTATCAACTTTTCATGAATTTCACTGTAACATCTGAGAACCTGTAACCTGCAACTATTTAGCAGATATGGATCAAAAGCACCTATTTATATGTAATGTGATTAAGAATGGGCGATATACTAATGCAAAATTCTGATATGAACAAATACCCCCAAACTTATCTTTTGCTCGTCCCGAGCAAAGCCAATTTTATTCTCAAAAAATTCCTAACCTCACTTTCGCAGGGAACGCGATTACATTGAGCTCGTGCAACAAGTCGTTAAACCTCTAAGTGTGCCTAGTAGGAGGAGTGTTGTCTCCTGAGGGTTTTCAGCGGATACTACCGATAAAATCCGATCAATTTGGCATGTTGACTCTCATTCTTCAATTCAGTAATCTAGCGAGAAATTCTATTATCTTCAACTTAGAAATTATCAACCCATATTTTTCACACTCCCTCTTCATTTAACTTAAGATCGTATATGTTTTACGAGTTTATTAAGCTTTCAGCATCTTTTGAATTTTCCTTCTAATGTGCAGTCTCAACTCAGGAATTTTTATCATCTTTACTGAAGATATAAGGCTTATCTTTCATTCCTATCTCTCATCCAAACCCCAATTATATATCCCTACACGTGTGTAATTTTTACCCCTACACTTGGAAATTCAATTCAAGCTACCATACTCTTGTCCATCGTCCAAAGTACTTTTAGTTGGTGAATTTTAGATGAAATTGCTCGCACATTCTTCATGCGACCGTTAATACTTCTTGAGGTGCTAAACGACTGATTACAAAATGTGCTTGTGCATTTAGGCGTAATTCCTCGTCTTGTAATATCTAAGGCTTAGCAGTGACTCCCAAACCAGTTGGTCTAAGACACTAGGTGATAAAGCACCCTCGCTATATTTTTTATGCTGCCTTAAGAAATTACAAAACCAGTGTTCATTTTTTTATGTCTCTTTATTCACCTTTTATACTTTTATTTTATTTTCCTTCGTACTAAGGTTTTTAGACAAAAGCATTTCAAGGTATTCTCTACTATCCCAAGTTTCAAGGTGCGTGTATGTGCAAGTTGTAGGGTATATATTTTCAGAATTTAGACTTAAGATTCAGAATTATTTTTCAGACTTACACTTCAAATAAAAATTCAATACTCTTCCCTTATTTTGACTTACCCCAAGAACTAAACTCAAAATTTGCCTATTTCTAAATAAACTGCAAGAACATATATTTTCTATAATTAAACTTTAAGAGATGTCATTTTTAGGGTTTTTAATTTACCAAGTTTAGGATCTAATTTTTCCTAACTAGTCAACCGTCATGTTGAACTTAAGTCAGATATGGCCAAAATTGAACTTTTCAATTTTTATAATTTTTTAAAATTTTTCAATTTTTATTGATTTTATATATATTTTTTAGTTTTTATATTTTTATAAAGATGCAATGCGGAATTAAATATGCAAAGAAAGAAAAAACAAATATGTACAAAAATAAAAATATGCAGATGCAATGCAAAGATAACTATTTACAATCCACCTCCATCCCCAAACTTATCGAAAGCAGTGTCCTCGCTGCTCCCAGCGGCGTCTACCAGACACAGCCTCACTGGTCTCACCCCCTCGTCCCCTCGATCGTGATCGGGAACGTTCATCTCTTGCCAGCAGGGTGGTCATACCCTGCTCCAACCCTGTGACTCGCTGACCAAGATTGGTCACCATCCCTATCAACCTTTCTACCCGCTTATTGGTTCTTCTAAGTAAGTGCGCTTGTGCCGCGGGGGTAAGCTCTTCATCGCTTGCGGTCGAGCTCGAGCTGAGTGTCTTGGCGGGCACGTCCTCGGCCGGCTCGGTGCGCGACCATACATCATGTAAGCGTGTGTAAAACGTGGATACGCCCTCAAGAAGAGGTCTAATGAGGATCCCTCCATGCATATAAAATTCGATTCCTCCACAGGGAGGAAATGGCAACACAATTGATTCACCAACATAGGGCATGGATAGTTGGCAGCCCTCTTACTCGCACCAATTGAATGAAGTAATACAGTGCACATATCATAGCTGAGGTTTCTAGTCATCAAAGTGTGCACTATATGAAGGGATGGTGTGAAAAATGTCGTGTTGTGCGGACTACCAAAAATATTATTTTGTGCCCAACAGCACACAGTCAATATGTTCGCAAAAAGGGTTCTATCCTGAATGCCTTTTCGTGGCTCCCTCGAACAATCATTACCCATCAAGGGTAGGTAGTCCTCGAATTGGAGGGGTTGGTCATGAATAGGTAGTCTAGATATTAAGGTGACTTCATGGATGAAGTCCTTATCGATTATTATTTCCCTATCCCCGCACATTAACTTAATGTAACCGTGTTGTGAGAGGCAACCATCCTCCATGCACTCGTAAAATCGGGTGACAAGATCCGGAAGCGTGAAGAAATTCGGATGATTAAAAAGTAAAACGTTCCATCCCACTCGTAAAATCGGGTGACAAGATCCGGAAGCGTGAAGAAATTCGGATGATTAAAAAGTAAAACGTTCCATCCACGCCTTCGGATCTCATCACCGAAGTAGCTACCATAAATCGTGTGTGCAAAGATCTGTGAAAAAACCCTCTAAAATTGCAAAGTTGGTGCCATCACAGAGAAGTGCAGATTATTTTTAAAATTTTAACAGAGAAGATCAGAGAATGCAAACCTCCTCTGAAGTTTTCAGAGGGAGACGACACCAAGGAGCGGCGGAAGCGCGGCCGAAGAGTGTATTGGCAGTGGAAACGTGGCGGCAGGAGGCGATCTTCCTGCAGAAATTGAAGCGGCGACTAGGGTTTTGAGGAAATGAAAAATTAGGGTTATGAAAGTTCAGAGGAGGGGTCGGGTTCTTTTTATAGGGGTTGTTTTTGGGTTATTTGCAAAAAGGACCTCTTAAAAAGAGAAATTTATTTGTAAATAAAAAAATTTATTTTTATTATTTATTAAAACTGAAAATTTACAAAAAAAACCAAAAAAAATTTTTTTAAAAAAATTTAAATTATTTTTATTTGTTATTATTTTTATTTTTTTATAATTACAAATCATACATACCCCCAAACTTATTTGAAACAGTGTTTCCACTGTTTATGGATGGATAACCAAAATTTGGGGGTAGATGGAGAAAGATCAGTCTTTGTAATCTAGCCCGTGCAACAGCAGGAGCTCCTCCGAAGGGTTCGCGGTGAGGAACGGTTTAAGCCTGTGTTCGTTCACTTTAAATTGTGAACCGTCCTCCGGATTCTCTAAGTCGACCGCACCGTACGGATATACGGTACGTACAAAAAATGGTCCTTTCCATCGAGATCTAAGCTTGCCGGGATGGAAATGTAGCCGGGTGTCGTAAAGTAAAACCTATTCACCAGGTTTGAATGTTTTGCGTATAAGGTGTTTATCATGAAACACCTTTGTTCGATTTTTGACGAAAACCGCGTTCTCGTAAGCTTCATCCCGAAGCTCGTTCAATTCATTTAACTGCATCTTTCTATGGCTGCCCGCATCTCTGAGAGATAGATTCAATTCTTTTATCGCCCAAAATGCACGATGCTCAATTTCAACTGGAAGGGGGCAAGCCTTTCCATAAACATGCCTATAAGGAGACATGTCGTGATTGGTCTTATAGGCCGTTTGAAATGCCCAAAGGGCATCAGTAAGTTTTGAAGATCAATCCTTACGGTTTTTGGAAACCGTCTTCTCCAAAATCTGTTTAATTTGCCGATTTGAAATCTCAGCTTGCCCACAAGTTTGGGGATGATAGGGCGTTGATAGCTTGTGATTAATGGAATAGTTCCGCATTAAGGACTCGAAAGTCCTATTACAGAAATGAGTTCCATTATCGCTGATGATTGTGCGGGGGTGCCCAAACCGGGAGAAAATGTTTTTTTTGAGGAATCTAACGACAACCTTGTTATCGTTAGTCCGACTGGGCACAGCCTCGACCCATTTAGATACATAATCAACAGCAAGAAGAATATACAGTTCCCAAAAGAATTGGGAAACGGTCCCATAAAATCAATCCCCCAAACATAAAAAATTTCCACAACCAATATTGGTTGGAGCGGCATTTCGTTTCTCCTAGATATCCGGCCCAAGTGTTGGCATCGGGAGCATGTCTTGCAGTAATCATGTGCGTCTTTAAAAAGTTGTGGCCGGTAGAAGCCACACTGCAAGATCTTTTCTGCTGTCTTTTTAGGGCCAAAATGCCTACCACACTCTTGATCATGGCAGAATGACAGCACGCTCTTAAATTCATTGTCGGGTACACACCGACAAATAATTTGGTTGGGACAGTATTTGAATAGATATGGTTCATCCCAGTAAAAATGTTTTACCTGGGGTAGAAATCGGAGTCTGTCCTGATTCGACCATTCATTTGGTATAAGTCCGGTGGCCAAATAATTCACAATATCTGCGAACCAAGATTCGCATGATACAGTCAAGAGCTGCTCATATGGAAAAACATCTTTTATAGGAAATTGAAGCGTCGACGAAGAAGGGAGGCGTGAAAGATGGTCGGCGACTGCGTTTTCGCATCCTCTTTTGTCTTTGATGAAAATGTCAAACTCTTGTAGTAAGAGGATCCAACGTATCAGCCGAGATTTAGCATCCTTCTTCACAAAAAGATAGCGAAGAGCTGAATAGTCAATGTATCCGATGACTGGAGAGCCGATTAAATAGGGCCTGAACTTTTCTAATGCAAACACAACAGCTAAGAATTCCTTCTCGGTTGTTGTGTAATTTAATTGGGCTTCGTTCAAGGTTCGGCTAGTGTAATAAATCACATGCGGCATCTTATTGATGTGCTATCCAAGGACAGCACCAATGGCAAAATCAGATGCATCGCACATAATCTCAAATGGATGCGTCCAGACAGGAGATGAAAGAATGAGAGCAGAAGTAAGTGAGTTTTTCAATGACTCGAACGCCTTCATACAGCTCGAGTCGAAATCAAATGTGGTGTCCTTGGCCAACAAAAGAGTCAAGAGTCTAGCAATCTTGCTAAAATCCTTGATGAATCGTCTATAGAAACCGGCATGGCCAAGGAAGGCTCGAATATCTCGGACGCATTTGGGAGGAGAGAGATTGGAAATGACTTCAATCTTCGCTTTATCTACCTCGATGCCATTTTTCGATATGATATGTCCTAACACAATACCTTCTCGTACCATGAAGTGGCACTTCTCCCAATTTAAAGTAAGATTCGTATCCTTACACCGGGTAAGGACTGCGTCGAGATGTAGCAAACACTCATCAAAGGAGTCGCCGAAAATGGAGAAATCATCCATGAAAATCTCCAAGAATTTTTCCACCATGTCTGAAAAAATTCCCATCATACACCGCTGGAAAGTAGCGGGTGCATTGCATAACCCAAAGAGCATGCGACGGTAAGCAAACGTACCGAAAGGACAAGTGAATGTAGTCTTGTCTTGGTCCTTTTCAGCGATGGGAATTTGATTATAGCCGGAGTAGCCATCCAAAAAGCAATAGTATTCATGCCCAGCCAATCATTCTAGCATTTGGTCAATGAAAGGTAATGGAAAGTGGTCTTTCCGTGTCGCGGCGTTGAGTTTTCTATAGTCAATGCATACTCGCCACCCAGTTTGGGTGCGAGTAGATATTAACTCATTCGCGTCATTATTTATGACCGTTATACCCGATTTTTTTGGGACAACGTGAATGGGGCTAACCCACTGGCTATCAGAGATAAGGTAAACAATACCACTATCAAGACATTTTACGATCTCCTTTTTAACAGCCTCCTTCATTACTGGGTTGAGTCGTCTCTGTGGATCCCTTGCTGGCTTGGCATCATCCATCATATGAATCTGATATTCAACTATTAGGGGACTAATCCCCTTGCTGTCCGCCATAGTCCAGCCAAAAGTTTGCCGATTTCCTTGCAAGACCGTTAAAAGGGATTTCTCTTGCTCTGGGGCTAGAAAAGCCGAGATGGTAACAGGGAGGGTATCATTCTCGCCTAAGTAAGCATATTTAAGATGAGACGGCAATAGCTTGAGTTCGAGTGTTAGAGGTGAAACAATTGAAGGTAAAATCGGTGAAATTGTCTCAAACTCAAAAAATTCCAACAGAGGTTCAAAACGAGTGTAAGCAACCGAGTCGGATGGTTCAGCTAACTCATCCGAAAATTCAAAGGATTCAAACTCGGGTGGTGATTGGTCGAGATCATTCGAGAAAGTGAAACACTCGTAGTCATTATCGGGCGTGAAAACGGTATCAGATTCAAGAAGGAACGCACTAGTGGCGTCAAAATTGCTGTGATTGAACAGAAATTTCTCGAGCTCACAGTCCTCCTGGGTGATCTCTTGGATCGAGCAAACATCAAGTATATTATCATTAGGTTTGTAGGGCTGATTCCCCAACTTAAAAATGTTGGGTTCAATTGTCATGTTTCTAAAAGATAGGTTCATCGAACCATTTCGACAATTGATCACCGCATTAGAAGTTGCAAGGAATGGTCGACCGAGTATCACCGGAATTTGATTCCGGGGGTTAGCTACAGGCTGTGTGTCCAAAACAATGAAATCAACTGGGAATATGAAGTCCCCAACTTTTATTAACACATCCTCTAGCTCACCCCTAGGATGGGTGATAGACCGGTCGGCCATTTGGAGAGTACAATGTGTAGATTTCAGCTCTCCAACACCTAATTGCTCATATACCGAATAGGAAAGCAGGTTAACACTGGCACCAAGATCTAAAAGTGCGCGATTGATGTTCTTATCCCCAATAGTTATTGAAATCGTAGGACAGCCAGGGTCCTTTCGTTTTTGAGGTAAAGGTTGGGTAAGAGCATCACTTACAGCACTAGCTAAGAACACATTCTTTGGTATCTGTGATTTTCTCTTCTTGGTGCACAAGTCCTTCAAGATTTTTGCGTAAGAAGGGACTTGTTGGATTGCATCCAAGAGGGGAATGTTAATGTTAACCTGTTTAAATAACTCCACAATCTTCTCCATTGTGGATTTTGTTTATTGGATCTCAACCGGTTTGGAAATGGAACATTTTGAAAATTGGTTGAGTCCAATGCCTGTGGAAGAGATTGTGGAGTTGGAACGGACCCTAGAACGGGTGTTTTCATGGAGTGAGAAGTGGGTACGTTCGGAATAGTAGAAGAAGTAGAGCCTTGTGAAGAATGGAGAACATGCTCTGAAAATGAAGAAGATGAAGAAGAAGAGGCGGCGGCCGGGGTGTCATCATCAGTGCCAACATTGTTGTGCAATATCCTTCCATATCTCAATGTAGTCACAGCACTCACATTATGGTTTTGTTGTTCAAGAGCAACATGTGCATTTTGTGGGTGACCGGGATTTGGCAATGGTTGAAATGGAAGCTTCTCCTTCTCTCGCTCGCTTAAAGCTGCATTCAGTTGTGCAATCTGGACTTCAATAGTTTTGATACTTTGCCCGTGTGACGCAGTGTGTTGCACCAAAGACTGAATGGAAGACTGGATGTTGGCTGAAGATTGAGTTGATTGTTTTAAAAACGCCTCCAGACTTCGTTCTAACGTGGAAACCTTATCGTTATTTGGTGGAACAAAATTTTTTTGAGGAAAAGAATTATTGGGTGCAAAATTGTTCATTTGATTTTGATAAGGTTGGGGTTGGAAAGGTTGTTGATATTGAGTTTGTTGAGGAGCTTGTTGTTGAGGAGGAGGCCTCTGGAAATTGTTATTGCCTTGGAATTGTTGTTGATTTTGATTCCAAGCAAAATTGGGGTGGTTCCTCCAACCAGGATTGTACGTTAAAGACTATGGATCATTTCTTTGTCTTTGCTGAAAGGCAGCATTGACTTGATCCTGTCCTTGAGCAGGTGGGTTGTAAGAACACTCTTCGGTCAAATGGGATGGATCCGAACAACAAGCGCATATAGTGCGAGGGGGTAAAGTAGGGGCAGGAGAAGGCGATGAGAATTTGCTCTCAGTTGCTTCTAGTTTTTGTGTAATTGCTGCCATTTTGGCTTTTATTGCAATTGACATATCAAGTTGATGAACGCCTGCCCTAGGCGGACCGGAGGATGTAAATGAAGTGGACGAAGTGGTCTGTCTAGTGCTTTCCCACTGAAGCGTTTGTTCAGCAAGATCGTCGAGAAATTGCCAAACTTCCTTGTCAGATTTGGTTAAGAAGTGGACTTGACAAATGGTTTCCAATATCTGCTTAGTTGCTGGGTTCAGTCCTTCGTATAAGATCGGGCAAAGTTTCCATTTCTCAATACCGTGATGAGGGCACTGAACAAGAAGGTCTTTGAATTGTTCGAAACACTTCCAAAAAGGTTCGGAAGGAAGCTGGGAATATTGGTTAATTTCATTACGTATTCTCGCGGTCTTGTGATGTGGGTAAAACTTTTTAAGAAATGCTTTAACAAACTCTTCCCAACTACTTATAGAATGTGATGCGGTGCTATACAGCCACTTTTCAGCCAGGTCACACAAAGTGAAAGGAATGACTCGTAGCCGTATAGTATCGTCGGACAGTTGGGTGGTCTTCATCATTGCACAAACATTCTGGAATTTGTTAATGAAGATATATGCATCTTCGGATTCCAGCCCGTGAAATTTGGGCAACATATTGATGAAGTGGGGCTTAATTTTGAAATTATCCCCATTTGCCGGCGGAAGTGAAAGACAGGTAGGAAGTGCGGAGCGGGTAGGATAGAAACGATCCTGAAGCGTGATTCGCTGTTTAGTTTTTGTAAAAATTTTGTTTAGTTTTTATTATTTTTTTTAGTTTTTTTTATAAAAAATTTTTGCAAAAATTTATACGGGACTACAACACACTTTCAAACAATCACAATTTAAACATGCACAATCAAATCTAGAGCTAGGGTCTTCTAAGTCAACTAGACTGCTCCTAACTGTTCCAAAGTGACAAGTTGTGAGATATCCCTCAAATCACCTCTTCACCGCCAATTGTGGGCAGGTAATCACAAATGAAGAAAGGAGGGATCCGCTCACGAATCACCGTGAGACGGGCCTTTTAAAGTTATCTTTCTCACTTGTTTAGCCTAGGCACCATAAAATCAGGTTTAGATAAACGACTGAATGCCCACAACCTTCTTTTGTCCTAATGAGCGCGATAGTCCTTAATTGGCTGAGTCTAGATATTTTTTAATTAGCTCAAGGGTGATACATATACTTTTAGTGATTTCTGGGGTCTTAGGAAGGGTAACGAAATCTCCACCCAATCTTAATTGGTATTATAGCCCCTTAGATTCCGTTTTAAATATGCAAAGCAGTAACACACAAAATCTAAAACACTTGCCAAAAAAATTTTCTTTTTATTTGCGGCGCAAAGAATCCTGCATAAAATGATTTATTGGAGAGGGAGAAAGATTGCTGTGCAAAGAATACCTGCAGGAAAATTATTTTAGTGGATTTCGAGGAGGGAAGGAGAAAAAATATACTCACGGAGAGTTTTTAAACAGCTGACGTCACCTGTTTGACCGCGGTTTCGCGGTCAAACCCCTGCTTATGCCGCGGTTCCGGTGGATCAGTAGGTTCAGATCTTCAAAAAAATTCTACATGCTGATTTGGTTCTCCCCTGTTTGTTCAGATCCTCTGTTTCTTGATTTGTTCACTGGGTTTGCTTCAGATCTGAATCAGTCCGTCTTCTTTTCCTGCACAATTCACACAAAAACCAATCAAAAATAACAAGATGATTTTTTTATGTATTTTTATTTTTTCAATTTTTTATATATTTTTTCAATTAACCCGAAATTACAAAAAGAAATAAACTACCGTTTTCTCGGCAACGGCGCCATTTGATTGTCAGAGTTTTTGTATGCGTTTTAAATTTAAGAATACTGCAATCAAGACAGTGTCGCTTGGTAGCTAGCCGGTTGAGTACAAGTCAATCCACAGGAAAATGGTGTCTTTTTCTTTAAGTTCTAACGAGTTAAGTCCTATCTTTGGTAGGTTTGGTTTACGATCTAAGAATGAGAATAAATTGATTTAAAGGCTTGCTAGGGTTAGGATTAGGTTAGTTCGAAAAAGGGATTCTTCTCGCTTCTATCAATGCCCTAGTTAAGAATATAGATGTTAGGGTAATAGTCAACAACGGGGATTAGCACGACTAGGAAGAAACTAAGTTTCTTCATTTTGGTCCTTGTCCGTCCGTTCTTGTCTCTTAGCCCTAACCTCTGGTTAATTCAACCACAACCGGTCTAATTAGGGAATCACCACTTGCTTGTAAGATAGGGTGCCGTAGTGAGCGGATTATGGTTGATTTAACGAGAGTCCTTAATAAAAATTATTTGGGAAAAGAAAGGAGTGAAAGAGATTTCCTTCTCTCAAAGCTTCCCTATCATATCCCTAACAAGTGAGGAATTACTCACTCATTAGGAAAGTGACAATAAAATTCATTTTTTTATTTTAATTGATTAACTAATGTGCAAATAATAAAAGAACAAATAAGAATTTACAGGAATTAAAATTCAGATAATAAAACAATACGAGATAAAAAAAAATGAAACTTGCTTTATTGATGTCCTCTCAACAACTCATTACAATTGAATTTGAATCTAGAAATTAAGAAGAGTAAAAAACTAAAGAGAGGCATGCCTAATTAGGCTTTTGGCTTTTCTATTTATAGATAGAAAAAAAACCCTAGATTACATTCTGATCCATACATGAATTTACCAAACTATCCTAAGAAAGCCGGGTCAAAGCACCGACACCCACCGACACATGCACCGACACGTGCACCATATGGCCGCGGTTCCGCTGCAGAAAGGCATGTTTGGCCGCGGTTTCGTGGCCATTTGGTGGGGTCTTGGGATCAATTCTTCAGGGTTGCTTCATGTTGCTTTTTCCTTCTGTTTTCTTCACTTGGTTCTCAGAATCTCTTTTATTTTCTTCCAGATTTCCAACAGTGCAGAATGATGTGGACTTTTGCCGTGAGCTTCTTGTTGAAGACTTGAATCTTGTGCTGCCCTTGTGCTTTGTGCATTGAACTGTCTAATGATTTTCATTTGTTCCTTGAACTGGTAGGCGACATCATACGGATTCATCTATTGTTGGTCATAGTCTCACATTTGTATCGACTTTTAATGAATTTCACTGTAACTATCTGAGAACCTGTAACCTACAACTATTTAGCAGACATGGATCAAAAGCACCTATTTATATGTAATGTAATTAAGAATGAGCGATATAATAATGCAAAATTCTGATATGAACATGGAGCGCTGAGGCGCTTCTGTTAAATAGCGTGCATGTGAGGAGCATGTAGCGCGCTTGGCGCTAGCGCCAGTTTTGAGCGCAGAGCGCTATATTTAGAGCTCTAAGGCTCTTTAAAATTAAGGGCGCCAATGCTCTGCAGCGTTTTGCGCCAGATGTGGAGCGCTGAAGCTCTTTTAGATTAAGAGCGCCAAGGCTCTGCAGCGCTTTGCGCTACATGTGGAGCGCTGAAACTCTTTTTGATTAAGAGCGCCAAGGCTCTGCAGTGCTTTGCGCTAAATGTGGAGCACTAAAGCTCTTTTTAATTAAGAGCGCCAAGGCTCTGTAGCGCTTTGCATTAAATGTGGAGCGCTGAAGCTCTTTTTGATTAAGAGTGCCAAGGCTCTGCAGCGCTTTGCGCTAGATGTGGAGCGCTGAAGCTCTTTTAAATTAGGAGCGCGAAGGCTCTTCTTTTATGCAACTTAGATCAGTTTTGCGCTCTGAGAATTAAATTCTCTTTTTATAAGAGAATTTGTCTCAAGGTTCTAAGAACAATGTTTTTATTTCATAGGAAATGTTTCAATCTCTTATTTTGATAAAAGGCTTTGCCTTTATGGATCTGTGATCCTAAGAGAACTGAATTATTCCCTCCCCCCTTTATAATTCATGATCTCTGAAAAACAATTTGTCTTATAGATCTATGATCTGTGAGAAGAATTATGTTTTTCTTCTTATTTTTTTTATGATGAGATCCTTTGATCTCTCTGTGAAAGACCTTGGTCTTATAGATCTATAATCTTAAAGAAAGAAGTAAATTCTTCTTTTGATATGAGACGATTTCGTCTTTCTATTCTTTTTACCTTGAAGAGAATTTTCTTCTTCTACCGAGAGCTTGCTCTTCTTTCTAAGATTTCTCTAAGTTTATGGGGGGTTCCTCTCTATGTTTTTTTCTATATCTGAGACTTGAAGTCTTGGGGCATTTATATAAGGCGAGCTGATTTGTTCAATCGGTTAAGGAGATCTTTTCTCCAATTGATCTGGGGATTTTCCTATCGTTGGATCTTTGATCCAAGGGCTTCTGATTTACAGAAGGCAATCTTCTTGTTTTTAACAACATTGGGAAATCTTTTCTCATACAGAATTTATTCTATATTTTAGTGATTTTTAATCACCATTGGATCATTGATCCGACGGTGCTCTGATTTACAAAGCACAATCTTTTTGTTTAGAAAGATTTTGAGGAATCTTTCCTTAACGGTATTTTATTCTGATCAATCGATGATTTTTAATCATGTTCGTTGGATCTTTGATTCAACAGTTGGGAACGTTTAGTTCCAGCGCTAGCGCTCCCGTGCTTTGCACATGGTGCGCTGCTTAGAGTGCGGCGCTCTTAGCGCTAGCGCTTACGCTCTTTGCATGTAGTGCGCTTCTTAGAGTGTAGCACTCTTAGCGCTAGCGCTCACGTGCTTTGCACGTGAGCGCTGCCTCAGAGTCTTTGACTCTCTCAGCGCTAGCGCTGCTATGAAGCACTGTTTCATTTCAAAATTTAAAATTTAGAACAGAGCTTTGCTCTGATTGGGGGAAACAAATGCCCCCCCCACCATTGCGCTTACGTGGCCCACACGTGAGTGCAGCGGTGGTTGCATATCTGCCATTGGATCAACTCAGAAGTTGAAACGGCTCTCAGCGCCTATAAATAGGACCCTTGGCCCTTGAGATGATTTCTGTTCATCTTCTTTCTTGTTTTCTGAGAATCAATTTCTCCTTTAGAGCATAGCTCTCTGTTTCTGAGAATCTCTCTTAAAGACAGAACTCTGTCATATTTTTAGGTAAAAATTAAATCTTTTAAAGGATTATTTAAGAATCTAGGGTTTCACCCATTAACAGAGCTTTGCTCTTCATAAATCTTCGATCTAAAGAAAACCTTTTTTCGGGCTTTTTTAACAGAGCTTTGCTCTCTTGAAATCATAGATCTAAAGAGATCTTCTTAGGGTTTCCTAACCCATTAACTAAGCTTTGCTCTTCTTTTCAAATCATATAGATTTGTTAATCTTTCATAACAAACTCTTAAGAGTTTGTTCATGGATCTTGAAGATCATGGAATTTTAATTCATTAAAACTTTACTTTAAGTTTTCTGATGGGTTATTCCATCATTCTTACAGAGCAAGGCACTTGAGGAATTTTTATTCCTATCATCATTAGAGTTGACAGATGCCACTCTATCACAGAGCGCTGCTCTCATGGGGAGATTTACTCCTCGGCCCGAGGGGTTCTCATTGAATGAGAATCTTTCTTTGAGCATTTCCTCATTTAATGACAGTCTCATCAAATGATGAGACTGTTTTGTTAATGATGAACTGTCATCTAGATTTTGTGGGTCACCTTTGGTCCCTTTTCACTGCATTGCAGTGTGGTACGGATTTATAGTACCAAGTACCGAACTTGACTTGTAGCATTGACGGCTAACTTTGTTCTTTTCCGCGCAAGTACTATGTCTCTCGATACTTTGTTTCCCTTTGTCCGTTCAGAAGGCGGATTCCCTACAGCGCCAGTGGATAGGGAAGTCTTCGCATTGATAAAGGATCATGACCCAGAGCACAAGAATCTTCATCTATGGGGTAGATGGTACGATCAAATTATCATAGGCCGACGGAGCTTTTCTTGTGCGACACCCTCGGAGCCTATCTCGGCGATCCCTTATGCAGATACACCCCCGATAAACTATACTGTGGAGGAGGTGAATTTGACTTCAAAAGGTCTCCTTCGGCCTTCTATGGCCTCAATACCCGTGCAGCCGCCGGTAGCTTTGGACAATCTAGGACGGCGCATATGTCAGGGCGAATCGCGCTCTTAGGGACAGCCATACAACATAGGACTAACTCCCCGTCACCCAGCCGGATATCTGCAGTGGACCCGATACATCTTATCGGCAAACAAGTCACGGCTACTAAGGCTCGGATTGTACCCTGCGATCTATACTTCTTTGTTCCAGTATTTCGCACCTCCTACATGGTGGATCAAAGCATTTCTAGAGAAATGGAACATTCTGACCCATACTTTCCTCTTATTGGATCGAGAAGTCTCCATTTCTTTGGAGGAATGTGCCGAGGTCTCTGGTTTACCCGTTAGGGGAGAACATTACGAGGAGTTTCTTCCTCCGGATGAGTATATTTTTGCCACCAAATCAATGGTAATGGGTCTTACCCCGGAAAACGCTATTCAACACAAATTTCCAAGTTTGATAAAGGTGCTGAATATCTATGAGAACCTTTTTCTCGAATCCGAAGGTCGTGGGATCAATTTTATGGATTTTATCGCTCGTTTTCTCCATACAGAAGTACTGTCGAAGGAAGCCGTGAAGTTTGCCAAACTTGACGATCCTTTTGGCTTAGGTTTGGGTAACCTGCCGACGGCCGAGGTGGATCAGAAGAATTTCTTTCTCCCCGACACCCCGGTCGTCCCTTTTACAGAGCTGGCAGCTCCTGGGATCGACGAAGAAACGTTCTTTTTGGGGTTTCTCGGGTTATAGCTGAGCTGGTTTGCGCTTCCGATACACCCTCGTCGTATGAGGCTGTCCGTCTTGTACCCAGCGCATCGAATGGTTGCTGGGATACAAGTGGTCGTCGGGATCGCTGGGTTAGCCTACTTGTATCACGGCTTCAGCTTGGCAGCGGATACTACTGAGCCAGGGGTGCAGCCTGCCAACTTCTCAATGCATTATTTCACTTCGTGGCTCGAGTTGCACGTGCTTGGCGTCTTCGGTATCCACAGAAAGCCTTCTTTTTATGACAAATGTAAGTTCCCTCGGATCATGCGGCTAGTCGACGCATCCATCGTAAATCCAACACCGCACGGTTGGAGATGGTATGTCCTTCACCGATAAAATTTTGACCGTCGGCCAGGAATCCACGAAAACGGTGCTTCCGTTGCAGGACATTTTTAAAGACGGGGCATCTGTCTTGAAAGCTCGGGAGATTCTTCATCTATACCCCATCAGGCCGGGCTTTCTCATATTTAGGTAGAATGATGCGGCGTTGTTCATGAGATACTACCCGCATCATTTCGCCTGGTAGTTAAGCTACAATCAGGGCGTCCCGCTTGAGGCTTTCTTTGCAGAACCCGCTGCTACCGAAAAGGGTATCCGGAGTGCGCTGCATCATTTTATGCGCCTAAAAACAGGGTATAACTTCTTCATTAGTGAACCGAGCTACGTTCCGAAGGCCCTGAACGTGTATATGGCGTGGTATCAACATTCGATGGGCGCCGTCATTAGATAGGAAAAAAGATTGCTGCTTGATCACAAGGGTGCAGCGCCGGCTGGTAATCCAAATGTTCCTCTGAAGCGATGGACCATTGTCCGTCCTCCCTTGAGAGAAGCTATTGCGGCTGTGGTTCCGCGTGATATTCCTGAGCTACCGCTACCTCGTGCTCTCGTTGAAGTGGCAGCTGTGGCGTCTCCTAAGTCTGGCATGGGTTCAGATATCGGGACTAGTCGTCCAAAGGTGCCCACCAAGCGTAAGCTTGTACTAGCGGCTACGGGCACACGCTAGCAGCAAAAGAAGAAGAAGTTGATTCTTTCTACAGATGTTGTATTCGGCCAGGAGCCCCATGCTCCTTATAGCGAAGGCTTAAGCGAATACGGGACCAACGAGGGTCTATTCATGGCGCCAGATGATACTGATCTGGAGGCCGCCATCGCGGCTTCTGAGCGACTAGCTAGCCACAAAGCAGGACTGGTCATCCTTGCGCAGTTAGGTAAACTTCAGTCGTATCTTTTCGCTGTTATGTTTTTTTTATTATCATGTTTTGGCTGACACTTCTTATTCCACAGGCATCTCCACTGAAGAGGCTCTTGCAGCTTCTCTCAAGACTTTTGAGGAGGAGGAAAGGCTTCGTGCTTCTTTAGGCATCGGTATATTTCGGCTCACCTCACCTCCATTCCTATTTTTATGGGTAAACTAACTCTTCTTTTCCCATCTTATTGTAGGGACTACCTCTACTCAGGTTATCCCGAGTGCAATACCGACTTCGCAGGGCAGTGCGGAGACGCTTCCAAGGCCAGCTACCGAAGTCCCAGCTCCTCCAGTATTGCCGAAAGAAGCTTCACTTAAGCAACCGATGACGGACGACACAACGGCTCTAGAGGTAGCTTCGGGCACGGACGATGACGACTTCTTGACAGGGGTCCTGAGAAGATTAGCTCTCACGGCCCATGCGGAAAAGAAACGCAGAAGGCGTGCAGCAAGAGAACGTAACACCGCCTTGGCCATAAGTACAGGCTTGAGCGCTGCTTCCCCTGTCCTTGCTTCTTCAGAGGATGTCCCGGTCGTCCTGTCTATTGCTCATAAACAGGCGATACGCGGGGCTCTAAAGGCAATTGAAAAGCCGTCCCAAGGCGACGTAACACTGGGTCCTTTTGTCAAAGTTTTAATCTTCAGATTCTCATATATCTTACCCTGCAGGGCCAAGTCCTGGTAAGGAGGTGGCGGGTGAGATGACAGCAACCACTGAGCCCGAAGCGGTTACTCTTTCCCAGGAGTCCGGGACTGCTCCCATTGCCGCTCTTTCCGCTTGCGGTTCCCTGCCATCGTCTGGCATCGCAAGTGTCACGACGGCTCTCGTGGAATCAGGGGACGAAGCTACGGGCGGCGAAACCATCCCTCCAAATGAGATCGAAGAAGTCGTGATGCTTGGCGATGCTCCCGTCACAGTTCTGGCTGATGACCTGTCTGGTAGGTCTCGGGTCGCTGCATTCTTTTCGTTTTGCAATCCTCTCTGATGACATTCTGTTCCTTTCGAATGTAGGTGTGGCGAGCGCTGAGGTTGCGACACCTGAAGAAGCACTACCAGTTACCGCTCTGACGGTCGTTGCCCCTTCGCCTCCTCTTATATCTTCTCAACTGCTGGAAGGTATGGGTTTGTGATCAATTTAAATCGGGGACAGCATCTTTCGTGTACTGAACATGTATTATCATAATCTTACAGGAGTTCTCTTTGATCATCTGTATCAAGTGCTGAACCCGCACTTCTCCTTCCAGTCGGAGATTAGTCCGCCCGTTGGTGTCGATGAGTATCTTTTCTAACCGACGTCCTTTTTTTTCTTTAACGGGCAGCCATGTCGTTCCTAATTCTTCTTTGCATTACTTGTAGCCTTACAAATTGAAGGAGGGGACGAGGGTATCATCGCGCTACCGGTACTCCTAGCTCTGTCCCCTGTTGCAGCCGGTATAGTAAACTTTATTGATCGTGTATCTTCTCTATTTCTTGAGCCGTCATTTGACTATAATTTGTTTTGCAGCGGTCACACCGACTCCAGCTCCGTTCGAGTCTCGCATTATAATGCCGGCAGGGCCCTTTTCCAGACGTCCATATTCAAAATGTGCTATGACCAGTCTGTGTATGCTGGGTGAATACATTGAGAAGCTTGACGCAGAGGCCCCTACATTCGCTGCAGATTTTACTGCCGAGGTTAATCCAATGCTGGCGATGCTTGTGAACTTCCATAACGAAGGTGTCGTTGAGTCTTGGGTTAACCACTGCAGGAAGATTGAGGCTTGCCTGCATGAACTTAAGCTTAGGCGTTCTGCTCCTGAGATGTTGGCTCTGAACTCGCAGCGGGCTGCATGGGTTGAGCAGAGCGTGTCATTCCTCCGCTATTTTGAACAAGAAGCGACCTTGAGGCAGAAGGAACGCGAGGAGGCTTCGGGTGAATCTGCCCGGCTGCGCGCCCAAGTTGAAGCGAATGCTGCGCAACTGAGAGCCATCTTTGACAACTTGCAGCGATGTATTTCGGACGGACTGGTAAGCCCTCTCCCCTAAAGCGAGTGGATGGGAAGGGGCGAAAGCTCGACTCTACTGAGCGGGTAACATAGAGTCGTGAAGCTGCCCAACAGTGATTGATAAGAAGATTTCATCATGCTTGTAGCAACGGGCTTGAATTGAAGCGGAGCTGGCCGCGGCGGCTGATCACGAGAAGGCACTGAAAGGAGTACGCGAGCAACTTGCTGACTTATTGAAAACGCTTCCTTCTCAGTAGCTGCTTTGTATAGATTGAACGCTTGTAATCTTTGAATAACATGTATCCATTTTTTATTCTTTCATATGATTTAACTTGTACTCCATTGAATTCATGAATAAAAGATACACATTTTTTATTCTATTGTTTCTTTCTTCTCTTTGCTGTGTCGTTGCCATACGATTTTAGCAAGTGTGGCCTGTAGATAGTAAGTGACGGTCCATCTTGGACTCTTTGCCGGGTAACAATGTCTTAGGAAACAGGTTCAGGTCTGCCACCTAAGACTTTTCAACTTTATGAGCCGTGAGGGTCTCATAAAGATTTTTCTCCCTACGAGTCGAGAGGATCACGCAGGTGTATTTTCTCCTTGGGAATCGTGGGGATTCCTAAGTGTGTTTTCTCTTGAGAGTTGTATGGATCTCCCGAGAGAATTTTCTTCCTTACAAGTCGAGAGGACTTGTGAGTGGTTGCTTCCTTTTTTATCGATGTTTGACTTAGGAGAGGGAGGCCTGTAAAAAATATATCTTGACCTCTCTGCGAGGCAATGATGGCTTGGGAGACAGGGTTAGGATCTGCCACCTAAGACTTCCCAACTTTATGAGCCGTGAGGGTCTCATAAATACTTTTCTCCCTACGAGTCAAGAGGATCTCGCAGGTGTGGTTTCTCTTTAGGAATCGTGAGGATTCCTAAGTGCGTCTTCTCTTGAGAGTCGTAAGGATCTCCCGAGAGAATTTTCTTCCTTACAAGTCGAGAGGACTTGTAAGTGGTTGATGAGTTGACTTGCTCCCGAATCAAAGAATTGCTTTGACGGGAAAGTCGAGGGTTGACTTTATCCGCATTTCACGGATTCAGGAGTTGACCTTATCCGCATTTCACGGATTCAGGAGTTGACCTTATCCGCATTTCACGGATTCAGGAGTTGACCTTATTCGCATTTCACGGGGTCAGGGGTTGACTTTATCCGCATTTCACGGAGTCGGGGGGTTGACTTTATCCACATTTCACGGAGTCGGGGGGTTGACTTTATCCGCATTTCACGGAATCGGGGGGTTGACTTTATCCGCATTTCACAGAGTCAGGGGGTTGACTTTATCCGCATTTCACGGAGTCAGGATTTGCTCTGTACGTTTCCTACGGGGTCAAGATTGACATTAGCCGTGTTCTACGGGACCAGGAAGTGCTCTGGGCATTTCCCACGGGGTCAGGATTGACATTAGTCGTGTTCTACGGGACCAGGATTTACTCTGGGCGTTTCCCACAGGGTCAGGATTGACATTAGCCGTGTTCTACGGGACCAGGATTTTCTTTGGGTGTTTTCCACGGGGTCAGGATTGACATTATCCGTGTTCTACGGGACCAGGATTTGCTCTAGGTGTTCCCACGGGGTCAGGATTGACATTAGCCGTGTTCTACGGGACCAGGAGGTGCTCTCTCGGTTGTCTTTGAACCGTCGAGGTTTGGAACAGGGACTTTGCCATGGCTCCAAAGTTGATTGTCGCGTCTGAATCCTGCTGGAGTGAGGAGGAGCGCTGTTGGTGATCTCTAGGCTGTCTATGAGCCGTCGAGATTTGGAACAGGGACTTTGCCATGGCTCCAAGGTTGATTGTCGTGTCTGAATCCTGCTGGAATGAGGAGGAACGTTGTTGGTGATCTTTAGGCTGTTTGTGAACTGTCGAGATTGGGCTCTCTTTCTGGTGGAGCCTGATGGGAAGGTATGGTTCCCGTTTTGTTTGTGCCCTGGATTGTATACAGGGATCGATGTGTTCTCACCTGTAGGGCAAAAAGTTTCATTTTATATATTTTTCTTTCCGCGATACTCTATCATTTCAGCTTTTATATCGCGAAAGTCGCGATTGCCCAATCATTTCGGCTATTTTTCGCGGTGCCCAATCATTTCAGCTATTTGTTTTATTTACTCGCTGTTTTTATTGTGCGTTGCCCAACTATTTCGGCTATTTTGTATGCATATATTTTACTTGTTGATTTTGTTGCAAGTTGCCCCATCATTTCAGCTATTTCATATGCATTTGTGGCTCGCTGGCTTTTCGCTGCGAGTTTGGGATTTGATACCGATTTAGGCATCAGTATCGCTGCAACTGGGATATTGCCAGGAGCGAATCATCATTTGCCTCTGTCAATGTCGAACAAAGGTGGCTTAGCGAACATGGTTAGGATCCTGTTGACTAAGGCTTTTTGACTTTACGAGCCGTAAGGGTCTCATAAAGGTATTTCTCCCTACAATCCGTAAGGATCCCGTAGGTGCGTTTTCTCCTTAAGAATCGAGAGGAATCTTAAGCGTATAGACTCTTATAAGTCGTAAGGATCTTATAAGAGCGTTTTCTCCTTATAAATCGAGAGGACTTACAAGGATCGTCCACTGTGTGAACATATCCCCAGTCGCTAGTGGGACTCTGTTAGGGAAATGTTTATTCGTGCCCGTGAATTGTATACAAGGGTCAATATTGAACCGCTTGTAGGGCAAAATCGGGGGTATGACTGCTTAAGAACAGGTTCAGATCACTGTAGCTTAAGGCTTTTGAATCTTATGAGCCGTGAGGGTCTCATAAGAGGGTTCTCCTTACGAGTCGTGAGGATCTCATAAGTGTAATTTCTCCTTAGGAATCGTAGGGATCCCTAAGTGTGTTTCTTTTTTGTAAGTCGTAAGAATCTCACGCAGGTGGTTTCTCCTTACAGGGTCGAGAGGACCTTACAAGTGTCTTTTAACGAGATTGCGCCCTTTTGGGTTTTCACAAAACTCGCCGGTAGTCATGTTGTTTTTACTCATGGAGCCCTTTCGGGTTTTCATCTGTGCCCATTTCGCTTATGGACGTACCGTTTTTTTGTCAGCCTTGGGATGCTGAGGACCGTAGTAGTTTATAGACGTCTCGGTCAACAGCCAGTTTTAGGACATAGTGGTCCATCGTTAGTTTAAGGACGTTTCGGTCCGTGGCGCCGGCTACTACTTATAGAGTTTGGGCTTAAGAAGATAGCGAGTGGACATAGGCGTCGTCATCTATCGTTGACCCAGGTCGTGACTCGTCAGGCATAGTAATTTTTCAGGAAGCGACCGTTTATTGGCCTGAAAGGTCTTTCACCATGCATGTCCATGAGTAGATAGGCTCCACTCTGGTAAACTTTGTCTATGATGTACGGGCCTTCATAGTTCGGCTCGAATTTCCCTCGTTTGGCACGATTGGGGATCATAGGTCTCTTGACCACTAGCACGAGTTCGCCTTGGCAAAATGTTTTCGGCCTAGTCAATCTTTCATATGAGCACGTCATCTTTGCATTGTACGCTTCCAAGTTTTGTTGCGCCATGAGCCGAGTTTCGTCGAGGGCATCAAGCTCTTCAAGCCGGAGATGAGCATTCTCTTCGCCCGTTAGCTCGTAATGAACTGCCACTCGCAAGGAGGGTAACTCTATCTCGAGGGGGAGTACCGCTTCTGTGCCGAATACCAATGCATACGGTGTTGTGTTTGTGGCCGTTTTGAACGTAGTTCGATACGCCCAGAGAGCTTCATGCAGTCTCTCGAGCCAATCCTTCTTATTTCTGGACACCGTCTTTTTCACGATCTTCGTCAAGGTCTTGTTGAAAGCCTCAGCCAGACCGTTAGCTCGAGGGTTGTAGACTGAAGAGTATCTCCAGTCTATATTATGTTGCTGCGCGAAGCGGCTGATCTTGTGGCTTTTGTAGGCTAGCCCGTTATCGGAGATAATCCGTCGCGGAGTGCCGAACCGATAAATGACGTATGCCTTGAAGAAAATGGAGGATATTCTCTGTCTTCACTTCTCTTAGTGGTACTACTTCTGCCCACTTGGAGAAGTAATCCGTTGTCGCCAATATGAATCGATGCCCCCTAGACGATGCTGGTTCGATGGGTCCGATTATGTCGGTTCCCCACATTTTGAATGACCAGCTAGCCACCGTCGGGTGTAGCGGATTTGGATGCTGGTGGATAAAGTCCCCGTGAATCTGGCACGAGTGGCACTGCTTCGCGTATTCGAGGCAGTCTTGGATCATCGTGGGCCAATTGTAGCCCATCCTTTTTGATCTTCAGTTTCATCTTTGGCCCGGCTTGAGGAGAACCGCAGAGTCCGTCGTGCGTTTCTTGGACAACTTTCTTTGCTTCTTCAGGTCCCAGGCATCTTAGCCACAGGGATTCGAACAATCTCTTATACACAGTATCATTGACAAAGGCGAAGGATAGAGCTCGTTTCATGACCTGATGTCTTGACGACGCATCTTCAGGTGTTCGACGGAAATTGAAGTAGTCTATAAAGACTTCTCTCCAATCCTCAGCCTTTTCCTGGTCTTTTATTTGTAGGGCTGTCTCTTTGGTCCCTTCTTTCTCTTCAGACGACTTCGGAGATATTTCTGCCGGTGCAAGAACCCGACGGCTTTGCACAACGATCCTCACATCATCGAGGTTTTCGTCAGCCAGTTCTTTAGCGAGCTTGGCTAATGCATCCGCTTTGCTATTTTCTGCGCGTGGTATGCTTTCCAGGGTATAGGCAGGGATTTGAGTCAGCAATTGTTGTACCCTTTCACCGTACTTTACTAACACCAGTTTGCACGACTGATAGTCGTCGTTTACTTGGCTAACAACCAGTTGGGAGTCTCCGTATATGAGGAAGTTTTCAATTCCCATGTCGACAGCAATCTCAAGACCGGCTATCAAAGCTTCGTATTCGGCTTTGTTGTTTGTCTTCGGCTATGTTAAGGAGAAGGCAAAGCGCATTATCCCTCTCGTGGAGCCACGAATATTAGGCCTACCCCAGACTTGATTATGGGGGAGTTATGCTTTTACTTCTTCATGGAAGATGCTCCGTCGAAGTAGAGTTCCCACTGGATATCATTCTCTCTTCTCTCCCCATCGATCGTGTCAAATGCGTGCTTATCAAGCAATTCGCAGTTCAAAGGAGAGTCGGCAGGTATAGGATGTTCGGCAAGGAAGTCGGCGATGGCTTGACCTTTCACTGCCTTGAGAGGACGATATGTTATCGAGAATTCCATCAAGAGCAGGGCCTATTTAGCGAGTCGTCCCGTTAATATGGCTCTTGACATCAAATACTTGAAAGGATTCACTTTCGATACGAGATGGACCTCATATGCCAACGCATAGTGTCTGAGCTTCATTATCGCGAAGATCAATGCCAGGCAGTGTTTTTTAATGGAAGGGTAATTGTTTTCTGCCCCCAGGAGAACTCGAATCAGATAGTAGAAAGCTCTTTCTTTCCCTTGGTCGTTTTCTTGTGCCCATAATGCGCCTAGAGAACCTTCAGGGGCGGTTGTATACAGAATGAGAGGCTTTCCCTTGACCGGAGAAGTCAGCACCGGTGGATTCTGCAGGTATTGCTTAATTTCGTCCAGTGCGCTTTGGCATTTGCAATCCCAAACGAACGGAGTTCCCTTCTTCATTAGGTGACTGTAAGGACGGCACTTGCCGGAGAGATTGGCTATAAATCGCCGGATATACGCGAGCTTCCCTTGGAGAGATCGCAGTTGTTTGAGTGTTCTTGGCGGAGGCATTTCCATGATCATCTTGATCTTCGACGGGTCTATCTCGATTCCACGGTGTCGTACAATGAATCCCAGGAACTTTCCTGAGGAAACTCCGAATGCGCATTTGAGAGAGTTCATCTTCAGGTTGTATTTCCGCAGACGTTGGAACACGATCTTCAGATGCTCCCAATGCTCCTCGTGCGATTTGCTTTTCACCACAAGGTCGTCAATATAGCATTCGACAATTTCATGTATGAGGTCATCGAAAATCTTCGTCATGGCCTTCTGATAGGTGGCACCGGTGTTCTTTAGACCGAAAGGCATCACCTTGTAGCAGAATATGCCCAAAGGGGTCCGGAAAGCGGTATGCTTCCGATACTCGAGATGCATCTTTATCTGATTGTATCCTGATGAGCCGTCCATGAAGGAGAAAACTTCATGAGTGGACGTATTATCTATCATCAGCTCGGTGACCGGCACTGGAAAGTCGTCCTTCGGGCAAGCTTTGTTGAGATCCCGGAAGTCTACACATATGCGCACCGTCCCATTTTTCTTCATCACTGGGACGATGTTGGCGATCCTGTCAGGATACTGAACCTCTTGGATGAAGCCGGAGTCGATTAGCTTCTTGACCTTGGCATTGATGCTCATCTCAAGCTCGAGCCGCATTTTTCTCGGTGCTTGTTTGATCGGCTTGACGTCCGGAGATATCGCCAATTTGTGGACGGCTATTTCTGGATCCAATCCGGGCATCTCGGAATAGTTCCATGCGAAACAGTCTTTATACTGCATGAGCACGTCTTTTAGCGTAGCCACCCTTTCTTCAGACAACAGCTCACTGAAGAATGTCGACCGCGGGTCACTTGCCGTCCCCAAGTCAATTTTCTTAAGGTTATCTGCAGTAGTATGTATCCCATCTTCCAGCTCTTTTGGCACCGGCGGAAATTCTGAGATTACCTCATTATCATTGTTTTCGAAGCACCAGAGGAGGTCAGCCATATCCACATGTACCCCTTCTCCTGACAACGTTATCACGTGACAGGTACGAGATCGCTTCCAAGACCGATGTTGATTTGGTTCTACTCTCGTTGCATACGTGGCTTTCGGTTCATGCTTCTGTGGTGGGGTTACCCTCCAACTGCTGGATAGGGCGAACCTGCCTTGCTGATACTGGTCTTCTATCCAGTTTTTGAATGTGAAGCAGTCTTCAAGAGGATGTCCTATCGCTCGGTGATAGGAGCAATAGTCTGGGTGTGAGACCTCGCCTGCTTGCTCGGGGTGCTTGGACTCCGGAAGTGTTGTTCTCCGCCGAAAACCGGGAAGACGAACGTCTTGCCTGAATTTGGGGGCAGATGCTAATAGGTGCTATCCGTCCACCTCTCCGAAGATTCCAAGTTGATTTATGACACCATGTATCGAAGGTTTAAACGGATGCGGCCGATGTAGCAGACTTCGTCAGATTCCCCTCATTTGAGGGGGTTTTGATTGTGGGGACGCTCTTCCCTGTAGGCACAAGCCCCTGCAATTAATTACGCTACCGCATCGCGGTAACCACTTTCTCCTTCTCCAGATGGTCACTTCGTGTCGTGGATGTTTGTTTTGTTTTTGGTTGCCCGTGGATTGTATACGGAGACTAATTTATGTTGTCGCCCGTAGGGCGTGGACTAGTCCAAATCCGTATCTTCTTAGATTTAGGTTTGGGGGTTGGGTTTAAAGATACGTTAGTCTCATTTGAGACTAAGATCAACTTACACGTTAGTTAAGGATACGTTAATCTAATTTTAGACTAAGATCAACTTAACGGAATTGTTTAGATCCAACAAAAGAGCATTTGGACTCTATTGTTTAGTTTAGAGACATTGCGGTCGATTAGTTTAATGACATTACGGTCCATTGTTAGTTTAAAGACATCACGGTCGAGGTTAAGGACATCATAGTTCGTGTGTTTAAAGACCTCACAGTCAAGGTTAAGGACATCATAGTCCGTAAGTGTAAAGACCTCACAGTCAAGGTTAAGGACATCATAGTCCATGAGTTTAAGGACCCCACAGTCCGGTTTAGAGACGTCATAGTCTGTGAAGTGTGTGGTTGTCGGGACCCGTCACCTCTCTGAAGACGTTGAAGGATTACAAAGAAAAATATCAGAGGAGTGAAGTGATGTACCCTTGAACCAAAGTTGATTGGGAGATCTATAGTCCAATTTGGAACTAAGACCAATTAATTAGATTATGAGCACATTGGCTCAGTTAAATCTGAATTGAGGACTTATGGCCAACTTGGGCTAAGTCCAATTAGATTTGAAGTGTTGGCCCTTTATTGGACCATTAGACATTTATCTGGGTTCAGCCCCTCATCATTTAGCAATACTAAACAAGAGTTTGAGGGCTCTGATAACATTTTTGTCTTTGACTGAGCATTAAACATTGTGGTTCTAAGTTTTACACAATTTTGAGATTCAGTTGAAGGGGAGGCTTTTGCCTCTGGAAACTTAGCCAATTTGGCTTAAATTGGATTTTAAAATAGTGTTAAACACTAGAGGAAAACAGTGTTAAACACCGGAAATAAAACGCTCAAATTAGTGTTAAACACTAGAGAGGAAGGGGTCACGTGGGGACACGTGAGGGCACCCAAAGGTGGGGCCAGATCTCCTTTATTTTGTTCTCAGAACTGTAAATAAGTGTTAAACACTTTTTATTTTCATAGCCATCACGTGTGGGCACGTGATGGGTAATCATGCCTTGATTTATTAAAATGTTTATTAAGGGTCACGTGGGGACACGTGAGAGCGCCTAAAGCCAGCATTGCCTTTGCTTTTATTCTCTTTGTTTTTAGAGGTCATGTGGGAGCACGTGAGGCATTGCCTCAGGGCTAATTCCTTCTTATTTTGGAGAATCTTTTCAGGGGTCACGTGGGGACACGTGACCTTAGTTCTTTACATGCACGGAGATCTTTCAAGTCTCTTTATTTTTTAAGAATTAAATTCTCTGTAGGGTTAAACCCTAATTATGTTTTAGAGGAAATAAATTCCTATGTATGTGAAAGAATTAAATTCTTATATAGGGTTAAACCCTAGTTCTATCTTGGAGGAATTAAATTCCTATGAATTTTGGAGAATTGAATTCTCATATAGGGTTAAACCCTAGTTTTATCTTGGAAAATTAAATTCCTATAAATTTAGGAGAATTAAATTCTCATATAGGATTAAACCCTAGTTTTATCTTGGAGGAATTAAATTCCTATGAATTGAGAGAATTAAATTCTCTAAACTCAATCCTCCCTCTAAGTTTTGGATCTACATGGCAGAATCTCCCCGATGAGAATTAAATTCTCAACCTGTGGGAAGATTTGCTTCTGCAGATCTTCAACCAGAAGAAGAACTAAGTTCTTTTGCAGAAAAGTTAAACTCTTAGATTGAGAATTAAATTCTCTGTTTTGCTTTATGAAGTTTTGATCACTTTCCCCTTTCTCACCTAGGGTTTCTTTCTTGAGAATTAAATTATCCTTTATTTTCTCTCTGCTATTTGCCTTTAGAAAATTTCAAGATCCCAAAATTCTCCATTTTCCTCTCATTGGCTCCTATTTATAGGAGAAGGAAAAGAATCAATTTGTTTAGTAAATCTTTCATTGAAAGATTTTGTTTGTTTTTCGTAACTAATATGATCTTTTAGATCACTCAGTGAATTTTATTCACCATTGGATTTTTACTCCAAAAAAAATATTCTGTTTGTTATTTTTGGTGAAATTTAAGGAAATCTTTCCTTGTCTAAAATATTTCCATAAATTGGTGATTTTTAATCACCCTTAGATTTTTAATCTGACGGTCCCTCCATAATCCTTTTTTGTTTGGAAAGATTTAGAGAAATACTTTCCCAGTTAGAGTCTTTGATTTCCCTTAATTAGAATTTAATTCTACCAATTTATAAGGCTTTCAAAGCCTATCACGTGTTGGCACGTGACCCCTCCTCATTCAGAATTTTAATTTTGTCTTTTAACTGGGCTGAAGGACCATCACATGTCAGCACGTGATCCTTGGTCACGCGTGAGCACGTGATGCCCTATTGGGGTCTTTCTTTAGCCATTTTGTTTACCCTTTTGTTTGATTAGAATTTAATTCTATAAAGAGATCATGTGTCAGCACGTAACCCTTGGTCACGTGTGAACACGTGATACCTCATTGAGGTGTTTTCCTGATTTTTATCAGGGAACAAATGCCCCCACAGCGTTGCTCTCACGTGTCTGCACGTGATGCCCGGTCACGTGTGAGTGCCTCATAACTTTTGATCCCGGATGAATTATGAGGACCCTAATATATCAAATTGAAGGCTTTTTCGAGACGCTTTTGATACCATCAGAATTTAGCTATTTCTCATTCGGGAGTTTTTCAAAATGCAGCCCGGAAAATACTGGTTCGCATTTTCTTCCTTAGATTACACGTGCATAGCATATTTGCTCATAACTTTTGATCCCGGATGAATTATGAAGCCCATAATATATCAAATCGAAGGCTTTTTCGAGACGCTTTCGATACCATTAGAATTTAGCCTGGGCTCTTTTGCGAAGAAATGTTTTGGCGGGAACAAGTGTCAGCATCTGATGTTTTATAATATGATCAAATATCTTCCTTGTCTTGTCTTGGGGAAAAGAATATGCTCGACCCATCTTCTTTATAAGAGACGGATCTCTGCTGCTCAATTCTCAATCGCGTGGCTTCTTGGACCCGCTTTGCCGCCGTCGAACGCCTTTTCCGTTCTTTAGCTTGTTTTTACCTCTGCGTCGGGTCTTCTGTATGACGGGTTGACAACGAAGGCCATCATCATTCTCCGTATCCTGCTGAAGGAGGCGCTGCTTCTTGGCTTTCTCGTAAATGGCCATTTCGCGGCTATGATCATCCCGGACCTTTTGACCCACTTCCCTTATTAGCTTGTCCATCTGTTCTTCGAACGACGCACTTGGCATTCTCATGGCGGGACCTCGTTTTGGTTCAGGGTTAGCATCTTCCCACAGAGCATCTCTCTTCATCGAAGTCATATATGACATAGCAGCCATGGAATTGCTCCCGCTTCTTGGATCGGATATATCCAAGCCCGATCGCTTCCATTCTCCCGTTGGGCAATTTTCGCTGAGTTCCGGGGACGTTCCAGATCCTATTATAGAACTGAGCTTCTCGAGCAGTCTGTTTGAAGGGTACGCCTTGGCGCCTCAACAGCCTTTTTAATCATTCTGTGTAGTATCTGGGCAGACGGATGGGCTGGAGCCTGTCAAGCGTAGAATCGGCACCATGCCAAATTTCTTTCTCCACTTTGGTTTCTATGGATTGATAAAAGAGGATAGCCTTTTCATCTTTTCACCTGAGGGGGACGTAGAACGTCTGTAGTTCTTGCACACTGTAGGTATTAAGTGCGTCGAGCTCTTTGTAATGCTCTTGCGGAACCATGGCGATTTGCAAACTCCGATCATCGCCAGCAAAGGCTTGTATTGATGGCCGAACAGAAAATACCGCATTGACCTCATCTTCCGAGTCACTGCCAAAGACTAGCGTAGGGGTGGATGGTCCAGGCTTGTTGTATTGGGGCGGCCCTGAATAAACTATCTCTTCCTCCTCCTCGATATCACTCCCGAAGACCGGAATGGTGGTGATAGCTTTTTGCTTATTCTCCCGCTTATGGCACCTTTCTGTGTCTTCAAAGTCTGACATAAAGTATTTTGCACCTTCGTATTTTCGGACTTCATTCATAGAGAATGGGTTCGGCTCCCCAGTCACGGTATACTCGAGACCACCCTTGAAATACTTCATACACTGATGTTTTGTAGAAGGGATGGTGTTGTACTCGTGTAACCAAGGCCTGCCGAGCAAAGCATTATAACATGTCTTGGCGTCAATGACGTGAAATTTGATGTCCGTGATGAGTAGCCCAAAGCGTAACGTCAGTATCATAGACCCGAGCGTCCGTGACGACTGGGAGTCAAAACCGAAGATGGTGATCTTATCCCGAGCGAGGTGTTGAACGCTCATGCAGATTTCCTTCAACACTCTTATATTGAGGAGGTTAACGGAGGACCCATTGTCAACCAGGATTTTGCCTATCTTGATATCATGACAGTATCTGGAGACGTAAAGGGGACGGTTATGCTCGCACGTCCCGAGGAGGAGATCTTCATCACCGAAGGTGATATCGGCCATGTGCACTTCTTCTAACTCATCCTTCATCTTTTCTTCGCTAGAAAAGATTGAAATTGGTCAGGCTCTTGTAATGCCTTGATCAAAGAATCTCTCTCCTCCTTAGATAGCAGAAGGGCGTAGAGAATGCTTAGCTGTGAGGGGATCTTCCTCAGGTGTGCCAGAACGTTGTAATCCACCTTGTTTTTCTTGGGCGGGTCCTTAGCTGCTAGATCTTCGACGACTCGATCATCGAGGGCAATATCCTCAGGGATCTTTTCTTTCCCCTTATCCTTTATATTGGATCCCTTGTTTGCAGGTCCGAGATTCTTTTTAGGTAGCGTGCGATTGCGCAGCTGAATGTTCTCGCAGCTCTTCGGTTCTTCCTCTTTTCCTGAGGTGGATTCTTTGAAGAGAGGGCCGAAAGTCATTTCTTCTTCAGAATCGCTCCCGAAGGTGAGAACTTGCGATCCCCTCTTATCAACCATGTGACAGTTGCCGACAGCTCTTTTATGCTCATCAGTCGTGCTTCTCTGTTCCCGACGAGCCTTGCGCTTCATTCGCTGAACGTGTTGTCGGTGGGAAACATATCCTTGCCACCAATTTTTAAAGGCTATGCATTCTTCGGTAGGGTGTGCAATCCTCTGATGGTATAAGCAAAATTTAGGATGTATATCTGCTTCATCAAGATGTATATCTCCAGAATAATTTCCTCTGAAGGAGGGCAATTTCATTCCCATTGACAGGGCTCTGGCGAACATTTTCCTTGTCTTGAACTTGCTTTTATTTGCGGCGAATGTACTTTGATCTGGTAGGGGTGTTTCAACCCTTTCGTCCAGTCACCGGCGTTTGGCCTTTTCAAATATGGTCATCTCGCGCTCCTGATCAGGTTTTCTTTTCAGAAGAGTTTCGTTCAGGAATGCATCAATCATTTCATCTGATGGTCCTAGAAGTTTCGGCTCAGGATCTGCCTCCAGTTTCTCTGCGTCCAGAGCTTCTTCACCGTTTATTAACGAGTGAGAGATCACATAGCAGCTTGCCACATAATCCTCAGGTTCATCCGACGAGTCTTCTCCATTATCATCATCTCCGTCCTCAAGGACGTGGCTGAGAAATTCTTGGAGTGTGACGGGGGTCCCGCGCCTTCTGGTTATATTCTTCCAGCACGTCAATATGTTTTTGCAGGTCTGTGCGCTTATCATCAGGCTTCACAGGCTTTTTGGTCCTTTTCTTCTTCTTCGAAGACTTTGACGGCTGGGTGTGGGCGTTTTAACTATCATCGCCAATTTTTGGAGTTGGGCGCGGCTTCAGCATTCCCTTGATGACTTCGGATTCCAACGGACTTTTCCATTTGATCGCCGAACATGTTTGGAGATCCTTCAGCATTCTTTTGGTTTTGGTTGAAAGAGCGACCTCCATGGAGCTTCTTCTACAAAAGAGCACGATGCTCCCAGTGTGTCCCCCTTTTTAAGAGCGTGTGGTTGAGGCGGGCTTACTTTCCAATTCTCGGACAGTGCGAATTTGCCCTGTTGGTATTGGTCTTCAATCCAGCCTTTGAAGACGAAGCAATCTTCGATTGGATGGCCTATCGCTTGGTGATAGGGGCAATAATTGGGATTATTAGCCTCACCAGGTTGCAATGGGCGTTTTGGATCCGGAAAGTTGATAAGCCAATTGCGCACCGCCAGCTCGAACAATCTCCTTGTTTTGTCCCGGGGAAACGAATAGGGACGTTTCATTTTCTCATTAAAGAATCGTCGTTTCTCGTCTTGGCGATCAGTTAGTTTCAGACCACTGGGCTGCTGTTGAGCATTGGCGATGAAGGTCACTTTCCCTTTCCCTTTCCCTTTTTCATTTCGAGATTCCAGCTTCGAAGGAGAGGGTATGTAACTCATCCGATCCATTTGGGCTAGCTTGTCAATCAAGGCCTGAAAAGTAGTTGGCTTGAAGAACATCATGAATTGAGATATGGTCTCCTGAGGGTCGAGAGTACCCACGAACATGCCTACCGCAGGAGCCTCTTCGATGCGCTGTTCGCACTTCGACCATAGATTCCGCCACCGTATCGCGTACTGGACCCAAGTTTCGCCTGGCTTCACCCTGGCATTGATCAGTGTTGTGATTGGGGTACATTCGCCAGCGCTCGCAAAACACTGGGTGAATAGCAGTTCCATCTCTGCAAACGTCTTAACGGAGTCATTCGGGAGCTCGGAATACCACTCAAATGCCGTCTCTGACAAGCTGCTAACGAATTGGCGAAGCAGTAGCTTATCGTCACCTCCGGTGTTGCCGCACAGAGCCCTAAATTGAGCAACGTGCTGGTGTGGATTTCCTGTCCCCTTATATACATGGAATTTGGGGATCGTGTATCCCGGCAGGTACTTTATCTGGTCGTACCAACCCGGATAGGGTCTTCCAGTCTTAACAATTTGCCCAGCCGCTTCATTCGCTTGATGAACTCGTATCAGCTGAGCGATGTAATCATCCAGGGCAGCTTTTGAGATAGTCTCCTCTTTGGCTGCTGAACAAGCCGGAAGAAGGTTTAGCGTCTCCGCTCGGTCGTCTTCGAGGATAATCGGAGGATCTCCAGCTGGAGGATCTGGCTGTAACATCATCCCGACCATGTCTTGGAATAAGAACGTCATTCGTTTTATGTTGGCAGCTTGTTCCGCTGCATCTTTGTCCTTCTTTTCGAGGATTCTGCGAAGGAACTCAGCATCAGTTTCTTGTTCTTGACGTTGCTCTGATGGCGTTTTCGGGCTTTCTTTTGGCCCTGTGAGTATGGCCATCTGCGTCAACATTTCCTGGAGCTTCTGTTGTTGCTCCTGGGCCTTTGTACAGATCGCGTAAGCGGTCGATGACCTGTGGAGATACGGCTATCCTCTTTTCCGGTTGCCATATAGACGGTATGCACCACCATTCCCCTAGACTTAGGGCGTTTAGGCTCAGTGCCCTTGACATTTGTCGCAGACATGGGAATTTTCTCCGGCCTTCTCCTCTTGTGGGCGGTCGAAGTTGAGGGGGCCGTTGCAGTGGGCACCCAAGTAGCCGTCGCCTTCTGTGGCTTCACAGGGTGGTTCTCTTCTTGCCGAACCTTCATCTTTTCCTGTCGGCGGGAGTAGTCTTGATCAATCACCGAGTCTTGGACTTGACGCCAGACTTTGTAAATTTTAGAGGAAAGCCGCTGAGGGGGTTGTTCGAGATTCACCTTTGTAGCATTCTCCATTGGTGGAGGAGATATTTTCATAACAGCGGTCGGAGAGTTCTTACATACCATATTAAGTAGTTCAAAACTATTCCCAGTTGGAACAGCAACGTCAACTTCCACAGTTGGAGTTGGCGGAGTCAGTCCAGAGGGTGAATTGCCCCCAGCTTTCCTCACTCGGCGCCAGTGGCGACGTCGAGCATGTCATGCGGCCGGGATCACCTCCGCTGTTGGATGAGGTTCTTCATGCCCCCTGTTCTGATGAGAGTCTGCTGTTGGCACCAGCCTGTTAAAGACAGATGCTCGCTGAGAGGGGGTAGTCAGTCTTGCAAAGGCCGACTTTCGAACAGGGGAAACAGCCTTCATGACTTCACGTGGAGTAGGAGCTGAAACGGCCAGTCTTTTGAAGACCGATCCCTTAGCAGGAGAAGCCGCCTTGGTAACTTCAGGAGTAGGAATGGCTATCCGCTTCAGGATAACGCCTTTTGGTATTGCGGGCTTCTTCACGGGCCCATTGGAGCTTTGGCCCAGTCTGCTGAAAACTGAGGCGCTTGGTTTGGACATCCCGTTGAGAGGGGCCGCAGTAGTGGTAAGCCGATCAAAGACCGACTTCTTCTGAGCTTCTTGCAATAGTACAAGGGCGTTGAAGCTCATCGGTGGGAGCATGGTCCCGAAGAATAGCCCAGTGGTGGCTTGGGTCACTTGTTCCACCGGCATTGTCAAAAGGGAGGCCGCTTAGGGCCCGTAAGTCACTCCTCCGGATAGGACGGAATGAAAGTTGTTGTTGCAGCTGGAACAATTATAGTCCATTGATGTTCTTTTCCTGCACAGGAGCAAAACTAAATATTAGTACCTCGAACCCAAGGGCAACCATATTACACCGCGATTCGTTTCGCGAACACGACACACGAAGTGTGGAGTGGAAAGAGGAAAAGGTCCCACCGGGCATGCCAGAATTTGTTCTCCGCCGAACACAGAGACGCGACCATGTAGGTCCGTCTTGCCTAAATTTCAAGGGCAGATGCTATTTGGTGCTATCCGTCCACTTCTCCGAAGATGCCAAATTGATTTATGACACCGTGTATCGAAGGTTTGGATGGATGCGACCGATGTAGCAGACTTCGTCAGATTCTCCTTCGTTGAGGGGTTTTTTTTATTGTAGAGACGCTCTTCCCTGCAGGCGCAAGCCCCTGCGGTTAATTACGCTACCGCATCGCGGTAACCACTTTCTCCTTCTCCAGATGGTCACTTCGTGTCGTGGGTGTTTGTTTTGTTTTTGGTTGCCCGTGGATTGTATACGGAGACTAATTTATGTTGTCGCCCGTAGGGCGTGGATTAGTCCAAATCCGTATCTTCTTAGATTTGGGTTTGGGGTTGGGTTTAAGGATACGTTAGTCTCATTTGAGACTAAGATCAACTTAAACGTTTGTTAAGGATACGTTAGTTTAATTTTAGACTAAGATCAATTTAACGGTTTGCTAAGGATACGTTAGTCTAATTTAGATTAAGATCAACTTAACAGGATCATTTAGATCCAACAAAAGAGCATTTGGGCTCTATTGTTTAGTTTAGGGACTTTATGGTCCATAATTAGTTTAAGGACATTACAGTCCAAGGTTAAAGACATCATAGTCCATGGGCTTAAGGACCCCACAGTCCGAGGTTAAGGACATCATAGTCCATGAGTTTAAGGACCCCACAGTCCAAGGTTAAGGACATTATAGTCCATGGGTTTAAGGACCCCACAGTCCAAGGTTAAGGACATCATAATCCATGGGTTTAAGGACCCCACAGTCCAGTTTAAAGACGTCATAGTTATAGAATGTATGGTTGTCGGGACCCGTCACCTCTCTGAAGACGTTGAAAGATTATAACGACAAATATCATAGGAGTGAAAAGATGTACCCTTGAACCAATTTTGGTTGGGAGATCTGTAGTCCAATTAGGACTAAGATCTGAGATTTATGAGCATATGGGCTCAGTTAATCTGAATGAGGGGTTTATGGCCAACTTGGGCTCGGCCCACTCAGTTAAAATGTTAAACATTTGACAATGCTGGGCATTGATTTGAATTCTGACAATATTTTTGTCTTTTATTGAATGCTGAGCACTCATCATAGCTCTAGGGCTTTATTTTAAAGAACATTTTATGTTCTATCAGCGCACACGTGAGAAACACGTGGCGCGCTTGGCGCTAGCGCCCGTCAATGAGCGCAGTGCGCTATATTTGGAGCGCTACAGCGCTTTGCGCTAGATGTGGAGCGCTGAGGTGTTTCTGTTAAATAGCGCACACGTGAGGAGCATATGGCGCGCTTGGCGCTAGCGCCAGTTTTGAGCGCAGAGCGCTATATTTGGAGTGCTAAGGCTTTTTAAAATTAAGAGCGCCAAGACTCTGGAGCGCTTTGCGCTAGATGTGGAGCGCTGAAGATCTTTTAGATTAAGAGCGCCAAAGCTCTGCAGCGCTTTGCGCTAGATGTGGAGCGCTAAGGCTCTGCAGTGCTTTGCGCTAGCTGTGGAGCGCTGAAGCTCTTTTTGATTAAGTGCGCCAAGGCTCTGCAGCGCTTTGCGCTAGATGTGGAGCGCTGAAGCTCTTTTAAATTAGGAGCGCTAAGGGTCTTCTTTTATGCAACTTAGATCATTTTTGCGCTCTGAGAATTAAATTCTCTTTTTATAAGAGATTTTGTCTCAAGGTTCTAAGAACAGAGTTCTTATTTCATAGGAGATGTTTCAATCTCTTATTTTGATAAAAGGCTTTGCCTTTATGGATCTGTGATCCTAAGAGAACTGAATTATTCCTCTCCCCCCCTTTATAATGAGATGTTCATGATCTCTGAAAAACAATTTGTCTTATAGATCTATGATCTGTGAGAAGAATTATGTTCTTCTTCTTATATTTTTATGATGAGATCCTTTGATCTCTTTGTGAAAGACCTTGGTCTTATAGATCTATGATCTTAAAGAAAGAAGTGAATTCTTCTTTTGATATGAGACGATTTCGTGTTTCTGTTCTTTTTACCTTGAAGAGAATTTTCTTCTTCTACCGAGAGTTTGCTCTTCTTTCTGAGATTTCTCCAAGTTTATGGGGGGTTCATCTCTATGTTTTTCTATATCTGAGAATTGAAGTCTTGGGGCCTTTATATAGGACGAGCTGATTTGTTCAATTGGTTAAGGAGATCTTTTCTCCAATTGATTTGGGGATTTTCCTATCGTTGGATCTTTGATCCAAGGGCTTCTGATTTACAGAAGTCAATCTTCTTGTTTTTAACAAGATTGGGAAATCTTCCCCCATACAGAATTTATTCTGTATTTTAGTGATTTTTAATCACCATTGGATCATTGATCCGACGGTGCTATGATTTACAGAGCACAATCTTTTTGTTTGAAAAGATTTTGATGAATCTTTACTTAACAAAATTTTATTCTGATCAATTAATAACTTTTAATCATGTTCGTTGGATTTTTGATCCAACGGTTGGGAACGTTTAGTTCCAGCGCTAGCGCTCCCGTGCTTTGCACATGGTGCGCTGCTTAGAATGTAGCGCACTTAGAGCTAGCGCTTACGTGCTTTGCACGTAGTGCGCTGCTTAGAGTGCAGCGCTCTTACCGCTAGCGCTTCCGTGCTTTGCACGTAGTGCGCTGCTTAGAGTGCAGCACACTTAGCGCTAGCGCTTACGTGCTTTGCATGTAGTGCGCTGCTTAGAGTGCAGCGCTCTTAGCGCTAGTGCTTACGTGCTTTGCACGTAGTGCGCTGCTTAGAGTGCAGCGCTCTTAGCGCTAGCGCTCATGTGCTTTGCACGTGAGCATTGCCTCAGAGTCTTTGACTCTCTCAGCGCTGGCGCTACTATGAAGCGCTGCTTCATTTCAAAATTTGAAATTTTGAACAGAGCTTTGCTCTGATTGCGGGAAACTGGTAGCTCTATCTCCAAAGGGAGTACTGCTTCAGCACCGAATACCAATGCATACGGCGTTGTGCTCGTAGCCGTTTTGAACGTGGTCCGATACACCCAGAGAGATTCATGCAGTCTCTCATGCCAGTCCTTCTTATTTTTGGACACGTCTTCTTCATGATCTTCGTCATGGTTTTGTTAAAAGCCTCAGCCAAACCGTTAGCTCGGGGATTATAGACCGAAGAGTATCTCCGGTCTATATTATGCTGCTGCGCGAAGCGGCTGATTCTGTGACTTCTGTAGGCTGGCCCGTTATCAAACAATCCGTCGCGGAGTGCTGAACCGATAGATGATGTGTGTCTTGAAGAAATGGAGAATATTCCCCGTCTTCACTTCTCTCAGCGGTACTACTTCTGCCCACTTAGAGAAGTAATCGATTGTCGCCAATATGAACCGATGTTCTCTGGATGATGCTGGTTCGATGGCCCCGATTATGTCAGTTCCCCACATTTTGAACGGCAAGATAGCCACCTTTGGGTGTAGCGGATTTTGATGCTGGTGGATGAAGTCCCCATGAATTTGGCACGAGTGGCACTGCTTCACGTATTCGAGGCAGTCCTGAATCATCGTGGGCCAATAGAAGCCCATTATTTTGATCTTCAGCTTCATCTTTGGACCAGCTTGATGAGAACCGCAGAGTTCATCGTGAGTTTCTTAGATGACTCTCTTTTCTTCTTCCGGTCCCAGGCATCTCAGCCATAAAGAGTCGAACGATCTCCTATACAGCGTGTCATTCACGAAGGCGAAAGACAGAGCTCGTTTGAGCTGATGTCTTGAGGATGCATCTTCAGGTGTTCGACGGGATTTGAAGTAGTCTATAAAGACCTCTCTCCAATCCTTAGCCTTTTCCTGGTCTTCTATTTGGAAGGTCGTTTGCTTGGTCGCTTTCTCTTCTTCGGATGACTCTGGAGATATTTTTGCTGGTGCAAGAACCCGACGGCTTTGCACAACGATCCTCACATCATCGAGGTTTTCGTCAGCTAATTCTTTAGCGAGTTTGGCTAACGCATCCGCTTTGCTATTTTCCGCACGCGGTATGCTTTCCAGGGCATTGGCAGGGATTTGAGTCAGCAATTGTTGTACTCTCTCGCCGTACTTCACCAACTCTAGTTTGCACGTTTGATAGTCGTCGTTTACTTGGCTAACGACCAGTTGGGAGTCTCCGTATATGAGGAGGTTTTTGATTCCCATGTCGACAGTGATCTCAAGACCTGCTATCAAAGCTTTATATTCGACTTCATTGTTCATCCTCGGCTCTGTTACGGAGAAGGCAAATCGCATTATCCCTCCTTATGGAGTCACGAAGATAAGGCCTACCCCCGATTTGATTATAGGGGTGTTGTGTTGTCCCTTCTTCATGGAAGATGCTCCGTCGAAATAGAGTTCCCATCGGGTATCACTCCCTCCTTTCTCTCTGTCGATTGTGTCGAACGCGTACTCGTCTGGCAGTTCGCAATTCAGGGGCGAATCGGTAGGTATCGGGTGCTCAGCGAGGAAGTCGGCGATAGCCTGGCCTTTCACTGCCTTGAGGGGTCGGTATCTTATCGAAAACTCCATCAAGAGGAGGGCCCATTTAGCGAGCCATCCCGTTAGTATGGCTCTTGACATCAAATATTTGAGAGGATCCACTTTTGATATGAAGTGGACCTCATGCGCCAACGCATAGTGTCTGAGCTTCGTTATCGTAAAGATTAACGCCAGACAGTGTTTTTCGATGGGGGGGTAGTTGTTTTCTGCCCCCAGGAGAACTCGACTCAGATAGTAGAGGGCCCTCTCTTTCTCTTGGTCGTTCTCCTGAGCCCATAGCGCGCCTAAAGAACCTTCAAGGGTTGTTGTATACAGGATGAGGGGTTTTCCCTTGACCGGAGCGGTCAGCACCGGCGGATTCTGCAGGTATTGCTTGATTTCGTCCAGTGCGCTTTGGCATTTGCGATCCCAGACGAACGGAGTCCCCTTCTTCATTAGATGACCGTAGGGGCGGCATTTGCCGGAGAGATTGGCTATGAACCGCCGGATATATGCAAGCTTTCCTTGGAGAGACCGCAGTTGCTTGAGATTTCTTGGCGAAGGCATTTCCATGATCGCCTTGATCTTTGACGGGTCTATCTCGATGCCCCGATGTCGTACGATGAATCCTAGGAATTTACCTGAGGAGACTCCGAACGCGCATTTGAGAGGGTTCATCTTCAAGTTGTATTTCCGTAGGCGCTGAAACACGATTTTCAGATGCTCCCAATATTCCTCGTACGATTTGCTTTTAATCACGAGGTCGTCGATATAGCATTCGACGATTTCATGTATGAGGTCATCGAAAATCTTTGTCATGGCCCTCTGATAGGTGGCGCCGGCATTCTTCGGACCGGAAGGCATCACTTTGTAGAAGAATATGCCCAGAAGAGTCCAGAAAGCGGTATGCTTCTGGTCCTCGGGATGCATCTTTATCTGATTGTACCATGATGACCCGTCTATGAAGGAGAAGACTTCGTGAGTAGACGCGTTATCTATCATCAGCTCGGTAACCGGTACGGGAAAGTCATCCTTCGGGCAAGCTTTGTTGAGGTCCCGAAAGTCTACGCAGATGCGCACTGTCCCATTTTTCTTCATCACTGGACGATGTTGGCGATCCAATCAAGGTATTGAACCTCTTGGATGAAGCCGGAGTTGATTAGCTTCTTGACCTCGGCATTGATGCTCATTTCAAGTTCGAGCCGCATTATTCTCGGTGCTTGTTTGATTGGCTTGACGTCCGGAGATATCGCCAATTTATGCACGTCTATTTCTGGATCTAGTCCCGGCATCTCGTAGTAGTTCCATACGAAGCAGTCTTTATACTGTATAAGCACATCTTTTAACGTGGCCACCTGTTCTTTAGATAGCAGCTCGCTGACGAATGTCGGCCGTGGGTCATTTGTCGTCCCCAAGTCGATTTTTTTCAGGTTGTCCGCAGTAGTGTGTATTCCATCTTCCAATTCTTTTGACGCCGGTGGAAATTCCGAGATCACCTCGCCTTCGTCCTCATTTTCGAAGCACCAGGAGAGGTCGTCGATGTTCTCGGGCACTCCTTCTCCTGACAGCGTTATCGCGTGGCAAGTACGAGATCGTTTCCAGGACTGATGTTGGTCTAGTTTTACCCTCGCCACATGCGTTGCCTTTGGCATATGTTTTTGCGATGGGGCCACCTTCCAATTGTCGGATAGAGCGAACCTGCCGAGTTGATACTGGTCTTCTACCAAGTTTTTTAATATGAAGCAGTCTTCGAGAGGATGTCCTATCGCTCGGTGATAGGAGCAATAATCCAGGTGAGAGACCTCGTATGCTTGTTCGGGGTGTTTAGGCCCCGGGAACGTAATCATTTGATGTTTCATGACAAGATCGAATATCTTCCTTGTCTTGTCTTAGGGAAAGGAATATGCTCGACCCATCTTCTTTATAAGAGACGGATCCCGGCTTCTCAATTCTCGATCGCGTGGCTTCTTAGACCCGCTTTGCTGCTGTCGAACGTTTTTTCCGTTCTTCAGTTTGTTTTTGCCTCCGCGTCGGGTCTTCCGTATGACAGGTTGGCGACGAAGGGCATCGTCATTCTCCGTAGCCTGCTAAAGGAGGCGCTGCGTCCTGGCTTTCTTATAAATGGCCATTTCGTGGTTGTGGTCGTCCCGGACCTTTTGACCCGCTTCCTTTATTAGCTTGTCCATCTGTTCTTCAAACGATGGACTCGACATTTTTATGGCAGGACCGTATTCTGGTTCAACATCAGCGTCTTTTAAAAGGGCATCTTCTTCTTCATCGAAGTCATGTATAACGTAGCAGCCATGGAATCGCTCCCGTTTCTTGGATTGAACATACCCAAACTCGATCGTTTCCATTCTTCCGTTGGGTAATTTTCGCTGAGTTCCGGGGATGTCCCAGATCCTGTTGTAGAACTGAGCTTTTCGAGCAGTTTGTTTAAAAGGTACGCCTTGGCGCCTCAACAGCCTTTTTAATCCTTCTGTGTAGTATCTGGGCAGACGAATGGGCTGGATCTTGTCAAGCGTAGAGTCGGCACCATGCCAGATTTCTTTCTCCACTTTGGTTTTCGCGGATTGATAAAAGAGGATTGCCTTTTCATCTTTTCGCCTGGGAGGGACGTAGAACGTCTGCAGTTCTTGCACACTATAGGTATCAAGTGCGTTGAGTTCTTTGTAATGCTTTTGCGAAACCATAGCGATTTGCAAACTCTGTTCATCGCCAGTGAAGGCTCGTATTGATGGATGGGCAGAAAATACTGCATGGACCTCATCTTCAGAGTTGCTGCCGAAGATTAACATAGGGGTAGACGGTCCGGGCTTGTTGTATTGGAGCAGCCCTGAATATACTATCTCCTCCTCCTCGGTATCGCTCCCAAAGACCGGAATAGTGTTGATAGCTTTCTGCTTATTCTCCGACTTATGGCATCTCTCCGTGTCTTCAAAGTATGGTAAGAAATACTTTGCATCTTCGTACTTTCGGACTTCATTCACGGAGAATGGGTTCAGCTCCCCTGTCACGGTATACTCGAGACCATCTTTGAAGTACTTCATACACTGATGTTGTGTAGATGGGATGATGTTGTACTCATGTAACCAAAGCCTGCCAAGAAAAGCATTGTAGCAAGTTTTGGCGTCAATGACATGAAATTTGATGTCAGTGACGAGCAGCCCAAAGCGTAACGTCGGTATCACAGACCCGAGCGTCCGTGATGACTGGGAGTCGAACCCGGAGATGGTAATTTTATCCCGAGCGAGGTGCTGGACATTCATGCAGATTTCTTTTAGCACCCTCACATTTAGGAGATTGAAAGAGGAGGACCCGTTGTCAACTAGAATCTTCCCTATCTTGATGTCATGGCAGTATCCGGTGACATACAAGGGACGGTTGTGCTCACATGTCCCGAGGAGGAGATCTTCATCGCCGAAAGTGATATCAGCCGTATGCACTTATTCTAGCTCGTCCTTCATCTTTTCTTCGGCAAGGAAAGCTTGGAACTGCTCTGGCTCTCCTAGTGCCTTGATCAAACAACCTCTCGCCTCTTTAGATAGCAGAAGGGCATCGAGAATGCTTAGCTGCGAGGGTATCTTCCTCAGGTGTGCCAGAACGTTGTAATCCACCTTGTTTTTCTTGGGCGGGTCCCTGGCTGTCAGCTTTTCGACGACTTGATCATCGAAGGAGATATCCTCAAGGACTTTTTCCTTCCCCTTGTCTTTTTTTTTTTTGACCCTTTGTTTGTGGGTCCGAGATTCTTTTCGGGCAACGTGCGATTACGAAGCTGAATATTCTCGCAGGTCTTCATCTCTTCTATTTTGGAGATGGATTCCTTGAAGAGAGGGCCAGGGGCTATTTCTTCATCAGAATCACTCCCGAAGGTGAGAACTTGCGATCCCCCGGAATCATCTATGTGACAATCGCCAGCAGTTCTTATGCGTTCATCTGTCGTGCTCTTCTGCTCTCGACGAGTTTTGCGCTTCATCCACTTGAAATGTTGCCGATAAGCAACGTATCCCTGCCACCAATTTTTAAAGGCCATGCATTCCTCGGTAGGGTGGTTGATCCTCCGATGGTATAAGCAGTAGTTTGGATGTGCATCTAGTTCGTCGGGGAACGTATTTTCTGAAGTGTCTTCTTTGAAAGGTGGCAACTTCATTTCCATCGACAGGGATTTAGTGAATTGCTTCCTTGTCTTAAACCTGCTTTTGCTGGCGGCAGAAGTGCTTCTATCCGGTTGGGGCTCTATGGCTTCTCAATACCGAAGCTTCTTCAACGTGACGCCGACGTTTGGCCCTTTCATATATGGTTGTTTCACGCTCTCGGTCAGATTTGCTTTTCTGAAGAGCTTCACTCAGCAGTCTGTCAATCAATTCGTCCGATGGCTCTAGGGATTTTGATTCCGGTTCTGGATCTGCACCCAGTTTCTCTGCATCAGGAGCTTCTTTGCCATTTATTGATGAGTGAGAGATCATGTGGCAGCTTGCAATATAGTCCTCGGGCTCTTCTGAAGAATTATCTCCTTCATCAGCGTCATCGGCTTCATTTTCAAGAACATACTTAAAGAATTCGTCCAACGTGATTGGGGTCCATGCTTTCTGGTTATATTCTTCCAGTGCATCGATGTATTTCTACGGACCTGTACGGCTGTCTTCGGGTTGGACGGGCTTCTTGGCCTTCTTCTTTTTCTTTAAAGACTTTAGGCTTGACCTGAATGTTTTGTCCACCTTCACCAATTTTCAACGTTGGGCACGGCTTTGGCATCCCCTCAATAATCTCGGGCTCCAGCGGGCTCTTCCACCTAATCGGCGGACATGCTTGGAGATCTTTCAGCATTCTTTTAGTTTTTGTCGAAAAAACGACTTCCCATAGAGCATCTTCTATAAATGAGCATGATGCCCCTAGCGTGTCCATCTTTTTCGGAGCGTATGGTTGGGGCGGGTTTACTTTCCAATTCTCGGACAGTGTGAATTTACCCTATTGGTATTGGTCCTCAATCCAGCCTTTGAAAATGAAGCAATCTTCAATTGAATGGCCTACTGCTCGGTGGTAGGGGCAGTAATTAGAATTGTTGGCGTCGCCCGGCTGTAGTGGACGTCTTGGATCTGACAGATTGATGTGCCTATTAAGCACCGCTAGTTCGAATATTCTCTTCGTTTTATCCCGGGGAAACGAATAAGGGCGTTTTAGCTTTTCGTTGAAGAATCGTTGTTTATCGTTTTGGCGATCAGCTGGTTTTGGACCACTGGGCTGCTGTTGAGCGTTGGCGATAAAGGTCGCTTTCCCTTTGCCTTTTTCATTTCGAGGCTCCATTTTCGAGGAAGACGGTCTATGGCCCATTTGATCCATTTGGGCCAACTTGTCAATCAAGGCCTGGAAGGTAGTCGGCTTGAAAAACATCATGAACTGGGATATGGTCACCTGTGGATCGAGGGTACCCATGAACATGCCTGCTGCAGGAGCCTCTTCTATGCACTGTTTGCACTTCGACCATAGCTTCCGCCACCATATCGCGTACTGAACCCATGTTTCGCCTGGCTTCACCCTGGCGTTAATTAGTGCGGTGATCGGGGTGCGCTCGCTAGCGCTTGCGAATCTTTGTGTAAACAGTAGCTCCATTTCTGTAAATGTCTTGATAGAGTCATTCGGGAGCTCGAAATACCACTCGAATGCTGTCTCTGACAAGCTGCCAACGAATTGGCGAAGCAATAGCTTATCGTCACCTCCAGTGTTGCCGCACAGAGCCCTGAACTGAGCGACATGTTGATGGGGATTGCATGTCCCCTTGTATACATAGAACTTAGGGATCGTATATCCTGGCGGGTACTTTATTTGATCGTACCAACCCGGATAGGGTCGTCCAGTCTTAACGATTTGGCTGGCCGCTTCGCTCATCTGATAAGCTCGTATCTGTTGACCTATATAGTCGTCAAGGGCGGCTTTAGAGATGGTCTCTTCCTTGGCTGCTGATAGAGCTGGAAGAGGGTTCGATGTCTCCCCCCTGTCGTCTTCAAGGATTAGTGGAGGGTCTTCAGCTGGAGGATCCGGCTTGATCATCATTTCGACCATATCTTGGAATAAAAGCGTCATTTGTTTTATGTTGGCCGCTTGTTCCACGACCTCTTTGTCTTTCTTCTCGAGGATTCTGCGGAGGAACTCGGCATCAATTTCTTGTTCTTGACGTTGCTCCGACGAAGTCTCCGGGCTTTCTTTTCGCCTAGTGAGTGCGGCCATCTGTGTCAACATCTCCTGGAGCTTTTGTTGCTGCTCCTGAGTTTTCGTCACAGACCGTGTGAGTGGTCGATGACCCGTAGAAGCACGGCTTTCTTCTTTTCCGGAATCCATATAAACAGTATGCACTACCATACCCCCAGAATTGGGCCGTTTGGATTCAATGCCCATGCGATTCGACGCAGACGCAGGGATCTTCTTCGGCCTTCTCCTTTTGTGGGCAGTTGAAGCTGAGGGGGCCGTTGCATCGGGCACCCAAGTAGACGACACCTTTTGTGACACGACAGGGTGGTCCTTCTCTTGCCGAACCTTCATTTTCTTCGGTTGGCAGGAGTAGTCTTGGTTAATCACAGAGTCTTGGACCCTTCGCCAGACCCTATGAATTTTGGAGGACAGCCGCTGAGGGGGCTGCTCCGGCTTTGCCTTTGTAGCGTTCTCCACAGGTGGAGGAGATCTTTTCAACACAGCAGTCGGAGAGTTTTTGCACACCCTCCTAAGTGGTTCAAAGTTGTCCCCAGTTGGAACAACAGCATCAATTTCCATCATTGGAGCTGGCGGAGTCAGTCCAGAAGGGGAGCTGCCCCCAGCTTTCCTCACTCGGCACCAGTGGAGACGTCGTGTGTATCTTGTAGATGGGACCACCTTCGTTGTTGGGGTAGCTGCATCATGCTTCATGCTTTGATGAGAAACTGCTTGGTGTCAGCCTGTCAAAGACTGACGTCCGTTGGGAGGGGATGGCCAACCTGTCGAAGGCAGACTTTCGAACAGGAGAAGCAGCCTTGGTGACTTCTCCTGGAGCGGAAGTTGGAACAGCCAGTCTTGTAAAGACCGACCCCTTAATAGGAGAAGTCTCTCTGATGACTTCATTTACTGGAGCAGGGATGGCTATCCGTTTCGGGATAACCCCTTCAGGTATTGCGGGCTTCTTCATGGGCCCGTTGGAGCTTTGGCCTAGTCTATTAAAGACCGAGGCGTTGGATTTGGGCGACCCGTTGAGAGGGGCCACGGTAGTTGCAAGCCGATCAAAGATCGACTTCTTCGAAGCTTCTTGCGACGACGGTGGGGCGTTGAAGCTCATTGGTGGAAGCATGGTCCCAAAGAATGGCCCAGTGGTGGCCTGCGTCATCTGTTCCACTGGCATCGCGAAAATGGAGGCCACTTGAGGCCCATAGGTCACTCCTCCTGCGAGGACGGAGCGGGAGTTGTTGCAATTGTTGCAGCTGGAGCAGTTAGAAGCCATTGATCTTCTTTTTTTGCACGGAGCAAAACACCAAATCTTGGTACCTCGAATCCATGGGCAACCACATTAAACCGCGATTCGTTCGCAAACACGACAAACGAAGTGTGGAATGGAAAGAGGAAAAGGTCCCACCGGGCGTGCCAGAATCTATTCTCCGCCGAAAGACGGGAAGACAAACGTCTTGCCTGAATTTGGGGGCAGATACTATTTGGTTTTATCCGTCCACCTCTCCGAAGATGCCAAGTTAATTTATGGCACCGTGTATCGAAGGTTTAGACGAATGCAGCCGATGTAGCAGACTTCGTCAGATTCCCTGCAGGCGCAAGCCCCTGCAGTTAATTACGTTACCGCATTGCGGTAACCACTTTCTCCAGCTCCAGAAGGTCACTTCGTATCGTGTGTGTTTGTTTTATTTTTGGTTGCCCGTGGATTGTATACGGAGACTAATTTATGTTGTCGCCCGTAGGGCGGGGATTAGTCCAAATCCGTATTTTCTTAGATTTGGGTTTGGATTGGTTTAAGGACTGTTAGTTTTGTTTTGGACTAAGGTAAACTCAAGAGTTTTTTGAAGATTCGTTAGTCTAATTTTAGACTAAGATCTACTCAATAGGATTTTGGGATCATTTAGATCCAACGAAAGAGTATTTGGACTCTATTGTTTTAGTTTAGGGACGTTGCGATCCATAAGTTTAAGGACATCATAGTCCATGGAGTTTAAGGACATCATAGCCCATAGTTTAAAGACGTCACAGTCTATAGAGTTTAGTTTAGGGACGTTGTGTTCCATAAGTTTAAGGACATCATAGTCCATAGTTTAAAGACGTCATAGTCTATAAAATTTAGTTTAGGGACGTTGCGGTCCATAGTCAGTTTAGGGACATTACGGTTCATAGTTAGTTTTAGGACGTTGCGGTCCGTAGAGTGTCTGGTTGTTGGGACCCACCACCTCTCTGAAGACGTTGAAGAATTACAACGACACATATCAGATGTGTGAAGAGATATACCTTTGAACCAATGTTGGTTGGGAGATCTATAGTCAAGTTTGGGACCAAGACCAACTGTGAGCACGTGGGCTTGTTTAATCTGAATTGGGGACTTATGGCCAACTTGGGCTCAGCCCACTCAGTTTGGAATAAAATGTTGAACTTTTGTTTGTACTCATTCCTTTTTTATCCAACAATGATGAGCATTGATTTGGGTTCTGACACCCCTTTTTCTTTTGTCTTTTACTAAGTGTTGAACACTTTTCTATGACGCTGGGCTTTATTTAAAGAACACTTTGTGTTCCTTCGGCGCACGCGTGAGCAGCACGTAGAGCGCTTGGCGCTGAGCACCAGACTTAAAGCGCTAGGGCGCTTCTTTTGAAATAGCGCACACGTGAGGAGCACGTGGTGCGCTTAGCGCTAAGCGCCAAATTTGGAGCGCTGGAACACTAAAGCGCTTCTTATAAAATAGCGCTTGGAGCGCTGGGCGCTGAGCGCCAAACTTGGAGCGCTGAGGCACTCCTTTTAACATAGCGCTTGGAGCGCTGGGCGCTGAGCATCAAACTTGGAGCGCTGAGGTGCTCCTTTTATCATAGCGCTTGGAGCGCTGGGCGCTGAGCACCAAACTTGTAGCACTGAGACGCTCCTTCTTAATTTGAAGTGCTAAGGCTCTTCTTTGTTAGTTCTGATTAAGTTTGTGCTCTGAGAATTAAATTCTCGTTCATAAGAGACTTTGTCTCATAAATCTAAGAACTAAGGTCTTCTCCTTTTGATGAGATGCTATGATCTCTTTATTTTTTGTGAAAAACCTAGTCTTATCGATCTGTGATCTATATAAAGAACTGAGTTCTTATGATGTGAGAATTGAACTCTCAAAATTCAGGAGATGTTATGATCTCTCTTCTTTACCTTGAAGAAAATTTCTTCTTCCGAGAGCTTACTCTTCTCTTTGAAATTTCTTAAAGTTTGTGGGGGGTTCCTCCTGTGCAAGACTTGAAGTCTTGGGTCCTTTATATAGGGGAGGCTGATTTGTTGAATCTGTTAAGAAAATCTCTCCTCTGATTGATTTGGGAATGTTTCCCATCGTTGGATCTTTGATCCTAGGACTTCTGTTTTACAGAAGATATCTTTCTTGTTATTAACAAGATTAGGAAAGTATTTTCCTATACAGAGATTGTTCTGTATCTTGGTGATTTTTAATCACCATTGGATCTTTGATCCAACGGTGCTCTGATTTACAGAGCACAATCTTTCTTGTTTGGAAAGATTCTGAAGAGTATTTCCTTAACAGAATTCTATTCTGGTAATTTGATGATTTATCATCTTCGTTGGATCTTTGATCCAACAGTGGAGAACATTTAATTCTAGCGTTTGGCGTTCTCGTGCCTTGCACGTGAGCGCTGCTTCAGAGTCATTGACTCTTAGCGTTCGCGCACTTGGCGCTAGCGCTCTCGTGCTTTGCACGTGAGCGCTGCCTCAGAGTCTTTGACTCTTAGCGTTGGTGCTCTCGTGCTTTGTACATGAGCGCTGCTCAGAGTCTTTGACTCTTAGCGCTGGCGCTCTTGGCGCGAGCGCTCTCGTGCTTTGCACGTGAGCGCTGCCTCAGAGTCTTTGACTCTTAGCGCTGCTTCATTTCAAATTTCAAATTTTGAACAGAGCTTTGCTCTGATTGGGGGAAACACCCCCGCGATGTATTGATTGTATTGCTTGTATTGTATTGTTTCGTAAATTGTATAGATGGATGACTTGCGAAACCATGATATCAGTAATGGAACGGATATAATGGAAGAACATGTAAATGGAATATATCCATGGTTCGGTTCAGTCAATACATATTGATATAGATTGAATAGATAGATTCATATTGAATCATGTTGTATTGTAGTTTGTACTTAAATCACATTCAAGTCAGATTGATTAGATTGAGACTCGGTCCGAGTCAGACACTTTTAAAAGAACTTGAAATCCTGATTGTTTTGGTGGTATTGGTAACTGCTGCACATGGACGGCAGGATTTGTGTCTTTTTCCAAGACAATTACCGTATTGATAACACCGTTTGTTAAGTTGTCTATCTTAAATAGGCAAGCACCCATATCTCCGGCTCCCTGAGGCTCAAGAGACCGGTCCCGCTTAAACCTATATTTACTAGGGTCCTTATTGTAATTTAGTATAACTTAAGAGGGTTTTATGTAAAATAGTTTTGGTATACTTTCAAAATATACCTCAAGTATTAATTATCGTCTTTAGAGTTTTCATAGATATTTCTTTTATTCAATGTGAAATTTCTAGTGAACATGACCTAGTTTTTAAAGTATAAGGTATTTATTTGAAATATTGGAATTGTATGGTATTTTCTTATAAATGGGATATTTTATTTGAATTTTGGAAATGTGGAATATTATAAATATTAAAAATAGATATTTTGATATTAAATACATATATATTTATTTATTAAAAATATAGGTTTTATTTATAATAGAAATCACATTTTCTAAAGAAAATGTATTAAAAATCTTTCAAGATCGTATGCTCCGTGAGGAAGTCTGCATCTCGCTCTACTAGACCCGAGAATATGCGATAATCCGCACCATACCGAATGGGGTCCCTAATAGCGGGTTGTAGAGGCGCAATTGCAAAGATTTGTTTAATACACTTCTTATAGAAAAATGTTTTATAAGTTGAAGGTAGTTATATATAAAGTCGTATTTTCCCAAATCTATGTTCCCAAATTCCATCGTGCTATATTAGATATGTGTGTTGTGAGGAGGTAGGTCATTACCTCGTGAGTTTTCTAAAGATAACACGGTTAAAAGGTATAAACATGTCGATATGAAACATAAAGGTATTTTAATATAAAATTGAAATACAACTTGCTATGGTTATCATTTTGATATCAAACTTGTTCTATTGTCTTTTTTAATGATTACTAAATAATATATCAAAAGTTGTAGGTTTGTTATTAAGGAAAAGTTGTATTTTTAAAAGAAAAGAGAATCGGAAGCCGGATAACTCCGCTTCCGACACATATTAAGAATGAAGAGTTTGGGAATAGAAAAAGAGAGGGGGGGACTTACTAGCTTTGATGAGAGGGAAGAGGTAGGAGGAGGTCAGGATTCGTCGGTGCTTCATTTCGTTACTGGAAACTTCTCGTATCGTCGCCGGAACGTCGTCGGAGTTTCGCCCTTTGTTAACTCCACTTGCACACTATGGGAATTTAGAAATTCTTAAGAGTTTTGGCAAAGATTTGTGAGTGGGTAGGGATGATATGAGGGTGGTATTTATACGGAAAAATTAGGGTTTAGGGGTGATGAAAATGCATTAAAAATATGCATTAAAATGAGGTTAAATGGGCATTTTATTGCTCTCTGGATTAATTCAGAGTAAACAACCAATAAGGGAGAAGTGGGGTAGGCTAAACGTTGAAAGGGTCGAAGTTTGGGGGCAGTAGCGTCGGTTTAGACCGGCGGTGCCGGTTCTTTATATGGGTGTCACCGGTTTTGTACCGTCGGGTGGGGCTAGGGTTTAGGCCACGTGTCGGGGTTGCTTCAATTTCCCTCGTGTTTATGTTTATTTAGTCTGTAACTTACCCTATTACGTGTGTTACACGTGTAGACTCTTGGGCTTCTAAAAGGTTAAAAGAAAATAAAACAAAAAGATAATGTGGCTGATGGGATTTGAACTCTGGTGCTTTGTCTCAGCAGTGCAAGGCTTTACCAATGAGCTACAAGCTCCTTCTTGCTGTTCTAAATCAAAAAAAACACTTATAGCTTTCACAGGAATTGTAAATACCCCAATTGTACATTAACTTTAAATGAAATTTATGTACACTGAAATTGGAGTTGTTACATGATGCCTCCTACTTCCTGAGGATAAAGATCTATAGAGATAGATCTAAACGGATGCTGGGATTGTCCCAATCCAGGTACATTGACACCATACTAAAGAGGTTTAGTATGGAGGATTTCAAGCGTGGGAATTTACCCACAATCTCAGGAATCACTCTCTCCAAAGAAATGTCCCCAAGACTGATTTGGAGAGGGCTCGCATGCAAGGTATACCATATGCTTCGGCAGTCGGGTCTATCAAGTATGCGATGTTATGTACCCGACCGGATATAGCGTACGCACTGGGTGTTGTAAGCGGGTATCAATCAGATCCTGGGGAGAATCACTGGACAGCTGTGAAGAACATTCTTAAGTACTTAAGAAGGACTAAAGAAATGTTCTTGGTGTATGGTAACAGTGAACTCCAAGTGGAGTCCTTTACCGACTCGAGCTTCCAGAGTGATAAGGACGACTCTAAGTCGGTCTCGGGTTTTGTCTTCACCATCAATGGAGGGGCAGTTTGTTAGAAGAGTTCCAAGCAAGAAACCATGGCAGACTCGACGATGGAGGCTGAATACATCGCTGCCAACGATGCCGCCAAAGAGGCTATCTGGATGAAGAAGTTCATAACTGAACTTGGAGTGGTTCCATCCATCGAGCATCCAATACCTTTGTATTGTGATAACAATGGAGCAGTGGTTTTGACCAAGGAACCCAGGTACCATCAGCAATCCAGGCATATTCTGAGGCGGTATCATCTGATCCGGGAGATAGTCGATCGCCGGGAGATCGAGATCAGGAGAGTTGGCATGAAGAATAACACGGCGGATCCACTCACGAAGGTCATACCCCAGATACAATTTGAGAGACTCTTCGGGATGTTCGGTATGAGATACTACAACAACCGGCCTCAGTGCAAGTGGGAGATTATTAGTTGTATGTATGCCCTAGAGGCCATTATTGTACATGATTGTATATTATAGTGGATGCTTGGACATATATAGAGAGGACTTTTTTGCTCGACATGATAGTATGCTATCTAGTTGCTCTTTATCTTAACATTAGACTTGTATTGTGATACTGTCTTGCTCTCACATCTTGGTAAAGCCCTTAGGATGTACTTGACTACCATGATTATGATGCAAATCATACTGGTGGGGCCAGGGTAGTCCATAAGTACATCCTTTAATTGTTTCTAGTCGAGGGTGTATCGAGACGGGGTATCGATATTCCAGAGTAGGCTAGCGTATACGCTTCTTGACCCATTTGATGGGAGATGGATGATCCCATATCCATTGGTGTTTGACATCAAAGATGGTATACTGGTGCTCAGTGGAGACTGGGTATACTGAACAGGACTCGCCGAGAACTCCCAGATGGTATTATACCTAACGTCAGATAGCAGTTCTCTGGTGACACTGGTACAGGTTAGTCTGTAGACCCGAGATCATCATAGAGTCTTGTGTGATTCCCACTGTGCTTTGATTTCCACCTTACCACGTTCAAGAGAGCGTGCAAAACGGTGGTTTTTGGGTACAGTCCCGAGTCACATGGAGGCAATAAGCGATAGGAGGGGATTCTTCTCTCCCGGTATTGGGGGTTGATGTTGTGCTGTGCTCGATTGGCTATAACAGGAAGTCCCTGGCCAGGGTTGATACTGAGATTTACTGGTAAGTGTTATCAGTAATTTCTCGACCCGTTATGAGCCTCATATCAGCACAACTTATCAAGTTATTGGGGTCTGACGTTTACCACCCCTAGGCTAGATATGCGACATATCAGACGAAGAGACCGGACTGTACGGTAGTGTTGCTGATGGATTCACAAGAGTATGGACAAGCTTGCTTGTTGATCTTTTGATCGCTCAATACCCGGGTAGCCGTTACGTCCAGCTATTACCGCTGATGGCTTGTGGATGACTGATATGATCATCACCTACTGTCGGCGTATTGACGAGCCATTAGAGTCCTACACAGAGGTTTCCTGGCTCATGCGAAACGAAGTAGGGCACATATGTGATATGTGCGGGACCGAGATTAATACGTGTATGTGATACCGTATTCCATTCTCGCAATACAGGTTATATGAGATATAACCGGATTGTTGAATCAAGTGTTGATTCGATGATATGTTATATGTATATGTGATATGCATATAAATGATATTAGTCGGTTGTATGCGATACAGCCGGGTTATTAAATCAAGTGTTGATTTAATAATTTAATGTGTAATTATATATTTGATATATTAATGTACATTAACTAATATTAGCTCACTTAAGAAAATATTTTTCTCATTTTACATTTAATATATATGTGATATATGTTAATGTATTTATTTTTGTGTCATGCTAGATGATACATTGGACATGGGTGTATGAGACTCATACCATACTTAAGATAATGTGAGGTTTTAATTATTAAGGATAAATCAAAATTAGGTGGAAAATTGTCATGGTTATGAAGCTTGTAGAAGCTTGTAGTAACTATCGACTTAGTCCGCTAATTTTGTTTTACTCTAGATATTTATTAACCTAATCATTATCTTTTAGCCATGGTTTAGTCTATACATGAATTATATGAGATATTTTCTCACCCATGGTTCATGAGTTGAACACTTGTTCATTTTCTTCATCTCTTTGAGATTGCTCTCTAGCTTTGAGTGAGAAGAAAAAGAGAGAGAGAGAAATAATTCTAAAGTGAGCAAAATTCCTACTTCACCAATCTACACTAGACTAGCCATTTAGTATAGGTTGTTTGCTTCACTAATTCTTTATTAGTGAAGAGGTAGCTTGAGTTAGAGATTCTTCGACGTAGATCATTTTCGGCCTCGAAATCTTCAAGCAAGCTTGTTCCTTTCACCTTGTGAACCCTTACTAGAGTCCGGGAGATCATTACTTGGAGCGAAGAGACTACTACACTGAGCTTTAGAAGTGAAGGACCGGTCTACAAAGCTTGTATTCCTCATTCACTTAGTGTAATGTTTGATTACATGCTTGCTTACTCCTAATCCTCTAGTTAGATCCTTGGTTATGGATTGCTTAGCACTTTAGGTTTTTTAAAATTGCATACTTGATACCCTAGAAAACATAGTGAGGGTGCTAAGGAACCTTTCATTACCTTTAGAAAACTCACGAGGTAATGACCTACCTCATCACAACGCACATTTTTGACATAGCACGATAACTCTTGGGACATTAGTTTATGGGAAAATACGAGTTTACGACTAAATACCACAAACATTCAAAAACCGTTTTCTTTAAAAGTGTATTACCTAATTCCTTGCAAATACGCCTCTACAACCCATTTTGGGGAATCCCAATCAGGATGGTGCGGGTTATCACACATCCTTGGGCCTAGTAGAGCAAGATGCAGGCCTCCGTAAAGAGCATTCGATCTCGAGGGAATATTTAATGCAATTTTTAAGAAAAATGTGATTTCTATTTAATAAATAAATTCTATTTTTTATATATTAGATATATAAATATTATCAAAATATCTATTTTATATATATTATATATATATTCCATGTTTTCTAATTCAAAGGAATCATAAATTTCATGAAACTACATTTACAATTCAATACCATTCCAAGATTACACTAAAATTCCATATACAATGAAAACTGGGTTATATTCACTAGAATATTTAACTTTATAAAAATTACAATTATGAAAACCCTAAAGACGATAATTAAATACTTGAGGTGTATTTTTAAAATATATCAAAACTATTTTTTCATAAAACCCCCTCAAGTTATATTAATTTACAATAAGGACCCTATTAAACATAGGTTTAAGCGGGACCAGTTCTCTTGAGCCTCAGGGAGACGGAGAATATAGGTGCTTGCCTATCTAAGATAGACAGCCTAACAATGGTGTTATATACGCGGTAATTGTCTTGGAAAAATACACAAATCCTGCCGTTCATGTGCAGCAATTACCGATAACATCAAAACTAATTCAGGACTTCAATTTCTTTTCAAAGTGTCTGACTCGGACAGGGTATCCATCTAATATGAAATCAATCTGAATTGAATCCAATTCAAGTATAACTACAATAAAATATGAATCCGTTATACCAGAATTCAATCTATATCAACATGACTCGACTGAACCGAACTATGGATATACTCTGATTACATGACTATCCATTTATATCCATTATATTTACATGATATCATGGTTTCAGCAAGTCATCCATTTATAAAACAAAACTATACAATTAATACAAAAGATATTACGGGGTTTTAAAAGGGTAGACTGGTACGGAATGTGTTAGAAGTGGCACGAGACGGTCACTTTAATACACCTAATCTTAATATCCATTGCTGTTGTACCGTGGCTTAACGGTTCCTTGTGCTCCGTATACCTTAGTCTCCGGAATAGTGAGACTCCTCTCGTATACTCTGGCATATTCAGTACCAAGCTACAAACAACTGCGATAACAGAACAAAAGATAACATTATACAGTTATATTCTCTTTTCTGTCTATTCTACTTCTCTTTTTCTTTGGGACTTACCGAGCGATTGTTCGCTGAAGACATTCCTTTTCTTCTTTCTTTGGAATGTTGTCAGGTAGATCCGACTCACTAGAGATCGAGCCCAGTACTGAGGACTTGGAGCGGTTTGCCATCGACTCAGAGCTGTAGGCACTTGTATATACTTTTCATTTCAGTTATGCCATTGTTTAGGCATTTCTTTCTATTCCTGTATTTACATTTTCAGTTGTACTTGTAAAGAATTATTGAATAAATAAAAGTTGTTGTTCATTTATATTCATGTCTCTTATATATATTTTACTTTATATTGCTTAGATACGCTTAGCCTGTTTACTTCAGAGTAAATACGCCGCATGGCCCGTAGCGTCTCCTTACCGTACACCGGGAAACGGGGCGTGACAATAAATAAATGCTTGAGGTTTACTTTGAAAGTTTATCAAAACTATTTTTCATAAAACCCCTCAAGTTTATTAATTTACAATAAAGACCCTAGTAAATATAGATTTAAGCGGGACCAATTCTCTTGAGCCTCAGGGAGCCGGAGAAAGTGGGTGTTTGCCTATTTAAGGTAGAAAACTAAAACGGGGTTATCAATGGTAATTGGCTTGGAAAAAGTCATAAATCCTGTCGTTCATGTGCAGCAGTTACCGATAACTCAAAAACCTAATTCAAGAATCAAATTTTGTTTAAGCGTCTGACTCAGACGGAGTCTCGGTCTAATATGAAAACAATCCATACATGAATATAATCCAAATATAACTCCAATACAACATGAATCCATATATACTGGAACTTGAACATGAATATCAGAATACCATCTATATCAACATGGCTTGAACTGACCAAAACATGGATATACATTGACTTGATTACATGACTTTCCGTTTACATCCTTATCTGTTTACATGAGCAATTGATATCATGGTTTCGGCAAGTCTTTCAGTTATAAACAAAACAATATACATTACGGGGTTTTTAAGGGGTAGATTGGTACGGAATGTGTTAAAAGTGGCACGATGATGGTCACTTTAATACACCTAACCTGAATATCTGTTGTTGTTGTCCCGTGGCTTAATGGTTCCTTGTGCTCCGTATACCCTAGTCCACGGAATAGTTGGACTCCTCTCGCATACACTGGCATATTCTGTACCAAACTACAAACAACTGCGTTAACATAACAATCATACATTATACCAGATATATTCTCTTTATCTGTTCAGTCTATTTCTATCTCTCTTTGGGACTTACCGAGCGATTGTTCGCTGACGACATTCCTTTTCTATTCTTTCTTTGGAATGTAGTTGGTAGGACCCGACTCTCTGGAGATCGAGCCCAGCGCAGAAGACTTGGAGCAGTTCATCGAGGACCCGGAGCTCTAGTCACTTGTATATACTTTTTCTTTCAGTTCATGCTATTGTTTAGGCATTGATTTCCACATTGTATTTACTTTTCAGTTGTATTGTAAAGAATATTTAATAAATAAAAAGTTGTTGTTCATTTACATCTCATGTCTTTCTTGTGTACATTTATATTATATTGCTTATTTACGCTTAACGTATTTATTTCTGAGTACATACGTCGCGGGCCTAGTCACGTCTCCTTATCCATATACCGGGAAGCGGGGCGTGACAAGAATCATGGCTTGATCCACATCTTCGATCTTCACGTCGATGTTCTTCAAGTCCATCACGATCCTATTCAGCTCGTCTAAATGAAGAACTGACTTGAAGAATATCGATGTGAAGATCGAATATAGAAAATAAGGAAGAAATGACAAAAGGATTTTATCGGAGAAAGAAAACTTTGCACTAATGAAGAGAAAGCTATTTTACAAAAGAATTTGAGAAGTACAAAAATTTTACAAGAGCTCTCAAACTCTCAATATCTCACACTATAGCTCACAATTGTTTGTGTTTGCTTGATTGCTTGATCTCAAATGACCCCTAAGGTATTCATAGGGATCCAATGAATGGTTCTAAAAGGCTTCTTCTAGACTATTTCTAGAAGTTCTTCTTGAAGATGTCTAGAGCCATTCTAAAAAAATTTCTAAAAGATCTCTAGAACTTCAAGGCTTCTTCTAGAAACACTCTAAAACTTGGTCTTGGTCTTACGTGATTTTGCATCACAAATCAACAAATTAAAGCTTCCTTAACTGATTAGATCTTGCTTATATGCTATTTCAATAGCAACTTCAAAGCTCCAAGTTCTACACATGAAATGTGTAACAAGTTACCCGCTTACTTTTCCGAATTATGATCTTGATTTCTAGACCGCCGCCACGAGCAACCCAAGCATTACATGCACTAGAAAAATTCTAAAGGAAAAAGGGGTGATAAATTTAGTCAAAATCAAAGGCACGGAAGAAAGAACTAATACCCATTTTCTCCAACAAGCAAGCAGACCAGTAGCTGCAATGCCGGCTAAGAAGGCCTCGCTCTTGTTAATCCCACACCACAAATTAATGAAAATGCTAACAAATTGATATACAAATCGAGGCACGGTCACCACAACAGACTCTATGATATGCCTATCTTTCATTTATTAGAAAGAACAAAAGATGAATGAACTTAAGCCAAAAGGGATGAATGGGTTATATGATCTCAACATTAAATCCTAACTAAAATGCCCAGCAAATCCCTAAAACACTAAATGAAGATTAACCCATGAGCAAAAATTCCATCTTTTCTCACTTAAATGCCATCGTTGTCATCGCTTTATATGTTAGCACAATATGTCGTCCACATAAACCCACTCGGCTCCTGGTGGCCGCGGAGGTAGAATCAATATGGTGCATTGGGGACTTTCCTCGGGATCTCGTCTCCGAGCTTACATATCCATTCCTAGGCCCCGAGCAATCCAGCAGCCGAGCTTACACCCCCTTTGCTTGTTCCCGAGCTGTTGCAGGGCTGAGTTTCCTCGACCTCCTGGCTAGTCTCCAAGCCATCAACCGAGCTGAGCTTCATCGGCTTCCCCGATCAACCGAGAGCGCGGAGCCCAAGCGTCCACGCCACGGCTCTATGTATCTCGCCAAAGAGAGATATCCGCCTCCCCATGTTCCACGTCTCATGCTGGCGCGTCCCTCCATTAATGAGCGTATCCCACCGTTAATGGACGGATCCCGCCATCGACACGGGCATAATACAGGGGTATAATGAACGGCGAGGATCTCGTGCCGGCTTACTCCATACGACCGCTATATAAACTCCTCTTTCAGACGATTCGGGTAACTCGAATTCATTCTAATACGCCGCTACCCTGCTTTTATTCCACGGTACTAACTTGATCTTCGGAGGGTCCTACGGTGATTACCCATCTCGGGACTTCCTTTACAGATAGCTCGACGGCAACAATATCTGAGGGAGATTATGACCTCCATCACTTGCCAATAATTATCCACCCAAACCAACTAATTAAAAGAACATAAATGAACTACTCTATAGGACCAATAGAGCTTGAGAGAGAAAGATATAACCTTTAGGTTGGGATGAAGAGAGTGAAGAGGGAGGGGGCATAGAGAGATCAGATTCTGGCGCTTTTGTTGGATTAATATAAAATAATGATTGGAATTTGAAGCGAATTATATTTACTATAAATAAAATATTATGAGTAGCAATTAAATTTTCCAAAACCTAAACTCTAAAGCCCAAATCCTAACCTACCCGACCCGACTCACCCAACCCGACCCGACCCGCTCACCCCCCACTTCTTCTTCCTCCCTCGCTCGTTCTTTCCCGCCCTTTTTCCTCAATGGCTCCCTCGCGCTCGGCGCGACGATCACGTCCACGTCTAACTTCCTCCCCCCCTTCCCGCGCCCCGCTCGCGTCACTCCCCTCCCCAACGACTCTTTCACTCACGGCTCCCCTCTTCTCGTGCCTTCATCGCAGGACCCGTCTTCCCCACATCCCCACTTCCCCAACGACCACGACTCCTGTAACATTTTCAGAAAATATAAAATATTATTTTTGGAATTTAATATTAAAATAGTATATTTCACGAAAATTACCCGATTTGCGAATTTGGGGTTTTCGCAAAATGGTATAAATATATACCAATATTTGGGATATAATTGGAGATTAAAATGATTTATTCGTTTAAAAATATAATTATTGGATTTGGTATTTTTATAATTAATTATATGCAGTTTAAATGAAAATTGATTGGTGCACTACTAATCGCGATTAAGCCAAATCCGTGTTTCTATAGTTTTTCATGGCTAATGCACCATGACATGTTGCATGTTGTTTCATTTGTGTGGTTTTATTGGAATTATGTGCGTTATTGTGAGAAAAAGAGAAAAGGTTAGAAAGTGAATTATTGGAAAGGGTGAGTGTGTGAGGCATGGCTTGTGAGTGGGTGAGAATAAGAAAGAGAGAGGGGGGGCAGCCATTCATTTCCTCCCCCATTTGTTCTTCATCTCCTTCACCCTCAAGCTTCCCTCTACCTCCACCTCCATTTCTCATCTCAAAAACCTTGCTAAAACCCTACACCCTCTTCATTAAAAATGATCCACACTTCATTCTCAACACATTAGACCTTTCAAGTTTGGATTTTGGAGACTTTGAGAAGCTAGGGTTTTTCTTGAGTTGCCCAAATGAGGTATATCTCCTTTCATTTAGCTTAGTTTTTAGTTTCTTGCATCCTAATTTAGTTTAGAGTTAAACTTGTTTAGATGAGTGATGTTTGGAAAATCCCAACAGAGGGTTTGGGTGATTGTGTGGATTTGTGATGTTTAGGGGCTGTTACAAGACCTTAGCATTGATTTTACTGGCCAAGACCCGGATTAGAAACCAATTCACGGATTTAGAATTTCCTGACGTCGGATTTATAACAGATTTTGATGGTATATAGGAATCTGGGATGACCTGAGACCACCATAAAATAAGTTCCCCTGACAGTGATACGTGCAGGCAATTTTGAAGCTAACCCTGAAACCCGAGACCCAAATACCAATATCTGGCCGCAAATTAATTCATTGCGGCCGCAAATTGCGGCCATATTAGAGAGGAAATTGGTGATTTTTGGTCAGTGGTCTTGTTATCTGATATCTAGACTAACCCTGTATGTAAAATTCCCTAGTTTGGCCTAGGGTGAAATCTGGGAGTGGTTTCCTTAGGTTGTTGTTTTCGTGTTTTGCAGTTCTGAAACTTGGGTTTTGGTATTTAATATTGTATTTGGTCGTTGGATATTTGTATGTCAACGACGAGGGATAATTGGTTGTTTATGCATGCGTAGGCTATAGGTTCTAACCTATGAGCGTACCGTGTGTCGTATTGGTTTTCCGAACTAGATGTTAATAGCAATTGCGATTGTGTATTTATTGTAGGTACCTTGTCACACCCCGCTTCCCAGAGTGCGCTAAGATAGGCACGTGACAGAGCCAACCATGCTACCTGTGGATAGGAAACATCCCTCCACAGTCACATTACGGCTGTCTAGAGATATCAAGAACAGGAAAATAAAATAAACTATCTAGTACATGTCCATGTGCCAGAATAAACGAGTCAAGAAATAATATCCGGAAGCAATAAATCCAAAGAGCAAAAACATCTGGAAAGTAAAACATAACTAAACTGGATACTAACTGGATCATCACTGCTCGGCCTAACGGCATAAATACTCCTGATCAGCCTGCGACAAAGGTAGAGGATCTGGGCCATGCAAAACCCAGACGTCAGCGCATCGTAATATCAACAATAATATAATCAGGAGATAACAAGACATGCAGGCATGAGTATGAACAGTAATAAGAGTATAACAGTAACACGAATAAGGAACAGTGAAGGGTATAAGCACATGTGACGTATGGTGAGTAATCTGAACTAACTACTGGGTTAACTACTCTCGAGTCTTTGAAATCAATTTGATGAATCGTCGATGTAACTCAATAGTATCCAGTGCATGCCCGGGACTACGGTCAAGACTCTCGGGCTGAATCCGAGACGTGCCGCTAGGCAGTAAACAGGTAACATGTACAGACGAATGATGTCAGCAGCAGCATCTCGGGGCTGGCCTAGCCCGTAAAACTGATAAGTATAAATATCGAACTGCCAAGTTACAAGTCAGGTTTCATCATTGATTTCCCCATACCCCCAAGTTATGTGTTCAAGTCAGGTATTGATAAATCTGAAACCAATGCCAACACAGAATCAAGCAGGAACAGGTTTGTCTATACAAACAACAGGATATGTCCATCGGGACAACATATCAGGATTGTCGGCATTAGAAACAGGATCAGGCAACATGTTAAGTAGTGATATATCAGGTCATGTCAGGTAGTGTACATGTATCAAGTCATATCAAGTAGTGGTGTATCATGTCATGTCAAGTAGTGCACAGGTGTCAAACGGGTGCTCATAATCAACTGTAGAAAATATTGAATCAAGGTGAAAGTATGGATGTACAATAAAAGTATGGATGCACAAATATCGATCAGGAGTCACATCGCGACTAAGTAGTATGCACAATTATCAAGCATGGTACACTAATACAATAGTAACATGAAATAATATGGTCTCGGCGTGCAACTAGATATGTAATAAACCGTACGGATACAGACGGATACTATAAAACTGTAAATCGGTAAAATTTGCTGAATATTAAAACACAAGCAGTATTATTTATTAAATAGATATTGATATAATAATATTAACATGGATAACATATTCAAACCGATTAATAACTATAAAAGTGGTATTGATTAACCATGCATAAGAAAGTTCCGTTCAGAAATTCAGCGTCACCCTGATTTGTAAACTACCTTAAAAATAACAAACGTTCACCAAAAGGGACGTGTCTTATACTAAAACAAAGATAATTCAATAAGGTTTTGATTTTTATAAGTTGAAGTATCTCAGGTTATTCCTACAAAAATCTATGAATATTCGAAATTGAAAGTTTGCTGCTGGAATTTCCCCGGACAGCAATTTAGAGATATTTTGCATTTTACATTATTTAAACAATTTATTTTGCAAGTAAATATTTCATAGAGTTATAGTATTCTGAGTTAGCTTCATAACGAACTAAATAACGTATACTAATAATTTGTCTATGATTTATAATGAATTTTATAAGGTAAGGTGTACAGTAAATTTCAGATTTGTCGTATCCGCTTTGCAACGACGTTTCATATGTAAACTATAATATTTTCAAACGATATAACATTTAAAAATGCAGATTATAAACTAATTAAAGATAATAATAAGAAATATTATGATGATATATATTTTAAATGATATGTATGCAAACGGGTATCCGAAAACAGTAAAACTTTAATATCGATGTAAAGTGCAATCAACATGTAATATTTTTATTCATATGGATGTAAAATAAGATACATAGTATGTAGCAAGATGAATTAGCATACGACTAGATATGTAAATATTGATATGGATGCATACGGATATCCGAAGACAGTAAAACTATAAAATGGTAATGTGGGATGCATAACTAAATATTATGTGATGTTCTTATTCAAATGGGTGCAATATATTGTAGTCTATCATGTAACAAGATAAATTTGCATGCACTAGATACGAAATAAATTATACGAATGCAAATGGACGTCGTAAAACAGTAAAATGATAACAGGGGATGTATAATACACTAAACATGAAATATTATTATTAATATGGATGAAGTATATATCATAGCATATAGCAAGATAAACTTGCCTCGATCGAATCACGCGACGGATACGCTCGACACGTCCGACGTCGGTAAATCGTCGCAACGCACACGCGGCACGCGGGACGGGCCCAGGCAAGGCAAGAGGGTGATCACACAGGCAAGGTACGTTCACTGGATCACTCGGATCGTCGGCGACTAGCACGGCTCCGGCGGTGATCACCGGAATCAAGAAACAAGATCAAGAAAAAAAAAGAAGAAAGAAGAAGAAGTAAGAAGAAGAGGCTGTATATTAATTAAGGAAGAAGAAAATAAATAAATAAAATATATATAAATATATATATATATGCAGAGGGGAGAGAGAGAGAAAGGGGTTGTTAGTTTGTTAGGAAATTAGTTTAGATTTAAATTTAAAAAAATCTATTATTAGTTAACTAAATTTTAATTTGTATCAGTTTATAAAATTAATATTATATAAATAAAATTTGATATTCTGGTAAATACAAATATAGTTCAAAACATGTTCGAGTCGGGTCTAAAATTCAGTTTTAAAATACGAAAAATATACATGTCGGCCAAAATTAAAGTTGGATATCCGAGTAACGAAAAATGCATTCACCCAAGAACGGATGCATGCATGTGCACGTAGTCATCCAAACAAATCTGTTTCACTGAACGGGACGAGAACAAGATGCGCGAATGCTACCACAGGGTTAAGGGTATCATGCAGGCTATGCAATGTATTTTTAAAATATTTTATGTGACTTAAATGTTATATTAAAAAATGCAGATGCCAGATAAATGCCAATATGCAGTATGTAAATATGGAAGTGCACGAGTCCACGTATCAAGTCAGGATAAATCATAAACATGAATCAAGGCAGGTTTAAAGCAAGCGGGTCGGGTCGGATGCAAATACAGATACCAACTACACTATTCGCACCCAAAACACAGTAAATCAGGAAAATACCATAAAAAAAGAAATACATGAACTAGAACTGGTATAAATGAACTAGGGTGTTACAATATACCCAACTACAAATGGAATTTCGTCCTCGAAATTCCCATAACAAGAAAAGGTAAACAACACGAATCTACAAGAATAGGTGTGGAAAGTTCTGTCGAGTTTCGTCTTCTCGTTCCCAAGTCGATTCTCCATGCGAGCGATTTTTCCAAGAAACAAGTACGAGAGGGATAACCTTGTTCTTAAGGATCTTTTCTCTTTGATCAACAATCGACATCGGTCATTCCTCAAAGGTCAAATCCTCTCTTACAGTCAGCTTCGAATGATCCAGCACGTGTGTTTCATCTCGAAGATACTTACGGAGTTGAGATACATGAAACACGTCATGAACATTTGCCAAAGATTGTGGTAATACCAATCGATACGCCACTTCTCCAACATGCTCCAAAATCTTGAAAGGCCCAACGAATCGAGGACTAAGCTTACCTCGACTCCCAAAATGAACCACTCCTCTAGTCGGTGATATCTTTAAGAATACCATATCACTAACAGCGAACTCTAGAGGTCTTCTTGATGTATCGGCCCAACTCTTCTGCCGATCTTGTGCTGCCTTCATGTGATTACGGATAGTATTAACCTTCTCTACAGTTTGCACGATCAAATCCAGTCCCAACAATCTTCGCTCTCCAATATCGTCCCAACAAACAGGTGTGCAACACTTGCGACCATACAATGTTTCGAATGGAGCCATCTGAATAGTCGCCTGAAAGCTGTTGTTGTGAGAAAACTCCTCCAAGTGTGTTCCCCTCCGAAAGACAGCGCGACGAACGTCTTGCCTAAAATTCGGGGCAGATGCTAATTGGTGCTATCCGTCCACCTCTCCGAAGATGCCAAGTTGATTTATGGTATCGTGTATCGAAGGTTTAAACGGATGCGTCCGATGTAGCAGACTTCGTCAGATTCCCCCTCGCTCGAGGGGTTTTTGATTGTGGGGACGCTCTTCCCTGCAGGCGCAAGCCCCTACAGTTAATTACGCTACCGCGTCACGGTAACCACTTTCTCCTTCTCCAGATGGTCACTTCGTGTCGTGTGTGTTTGTTTTGTATTTGGTTGCCCGTGGATTGTATACGGAGACTAAGTTATACCGTCTCCCGTAGGATGTGGATTAGTCTAAATCTATATCTTTCTTAGATTTGGGTTTGCGGGGTGTTTAAGGATACGTTAGCCTTATTTGAGGCTAAGATTGACTTAAACATTCGTTAAGGACACGTTAGTCTAATTTTAGAATAAGATCGACTTAACGGGATCGTTTAGATCCGACAAGTGAGCAATTGGGGGCTCTATTATTTAGTTTAGTGACATTGCGGTCGATAGGTAGTTTAAGGACATTGTGGTCCAATATTAGTTTTAAGACATCGCGGTCAAGGTTAAGGACATCATAGTCCGTGAGCTTAAGGACCTCACAGTCCGATGTTAGTTTTAAGACATCGCGGTCAAGGTTAAGGACGTCATAGTCCATGAGTTTAAGGACCTCACAGTCCGATGTTAGTTTTAAGACATCACGGTCAAGGTTAAGGACATCATAGTCCGGTATTAGTTTTAAGACATCTCGGTCAAGGTTAAGGACGTCATAGTCCATGAGTTTAAGGACCCCACAATCCATGGCAGTGTGTGGTTGTCGGGACCCGTCACCTCTCTGACGACGCTGAGGGATTACAACGACGGATGCCAGAGGAGTAAAGAGATGTACCCTCGAACCGGGTGTAAATTGATTGGGAGAGCAGTTGTGCTCAGTTCAATTTATATTGAGGACTTATGGCCAGAATTGGGCTAAGTCCAGTTGCAAATGTTCAACATTTGTTCATGTTCTGCCTATTAGGCCTTTAGTTGGGCTCTGCCCTTTTAAATAATGCATAGCATTAGGCTTTTTAATTAAATGTATAGCATTTATATTTGGCCTGTTAGGCCTTTTTACTTGGGCTCTGCCCTTTTAAAATAATGCACAGCATTTAAATTGGTCTGTTAGACTTTTTAATTGGGCTCTGCCCTTTCTTAATAATGCACGGCATTTAAATTGGTCTGACAGTGCGCCGCATGGCCTGTCAGGCACTTTGCGCCAATTAAGGAGCGCAAGGCGCCAGCGCATGTGGAGGTGACACGTGTCATGCTCTGCTGAGCGCAAGTCTGTTAGCGCAGTACGCTGCGCCAGTGCGCTGCTAACACGTGGCGCGCTCTGGTGCAGTGCGCCAATCCAAGAGCGTGGTGCTCTGTTTTTAGGAGCGCAAGGCGCAGATTGTGTCTGTGATTGACACGTAGCGCTCTCTGGTGACTTGCGCCAGTCCAAGGAGCGCAAAAGCGCAAATCAAGAGTGTAAGGCACTGTACAATAGCGCAGGGCGTATTTTGATCCAATTCAGATCAAAGAAACAAGTTTTTTCTTGTTCTAAAGAGGTTCTACCTCAAGATTCAAGAACCAATGGTTCATCAAAAGGCTATGCCTTTATATAGATCAAAAGATCTAGAAATGAAGTAAATTACTTCTTTAATCTTTTATGATTGGATTTTTTTATCTTTTTCTTTTTTGTAGTGAAGATCTTGATCTTGTTCTTAGATGTTTGATCTTTTTAGAAGAAATTCTTCTTTTTGTGAGGTGTTTTCATCTCTGTTCTTCTAAGAATTTAATTCTTTACCTTGAAGAAGATGATCTTCTTTCTTCAAAGGCTTGCCTTTCAAATTTTCCAGAGTTCTCTCTTTTCTCTATGTCTGTCTATATGAGACTTAGAGTCTAGGGGCCAATTGGTTTGTTGAGTTAGTTATAGAGATCTTTCTCTGATTAATCTGGGGATATTTCCCCACAGTTGGATCTTTGATCCTAAGGCCACTGTTTTACAGAAGATAATCTTCTTATTTTAATAAGATTGGAAAGATCTTTCTAGAATTTTAATTCTGATTAATTAATTAATTAATTATTTAAATTTTAGTTCTAGCGCAGTTGGCGCAAGCGCACCTGCGCTTGATACGTGTCACGCAGCGCAGAGCGCTAGCGCACCTGCGCTTGACACGTGTCGCGCAGCGCAACTACGCTAGCGCACCTGCGCTGACACGTGTCGCACGGCTCAACGCAACTGCGCTAGCGCACCACTGTTTGACACTTGGCGCGTAGCGCAGAGCGCAAGTTATTTGAAGCGTTGCTTCTTTTATTTAAAATTTGAATTTTAAAACAGAGCCTTGCTCTGATTGGGGTGCACTGCCTTGGGCGCAGCGCTCCTTGTGCTGGCGTGTCTGCTTTTGACACGTGGCGCTCTGCGCGCAGCGTATGGGATCTGAAGCGTTGCTTCACCTTTTGTATTTTGAAATTCAAACAGAGCTTTGCTCTGATTGGGGGGAAACAAATGCCCCCCACCGTTGCGCTCACGTGGCACACACGTGAGTGCAGCGGTGGCAACATCCAGACCGTTGGATCAACTCAGGAGTTGAAGAGGCGCTTTAGCGCCTATAAATAGGACCCTTGGTCCTCCTCAGATGATCATCATCTCTTCAAGATTTATATTTTCAGAGCCTTGCTCTCGTTTTCAAGAACTTTTAAGAGTTAAACTCTAGAAAAATCTTAGGTAAAAATTAACTTAACTTAATTAAATTAATTTTAATTAATAGAGCCTTACTCTTATAGATCTTTTGATCTAAAGAAATCCCCTTTGGGGTTTCATAAACAGAGCTTTGCTCTCAAGAACTTGTTTCAGGGTTTCAAACCCATGAACAGAGCTTTGCTCATTGACAAAATATATATCTTTTGATCTTTTGATGATGAACTCTTAAGAGTTTTTTTTTATGGATCTTTAAGATCCCAGAACTTTAATTTTTAGGAATAAATTTTCTTTGATGGATTTTTCCATCATTATTACAGAGCTAGGCTCTTTAAGGAATTTTATTCCCTTGTGACCAGAGTTTGACAAGTGTCACTCTGTGACAGAGCTTTGCTCTGGAAAAAGGAGATTTTCTCCTTGTCTCAAGAGATTTCTCATTTAATGAGAATATTCTCTGAGGATTTCCTCATTAATTGACAGTCGCATCTAATGATGAGGCTGTCTTATTAACTGATGCATTGTCATCTGGATTTTGTGGGTCCCTCTTTGGTCCACTTTCCACTACATTGCAGTGTGGTATAAATTTTTAAAGTACCCAGAGTCGGGATTAAAATTAAATTATGATACTGATAACTGAATTTCGCTTTTCCTTGTAGGCAACATGTCTGCTGATCTTTCATTCCCGTTTTTCCACTCAGAGGGAGGATTCCCTGAGGCACCGGTGGACCGGGAGGTTCTCACTCTCATTAAGGATTTCGACCCGGAGTATAAGAACCTTCATCTGTGGGGCAGATGGTACAGTGAAATCATCAAGGGTCGCTGAAGCTTCTCTTATGCGACGCCGTCAGAGCCGATCTCATCGATCCCATATGCAAATGCACCCCCGGTGAACTATGCCGTGGAGGTCGTAAATTGGAATTCGGAGGATCTTCTTCAGCCTTCGATTGCTGCTATTCCCGTGCAGCCGCCGGCAGCCGTGGATATTCTGGGGCGGCGCATATGCCAGGGTAAGTCGCGCCCTTGGGGACAACCTTATAACATTGGATTGACCCCTCGACAATCAGCCAGGTATTTGCAGTGGGCCAGGTACATCTTGTCAGCAAAGAAGACGCATTTGATGAAGATTGGTCTGTACTCCGCAGTCTACGCCTCATTGTTCGAGTACCTTGCTCCTCCGATGTGGTGGGTTAAGGCATTCGTGGAACAATAGAACATCCCCACCCATACCTTTCTTCTGTCGGACAGGGAAGTCTCCATCCCCTTGGAAGAATTTGCTGAGATTTCCGGTTTGCCGGTGAGGGGGGAGCATTATGAAGAGCTACTTCCTCCCGATGAATATGTCTTCGCCACCAAGCCGCTGGTAATGGGCCTAACGCCGGAGAATGCTATTCAGCACCAGTTTCCGAACCTGGTAAAGGTGCTGAATATGTATGAAAGTCTCTACTTGGAATCGGGAGGCCGGGGAGTTAGTTTTGCAGATTTCATCGCCCGCTTTCTTCGACCGGAGATTTTATCGCGGCGGAGCGAAAAGTTCACCAAGCTCGAAGACCCCTTCGGCTTTGACTTAGATCGTCGACCAGTACTGGAAGACGATCAAAAGGGTTTTTATCTCCCCGATGCCGCCATCATCTCCTTATCGGAAATCGCCGCCCCGGGAATCGACAAGGAGACCTTCTTTCTCGGGTTTCTGGGGCTATGGCTGTGCTGGTTCGCGCTCCCCATGCACCGACGCTACATGAGGCCGTCCGTCTTCTACCCAGCATATCGGATGGTGGCTGGTATACAGTTGTCGGTTGGAATCGCCGGGTTGGCCCATCTGTACTATGGACTCAGCGTGGCGGCGGACGCAAATGAACCCGGGGTGCAACCCGCCAATCTCCCGATGCACTACTTTACTTCATGGATGGAAATGCATATGCTCGGGGTTTTTGGTATTCACAAGAGGCCCTCATTCTACGAGAAGTGCAGACTCCCGAGAGTCATGCGGTTAATTGGCGCTTCTATTGTGAATCCGCCTCCGCGGGAGGCTAGGGGGTTGCTTCTTCGTCCGCGCACGGTCGGAGCGGGCATCTCTTTCACGGACAAGCTCATGACCATTGGCCCGGAGACCTCCAAGGCGGTGTTGGCATTGCGTGATGGTTTCAAGGACGGGGCCTCCGTATTGAAAGCCCGGGAGATTCTTCACTTATACTCCATCCGGCCGGGCTTCCTGGTGTTCAGGCAAAACGATATGGCGCTCTTCATGAGGTACAACCCCCATCGGTTCGCCCAGCAGTTAAGTTATAACCAAGGGGTCCCACTAGAGGCGTTTTTGGAAGAGCCTACGGCCACTAGGAAGGGGATACGGAGTGCACTACATCATTTTATGCGGCTGAACACGGGCTCCAACTTCTTCATTAGCGAGCCAAGTTGCGTTCCATGGGCCCTCAACATGTACGGGGCTTGGTATCAGCACGTAATGGGTGCTGCTATCCGGGAAGAGAAGCGGCTGCTGATTGACCGCAAGGGTGTGCCCCCCGCCAGCGATCGCAAAGTCCCCCTAAGGCCAAGGACCCATGTCGTTCCTCCACTGAGAGGAGATGCTGGAGATGAGCCTCCGCGTGCGCTAAGCCCCCCGTGCGGATTGCCCTGTAATACCGTGGACGTGCCCCCAGCGCCCCATGCTCTGGTGGAGACGGTGAATGTGGTTTCGCCTGAATCCGGTATGGGCTCGAACATCGGGATCCGCCGTCCTAAGGTGCCCACAAAACATAAGTTGATTTTGGGTGCACCCGGGGCTCGCGCGCAGATGAGGAAGAAGAAGTTGGTTCTTTCTCTTGATGCCGTCCTCGGCTTAGAGCCTCAGGCCCCTCTCACCGAAGGCTTAAGTGAGTATGGAACCAACGAGGGTTTCTTCGTAGAGCCAGAAGACACTGATCTGGCGGCCACCATCGCAGCTTCTGAGCGATTGGCAAGGCGCGACGCATGGTTGGATAAACTCGCGCAGTCAGGTAATCACCAGTTGTATTCTTCGTCATTTCATCGTACTTTTATCATTGTTTTTGACTAACGCTTTTCCTTTTTTGAAACAGGCATTTCTACCGAAGAAGCCATCGCTGCTTCTCTCAAAACCTTCGAGGAGGAGGAAAGGAAACGCGCTTTATCGGACGTCGGTACGTCTTGGCTCATTGAGCCTTTATTCTCCTTTTTATGGCCAATCTAACCTTTTCTTTGTCTCATTGCAGGGACCACAAGACCTGCCTCGCAAGCCGACACAGGAATTATCCCCGGGCCAGCTGCCGAAGTCCCGGCCTCTTCGGGGTTGCTGTGAGAGTCTCTACTTAAAAAGCCGATGATGGATGCCTTAAAGGCTCTGGAGGCAACTCTGAACGTGGACTACGACGCCTTGCTGAAGGAGGCTTCCAAGAGGTCCGTCGTGACGGCCCGGGAGGAGAGGAAGCGCTTGAGGCGCGCAGCGAAGGAGCATAGCACTGCTTTGGCCATGGGAGCGGGCTCAAGCGCCGTTACTCCCGCTGCTACTCCTTCAGAGGAGCCCTCGGTCGCCTTGTTTACTGCTCACAGACGGGCGGCGCGTGCAGCTTGGGAAGCTAACGGTCAATCCACCTCAGGTAATGTGTTTTTCGAGGCTTTGTTGTAAAAGTTGTAAAACTATCGGTTCTTATATATCTTGTCCTGCAGGGCCGAGTCCTACTGGAGGAGCGGCGGCGACCGTCGAGCCTGAGGGGACGGTGGATGAGGCAGTAGCCGAAACCGAGGCGACGGTAGGCTGTGCCGCCGTAGTTGCCGGGCCCGAGCTAGTGGCTGACGAGACAGTCACGCCTACTATGCCCGAGAAGGTTGCCGATGCCGAGCCCGAGGCAGCAGCGGATGGAGAGGCTGCGACCAATGAACCCATGGCAGCGGTGGACGAGATGGCTGCGACCGCCGAGCCCGAGGAGGTAGCGGGCGAAACGGGCATGATCGCTGAGGACGAGACGGCCGCTCTTTCTCAAGAGTCGGGCACCGCTCCGATCATCGCTCTCCCTGCTTACGGTCCTTCGCCGTCTCCTGGCCTTGCGAGCACGATGACGGCTCCCGTAGAGTCTGGCGATGAGGCAACGGGGGGTGAACCCATGCCAATGGAGGAGGGAGACGCCGCCGTTTCGACTGGCGACTCATCAGGTAAATTTTGGGTTACCGTCCTCCCCTTTTTTTATTCTGCAATCCTTCTTGACAGGGCTTATCTTGTTTTCTAACGCAGGTGTAGCTAGTGCTGATGCCACTTTACCTGAGGGAGTGCCGTCAGTTACCGTCCTGACGGTGGCCACTTCTCTACCCTCCTTCGTACCGTCGCAGATGTTGGAAGGTATAGGTTTGTGACTTATCAGTTTCATCTTTAGGCTGCATAACTTATGTAGTGACGTCGTATTATTGCGGCTTTGCAGGAGTCCTTTTTGATCACATGTACCAGGTGCTGCATCCCCACTTCTCCTTCCCGTCGAAGCTTGCTTCCTCCAGTGGCGCTGGTGAGTATAGTTTTCAATTAATGCCCTTTCTTTTTTCAATAATGGAATTATTTCTGATTCTTCCTTGCCCTGATTGCAGTGCTACAGATCGAAGGAGGAGATGTAAGATCAGTCGCGCCACCGGTCCTCCCGGCTTTGCCGCCTGCTACAGCTGGTATAGTAGATTCCGTCATTGATGACCTTTCTATATTTCTTGAACCGTCATTTGATTGTGTTTTGTTTTGCAGCCGTCGTTCCGATTCCGGCCCTTTTCGAGTCTCGCATCATGATGCCGGCAGGCCCATTCTCCAGACGTCCATCCTCAAAGGGTGCTGCGATAAGTCTGAGTATGCTGAGCGGATGCGTCGAGGAGCTTGACGCAGAAGCTCCCACATCTGCCGTAGATTTCGCTGCCGAGGTTAATCCGATGCTGGCGACGCTTGTAAATTTCCATAATGAAGGCGTCGTAGAGTCTTGGGTTAACCACTGCAGGGAGATCGAGGCCCGCCTGTATCAGCTGGCACTTATGCGTCCTGCCCCTGAGATTTTGGCCACGAGTACTCAACGGGCGGCATGGATCGAGCAGAGCGCTTCTTACTTTCGCCATCTTGAACAAGAAGCGGCTTTAAGGCGGGGGGAATGCAAAGAAACCTCAAGCGAGTCTGCTCGACTGCGTGCTGAGGTTGACGCAAACGCTGCTCGGGTGAAAGTTATCTTCGAGGGCCTCCTGCAAAGTATCTCCGACGGGTTAACATTGAAGCAGAAGCTCGATACCGTTGAGCGTGATGCCCAAGGTCGTGAAGCAGCTCAGCGAGCCGTCGAAGAACAACTTTCATCCTACTTGCAGCAGCGGGCCCAGGAGGAAGCAGAGTTGGCCGCGGCAGCCGATCAGGAGAAGGCGCTGAAGGAAGTGCGAGAGCAACTTGCGGATTTGTTAAAAATGCTTCCTTCTCCATGAATCATTATGTATCATTTGTAATTGTAAATAAAATATATTTGTTTCTTTTATTCTTTAACATGATGTATCTTGTACTCAATCGAATTCATGAATAAAAGATATACATTCTTCATAATGTCTTGTGTCGTCTTTCTGCTTTCTTCTTTCTTGCTGTGTTGTTTGCCATGCGATTTTAACAAGTGCGATCCGTAGATAGTATATAACTGTCAATCTTATGCTTTTTGTAGAGTGGCGATGGCTTAGAAAACAGGGTTAGGATTTGTTACCTAAGACTTTTCAACTGTATGAGCCGTGAGGATCTCACAAAGAATTTTCTCCCTACCGGCCGAGAGGGTCCCGTAGGTGTAATTTTCTCTTTAAGAATCGTGGGGATTCCTAAGTGTGTTTTCTCTTGAGAGTCGTAAGGATCTCACAAGAGAATTTACTCCCTTACGAGTCGTGAGGACCCGCAAGTGATGGGTGAAGTTGCCCTTATCCGCGTTTCACAGAGTCAAGGGTTGATGTGGATGCTTTCTGGGGTACCGTAGTTTAAAGACGTCGCGGTCGAGGTTAAGGACATCATAGTCCGTGGATTTAAGGACTCAACGGTCTGTCGTTAGTTTTAAGACATCACGGTCGAGGTTAAGGACGTCATAGTCCGTGAGTTTGAGGACCTCGCAGTCCAACGTTAGTTTTAAGACATCACGGTAAAGATTAAGGACATCATAGTCCGTGAGTTTAAGGACCTCACAGTCAGGTGTTAGTTTTAAGACATCACGGTCGAGGTTAAGGACATCATAGTCCGTGGATATAAGGACTCCACAGTCCGATGTTAGTTTTAAGACATCATGGTCGAGGTTAAGGACATCATAGTCCGTGGATTTAAGGACTCCACAGTCCGATGTTAGTTTTAAGACATCACGGTCGAGGTTAAGGAAATCATAGTCCTTGGATTTAAAGACTCCACGGTCCGTGAAATGCGTGGTTACAGGGACCCGTCACCTCTTTGAAGACGTTGAGGAATTTCAACGACAAATATCAAAGGAGTGAAGAGATGTACCCTTAACCCACGGTAAAATCAGTTTGAAGTCGTATTGTTTAATTGTTTAGTTTTAAGACATCACGGTCGAGGTTAAGGACATCATAGTCCATGGATTTAAGGACTCCACAGTCCGATGTTTGCTCTGGATGCTTCCCACGGGTTCACTGCCGTGTTTGGCGAGGACCAGGCTCCGCTCTAGACATTTTCCACGGGGTCAGAAGTGATGTTATCCGTGTTCCACGTGACCAGGAATTTGCACTAGATGCTTCACACGGGTTCACTACCGTGTTTGGCGAGGACTAGGCTCCGCTCTGGATGCTTCGCACGGGTTCACTGCCGTGCTCTGCGAGGACCAGGATCCTCTCTGGACGTTTTCCAAGGGGTCATGAAATGACGTTATCCGTGTTCTACGTAACCAGGAATTTGCACTAGATGCTTCCCACGGGTTCACTGCCGTGTTCGGCGAGGACTAGGCTCCGCTCTGGATGCTTCACACGGGTTCACTGCCGCGCTCTGTGAGGACCAGGATCCGCTCTGGACGTTTTTCACGGGGTCAGAAGTGACGTTATCCGTGTTCCACGTAACCAGGAATTTGCACTAGATGCTTCCCATGGGTTCACTGCCGTGTTTGGCGAGGACTAGGCTCCGCTCTGGATGATTCACACGGGTTCACTGTCGTGCTCTGCGAAGACCAGGATCCGCTCTGGACGTTTTCCACGGGGTCATAAAGTGACGTTATCTGTGTTCCACGTAACCAGGAATTTGCACTAGATGCTTCCCGCAGGTTCACTGCCGTGTTTGGCGAGGACTGGGCTCCGCTCTCGAAGCTTCGCACGGGTTCACTGTCATGCTCTGCGAGGACCAGGATCCGCTCTGGACGTTTTCCACGGGGTCAGAAGTGACGTTATCCACGTTCCACGTAACCAGGAATTTGCACTAGATGCTTCACATGGGTTCACTGCCGTGTTTGGCGAGGACTAGACTCCGCTCTGGATGGTTCGCACGGGTTCACTGCCGTGCTCCGCGAGGACCAGGATCCGCTCTGGATGTTTTCCACGGGGTCAGAAGTGACGTTATCCGCGTTCCACGTGACCAGGAATTTTGTCGATTATATCCGCATTTCACGGAGTTGGGATTTGACTCTTGGTCATCTGTATACCGTCGAGTCATGGAACTGGGAGTTGCCGCTGTTCCGCTTTACTTGATGTTGTGTCTGCTGCAATGAGACGAATGTTGAGATGATCTCTAGGCTATCTATGAACCGTCGAGATTTGGCTTCTTCTTTTGATGAAACCTAGGGAGGAGGAGTGTAATTCCCTCTTTGTTTGCACCCCTGGACTGTATACAGGGATTGATGTAATATCGCCCGTAGAGCGTAAATTTCATTTTTTTATTTTATTTTATTTCTTTTTCCGCGATGCTCTATCATTTCAGTTTTTATATCGCGAAGGTCGCGATTGCCCCATCATTTCGGCTATTTCTCGCGGTGCCCAATCATTTTGGCTATTTATTTTATATTTACTCGCTGCTTTTTATTGCGAATTGCCCAATCATTTCGGCTATTTTGCATGCATACATTTTTACATACTGATTTTGTCTGCAAGTTGCCCCATCATTTCGGTTATTTCGTATGCATGTGTGGCTTGCTGGCTTTTCGCCGCAGGCTTTGGGTTAGACATCGATTTTGGCATCAGTATCGCTACAACTAGGATATTGCCAGGAGCTAATCATCATTTGCCTCTGTCGATGTCGAACAAAGGTGGCTTAGTAAACAGGGTTAAGATCCTGTCGACCAAGGCTTTTGACTTCATGAGCCGTAAGGGTCTCACAAAGGTGTTTCTTCCTGCGAGTCGTGAGGATCTCGTAGGTGTGTTTCCTCCTTAGGAATCGTGAGGACTCCTAAGTATATGCTCTCTTGTAAGTCGTAAGGATCTTACAAGAGTGTTTTCTCCCTATAAGTCGAGAGGGCTCATAAGAGTTGTTCACCGTATGGACATATCCCGAGTCACGGCTAGGACTTTGTTAGGGAAATGTTTATTCGTGCCCGTGAATTGTATACAAGGGTCAGTATTGAGCCGCTTGTAGGGCGATATCGAAGGTTGTGGGGGGTTGCTTAAGAACAGGTTCAGGTCTCTGTAACTTAAGACTTTCAAATCTTATGAGCCGTGAGGGTCCCACAAGAGAGTTCTCCTTACGAGTCGTGAGGATCTCGCAAGTCTAATTTCTCCTTAGGAATCGTGGAGATCCCTAAGTGTGTTGCTCCCTTGTGAGCCGTAAGGATCTCACGCGGGTGGTTTCTCCTTGCAAGGTCGAGAGGGCCCTGTAAGTGTCTTTTAACGAGGCTGCACCCTTTTGTAACAACGCTAAATTTCCTATACAAAATTTTTCAAATATTTTTTTTTTAAAATCCACAAAGGGGTATTTTAGCCTAAGCATAAGATATAGGTAATTATTTTGTTTTTAATTACAAGCTACAAGAATGTAATAAATCCATTTTTAGTGTACAAGAAATTACTTTAAATTTAATGTATACTTGGGGTATTTACTCTTGCTGCTATCATTTTAAGTAATTAAATAACTCCATAATTACAAGAAGGAGCTTGTAGCTCATTGGTAATACCTTGCACTGCCGAACCAAGCCACTAGAGTTCAAATCCCATATCCCACATTATTTTTAATATTGATTTTTTTAAAACCTTTAGAATACCAAGAGTTTACACGTGCATATCTCACAAAAACCCCACTACACCCAAACATGTAACACTTGCAGGAGTTAGATGAACCGTCGGGGGGGATCCAGGCCACCGGACTCGGTCGGGAATCGGCCAACTCGGCCTTGACTCGGCCGACTCAGTGCTCCGACCGAGTCACAGCCGAGTCACCACCGATTCGGCCGATTCCGGCGATGGTCACAACATGAAAGTTGTGTCTTTTCATATTCCCTATGCACCTGCAAAATTTCAGCTTTAGACCACTTCCAGAGCTCTTTAAAAACCCCAATTACTCCACTTTTAATACATTTTTTATTACATTTTATCATATTTTTATTTTTAACTTTTCAGCTACCATAACCTGTAACACCCGAGCCCAATAATACTATTTCTGTTACTAGTTGAGTGTTAGACATTGCTCATTTCAATTATCTTGCTTGTTTGGTTCTTGTCGCAAAATTTTAACCGGCTAAGTCATTTTTGCCTATAACAAATTTTAACACCTAAAATGAAATTAAAAATATCCATATTGGCCTACTCGTCACCCCTAGCCGCGTGGTAGCGTCCGCGCGTCGAGATTTCATCCCATTCGGTGAAATGGGCGAGTTTGGACGGCTACGCGCGCGTGCAAGTGTCCGACTTGGGGGCATGCATTTTAATCATAAAACATCTCATTTTAAAATTTGGAACTCGCTTAAAATCCTATTATTTGAATTTCAAATATTTGGGTGCAACCCGGACGCGATTTGGAAATGTTGCATTTAGCGCCAAAATCCCAATTTAATTAATTATACTAAACTATAAAATATATTCAAACTTTAAACTGTTACAGTTTGTTCACCAATCAAATATTTTAACAATCTTTTAAATCTCCTTTTAATCTCCTTTGCAAGTCCTCACAGCCTATCACGAGGCTCAATTCCTCGTGGGTCCCCCTCTCTCTCTCTCCGTCTCTCTATCTCTCTCTAATCTCACTCTCTCTCTCTCCTCTTATAATCTCTATCCCTCTCTCTCCTATAACCTCTCTCTCTCTCTATCTTTATATTTCTTGCCTCGTCTTCACGTGAAACCTCACCAGAGAACCCCACGAACCCCCGAACCCTAGCCATCTCGTCGCCGTCGCCGCCGCAGTCCCCGCGCCGACAACATCACCACCATCACCCTTGCCTCCGCAGCCTCGACCGCACCCCCTCCTTCCTCCGTTCTCCTTCCTTCCAGCGCTGCAGCCGGCGCCGCAGCCACCTGCACTGTCTCCGCTCGCCGTCGCCGCCGCCACTTGTCGCCGACGACGCCAGCACCTCCCCTTCACCCTCGTCCCGACCTCTTCACCTTCCTCCTCCTTCCCTCGCCGGGCTGCAACAGAACCCGACGCCCGAACCTTAGCACCTCCTCTGGTTCGCCGGAGATCGCCGCCGTCGACTCTCGTCGTCGTCGCCAGCGCACCGCCGACCACCTCCTCTCCCCCCTGCAACCCAGACCAGGCCAGCACCTCCCCCTACTCACCGCACCCCCGATCCAGCCACCTCCAACCCTTGCCGCGTTCACTGTTCCTCGCCGGCGCCCCATCGCCGTCGAACCCGTCGCGGTTGACAACCGTGCCATCCCTGTAAGCATCTCTTTACCTTCTCCCTTCCCTTTTCCCCTCGCTGGTCTTTCGTGTCCATGATTTGTATTTTGCTAACTTCGTCGCTGTTTTGACATTTCGCCGGATTCCGGCCGTGCCGACGACTTGACCCGACTCTCCAGCGAAGTACTCTGGTCCGTGTGGTCCCGCTGTTCGTTGTTTGGACTCGATCCGTGGCCCGTGCAACCGTCGCGTGTTTTCCGGTTTGCGAAACCATCGAGGCAAGTATTACTTGCTACATGCTATGTTATGCTAATTAAGTGTGCTTGACTCATAAAACCTGCAAAGATTAGCTAGTGTTGTTACTTTCTCATTTGGACGAAATATGATATATATCATTATACTGCAACCTAAACCGTATTTTGCCACTGTAACCCTAATAAAAAAATTACTAGTTAATCATTTTGCTATTTAAAGGACAATAGCCGTGCACATATAGCTTCATTACTTTCTGTTATTGATATTGCACTACCCTGTGATTATTGCACCCCAAGGGTGCTCGAACCTGTTAATATAATAATACAACTGCACCATATTAATGCACCATTGTGACTAAATGAATTGTTATTGTTATTTACTTTATTTCCTGCTGTTGTTCCTTATTCGCTTCTATACCTGTTATGAGCACACCTTCGATTGCATTACATATTGACCTGACATATATATACATACCGATGCACCGGACATAGTACCCTTTACTACCAACTCAACCTGTTGTACCATGACCTGACTTGTTACCTGATCTCATTCCTAATGCCAACAAACCTGACTTGGGGTCCTCGTGGACCATTCCTGTTGTCTATCCAGACAAACCTGCTTTTACCTGATCCTGTGTTGGCATTAGTTCTTGATTACTGAATACCTGACTTGACATACATAACTTGGGGGTATGGGGAAATCAAAGGTGAAACCGACTTGCAACTCAACAGTTCGATACCTGTTCTGATCAGTCTTACGGGCTTGGCCAGTCCGGGAGTGATGATGCTGACATCACTCGTCCATCCTGCTACCTATTACTGCCTAGCGGCACGTCTCGGATTCAGCCCCGAGGGTCTTGACCGTGGTCCCGGGCATGCACGGGATACTATTGAGTTACATCGACGAGTCATCAATTGATTTCAAAGACTTTAGAATAGAAACCCGATAGAACAGTATAGTTACCCACTGCACACTACCATGCACTGTTATTTTATATTAGTGTTTTATTCATGTTCATCCATGCGTTGCTTATTACCATGTTCATATTATATTACTGGCTGACATGACGCGTTGACGTCTGGGTTTTGCATGGCCCAGATTCTTTGCCACTGTCGACGACCGAGCAGGAGTACTTCAGCCAGCAGGCTGATCTGTGAGTTCTATAGTGATTAGTTTATTCATTTCATTTCATTTCCAGATGTGAGCCCGCATTATGGGACGTACTATTTATTTATTGTATTGGATCATTTGCTTCCGCACTTATTGTTCATTGACTCTTGTTATTATGGATTTGGACATGTGTTAGATTAGTTTATTTATCTTGTTCTTGATATCTCTACAGCCGTAATGTGACTGTGGATGGATACTTCCTACCCACAGGTAGCATGGTTGGCTATGTCACGTGCCCAATCTTGCGTACTCTGGGAAGCGGGGCGTGACATGGTTCTTTTGGTATCAGAGACATAGGTTAGATGGGTTGATTCTTTTTGTAGTTGGGTATTGTACCCGATACACGAATTAGAATACCCGTGCTTAGGAAACATGTCCTGCCACCTTGACCGTTTTACCATTCTTGAATCACATTCTCCCTGATTATATCTTTTACGGCGTGCAAACTTACTTTGCATTGTCGACTCAAAAACCTAATTTCTTGTTATCTCTAGGACTTAGGCGACTTGGGTGGAGTTAAGTAGTTGTGGCTATGATACCGCGGCATAGTTACAATGCGGTACTCTATTTAAGTATCTTGGAGTTCTAGCCTTGATTTATATATTTGAATCTATCATCATGCTAATGTTGGGTGTTTTGATTTCAGGAACATGGCAGATAAGAATTTCAAGACATATCAGAGACGCGTAGATGAAGCCGCCATGTTGGGAGTGATACGTGGGATGTTGGAAAATCAGAAGAGGCAAACTGAGCTGATCCAGCAGCAAGCAGACTCATTTCAGGAGGGTTTGCAGGCCTTTCGGCAGTCTGTAAACACCGCTGTAGCGAAGCCAGTTGACCGAATAGGGACCGTGGCAGATTTCAGACGTTTGGGTCCTTCTACTTTCACTGGTCTGGAGGAGCCGTTGCCAGCCGAGCAATGGCTAGTGGACACGGAGAATTTGCTGATTGCGGCACAGATCCCAGAGGACAAGAGAGTTGATGTGGTGCACATTCAGCTGGTGGATTACGCCCGAGAGTGGTGGCTTGTGGAGGAGACCCGCTTGCCCAAGCCAATCAGTTGGGCGGATTTCTCTAAAAGTTTCCTGGAGAAGTTCTTCCCGCGGACTGCACGGGAGGAAATGGAAGAGAAATTTATTGGGCTGAGACAAAATGGAGCATCTGTGGACGTACATGCAGCGGAGTGGACGAGACTCAGCCGCTTCGCTGGACCCTTAGTCGCCAACGAGGCAGACAGGGCGCGAAGGTTCTTGCGCAGTTTGGATGTGGACATCCAGAGGCAGATCGTCTCCCTGGGTTTGACCACTTTCTCGCAGGTTCTTACGGCAGCCAGAGAGCAGCAGAGTCTATCGGGAATGAAAGAGAACCTTCAGCAGATAGCAGTTGCGGCCAGGAAGCCCGCATTTGTACCTAACCGAGATCATAGGCGCAGAGGTATTTCAGTGGACCGTCGAGGTGTAGCACCCATGAAGAAACCTGTGATCGTTGATCGAAGAAAGAGCGTGACCTGTGACTACTGCCATTTACCTGGGCACGTGCATAAGGAGTGTCGAAGGAGACTGGGACTTTGTCTGGTTTGTGGAGTGGCCGATCACGCAGTTGGTGCCTGTCCGTCGAAGCTTCGCACGAGAGATGATATACAGAAGCCTCCGCAGAGACCGTTCCAAGGGCAGAAACAGCTGACTCAAGGACCTAATCAGGCTCGAGCTTTCACGTTGACAGCTGAGGAAGCTAAGGCATCAGGAGAAGTGGTTTCAGGTACTTTACTCGTTCATGGTTTTCCCGCATTGGCATTATTTGATTCCGGAGCATCCCACTGTTTTATGTCATCCAAATTTATAACTACACACTCGATTACCTGCACGACCATGTCTAGTTTTTGGGACATACACAGTGGGAATGGGAAAATCATAGCTAGTAACGAGTGTAGAGATTGTACAGTTGTTGTGTGCGGACGGGAGCTCTTTGCAGATTTCTTGGTGATAGATACGGGCGGCTATGAAGTTGTCTTGGGAATGGATTTTCTTGGCACTTTCCACGCCCACATTGACTGTAGGGCAAGGGAGGTAATTTTCCAGATTCCCGGACACCCTGAGTTTACCTTCACCGGGGGAAGCAGTTCTGTCGGGCCAGTCGAGTTTAGGGCTAGGCCGACAAACAGTGTTCTCGCAGCGATGGAAGTTGATAGTAATGAAGAGCCGGCAGTTGTTCGCGACTTTATGGATGTATTTGAAGATATATCGGGCTTACCGCCGAAGCGAGACGTGGAGTTCGCAATTGACCTTATTCCTGGTGCAGCGCCAGTATCAAAATCTTATTATCCGATGGCACCAGTGGAATTGGAAGAAGTTAAGAAACAAGTTGGTGAATTACTTGAGAAGGGTTAGATTCGAAGCAGCAACTCGCCTTGGGGAGCTCCAGTTCTTTTAGTAAAGAAGAAGGATGGCACGAGAAGGATGTGCATTGATTATTGAGAATTGAACCGGGTGACTATTAAGAACAAGTACCCGATCCCTCGCATTGGAGAACTTTTTGAACAGCTTAGTGGCGCGAGAGTATTCTCGAAACTGGATTTGTGATCCGGATATCATCAGGTCCGAGTGAAAGCAGAAGACATTTGCAAGACGGCGTTTCGAACTCGATATGGACATTTCGAGTATCTGGTGATGCCCTTCGGAGTGACTAATGCACCGGCAATATTCATGGATTTGATGAACAGAATCTTTTCACCATTCTTGGACCAGTTTATTGTGGTATTCATTGACGATATTCTGGTATACTCGAAGAGTCCGGAGGAGCATGCTGAACATTTAAAGATCGCACTGCAGACGCTGAGACAGGAGAAATTGTATGCGAAGATGAGTAAGTGCGAATTCTGGCTGGAAGAAGTGAAATTTCTAGGGCATGTCGTGTCGGGCGATGGAATCGCCGTCGATCCCGAGAAGATTACAGCAGTTCGAGATTGGCCTATTCCAAGAAATGTGGCTGAGATAAGAAGTTTCCTTGGTTTGGCCGGATACTACAGGAGATTTGTGGAGAATTTCGCTCGTTTGGCCGAACCGTTGACCAAGCTCACGCGCAAGGAAGTACCTTTTATTTGGACGGATGGATGTGCATTGGCCTTCGAGACGTTGAAGCAGAAGTTGATAACCGCCCCTATCCTGACCGTACCAGATAATTCCGGAGGACTGGTGATTCACAGCGATGCATCTGGAAAAGGATTGGGATGTGTTTTGATGCAGAATGGGAAGGTCGTAGCTTACGCATCAAGACAACTGAAGACTCATGAGAAGAATTACCCGACTCATGACTTGGAGCTTGCGGCCGTAATCTTCGCCTTAAAAATTTGGAGACACTACCTTTTAGGCGAGAGAGTCGAAGTTTTTACAGATCACAAGAGTTTGAAGTATGTGTTCACTCAAAAGGAGTTGAATATGAGGCAACGCAGATGGTTGGAGCTGATGGCCGACTACGACCTTGATCTTAAGTACCATCCGGGAAAAGTTAACGTTGTGCCGGATGCGCTTAGTCGGTTACCAGCGATTCAGGTATTGACTGCACAGAGGGAGATCATTGCGGATTTTCGGAGATTTGACTTGGAGGTTGTGCTACCACATGCTACGGGACAGTTGATGCAGTTGCAAGTACGGTCGTCCTTAGTTGAGAAGATTAAAGCGGCACAATCGCAGGATCCTAGACTGCAAAAGTTTCGAGAGCAGGTTGAAGCCGGACTACGAACCGATTTACTGATCCACGAAGATGGTTCGTTGAGGTATGGTAGCCGTGTGTGTGTGCCAAAAGGGGATGTGCGTGAAGAGCTTATGAAGGAGGCACACAGTTCTGCTTACTCTGTACATCCAGGAGGGACAAAGATGTACCGAGATATTCGACAGCACTTCTGGTGGGAGGGTATGAAACGGGAGATTGCTCGCTTCATGGCTAAGTGCTTGGTGTGTCAGCAAGTCAAGGCTGAACACCAAAGGGTTGCTGGTTTGTTGCAACCACTTCCGATTCCTCAGTGGAAGTGGGAACATATAACCATGGATTTCGTGACGGTTTTACCGTTGAGTCCAAAGGGCAACAATGCAGTATGGGTGATTGTCGATCGGTTGACCAAAGCAGCTCACTTTATTCCTTTTCGGGTTGGTCAATCGACGGAGACTTTGGCAGAGCGGTACATGCAGGAGATTGTAAGATTGCATGGAGTACCGGTGAGCATCGTGTTCGATCGGGACACTCGGTTCTTGTCGCACTTCTGGAGGAGTTTACAAGAAAGTTTGGGGACTCGATTGAAGTTTAGCACAGCTTATCATCCTCAAACTGATGGACAATCGGAGAGAACGATCCAGACTCTTGAAGATATGTTGAGAGCTTGCATGTTGGACTTCAAAGGTTCTTGGGAGGATCACCTACACCTGGTGGAGTTTTCGTACAACAATAGCTTCCAAGCGACTATTCAGATGGCTCCGTTTGAAGCGTTGTATGGTCGTAAGTGCCGTTCACCTGTTTGTTGGGATGATGTTGGTGAACGAAGGTTACTGGGACCAGATTTGGTAGTACAGACAGTCGAGAAGGTGAATACAATCAGGAAGCATATGAAGGCAGCTCAAGACAGACAGAAAAGTTGGGCTGACACGTCAAGAAGACCTCTAGAGTTCACTGTGGGTGATTTGGTATTCTTGAAGATATCACCGACTAGAGGGGTGATTCGCTTTGGGAGTCGGGGAAAGCTTAGTCCTCGATTTGTTGGACCCTTCGAGATATTGGAGCGTGTTGGAGAGGTAGCGTACCGTTTGGCGTTACCACAGTCCTTGGCAGGAGTGCACGATGTGTTTCATATATCTCAACTACGGAGGTATGTTCGAGATGAGACCCACGTCTTGGATCATTCGGAGTTAACCGTACGGGAGGACCTAACTTTTGAGGAGCGACCGGTTGAAATCAAGGATCGAAGAGAAAAGGTTCTTAAGAACAAAGTTATCCCTCTTGTGCTAGTTTCTTGGGGTAATCGATCGCATGGAGAATCCACTTGGGAGCGAGAAGATGAGATCCGGCAGAAGTTTCCTCACCTTTTCCTGTAGTTAGCTATCTTGTATTCTGGGAATTTCGAGGACGAAATTCTTTTTGTAGTTGGGTATGATGTAACACCCGAGCCCAATAATACTATTTCTGTTACTAGTTGAGTGTTAGACATTGCTCATTTCAATTATCTTGCTTGTTTGGTTCTTGTTGCAAAATTTTAACCGGCTAAGTCATTTTTGCCTATAACAAATTTTAACACCTAAAATGAAATTAAAAATATCCATATTGGCCTACTCGTCACCCGTAGCCGCGTGGTAGCGTCCGCGCGTCGAGATTTCATCCCGTTCGGTGAAACGGGCGAGTTTGGACGGCTACGCGCGCGTGCAAGTGTCCGACTTGGGGGCATGCATTTTAATCATAAAATATCTCATTTTAAAATTTGGAACTCGCTTAAAATCCTATTATTTGAATTTCAAATATTTGGGCGCAACCCGGGCGTGATTTGGAAATGTTGCATTTAGCGCCAAAATCCCAATTTAATTAATTATACTAAACTATAAAATATATTCAAACTTTAAACTGTTACAGTTTGTTAACCAATCAAATATTTTAACAATCTTTTAAATCTCCTTTTAATCTCCTTTGCAAGTCCTCGCAGCCTATCACGAGGCTCAATTCCTCGTGGGTCCCCCCCCTCTCTCTCTCCGTCTCTCTATCTCTCTCTAATCTCACACTCTCTCTCTCTCCTCCTATAATCTCTATCCCTCTCTCTCCTATAACCTCTCTCTCTCTCTATCTTTATATTTCTCGCCTCGTCTTCACGTGAAACCTCACCAGAGAACCCCACGAACCCCCGAACCCTAGCCATCTTGTCGCCGTCGCCGCCGCAGTCCCCGCGCCGACAACACCACCACCATCACCCTTGCCTCCGCAGCCTCGACCGCACCCCCTCCTTCCTCCGTTCTCCTTCCTTCCAGCGCTGCAGCCGGCGCCGCAGCCACCTGCACTGTCTCCGCTCGCCGTCGCCGCCGCCACTTGTCGCCGACGACGCCAGCACCTCCCCTTCACCCTCGTCCCGACCTCTTCACCTTCCTCCTCCTTCCCTCGCCGGGCTACAACAGAACCCGACGCCCGAACCCTAGCACCTCCTCTGGTTCGCCGGAGATCGCCGCTGTCGACTCTCGTCGTCGTCGCCAGCGCACCGCCGACGACCTCCTCTCCCCCCCTGCAACCCAGACCAGGCCAGCACCTCCCCCTACTCACCGCACCCCCGATCCAGCCACCTCCAACCCTTGCCGCGTTCACTGTTCCTCGCCGGCGTCCCATCGCCGTCGAACCCGTCGCGGTTGACAACCGTGCCATCCCTGTAAGCATCTCTTTACCTTCTCCCTTCCCTTTTCCCCTCGCTGGTCGTTCGTGTCCATGATTTGTATTTTGCTAACTTCGTCGCTGTTTTGACATTTCGCCTGATTCCGTCCGTGCCGACGACTTGACCCGACTCTCCAGCGAAGTACTCTGGTCCGTGTGGTCCCGCTGTTCATTGTTTGGACTCGATCCGTGGCCCGTGCAACCGTCGCGTGTTTTCCGCCGACGCTACGTTCGTGTTTTCCGGTTTGCGAAACCATCGAGGCAAGTATTACTTGCTACATGCTATGTTATGCTAATTAAGTGTGCTTGACTCATAAAACCTGCAAAGATTAGCTAGTGTTGTTACTTTTCTCATTTGGACGAAATATGATATATATCATGATACTGCAACCTAAACCGTATTTTTCCACTGTAACCCTAATAACAAAATTACCAGTTAATCATTTTGCTATTTAAAGGACGATAGCCGTGCACATATAGCTTCATTACTTTCTGTTATTGATATTGCACTACCCTGTGATTATTGCACCCCAAGGGTGCTCGAACCTGTTAATATAATAATACAACTGCACCATATTAATGCACCATTGTGACTAAATGAACTGTTATTGTAATTTACTTTATTTCCTGTTGTTGTTCCTTATTCGCTTCTATACCTGTTATGAGCACACCTTCGATTGCATTACATATTGACCTGACCTTGCTACACATGACATATATATACATACCGATGCACCGGACATGGTACCCTGTACTACCAACTCAACCTGTTGTACCATGACCTGACTTGTTACCTGATCTCATGCCTAATGCCAACAAACCTGACTTGGGGTCCTCGTGGACCATTCCTGTTGTCTATCCAGACAAACCTGCTTTTACCTGATCCTGTGTTGGCATTAGTTCTTGATTACTGAATACCTGACTTGACATACATAACTTGGGGGTATGGGGAAATCAAAGGTGAAACCGACTTGCAACTCAACAGTTCGATACCTGTTCTGATCAGTCTTACAGGCTTGGCCAGTCCGGGAGTGATGATGCTGACATCACTCGTCCATCCTGCTACCTATTACTGCCTAGCGGCACGTCTCGGATTCAGCCCCGAGGGTCTTGACCGTGGTCCCGGGCATGCACGGCGGGCATACTATTGAGTTACATCGACGAGTCATCAATTGATTTCAAAAACTTTAAAATAGAAACCCGATAGAACAGTATAGTTACCCACTGCACACTACCCTGCACTGTTATTTTATATTATTGTTTTATTCATGTTCATCCCTGCGTTGCTTATTACCATGTTCATATTATATTACTGGTTGACATGACGCGCTGACGTCTGGGTTTTGCATGGCCCAGATTCTTTACCACTGTCGACGACCGAGCAGGAGTACTTCAGCCAGCAGGCTGATCTGTGAGTTCTATAGTGATTAGTTTATTTATTTCATTTCATTTCCAGATGTGAGCCCGTATTATGGGACGTACTATTTATTTATTGTATTGGATCATTTGCTTCCGCACTTATTGTTCATTGACTCTTGTTATTATGGATTTGGACATGTGTTTGATTAGTTTATTTATCTTGTTCTTGATATCTCTACAGCCGTAATGTGACTGTGGATGGATACTTCCTACCCACATGTAGCATGGTTGGCTATGTCACGTGCCCAATCTTGCGTACTCTGGGAAGCGGGGCGTGACATAACCCTAGCCTAACCCTATAAATACCAACCCTACACACTACCCTCTCACCCCCAAAATCTTGAGCCACTCTCTCAAAAGTTTTCCAAGAAGTGTGTGCTTTGAAAACAAGTTCGCGGCGAAGCTCCGATGAGATTCTGACGGAATTCCGGCGACGTTTTTTAGAAACAGCCGGCGACGAAGCAACGCCTCGACAACTCATCTAGTTCCCTTATACTCTTTAGTATATATCGAAACCCGTAAGTCCCATTCTTCCCTTCTTTCTACTTCTCAAAAAATACGAACTTACGAAACCCGACGGAAATCGGAACAAACCGATTTCCGATTCGGTTTTCTATAAAATCTCACTTGTCACCAATTCCATTATACTTAAACTTATTCATGATGACTATTAATCACATAACAATTAATTTGGACAAAATTTCTCACATGAAATGATAGCTTTTGCAATATCGTATTCTTTTTCACTTTAATACCATATTGTTTTTTTTTCTTCTTCTAATCAATTCAATCATTCCTAAACATCTTTCTCTTGACCATTAAACTTGTAAAAATCAATTTGAAAAAGTTTTCACACATGAAATGATAACCTTTCCAATTTACCGTATTTCTTCACTTTAATACCATGAAGTTTCAATTTCACATTTAACCTCTTAACCTTAATATACATTTAAAGTAGAGCACGAGGTAATGACCTACCTCCACACACACGCAAATACAACCCTAAAACGATATCAACAAACTTAAAATACGATAAAACGAAACTTTCATTAAAATATCATAATCTTAATAAAACCATTCTTAAAGGTTTTAGATTTGATACACTTTTAGGTAAATACTTCTTAGTAGGAAAAATACGATAAGTTATGGATATCGATCGTTTATCTAAACCTAACGTTGTGGTGTCTAGGCTAGGCAAGTGAGCTTAGGTAACTTTAAAAGGCCCGCCTCACGATTCGTGAGCGGATCCCTCATTCCTCACTTGTACTTACCTGGCCACAATTGGTAGTGAAAAGGCGATTTGAGAATTCTAATGACTTGTCGTTTAGACCATTTAGAAATAGGCTAGTTGGATTAGGAAACCCTAGAACCTAAAATACGGAAAATTACACTTTTCAAATAAATACTTTTTACTTTATAAAACCGTTTTCTAAAAGATTAGTGTTTTACAATCTTTGCAAAGCGCCGCTACAACCCATCTTTGGGGAACCCGTTCGGGATCGTGCGGTTTATCGCGCACCCTCGGGCTAGTAGTGCGAGATTCAGACCTCCGCAAGGAGCATTCGGTCTCGAAAGGTTTAAAATACGACATCTTAAGAAAATGAGATTTTTGAAATATAAAATATTTATTAAAATTATTTTTTGTATAAACATATGTATATCTATCTTTTAAATACCTATTTTATTATAATATAAATTTTCCACCTTTTTCTAAAAATCACAAAAGAATAAAGGTTACACTAAAATACCATGAACTTCAAATAATCAATATTACAGATAAATACCATTATTTATGAAACTAGGATATTTTCATTAGAAATGTCACAATATAAAATCCACAACTCTAAAGACGAAAAATAAATACTTGAGGTGTATTTTGAAAAGTATATAAAAGTATTTTTACATAAAATCCCCCTCAAATTTATAAATTACCCTAAGGACCCTAGCAGTTATAAGACTTCGTTTTACATTTCTGATTGTCTGACTCGGGTTTGAGTCTGATTAATCTGGCTTGAATATGATTCAAGTCAATCTATAATCTACAAGTTTCCAATTCAATATGAACACATAAATTCATGAATACAATCATCAGTTTACACAACTTGACTGAACCGAATCATGGATATATTCCTTTTACATGATTCCCAATATTCCATTTACATGACTCTACGGTTATACCGTTTCCTGATATCATAATTTCGGTCAGTCAAGTCAATCAATCTTACAACCAATACAATTTACAAAATAACAATACAAACAAGATATCGCGGGGTTTAAGGGGAAGATTGGTACGGAAGGTGTTAAAGGTGGTACGAGGTGGTCAGATTTAATACACCTAACATGAATCCAGTTGCTGTTGTACCGTAGCATAAACGATTCCTTGAGTTCCTGATACCTTAGTCTTCGGGGCAAGTGAGACTCCTCTCGTATACACTGACATTCTTCTGTACCAAACTACAAACAACAGCGTTAGCACGAAATACAACAATATAATAACATAATACAACTATAAAAGCTACTCTCTCTCTCTCTCTCTTACTCTCTGTCTATTCCTCCCTTATCTTTGGGACTTACCGAGCGACCTGTTCGCTGACGACATTCTGTTTCTCTCTTCTTTGAATGTCGTCAGGTGGTTTGGACCCGGTGGAGATCGAGCCATCTCAAGAAGACTTGGAGCAATTTGCCGAAGACCCTGCACTTTAGTTCATTGTACACTTTTTCTTTCTGTACTTTTCATTTCCTGTTATGCCACTGTTTAGGCATCTTTATATTTCAGTTGTATTTCCTTTCATATATTGTACAAAGAATGTTAATGAATAAAAGTTGCTGTTCCTTTTATATCTTGTCTCTTATGTATTTATTTTATATTGCTTAGATACGCTTAGCGTATGTACTTCTAAGTATATACGTAGCGGGCCTCGTCGTGTCCACTTCGCCGTATACCGGGAAGCGGGGCGTGACAGGTTTTGTTGGTGGCCCATGCAGGTCAGAGCTGTATGAATCCCTATCATGCAGTTCCGTTTTGCGTGAACAACCTAAGCAATATAAACACAAAAACCATCAACTAAAACATTCTTTACAATTCATGTTCCTTGAATCTTGCAGTTTCATATTCCTTGAATCTTATCATTTCATGTACTTGAATATGTCCTAACCCAAATTTTTCTTCAGGGTTATGGATTCCCCGAACAACACCAGCACCAACGTCAACAACACACCTCCAGCACTACCTCTCACACCAGCTGTTCTTGCGCCCCCTACCGAGCAAACAGTGCTACTTGAGGCAATCCGCAGCCTTCTCGAGGGACAACAACAACTCTTGAACCGTCCCGAGACTGATGCTCCTGGAGTAAAGCAATTCAGGGCTTTACATCCGAAACAGTTCTCAGGAAAAAGGAGCCCACTGGAAGGTGAGGAATGGGCTCAAAGTATCGAGGATGATCTGGCGGCAGCACAAGTGCCAGAAATATCTTGGGTCCGAGTTGCAAAGCTGCAACTCACGGACAATGCACGAAACTGGTGGAAGGCGGAAGAAAGCCGTCTTGATCAGCCCATTGAATGGAAGACTTTTCGCGAGAAGTTCGACGCGAAGTACTTCCCTTTGACTGCCAGGTTTACCTTGGAGCAGCAGTTCATTCATCTACAATAAGGTTCGATGTGGGACAAGTCAGTAGATGAGTATGACGCTGAATTCACCATGCTCAGTCGGTAAGATATGTCACAGTATTTCAAATTTTTGATATCACATAATACACAGCTAACACAAGACCATAACAGATTTGCGGCACACTTGATACCGACGGATGAGGTCAGAGCCCGTCGCTTTCAACAAGGTTTGGACACGGAAATCCAGGTTGCACTAGCCACAAGGAAATTTCCGACTCACGAGGATGCTTTGGAAGCTGCCCGCAGTTATGAGGCGGTGATAAAGGAAAGGGGCAGACCCCAATCTGCCGGTTTGAAACGCCATGCCTCTCAAATGGCAGGAGGAGCCTCTTCCAGGCCAACGTTCGAACCCAGGAGAATTGAATAACCCAATCACCAGCCTAGACCACATTTCTGTTTCCATTGCAAGAGAGATGGACATTTGATAAAGGACTGTAGGCGCGCAAAAGGCCTGTGCCTAGTTTGTGGCGCGTCCAATCACAGAATTAAGACCTGTCCATATAGATACAACTCAACTCACACACACACACCAACTACCCGCAGCGGCCAGATATCAGGCTCCTGCAACTCGTCATGCACTACCTGCTCCACCACCTGCACAGCCTACTCGCCAATTCCAACAGGCAATGAGGGACATGCCTAGAGGGCAGAGAAACAGGCCCCAAAGGCAGAATGTGCCTCCAGCTAGAAAGACGGCAACAGACCTTCACATTAGAAGCCGTAGAAGTCGAGACTGTAGGTTAAGGTAACACCGGTAAGCCTTTTTCACCCTTGTATTACTTTGTTATTTTTATACACTATCTATACTACAGCCACCAAACTTCTTTGCACTGTTACACTTTCCTTTTACAAATTTCGAGGACGAAATTTTTATAAGGAGGGTAGAATGTAACAACCCTAAATTTCCTATACAAAATTTTTCAAATATTTTTTTTTAAAAATCCACAAAGGGGTATTTTAGCCTGAGCACAAGATATAGGTAATTGTTTTGTTTTTAATTACAAGCTACAAGAATGTAATAAATCCATTTTTAGTGTACAAGAAATTACTTTAAATTTAATGTAGACTTGGAGTATTTACTCTTGCTGCTATCATTTTAAGTAATTAAATAACTCCATAATTACAAGAAGGAGCTTGTAGCTCATTGGTAATACCTTGCACTGCCGAACCAAGCCACTAGAATTCAAATCCCATATCCCACATTATTTTTAATATTGATTTTTTTAAAACCTTTAGAATACCAAGAGTTTACACGTGCATATCTCACAAAAACCCCACTACACCCAAACATGTAACACTTGCAGGAGTTAGATGAACCGTCGGGGGGAATCCAGGCCACCGGACTCTGTCGGGAATCGGCCAACTCGGCCTTGACTCGGCCGACTCAGTGCTCCGACCGAGTCACAGCCGAGTCACCACCGATTCGGCCGATTCCGGCGATGGTCACAACATGAAAGTTGTGTCTTTTCATATTCCCTATGCACCTGCAAAATTTCAGCTTCAGACCACTTCCAGAGCTCTTTAAAAACCCCAATTACTCCACTTTTAATACATTTTTTATTAAATTTTATCACATTTTTATTTTTAACTTTTCATCTACCATAACCCTAGCCTGACCCTATAAATACCAACCCTACACACTACCCTCTCACCCCCAAAATCTTGAGCCACTCTCTCAAAAGTTTTCCAAGAAGTGTGTGCTTTGAAAACAAGTTCGCGGTGAAGCTCCGATGAGATTCTGACGGAATTCCGGCGACGTTTTTAGAAACAACCGGCGACGAAGCAACACCTCGACAACTCATCTAGTTCTCTTATACTCTTTAGTATATACCGAAACCCGTAAGTCCCATTCTTCCCTTCTTTCTACTTCTCAAAAATACGAACTTACGAAACCCGACGGAAATCGGAACAAACCGATTTCCGATTCGGTTTTCTATAAAATCTCACTTGTCACCAATTCCATAATACTTAAACTTATTCATGATGACTATTAATCACATAACAATTAATTTGGACAAAGTTTCTCACATGAAATGATAGCTTTTGCAATATCGTATTCTTTTTCACTTTAATACCATATTGTTTATTTTTCTTCTTCTAATCAATTCAATCATTCCTAAACATCTTTCTCTTGACCATTAAACTTGTAAAAATCAATTTGAAAAAGTTTTCACACATGAAATGATAACCTTTCCAATTTACCGTATTTCTTCACTTTAATACCATGAAGTTTCAATTTCACATTTAACCCATTAACCTTAATATACATTTAAAGTAGAGCACGAGGTAATGACCTACCTCCACACACACACAAATACAACCCTAAAACGATATCAACAAACTTAAAATACGATAAAACGGAACTTTCATTAAAATACCATAATCTTAATAAAACCATTCTTAAAGGTTTTAGATTTGATACACTTTTAGGTAAATACTTCTTAGTAGGAAAAATACGATAAGTTGTGGACATCGATCGTTTATCTAAACCTGACGTTGTGGTGTCTAAGCTAGGCAACTGAGCTTAGGTAACTTTAAAAGGCCCGCCTCACGATTCGTGAGCGGATCCCTCATTCCTCACTTATACTTACCTGGCCACAATTGACGGTGAAGAGGCGATTTGAGGATTCTAATGACTTGTCGTTTAGACCATTTAGAAATAGGCTAGTTGGATTAGGAAAACATAGAACCTAAAATACAGAAAATTACACTTTTCAAATAAATACCTTTTACTTTATAAAACCGTTTCTAAAAGATTAGTGTTTTACAATCTTTGCAAAACGCCGCTACAACCCATCTTTGGGGAACCCGTTCGGGATCGTACGGTTTATCGCGCACCCTCGGGCTAGCAGTGCGAGATTCAGACCTCCGCAAGGAGTATTCGGTCTCGAAATGTTTAAAATACGACATCTTAAGAAAATGAGATTTTTGAAATATAAAATATTTATTAAAATTATTTTTTGTTTAAACATATGTATATCTATCTTTTAAATACCTATTTTATTATAATATAAATTTTCCACCTTTTTCTAAAAATCACAAAAGAATAAAGGTTACACTAAAATACCATGAACTTCAAATAATCAATATTACAGATAAATACCATTATTTATGAAACTAGGATATTTTCATTAGAAATGTCACAACATAAAATCCACAACTCTAAAGACGAAAAATAAATACTTGAGATGTATTTTGAAAAGTATATAAAAGTATTTTTACATAAAACCCCCCTCAAGTTTATAAATTACCCTAAGGACCCTAACAGTTATAAGACTTCGTTTTACATTTCTGATTGTCTGACTCAGGTTTGAGTCTGATTAATCTGACTTGAATATGATTCAAGTCAATCTATAATCTACAAGTTTCCAATTCAATATGAACACATGAATCTATGAATACAATCATCAGTTTACACAACTTGACTGAACCGAATCATGGATATATTCCTTTTACATGATTCCCAGTATTCCATTTACATGACTCTACGGTTATAACCGTTTCCTGATATCATGGTTTCGGTCCGTCAAGTCAATCAATCTTACAACCAATACAATTTACAAAATAACAATACAAACAAGATATCACGGGGTTTAAGGGGCAGATTGGTACGGAAGGTGTTAAAGGTGGCACGAGGTGGTCAGATTTAATACACCTAACATGAATCCAGTTACTGTTGTACCGTGGCATAAACGGTTTCTTGAGTTCCTGATACCTTAGTCTCCGGGGCAAGTGAGACTCCTCTCGTATACACTGACATTCTTCTGTACCAAGCTACAAACAACAGCGTTAGCACGAAATACAACAATATAATAATATAATACAACAGTAAAAGCTACTCTCTCTCTCTCTTACTCTCTGTCTATTCCTCCCTTATCTTTGGGACTTACCGAGCGACCTGTTCGCTGACGACATTCTGTTTCTCTCTTCTTTGAATGTCGTCAGGTGGTTTGGACCCGGCGGAGATCGAGCCATCTCAAGAAGACTTGGAGCAATTTGCCGAAGACCCTGCACTTTAGTTCATTGTACACTTTTTCTTTCTGTACTTTTCATTTCCTGTTATGCCACTGTTTAGGCATCTTTATATTTCAGTTGTATTTCCTTTCATGTATTGTACAAAGAATGTTAATGAATAAAAGTTGTTGTTTCTTTTATATCTTGTCTCTTGTGTATTTATTTTATATTGCTTAGATACGCTTAGCGTATGTACTTCTAAGTATATACGTAGCGAGACTCGTCGCGTCTACTTCGCCGTATACCGGGAAGCGGGGCGTGACACCTTTCGGGTTTTCACAAACACTCGCTGGTAGCCCTGCTGTTTTTACTCACGGAGCACTTTCGGGTTTTCATCCTTGCCCACTTTTCTTATAGACATACCGTTTATTTTTATTCTCTTTTTTTTATATAACGAGGTTGCTCCCTTTCGGGTTTTCACAGACACTCGCCGGTAGCCCTGCTGTTTTTACTCACGGAGCCCTTTCGGGTTTTCATCCGTGCCCATTTTTCTTATGGACATACTGTTTTCTCTCTCTTTTTTTATTCTTTCTCTTTTTTTTCTTTTTTTTATCAGCTGTGGGATACCGCAATCCACCGTAGTTTATTGACATCTCGGTCAACAGCTAGTTTTAGGACATAGTGGTCCGTTGTTAGTTTAGGGACGTTTCGGTCCGTTGTTAGTTTAAGGACATTTCGGTCCGTGGGTGAAGTAAGCCGGTTACTACTTATAGAGTTTGGGCTTAGGAAGATAGCGAGCGGACATAGTCGTCGTCATCTATCATTGACCTAGGCCGTTACTCGTCAAGCGTAGTATTTCTTCAGAAAGCGGCCGTTTATCGGTCTGAAAGGTCTTTCGCCATGCATGTCCATGAGTAGATAGGCTCCACCCTGGTAGACCTTTTCTATGATGTACGGGCCTTCATAGTTTGGCTCGAATTTTCCTCACTTGGCGCGATTGGGGATCATAGGCCTTTTGACCGCTAGCACGAGTTCGCCTTGGCGGAATGTCCTCGGCCTGGTCAATCTTTCATATGAGCGCGTCGTCTTTGCTTTACAAGCTTCCAAATTTTGTTGCGCTGTGAGCGGGTTTCATCAAGGGCATCGAGCTCCTCGAGCCAAAGGTGAGCATTCCCTTCGTCTGTCGGCTCGTAATGAACTGTCACTCGTTGAGAGGGTAACTCTATCTCGAGGAGGAGCACCGCCTCTGTACCGAATACCAACGCGTACGGCGTTATGTTCGTGGCCGTCTTGAACGTAGTTCGATACGCCCAGAGAGCTTCTTGCAGTCTCTCATGCTAGTCTTTCTTATTTCGAGACACCGTCTTTTTCACGATCTTTGTCAAGGACTTGTTGAAAGCCTCAGCTAGACCATTAGCTCGGGGATTATAAACTGAGGAGTATCTCCAGTCTATGTTGTGTTGTTGTGCGAAGCGGCTGATTTTGTGGCTTCTGTAGGCTGGCCCGTTATCGGAGATGATCCGTCTCGGAGTTCCGAACCGATAAATGACGTGTGTCTTGAAGAAGTGGAGGATATTCTCCGTCTTCACTTCCCTCAGCAGTACTTGTTGGAGATAGTGCCTTCAGAGTCAATTATTGGATCGCAGGTACGTGATTGCAATGATTGCGGAGGATCTATACCGGTAGGACAGTCTTACTCGAGATGATGGTATGCTATCTGGTTTGCCTTTATCAGTCGTGTACATGTTCAGGTGACTGATTACATGTTACACTTTGATAGAGCCCTGAGGATCTTGCTTTACTACCAACAGTATGATGGCGATCATATACGTGAGAGTTGGGTGGTTTATATGCATATCCTTAATTGTGGTCCCTAGTCGTGGGAGTTTCGAGACAGGGCATCGATACTCCGGAGTAGACTGGTGTATACAGTCGAGACCCCGACGAGGGGCGGTGGCCGGTCTCACAAGCCACTGGTGTCAGTTGGATCACCTAAGATGTATACAGGTGCTCATTGGGTTATGAGTACACCGGACAGGACTCGCCGGGAATCTGCTAGTTAGTACTATATATATCGTCAGATAGCAGTTCCCTGGTGACATGTGTATAGGTTAGTTCATCGACCTGAGGTCATCATTTATCTCGTGTAAGTTCCCACTGTGCTTTGATTTCTACCCTACCACGGCTCAAAGGAGTCGTGCAAACAGGTAGTTTTTGGGTACAGTCCCGAGCCACATGGAGGCACGTGAGCGGATCGGCAGGGGATTCGTCTCTCCCGGTATTGGGGGCGAGATCGTGCTGTGTCTAGGAGAGCCATTACACAAAGCCCACGGCCATGGCAGGAGATTTACTGGTAGGTACTCCAGTAGTATCTCAGGGTGTTATTGGGCTACACTCCGACACGACTTATACTGCTATTGGGGGTCTGACGTTACTAGCCCCCTCGGCAGATATATGATACTCATTGACGAACGGACCGGACTGTATATACATTGTCACTGTTAGGCTCAGTAGGGTTTCCGAATGAGTTCGCTCATCGGCCTCCCTTGAGGTCAGTCCATGGGCAGCCGTTACGCATAGCTAGTGCCGCTGACGGTTTGTGGTTAAACCCACTGCTAGGGTACTGACGAGTCATTAGAGTCCCCCACAGACAGTTTCCCAAGTTCGAGCGAAACGTTGTAGAGGCCGTATGGTTTTATGGCAGGGTTCGGAAAATGCACATGCGTTTACGCACGTGTCGGTTTTCGGACAGATGATACTGGTCGGCTTTGGTTTAAACCGGATCCGAGTATTATATTGAGTAGATATAATATCTTTGTCTCAGTTGCATTTGTATTCGGTCGTAATACAAATGTGGGTATATTTATACAGTTACGGGGTTATCCTGAAATTCGTTTCGGGATCACTTTTGGAAGTTGCCAGTTTCCAGTTTTCTATCAGCCGTCTTTTAACATTCGGTTAAAGACGGATTTATCTTTTCTTTGGAAGAGTGTGGATGCTTCTAGAAGGTTCTAGAAGCGGTGAGGTGTTATTGTTTCATTGGTTGCTTTCTTTGTGTTCACACTTTATGTTCACACTTTGTGTTCACACATGATATTTTCTTTTGGTCACCCTCCCTCCTCCTACACTCACCCCCCCACCTCCCTATATATGGCCGGCCCCCTCTCCTCCTCCTCTCTCTCTCACTTGAGTTTTTATTTGGTAAAAAGATTATGATAGATTTTGGGGTGTACGGAATTTCACAGCTCATATCATTCCATCACCCGATTCGAGTGGCAACTTCATTAACCGATCGTCCACGGATTTGGACGAAGTGAGACAAAGTCATCTACCCATTCTCTACATCATTCTTGGTCGTCTCTTTTAGCAAACTTGACGACCGAGTTGCCTCGAGTCAGAGGCGGGAGCCCGTTTAAAGAATCGTTGACGTGGTGCCACCTGGACGAGCAGATCAGAGATCGACGAGATCGGAGCAGCCGCAACAGAGCGTGGGATGATGGTTAAAGAACGAAGGACTCGGATCGTCCAGTATAACCTTTCTACTCTCTTTACAGTTTGTTAGTTTAGCAATAATGGCAGATCTGGGTTAAAGTATACGATAGCGCCAGTTAAAAAGTTTTTGTTCCGCATTTGGCGTCTGTAGACGGCCAGGGCGCTACCGTAGACTTACAGTGGTATCAGAGCCTCACCATTTTGCTTTACTAACTTGTGCTAACGCGTTTAAAATATCGATCGAACCGGAAATCAAAAACTGCAAAATTCAAGCTTCACAGTTTCTGTCGATTTTAAATGGGTTCCTAAAATTATTCTACATATCACAGAAATCTGTGCAGGGTTTTCTAAGAATACTATAAAAATTTGGGCACATGATACGACCAAACCGCCGCGGAATCGCGGTCAAACCTAGGGTTTGACCGCGCATCCGCGGCCATTTGGTGTGATCATGCCCCCCCCAAACTTGCACAGTATATTCTTCTCTGGAAATTGGGGGTTTTGGTATATGTCTTTTGGGCCCAGATTTTGTTACTGTACAACAGATGTTCATGGGGCCCACTTCGTGATATTTAGTCGATCGAAATTTAAACACGTTAGTTTACAGTGCTTACATTATATCTCCAACCGGGAATGTCATTTGATCGGTAAACCGCGTCTGATTGCTATAGTTCTTTTAGACGAGTTTGCGAACGTGACATTCGCGTTGATGTTCTGTGTTGTGCTGTGATGTTGCGGATTTATCGTGGTGGATAGCAGTGTGCAATGGTAGTGCAGTTTAGATTTATTTGTACATTTGATATTGTGGGGCGAGCGTCCAACTTATGAACTCCGTCACTGCTTGTTGTATAATATTCTTTTGGGGCACGACCAGGTTGCGGTCGATGTACCTGTTGTACTATTTTTTATTACTGTACTAGGTTTTGCCCCGCGACGGAGTGCACGGATAGCCGGGTTCTGGGGGGCAACGGGTCCGCATCTCATGGCTTTGAGAGACAGAGGGGCCTCACTCTAGAATTGGCAGACTATTCGCCGCACTCGTAGGGGGTACAGGTTGACCCAAGGAGGGGTGCCCAAGTTTACCGTATTCCGTGAAGTGCAGGGTAGTCCATTCACTTTGCTGTAGGGGGCTGCCTAGCTTCAGGTTTTGGCGGGTAACTTGCCGCACCCGTAGGGGTCTAGGTTTCATTGCACAGGCTATCCACACGACAGGGGAACGTCGGGTTTCAGCAGCGGCTCTGTGAAACCCGGGGATCCCAGATTATCCGTATTGTTCTGTGATGCTTATTACTTTTCTGTAATGTTGCATATTATCATGCCTGGAGCGATTATTGTATATTGGTTTATATACTATTAGATGTTGTATATGTTTTACACCCGCGCTTGTCCAGTCCCCGCTCTGTCGTTAGCTAAGTAACCTAACGGGTGATGACGGGACCCAGTGACGAATGCGGATGGCATATACGTACATTTTATTTTCGTTCTTTTCTGGTGTGATTGATTGATGGGACTGCGTTGATTCTGATCAATGCAAAGGAAAACAAACCTGTTTGCAGTTGTTGGAACAAATTTAAAAAGTGTTATTGCAAAGACGTTTCATTTTGTTTTGCATAGCGGTATTCAGTGGAATATCCTGCACCTCATTCGACGGGGCAAGGGCCGATATCCCTTCACCGGGACTGACCCCTTGGGCAGAAGTTTGCGTCAGGGTAATAACTTCACTATAGTCGATTACATGTTGCTTTGCATAGCGGTATTCAGTGGAATATCCTGCACCTCATTCCACGAGGAAAGAGCCGAGATCCCTTTACCGGGAGTGACCTCTTTAGCAAAAGGTTTTCGTCACTATATTTTAAAAAGCTATCAGGTTCCTTCAGCGATATCAAGTTCACTACGTTAAAAGTTTTTCGCCAAAAACCAGCCGTAGCCCTCCGTCACTTCTTTTGGGTATTCAGTAGTATTCAAGCTATGTATTTTGACCAACGCCAAGGCATAGTGTTTGGTAGCTGCTGGGTATTCATTTGTTGCATAGATAGAAGAGTTGGTTTGGGACAGTCGTTCTGCCATTTTGGCCAACGTCAAGGGCATGTGCGGGTGGGTTCAAATTAACAAGATAGTGACGGGTAGAACTTGGCATGTGACTTATGACATTTTGACCAACGCCAAGGTTATAAGAGCATGGGGCAAAAATCATATCGGGAGTTTCTAAAGAAACTGGAACTTGCCAAGTATGCGCATACCTTCTGGAGTATGAGTAACGCGGATGCATTCCATCACGTTATCATGCGATGAGAGTTGGATCCCAATTCCCACTGATGAGTTGGTTTACTCTTCAGGTGTTCCGATTGATTCTTCTTTAGGTTTGGAGGTGAATTTGACAGTACAGTGGGAGGTTTCCGGATTAGATAAAGTGATAACCATTCTGATCTAGGTTAGAGTGCACGCAGAGTGTTTCTTTTCTCTCTCTCTTTGGCAGCGACCTTTGACCGACGCTCGACTATGACTCAGTGACCAAGTTGACCGAACCTTCTTAAAATACTGGCTTTTGGATTGTCTGAGTTGCATAAGTCATTGCCACTCCTTCTTTTACCCTTTGTATTTCTCAGAACACCCGTATTACTACGGACATCCACTTCCATTGGATAGATCCATCGTATGGTTATATGCGAACTCGAAGGGACTTCTTCGAGGATGGATCCAGGTTCAGGAGAAATAGAATTGGTTTATTCAGTTGTCTTTTATTATCACCTTCTCTCAGGTTGCGAGGGCTCCTTGGTTTAGGAGAGTACACCTATTACGCTTATTGGATAGTCTTATTCCAAAACATAGGCAGGCGCCGAAAGGTAGGGAATGAAGAAAACCAATTAGCCTAAGTAGGGTGTGCAGAAGGTAATATGTAAAGACAAAATAAAGGGATTAGAAAGAAGGCAAAGTAAATTGCAACTGATATCATTCACGACAAAACCGCGTACTTCATCGCCACTCCTATTTCACCTTTAAAAGAATAAGGTATTATTCAGATGTCTTTTATCATCATCTTCTCTCAAGATGCGAGTACTCCTTGGTTTAGGAGGGTACACCTATTATGCTTACTGGATAGTCTTCTTCCAAACCATAGGCTGGTGCCGAACGGTAGGGAAGGAAGAAAATCATTTAGCCTAACGATGGTGTACAGAAGGTAATGACTAAAGATAAATAAAGGGATTTGGAGAGATGGCAATAAAATATACGGTTGAAATCATGAATTGGATTATGGAAGAGGCATTACTATGAATACCAGGATACCCCTACGAAACTTTTTCATGTTTCAGTGCATTGTTAAAGGAAAACTGTTTTCCCGATTGGGTACTTACTCCAGGGTATGTATTTACCAGGTTTCATTCTCATATCTGTATAGTTTTACAGATGATGAGTGGGAGTAAGTTATTGGGAATTAGGTGATCATCCTCATTATATCGGAATTCGTTGTAATTGGTGATATTTGAGGAAATCGCCAGGGTACAGTTTTCAACCTACGACGCACAGGTTATGAGTTGCTTAACTCAGCGGACTTATACAGAGTATTGTATGTTGTCCAGTGTCCATCAGGACAAAGGGGTAGGTCCTCGTACTCTGTTCTGTTTACTTATGACTTCTCTAGTATTTAGACAAGTGTTTCGTAGAAATACAAGGTCTAAGTTTTGAGAAGTTGTGAGTATAAGAATAAAGTAGAGAACCAGGTGTCACAAGTATCGGGATTCTTCAAAGAGATCGAAGATGAAGATTCTTGTGATTGGTATTCAGATGATAATGATGGTTTTGAGAAACGTGTTTCTCTTTCAGGTTACTCATAATTGGATGGATTCCTAAGTTGAGTAATGCTGATTAGCCTCTTTCCATTAAGGTGAAATGCACTGGAGACAGCTGCATGATTTGAATCTGGTTCCAATTAAATAAAATGCCAAAGTTTCTATATTGGATATAGGATAGTTCGTACCTTAAAAGATGTTAAGGTACGGTGAGTTGTCCAGCTTATGCTTAAAATCAGACTCTGGATAACTCAGGGCACGTTTCTGTAATGGCTGTTTGTGGGTTGACCCTGGCTATGACGAGGGTTGATATTCTACCATTTGGAAGATCAATAGAGATTTTGTTCTTGACTCGCCACGGTTTTAGTAAAATGGACTTTTTCAGAAAACAATAGTGGGAGTATGGTAGAACTGGAAGTGATTCCAAAACCGCAAACGATTACGGAAAATTTAATAGGACCTATATATTCAATTAGGTTTGACATTCCATTAGCCACTCCGCAGATATGGTGGGTAACATCAGACACCCGAGAGGTACTCCGGTAGCCTCAAGGACGGTGACAGGGAGGTTCTTATCTACCCAGACTTGACACTACTGTTGTTCCAGGCTATGAGACCCGGTAGGAGGGTTGTCGTAGTCAGTGGGAGCATCGGAAGAATAGTGGGCAAGATGCTTATATCTATTTATAGACTTGAGCAGTTATAGCGGAGATAGATCATCTAATTTTGATGTGACAGTCAAGGGTTTGACTTCAATCAGGATAGGGGATGGATCTGTTAAGAAGGTAGTAGGGTGTGATGTCATGGTATTTGGATGACATACACAGAGTAGGAAGTAAAATTCCTATACTACGATCGGTTGTACTGTGGTCGTCACACAGTTGTTTCTCCAGACAGGATATGGCTATAATATTTGACATTCTGGTTTCTAGATCTATGGTTTTAGATCTGGATTTGGGTAGTTTCCCAATGTGGGTACTTTGACGGTATTCTAATGGTTTTTAGAATAGATGACTCCTGGCATGGTGGTGTATTTGCAGGTGATGGAGTCACCCTCTCTAAAGGTGTCTTACGGACTAAAGGGGAGAGGGATGAGCATGATTGACAGATCACTTGCTTAGGCAACTGAGTCAATCGTGAGATGTCAAGTACCACACCAGATGTTGTTTTTGCACTAGATGCAATAAGTTTGTATTAATCCAATCCTGGAGAAACATAAGGAAGCAATTTTGGAACATAAGTACATGTTCTACGGATTTGATGACGGCAGCCTCTTTCGGGAGACGGTTATCATTCCAGGCTTCAAAGGTGACATGGATGACAGAGTGATTGTCAAAGTTACAGTTTTTCCTCTGACGAGGGACAGTATTATGGACAGGTGGTCCAAGAGGATACTATGGGAGGCATGGTGCCGGATACTGATTAGGTTCAGTGATCGATACAGTCTAAGAAGTTTGGATTTGGAGTTCATTTATGAACTAAGTCCCATCAGATATCCAGACATATTCTAAGACAGGTATTACTCAATTCGGGAGATGGCTTTCTCCGCGAACTTGAGATTAAGAGAGACATAGAAAGAAACTTCTAGGCGGATCCACTCACTGAGGCTATTTCTCGAACACAATAGTTTTACAAACGGGCTTTGTGAAACTGATTAGTAGAGGAGTTGGATGTTCGGTTTCACACAGGCTGTGAGTAGTCGACATCGCAATAATTAGCCTTATGTGCAAGTGGGAGATTGTTGGAGATAGTGCCCTCAGAGTCAATTATTGGATCGCAGGTACGTGATTGCAATGATTGCGGAGGATCTATACCGGTAGGACAGTCTTACTCGAGATGATAGTATGCTATCTGGTTTGCCTTTATCAGTCGTGTACATGTTCAGGTGACTGATTACATGTTACACTTTGATAGAGCCCTTAGGATCTTGCTTTACTACCAACAGTATGATGGCGATCATATACGTGAGAGTTGGGTGGTTTATATGCATATCCTTAATTGTGGTCCCTAGTCGTGGGAGTTTCGAGACAGGGCATCGATACTCCGGAGTAGACTAGTGTATACAGTCGAGACCCCGACGAGGGGCGGTGGCCGGTCTCACAAGCCACTGGTGTCAGTTGGATCACCTAAGATGTATACAGGTGCTCATTGGGTTATGAGTACACCGGACAGGACTCGCCGGGAATCTGCTAGTTAGTACTATATCTATCGTCAGATAGCAGTTCCCTGGTGACATGTGTACAGGTTAGTTCATCGACCTGAGGTCGTCATTTGTCTCGTGTGAGTTCCCACTGTGCTTTGATTTCTACCCTACCACGGCTCAAAGGAGTCATGCAAACAGGTAGTTTTTGGGTACAGTCCCGAGCCACATGGAGGCACGTGAGCGGATCGGCAGGGGATTCGTCTCTCCCGGTATTGGGGGCGAGATCGTGTTGTGTCTAGGAGAGCCATTACACAAAGCCCACTGCCGTGGCAGGAGATTTACTGGTAGGTACTCCAGTAGTATCTCAGGGTGTTATTGGGCTACACTCCGACACGACTTATACTGCTATTGGGGGTCTGACGTTACTAGCCCCCTAGGCAGATATGCGATACTCATTGACGAACGGACCGGACTGTATATACATTGTCACTGTTAGGCTCAGTAGGGTTTCCGGATGAGTTCGCTCATCGGCCTCCCTTGAGGTCAGTCCATGGGCAGCCGTTACGCATAGCTAGTGCCGCTGACGGTTTGTGGTTAAACCCACTGCCAGGGTACTGACGAGTCATTAGAGTCCCCCACAGACAGTTTCCCAAGTTCGGGCGAAACGTTGTAGAGGCCGTATGGTTTTATGGCAGGGTTCGGAAAATGCACGTGCGTTTACGCACATGTCGGTTTTCGGACAGATGATACTGGTCGGCTTTGGTTTAAGCCGGATCCGAGTATTATATTGAGTAGATATAATATCTTTGTCTCAGTTGCATTTGTATTCGGTCGTAATACAAATGCGGGTATATTTATACAGTTACGGGGTTATCCTGAAATTCGTTTCGGGATCACTTTTGGAAGTTGCCAGTTTCCAGTTTTCTATCAGCTGTCTTTTAACATTCGGTTAAAGATGGATTTATCTTTTCTTTGGAAGAGTGTGGATGCTTCTAGAAGGTTCTAGAAGCGGTGAGGTGTTATTGTTTCATTGGTTGCTTTCTTTGTGTTCACACTTTGTGTTCACACATGATATTTTCTTTTGGTCACCCTCCCTCCTCCTACACTCACCCCCCCACCTCCCTATATATGGCCGGCCCCCTCTCCTCCTCCTCTCTCTCTCACTTGAGTTTTTATTTGGTAAAAAGATTATGATAGATTTTGGGGTGTATGGAATTTCACAGCTCATATCATTCCATCACCCGATTCGAGTGGCAACTTCATTAACCGATCGTCCACGGATTTGGACGAAGTGAGACAAAGTCATCTACTCATTCTCTACATCATTCTTAGTCGTCTCTTTTAGCAAACTTGATGACCGAGTTGCCTCGATTCAGAGGCGGGAGCCCGTTTAAAGAATCGTTGACGTGGTGCCACCTGGACGAGCAGATCAGAGATCGACGAGATCGGAGCAGCCGCAACGGAGCGTGGGATGATGGTTAAAGAACGAAGGACTCGGATCGTCCGGTATAACCTTTCTACTCTCTTTACAGTTTGTTAGTTTAGCAATAATGGCAGATCCGGGTTAAAGTATACGATAGCGCCAGTTAAAAAGTTTTTGTTCCGCATTTGGTGTCTGTAGACGGCCAGGGCGCTACCGTAGACTTACAGTACTGCTTCTGCCCATTTGGAGAAGTAATCAGTCGTTGCCAAGATGAATCGATGTCCCCTGGACGATGCTGGTTCGATGGGGCCGATTATGTCAGTTCCCCACATTTCGAACGGCCAGCTAGCCACTGTTGGATGTAGTGGATTTGGATGCTGATGGATGAAGTCCCCATAGATCTGGCACGAGTGGCATTGCTTCGCATACTCGAGGCAGTCTTGGATCATCGTGGGCCAATAATAACCCATCCGCTTGATCTTCAGCTTCATCTTCGGCCCGACTTGGTGAGAACCGCATAGTCCGTCGTGAACTTCCTGAATGACTCTTTTCGCCTCTTCAGGTCCCAGGCATCTCAACCACAGAGAATCAAATGACCTCTTGTACAGAGTATCATTGACGAAGGCGAAGGATAAGGCTCGCTTCATGAGCTGATGTTTTGAGGACGCATCTTCAGGCGTTCGACGGGAGTTGAAAGTCTATAAAGATTTCTCTCCAATCTTCAGCCTTCTCTTGGTCATTTATTTGCAGGGCCGTCTGCTTAGTCACTCCTTTTTCTTCGGACGACTCCGGAGATATTTCTGCCGGCGCAAGAACCCGACGGCTTTGCACAACGATTCTCACGTCATCGAGGTTCTCGTCGGCCAGTTCTTTAGCGAGCTTAGCTAGTGCATCCACTTTGCTATTTTCTGCACGCAGTGTGCTTTCCAAGATGTAGGAAGGTATTTGGGTCAGCAGCTGCTGTACTTTCTTACCGTACTTCACCAACTCTGGTTTGCACGTTTGATAGTCGTCGTTTACTTGGCTAACGACCAGTTGGGAGTCTCCGTATATGAGGAGGTTTTCAATTCCCTTGTCGATGGCGATCTCGAGGCCTGCTATCAAACCTTCATACTCGGCTTCATTGTTTGTCCTTGGCTCTGTTAAGGAGAAAGCAAAGCGCATTATCTGTAACAACCCTAATTTTCCTATACACTTTTCTACACAAAATTTTAAATTTTTTTTTTCAAAATCATAAAAGGGTATTTTAGACTGAGCACAAGATATAAGTAATCATTTTGTTATAAGAATATAATAACTCCATTTTTAGTGTACAAGAAATTACTTTAAATTTAATGTATACTTGGAGTATTTACTATTGCTGCTATCATTTTAAGTAATTAAATAACTCCATAATTACAAGAAGGAGCTTGTAGCTCATTGGTAATACCTTGCACTGCTGAACCAAGCCACCAGAGTTCAAATCCCATACCCCACATTATTTTTAATATTGATTTTTTTAAAACCTTTAGAATACCAAGAGTTTACACGTGTATATCTCACAAAAACCCCACTACACCCAAACATGTAACACTTGCAGGAGTTAGATGAACCGTCGGGTAGGATCCTGGATGCCGGACTCGGCCAGGAATCGGCCAGCTCAGCCTTGACTCGGCCGACTCAGTGCTCCGACCAAGTCACCCCCGAGTCACTACCGAGTCGGCCGATTCCGGCGACGGCCACAACATGAAAGTTGTGTCTTTTCATATTCCCTATGCACCTGCAAAATTTCAGCCTCAGAACACTTCCAGAGCTCTTTAAAAACCCTAATTATTCCACTTTTAATACATTTTTTATTACATTTTATCACATTTTTATTTTTAACTTTTCTTCTACCCTAGCCTAACCCTATAAATACCAACCCTACACACTATCCTCTCAGCCCCAAAATCTTGAGCCACTCTCTCAAAAGTTTTCCAAGAAGTGTGTGCTTTGAAAACAAGTTGGCGGCGAAGCTCCGACGAGATTCCGGCGGGAATTCCGGCGACGTTTTTAGAAACAACCGGCGACGAAGCAATGCCTCGACAACTTCTTTAGTTCCCCTATACTTTTTAGTATAGATCGAAACCCGTAAGTCCTATTCTATCTCCCTTTCTAATTCTCAAAAATACGAAATTACGAAACTCGACAGAATCGGAACAAATCCGATTTCCGATTCGGTTTTCTATAAAATTTCACTTCTAATCAATTCAAACATGTCTAAACATCTTTATCATGATTATTAAACTTGTAAAAATCAATTTGAATAAGTTTTCACACATGAAATGATAACCTTTTTAACCTACCATATTTTTTTCACTTTAATACCATCATGTTTCAATTTCACATTTAACCCATTAACATTGCTATACCTTAAAATAGATCACGAGGTAATGACCTACCTCCTCACACACACATATGCAAGCATAATACGCTATCTTGAAAACTCGTAATACGATAAAACAAGATTTTGCATTAAAATACCATTTCTTAATAAAACCTTTTATAAAAGTTTAAGTTTGATACATTTGTTTAAACAATATCTTTAATAGGAAAAATACGATAAGTTGTGGACATCGATCGTTTATCTAATTCTGACTTTGTGGTGTATAGGCAAGTGTGTCTAAGGCGAGTGGTTACTTAATTAGCGCCACTACTTGTAGTGGAGAGCCTCCCACTCACCTGGCACTTACCTGGCCGCAATTGGCGGTGAAGAGGCGATTTGAAGCTTCTAACGACTTGTCGTTTAGACCATTTAGAAATAAGCTAGTTGGCTTAGGAAACTCTAGAATCTAAAATACGGAAAATTACACTTTGCAAATAAATACCTTTTACTTTATAAAACCGTTTTCTAAAAGATTAGTATTTTACAATCTTTGCAAAGCGCCGCTACAACCAATCTTTGGGGAACCCGTTCGGGATCGTGCGGTTTATCGCGCAACCTCGGGCTAGTAATGCGAGATTCAGACCTCCACAACGAGCATTCGGTCTCAAAAGATTTAAAATACAACATTTTAAGAAAATGAGATTTTTAGAATATAAAATATTTATTAAAATTATTTTTGTATAAACATATGTATATTTATCATTTAAATATCTATTTTATTATAATATAAATTTTCCACCTTTTTCTAAAAATCACAAGAATAGATTTTACACTAAAATACCATGAACTTCAAATAAATCAATATTACAGATAAATACCTATAACTAGGATATTTACACTAGAAATATCACAACATAAAATCCACCCTCATTAAAACTCTAAAGACGAACAATAAATACTTGAGGTGTATTTTGAAAAGTATATAAAAGTATTTTTACATAAAAACCCCTCAAGTTTTATAAATTACCCTAAGGACCTTAGCAATTATAAGACTTCGATTCATATTTCTGATTGTCTGACTCGGGTTTGAGTCTGATTAATCTGACTTGAATATGATTCAAGTCAATCTATAATCTATAAGTTTCCACTTCAATATGAACTCATGAATTCATGAATCCAATATCAATATATACATCTTGACTGAACCGAACCATGGATATACCTATTCCTTTTACATGATTCTCAGTTATTCCATTTACATGACTTTATGGTTACAACCGCTTACTGATATCATGGTTTCGGTCGGTCAGTCAGTCAATCTTACAATCAATACAATTTACAAGATAACAATACAAATAAGACATCGCGGGGTTTAAGGGGTAGACTGGTACGGAATATGTTAAAGGTGGCACGGGGTGGTCACTCAAGACGTAATTACATCCATGTCGTTGTTCCGTGGTATTATCGACGGAGCCTTGTACTACAGGTTACCAAGGTCCCCGGTGTAAGTGGGACTCCCCTCGTAAACACTGGTATCTTTTGTACCAGGCTACAAATAACAGCGTTAATACAATATTACAATACTATAATACAACATTAAAAGTTACTCTCTCTCTCTTACTCTCTGTCTATTTCTCCCTTATCTTTGGGACTTACCGAGTGACATGTTCGCTGACGACATTCTATTTCTTTCTTCTTTGAATGTCGTCAGGTAGTTTGGACCCGGCGGAGATCGAGCCATCTCAAGAAGACTTGCAGCAGTTTGCCGAAGATCCTGCACTTTAGTTTCATTGTACACTTTTCCTTTCTGTATTTTTTTCATTTTCTGTTATGCCACTGTTTAGGCATCATTTTATTTCAGTTGTATTTTCCTTTTCATGCATTGTACAAAAGAATGTTAATAAATAAAAGTTGTTGTTCCTTTTATATCTTGTCTCTTGTGTATTTATTTTATATTGCTTAGATACGCTTAGCGTATGTACTTCTGAGTATATACGTAGCGGGTCTCGTCACGTCCCCTTCGCCGTATACCGGGAAGCGGGGCGTGACAGTTTTTGTTGGTGGCCCATGCAGGTCAGAGCTATATGAATCCCTATCATACAGTTCCGATCTGCGTGAACAACCTAAGCAATATAACACAAGATCTAGCAACTAAAACATTCTTTACAATTCATGTTCCTTGAATCTTACAATTTCATATTACTTGAATCTTATCATTTCATTTGAATCTGTCCTAACCCAAATTTTTCTTCAGGGTTATGGATTCCCCGAACAACATCAGCACCAATATCAACAACACACCTCCAACTCCAGCACTACCTCTCACACTAGCTGTTCCTGCTCCACTCAATGAGCAAACGGTTCTGTTTGATGCAATCCGTAGCCTCCTAGAGGAACAGCAGCAACTCCTGAACCGTCCCGAAACTGACGCACCTGGGGTGAAGCAATTCAGAGCTTTACATCCCAAATAGTTCTCAGGAAAAGGGAGCCCACTGGAAGCTGAGGAATGGGCTCAAAGCACAGAGGATGATCTGGCGGCAGCACAAGTGCCAGAAATAGCTTGGGTCCGAGTTGCAAAGCTGCAACTCACGGACAATGCACGGAACTGGTGGAAGGTGGAAGAAAGCCGTCTTGAACAGCCTATTGAATGGAAGACTTTTCGCCAGAAGTTCGACGTGAAATACTTCCCTGTGACTGCCAGGTTTGCCATGGAACAACAGTTCATTCATCTACAACAAGGTTCGATGTGGGACAAGTCAGTAGATGAGTATGCCGCTAAATTCACCATGCTCAGTTGGTAAGATATGTCACAGTATTTCAAATTTTTGATATCACATATTACACAACTAACACAAGACCGTAGCAGATTTGCGGCACACCTGATACCGACGGATGAGATCAGAGCCCGTCGATTTCAACAAGCTTTGGACACGGAAATCCAGGCTACACTAGCCACAGGGAAATTTCCAACTCATGAAGATGCTCTGGAAGCTGCCCGCAGTTATGAGGCAGTGATAAAGGCAAGGGGCAGACCTCAGTCTGCAGGAGTGAAACGCCCTGCCACTCAAATGGCAGGAGGGGCCTCTTCAAAGCCAGTTGTCGAACTCATAAGACTGGAAGAAGCCAAGGATCGGCTAAGACCTGATTTTTGCTTTTATTGCAAGAGAGAAGGACACTTGTGGAAGGACTGTAGGCGTGCAAAAGGCCTATGCTTGGTTTGTGGCACATCCAATCACGGAATTGGAAACTGTCCTTATAGACGCAACCCAGCACACCCACCCATCAACTATCCGCAGCAGCCAGCTATCCAGGCTCCCGCAACTCGTCCTACACTCCCAGCACCACCTCCACGTGGATTTCCTGCTCAGCCAAATCACCAATTCCATCAGGCACTGAGAAACATGCCTCGAGTACAGGGGAATATGCCTCCAGCTAGGAGGAACGTGCCATGGCGACAGGCTTTCACCTTAACAGCCATAGAACCTGAAACTGTGAACCAAGCTAACCCAAGTAACTCCCTCACAACTTTGACCAAAACTTCTTTACAATCTTTAGTTCTGTCATCAAACTGTTACACTTTCCTTTTACAAATTTCGAGGACGAAATTTTTATAAGGAGGGTAGAATGTAACAACCCTAATTTTCCTGTACACTTTTCTACACAAAATTTTAAAAAAAAAATTCAAAATCATAAAGGGGTATTTTAGACTGAGCACAAGATATAAGTAATTATTTTGTTATAAGAATGTAATAACTCCATTTTTAGTGTACAAGAAATTACTTTAAATTTAATATATACTTGGAGTATTTACTATTGCTGCTATCATTTTAAGTAATTAAATAACTCCATAATTACAAGAAAGAGCTTGTAGCTCATTGGTAATACCTTGCACTGCTGAACCAAGCCACCAGAGTTCAAATCACATACCCCACATTATTTTTAATATTGATTTTTTTAAAACCTTTAGAATACCAAAAGTTTACATATGCATATCTCACAAAAACCCCCACTACACCCAAACATGTAACACTTGCAAAAGTTAGATGAACCGTCGGGTAGGATCCTGGATGCCGGACTCGGCCGGGAATCGGCCAACTCGGCCTTGACTCGGCCGACTCAGTGCTCCGACCGAGTCACCCCCGAGTCGGCCGATTCCGGCGACGACCACAACATGAAAGTTGTGTCTTTTCATATTCCCTATGCACCTGCAAAATTTTAGCCTCATATCACTTCCAGAGCTCTTAAAAAACCCCAATTACTCCACTTTTAATACATTTTTTATTACATTTTATCACATTTTTATTTTTAACTTTTCATCTACCCTAACCCTAGCCTAACCCTATAAATACCGACCCTACACACTACCCTCTCACCCCCAAAATCTTGAGCCACTCTCTCAAAAGTTTTCCAAGAAGTGTGTGCTTTGAAAACAAGTTGGCGACGAAGCTCCGACGAGATTCCGGCGGGAATTCCGGTGAAGTTTTTAGAAACAACCGGCGACGAAGCAATGCCTCGACAACTTCTTTAGTTCCCCTATACTCTTTAGTATAGATCGAAACCCGTAAGTCCCATTCTATCTCCCTTTCTAATTCCCAAAAATACGAAATTACGAAACCCGACGGAATCGGAACAAATCCGATTTCCAATTCGGTTTTTTATAAAATTTCACTTCTAATCAATTCAAACATGTCTAAACATCTTTATCATGATTATTAAACTTGTAAAGGTTAATTTCTAAACATCTCTATAAAGGTTAATGTCATACCGGATGCACTCAGTCGATTACCGGCAATTCAGATGTTGACTACGCAGAAGGAGCTCTTGAAGACTTTCGAAGATTTGATTTGGAGGTTGTACTACCGCATTCTTCGGGACAGTTGATGCAGCTGCAAGTACATTCGTCGTTGATCGCGAGTATTAAAGCAGCGCAATCACATGATCCTAGACTGCAAAAGTTTCGAGGACAGGTTAAAGCCGGACTACGAACAGATTTACTGATACATGAAGATGGTTCGTTGAGGTATGGTATCCGTTTGTGTGTGCCAAAGGGAGATGTTCGTGAAGAGCTTATGAAGGAGTCACACAGTTCAGCTTATTCTGTACATCCAGGAGGCACAAAGATGTACCGAGATATTCGACAGCATTTCTGGTGGGAAGGCATGAAGCGGGAGATTGCTCGCTTTGTGGCAAAGTGCTTGGTGTGTCAGCGAGTTAAGGCTGAACATCAAAGGGTTGCTGGTTTATTGCAACCACTTCTGATTCCTCGGTGGAAGTGAGAACATATAACCATGGATTTCGTGACAGCTCTACCGCGGAGTCCAAAAAGCAACAATGCAGTATGGGTGATTGTTGATCGTTTGACCAAGGCAGCTCATTTTATCCCTTTTCGGGTTGGTCAATCAACAGAAGCTTTGGCGGAGTGGTACATGCAGGAGATTGTAAGATTGCATGGAGTACCGGTGAGCATCGTGTCCGATCGGGACACGATGTTCTTATCATACTTCTGGAGGAGTTTACAGGAAAGTTTGGGGACTCGATTGAAGTTTAGCACAGCTTATCATCCTCAAACTGATGGTCAGTCGGAAAGGACGATCCAAACTCTTGAAGATATGTTGAGAGCATGCATGTTGGACTTCAAGGGTTCTTGGGAGGATCATCTACATTTGGTGGAGTTCTCTTACAACAACAGTTTCCAGGCAACTATTCAGATGACTCCATTTGAAGCATTGTATGGTCGTAAATGCCGTTCACCTATTTGCTGGGACGATGTCGGTGAACGAAGATTGTTGGGACCAGATTTGGTGGTGCAGACAGTTGAGAAAGTTAACACTATCAGAAATCATATGAAGGCAGCTCAAGACAGACAGAAGAGTTGGGCGGATACGTCGAGAAGACCTCTAGAGTTCACTGTGGGTGATTTGGTATTCTTGAAGATATCACCAACTAGAGGGGTGATTCGTTTTGGAAGTTGAGGAAAGCTCAGTTCTCGATTCGTTGGACCCTTTGAGATCTTAGAGCGTGTTGGTGAGGTAGCGTATCGTTTGGCGTTACCGCGGTCCTTGGCGAGTGTGCACGATGTGTTTCACGTATCTCAACTCCATAAGTATGTTCAGGATGAAACGCATGTACTGGATCATTCGGAGCTGACGGTACGAGAAGACTTGACTTTTGAGGAGCGACCGGTTGAAATTGTGGATCGAAGGGAAAAGGTTCTTAAGAACAAGGTTATCCCTCTTGTACTTGTTTCTTGGGGTAATCGCTCGCATGGAGAGTCCACCTGGGAACGTGAAGATGAAATCCGGCAGAAGTTTCCTCATCTTTTCTTGTAGTTTGTCGGTCATCTATCTTTTGCGTTCTTGGAATTTCGAGGACGAAATTCTTTTGTAGTTGGGTATAATGTAACAACCGAGCCCAATGCTACTAGTTTCTATTACCGTATGATTGGTGTATGGTATTTATTTTCATTGATTTTAATTGACTATTGCTAATTATAAATTTACCCTGACAATTCTAGTGCTGCATATAACAATTTAAGTCATCTAAAATAAATTAAAAATATTTGACATGGCCCGCTTGACATCCCTAACCCTGTGGTAGCGTCCCTGCATCATGCTCTCGTCCCGTTCAGTGAAACGGACGTGTTTGGACGGCTACGCGCACGTACGTGCGTCCGTGCTTGGGGATATGCTTTTAAATTATAAAATCCTTCATTTTAAATTTTTGGACCCCGCCTATAATTTTCACATTTCAAATTCAAATTTTTGGACTCGACTCGGGCGCAATTCTGAAACATTTTGTATCCCGCCAAATTATAATTATTTAATATTTTAAATTTTACCGTCTATTATATTTACCAAGAGATTTCCTTTCAAATCCCAGTAATCTTTTAAATCAGCCTATCACAGATTTTACCAATGATTTTATATTTTCGAAAACCCTCAAAATCTTTTTAACCATTCTCCTAACAAAATTTTTCCCCCCGTCCAATCACTGCCCTCTAATTCCTCACGCTGGCCCCACCTTCTTTTCTCTCTCCTCTTTTTTTCTTCTTCTCTCTCTGCTGCACATTCGCTCACCCCGCTATGCAACAAACTTCTCTCTCCTCCTCTTCCTTTCTCCTCTCGTTTCTCCCTCTCTCTCTCCTCTCACGGCCGTTTCTCGCTCCTCTCGCGGTAAGCGAGGATCTCGTCACCTCCCACGCCTTATCCTCACCTCCCTCTTCAGTTTCTTCTTCTTCCCTTCTTATATATTTTTCCCGAGCCGAGAACCCATGCAAGCACGTAACCCTAGCTCCTCAATCCCAATCCACCGACGCCAATCCTCACCGACACCACCCTCATCCTCCTCGTCTTCACCTTCTTCCATTCTCTCCTTCTCCCGAGTCTCTCTCCCTCCACTGTGCACACCCGACGAGGACGCGTGAACCCAGCGCCACCCTCCTTCGCCGTCGACCATCCCCATCATCATCATTACAGCCTCCCTCTTATATGTTCTCCCTCCGGAAACTCAAATTCGGCAACCTAGAACACCAGCACCTTCTACCGAGCACTAAACCCTAAACAACCCTAGATCTTCAGTAGCCCTTCGCCGGCGTTTCTCACCGCCGTCGATCTTGCCGTCACTGCCAGCATGCCCTATCTACAACCCCGTAAGCAGCCTTCCTCTTCCTCTCCTTCCTCTTCTTCTTCTTCCTTCTCTTTCTCCTCTGTCTCTTCTTTTCATGTTAGTCTTTTATTCTCTGTTAAGATTGTGAGTCCTCTGTAGGCCGCCGGAGCTCCGTCGACGACACGCCAACGACGCAGCCATCCCTCTACAATCCAGTGGGTGAGTTGTTTCCTCTATATCCTTCGATCTCCGTCGATTTACTTTGCAATTCCTGTAGTATCTTTAATTCTCGTTGTTTTTGTGTTTCGCCGGAATCTGGCCGTGCCGGCGACGTGTCCCGACGATCCAGCGAGGTACCCTGACCTGTGTGGTTCCACTGTTCGTCGTTTGGGTTCATTCCGTGAACCGTGCGCACGTCGCGTGATTTCCCCGCCGACGTGTAACGTTCCATTTTCCCGATCCGCAACCCGTCAAGGCAAGTACACCTTGCTACATGCTAAATAATATATATATACATATACATTGATAGCACCCTAAACCTGTAAGTTAACTTTAGTACCATAAATTCCATTTTTTTCGTGTTCAATATCGTGTTATATCATTTTAGCTCCAGGCTTGAAACCTACCGTTTGCATTTACTTTATTAAACTTAATAATCACATTTATATGTTTTAATCACACTTTCACTATTGACATAGCCTATGGCATTCTCTCTATTGTTTTACTCTATTTGGACACTCGTGTACATTTAACCTGTATTAGCTGTGATTTCGTCCTTTGAACCTTTATATAAATCATTGCATCCATAAAATTGTTAAAACTTGTTAACATGATTTAACGGCCAAAATTGTCATACTGTATTCTTATAATATTGAAATCATCTCTGAAAACACAACTGATAACTGTACTGCTAATTAATTGAATCTGCTTTATTGTTTAATTCATTGCTTAGATTATGTTATTGATAACCGTGCTTGATTATGTAACTGATTTCGAGCACACCCATGATATCGTTCACATCTTGACATGACTTGCTACATACGTATTGATTGACCCGACATGGTACCGTATACTGCTTAACTTGACCTGATGTACCATGACCTGACCCGTTTCCTGATCTTGTGTCTAATGCCAACAAACCTGACATGTAGTCCTCATGGACCGTTCCTGTTGTCTATCCTGACAAACCTGTTTACCTGATCCTGTGTTGGCATTAGTTCTTGATTACTGAATACCTGACTTGACATACACATATAACTTGGGGGTATGGGGAAATCAAAGGTGAAACCTGACTTGTAACTCAACAGTTCGCTACTTGTTCTGATCAGTTTTAGAGGCTGGGCCAGCCTTGGAATGATGCTGCTGACATCATTCATCTGTACACATTCCTGTTTTAGTGCCTAGCGGCATGTCTCGGTTTCAGCCCGAGAATCTGGACCGTGGTCCCGGGTATGCACGGGATACTATTGAGTTACATCGATGATTCATCAATTTGATTTCAAAGTCTTTAGAACAGAAATCCTGATAGAACAGTTTAGTTTACTTAATGCACACTACTCTACACTGCCTTGACTTACATTATTGTTACACCTGCTTTTCATTCATGTTTATATTGCATTGTCTGTTACCCTGTTTATATTTTATTACTTGATGACATGATGCGCTGACGTCTGAGTTTTGCATGGCCCAGATTCTGTACCGTTGCTGCAGTCCGAGCAGGAATACTTCAGCCAACAGGCTGAGCTGTGAGTGTCAGCAGTAGTTAGTTCTTTTCTTTCCTGCATTTTTTTTATTCCTAATGTGAGCCCGTATTATGGGACATACATTCCGGTTATTTTGTATTGGATCTTTTGCTTCCGCACTTTTATTATTCTTGACTCATGTTATCTTGGCTTATGGACATGTTTTAGATAGTTATATTTGTTCTTGATATCTCTACAGCCGTAATGTGACTGTGGATGGATACTTCCTACCCACAGGTAGCATGGTTGGCTATGTCACGTGCCCAATTTAGCGTACTCTAAAAGCGGGGCGTGACAGGTGTGCTTCTGGTCTTCGGGATGCATCTTTATCTGATTGTATCCTGACGATCCGTCCATGAAGGAGAAGACTTCGTGAGTGGACGTATTGTCTATCATCAGCTCGGTAACAGGCACTGGGAAGTCGTCTTTTGGGCAAGCTTTGTTGAGATCCCGAAAGTCTACACATATGCGCACCGTCCCATTTTTTTCATCACCGGGACGATGTTGGCGATCCAGTCAAGATACTGAACTTCCTGGATGAAGCCAGAGTCGATTAGTTTCTTGAGCTCGGCGTTAATGCTCATCTCAAGCTCGAGCCGCATTCTTCTCGGTGCTTGTTTGATTGGCTTGATGTCCGGGGATATCGTCAGTTTATGGACTGCAATCTCTGAATCTAATCCTGGCATTTCGGAATAGTTCCATGCGAAGCAATCTCTATGCTGCATAAGCACGTCTTTTAACGCAGCCACCCTTTTCTCAGATAGCAGCTCACTGACAAATGTCGGTCGCGGGTCACTTGTCATTCCCAGATCAATCTTCTTGAAGTTATCCGCACTGGTGTGTATTCCATCTTCTAGCTCTTTTGGCGCCGGTAGAAACTCTGAGATCATCCCGTCATCATTGTTTTCGAAGCACCAGGGAAGGTCATCCATATTCTCGGGTTCTTCTTTTGATATCGTTATCATACGACAAGTACGAGCTCGCTTTGAAGACCGATATGGATCTGGTTCTACTCTCGTAGCTTTGGGTTCTTGCTTCTGCGGCGGTGTTACCCTCCAACTGTCGGATAGAGCGAACTTGCCGAGCTGATACTGATCCTCGATCCAGTTCTTAAAGGTGAAGTAGTCTTCGAGAGGATGTCCTATTACTCGGTGATAAGAGCAATAGTTTGGGTGAGTGACTTCGCCTGCTTGCTCGGGGTGTTTAGACTCCGACAGTGTAATCATTTGATGTCATATAGCGAGGTCAAGTATCTTCTTTGTCTTGTCTTGGGGAAAAGAGTATGCTCGACTAATCTTCTTCATAAGGGACAAATCCGGACCGCTTGATTCCCGCTCGCGTGACTTCTTGGTCCCACTTTGTCGTTGATGAGTGCCTTTTCTACTTTTCGACTTGTCTGTGCCTCTGCGTCGGGCCTTTTTTACAACAGGTTGACAGGGAGCGGCATTTTCATCTTTCGCAGCTTGTTGGAGAAGGCGTTGCGTCCTGGCTTTCTCGTAGATGGCCATTTCACGATTATGGTCGTCTCGAACTTTTTGACCAGCTTCCCTTATAAGCTTGTCCATTTGTTCTTCGAACGACGGACTGGGCATTTTTACGTTGGGGACTTTTTCTGGTTCAGGATTAGCACTCTCCCATTGAGCATCTCCTTCTTCGTCAAAATCATGTATGACGTAGCAGTCGCGGAGCGGCTCCCGTTTCTTGGACCGAACGTATCCAAGCCCGATAGCTTCCATTTTCCCATTGAGCAACTTGCGCTGAGTTCCGGGAACATTCCAGACCCTGTCATAGAACTTAGTTTTTCGAGTGGTCTGTTTGAAGGGTATCCCTTGGCGCTTCAACAGCCTTTTCAAGCCTTCTGTATAATATCTAGGCAGACGGATGGGTTGAAGCCTGTCAAGTGTAGGATCCGTGCCGTGCCAGATTTCTTTTTCCACTTTAGTTTCCCCGGAGCGGTAGAATAGGATCGTCTTTTCGCCTTCTCGCCTGGGAGGGACATAGAACGTCTGCAGCTCTTCCACACTGTAGGTATCAAGCGCGTCCAGTTCTTTATGATGTTTGGGCGGAACCATGGAAATTTGCAAACTTTGCTCTTCATCAAAGAATGTTCGTATTGGAGCCCGAGCAGAGAATATAGCATGGACCTAATCTTTTGAGTCACTGCCAAAGATCAACATGGGAGCGGACGATCCTGGCTTGTTGTACTGGGGTGGACCCGAATAAACCATCGCTTCCTCTTCTTCAGTATCACTCCCGAAGATAGGGATGGTGGCGATAGCTTTGTTCTCCGGCTTGTGACATCTTTCCGTGTCCTCGAAATCTGGCAAGAAGTATTTTGCATCTTCATACTTGCGGACTTCGTTTACAGAGAATGGATTCAGCTCTCCTGTTACGGTATACTCGAGACCATCTTTAAAATACTTCATACACTGGTGCTGTGTAGAAGGGATAATGTTGTACTCGTGCAACCAGGGTCGGCCGAGCAAAGTGTTATAGCATGTCTTGGCTTCAATGACATGAAATTTAACATCCGTGACCAGTAACCCAAATCGTAATGTCAATATCACAGACCCGAGAGTCCGCGATGACTGGGAATCAAAACCGGAGATGGTGATTTTATCATGAGCGAGATGCTGGACGCTCATGCAGATTTTCTTCAACACTCGCGCGTTGAGGAGATTGACGGAAGACCCATTGTCGACCAGGATTTTGCCTATCTTTATATCGTGGCAGTACTCTGAGACATAAAGGGGACGGTTGTGCTCTCACGTCCCAAAGAGAAGGTCTTCATCACCGAAGGTGATATCGGCTGTGTGTACTTCCTCCGGCTCGTCCTTCATCTTTTCTTCGGCGAGAAAAGCTTGGAATTGCTCTGGTTCTTGTAGCTCTTTGACCAATGAATCTCTCGCTTCTTTGGATAGTAGAAAGGCATCAAGAATACTGAGCCGTGAGGGTAACTTCCTCAAGTGTGGCAGAACATTGTAGTCCACCTTGCTCTTCTTTGGCGGGTCCTTGGCAGTCAGCTCTTTCATGACTTGGTCATCCAGGCGATATCCTCAGAGACCTTTTCTTTTCCCTTATCTTTTTTACTCGAAGATCCGAGATTCTTTTCTGGAAGTGTGCGATTGCGCAGCTGGATGTTTTCACAGGCCTTCGGTTCTTCCTCCTCTCCCAATGCGGATTCTTTAAAGAGGGGGTCAAGAGCTATTTCTTCGTTAGAGTCGCTCCTGAATGTGAGAATTTGCGATCCCCCGGTGTTGACCGTGCGACAGTTGCCAGTATTTCTTTTATTCTCCCCAGCCGCACTCCTTTGCTCCCGATGAGTTTTGCGTTTCATCCGCTTAAAGTGTTGCCGGTGAGCAACATACCCCTGCCGCCGCCACCTTTTAAAAGCATTGCACTCCTCGGTGGGGTGCGAAATCATTCGATGATATGAGCAGTAGCTAGGATGCATCTCTGCTTCACCGGGATTGTTTCCTTCGGAAGGCGGTAGCTTCATTCCCATTGATATGGCTTTAGCAAACCTTTTCCTCGTCTTAAATTTTTTTTTATCCGCAACGGATGTCTTTTGATTTGGCGGGAGTGTCTCGACTCTTTCGTCCAATCGCCGGCCTTTGGCTCTTTCAAATATGGCCGTCTCACGTTCTCGATCAGCTTTACTTTTCAGGAGAGCTTCGTTGAGGAATGTGTCGATTGTTTCATCTGACGGCCCCAAAAGTTCCGGCTTAAGATCCGCCCCCAGCTTCTTAGTGCAAGAAGCCTCTTCATCGTCTGTAAACGAGTGAGAGATCACATGACAACTTGCTACGTAATCCTCAGATTCATCTGACGAGCCTTCTTCATCATCTTCATCCTTAAGGACGTGGCTGAGAAACTCTTGGAGCGTGATGGGAATCCGCGCCTTCTGATTATACTCCTCCACCGCGTTAATCTATTTCTGCAGGTCCGTGCGCTTGTCACCAGGTTTCACGGGCTTTTTGGATTTCTTTTTCTTCTTCTTTGAAGATTTTGAAGGCTGGGTATGAGTGCTTGGGCCATAACCTCCAATCTTTGGAGTTGGGCGCGGCTTCAACATCCCTTCGATGATCTGAGGTTCTAGCGGATTCTTCCATCTGACCGCCTGGCATGTATGAAGATCATTCAGCATCCTTTTGGTTTTGGCTGACAGCACGACTTCCCATGGGGCTTCTTCGACAAAAGAACAAGTTGCCCCAGGTGTGTCCGTCTTCTTAGGAGTGTGCGGCCGTGGTGGGTTTACTTTCCACTTCTCGGACAGCGCAAACTTGCCTTATAGGTATTGATCCTCGATCCATCCTTTAAAGACGAAGCAATCCTCAATCGGGTGACTTACCGTTTGGTGGTAAGGGCAGTAATTGGGATTATTCACTTCGCTGGGTTGCGGCGGTCACCTTGGATTCGGCAAACTGATAAGCCTATTGCGCATAGCCAGCTCGAATAGCCTCTTCGTCTTGTCCCATGGGAATGAGTATGGACGCTTAATTTTTTCATTGTAATAGCGTCGTCTCTCCTCCAGTTGATCCGCTAGCTTTGGGGCACTGGGCTGTTGTTGGGTGTTCGCAACGAAGGTCGCCTTCCATTTACCCTTGTCATTACGAGGTTCCGGCTTCGGAGGAGACAGTCTGTGACCAATTTGATCCATCTGGGCTAGCTTATCGATTAAAGCTTGGAACGTGGTCGGTTTAAAGAACATCATGAACTATGAAATAGTTGCATGAGGGTCTAGGGTGCCCATGAACATGCCCACCGCTGGTGCTTCTTCAATGCGTTGTTCGCACTTTGACCACAAGTTCCGCCATCGGATTGCATATTGAACCCAAGTTTCGCCCGACTTCACTCTTGCATTGATCAAAGCTGTTATCGGGGTACGTTCGCTGGCGCTCGCGAATCGCTACGTGAATAGTAACTCCATCTCTGCGAAAGTTTTGACAGAGTCGTTTGGAAGCTCGGAGTACCACTCAAACGCCGTCTCCGATAAGCTACCGATGAATTGATGGAGCAAAAGCTTATCATCACCCCCGGTGTTGCCACAAAGAGCCCTGAACTGAACGACATGTTGATGGGGATTGCCTGTCCCCTTGTAGACATGGAATTTCGGGATCGTGTAGCCCGACGGGTATTTGATCTGATCATACCAGCTCGGATATGGTCGTCCCGTTTTGACAACTTGACCGGCTGCCTCAGTTGCCTGGTGAACTCATATTTGTTGAGCAATATAGTCATCCAGGACGGCCTTAGAGATTTCCTCTTTGGCTGTTGAGAGAGCCGAAGGTGGATTTGATGTTTCTCCTCTGTCATCTTCAAGGATAATCGGAGGGTCTTCGGCTGGGGGATCCGGCTGTATCATCATCCCGACCATGTCTTGAAACAGAAGAGCCATCTGCTTTATATTGGCCGCTTGTTCTGTAGCCTCCTTGTCCTTCTTCTCGATCATTCTTCGAAGAAATTCAGTATCAGTTTCGTGCTCGTGACGTTGTTCTGACGACGCCTCCGGGCTTTCTTTTGGTCCGGTGAGTGCGGCCATCGCAGTTAGCATCTCCTGGAGCTTCTGCTGCTACTGTTCCTGGGCTCTCGCGAAGGATCGGGTAAGCGGTCGGTGGCCCGTCGAAGCGCGGCTATCTTCCTTCCCAGATGCCATGTAAACGGTATAGACCACCATGCCCCCAGACTTAGGGCGTTTAGGTCCAGTGCCTTTGACTTTTGCTGCAGGCATGGGGGTCTTCTCCGGCCTTCTTTTCTTAGGAGCTGTGAAGTTGAGGGGGTCGTTGCAATGGGCATCCAAATAGCTTTTCGTGGCTTAGCGGGACGGCTTACTTCCTGTTGGACCTTCAGCTTCTTGTGCTGGTGGGAGAAATTTGGATCGATCACTGAGTCCCGGACCTGCCGCCAGACTTTATAGATCTTGGAGGACAGCTGTTGAGGGGATTGGGACCGTTCTGGCTTTGCTTCCGTAACCTTCTCCAGTGGAGGAGGAGACCTCTTTAGTACAGCGGTAGGAGAATTCCTACGCACCTTATTTAGCAGTTCAAAGCTATTCCCAGTAGGAACAGCAGCATTAATTTCCGCCGTCGGGGCTGGTGGAGTTAGCCCAAAAGGGGAGTTGCCTCCTGACTTCCTCACTCGGTGCCAGTGGCGATGTCGAGCATGTCGAGCTGTAGGAATTGGCTTGGTGACAGGGACAGCCTTGTGTTGCCCCCTGTTCAGGTGTGGGGCTGTTGCCGGCGTCAGCCTATTGAAGACTGATGTCTTTTGAGCGGCAGGAGCGGGAGTTGGGACGGTCAGTCTTGTAAAGACTGACCCCTTGATAGGAGAAGCCGCCTTGACGACTTCAGAAGAAGGTTTGGTTACTCTTTTCGGAATAACCTTTTCTGGGACTGCAAGCTTCATCGTGGGCCCGCAGGAGTTTTGGCCCAGTCTGGAGAAGACTGAGGCACTGGTGTTGGGCGACCCGTTGAGAGGGGCCGCAGTAGCTGTAAGTCAATCGAAGACCGACTTCTTAGGAGCTTCTAGTATGGAAACTGGGGCAGTGAAGCTCATTGGTGGGAACATGGTCCCGAAAAACAGTCCAGTAGTAGCCTGAGTGATTTGTTCTACCGGCATCATGAACAATGATGCCGCTTGAGGTCCATAGGCTACACCTCCAGGTGAGGCGGAGCGTCGGTTGCAGTCGCAGTTGGAGCAGTTCGAGCAGGTGAATGCCATTGCTGTTTTGCTTTCTGCGCCAAGCAAGAGACCAAATCTTAGTAACTTGAAACCCGAGGGCAACCATTAACAAACCGCGATTCGTTCGCGAATACGACACACGAAGTGTGGAGTGGAAAGAGGAAAAGGTCCCACCGGGCGTGCCAGAATCTGTTCCCCTCCGAAAGACGGCGCGACGGACGTCTTGCCTGAAATTCGGGGCAGATACTAATTGGTGCTATCCGTCCACCTCTCCGAAGATGCCAAGTTGATTTATGGCATCGTGTATCGAAGGTTTAAACGGATGCGTCCGATGTAGCAGACTTCGTCAGATTCCCCCTCGCTCGAGGAGATTTTGTAACAACCGAGCCCAATGCTACTAGTTTCTGTTACCGTATGAATGATGTATGGTATTTATTTCATTGATCTTAATTGACTGTTGCTAGTTATAAATTCTACCCCGACAATTCATTTCTGCATATAACAATCTAAGGCATCTAAAATGAAATTAAAAATACTTGTCATGGCCTGCTTGACACCCCTAACCCTGTGGTAGCGTCCTTGCATCGTGTTCTCATCCCGTTCAGTGAAACGGACGTGTTTGGACGGCTACGCGCACGTACGTGCGTCCGTTTTGGGGGTATACTTTTTGATTGTAAAATACTTCATTTTAATTTTTGGATCCCGCCTATAATTTTCTTATTTCAATTTCAAATTTTTGGACCCGACCCGGACGCAATTTGGAAATATTTTGCATTTGCGCCAAATCCTTTTTTTTAATATCATTCAAAAACCAACGAATATAAAGGTAAACCCAAGAATATATTTTTTTCCATTTTTTCCCCTAAAATCTTTTAAAAATTTTCCTACTGTTCCAACTAAGAAAACTATAAAATCTTTTCCCTAACCACTTTAAAAATCGCGAGCCAATCAACTCTTTATTTTTTCTCTCCTGGCCCCACACGTTTACCCTCAGCCAATCGCGTTCTCTCTCTCTGTCCCTTTCTCCTTCTCTTTCTCTTTCTTCTCTCTCTCTCTGTGGCACTAACGCCAACTTTCTTTCTCCTCTCCGCTTTCTCTCTCCTCTCGATCTCTCACTTCCTCTCTATCTCTCTCCTCTCTCTCTCCTCTCGCAATCTTTCTCTCTCTCTCCCCGCGTTCTCTCTATCTCTCTCTCTCCCCCCGTTTCTCCCTCTCTCTCCTTTATATATATTTCTCTTCCTCCTTATTTCCCCAGAAGCCTGAACCCACCTTCGCAGAACCCTAGCCGCCTCCCTCGCCTTTACCCCAACGCCGACGCCATCATCGCCGGCCTCGTCACCTCCTCGCCCTCGACACTTCCACCACATCTCCTTCCTCCTTCCTCCTCTCCCCGAGTACCCTGCACGAGCACCGCGCACCCCCTGCATGCCGCAGCACGTCGTGGGATCGCCGCCGGCGATCTTCACCCGTTCCCTGGCCTCGCGAGCACCCTCCTCGGTGAGCATAGCATCCCTCTCCTCTTCTTCTTTCTTCTTCTTTCCTTCCTTCTTCTCTGTTCTGATTATTTGTGATCTGTGGATTTGTCGCTGTCGCTGTAGGTTTTCCTCGGAGCTCTGTCGACGTGGTCGGCGATCACAACCCCTCCACAGATCATCGTGAGCACCCTCTTCTCCATCCTCCTTCCCTTCTTTCTTCTTGATTCTTCTTTTATCTTTTCATGCATTTTTTTAAATATTGTATATTCACAGTTTTTGGGTTCGCCGGAATCCGGCCGTGCCGGCAGCGTGTCCCGACGATCCAGCGAGGTATTCTGACCTGTGTGGTTCCACTGTTTGTCGTTCGGACTTATTCCGTGAACCGTGCGCACGTCGCGAGATTTCCCCGCCGACGTGTAACGTTCCGTTTTCCCGATTCGCGACCCGTCGAGGCAAGTGAAACTTGCTACATGCTATTTTTTAAACTATTCATATGCTACATTAATTATTTCCTGTTGAATCCCTAATTAGAATTGCTAGAAGTAGATTTCAAGATTAACCATATAAAGTGCCGTTACACATTTTATAATTCCGGACTTGAAGCTTAATCTTGCACCTGATTAGTTATAACTAACAATCACCTGTACACGATAGATCACATTGTTTATTGCCATGATCCCCTTTATCCAGTTTAGCCTATCAGACATCCATGTGCAACTCAAACCGGTCTAATTACAACTGCATCCATTAAACAGATTATACATGTCGTCGCATCCAGATTTATTAACATGTTTTTCTGCATTCATATCTATCATACTGTATTCACATAATGCTGACACTGTCTGTTAAACACCACTGATAACTGTACAGCTAGTTAATTGAATCTTCTTATTGCTTAATTCATTGCTTAGATCATGTTGTTGATAACCATGCTTGATTATGTAACTGATTATGAGCACACCTATGATATCGTTTACATCGTGACATGACTTGATACATACATATCGATTGACCCGACATAATACCGTATACTGCTTGACTTGACCTGATGTACCATGACCTGACCCGTTACCTGATCTTGTGTCTAATGCCAACAAACCTGACATGTAGTCCTCACGGACCGTTCCTGTTGCCTATCCAGACAAACCTGCTTACCCGATCCTGTGTTGGCATTAGTTCTTGATTACTGAATACCTGACTTGACATACACATATAACTTGGGGTATGGGGAAATCAAATGTGAAACCTGACTTGTAACTCAACAGTTCGCTACTTGTTCTGATCAGTTTTAGAGGCTAGGCCAGCCTTGGGATGATGCTGCTGACATCATTCATCTGTACACATTCCTGTTTTAGTACCTAGCGGCATGTCTCGGTTTCAGCCCGAGAATCTGGACCGTGGTCCCGGGTACGCACGGGATACTATTGAGTTACATCGATGATTCATCAATTCGATTTCAAAGTCTTTAGAACAGAAAACCTGATAGAGCAGTTTAGTTTACTCAATGCACACTACCCTACACTGCCTTGACTTACATTACTGTTATACCTGCTTTTCATTCATGTTTATATTGCATTGCATGTTACCCTGTTATATTTTATTACTTGATGACATGACGCGCCGACGTCTGGGTTTTGTATGGCCCAGATTCCGTACCTTTGCTGCAGTCCGAGCAGGAGTACTTCAGCCAGCAGGCTAAGCTGTGAGTTTCAGTAGTAGCTAGTTCAGTTATTTTCTGCAGTTTATTCCTGATGTGAGCCCGCATTATGGGACATACATTCCAGTTATTGTGTATTGGATCTTTTGCTTCTGCACCTTTATTATTCTCGACTCATGTTATTTGGTTCATGGACATGTTTTAGATAGTTTTATTTTTGTTCTTGATATCTCTACAGCCGTAATGTGACTGTGGATGGATACTTCCTACCCACAGGTAGCATGGTTCGCTATGTCACGTGCCCATTTTAGCGTACTTGGGAAGCGGGGCGTGACATAGTTCTTTTGGAATCAGAGCCATAGGATAGTCGGGTTGATTCTTTTGTAGTTGGGTATTATACCCAATACACGAATCAGGAAACCCGTGTTTAGGAAACATGTCCTGCCACCTTGCCGTTTTACCGCTCTTGAATCAAATTCTTCCTGATTATATCTTTTACGATGTGCAAACTTCCTTTGCATATCGACTCGAAAACCTGATTCCTTGTTATCTCTAGGACTTAGGCGACTTGGGTGGAGTTATGTAATTGTGGCTACGATACCGCGGCATAGTTACAATGCGGTACTCTATTTAAGTAACTTGGAGTTCTAGCCTTGATCTAAATTTTGAATCTGTTATCATGCTAATGTTGGGTGTTTTGATTTCAGTAATATGGCAGATAAGAATTTGAAGACGTACCAAAGGCGTGTGGACGAAGCCGCCATGCTTGGAGTGATAAGGGGAATGCTGCAGAATCAAAAGAGACAGACCGAGCTGATCCAGCAGCAAGCGGAATCGTTTCAGGAAGGTTTGCGGACCGTTCAGCAGTCCGTAGACAAGGTTGAAGTTAAACCAGTTGATCGAGTAGGGACCGTAGCAGATTTCAGGCATTTTGGTCCGTCTGCATTTACTGGTTTGGAGGAGCCGTTGCCAGCGGAGCAGTGGCTAGTTGACACAGAGAACTTGCTTATTGCGGCACAGATTCCAGATGAGAAAAGAGTTGATGTGGTACGCATTCAGTTAGTGGACTACGCCCGAGAATGGTGGCTTGTGGAGGAGACCCGCTTGCCCAAGCCGATCAAGTGGGCGGATTTTTCGAAGAGTTTCCTAGAGAAGTTCTTCCCGCGGACCGCACGGGAGGAAATGGAAGAGAAGTTCATTGGGCTAAAGCAGAATGGAGCACCCGTAGATGTGCACGCAGCAGAATGGACAAGGCTCAGTAGATTCGCTGGACCTTTAGTTGCCAACGATGCAGACAGGGCACGGAGGTTCATGCGCAGCTTGGACGTGGACATCCAGAGGCAGATTGTCTCCCTGGGTTTGACCACTTTCTCACAGGTACTTGCGGCAGCCCGAGAGCAGCAGAGCCTATCTAGGATGAAGGGGAATTTGCAGCAGACAGCAGTTGCGGTAAGGAAGCCAGCATTTGTACCAAACCGAGCTCATGGTCGCAGAGGTATTCCAGTGGACCGTCGAGGCGTAGCACCAATGAAGAAGCATGCTGTGGTTGACCAGAGAAAGAGCGTGACTTGTAACTACTGCAATTTACCTGTTTACGTGCAAAAGGATTGTCGAAGGAGGCAAGGACTCTGTTTAGTTTGTGGAGCGGAAGATCACACTGTTAACTCATGTCCGTCGAAGTTTCGTACAAGGGATGATATTCAGAAGCCTCCGCAGAAACCGTTTCAGGGACAGAAGCAACTGACTCAAGGACCTAATCAGGCTCGAGCTTTTACCTTGACAGCTGAGGAAGCTAAGGCGTTAGAAGAAGTTGTTTCAGGTATTCTACTCATTCATGGTTTTTCCGCATTAGCTTTATTTGATTCTGGTGCATCCTATTGTTTTATGTCGTCCAAGTTTATAGCTACACACTCGATTACGTGCACGACCCTGTCTAGTTTCTGGGACATACACACTGGGAATGGGAAAATCATATCTAGTAGGGAATGTAAAGATTGTACAGTTATTGTTTGCGGACGGGAGCTTTTTGCAGATTTCTTAGTGATTGATACGGGCAGCTATGAAGTCGTCTTGGGAATGGATTTTCTTGGCACTTTCCACGCTCACATTGATTGTAGGGCAAAGAAAGCAATTTTTCAGATTCCCGGACATCCCGAGTTTACCTTCACTGGAGGAAGCACTTCTGTCGGGCCAGTCGAGTTTAGGGCTAGGCCGACAAATAATATTCTTGCATCAATGGAGGTTGATAAAAGTGAAGAGCCAGCTGTTGTTCGTGACTTTATGGACGAGTTTGAAGATATATCGGGATTACCGCCGAAGCGAGACGTGGAGTTCGCAATTGATCTTATTCCTGGTGCAGCGCCAGTATCCAAAGCGTATTATCTAATGGCACCAGTGGAGTTGGAAGAAGTCAAGAAACAGGTTGCCGAATTGCTTGAAAAGGGTTGGATTCGAAGCAGTAACTCACCTTGGGGAGCTCCAGTTCTTCTAGTTAAGAAGAAAGATGGCACGAGAAGGATGTGCATCGACTATCGGGAATTAAACCGGGTGACTATTAAGAACAAGTACCCGATCCCTCGCATTGGCGAACTTTTTGAGCAGCTTAATGGTGCGAGGGTATTCTCGAAGCTGGATTTGCGATCCGGATATCATCAGGTCCGAGTGAAAGCAGCAGATATTTGAAAGGTTCCTAGGCACCCAATAGAGGTCTCACAAGGCATCGAACATGCCAATTTCAAAAAAATGGTGCCAGGAAACCCAAGACTACGGATCGTTGCTAGAAATCTAGGCGAAAAGTAAACTAGTTAACACTTAACTACTTGGATATGGAAATTATAACCTTTGTAGATCCAGATATCCACCTCCTCGGCTCCGCAACGAAGTCTTCTCGCTGTACATCATGAATCCTAGACTCATTCGTCGGCTTCATCGGGAAAACGGGCGAGCTGGGTCGTCGGCTTCGTGTCAAAGACGATCTACGTCGAGGTTGCACTAGTTCAAGCTTCGACTTCACCAAGTAGTGAAACTTGTGAAGAAAACACCCAAAACCACTTGGCAAGAGGTAGAGGATGAAGAAATAGGAGGTGGGTTCACTTTAGATTTGGATTTCTCTCACTAGATCTCAAGTTGCCATTAATGGCATCTAGGTTTCTCACTTGAAGAAGAAGAAGAAGATGAGCAAGAAAAATGATAAGTCTTTTTAAAATAAAAAGAAAAAGGAATACTTATCATAATTCTTACTAGGGTCAAGTGTAGAGAATAGACCATGGTTAATGGATGGGTTAGGGTTAAGCATGATGACATGAAAGGTTAAGAAGTCAAAGCTTCATGAAGCTTCAACTAAAAGACAAAGAAAGCCACCATTCTATTTTAAACTTATCCAAATAAATGAATAAACAAATAAATGAATAAATAAATATGCAAAACCCTAATTATCATAATAACCATGGTTTAATTCTATTCACTTAACCATATGATCAAGTATCATCAAACATGATACAAAAAAGTGCACAAAAGTATATCACATATACAATGTGCAATCCAAGTGAGAAAAATCCGTTTAAAGTGAACCAATACTAGTTAATGCAAAGTAATATATCAAATATATATAATTATACATTAAATCATTAAATCAACACTTGATTCAATGATCCGGTCATGTCGCACACGACCGACTAGTATTCAATGCATCGATTTATCGAATCAATGATTCGACAACTAGGTCACATCTCATACAACCAATCGAAACATTTATCGCGAGAATCAAATACGGTATCACATACACGCATTATTCGTTTCGCTTGAGCTAGGAAACCTCTGTGTAGGACTCTAAAGACTCGTCAATACGCCTATAGCAGATGATGATCATATCAAGCACCCACAAGCCGCAAGCGGTCTGCTAAACGTAACGGCCACCCGGGTATTGAGCGATCAGAAGATCGACGAGCTAGCCCGCTCACACTCCTGCGAATCCGACCAGTAACACTTACCGTACAGTCCGGTCTCTTCGTCTGATACGTCGCATATCAAGTCTAGAGGTGGTATACGTCAGACCCCAATAACCGATAAGTCGTGCCGATGTGAGGCTCATAACGGGTCGAGAAACTACTGGTAACACTTACCAGCAAATCTCTGATCAGCCCTGGCCAGGGACTTCCCTGTTACGGCCAATCGAGCACAGCGCAACATCAACTCCCAATACCGGGAGAGACGAAACCCCTCCTATCGCTCATTGCCTCCATGTGACTCGGGACTGTACCCAAAGACCACCGTTTTGCACGCCCTCATGGACGTGGTAAGGTGGAGATCAAAGCACAGTGGGAATCACACAAGACTCTATGACGATCTCGGGTCTACAGACTAACCTGTACAAGTGTCACCTGAGAACTGCCATCTGACGTGAGGTATAATACCATCTGGGAGTTCTCGGCGAGTCCGTCCAGTGTACCCAGTCTCCACTGAGCACCCGTATACCATCTCTGATGTCAAACACCAATGGATATGGGATCATCCATCGCCGATCACATGGGTCGAGAAGCGTATACGCTAGTCTACTCTGGTATATCGATGCCCCGTCTCGATACACCCACGACTAGGGATCTTGAAGGATGTACTTATGGACTACCATGTCCCCACTAGTATGATCTGCATCATAGTCCAGGTAGTCAAGTACACATCCTAAGGGCTTTACCAACATGTAACTATAAGACAGTATAAAGAGACTAGTGTACATGTTAAGATAAAGAGTAACCAGATAGCATACTATCATATCGAGCAAGAAAGTCATCTCTATATATGTCCAAGCATCCAATATAATATACATCATCTGTACAATACTGGCCTCTAGGGCATACATACTACTAACAATATTTGCAAGACAGCGTTCCGAACTCGGTATGGACATTACGAGTACTTAGTGATGCCCTTCGGAGTAACGAATGCACCGGCGATATTCATGGACTTGATGAACTGAATCTTTTCACCATTCTTGGACCAGTTTATTGTGGTGTTCATTGACGATATTCTGGTTTAGTCGAAGAGTTTTAAAGAGCATGCTGAGCATTTGAAGATCGCACTGCAGACGTTGAGACAGGAGAAGTTATATGCGAAGATGAGCAAGTGCGAGTTTTGGCTGGAAGAAGTAAAGTTCTTGGGGCATGTCGTGTCTGGCGATGGAATCGCCGTCGATCCAGAAAAGATTGCAGCAGTTTGAGATTGGCCGATTCCAAAGAATGTTGTGGAGATAAGAAGTTTTCTTGGACTCGCCGAGTATTACAGAAGATTTGTGGAGAACTTTGCTCGTCTGGCGGAACCGTTAACCAAGCTTACGCGCAGGGAGGTACCTTTTGTGTGGACAGATGGGTGTGCGTTAGCTTTTGAGACGTTGAAGCAGAAATTGATAACCGCCCTATTCTGACCGTGCCAGACAGTTCCGGAGGATTGGTGATCCACAGGACGTATCTGGAAAAGGATTGGGTTGTGTTTTGATGCAACATGGGAAGGTTGTAGCGTACGCATGAAGATAGTTAAAGACCCATGAAAAGAACTACCCAACTCACGACTTGGAGCTTGCGGCTGTGATTTTCGCTCTGAAGATTTGGAGACACTGCCTTTTGGGCAAAAGGGTCGAAGTTTTCACGGACCATAAGAGCTTGAAGTATGTGTTCACGCAGAAGGAGCTTAATATGAGGCAGCGTAGATGGTTAGAGCTGATGGCTGATTACGATCTTGATCTTAAGTACCATCCGGGGAAGGTTAATGTCGTGCCAGATGCGCTCAGTCGGTTACCAGCCATTCAGATGTTGACTACGCAGAAGGAGCTCGTTGAAGACTTTCGAAGATTTGATTTGGAGGTTGTGCTACCGCATTCTTCGGGACAGTTGATACAGCTGCAAGTACATTCGTCGTTGATCGAGAATATTAAAGCAGCGCAATCGCAGGATCCTAGATTGCAAAAGTTTCAAGAACAGGTTGAAGCCGGACTACGAACAGATTTATTGATCCACGAAGATAGTTCGTTGAGGTATGGTAGCCGTTTGTGTGTGCCAAAGGGAGATATTCGTGAAGAGCTTATGAAGGAGGCACACAGTTCAGCATATTCTGTATATCCAGGAGGTACAAAGATGTACCGAAATATTCAACAGCATTTCTGGTGGGAAGGCATGAAATGGGAGATCGCTCGCTTTGTGGCAAAGTGCTTGGTGTGTCAGCAAGTTAAGGCTGAACATCAAAAGGTTGATGGTTTATTGCAACCACTTCCGATTCCTCAGTGGAAGTGGGAACATATAACCATGGATTTCGTAACAGCTCTACCGCGAAGTCCAAAAGGCAACAATGCAGTATGGGTGATTGTTGATCGTTTGACCAAGGCAGCGCATTTTATTCCTTTTCGGGTTGGTCAATTAACAGAAACTTTGGCTGAGCGGTACATGCAGGAGATTGTAAGATTGCATGGAGTACCGGTGAGCATCGTGTCCGATCGTGACACACGGTTCTTATGACACTTCTGGAGGAGTTTACAGGAAAGTTTGGGGACTCGATTGAAGTTTAGCACAGCTTATCATCCTCAAACTGATGGTCAGTCGGAAAGGACGATCCAAACTCTTGAAGATATGTTGAGAGCATGCATGTTGGACTTCAAGGGTTCATGGGAGGATCATCTACATTTGGTGGAGTTTTCTTACAACAACAGTTTCCAGGCAACTATCCAGATGGCTCCATTTGAAGCTTTGTATGGTCGCAAATGCCGTTCACCTGTTTGCTGGGACGATGTCGGTGAACGAAGATTGTTGGGAGATTTGGTTGTGCAGACAGTTGAGAAAGTTAACACTATCAGAAACCATATGAAAGCAGCTCAAGACAGACAGAAGAGTTGGGCAGATACGTCGAGAAGACCTCTAGAGTTCGTCGTGGGTGATTTGGTATTCTTGAAGATATCACCGACTAGAGGGGTGATTCGTTTTGGAAGTCGAGGAAAGCTCAGTCCTCGTTTCGTTGGACCTTTTGAGATCTTGGAGCGTGTTGGTGAGGTAGCGTATCGTTTGGCGTTACCACAGTCCTTGGCGAATGTGCACGATGTGTTTCACATATCTCAACTCCGTAAGTATGTTTGAGATGAAATGCATATATTGGATTATTCGGAGCTGACGGTACGAGAAGACTTGACTTTTGAGGAGCAACCGGTTGAAATTGTGGATCGAAGGGAAAAGGTTCTTAAGAACAAGGTTATCCCTCTTGTACTTGTTTCTTGGGGTAATCGCTGGCATGGAGAGTCCACTTAGGAACGAGAAGATGAAATCCGGCAGAAGTTTCCTCATCTTTTCTTATAGTTGTTTGTCGTCTATCTTTGTATTCTTGGAATTTCGAGGACGAAATTCTTTTGTAGTTGGGTATAATGTAACAACCCAGCCCAATGCTACTAGTTTCTGTTACCGTATGAATGATGTATGGTATTTATTTCATTGATCTTAATTGACTGTTGCTAGTTATAAATTCTACCCCGACAATTCATTTCTGCATATAACAATCTAAGGCATCTAAAATGAAATTAAAAATACTTGTCATGGCCTGCTTGACACCCCTAACCCTGTGGTAGCGTCCTTGCATCGTGTTCTCGTCCCGTTCAGTGAAACGGACGTGTTTGGACGGCCGGGCGCACGTACGTGCGTCCGTTTTGGGGGTATGCTTTTTGATTGTAAAATACTTCATTTTAATTTTTGGATCCCGTCTATAATTTTCTTATTTCAATTTCAAATTTTTGGACCCGACCTGGACGCAATTTGGAAATATTTTGCATTTGCGCCAAATCCTATTTTTTTATTATTCAAAAACCAACGAATCTAAAGGTAAACCCCAGAATATATTTTTTTTCCATTTTTTTCCCCTAAAATCTTTTAAAAAATTTCCTACTGTTCCAGCTAAGGAAACTATAAAATCTTTTCCCTAACCATTTTAAAAATCGTGAGCCAATCAACCCTTTATTTTTTCTCTCCTGGCCCCACACGTTTACCCTCAGCCAATCGCATTCTCTCTCTCTCCCTTTCTCCTTCTCTTTCTCTCTCTCTCTCTGGCACTAACGCCAACTTTCTTTCTTCTCTCCGCTTTCTCTCTCCTCTCGATCTCTCACTTTCTCTCTATCTCTCTGCTCTCGCAATCTTTCTCTCTCTCTCCCCGCGTTCTCTCTGTCTCTCTCTCTCCCCGTTTCTCTCTCTCTCTCCTTTATATATATTTCTCTTCCTCCTTATTTCCCCAGAAGCCAGAACCCACCTTCGCAGAACCCTAGCCGCCTCCCTCGCCGTTGCCCCAACGCCGACGCCATCATCGCCGGCCTCGTCGCCTCCTCGCCCTCGTCACTTCCACCACATCTCCTTCCTCCTTCCTCCTCTCCCCGAGTACCCTGCACGAGCACCGCGCACCCCCTACACGCCGCAGCACGTCGTAGGATCGCCGCCGGCGATCTTCACCCGTTCCCTGGCCTCGCGAGCACCCTCCTCGGTGAGCATAGCATCCCTCTCCTCTTCTTCTTTCCTTCCTTCTTCTCTGTTCTGATTATTTGTGATATGTGGATTTGTCGCTGTCACTGTAGGCTGTCCGCCGGAGCTCCGTCGACGTGGTCGGCGATCACAACCCCTCCACAGATCATTGTGAGCACCCTCTTCTCCATCCTCCTTCCCTTCTTTCTTCTTGATTCTTCTTTTATCTTTTCATGCATTTTTTTAAATATTGTGTATTCACTGTTTTTGGGTTCGCCGGAATCCGGCCGTGCCGGCGGCGTGTCCCGATGATCCAGCGAGGTATTCTGACCTGTGTGGTTCCACTGTTTGTCGTTCGGACTTATTCCGTGAACCGTGCGCACGTCGCGAGATTTCCCCGCCGACGTGTAACGTTCCGTTTTCCCGATTCGCGACCCGTCGAGGCAAGTGAAACTTGCTACATGCTATTTTTTAAACTATTCATATGCTACATTAATTATTTCTTGTTGAATCCCTAATTAGAATTGCTAGAAGTAGATTTCAAGATTAACCGTATAAAGTGCCGTTACACATTTTATAATTCCAGACTTGAAGCTTAATCTTGCTCCTGATTAGTTATAACTAACAATCACCTGTATACAATAGATCACATTGTTTATTGCCATGATCCCCTTTATCCAGTTTAGCCTATCAGACATCCATGTGCAACTCAAACCGGTCTAATTACAACTGCATCCATTAAACAGATTATACATGTCGTCGCATCCAGATTTATTAACATGTTTTTCTGCATTCATATATATCATACTGTATTCACATAATGCTGACATTGTCTGTTAAACACCACTGATAACTGTACAGCTAGTTAATTGAATCTGCTTATTGCTTAATTCATTGCTTAAATCATGTTGTTGATAACCATGCTTCATTATGTAACTGATTATGAGCACACATATGATATCGTTTACATCGTGACATGACTTGCTACATACATATCGATTGACCCGACATGGTACCGTATACTGCTTGCCTTGACCTGATGTACCATGACCTGACCCGTTACCTGATCTTGTGTCTAATGCCAACAAACATGACATGTAGTCCTCACGGACCGTTCCTGTTGTCTATCCAGACAAACCTGCTTACCCGATCCTGTGTTGGCATTAGTTCTTGATTACTGAATACCTGACTTGACATACACATATAACTTGGTGGTATGGGGAAATCAAATGTGAAACCTGACTTGTAACTCAACAGTTCGCTACTTGTTCTGATCAGTTTTAGAGGCTAGGCCAGCCTTGGGATGATGCTGCTGACATCATTCATCTGTACACATTCCTGTTTTAGTGCCTAGCGGCATGTCTCGGTTTCAGCCCGAGAATCTGGACCGTGGTCCCGGGTATGCACGGGATACTATTGAGTTACGTCGATGATTCATCAATTCGATTTCAAAGTCTTTAGAACAGAAAACCTGATAGAACAGTTTAGTTTACTCAATGCACACTACCCTACACTGCCTTGACTTACATTACTGTTACACCTGCTTTTCATTCATGTTTATATTGCATTGCCTGTTACCCTGTTATATTTTATTACTTGATGACATGACGCGCTGACGTCTGGGTTTTGCATGGCCCAGATTCCGTACCTTTGCTGCAGTCCGAGCAGGAGTACTTCAGCCAGCAGGCTGAGCTGTGAGTTTCAGTAGTAGCTAGTTCAGTTATTTTTTGCAGTTTATTCCTGATGTGAGCTCGCATTATGGGACATAAATTCCGGTTATTGTGTATTGGATCTTTTGCTTCTGCACCTTTATTATTCTCGACTCATGTTATTTGGTTCGTGGACATGTTTTAGATAGTTTTATTTTTGTTCTTGATATCTCTACAGCCGTAATGTGACTGTGGATGGATACTTCCTACCCACAGGTAGCATGGTTGGCTATGTCACGTACCCATTTTAGCGTATTCTGGGAAGCGGGGCGTGACGGTTTTTTATTGTGGGGACGCTCTTCCCTGCAGGCGCAAGCCCCTGCAGTTAATTACGCTACCGCGTCGCGGTAACCACTTTCTCCTTCTTCAGATGGTCACTTCATGTCGTGTGTGTTTGTTTTGTGTTTGGTTGCCCGTGAATTGTATACAGAGACTAAGTTATGTCGTCGCCCGTAGGACGTGGATTAGTCAAAATCCGTATCTTTCTTAGATTTGGGTTTGGGGGGTGTGTTTAAGGATACGTTAGCCTTATTTGAGGCTAAGATCGACTTAAACATTCGTTAATGACACGTTAGTCTAATTTTAGACTAAGATCGACTTAACAGGATCGTTTAGATCCGACAAGAGAGCAATTGGGGGCTCTATTGTTTAGTTTAGTGACATTGCGAACGATAGGTTGTTTAAGGACATTGCGGTCCAATGTTAGTTTTAAGACATCGCGGTCAAGGTTAAGGACATCATAGTCCGTGAGCTTAAGGACCTCACAGTCCAATGTTAGTTTTAAGACATCGCGGTCAAGGTTAAGGACGTCATAGTCCATGAGCTTAAGGACCTCACAGTCCGATATTAGTTTTAAGACATCACGGTCAAGGTTAAGGACATCATAGTCCGGTATTAGTTTTAAGACATCTCGGTCAAGGTTAAGGATGTCATAGTCCATGAGTTTAAGGACTCCACAGTCCATGGCAGTGTGTGGTTGTCGGGACCCGTCACCACTCTGACGATGTTGAGGGATTACAACGACGGATGCCAGAGGAGTAAAGAGATGTACCCTCGAACCGGGTGTAAATTGATTGGGAGAGCAGTTGTGCTCAGTTCAATTTATATTGAGGACTTATGGCCAAAATTGGGCTAAGTCTAGTTGAAAATGTTCAACATTTGTTCATGTTCTACCTATTAGGCCTTTAGTTGGGCTCTGCCCTTTTAAACAATGCATAGCATTGGACTTTTTAATTAAATGCATAGCATTTATATTTGTCCTGTTAGGCCTTTTTACTTGGGCTCTGCCCTTTTTAAATAATGCACAGCATTTAAATTGGTCTGTTAGACTTTTTAATTGGGCTCTGCCCTTTCTTAATAATGCACAACATTTAAATTGGTCTGACAGTGCGCCACATGGCCTGTCAGGCGCTTTGCGCCAATTAAGGAGCGCAAGGTGCCAGCGCATGTGGAGGTGACACGTGTCACGCTTTGCTGAGCGCAAGTCTGTTAGCGCAGTGCGCTGCGCCAGTGCACTGCTAACACATGGCGCGCTCTGGTGCAGTGCGCCAATCCAAGAGCGCGGTGCTCTGTTTTTAGGAGCGCAAGGCGCAGATTGTGTCTGTGATTGACACGTGGCGCTCTCTGGTGACTTGCGCCAGTCCAAGGAGTGTAAAAGCGCAAATCAAGAGTGCAGGGCACTGTACAATAGCGCAGAGCGCATCTTGATCCAATTCAGATCAAAGAAACACGTTTTTTCTTGTTCTAAAGAGGTTCTACCTCAAGATTCAAGAACCAATGGTTCATCAAAAGGCTGTGCCTTTATATAGATCAAAAGATCTAGAAATGAGGTAAATTACTTCTTTAATCTTTTATGATTGGATCTTTTTTTTTGATCTTTTCTTTTTTGTAGTGAAGATCTTGATCTTTTTCTTAGATCTTTGATCTTTTTAGAAGAAATTCTTCTTTTTGTGAGGTGTTTTCATCTCTGTTCTTCCAAGAATTTAATTCTTTACCTTGAAGAAGATGATCTTCTTTCTTCAAAGGCTTGCCTTTCAAATTTTCCAGAGTTCTCTCTTTTCTCTATGTCTGTCTATGTGAGACTTGGAGTCTAAGGGCCTTTATATAGGGCCAATTGGTTTGTTGAGTTGGTTACAGAGATCTTTCTCTGATTAATCTGGGGATATTTCCCCACCATTGGATCTTTGATCCTAAGGTCTCTGTTTTACAGAAAATAATCTTCTTATTTTAATAAGATTGGAAAGATCTTTCTAGAATTTTAATTCTGATTAATTAAATAATTTAATATTTAAATTTTAGTGCTGGCGCAAGCGCACATGCGCTTGACACGTGTCGCGCAGCGCAGCGCAACTGCGCTAGCGCACCTGTGCTTGACACGTGTCGCGCAGCGCAGAGCGCAACGCAACTGCGCTAGCGCACCACTGTTTGACACGTGGCGCGCAGCGCATAGCGCAAGTTATCTGAAGCGTTGCTTCCTTTATTTAAAATTTGAATTTTAAAACAGAGCTTTGCTCTGATTGGGGTGCACTGCTTGGGCGCAGCGCTCCTTGCGCTGGCGTGTCTGCTTTTGACACGCGGCGCTCTGCGCGCAGCGCAAGAGATCTGAAGCGTTGCTTTACCTTTTAAATTTTGAAATTCAAACAGAGTTTTGCTCTGATTGGGGGGAAATAAAGTGTAGATGATCCTCCCATGAACCCTTGAAGTCCAACATGCAAGCTCTCAACATATCTTCAAGAGTTTTGATAGTTCTCTCAGACTGGCCATATGTCTGAGGATGATAAGTTGTGCTAAACTTCAATCGCGTCCCCAAACTTTCCTGTAAACTCCTCTAGAAGTGTGATAAGAATCGGGTATCACGGTCGGACACGATACTCACAGGTACTCCATGCAATCTCACAATCTTCTGCATATACCGTTCTGCTAACACTTCCGTTGACTGACCAACTCAAAATGGTATGAAATGAGTTGCCTTGGTCAATCGATCAACAATCGCCCAAACTGCATTGTTGCCCTTTGGACTCCGCGGTAAAGCTGTCACAAAATCCATGGTTATATGTTCCCACTTCCATTGAGGAATCGGAAGTGGTTGCAATAAACCAGCAACCCTTTGATGTTCAGTCTTAGCTTGCTGACACACCAAGCACTTCGCTACAAAGCGAGCAATCTCCATTTTCATGCCTTCCCACCAGAAATGTTGTCTTAGATCACGGTACAACTTCGTGCCTCCTGGATGTACGGAATATGCGGAACCGTGCGCCTCCTTCATAACTTCCGCGAATGTCTCCTTTCTGCACACACAAACGGCTACCATATCTCAACGAACCATCTTCATAGATTAACAAGTCCGTTCGAAGTCCAGCTTCACCCTGTTCTCGAAACTTCTGCAATCTTGGGTCCTGTGACTGCGCTGCTTTAATATTATCGATCAACGACGACTGTACTTGCAGCTGCATCAACTGTCCCAAAGAATGCGGTAGCATGATCTCCAACTCGAATCTCTGAAAGTCTTCGATAAGCTCTTTCTGTGCAGTCAACATCGAATTGCTGGCAACCGACTAAGCGCATTCGGCATAACATTAACTTTCCCCGGATGGTACTTAAGGTCAAGATCATAGTCAGCCATCAGCTCCAACCATCTACGCTGCCTCATGTTAAGCTCTTTCTGTTTAAACACGTACTTCGGGCTTTTGTGATCGGTGAATACTTCAACCCTTTCGCCCAATAAGTAGTGTCTCCAAATCTTCAAAACGAAAATCACAGCTGCTAGCTCCAAATCATGAGTTGGGTAATTCTTCTCATGGATCTTCAACTGTCTCGATGCGTAAGCTATAACCTTCCCATGCTGCATCAAAACACATCCCAAACCTTTCCCAGATATGTCGCTGTGAATCACCAATCCTCCGGAATTGTCTGGTTCGGTCAAAATAGGAGCGGTTATCAATCTCTGCTTCAACGCCTCAAAAGCTGACGCACATTTATCCGTCCATACGAACGGTACCTCCTTCCGTGTAAGCTTGGTCAAAAGCTCAGCCAAACGAGCAAAATTCTCTACGAACCTTCTGTAATATCCGGCAAGTCCAAGAAAACTTATGATCTCTGCTACGTTCTTCGGAATGGCCAATCTTGAACTGCTGCAATCTTCTCAGGATCAACGGCGATTCCATCTCCGGATACGACATGCCCCCAAAAACTTCACTTCTACAAGCCAAAACTCTTACTTGCTCATCTTTGCATATAATCTTTCTTGCCTCAATATCTGCAGTACGATTTTCAAGTGTTCTGCATGCTCCTCTAGGCTCCTCGAGTAGACCAGAATATCATCGATGAACACCACTATAAACTGGTCCAAGAACGGTGAAAAGATTCGGTTCATCAAGTCCATAAATATCGCCGGTGCATTCGTGACTACGAATGGCATCACTAAATACTCGTAGTGTCCATACCGAGTTCAGAACACAGTCTTGCAAATATCCTCTGATTTAACTCGGACCTGCTGATATCTGGATCGCAAATCCAGCTTCGAGAATACCCTCGTGCCACTAAGCTTCTCGAACAATTCTCCAATGCGAAGGATCGGGTACTTGTTCTTAATAGTCACCCGGTTTAATTCTCGATAATTGATGTACATCCTCCTTATGCCATCTTTCTTCTTTACTAGAAGAACTGGATCTCCCCAAGGTGAATTACTGCTATGAATCCAACTTTTCTCAAGCAATTCAGTAACCTGCTTCTTGACTTCTTCCAACTCCACTGGTGCCAACGGATAGTACGCCTTTGAGATTGGCACTACACCAGGAACAAGATCGATTGTGAACTCCACATCTCGTTTTGGAGGTAAACCCGAGATGTCCTCGAACATGTCCATGAACTCTCGAACCACAGCTAGTGATTCCTCCTTATCAACTTCCATTGTCGAAAGAACATTATTTTTCGGCCTAGCCCTAAACTCAACTGGCCCGACAGAACTGTTACCTCCAGTAAAAACAAACTCCGGATGTCCGGGAATCTAGAAAATCACTTTCTTTGCCCTACAATCAATGTGAGCATGGAAAGTGCTGAGAAAATCTATTCCCAAGACAACATCATAACTGCTGGTATCGATCACCAAGAAATCTGCAAAACATAAACTGGTAAATAATGAAACTAAGAGAACCAAGGTAATAAAACGACTATGGAACAAGTAAATGAATCAAGACTAGGACTCCAAGTTACTTAAATAGAGTACCGCATTGTAACCATGCTGCAGTTCATAGTTACAATCACATAACTCCGTTCAAGTCGCCCAAATCCAAGTATTAGAATCAAAGGAACGGGGAGAAACAATAGGGAACCAAAAGGTTTCAAGCCGAGATGCAAAGTTGCTTGCATATCGTAAAAGCAAGGATCAAGAGAAAGATATGATTCAAGAATCACGATAACAATGTGTCAGGACATGCTCCTAATCACGGATTTTCTGACTCGTGTATTGGGTTCAATACCCAACTACAAAGAATCAAACCCGATTAACCTAAATCTTATGGCTCTGATACCAAACAAACCCTGTCACGCCCCGCTTCCCAGAGTGCGCTAAGATAGGCACGTGACAGAGCCAACCATGCTACCTGTGGATAGGAAACATCCCTCCACAGTCACATTACGGCTTTTAGAGATATCAAGAACAGGAAAATAAAATAAACTATCTAGTACATGTCCATGAGCCAGAATAAACGAGTCAAGAAATAATATGCGGAAGCAATAAATCCAAAGAGCAAAAATATCTGGAAAGTAAAACATAACTAAACTGGATACTAACTGGATCATCACTGCTCGGCCTAACGGCATAAATACTCCTGATCAGCCTGCGACAAAGGTAGAGGATCTGGGCCATGCAAAACCCAGACGTCAGCGCATCGTAATATCAACAATAATATAATTAGGAGATAACAAGACATGCAGGCATGAGTATGAACAGTAATAAGAGTATAACAGTAACACGAATAAGGAACAGTGAAGGGTATAAGTACATGTGGCGTATGGTGAGTAATCTGAACTAACTACTGGGTTAACTACTCTCAAGTCTTTGAAATCAATTTGATGAATCGTCGATGTAACTCAATAGTATCCCGTGCATGCCCGGGACTACGGTCAAGACTCTCAGGCTGAATCCGAGACGTGCCGCTAGGCAGTAAACAGGTAACATGTACAGACGAATGATGTCAGCAGCAACATCCCGGGGCTGGCCTAGCCCGTAAAACTGATCAGTATAAGTATCGAACTGCCGAGTTACAAGTCAGGTTTCATCATTGATTTCCCCATACCCCCAAGTTATGTGTTCAAGTCAGGTATTGATAAATCTGAAGCTAATGCCAACAAATAATCAAGTAGGAACATGTTTGTCTATACAAACAACAGGATATGTCCATCGGGACAACACGTCAGGATTGTTGGCATTAGAAACAGGATCAGGTAACATGTTAAGTAGTGATATATCAGGTTATGTCAGGTAGTGTACATGTATCAAGTCATGTCAAGTAGTGGTGTATCATGTCATGTCAAGTAGTGCACAGATGTCAAACGGGTGCTCATAATCAAACTGTAGAAAGTATTGAATCAAGGTGAAAGTACGGATGTACAATAAAAGCATGGATGCACAAATATCGATCAGGAGTCACATCGTGACTAAGTAGTATGCACAATTATCAAGCATGGTGCACTAATACAATAGTAACATGAAATAATATGGTCTCGGCGTGCAACTAGATATGTAATAAACCATACGGATACAGATGGATACTATAAAACTGTAAATCAGTAAAATTTGCTAATATTAAAACTCAAGCAGTAATATTTATTAAATAGATATTGATATAATAATATTAACATGGATAACATATTCAAACTGATTAATAACTATAAAAGTGGTATTGATTAACCATGCATAAGAAGGTTCCGTTCAGAAATTCAGCGTCACCCTAATTTGTAAAATAGCTTAAAAATAACAAACGTTCTCCAAAAGGGACGTTTCTTATACCAAAGCAAAGATAATTCAATAAGGTTTTGATTTTTATAAGTTGAAATATCTCAGGTTGTTCTTACAAAAAGTTATGAATATTCGAAGTTGAAAGTTTGCTGCTGGAATTTCCCCGGACAGCAATTTAGAGATATTTCCATTTCCATTTTACGTTATTTAAACAATTTATTTTGCAAGTAAATATTTCATAAAGTTATAGTATTCTGAGTTAGCTTCATAACTAACTAAAGAATATATACTAATAATTTTTCTATGATTTATAATGAATTTTATAAGGCAAGGTGTACAGTAAATTTCAGATTTGTCGTATCCACTTTGCAACGACGTTTCATGTGTAAACTATAATATTTTCAAACTATATAACATTTAAAATGCAGATTATAAACTAATTAAAGATAATAATAAGAAATATTACGATGATATATATTTTAAATGATATGGATGCAAACGGGTATCCGAAAACGGTAAAACTTTAATATGGATGTAAAGTGCAATCAACATGTGATATTTTTATTCATATGGATGCAAAATAAGATACATAGCATGTAGCAAGCTGAATTAGCATGCGACCAGTTATGTAAATATTGATATGGATGCATACGGATATCCGAAGACAGTAAAACTGTAAAATGGTAATGTGGGATGCATAACTAAATATTATGTGATGTTATTATTCAAATGGGTGCAATATATTGTAGTCTATCATGTAACAAGATAAATTTGCATGCACTAGATACGAAATAAATTATACGGATGCAAACGGACGTCGTAAAACAGTAAAATGATAACAAGGGATGTATAATACACTAAACATGAAATATTATTATTAATATGGATGTAGTATATATCATAGCATGTAGCAAGATAAACTTGCCTCGATCGAATCACGCGACGGATACACACGGCACGTCCGACATCGGTAAATCATCGCAACACACACGCGGCACGCGGGACGGGTCCAGGCAAGGCAAGAGGGTGATCACACAGGCAAGGTACGTTCACTGGATCACTCGAATCGTCAGCGACGAGCACGTCTCCGGCTGTGATCACCGGAATCAAGAAACAAGATCAAGAAAAAAAAAGAAGAAAGAAGAAGAAGAAGTAAGAAGAAGAGGTTGTGTATTAAATAAGGAAGAAAAAAATAAATAAATAAAATATATATATATATATATATATATATATATATATATATATATGCAGAGGAGAGAGAGAGAGAAAGGGGTTGTTAGTTTATTAGGAAATTAGTTTAGATTTAAATTTAAAAATTAGTTTATTAGGAAATTAGTTTAGATTTAAATTTTAAAAAATCTTTTATTAGTTAACTAAATTTTAATTTGTATCGGTTTATAAAATTAATATAATATAAATAAAATTTGATATCCTGGTAAATACAAACATAGTCCAATACATGTTCAGGTCGGGTCTAAAATTCAGGTTTAAAATACGAAAAATATACATGTCGGCCAAAATTAAAGTTGGATATCCGGGTAACGAAAAATGCATACCCCCAAGAACGGATGCACGCACGTGCACGTAGTCATCCAAACAAGTCCGTTTCACTGAACGGGACGAGAACAAGATGCGCGGATGCTACCGCAGGGTTAGGGGTATCATGCAGGCCATACAATATATTTTTAAAATATTTTATGTGACTTAAATGTTATATTAAAAAATACTGATGCCAGATAAATGCCAATATGCAGTATGTAAATATGGAAGTGCACGAGTCCACGTATCAAGTCAGGATAAATCATAAACATGAATCAAGACAGGTTTAAAGCAAGCGGGTCGGATGCAAATATAGATACCAACTACACTATTCGCACCAAAAACACAGTAAATCAGGAAAATACCATAAATAAAGAAATACATGAACTAGAACTGGTATAAATGAACTAGGGTGTTACATACCTTCGCGTGGATTCCGAGACGACAAAGCCATCGACTACAGCTGAACAAGAAGATCTGCAGGTGAGTAGATTTATATCTACAGGGGAAGTCGGGTGGATAGCGTATAGCACCCCCGCAAGTTTTGATAGAAACCGATATATAGAATATGGTTAAGAAAACCGTGTTAGAAACTTACGAATAGGGTTACAAAATTAGTAGGAGATAAGATTTACCATGACTTAAGCTTATAGCTTATGGTTTAGGTAACATGATATGATAGGAATGATGTCTCGAATTGAGGTATAAGGATGTGAAACGTGAATGTTAATCACGATAAATATATATAGATAAGTTGTTGCAAAGAGAATCAATAGGAGATTATAGTGGCATGTTATGAGGTTGATAAATACGACTTTAGATTAATAAGATGACTTGATGTGATGAAAAGAGTATACAATAAGATATGACGACTTGGTTTGATATGTCGGTATACGGATGCGAGTCGATATGAGATAATTGATACATTTGCCGGTCCCATGATATGAGATTGATACGGATGCGGCCTGAGATATAGGTATATAGATTTATAATGTGTGAATCATGAGTGTTATGTCGTACGAGACGTTAGGTCCGTACCCTCATTGTCATATAGATTGATAGAATCCCTAATTGTTTAATGCCGCCGTACGACGAATTACCGTACGTGATGAGTGTATCTGATGATTGATCCCTACCCTTGACTAGAGGATGCCGTACGATATATTATACCATACGTGATGTTGTGAGGCTGGATGCCGATTGATGGATCCGCCGACTCGGATACATTGTAGAGACGTATACCTTATAGCATTGCGCCCACGATTTACTTTATGCTACGTTCATGTCACTCTCATTGCATTACATATACCTGTGCTAGTACACCTACACCATTATCGATGATGCGTATGTTACACTTACACAGATTGGCCGGCTCACACACTTCATCATCGATAATTACTATGTCATTTACACAGTAGAATTGTCACATCATTATGATATGTCGCATGATATACTGATATTGTCACATCACTGTTCCATGTTGCATGATATACTGATATTGTCACATCACTGTTCCATGTTGCATAATATACTGAGATGCTCACATCACTGCTCCATGTTGCATGATATACCGAGATGCTCATATTTATGTTCTATGTTGCATATATCATGCTTTACGATTATATGCGCTGAGATGTTGTTTACATGAGATTTCTGGATTTGAGAACCGTGGTTATTTCAAAAGAAAGTATATATTGTTTTAAAAACCCGGTTTCTCTTGATATGATATTTCGAGACGTTCACCATGTATTTTCTCGGTTCTGAGATTGGCATGTGAAACCCGATTCGAGAAGCGGTAGGCACCGTCTGCGGATACATGGTGGACCCGGTGAGGTACCCCGGAACAAGAAGACTCGTATTGTTAGACGGTGAGCCTGGCAGAAGAGTACTACCTACCGGTGATAGTATTTGAACTTGGAGGTTATCCGGAGGATACCGACCGGAGTCATGAGATGGATATGAGGGCCGACCCGATATGCGGCGCCTGAGGGCCGATCTAAGGATGTGACGCCTGAGATATGAGGATTTACGTGTCAATGCTGGACATGGGTTTCATGATGTTTCGAGTGTCGGTGTTGGACACTCTGGTTCCATGATTTGATGTGTCATTGATGGACACACGTTCTTTGATATCCTCATATATTTACATGCATATGGTTTCATGATGTTTCGAGTGGACGAGATCCACATGCATACAGGCATTGATTATATTGTTGGATGAGATCCGCATGCATACATGAATTGGTTATATTGTTAGATGATATCCATATGCATACTGGCATTGATTATTGTTGGCATATATGTAGACACGGTCGCCCTAGATATCATAGTATTACCTTTATGATATAGTTAACCTAGGAAATCATTATTTTATTCGATTTCTACCTAATGATGTTTTCTACTCACGAGTTGGCAACTCAGCCCCGTTGTGTCACAGTTCTTGCAGATTGACCGCATGGATCAGTAGCGGCATCGCTGGCACACAGTTGCATTCGGGTGATTTGCTTTGGTAGGTGGTGCATATTGGATCGTGCCACTCTTGCATTATTATTCCTATTGTATCTAGTCAACTCCATCAATCAGAAACTAGTATTTGTATAATTAGCAAGACCTAGACAGACCTGTGGTTGCGAGACTTAGAGCGAGGGTTTATGTTCGCTACCTATGGTTTGATGTCTTGCTTTACATTTCCTTTTATATTGATATTCGCCGTTGGGCGTCGTATACATATATTCTGTCTTGCGTGGTTGTGATTCAGCCGATTGGCGAAGAGCTAGCACCCGCTTGGGGATGCCTTTTATATTATCATGTGTATGTGGTTTTGGATCAAAATATACGAAGGAGGTGCCACCCAAATTTTTAAAATACGAAAACATGTTTTTCAACTAGTAAATCTACTTGCATTTTTCATGTTCCTAGGCATTTAAGAAAACATTTGATTTCATCATACTTTTATTTCAAAACTTCACCTCTTTTATTTTCTTAAAAAGGTTTAGATTTCTGGGCTTCAGCTTACTTGAATTACGTTACGCCTTTAGACGTGGCGTGGTTTAAGTGCCGGTCATGAACAATATTTTCTGGTCGTGACAACTCCACTCATCCAAAACCCCTGACGACCTCTCGTTCCCTCTCTACTTCACCCCCTCATTCTCCCTCTACTTTTCTCTCCCGTTCACTCCACTATTTCCCCAACTCTAACCCCAAGCTCCACATCACCGGAAACCACCTTAGACAACCGCCGACGCCTTCGAGCCCGAAGCCGACCCATTCCATCCTCGGAGCTCCCCTTTTTGCAGCCGACGACCACTCCCCAGCTCTTCCTTTTTCACCACGAGCACGACCACCCGTCGTCCACGATCGTCGGATCTCCCCGATTCACCAACTCCAAGATCCTAGCCCCAGAGCTACCCGAGCTCATCGCCGGCAGACCCTCTGCACCCAACGCCGCCGTGCCACATCGCCCGTGCCACCACTGCAGGCCACTGCCCGTGCCGTCGCCGACGAGCCCGGCAGCACTCAAGCTCGTCACTGTCGTCGTGACCGTGCCGCCGCCGCCGCCGTCTCCAGGTAAGAGAAAACCATCTCTTGTTATTCATGCTATTTTAATACCTAGTCTAGACAATAACGTAGATTATTTTGTTATATAGTAGCGTAAATATGTGGTTTTGACCGATCACTAAATAGTGGCCTAGTGTTCGATGCAAACTATAAACAAAAATATATTTTTGTGATGGCGGAAATTGCGATAGTTCAATTCCATTACTGGTTGCGAATGTCGTGTAATAATTTGGATGCAAAATATCATATGCATAACTATATAGAGTCGCCCCTAAAGGCGACACAAAATCTGAACCTTACCCCGCACGCTACCTTGTTAAAATCATTGTAAATTAAATACAGTTTGAAACATAACGTTCTATGGCTCATATCGAAGACAACTCGATAAACTAAAACCATCCATAATTTGTTCTCAACAATTTTAGATCACTGTAACGATACTTGGTTGCGAACGCGGCACTGGACTGCAGTCTGGGGCAGCGTTTCGTTTTGGATACCAGACTTTGAACACCTGTGCATCCCTGCTTTAGACTGAAAATGCGCGGAGCTCCATATGAATACATAGATAATTTAATTAGATAACACCTAAATCTGGTCCCTTTCCGTTTCACCATCGTTTGATATTTAATTTGCATTTTAGCGTACCGATGTGTTCTGCAGTTTCTACAGTGACCTCTCTTACACCGCTACACGAAAGAGGACATAACTTCTAATACAGAAATGATATTGATAATACGTTTGATGCATTGAAAACTTAACAGATAGAACTAGATTTTATTCACTAAGGCAACACCTGAATATAAACATAATCACTGGTAAAACGCGCGTGAATTTGGGCTTCCAGTTCTGAAATTGGAATTCCAGCAATCGATCGCTACCTTAAAATGATGATAATTCCCTAACCTGAATTTCGATTGATACGAAATTAATTTTACTGTTTAGATGATCAAGTGTGCTTCATACATATTTATATTATTTTGGTCGATTCTATGCGTGTGATTTATCGTAAATTTTGCAAGTTATATGGCATTGGTCGTCATAAAATAGTGAATATATGTTCAGTGCATTTCTGCCTATTTTCGTGCCTGCTTCATACCTGTTGCATAGTGATCATTCACATAGAGACCTAACAACTATTTCGCATTGTCGATATATTAATGTTAGTTATTGGGTTGTGGCAAATACGACAGTGATATTGATAAGTGGAAAAGTGATTGAAAATGACAGCGATACGTATTTGTTTACAACCTATCTAATACATGAATGCATACTATAACCTGGGGAATGGGGAAATCAAGGTGGAATTGAACTCGTATTTAGCAAGGTACAGTGATTTAGATGATGATCATTCGTTATTAGTGATACACACACACACATTAGGTCGTGGGCCTAGCGGCACGGCTGACAGGGTTATGTCCCGGGCACAGCGAACCGTAGTCTCGGACATGCACGAGACCCTTGTTAAACACGATTATCCTTTCCACTATTTGATTTCATTGACTTAGTGACCGATAAGTAGTGACATACACATTGCTTAGTTTACTGACATGATGCTTATATTGCATTATTCATATTCAGTTGATGTTTATTATACTCATGTTCTGCATTCTGTTGCACTTCTCATGTTTAATAATATTGCACGCCCATTGTATAATTATTGCTATATGTATAGACCTGACGACCTGAGTGTGCATGCTCCGAGGACGAAGTGGACTCAGCCCAGGAGCAGGACCTGCCATTCGAGATCGCGGAGATCTAGACCGCATCATCAGTGCCATTGCTTTTGCTTTCGGCACTTGTATTTCGTTGGTTAGTTTTTATTCTGCAAAATAATGTATTTCGAACTATTTTATTGCAATGTAATAAAGTTGTGAACTGTGATTTTCCTTTACTCTGGTACTGTTTACTGACTACCATATAATGCTAGAAGCCGAAGTGTGACTACGGCGAGATTATTCCCTGACCGTAAGAGCATGGCTGGCCTAGTCACCCCTTGTATTCCATATTTTCGGGAAGCGGGGCGTGACATGATTTTGTTGGTATCAAAGCCAAGGTTTTTGGATGAAATTACAGTTCCGTCGAGAGATCTCTAAATTGAGTTACACCCTTGACGTATGTCTTATTACATTTCTTTTTTTCACTTTCTAATCCTCGTTGAATCATTGTGTAGCCTTGTTTGAATCTAATTTCTTTTGATCTTTTCAGAGATATGGACTTCTCGAGCAACTCCTCCGGTGCCGGTTCCCACAACCGTACAGAGAAGATCCTTAGCGCACTGACGACCCTGGCCCAGGCTCAAGAAAGGAAGACCGATTTTCTGACCAAGAGATTGAGGGGGATACAGGAGACCGCTATTACCGCCCTGGAGAGATCTACGACTGTTCCCGCCGCCCCTGAGGGCGCACTCGTGTCGACTACACAGGCTCGGGTTGGTACTGTTTCGGACTTCAGGAGGCTTCATCCAGTGGTGCTCACGGGATCAGCAAATCTACAGGAGGCCGAGCAATGGCTCATCAACATAGAAAACCTTCTGACGGCCGCTTGGGTTCCTGACGACGACAGAGTGAGCGTGGTGAAGATTCGGCTGGAAGACGAGGCCCGCACGCAGTGGTCCGTAAAGGAGAGCCGGCTAGAGAAACCTATTGGATTGGATACGTTCTCCGCATGTTTCCTGGATCACTATTTTCCGGCCACTACCAAGGCTGAAATGGTGGAGAAATTCATCATGTTAAAGCAGGATGGACGCTCAGTGGATGTCTACGCCGCAGATTTTAACAGGCTGAGTCGCTTCGCACCGTACATGGTAGCCACCGAAGCTGCCAGGGTAAGACGGTTCCAGTAGGGGCTCGATATTGAACTACGGCAGCTTATCGCGTCTCTCGATCTACCGACTTTCGCTCAAGTGTTGAACGCTGCCCGAGTGCAGGAAAGATTGGAGGAGAAGGCCAAGGATCAACAATCGATGGACAGGAGACCCCACGTGGTCCCAGCACGAACTACTATCTCCTCCCATGGAGCGATCCCCGTTCACAGGCCGGGTGTCACGTAGATGAAGCGCACCTTCTCACCTCAGCAGTAGCAGCGGAGGGCCCTGTTTTGCGATTACTGCCAGAGGCCAGGACACATGCAGAGGGATTGTCACAGAGCTAAGGGGGCAGTGTCTGATTGGGGGATCCAGCGAGCACAGGGTCAACGGGTGTCCCCGGAGATCTGAGCTACAGGGAGGGTTCGAACAACAACAGCCGTCGTATGGCACTTCAGCTCAGAGGGGTCCACCTCGGGTAACCCAGCAGCAGTCTTTCGATCAGAAGCAAACTGGTACAGGTCGGAATCAGGGACGGGCTTTCACCATGTCCGCTGAGGAGGCAGAGGCTTCTGGAGAAGTAGTTACAGGTACCATCCTTGTTTATTCTGTACCAGCTAGAATTCTTTTTGATTCGAGTGCTTCGCATTATTTCATTTCTACGTGGTTTGTTGACACGCACTCTATACCTCACGAGCCGTTAACCAAGGGTTGTAAGATACATACGGGTAACGGTATTATTGTTTCCAACCAAGAGTGTAGGTTATGTTCGGTGGTTGTTTGCGGCAGGGATTTCTATGCGAATTTCCTTTTAATCGGGACGGGCAACTATGACGCAATTCTCGGGATGGATTGGATGGGTACCTTCCATGAGATCATCGATTGCCGAGCTAGGAAAGTGACCTTCCGCATTCCCAATCACCCTGAGTTTGTTTTTGAAGGCGGAAGCAAGTCTTTAGAGCTATCCAAGTTTAGAGCAAAGCCGAAAGTGTTGACGGCTATAGAGATTGATGAGAGTCCAGCCCGAGAGATCTTTCGGGATTTTCTTGATGTATTCCCTGAAGATTTACCGGGTCTACCACCTTCTCGTGTTTTGGGATTCTCTATTGACCTGATTCCAAGGACGGCGCCGGTTTCTAAAGCTCCTTACAGGATGGCGCCAGTTGAATTGGCAGAACTAAAGAAGCAGATAGAGGATCTTTTGGACAAGGGATTTATCCGTCCAAGTGTTTCCCCTTAGGGTGCTCCTGTATTACTGGTGAAGAAGAAAGACGGTTCCTTACGCATGTGCATCGACTACGGGGAGTTGAACCGAGTGACCATGAAGAACAAGTATCTCATTCCCCGCATCGACGACTTGTTTGACCAGATTGGTGGTGCTCGAGTATTTTCTAAATTAGACCTTCAATAAGGGTACCACTAAATCAGGGTCAAGGCAGGGGATATGTGCAAGACGGCTTTCCGAACCCCGTATGGCCACTATGAGTTTCTTGTGATGCCGTTCGGTATTACCAATGCACCGGCCATATTTATGGATCTAATGAACAGGGTTTTCTCCAAGTACTTGGATCAATTTGTTGTCGCATTCATCGATGACATTCTAGTCTATTCCAGAAGTCGAGAGGAGCACACCGAGCATTTACGAATTGTATTGCAGGTTCTACGGGAGGAGAAGCTCTATGCTAAGCCAAGCAAGTACGAGTTTTGGCTCGACAAGGTGTAATTTCTGGAGCATGTCGTTTCGAGTGGCGACGTTTCAGTGGATCCGATGAAGATCGAATCTATCAAGGACTGGCCAACACCGAAATCAGTTGCTGAAATAAGAAACTTCTTAGGATTGGCTGGGTATTATCGGCGATTTGTCCAAGATTTCGCCAGAGTAGCGGAACCCTTGACGAAGCTCACACGGAAGGAGGTGCCGTATGTTTGGTCGGAGGAATGCACCCAGACGTTCGAGCTGTTGAACCTGAAGTTGACTACGGCCCCAATCCTGACTGTGCCAGACAGCTCAGGTGGCTTGGTTGTTCACAGTGATGCGTCGGGAAAAGGTTTGGGCTGCGTATTGATGCAGCATGGTCAAGTGGTGGCTTACGCCTCTCGTCAGCTGAGAACTCATGAGAAGAACTACCCCACGCATGACCTAGAGTTAGCGGCCGTCGTGTTTGCCTTAAAGATTTGGAGGCATTACTTATTAGGCGAAAGGGTGGAGGTGTACACGGATCAAAAAAGTTAGAAATACGTGGTAACTCAGAAGGAGCTGAATATGAGGCAGCGCAGATGGTTGGAGTTGATGGCAGACTACGACATTGATCTGCAGTATCACCCGGGGAAGGTGAACATCGTTCCTGATGCTCTCAGTCGTAGGCCGTCGGCTGCGTTGCTGACTTGTCAGAAGGGGATTCTCGATGACCTTCAGAGACTCAAGTTGGAGGTAGTTACTCCGGGTGTGCCCGGACAGCTCTGGCAGTTGCAAGTTCAATCATCGCTTATAGATCACATCAAAGCTGCACAGGCTGGAGACCCTCAGTCGCAGAAATTCAGAGGGTTAGTCGAGACTGGTTTAAGGATAAATTTGCAGATTCACGAAGATGGTTCTTTGAGATTTAGCAGCCGACTGTGTGTTACAAAAAGGGGTATTCGGGATAAAGTCCTAGCTGAAGCACATAGTTCCGCTTACTCGGTGCACACAGATGGCACCAAGATGTACAGGGACCTGAGGCAGCACTTCTGATAGAACGGGATGAAGAGGGAAATTGCTCACTTTGTCTCCAAGTGTTTGGTATGCCAATAGATGAAAGACGAGCATCAGAGAATCGTTGGGTTGTTGCAACCGCTTCCAGTACCAGAGTGGAAATGGGAGCACATCACTATGGATTTTGTGACGACACTACCTCGAAGTCCAAGAGGCAACAATGTCGTCTGGGTTATTGTTGATCGTCTTACAAAAGCAGCACATTTCTTACCCTTCCGAGTCGGACAATCGATGGAATCGCTTGCAAAGAGGTATATGCAGAAGGTTGTGAGACTGCACGGAGTGCCCGTTAGTATCGTATCAGATCGAGACACTAGGTTCATTTCCTATTTCTAGAAGAGCCTACAGGAGAGTTTAGGCATGCGTCTCAAGTTCAGCACGGCTTATCAACCATAGAAGGACGGGCAATCTGAGCGTACTATCCAGACGCTTGAGGATATGCTGAGGGCATGCATGCTTGACTTTCAGGGTTCTTGGGAGGATCACATCCATCTGGTAGAGTTTTCGTATAACAACAGCTACCAAGCTAGTATTCAGATGGCACCGTTCGAGGCTCTTGTTCAGTTGATAAAACTGCACATTTGTAGTACATTTTTCCTACCATTTTTATATTAAAAAAAAGACTTTATTATAATATATTATACATATGAGGGTTTATGTGTAAAAACATTATTTTCCATGTGTTAATATATTTAATTATCATTTGGTAGGAAAATGTATGCAAATAATATTATTGGTCTAATCCTAGTAGAACAAAGTCTACTAAAATCTTATATGAGTTGTTGTGCAGAATATTTCCAAGTTGTTATGCAGGATTTAACAAACAAATCAATTTGTTGAAGAAAACTTGCCAAATTAAGAAGCAAACTTGGAGACTAAGTCTGGAAGCAACCGAGAAAATATTTTCAGATTCTGAAGATGCCTAGGATTGACAAATGTCACCATCAGAGAGCCCCAGAAAAATCATCAACGATGGAGATTAAAGGGCCGCGGATCCGCGGCCAAACCCACCCTGGGGCCGCGGATCCGCCGCAATGATGAGGAGAGAGAATGCAATATTTTGGGAGATTTTCAAATGCTGAATTTTACCAACTTCTCAACAATAATATTCTGGGTTTGCACTATATAAAGACACCGAGAGCCTCTTGGAAAAGCTATCAAGCCGAAGAGATCACGAAGCTCCCGACGCTCACGCATCCAGGCTGATCATCGACTGTTCGACTACCTCCCTAGGAAAGATCGAGAAGCAAATCAAGTTTTGTAATCATTTTCTATGGATTAAAAGTGTAGTTTGAAGGAGTTGATTAATAAAGGTAGTTTTTTTTATTTAATTGTTTGTTTTTACATTATGTTCTCCCTCTCTTTCTTTTCATCTTCTTCTCCCAACATGCGCGAGTAATTCTCCGCTTGTTAGGGTTCGTAGGATTAGGGTAGGTTAATGGGGGATGAAAATAATTAAACCCTTTTTAAGTCCTATAAAGTTTAGGAACTTTATCAAAATAATCATTAACATCCTAATCGGGCGCGCTAGCAATTCCTTGCTAGTTCCGACCGCGATTAGAGATTAGATTAATGATTGTTTTGGTAAAGGCTAGATATGAACGGAGTTCCGTGTCGAGATAAGGGTTACGAGTGGGATTCCTTTTCCCTCCAGAAACCCTAATCTACACGCATCACCGTCGTTCTAGTTCTAAATCTATTAATGGATAAAAAGGGTAACTTTTAATTAATCTTCCATAACTACTAAATCCTAACGAACCCTACAAGCCCTTTATTATATTATTTAAATCTCTAAAATAATCTAGATCTATATTTAACATTCTTGTTTAAAGTAGATCTAGAAACTTTTCACAAAATTCTTTATTCCTCCTCTCTTCCTCAACACATCTAAAGTAAAAATAAAAGGTTCCACATTTCCCAGAGGACGACCCGTACTCACCTCGGTCTAGCTACACGCGACACCGTTCTGATTGCGGTTAACTACAAACACTTTTTCGTATCAATCAAATGGCGCCGTTGCCGGAGATACGTGCGTAATTTTTTATTTTTACTATCTGTGTTGATTTCTTAGACGAGTCATATCATTATTAACACAAAACTGCAAATTGCATATTTAACGATTTGTGCGTGGATTTTTGCAAGGAGATCTGGAGTCACAGAATTAAAGGAAACAGGAAACAGAGACATTTTTAGAGATCCAGAGGAGCACAGAGGGACACAGAAAAAATTTCATCAAGCGATCCAACCACCTCGCGGCGGAAGCGCGGCACAAAGGGCTTCCTGCGGCGGAAACGCGGCGGCTTGAAGGGATTAGGGCTACGGAATTCTCTGTTAAGATTCTCAACTCCTTCTCTCTCTCCTCAAATCCAATAAAATCTATTTTCTGCAGGATTCTTTGCAAAATTGCGCCGCTCAAAAATCTTTTTGCAAAAGTTTTGTGATTGGTTTTGTTTTGCATATTTTAATACGGATTCTAAGGGGCAAAGACCAAATCAAGATTAGGTGGGGATTTCATCACCCTTCCTAAGCCCCACAAATCACAAACCGAGCATATAGCACAACCCTTCATTAATTTAAAAAATATCTAGACCAGACTCTAAGGACTGTCGAGCTCAATAGGAAAAAGACTAGTATAGGCATTGGCCGTTTATCCTAACTGACATTGCGGTGTCTAGGCTAGTGGTTTTTAATTAGGCCCACTGTAGTGGTGGTTCCTTCCCACTTACCTGGCCGTACTTGTCCGTGAAGAGGCGGTTTGAGGTCTATTTCTAGCCTTAGTTAGGAGCTGTCTAGAGACTGACCTAGGTAACCTTAGTTCTAGGGTTGCTTGTGCATTTTAGGGAGATTTGTCTTGAGTCCCACTTTTTCAAAACAAGCCAATTTTAAATCACACACTCGCTGCCACTTGCACTAAACCCGCTTAGTGCATGCTCGGCTGGACACGGGATCCTAGTGCCCGTCTTGTCCGCGTTCCTGCTATCGACACCGAAGTCGGTACTTCTTCATCTTCTTTTCCCCCACCACACACCACATCGACCGAGATGGACGGCACTCCATCAGAGTATAACACCACGCCGCCGCCGCCCGCAGGTGCGCAGAATCCACCGCGCATCTCTCTCCAAGAGAGATGCTATCCTATTCGTGGTCCTCTTCCTACTTGTCTATCTCTTCCACCACCTAACGGGGATAATTTCGAAATTAAACCCCACTACATCAATCTGCTGCCCAAATTTCACGGGCTTGAGTCAGAAGACGCGTACGTTTTCATCACCAAATTCGAAAACGTATGCGCAATGATGGGTACTTCACAATTGACTTTAGATGCTATGCGCTTACGTCTTCTCCCATTCACACTGTGCGACTTGGCAGAAAAATGGCTTTATAATACTGCCGCACACTCTATCGCTAATTGGGATGAATTCGTCGTAGCATTTCTTAAGAAGTTTTACCCAAATCATAAGACTACACATGTTAGGAGTGAGATTAACCAGTTCACCCAGCTTCCCAATAAACCATTTTGGAAGTGCTTTGAACGTTTCAAAGATCTGCTTGTCCAATGCCCCCATCACGGGATACAAAGATGGGATTTATGTCGGATTATATATGAGGGCATTAATCCAGCGACAAAGCAGATGCTTGAAACAATGTGTCAATGCAATTTCATGTCTAAAGATGACGGTGAAGCATGGAAATATCTGGAAGATCTCGCTGAACACACGTTGCAGTGGGAAAGCGTAAGACCACCTTCGACTAAGGGAGGTATTCACCAACTCGATGTTTCCATCGCAGTAAAAGCCGAAATGGCAGCGATGCAGAAGAAACTCGATGCTATGGAGAACAAATTTTCATCATTCTCCCTAAATCAGGTTACGCTTCCTAAGACCGTTTGTGGTTGCTGTTCGGATCCTTCACACTTAACGGAAGAATGTCCTATGAATGCATCGTTTCAAGCTAACGCTGCTTTTCAGCAGCGACCTAGAAATGATCCTTATTCTTCCACATATAACCAAGGATGGAGGAATCATCCTAACTTTGCTTGGAATCAAAACCAACAAAGTAATTATCAAAGACCTCCTCCACAGCAACCACAACCACAGAATCAGCCCCCCTTTCAGTCACAGAATTTCCAAAATCCGGCCAACATTTCTACACCACAAGTGGCCGGTATTGACAACTCACTTGCACAAACTTTGGATATGTTCATGAAACAATCCATGCAAAATTCGGCTGAGATGAGGTCTTCTATTGATGCCCTAACGAAAAACTCCTCCTCCCATGGTGAGAGTATTAAATCAATAGAAAACCAAATCGCACAGTTAAACGCCGCAATGAGTGCGAGAGAGAAAGGGAAACTCCCATCTCAACCCCTACAGAATCCTGGCTATTCACAAAGTCATAATGTGAATGCCGTCACTACGTTGAGATCGGGGAGAGTGCTGAACAACCAAGTGGGTGAGCAAGTTGATGATAGTGACACATTTGATACCCCTTCTTCTTCTTCTTCCCCTAACTCGTCTAGTCTTCCACCTTCATCCGAGCCTATTCTCCGTTTTCCCCAAGGCTCAAACATTTCACCAAATCTATCTAAGTCGATTCCCACTCCAATTTTGGGATCGAATCCGTCGCCACAGTCTTCTCCACAAACGTTGGACACAAAACTTATTGATCGAGCTCCATTTCCAAACCGATTAAGGGCCAACCGACCTAACCCGCAAATGGAGAAGATTGTGGAAATGTTTAAGCAAGTTAGCGTGAATATTCCTCTTCTAGATGCTATTCAACAAGTCCCATCTTATGCAAGAATCCTTAAAGACTTGTGCACTAGGAAGAGAAAAACTCAAGTGCCTAAAAAGGTTTTCATGACGAGTAATGTTAGCACAGCTTTTACCCAACAAATACCAAAGAAACGTAAGGACCCCGGCTGTCCTACAATCTCTATTTCTATTGGGGGTAAAAATATAAATCGTGCTTTACTCGATCTAGGCGCTAGCGTCAACTTGCTTCCTTATTCAGTATACGAGCAGTTAGGAATTGGAGAGTTAAAACCTGCCCATTGTACTCTCCAAATGGCTGATCGATCTATCACCAAACCTCGGGGCGAACTAGAGGATGTGTTAATTAAAGTCGGGGAATTCATATTTCCCGTGGACTTTATTGTTTTAGATACACAACCTGTGGCAAATCCACGCAATCAAATCCCGGTGATACTTGGTCGACCCTTCCTAGCAACTTCTAACGCTGTGATTAATTGTCGTAACGGTTCTATGAACTTATCCTTCGGGAAAATGACAATTGAGCTTAATATTTACAAGCTAGGAAGTCAGCCATCAGAACCTTCTGCTCATTTGCTGGATGTTTGTTCCATCCACGAGATAGCTCCCGAAAGCTGCATGGATGAGGAACTTTGCTTTGATGTTCTCGACAACACTAATGAGACATCGTTTGATCTTGCACCACTTCACAGTGAGGATATGTTCAATGAGTCCGACCTTGAGATTGAACCCGTTGACTCGTTGCAAAAGTCAGCAGCACTTTCCGAGTCAATATCTTATGCAAGTTTTGAACCTCTTAAGGAGTCCGAATATCATTCCGTTACCCCTCCTTCTATTGTCTCTCCGCCAATTCTTGATCTCAAACCGCTACCTTCTCATCCTAAATATGCATATTTAGGAGAAAATGAGACTTTGCCAGTGATTATTTCCGCTTCTCTAGCCTTAGAGCAAGAGAATGCACTTTTGGCAGTGTTGAGATCGAATCGGGAAGCATTTGGTTGGACAATAGCCGACATCAAAGGGATTAGTCCCTTAATTGTTGAACATCACATACATCTGATGGATGAAGCCAAACCAAACCGAGACCCACAAAGACGGTTAAATCCCGTTATGAAGGAGGCGGTAAAGAAAGAAATCGTCAAGTGCCTTGATAGTAGAATAATTTACCCCATATCTGATAGCCAATGGGTAAGTCCAATTCATGTGGTCCCTAAAAAGTCTGGCATTACGGTCATCACTAACGAGGCTAATGAGTTAATCCAAACACGCACCCAAACTGGGTGGCGCGTATGTATCGATTACAGGAAACTCAATGCCGCGACGAGGAAAGATCACTTCCCTCTACCTTTCATTGACCAGATGTTAGAACGATTAGCGGGACACGAATACTACTGTTTCTTGGACAGATACTCTGGTTACAACCAGGTCCCCATCGCCGAAAAGGATCAAGATAAAACCACTTTTACTTGTCCTTTCGGAACTTTTGCTTATAGACGCATGCCCTTTGGGTTATGCAACGCTCCCGCTACATTTCAGCGGTGCATGATGGGGATATTTTCAGATATGGTGGAAAATTTTCTAGAAATTTTTATGGACGATTTCTCCATTTTTGGGGACTCCTTTGAGGACTGCCTTTGTAATCTTGACGCTGTTCTTACCCGCTGTAAGGATAAGAACTTGACTTTGAATTGGGAAAAATGCCATTTTATGGTTCAAGAAGGTATTGTACTTGGACATATAATTTCACATAAAGGCATTGAGGTCGACAGAGCTAAAATAGATTTCATTCAAAACCTCCCTCGTCCCAATTGCGTCAAAGATATACGTCCTTCCTTGGTCATGCAGGATTTTATAGGAGATTTATTAAGGACTTTAGCAAAATTGCTAGACCCTTAACCTTTCTATTGGCCAAGGACACTACTTTTCACTTCAATTCGGATTGTGAGGCTGCTTTTGAATCACTTAAAGAATCACTCACTACAGCCCCCGTTCTATCATCTCCGGATTGGAACCACCCGTTCGAGCTTATGTGTGACGCATCAGATTTTGCTATTGGTGCTGTCTTGGGACAGCATATTGATAAGATGCCACATGTAATTTACTATGCAAGTAGGACCTTGAATGATGCACAAATAAATTACACAACTACCGAGAAAGAACTCTTGGCAGTTGTATTTGCATTAGAGAAATTCAGGCCCTACTTGATTGGCTCGCCTATTGTGGTTTACACAGATCACTCCGCCCTACGACATCTTTTAACGAAGAAGGATGCAAAGGCCAGGCTAATACGTTGGATCCTATTGTTACAAGAATTTGATCTTGTTATCAAAGACAAGAGTGGATGTGAAAACGTAGTAGCCGACCATCTTTCACGCATCACTTCTTCGCCAACTGTGACCGTGCCGATAAATGACTCATTTCCCGACGAACATCTCTTGAATGTATCCTACGAACCTTGGTTCGTGGATATCGTGAACTATCTTGCGACGGGACTTATACCTAGCGATTGGTCGAAACAAGACAAACTTCGGTTTTTATCCCAAGTAAAATATTTTTACTGGGATGAACCATATCTATTCAAGTATTGTTCCGATCAAATCATTCGCAGGTGTGTCCCTAACGATGAATTCAAGAGCGTGTTATCATTTTGTCATGATCAGGCATGCGGCGGTCACTTTGGACCTCGAAAAACGGCGGAGAAAGTTTTGCAATGTGGCTTTTATTGGCCAACATTATTTAAAGATGCATTTGAACATTGCAAAACTTGTCCGCGATGTCAGCATTTGGGTCGGATTTCACGAAGGAATGAGATGCCGCTCCAACCTATATTGGTTGTGGAAATATTTGACGTTTGGGGTATTGATTTTATGGGCCCTTTTCCCAACTCCTTTGAGAATCTATATATCTTGTTAGCGGTTGATTATGTCTCGAAGTGGGTGGAAGCTATACCGTGTCGCACTAATGACAACAAAGTTGTCATTAAGTTCCTTAAAGAAAACATCTTCTCGCGATTCGGACACCCTCGCGCTATCATTAGCGACAACGGGACACATTTCTGCAATAGGTCTTTCGAGGCCTTGATGTGGAAATATTCAATCACTCACAAACTTTCTACGCCCTATCATCCCCAAACAAGCGGGCAGGCTGAGATCTCAAATAGGCAGATCAAACAGATTTTGGAGAAGACGGTTTCGAAAAACCGTAAAGATTGGTCAACCAAATTGACGGATGCTCTTTGGGCATTCCGCACCGCTTATAAGACCGATCTTGGTATGTCTCCATACCGCCTTGTGTTTGGGAAGGCATGCCACCTCCCTGTCGAGATTGAACATAAGGCAATGTGGGCTATTAAAGAGCTTAATTTTGATCTTGATCATGCAGGCAGCTATCGGAAGCTGCAATTGAATGAGCTAAGCGAACTCCGCGATGAAGCTTACGATAATGCGGTGATAGTAAAGAATAGGACTAAAGTGTTCCACGATAAAAATCTTTCTAGAAAAACCTTCACATCGGGGCAACAAGTCCTTCTTTATGATTCACGTCTCCATCTTCATCCGGGTAAGCTTAAATCTCGTTGGAAAGGACCTTTTGTGGTGCGGTATGTACACCCGCACGGGGCAGTTGAAGTCGAAAATTTGAAAAACGGTTCGATTTTTAAAGTAAATGGGCATAGATTAAAACCGTATTTTTCTGCTGACCCCGCGGAGGAGCTCCTGTTTTTACAGAAGCCGCTTTATCAAAACTAAATTTCCTCCGCCTCACCTCCATATTTTTTTTAAAACATTTTCTCATTTTAAGAATGGAGGTGAGTAAAAATGGATTTGATTGAATATCTGTGCGTGTCATAGAATAAGTTTGGGGGAATTTATCATTTAACTATTATTTTACCCCTTGTATCTCTCCCTTAGTATACAGGTCCATGTTCTCAAAAGGCTACATCAGTGAGGACACTACTGAAAACAGGTTTGGGGGGGAGGTTTGTATTCACTGAATTATCTTTGACACCGGGCATTTAAAAAAAAAATAAATAAAAAATAAATAAATAAAAAAATTATAACAAAAGAATAGAAAGTGAAACATTACATCCAAAAGATAGGAATAGTTTAAGAAAACCAAGAAAATTAGAAGTTTTCTTATACGAACTAGTAATAAGTAGTTATGAGCTGTTGTCCCAAGGGTTAGTAAGATGAAGGAAGTCACTAATCTGAGGATAAAAATAAGTCTGAAAAATAGTTTCTATTCTGGAAGCCAAACATTTGAATGTTGATACCCTACAATATGCACCTACACACGTCTTGAAACTCGGGATAGTAGAGGATACCTTGAAATGCTCTTGTCTAAAAGCCATAGTATGAAGGAAATGATGAAGAAAATATAAAATGGTGAAAAGAAAAAAAAAATGAACACTGGTTTTGTATCGCCAAGGTAGCAATAAAAAAAATATAGCGAGGGTGCCTCTTCACCTAGTGCCCTAAGGCCAACTGGTCTGGGAGTCACTGCTTAGCCTTAGGTGGTGCAAGACAAGGAAAATATTATCACCAAATCTGCAAGCACATGAGTAATCGGTCGGTTAGTACCTCAAGAAGTATTAACGGTCGCATGAAAATGTGTAAGCAATTCTAAGTATTCATCAAAGTAAAAAGTACTAAGGTAGATGGACAAGAGTATGATAGCTTGAATTGAATTCTCTGAGTGTAGGGATGTTCTTTACACACACGTGGGGTTATATGATCAATGTTTGGATAAAAGGTAGGAATGAAGAATAAAGACGATGTTTTATTGAGGGATGATGTGATTTCTAACATTTTTTCATGACTATTAATATAGGGCTCATGACAACTGAAAAGCTAGTATAGTTGGAAACTCTTCTTTTCAAAGTATTTCTTTTATGGTTCTTATCTCTATATGTAAATTTCACCATCTTTCTTTTGTTATAGGATTTTGTGGGTGTAATCCGCTGAAAACCCTCAGGAGACAACACTTCTCCTACTAGGGACACCTAGAGGTTTAACGGCTTGTTGCACGTGCTCGGTGCAATCGTGTCTGCCTACGAAAGTGTGCTTAGTTTTCTCCTTTCTTTTTCTCCTCTTAAAAATAAACTAGTTTGCTCGGGACGATCAAAGATAAGTTTGGGGGTATTTGTTCAGTCGATAAAACTGCACATTTGTAGTACATTTTTCCTACCATTTTTATATTAAAAAAAAGACTTTATTATAATATATTATACATATGAGGGTTTATGTGTAAAAACATTATTTTCCATGTGTTAATATATTTAATTATCATTTGGTAGGAAAATGTATGCAAATAATATTATTGGTCTAATCCTAGTAGAACAAAGTCTACTAAAATCTTATATGAGTTGTTGTGCAGAATATTTCCAAGTTGTTATGCAGGATTTAACAAACAAATCAATTTGTTGAAGAAAACTTGCCAAATTAAGAAGCAAACTTGGAGACTAAGTCTGGAAGCAACCGAGAAAATATTTTCAGATTCTGAAGATGCCTAGGATTGACAAATGTCACCATCAGAGAGCCCCAGAAAAATCATCAACGATGGAGATTAAAGGGCCGCGGATCCGCGGCCAAACCCACCCTGGGGCCGCGGATCCGCCGCAATGATGAGGAGAGAGAATGCAATATTTTGGGAGATTTTCAAATGCTGAATTTTACCAACTTCTCAACAATAATATTCTGGGTTTGCACTATATAAAGACACCGAGAGCCTCTTGGAAAAGCTATCAAGCCGAAGAGATCACGAAGCTCCCGACGCTCACGCATCCAGGCTGATCATCGACTGTTCGACTACCTCCCTAGGAAAGATCGAGAAGCAAATCAAGTTTTGTAATCATTTTCTATGGATTAAAAGTGTAGTTTGAAGGAGTTGATTAATAAAGGTAGTTTTTTTATTTAATTGTTTGTTTTTACATTATGTTCTCCCTCTCTTTCTTTTCATCTTCTTCTCCCAACATGCGCGAGTAATTCTCCGCTTGTTAGGGTTCGTAGGATTAGGGTAGGTTAATGGGGGATGAAAATAATTAAACCCTTTTTAAGTCCTATAAAGTTTAGGAACTTTATCAAAATAATCATTAACATCCTAATCGGGCGCGCTAGCAATTCCTTGCTAGTTCCGACCGCGATTAGAGATTAGATTAATGATTGTTTTGGTAAAGGCTAGATATGAACGGAGTTCCGTGTCGAGATAAGGGTTACGAGTGGGATTCCTTTTCCCTCCAGAAACCCTAATCTACACGCATCACCGTCGTTCTAGTTCTAAATCTATTAATGGATAAAAAGGGTAACTTTTAATTAATCTTCCATAACTACTAAATCCTAACGAACCCTACAAGCCCTTTATTATATTATTTAAATCTCTAAAATAATCTAGATCTATATTTAACATTCTTGTTTAAAGTAGATCTAGAAACTTTTCACAAAATTCTTTATTCCTCCTCTCTTCCTCAACACATCTAAAGTAAAAATAAAAGGTTCCACATTTCCCAGAGGACGACCTGTACTCACCTCGGTCTAGCTACGCGCGACACTGTTCTGATTGCGGTTAACTACAAACAAAAACGATTTTTCGAACCAATCAGCTCTGTATGGACAGAAGTGTCGATCCCCTCTGTATTGGGATGATATGGGTGAATGAAGGTTAGTTGGGCCCTGAGCTGATAGTGCAGACAATGAGCAAAGTTCAGATGATCAGGCAACAGATCAAGGCGGCTCGGGACCGACAGAAGAGTTGGGCAGATGCCGGCAGAAGATCGTTGGAGTTTGGTATTGGTGACCACGTGTTTCTGAAGATATCGCCTACTCGGGGAGTGATCAGGTTTGGTAGTCGTGGGAAACTCGGTCTCCGATTCAACGGACCTTTTGAGGTGTTAGAGCTAGCAGGAGAGGTGGCTTATCGACTAGCCTTGTCTCCATCGCTAGCTGGTGTGCACAATACTTTCCATGTTTCTCAATTAAGGCGCTACGTTTGGGATGACGGCCATATTCTGAACCATTCGGAGTTAGCATTGGGCACTGATCTATCCTACGAGGAGCAGCCTACCACCATCCTCGATCGCCGGGAAAATGTGTTGAAGAAGAAAGTCATTCTTTTAGTTCGAGTTTCTTGAGGTGATCGTTCTCTAGAGGAGTCTATCTGGGAACGCGAGGAGGACATCCGCGCACGTTTTCCGCATCTGTTTGTGTAGTGTTGTTGTTCCGTTGATTTCATTTTAATTTCGATGACGAATTTTTTTTAAGGAGGGTATGATGTAAATCCCCAGTTTCCGTATATAATTTTTCCGTATTTTTTCTAGATTTTTTTTCCATTTTTTCCATATATATATATATATTATTATACTTATATTATAATTAAATTTTCCTAAACCTAAACTCTAAAGCCCAAATCCGACCTGACCCGACCCGACTCACCCGACCCGACCCATTCACCCCCACTTCTTCTTCCTCCATCGCTCGTTCTTTCCCGCCCTTTTTCCTCAACGGCTCCCTCACGCTCGCCGCGACGATCGCGCCCACGTCCAACTTTCCCCCCCGTGCCCTACTCGTGTCACTCCCCTCCCCAACGACTCTTTCCCCCACGACTCCTCTCTTCTCGCGCCATCATCGCGAGACCCGTCTTCCCCACGTCCTCGCTTCCCCAACGGCCATGACTCCACTCGCCCAAAATCCCCGACGACCTCTCGTTCCCTCTCTGCTTCACCCCTTCGTTCTCCCTATACTTCTCTCTCCCGTTCACTCCACTATTTCCCTGAATCCAACCCCAAGCTCCACATCGCCGGAAACCACCTCAGACAACCAACGACGCCTTCGAGCCCTAAGCCGACCCATTCCATCCTCAGAGCTCCCCTTTTTGCAGCCGACAACCCCCCAGCTCCTCCTCCTTCACCCCGAGCGCGACCACCCGGCGTCTACGACCGTCGGAGCTCCCCGATTCACCAGCTCCAAGCTCCGATCCCCAGAGCTGCCTGAGCTCACCGTCGGCAGACCCTCTGCACCCGACGCCGCCGTGCCACAGCACCCGCGCCGCCACTGTAGGCCACTGCTCGTGCCGTCGCCGACGAGCCCGGCAACACTCAAGCTCGTCACTGTCGTCGTGACCGTGCCACCGCCATTGTCGTCGTCGCAGTGCCGCTGCCGTCTCCAGGCAAGAGAAAACTATCTCTTGTTATTCATGCTATTTTAATACCTAGGCTAGACAATAACGTAGATTATTTTGTTATATAGTAGCGTAAATATGTGGTTTCGACCGATTACTAAACACTGGCCTAGTGTTCGATGCAAACTATAAACCAAAATATATTTTTGTGATGGCGGAATTTATGATAGTTCAATTTCGTTACTGGTTGCGAATATCGTGTAATAATTTGGATGCAAAATATCGTGTGCATAACTATGTAGAGTCACCCCTAAAGGCGACACAAAATCTGAACCTTACCGCGCACGCTATCTTGTTAAAATCATTGTAAATTAAATATAGTTTGGAACACAACGTTCTACAGCTCATATCGAAGCCGACTTGATAACCTAAAACCATCCATAGTTTGTTCTCAACAATTTTAGATCACTGTAACGATACTAGGTTGCGAACGCGGCACTGGACTGCAGTCCGGGGCAATGTTTCGTTTTGGATACCAGACTTTGAACACTTGTGCATCCCTGCTTTAGACTGAAAATGCGCGGAGCCCCATATGAATACATAGATAATTTAATTAGCTAACACGTGAATCTAGTCCCTTTCTGTTTCACCATCGTTTGATATTTAAATTGCATTTTAGCGTACCGATGTGTTCTGCAGTTTCTGCAGTGACCTCTCTTACATCGCTACACGAAACAGGACATAACTTCTAATACAGAAATGCTATTGATAATCCGTTTGATGCGTTGAAAACTTAACAGATAGAAATAGATTTTATTCAATGAGGCAACACCTGAATCTGAACATAATTACTGGTAAAACGCGCGTGAAGTTGGGCTTCCAGTTCTGAAATTGGAATTCCAGCAATCGATCGCTACCTTAAAATGATGATAATTCACTAACCTGAATTCCGATTGATATGAAATTAATTTTACTGTTTAGATGATCAAATGTTCTTCGTACGTCTTTTATATTATTTTGATTGATTCTATGCGTGTGATTTATCGTAAAATTTTCAAGTTATATGGTATTGGTCGTCATAAAATAGTGAATATCCGTTCAGTGCATTTCTGCCTATTTTCGTACTTGCTTTATACCTGCTACATAATGATCATTCACATTGAGACCTAGCGACTATTTTGCATTGTCGATATATTAGTGTTAGTGACTGGGTTGTGACAAATACGACAGTGATATTGATTAGTGGATAAGTGATTGAAAGTGACAAGGATACGTATTTGTTTACAACCTATCTAATACAAGAATGCATAGTATAACCTGGGGAATGGGAAAATCAAGATGGAATTGAACTCGTATTTAGCAAGATACGGTGATTTAGAGGATGATCATTCGTTATTAGTGACACACACACACACACACATACACACACACACATTAGGTCGTGGACCTAACGGCACGGCTGACAGGGTTATGTCCCGGGCACAGCGGACCGTGGTCTCGGACATGCACGAGACCCTTGTTAAACACGAGCATCCTTTCCACCATTTGATTTCATTGACTTAGTGACCGATAAGTAGTGACATACACATTGCCTGGTTTACTGACATGATATCTATATTGCACTATTCATATTCAGTTGATATTTATTATACTCATGTTATGCATTCTATTGCACTTCTCATGTTTAATAATATTGCACGCCCTTTGTATAATTATTGCTATATGTGTCGCCCTGACGACCTGAGTGTGCATGCTCATAGGACGAAGTGGACCCAGCCCAGGAGCAGAACTTGCCATTCGAGATCACGGAGATCTAGACCGCATCATCAACGCCATTTCTTTTGCTTTCAGCACTTTGTATTTCGCTGGTTAGTTTTTATTCTGCAAAATAATGTATTTCGAACTCTTTTATTGCAATGTAATAAAGTTGTGAACTGTGATTTTTCTTTACTCTAATACTGTTTGCTGACTACCATGTAATGCTAGAAGCCGAAGTGTGACTACGGCGGGATTATTTCCTGACCGTAGAAGCATGGCTGGTCTAGTCACCCCTCGTATTCCATATTTTCGGGAAGCGGGACGTGACACTCAAGGAGTCCAACTAGGAGTACCAAACGAGCGAGTTGGGCCACCCGCTGAGGGGTCGAACAGCTTAACATAAAATAATGGAGGGGTTGGATAGCTTCCAACTTTGTATAGCTTCTTGTTACCATCTAGAAGCGCCCACCGTATTTTTTTTCTCATTTTCTACTCTATCTGAAGTACGGACCGTGCAAAACCACAAACCTGCATGGGTAGAATGGGTACGGGTAACTGATCGGGTATGGGTAACTATTTAATACACAGCAAATTTTTTTCGCGCTGTCTATCGAATTTTTTCCCTAATTAATCCTATTTAAAAAAAAATTCTCAAAATAATACTGCTCTTAAAATAATTCCAAGAATAAACCTCCATACAACCACGTAGGATTAGCCTTGATGTGTCAGTTAGATTATAAAGGAAAACGCTATTGCCAACAACGTTTTTTCTTAATGAAAATGCTATTGCCGATAGTGTTTTCATATTGCTGTATTCCCATTTGATTTTGTTAAGGTGTTTTAAAATTTAGATATTGATTTTGATGCAATTGTAAAAAAATCTCAAAGTTTTTTTAAGAAAAGAATAAAATTAGTTGGTATATAGATTTCTATTATGTTTTTTTCTATATCAATATAGATTTTTATAGAAAAATATAATATATACTAATTAAATTTATTCTATTCTCAACGAACTATGAGATTTATCATCTATTCTCTGTTAGTTCTGCTACAATTTCAACAAAACCAAAATCATAACAAAATCAAAATTTATGTGGGAATATAGCACTATGAAAACACTATTTGACATAACGTGAAGAAAACGCAATCGATAATAATGTTTTCATCAAGAAGAAAACGCCACCGTCAATAGCGTTTTCTTCTTCCAAGTAACTGTCCGCGCCAAGTCCAATCATATGTGAGGACGGATGTTTATTCTGGAAATTATTTATCTAAACAGTATTACTTTGGGAAAAATTCCAGCCCATCTATTTGCAGATCGACCCAGTGCTTGATTGTTGGCAAGCCCACACGCAAATCCATCGAACCAGCGGTCCACACGTGCGCCGCTCTCGAGATCCATCGACGCCGCCCCGCCCTCAATTTTTCCTCTCGAAGAAATTCATCACCATCATCTCTTTCTCTCTCTCTCCTCGCTCCTGAAGGAAGGAAGAAGAAGATGAGCATGTGGAACTACGTGGTGACGGCGCACAAGCCCACCAACGTCACCCACTCCTGCGTGGGCAACTTCACCTCCCCTCAAGACCTCAACCTCATCATCGCGTATCCCCATCATCTCTCTCTTCTCTTTTTACTTAGGGTTTGTTTAGGGTTTCAGGGTTTCTGCCAGTGGATTTTCAATCGAAACCTAGGGTTTTGGATTTAGGACTTGCGATGCCAGTTGAGTTAGGGTTTTGGCTAACTTCATCGCATTCTGTGTTTTCTTTCAGGAAATGCACCCGAATCGAGATCCATTACCTCACCCCTCATGGCTTGCAGGTTTGTGATTTACAAAAACATCGAACTTAATTGGGTAATTACAATCTTGTTTATTTATTGTTAATAGCGTTTCATGGAATTGATCTCTGTGCATTGTAATCAGACAAAGCCGGCCATCTTTTGAGGTGTGCTGAATCGATAAGAATTTTAAAAAGTTTTTTTTTGGGGATAATTGATCTAGTAGGCAGAAAAAATTTATTTTTAATAGAATTCTTTCAGTTTAGTGTTCAAACTTAGCAGCGTGCATACACCTCTTGCTTGGTTCCATGGTTTGAATTGAACAGAGATGGGAGGATAATGTAGGTTCTTGGTTTTGAACTAAGCGTGCACATATTATGGATGGTAGGGTTCATGCTTGTAAGATCAATTTTGTTTTCAACAACTCATGATTCTTGCATATCAACCTCAGGCGTTTCCCCATTGGTGCATCATTGAATTGTCACACAAATCCATTCAACATTAGCCTTATCTGATATAATGCTGTTGGTTTAATTGAAAAGCCAATCATTATCAAATATTCTCAATATCACAATACATTTTTTCTTTAAATTTCATAGTTTTTCAATAGGAGACACCGTAGTTGTGATATACTCATGAACAATATCAGCTATCTTTTTTGGTGAATATAAGGGCTTTATGGTGTATCACTGTACAAAAACTAGTTGATAGCAGTCACCTTTGACTGTTATTATGTTATGATATATTTGATAATGTTCCACTGTTATATTATGCCTTTATGTAGGGTCATCTCTTGGTTGCACATCCTCTCTTAGCTTGAACAGATATGTGTGCATGCGTGTGCGCGCGTGCGCGCAAAAATTATGCCTAGTAACCAATGAAATCCCTGGTCAATAGTCACCGGTCTGATAAATCTACATATGCTACAATGTTGAAAACTATAGCTTTCTTCCACATGCTGGTATGCTTTAGTCATTTCAGCACTTTGGCAATTCTAACCTCCTAGGTAAGGACACATTGAAATATGTTTTGATAGTTTCCTTTGGTTGCCTTATAAATGTCTCTGGCGATCAGGGATTCAGGTGTCTATTGTTTATTGAAAAACTCTGCCCTCAGTTTACTCTTGAAATGATTTTGCATGAAAACCTGGATCTATTTTGTAGCCTATGCTGGACGTTCCGATATACGGAAGAATTGCAACTCTTGAACTTTTTAGACCTCACGTGAGTGCTCCAATGCCGGGCCCTCTCTATTCTATTATTTTTTCTAGTACATAGTTTTTGGTGCTATTATTTGCATCTTGTTATCTTGTAGGGCGAACAACAAGATTTCCTCTTTATTGCCACAGAGAGATACAAATTTTGTGTTCTTCAATGGGATGCAGAAAACTCAGAGCTTATAACAAGGTTAAAGAACAATAATATTTGCTTAATTATTTTCGCCTTCAATTTTTCTTTGATATGTCTAAAGATGCTTTGGTCTCACATAACCAACATTATCAGCAACCCCTCGATTATTCTTTCTTTCCTTTCTAATTCTTTTTCTATGCAGTTTTTTTTTTCTGGGCATAGGTAAGAGGAATTTTCTAACTATTATTTATTAAAAATGGATTTGCCAATATAAGTGCACTCTTTGAATAGTCGCTGACTATTATTTCGACGAAAACAGAAAATATTTCTATCAGAAAATATATCAAGACACCCCCTTCCCCACACAACAACAACAACAACAACAAAAAAGAAGATAAAATTGCATTGAGTATCCATAATCATGATAGTCTAAACATCTGCCCATCAAAATGCGGTTGCTTCATGAAAGATTTAATAAATTTTACGCTTGTATAGTAACATGATGCCAACCCCCTCTTAATTAGTGCTAAATCCTAGATGTAGAATCTATGGACAAGTAACAGGTTTTGCTGGATCCCAATGTGCCGATTAGTGGCCTCCATATTCTTCTTGACTCAGAGAAAGCCGAGAACAAAGGATAAGGTGGTAGATTTGTTATAGCAAATAATGTTTGAAATCCAAGGAGCATATAATTAAAGGGAATGCAAATTTATTTGTTAGCGTATTTCTTGTGCGCTTGCGCAGAAACAATAACAACATTTTATATCCTTTAAATGTTTCCTGTAGCTTCAAGTGCTTACCTACTTCGGACCTATAATTGATTAATGCCTACTATATCTTGGAATTTAACTCCTTATCATGTCTATGAATTATTCATTTTAGGACCATATCTTTTAACTTATGCTCACATGATTGGTGTAATTGGATGCTGTTAGAATCCAATCGTGCTCCTCTCTGCTAAGACTCAATATGATGCAAAATCTTGAGCGATTTATGCTTTTCATTTGCCACTCAACTTACGATGGGTGAGTTTAATCACACACACATGCATGTGTAACAGTCTCCCCTTTCATGTGTGACGGGTCTTTATGCCTACTCTCCGTCGCTATTAGGAATTATATGAGCTGCATGTTGCCTTGCATGTATTACATGGATAGCCTTACATCTTACTTTCAGAAAAACGATTACTTACGGTAAATTCGCGTAGATCATGATTCTCACATTAAGATCCTTCTTCGATTCATACCCTCTTTGGGTTGTGATGAGGCTCGTAAACGAGTATTCCCTAGATCACGACACGTGGCGGATGCTAAGCCTGTTAGACCCCCGGGGCTACGGAGCTGGAACAAGTATGATGCATCGGGGACATTCTTCGGCACCTCGCTTCCGAGATTGCATTCGACCTTTCGGGGACATCTCCGGAGTACCTTCCCAATTTTGCCTAAATGACCAGCCGACGGCTCTCCGCCAAGCAATCCTACAGCCGAGCTTCCTCGACAATCGAGCTATCCACCGAGCTAAGCTTCCTCGGGTTCCCTGTTCAACCGAGAGCACGGAGCCCAAGCGTCCCTGTAACGGCTTCATGTATCTCGCCACGACGAGATCTCTGCCGCGCCACGACCCGCATCTCGTGCTAGCGTATCTCGCCATTAATGAGCGCATCCTGCCATTAATAGGCATGTCCCGCCATCAGCGTGAACGCGATGCTGAGGCGTAACGGGCGGCGAGAATCTCATGCTGGTCCACTTCATGCAACCACTATATAAACCCTCTCCAACAGACGATCCAGGTAAGTTAAATTGATTCCAATACACCGCTACATTGCTCCTATAGCTTGGTACTTGATCGTCAAAGGGTCTTACGGTTGTTCCCCACTCCGGGACTTCCCTTGCAGGTAGCCCGGCGTTAGCGGTATCCAACAACCCATTGAGTTCCACACGTTCAATTCTCACTCCCAATCACAACCGTTCAGAATCGCTTGCAGCAAGATCGACGGAGGACAACATCTGAGGGAGATTTCGACCTCCATCAGTTGGCGCCGTCTGTAGGAACGATTATTCTCCATCCAAAAAGTTGATCTTCCGTCTTCGATTCAATGACAAGCGACAACCATGACGATCCCAGCACGAGCCGTCCAGTCCTCCACAGCGGGGGTGGAAACAGCCCTACTCCTCCCCCTAATGTCATCAACGCCTTATTCGTTCGAATCGACAGGCTCATGATGATGGTGGATGCCCGTGTCCAAGCGGCATGCCTTGTCCGCCAGACCGCAGCATCTTCTCCTTGGGGCGACGACGTTCGTAGGGAAATGGAAGGATACACTCAGGCTCTTAACTTCACTAGCGCTCATCTTGATGTGACCGAACACCGACATGCCGGTTCCGGCAGTCATGGTCTGCGTCCGAGAAATGATTCCATGACCCGTTGGGCACCGGATAGCTCGACACCCCGATCACAGGAAGACCGGGCTATCACTTCAACGCGCGCCACACTCTCGTCCCCCGAGGAAGTGTCAGTCCAATCGCCTGATTCCAGGCTAAACCAGTCCCGCCGTCAAGGTCATGGGTATGACGAACACCGGGGTTATCCACGAGTGTCCGTCCCGGAGATTTTAAGGAACATGATAGAGCGAAACCGAAGCCGCTCCGTCGCGCAAGCCGGGAAAGAGAGCGGGCGCTCCGACTGTGAAGATTCTTCGGGGTACCAACAACGAATAGAGGCCCTAAAAAGGAAAATCGAAGACATACGACAGGATGATCGTACGGCTGGCGAAGGCGCGAAGTACTCCGCTGACTCACCCACAAGGCCCTTTACTGAGCAGCTACTAGCTGAGCGTATCTCATCCAGAAACAAACCGTCCAAGGTGGCCTTCTTTGACGGGAAGTCCGACCCGAAGGACCACCTGGACGCATTTACCGCAGGCATGAATTTCCAAGGCAACTCAGATGCGGCTCAATGCCGAGCCTTCCCCACCACCTTCATCCGGGTTGACCGAGACTGGTTCCGAGGGCTCGCGCCACGCTCAATCTGGACCTTTGACGAGCTGGATACCCAATTCCTCGGTCATTTCATCGGTAACCGTCGGCAGAAAAAGACGGTCGCCTATCTGTTCAGCATCAAAAGCGGGGACAAGGAGTCTTTTAAAGGGATTCCAGGAGTATACTCCTCTGAATATCTTCCAGACGGAACTGCTAGAGGAGGCTAAAGGCGAGAGGTTTTTCAGGCTCCCGCCGGCAACCCAAAAGACAGGCAAACGGCTCTGGGGCTCGTATTGCGCTTGCCACATGTCGCAGGGACACCTGACCGAGAGTTGTAAGCAACTCTGTGACTATATTGAGGAACTGATCCGCTCATGCCATTTGGCGAAATACCTATGAGACAAGCGGCAGGCGGAACAAGAGCAGAAAGACCAACCCCTTCCTGGGGAGTTAATGATCGGTTAGATCATGGTCATCTCGACGCATCCGACTCTGGACAGTGAGGGGGACCGCCGTCCCGTAACAGTCATGGCTATAAGTGATCCGTCTCATAAGAAGCACAGGAAGGATGACCCGATCACCTTCACCGAGGTAGACCTTCATGGCATTTCACTCCCTTACAATGACCCGCCTGTGATAGCAATCCGAGTTCACCGATACGAGGTTCGGAGAATATTGGTCGATTCAGTGAGCTCAGCGGATATCCTATTCTACGACTGTTTCCAGCGTGTGGGATTAGATTCCTCCGATCTCCAACCGACCTCTCATGTCCTCTCTGGATTCACCAACCATTCCATCCAGGCCGAAGGTTCGATCACCCTCCTACTCAACGTTGGGGACGCTGGCAAAACGCGAACCATATCGGTAAACTTCCGCGTTGCCAAGATTCCGTCGTCTTATAACATCCTCCTGGGATGCCCTACCTTGAACATCTTTCGGGCTCAGATCTCAACTTACCACCTCATGCTCAAATTCCTTTTAGATAACGAGGGATAGGCTGCAGCAATGGAGATTAGCAAACTGCCAGGACATGCCTCGCCTCAACATTGCCCGCCGGGGAGTAGGGCGACGACTTTGAAGATGCGTGTGATCCCCATGGCACCTTGGACACCCGGGACGACCGAAAGAAAATGCGCGGCGCGTCGGTGGAAGCGTTAGCAGAAGTTCCCTTCATAGAAGGGGTCGACGACTGGACTGTCTAGATCGGTTCTCTCTTGACAGGGAGCATCCGCGATAACCTGATCTGATTCCTCCAGAACAACTCGGATGTGTTCGCCTGGACTCCGGCGGACATGCCCGGAATTGATCCCAAGGTGATCTCCCACAAGCTCGGGGTCGACCCGAAAGCTAAGCCAATCCGACAAAAGAAGAGAAGTTTCACACCAATAAAACAAAGGGCGATAGAGGAGGAAGTGGATCGATTGCTCGCTGCCGACTTCATTAGGAACCTGGACTACTCAGATTGGCCGACGAACGTAGATATGGTCAAAAAGGCAAATGGGAAATGGCACATGTGCGTCGATTTCACAGGCTTGAACAAAGCTTGCCTCAAAGACAACTACCCGCTTCCTCAGATAGATCAGCTAGTAGACAGCTCAGCCGGTCACGAATTACTTAGCTTCATGGACGCCTTCTTCGGCTATAATCAGATCCGAATGAACCCGATCGACGAAGAGCTTACAGCCTTTACAACGGATCGGGGAGTATACTGCTACAGGGTAATGCCCTTCGAACTCAAGAACGCTGGAGCCACGTACCAGCGACTTGTCAACAAACTATTCAGACCGCAAATTGGGAGAAATATGGAAGTCTACGTCGACGACGTGCTCGTGAAATCCGCCTCATCGTCCGGACACACAACAGACCTCGCCGAAACATTCGACGTCATGTGAAAGTACAAGATGAAGTTGAATCCAGCCAAATGCGTGTTCGACATCACAAGCAAAAAATTCCTTGGGTTCATGGTCATCCACCGAGGAATCGAGACGAACCCAGAGAAGATCAGCGCCATCATCAACATGGCGACGCCCAAAAGCAATGTCGATATCATGCGACTCATCGGGAGGGTTGCTGCCTTAAGCCGTTTTATGTCCAGATCCGAGGAAAAATGCTTCCCTTTCTTCCGAGCCCTAAGGAAAATCCCCAGGTTTGAATGGTCCGAGGAATGCCAAGACGCTTTAGAACAACTCAAGGCGCACCTCGCGACCTCACCACTCCTCACTAGACCAGTCGAAGGCGACGAGTTGTTGCTCTATCTAACCGTCTTCGACCAAGCCGCGGGCGCAGTACTCATCAGAGAGTTCGAAGGAACGCAGAAATCGGTTTACTATGTAAGCCATGTCTTCAAGGACGCGAAAACTAAATACACTGTCATAGAGAAAATAGTCCCCACTCTTGTCATCACGTCCAGAAAACTGCGACACTTTTCAGGCGCACACAATCTTTGTCCTCACTGAACGACCTTTAGGGAATATCTTCGCCTTCCCCGAATCATCAGGCCGTTTAGAGAAATGGAGGTGGGAGCTGTTCTAGTTCGACATCAAATACCGACCCAGACGGGCAATTAAAGCACAAGCCTTAGCCGATTTCGTTGTAGAATGTACCATTCCCACTAAGGAAGGAACGACGGCTCAGGGCCCGACCCACGGCCCTTGGTCGAGGAGGTGCCCGACCCAATCCTGGACTGGATGCTCTATGTAGATGGATCCTCCACCGAGGAAGGATGTGGGGCCGGCCTGATCATTTGTGGCCCAAACGAAGCAGAAATGGAGTACTCTTTGAAACTTGATTTTAAAACGTCAAACAACACGGCAGAATACGAGGCCTTGTTAGCCGGGCTACGAACCGCCTCCGGAGTAGGGCTGAAAACCATCCGGATACGCAGCGACTCCGCGCCGGTCGTCGGCCAAGTAACCGGGCGTTTCGAAGCCCGAGAACCACTCATGATAAAATACCTGGCGGAGGTAAGAAGGTTTCGAAAAAATTCAACGCAGTACAAGTGGAACAGATTCTCAGAAATCTGAACACCGAGGCCGATGTCCCGAGCAAACTTGCCTCCTCCTATTCGACCGATCACAAGAGAAACATCCTCTTCGAAGTCCTGCCGCGGCCCAGTGTGGAAGATGGAGAGGCAACGCTCCAAATCTACACGACCCAAGAAGACATCCCGGATTGGAGAAAGCCCATTGTAGAATTTCTGAAAGATGGGATTCTTCCGGATGATCGGGCCAAGGCGCGTCGACTTCGACCAAAGGCTCGCCATTTCGTATGGAGCAAAGAAAACCTATACAAAAGTCGTACACTCAACCCCTGCTCTGATGCGTCGACCCCCAAGAAGCAGACTACATCTTACGAGAAACACACGAAGGGGTTAGAGGGGCGCATCAAGGGACCTACTGCCTGGTCCAAAAGACGCTGCTCCAGGGGTATTATTGGTCGGCAATACATCGAGGTGCCGAGAAAATGGTCAGAAGATGCAAGAGCTGCCTACTTTTCGGCAGCATCCTACGTCTCCCCGCCACCAAACTAACGCCACTGAGTTTCCTTTGGCCATTCGCGCAGTGGGGGATGGATATGGTGGGTCAGCTTTCCGCCGGCACGGGTGAACACAGGTACATCTTTATCGCCGTAGACTACTTCACGAAGTGGATTGAGGCCGTGCCTATCAGGAAACAAGACGCCACCTCTACGATAAAATTTCTGCAGAACGTAATTTCCCGATTCGGGATCCCGATGTGCATCATCACCGACCACGGAACCAACTTCTAGAACGACGAGGTCTAGGAATTTTGCAACGACTGTCATATATTAATAAAGTTCGCCGCGGTCGCCTATCCCCAATGCAACGGGCAAGCCGAGATAGCGAGCCGAAACGTCATTCGAGGACTCCGAACTCTCCTAAAAGGAAGGTAAGGCGGCTGTGTTGAGGAACTATTTCGGATACTATGGGCACTGTGGACGTCGAGAAAAACATCCACGGGAGAAACCCCGTTTAGTCTCTGCTATGGTACTGAGGCGATGGTCCCCACAGAAATCGGATTGCCCAGCTATTGGGTCGAGCACTGAGACGACGAGGCCAACACCTTGGCACTACGAAGCAACTTGGACGTCTTATTAGAAAAATGAGATCGGGCGCAAATCAAGATGGCCGCCTATCAGCAGCAAACCATCCGCTACTACAACGTCCGAGCCAGGCATCGAGCCTTCAAGACAGGAGACCTGGTCTTACGACAAAACGAGTTCGTGGACCAAGCGAAGCTATATAAGTTCTCCCCAAAATGGGATGGGCCCTTTCTCGTGACAGAGACACTGCTCGGTGGAGCCTATCGTCTCCAAGACTCCAAAGGGTGCAATTTCCTTCGGCCATATAATGCTGAAAAGTTTAAGTTGTACAGATAAACGTGTTCCTTCATTTTCCATTTTTCTCGAATAATGTAATTTCTTTCCATATCAGCTAAATTTTCCAAACAAAATCCTCACGCAAATTAGACTTCGACACCGACCCGTAACCCTGGCCTTTCTTCTTTTCCTCGGGTCCGAGTTAGAGGACATGGAAGGGGCACGGGTCGGCCCAAAAAAAGGGGGATGGGATGGGGAAGAGAGATAATGCACGACAACCTTGACCAATTTTTTTATTACTCGAAGGTATTCTTGGCATTACAGCCTTACAACCATTACAGTAAAGGAGGAAGATTAAGAAAATATTGACGATGGTATACGGAAGAAAGCTCCTCCCGCCGAGCCCAGGCAACCTCCGTTCGCTCTTTCTGGCGATGCCCGTGGACCCTAGAAGGTACGGATTCGTCGGGATCCCCAACCGCTGAGCACGACGCCACAACCAACCTCTGTTGAAAACATTCGAGAAGAATGTCCACCGATCGATCCCTCCGGCTCTTAGATAAAGCCAAGCTCATGGGACGTATGCATCTTATCAAATGCCTCGTCCATCGCCTACGGGGACAGAACATTATAATGACCCCGGGACAATCTTCATATCGCGTAGATCAACACTTGCAAGAGAGATCGTCGGGGAAGAAGACGCCCGCAGTGCCGCTCCAAACGACTTATCACAGCCTCATACGTCGTCTCGGAACGGTCAAGACCATAAAAGTACACGTCGTCTCGGGACACGATCTCCCTGATGGTGTATGCGCGGCCCGTCATCTTCAAGAAACGTAGCATCTAGAAGGAATTCGACCACGCCTTTGACATTTATAGTCTCAACAAGAAATCTTCCAACGGCCGAGATCTTCTAGCGCTACGACGCAAATCGCTGGATGTCGCACTTTCCCAATAAGGCACGACCACGTGGCACCTGATTGCATGTCGCACTTTCCTTAAAATACGGATCAAAAAAAGGATGAATGACATTTCCCAGAAAAATATATAATCTGGGAAGCCCTCGCCAAAGGGCGGCCGAGTAGCATCCTCCTCGGCTCATCCGCTGAGCGCAGTTTCCTGCCCGACCACTCTGCTGACCCAAAGCCTTCACCAAGAGGCGGCCAAGCAGTTTCCTGCTCGGCTCATTCGCTGAAGAGCTTCCTGCCCGACCACTCCGCGTATCCAAAGCCCGAGCAAGAGGCGGCCAAACAGTTTCCTGCTCGGCTCATCCATTGAGGGCAGCTTCCTGCCCGACCACTCCGCGAACCCAAAGCCCTCGCCAAGAGGCGGCCAAGCAGTTTCCTGCTCGGCTCATCCGCTGAAGGCAACCTCCTGCCCGGCCACTCCGCGGATCCTAAGCCCTGGTCTAGAGGCGACCGAGCAGATTCCTACCCGGCTTTTTCAAAGTCCAATTCAGACGCGGCGCACGATCAACTATCACCTCGACTCCGGGGTGAGTGGGTCGCCGACCTACCTCTACTTGGCGTCGTTCGATTTATATACTCGACGCACAATCGTCACCTCGACTCCGGGATGAGTGGGACGCCGACCTACCTATACTTGGCGTTCGTTTGATTTATATACGCGATGCACGATCGTCACCTCGACTCCGGGATGAGTAGGATGTCGACCTACCTATACTTGGCGTTCGTTTGATTTATATACGCAGCGCACGGTCGTCATCTCGGCTCCGGGTGATGGCAGGCTCCGGTCTATCTATGACTTGGCTTACGCTAGCTTGTACGCCGCGCTCGCACAACACTCCAACTTTGCATGTGCTAGGCGTCCGCTGGACACTGATCTATTTACACTTGTGAAAATAGAAGCACTCTGAAGGCGAGATAAAATACTTGCGAGATAAAAATACTTGCGGATCAGTATACTTGCGAGCTAAAAGTACTTTATTTATATCCAAAAATTTTATACAAGGTACTATGGGCTTCCCAGCCTTACAAAATGCCCGGAGGCTTACAAAATTTAGTGACCGAGGCGGGGTAGCTCAACCTGCCTTCTCGGCCGCCACTTCCCTTGATCGGCACCTCCTTCTGGGGCTACGATCACAACATCCGGCTCGGCGCTTCCGCCCGCCGCCTATCTTCCCTCGGCCGGCTCGGCACCGCCCCCTGCGGCGCTTCCTCAGCTAGGGGATACCAAGCATGAAGCTCTTGATCTTCGAAATCGGCTCGACGCTTCCTTAACGGCTTCGAGGGCGTTGTGCCACCCGACGACCGCGGAGTCGGCGAGGTCGAGGTAGAACTGGTCAGAAATCTTGTACTCTTCCACGGCCTTTTTCGCTCTTCCCTCCGCGAGCTTCGCCGTCTCGTAAGACGTCCGAGCATCCCGTTTGAACGAGTCCCTCAGCCTCTTCATGGCATCGAATAGCCCGTTGACCTCCCCTATCTGGGCCTGGATAGCCTGGTTAGATTCAGTCAGGAGCTGATGGGACTCCTTCAACTTGGCGTCCGTCAGGCTCTCCGCGACCAACCTCGAATCAAGGAGGGCCGCCTTCTCTTCCGCCTGTTGCAGCCGGGCGAGGAGCACTTCTTCCCACGAAGAAGATTCGCCCGCCTTCTTCATCGCCGGGACTACCTCCTCGGACTCCATTGCAGCGAGGAGAGCGCAATGCTGGAGGACCTGCGAAAATGGGAGCCGTGTTAGGAGATAAAAAAAATATATGTATATATATGTACTCAGAGAAATTATGGAAGAGTTGCCGACCCGAACGGCCTCCTGAGCTATCGCCGCCACTTGTGCCTTCATGGTGCTTCGGGGAATCTTGGTCCCCGCTGCCTTCTCCATGTCCGCCAGCAAACTGTCGGCCACAGAAAGCTCCGAGGGCAACTCGATGCAGAAGTCGCCATCCTGCACCTGAATCCCGGCCTGAGGGGGCCGAGAAACCATCCTCTTCTGCCTCTTGAGTGGGGATTCGGCAGAAGACGTCGCTTCCATCCTAGCCCGGGGGGCTGGATCTCGCATGTGTTTCTGTCCTCCCTTGCGGCGTTCCTTCGGAACTGGGGCGCTGCGGGAGCCTTGGCTATGGGTGATTGCCAGGGAGTCGCGCTCGGAGCAGGCCGGGATGACCTTGTGCGCCATCGCCCTTCCTCGGCCTTGGCGGTCATGTCACCCATAATCTTCGAGCGATCCATCAGCTCTGCAAGATACCATAAGAAAAGATCAGCGACAAAAGAAAAAAGCAACTAAATTTAAGCAAGTCTAAATAGATCAGCACGAGCCCTAACTCACCCACAAAGCGCGGGACTGAGTCCCGCCCAACTCAAAGCCTGCTTGGAAAGCAAGACATCGGCCAGCTGGACCGGTTCCCATTGAGACATCACTCTTGCCTTGGGAGCATTCGACTGCCTAACTCTAGGACAATCGGCCATATGCCACTTGATGGGCACCAGCCAATCCTTACCTTCCGGTGGCCCGACGAAGGCAAACTTCTCCTTCCACTTGTTGATGGAAGAAGGGACGACCACTACTCCGAACCAGCAGCCCTACCCTTATGTTTTTTGAATGAAAGATACACCCAGCTTGGTTCGTCCTTACTGGTACCAGGATGATTTTTATAGCAAAGGAAAGAAAAGAGTAGGCTCAAATCAAAAGGGATCCGATCGATCTTCAACTGGACCAGAAACCCGAGGAGGATTCTCCACGAATTCGGCGCTAGCGGGCCGGGGGCGAGACAGAAACAATGGAGCATGGCACAAACCTCAGGCAAGAAGGGCATACGCATTTCTCCCCGGAACGCTTCTAAGTACAGGGTAATCTCTTTGCCCTGCACCTGGTCAGCCCGCTCGCTCTCCCTCGCCGAACGGAGTGAATAGCAGACGATATATGAAAACGAGCCCGGATGTCAGAAAGCTCATCCAGACGGTTCAAAACTGAGGGCGCATCGCGGGTATTCTCGATGCGCGTATTGGGGCCCGTTTCGCCCCCGACGACGAGGGACAAGGGCATCGTTCCTCCTGGGGGCGAGCCCGACACAGAAGACGAAGACGAGGAAGAAGAACTCTCTCGGCTATCGGAAGCCGAGGAGGAAGAAGACCCGCTGGGCTTGGCTCCAGAAACTGAAGCCTCATCGCCTGTCTCAACTCCTACTACGTTAATAGATATTTCGGAGGAAAACATCTAACCTGATTCAAAAATGGTTTGGCCGAAGAAAAGTTTTGACAGCTGAAGTTCCGCCTAAACGAATGTGCGCAGGGCAATTTTCAGACGACAAAGAGATGGCTGAGGTAAAGTAATGGCCGTGGAATGAACCCTCCTAGTTATACACTCAATAAGAAGGCATCCAACGGTCCGTATCCGTTCCCGTCAAAACTAAGCATCACACCAAGCGGTCACCGAGGCTCCACATGGCAATCGGCTATTGGACACGTCCCCTCCCTCCAGGATTCGGGTGACAGCCACCCACGTCCTACCATCCAGTGGAGGACACGTGGCGCGTAACCCAACCGGCCGAGTGAACGAAACGACGCTCCTCTTTTTAGGCACAATCATTTCACTGACACACTAGCGTCACCAAAGATACGCACGGGAACTGAGACGCTTCGCGAGCCGCCATGTGGATCTAGGGATTCAAGACGAGTAGCTGCCAAATGGTGTGTTTTCGTCCGACAACCCATTGCAGGGGAATCTTAGGCTGAATCGTCAAAAACCGGGCTTTTACCACTCTCAACTTGACCTCTAGGTCAGGGCGAGAGTGGGGGGCTAATGATGAGGCTCATAAATGAGGATTCCCCAGATTATGACACGTAGCGGATGACGTGTCATCCACTAAGCCTGCTATACTCATGGGGGCTACGGAGCTGGAACAAGTATGATGCATCGGGAACATTCTTCGGCACCTCGCCTCCGAGGTTGCATCCGACCTTTCGGGGACATCTTCGGAGTACCTTTCCAATTTCTCCTAAACGACCATCCGACGGCTCTCCGTCGAGCAATCCTACAGCCGAGCTTCCTCGGCCACCGCGCTATCCACCGAGCTAAACTTTCTCGGGTTCCCTGTTCAACCGAGAGCACGGAGCCCAAGTGCTCCCGTAACGGCTCCGTGTATCTCGCCACGACAAGATCTCCGCCGCTCCACGACCCGCATCTCGCGCTAGTGTATCTCGCCATTAATGAGTGCATCCCGCCATTAATAGGCATGCCCCGCCATCAGTGCGAACGTGATGCTGAGACGTAACGGGCGACGAGAATCTCACGCTGGTTCACTTCATGCGACCACTATATAAACCCCCTCCACCAGACGATCCAGGTAAGTCAAATCGATTCCAATACGCCACTACGCTGCCCCTATATCTCGGTACTTACTTGATCGGTCCTATGGTGGTACCCCACCTCGGGACTTCCTTTGCAGGTAAGCCCGGCTTCAGCGGCATCCAACAACCCATTAAGATCCACACGTTCAATTCTCACTCCCCATCACAACCGTTCAGAATTGCTTGCAGCAAGATCGGCGGAGGTCAACATCTGAGGGAGATTTCGACCTCCATCAGGTTGGAACCTACCGATACCATCCTTAGGATTCACTAGGGTCCATAGGGAGTCAATAAGTGATATCATAGTTGCTAAGAACCGATATGACCCAAAAGGTTAAGCTGATAGATCTAGGTCCAACTTTATATTTTTGTCTTTCACTTGCACAAAACTTGCTTATTTGGGCCTATTCGCATACACATGAATATGAAATACATACTTCAATGCTACCCTTGTAGTTAGTTTTGTTAATCTTTTCCATATGCTTCAAGCGATTTCATCCGACTGATCATTTCTATGTATTGACTGCTATGAAAGAGTTTTCTAGCAGGATGTTCATAGATAAACTAGTTACGCCTGAAATTTACATCAATGTTAATCATTCACTAGTTAACGTAAACGCAATTTCAGTTACTTTCACATGAAACTTGAGTTATTTTCTTTGCCCACAATTTTCGTATAGTATCAGCATCAAGCTTGTAATCAAAAGATAAGGAGATTCAATAAGTCACGTCCTTCATTTTGAAATTCATACTCAAGGACCTTGAAAGCTTTGGGTCTCTTAATTCCGTCAAATAGTCTGTAATCGTGGTTAATAACTGTGTATTTGTTGTATGTAGAGCAATGGGAGATGTCTCTGATCGAATTGGTCGTCCGACAGATAATGGACAGGTAGCTATCCCCCCCCCCCCCAAGCTCCTCGTCAGATTTGATGTTCCTGTTGGATTCTGGAATCCACATCTCTCTCTTCTATTTGCAAACGCAATGGTTATTATATATGTGTCCTCTTAAAAGTTCTGTTATGGCATAACAATTGTTAATATGGATAAAGGGACACCTTACTTTCTGTGGAACTTTCATTTGTTTCAGATAAGCTAATAATAGTGTTTGTTTTTCTTTCTTTCCTTAAGTAAGCATTGCCGTGCATTTTCAGTGGACGTTAACATGTATTTCAATGGACGAATTGCTTACAATTTTCCATCTGCAGTGAAGAAAGAGAGATGATTGGTCACTTGAACAGAGAGCAGACCAGCCTTTGGCTGTTCTCTTCCATTTATTGTAGCTATAATATGGACATGGAATAATCTGTTGTAGGTATAGCATTGAGAGGTCACACAATGAAATACTTGATCTGGTTTTATTTTGACCAGATTCTATGCTATCGATTTTATTGAAGCTATAATTAAAATATCTTGAATGATGAGACGAGATCTTAGTTATCTAGTAAATTCTACATCTTCCTCTACTGAACTATATATTATTTGACATAAGATTCTGATATGTCCATTTATGAGTTTCTGATTTGGAGTGTGGTATATTATATTTTGTTGGGACCACTTATTTCAAAGCACATTATGATCTAATGTTTGCGGGAAGCTAAACACAAGCCCAAGATGCTATCCCTTGCGTAGCAGAAATGTGTGGAAACTAATTCTCAGTGGTCTCATTTTGATTTAGGTACACCAATCATAATAAATAGGACAAGCAGAGCCTACTTCTTACAATGGTATCATTTGTTTAGCCTGGTGAAGACTTCCAGAACCTTGGGTGAAGTACTTTTTTTATATCAGAGATAATGTGTATGAGTATCTATATTATTGGTGGCTTTCAAATTCTAGCCATTTTACCTAGGGATGCCAAAAAGAGCGTGATGAAAGAGATCATTTCCCTTTTTCCATTTTGTGGGGGAATGTGTTTGTCTGAATCCCAGCTTTAGATTTTTAAGGATTCTGTTCGCTATTATTACTAAAATTATATAAGCACACTGGTGCACTACGAGAGCTTACCATATCAAATATTCTTCTTTTCTATTTTATCTTTACAACTGTTGTTAGTGACCAAATGACATAGCTCTTTTAAGGTTGTATCGACGTTATGCCTTAATCCCTGTCTGATGTGGGGCCTTGTGTTCTTTATATGTTAAGCTTATGCTTCAAGAGGTTTTGCAATCATTGTGCACTTATGTGCATGACTCATTTCTCATGCAAATAGTTTATATATTTGTATCAATTATGCCTATTCATGTCATGACTCATGATATGTCATACCTGCTGTATCTAGGTTTACTCTCTATTTATGTGTTCAGTTTCATTCCCTTGTGTTTTTCTTGTAGATTGGCATAATTGACCCTGATTGTAGATTAATCGGTCTTCACTTATACGACGGGCTCTTCAAGGTATTTAAAATGGTGTCAATCTTTTTGAGTTTTCTTACCTGTATGTTTGGTAGCTTAACAGCATATATACATATTAATTTGCTATTTTTGAAGATTTGTTAGATGTATTTTATAGCTGACAGCCCCTCTTGTTTTATTAGGTCATACCTTTTGATAACAAAGGACAATTGAAGGAAGCATTCAACATCAGGTACTGATGTCTTGTTGTACATGTTTTTTCTTTTATTGAATAGAGATTATGAAATGAAATGGTACCCCAGATAGAACTAGAATTATGCTGTGAATCAAGTTACAAACTGTTTGATCTCTGTAAGTGCAGTATTTATTGGTAAAGAAAGAGCCAAAACAGAAAATGGAAATAAAAGACCCGACTGCTAGAAAATGGTGATTTTATTTCTCTGCAATTCAGCAGTAGCTTACAAGAGATTTCATTTTTATTTGTGGCTTTGCTCTTGCTTGCTATGTTAAATGGGTGGGGTTAACCTAGGTTTGTTAAACCACCCTCACATAAGCAATGAATCTATGATGTTCCAACTATTTTTCTGGGATAAAATTTGATGCTCCATCTTTAACAATGTACCTGCCATGATTGTTTGAAAATATAATAAAATAAGATGAGAGGCACTTATTCTAATGTTGCATAATCTTGATGACCCTAGGCCCCCTACCCTACATTACCAGTCCTCTTTCCTAACAATTTCAACTCAACGCGACCAAAAATACATACCAAACCTATCACTTTATTGTTTGAAAACATTTAGATAATAGTCCAAGCTCTTTTACATTATCTACTCTCTTTTCATTCTCAGCTAAAGTTCCATGGCCTTATACAGCATTTAAAAAAAAATGACCTTCCGTGATTGGTATCCTTTTTTGAGAAATACTAGCTATGTATTCATCTGTACTGTTTTTGAAGATTATAGCTATGTTTTTGAAATACCTAGCCAATGTTTCAGATTATGAATCCACCAAAGCAACTATAGCATTCTAAAGTAAATGCTATATAATATCAGTCTTTCAAAAATCAGAAAGAATAATTGAGGACATCAAAATGGTGTTTGCTGATCATTGTCTTTTAGCTTCCTTGAAGGCAAACGGGCCTTATTTGGATAAGGCAAACGAGCCTAATCTAATCAGGAGAAGGAATCCTTATCTTTTTAGGACTTATTATATGTTGTATATAAAAAGGTGTATTCGTTATGAATATGAGCGTACGAGATCCAAGATGTAGTATCTTGAGATATGAGGGTTGTAGCTCGCCTCTCTTGATGTGAGGTCAAGAGATGGGAGATGAGAAGTACAAGGGGGAGATGTGGTATTGTACTTTAATCTTCTTTATAATAAAGAATCTTCATATTGTGCCCCATGCATGTAGGCCGAGTTTGGATTTCTATCTTGCTTGCTTGTATGGTTTATGAGGAGATTGACAGCTTCGCTCAACAAGTGGCCCGGAGATTGGTACCTTTATGGTGTACGATCAATTATCCCCCAAACAATTGAGTTCCTCTTAACAAGCTATTGGAAGAATTTATCCCTTGATAATTGGGAATTTATTATCTTGAGGACAAGAGTGAGAATGCCATAATGACTGTGAAGGGAAGGCATCCTTTTGATACTTTTGTTCTCAGGGAGCTTGTTTCAAAAACTATAATCAAACCTATTTTTTGTTTTTGTTTCTTGATATTTTTGGAATAGAATATTTTTACGGAGCCAAAGAGTGAGAATGCCATAATGCATGTCACAGGAAGCTTTGCCCATGTGAATTTCTTGTGAAGCCAACATAAAAAGAAAGAGAATAAAAACTTAACCAGCATATGTAGTTCTGTTTCCTCGCAAGGGTATTTAATATTTTTTCTTGGTTGCTTTTGAGCACTGAACGTTGCTTTTGTATAATCTTGCACGCGACTCTTCTATAATGTCAGACATCTAGCCTTTGCGCCCAATTACTATTTCACTCATTTCGCCTTTTGTTTATTTATTGTTTTTTTTTCGGTGGAAGGGTTAACATTGCTCAGCATTTCTGTTCCCGTTTCTGAAACATCAAGTACCAATGGCAGTTTCTTGATATTGTTTAGAAGTTTAACATCTTTTATATTCTCTTTATCACAGGCTTGAAGAACTTCAAGTTTTGGATATCAAATTTCTTTATGGCTGTCCAAAACCCACAATTGTAGTACTTTACCAGGTTTGTTTATATTACATGTTTCTATCATTTGAAGTTATTATATATACAAGACAACAAGTATGAGATGGATGTAATGAGTGAGGGTAATGGCATAAATTGTCATAGGAGAAAATTTTCCTCCTTTGGTTGTCTGCATTCAACTTTCCACCACCTTTTTGAATGATCAATGCTGTTCATCTTTTCCTACATGGCCTAAAACATAGATACGCCAGCAATTGTGAGATCACTGAAATGTGAGATTTCAATACTTTTTTCACTCCCTCTTAATGGTTCTGTGTGTTCATGCGTGTCAGCGTGTGCATGCGCGTCAGCGTGTGCATGCGCTTCTACTGATGTAGTTGAAATCTAAGATGGTTACTTTCTTGGCTTCAACTTGATCGAGCTCTTACAGAAAGTTGTATGAAGTATGAATCACTTCATCTTTGTTTACTTGCTGATTAGCTGTTAGAGTTTGCTGGTCTGTAATCAAAGAAATGGAGATATTAATGTTGTAGTTTCATATGCCGGAGATGGGAAGTTTATTCAAGAATGCTCTGAAGCTGAATTGACTAGTGGGGTTTTGCCATTGAGCTTGCTTGGGAGAAACGGCGGAGACAGATCTAATGAAGTTTGGGAGGGCAGGAGATCACTGCTCTAGAGTCTTTAGATGAAGCAACTTAATTTATTATTCCTGATTTTGAAATGATGAATAATAAGTCAGGGGTGTTCATCTCCCATACATTTTGATATTTTGTAACTGATTGGATTAATTTCATTTTCTATCATCCTTGCAATTCAAGCATGGAGTTGACTTTAGTCACCTGATTCACAGAATTATCGTCTTCTTAAATTCTCAATCTATCGTGTCATGTTGTACTGTTTGTCTGCCATCATAAATTTATGATCAATGTCAAACATTGCTAAGGAGTTGAAGTGACAACAGTAAGTTTATCTTTCTTTCATCTTTTGCTGCTTAGGACAACAAAGATGCTCGACATGTTAAGACATATGAGGTCGCCCTGAAGGAAAAAGACTTTGTTGAGGGCCCATGGTCGCAGAATAATCTTGATAATGGGGCTGGCCTGCTAATACCTGTTCCCATACCTCTCGGAGGTGTTATTATTATTGGAGAGGAAACTATTGTCTACTGTAGTGCAAATTCATTCAAAGCTATACCAACCAAACCGGTAAGCCTGCTTAAATGTCCTATTATGCGTGTTTGTATAATTTATTCATGTAATTAGCATTCACTTCTAGATTTCTTTCCCCTCATAATTGTCAATTTCTGGTAGCATGTAAATTCACTTAATATTTTATCAGTCGATTACAAGAGCCTATGGAAGGGTTGATGCAGATGGATCTCGGTACCTACTTAGTGACAATACAGGACTTCTGCATTTACTCGTTATCATTCACGACAAAGAAAGGTGGGTAAGATAATTTTATGCAATTACGTGACTTTCATAGTTTCATTAAAACAACAATTTATCAACAAAAACAGCTAATTTCAAAATCTTGCTATATTGGTTAATTATCTCCCACGCCGGTACTGAAGCAATTTTTTTCTTGGACATGTTATAGGGTAACTGGACTCAAAATCGAGCATTTAGGAGAGACGTCTGTTGCATCTACAATATCTTATCTTGATAATGCAGTAGTATATGTTGGTTCAAGCTATGGAGATTCACAGGTACTTTCATGAATGGTGATTACAAATGCTGTTTATTTTGATCCCATGCCCACCTTAAAAAATTCTATGCTACCTTGCAACTTTTTTAATGTTTAAAGCAAGCCACTTTTGTTCATCTTGTTTCTTGTTCTACTTTCTATCTTTCTGGTGCAGTGCAATTCAAAGTCTCTGAATGGCCTGTTCATGACAATTCTAAACAACACTATTTTTGGTGAATGTTGATATTCTTGCCATTTTTTTTGCCGGGGGGGGGGGTCTATCCCTTGGATGGTTTAATGCATCCGGGATATATGCAATTGCTACCATCATATTTTGAGATTTTAGCATAATTGCTCCCCAAATTACCATAGAAACCATGTTATTGAATTATTCACCGCTGGAGGTTCTTATACTACTTTATTTGTTTTCCATCTCGATACACTGCATCAAATTGATAAGCATCGCCATCCTTTCTTTTGTACAGCTCATAAAACTGAATATGCAACCTGATTCAAATGGTTCATATGTTGAAGTTCTTGAAAGATATGTCAACCTTGGGCCTATTGTGGACTTCTGTGTTGTTGACCTTGAAAGACAAGGTCAGGGTCAGGTCGTCACTTGCTCAGGAGCATATAAAGATGGTTCACTTCGCGTTGTTAGGAATGGCATAGGGATCAATGAACAGGTTGGGTGTTCATTTCTTCGTTCATATCGATTTTTTCTTCTCTTTTTCAGCACCTTTATTATTATCTTCAGTTTTCATGACATAATTTATTGATCTATTTTAGGCATCTATAGAACTTCAGGGCATCAAAGGCTTGTGGTCTTTACGTTCCTCTACGGATGACCCACATGATACTTTTCTAGTTGTAAGCTTTATCAGTGAGACACGTATCCTTGCAATGAATATGGAAGACGAATTAGAAGAAACCGAGATAGAAGGTTTTTACGCTGAAGCACAGACTTTGTTTTGCCAAAATGCCATCAATGATCAGCTTGTACAGGTCCATCTTGTCATTATATTCTTTTTTTCGAATTATACTGCTTGGAAGTATGGATTACTGCCTGCTTCTTAACATACTACTGTGTACAAGTGAACCGTATATAATATTTAGAGATGTTGCATCTTTGCTCGAAGCTTTCAAAATGCATGATTTTGTTTAGCAGTATACGTTTTTGATGTGTAGACCAAGGATTGACTTGGTATTCGCGCGTGCGTGTAGAGTAGTGAGATGAGATCTTGAAGCGAGATGAAAAAAATCCGACCATTATCTGACTGGCAGAGTCATTGTATTCTACACGTCAATAAATGTGTGTATACAAAAATTTAATTGATTTAGAGATCGCAAAATAGATGGTTCTTGAACCATCGTAAAATTTACATAGATTTTATACACTTGATGCGGGACTTAAAAGTTTCCAAATTGTTCAACACGCTTGCATTTCTATACACTTGCATATTTTGATGTATAAAACAAGATGGACGGATCCGATTGTCAATCTGACCTGATGGTTGGAATATGCTCTCACTTTAAGGATTTAATATCATCTCATTTATTACTCTCTCTCTCTCCCTCTTTCTCTCTCTCTCTCTGTTTTTTTGTGTGTTTGTTGGGGGGGGGGGTCCTACTTGTAGGATTTGGAAAAAAAATCTATCAAGTTTTTAGCCATTAGATTCACTTTGGGATTTGTACAATTAATTATGAAGAAATTAAGAAACGCTCTCATTTATTTCAACAATGATACATTGATACTATTGTTTTACATATCCCAAAGCTGATCAAATGGCTTAAAACATAATAGGATTTGTTTCCAAATCCTATTAGTGAATCCTAGTCTAACTCTCTCTGTGCGCGCGCTTGTGTGGAGGGAGAGAAAGAGACAAGTTTTTAGCCATTAGATTCACTTTGGGATTTGTGCAGTTAATTATGAAGAAATTATGAATTCTCTTTTATTTCGACAATGATATCATTGTTTATACAAATCCCAGAGCTGATCTGAATGCTAAAATCTTGTTAGGATTTGTTTCCAAATCCTATCGGTGAATCCCAGTCTAACTCTCTCTCTCTCTCTCTCTCTCTCTCTCTCTGTGTGTGTGTGTGTGTGTGTGTGTGTGTGTTGTTTTTTGTTGTGGTTGTTTTTTTGGGGGCGGCGGCCGGGGGGGGGGATTTAGGGCGAAATGGGTTAATAGAAATCAATGGCTGAGATTACGTTTTTTGCTACATTCTTTACCATCCTCTTCTTTGTTTCTCTTTCCCCCATCCTCTTTCGTCACTTTTAACCACATCACCTTCCTTGTTTATATGTCCTCTTTCAGTGGATAAGCAATTGAATTGCTTAATTGCCTATCGAATGCGTATAAATTTAGTTTTTTACTATATATTTCAAACAATAAATCACGTTTATATTGACGACAATTGGAGTCTTTCTCCAGCAAGATGTCACTTGATCAACTCAGTGTCATAACTAGTCCACCCCCCCACCCCCAACATTTTTGGCTAAATCCTTCATTTTCTCCACAAACTCCAATAAATGTATGACAGAAATTAAAAATCCACAATTTATTAATCTAATAATCCTTTACCGCTTCTCTAATCGTGTAAAGCGGCGACCACCGTAGTTTCGTAGGATTTCGATGTTGAGGGGAAGGACCAGATTGAGAGCAACGAGGGTGAAAAAAGGTCGACTGGAAGAAGACGATGAGGAGAAAAGGGGAAAAGAATGGGTTAATCCTAGCCTTTGATTTCTATCCGTTGGTCCATATTACTATCTCCCTTTAAACTTATCCATCTCACCATATCATTATGGTGTGTGTGTGTGTGTGTGTAAATGAGCCCTAGAGTGACCTTGTTGGGTGCACCCTACCGAGGAGCATTTGTGTGGCATGATTCCATTGGGTTTTGCATAGTGCTTTTGCACTTAAGTCCATCCTCCTTTTTATTGGGTTTTGTACTTAAGTGCAAAAATAACTATGCAAGGTCCAATGAAATGATACCACATATGCTTCACTGAAGGGTGCACCCTACAGGGACACCGTAGGCCCCTTTTACCCTGTGTGTGTAGGTTGCAAAATGAACGATATTTAACAGAAACGCAGGCCATCTGATGCATGAGATAGAAGTTAGTATATACATTTCTCTTGTGAGTGTATGTTTTATTTTTAATGCCATGTGCCAAGATTAAAGATCAATGGTGTGGATCACTCATTGAGGTGGCAACATGTAGTTGCTAGGTTGAACATTTGAATGTTACCCGTGCCCGTGTTCATATGCTGGTAATAGTTTTTGAATAAACTATAGGAGTTACTATACTTAAAATAAGAAAATGGCCAATTACTAGTTCGACTTTCGAAGTTAATGCTTTGAAGTTTTAACATGCAACTGTCTGTGATAGGTTACTGCAAATGCTGTTCGGTTAGTCAGTTCTACGTCTCGGGAGCTGTTGGATCAATGGACTGCCCCTTCAGGGTTTTCTGTCAATGTTGCAACTGCAAATGCTAGTCAGGTTTCTTTCTCACTTCCTCAATTGTTTTCTTTGTTTGCGGACTATAAAAGTATAAATTTACATGGATTTATCAGTATCTTGAATATTAATAGAACTTGACTACAATCTGATGAGCGATGAATTAGAGGGTTGGATTGATAAAATCTGAAGCACAAACAATCATTTGTTGTTTTGTGAGTTGAAGTTATTGATTGCCTTAAGAGTTAATAGATCAGCTTACAAATAATACTGAATATTTGTTTGGAAAGTCGAGAGCAATTAAAAATTGAGACTTTACATCATATTCAAAACAACAGTAAGCCTATGCTGGGTTATTTTGTAAATTAATGAAGGATCTCATAAACTTATTATCTCTAAAAGAGACATCAAAAATAATTTGGACGGCAGTTTACTTACCCATTTTTACCTGTAGCAAATTCATCATATTTCTTTTAATTTTTTCGCCATGTCTATTATTTGGGGCACTTGACTGGTTTTGGTTTTTGGATCAATCATTTCTCTTGCCCATAGCTTTCTCACGTATTAGTCTCTAACTAAGAGAGGATGACAACCAGTTGTAAAACTATGTCAAATCTTTCGTGGATCCTTGTTTGATGGAAGAAGGCTTAGATGTTTCATTAATAGTTCATTTAATCTCTTCAAGTTTAAATTAAACATGCACATTCTTGGCTTATTCTATCTGCTAAATGACTCTGCCTCTATTTGTTATTGAAAATACAAAACAAATTTTAACAGAACACATGAAAGTTTTTTTTAATTTAAAAATTGTTATCTTAAAAGATCCCTGGACGAGTTTGAACATAAGGTAAAAGTGGAACAAACTTGGTGGATTTATTATTCTACCAGTTACAAAATAGAACTAGATACAGATATTTCTTGCAGTGAAAAGCATTCGCTTCATTAATCTCGCTTTGGGTGCTGTGGACATGTATCAAAATTCTTTTCTGTATATATATTTTTCTAATATCAAAATTTTGCTCATCTAACTCAGACACTCGTGCAACATTGCTTATTAGTTTGTTGTCTGCCTAGGTATTTAATAATTGTCACACAGTGAATTGGACCTGGAAAAATTGCTCTATTTTTTTAAATTCTTTTCTTTATTCGCGTTATGTTATTGCTCCTCTCTACCTTTCTACGAGTCTTTCTCATGCCAATTTATTATACTGGCTAAGATCTGATTAATATTGTCAACTCCAGGTTTTATTGGCTACTGGAGGTGGTCATCTTGTTTACCTTGAAATTGGGAGTGGGAAATTGACGGAAGTAAAATACATACAATTGGAACATGAGATATCATGTCTAGACATAAATCCAATCAGAGAAAATTCAAGTTATAGTTCATTGGCGGCAGTTGGGATGTGGACTGATATAAGTGTCAGGATGTATTCACTACCAGGTCTGGATTTGATCACAAAGGAAAATCTGGGTGGAGAAATTATACCTCGTTCTGTTCTTCTTTGTAAATTTGAAGGAGTATGTTATATCCAACGATTCTTGTTTTTGTCCCTTTTAGATTATACTTTATTAACAAAGAACATGGATCACATGTTGTATTTCAGGTAGCATACTTATTATGTGCCCTTGGAGATGGACACCTGTTCAATTTTCTCTTGAACATGAGCACGGGTGAATTGTCTGATAGGAAGAAAGTATCTCTTGGGACACAGCCAATCACGCTTCGTACTTTTACTTCAAAGGATACCACCCATGTATTTGCTGCATCAGATAGGCCAACCGTGATATACAGTAGCAACAAGAAGCTGCTCTACAGTAATGTGAATCTGAAAGAAGTTGGTCATATGTGCCCTTTCAATTCTGCTGCTTTCCCAGACAGGTTCTTTCTTCTCCATATATCTAATTTCATGTATACCTGCAGTTATATGAGGTCTAGATCTTGTTTAGTGTTCATTAACTTAATCCTATTTGATTCTAACAGCCTAGCAATTGTTAAAGAGGGTGAGCTTTCAATTGGAACTATCGATGATATTCAGAAGCTTCACATTCGCTCGATTCCACTGGGTGAACATGCACGGCGAATCTGCCACCAGGAGCAGTCTCGGACTTTTGCAATCTGTAGTTATAAAAACTTTCCTACTAGTACAGAGGAAACTGAAACACATTATGTTAGGTTATTGGATGATCAAACTTTTGAGTTTAAATCAACATATCAGTTGGACACTTATGAGAATGGTTGTTCCATCATTAGTTGTTCCTTCTCAGATGATAGTAATGTCTATTACTGTGTGGGAACTGCATATGTTTTGCCTGAAGAAAATGAACCCACCAAAGTAAGTTTTATCATTCTCTTTGGTTTGCAGCTAGCTGGTCAAAATCATGCATGCTAATGGGCTTGTAGAGAAAGGATTGCATTGTACATTGAAGTATTAGATGGACCTACAATGCCATTCCATTTAAACGATCAAGGACCCTCAATATGTGGATCCGTTGTTGTAGACAGAATGAGTTAAGCTGTCATTTTTTAGATGTGAAGATCAGAAATAAGAAATCAAACTGTAACTATTTGAGCGGTAGAGCCCCCCCCCCCCCTCCAACCCAACACTCACTCCCACCCGCACCCATAACTTTATCCCAATTTTCAGCTAGTTGTATATGCTACCTCATTGCCAGTGGTTAAGATATATGTGATTTATTGCATCAGATGGCCAGCATGGAACTTAGCTAGACCTGAACATATGATTTGGGATAAAGTTTTTTTATTGTTTTGCCAGCACGCATAGGAAGTGCGTTTCTTACTTCAATTTTAATATTTGGTGCCAGCATCCTGAGTGTTATTATTTTATTTGATCAATCAATTTTCTTGGTATCTGGTAAAATCTGTATTCACTACGAAAATTGTGTACAACCTGTTAACTATAAAAGAATGGAATTATGACATGGTTTGGAGTTTCTCTTCATCTACAACACATTGTTTGTGCTAGTTAAGTCATCTTTTGGCTTTTCAAAATTTGTTTGAATCATAACTAATGTAGCTACAGAACAAACAAAACCTAGCTATAGAACAAAGAAATCCTTGGATGTAAGACTATTATAATTCATGTTGATTATATCTATATTTTATGAGTTCTTGTATAAATGGGATCATTTTAAATGAGCTGCCGATGGTTATACCATGCCTTACTTTCTTGTAGGGGCGTATTCTTGTTTTTGCAGTTGAAGATGGCAAGCTACAACTAATTACCGAAAAGGAAACCAAAGGAGCAGTATACTCTCTAAATGCATTTAATGGAAAATTGTTGGTTGCTATCAATCAAAAGATTCAATTATACAAATGGATGCTCCGAGAGGATGGCTCGCGTGAGTTGCAGTCCGAATGTGGGCATCATGGTCATATACTCGCCTTGTATGTTCAAACTCGAGGGGATTTTATCGTAGTTGGTGATTTGATGAAATCTATATCCCTATTATTATATAAGGTATGATACCACTCTCGTCGAATCATCTTGCTATGTAAATTGTTGTATGGTCTGTATGTATGTAGTAATTGCTTTAAAATTGGTATCTTTATGATTTTTACTTCTCCGATGACCATTTTTCATATTTATTGGTAATACTTAGGTCAAAGGGGGCCTCTTTTCTTTTCTACGAACAGGAATAGGAAAAATTCATCTTCTCATCTACCGTGCGTACATATCCATTTTTGTTAGGAATTTTGTACGAAAGAAATACAAATGATCTTGAACTACAACATCTGACCATATATGTATTACAATAAAAGGAGGATTTTCTATGCAAGATATAAAAACATCTCTCTTCACAACACCTGTGTTTAACTACTTTATGGTTTGAGCCTTAAGCAGGTCTATTGATAGAAATTAATTGTTTCTTCCCATATGCTTTTTCATTCCTTTTTTTTTAATTCTAGATTTTGATATGGGAAAAATGAAGAAAATTCGAGATACAATTCTCTAAAAAACCGAAGAAAATTTGAAATACAAATCAGGGGCGACTGTTCACGGACATTAACCAGTTTTCAAATTTAACTACCTCCTTGTATAAAACCAATTTTAGATATAAAGAACTATTCCATTTGATAAAACTCACAGAATAATATTTCCTTTGAACATTTAAAAGATGTATCATGTCCATAAGATTCACTTTCTTCGCCTGCTTATCATATCGTTGAGTATTGACAACACCCATCTTGTTCTCTGTGCCTAAAACAAAGATTCGCCAATTTTCATTTGATTTCGATACTCTTTATAAATTACTAGGGTATAAAATGTTGGATTATGTGCTGGTAATATTGCAACTATTGTTTGAGACCCCAATACAAGGGCAAAGGATTTGGAAAATATGTTCAAGGCAACAAAGATTAAGATGGACATCGTACATTATTCAAAAAAGAAAAAAGTGTCAGTTTTCTTTTTTTACCGTCATAGCTAAAGATAAGCCCCCACAGTTCACTCCATATTATAACTAACTTGCCTTGCAGCACGAAGAAGGCGCGATCGAGGAGCGGGCCCGCGACTACAATGCTAACTGGATGACAGCTGTCGAGATCCTCAACGACGACATCTACCTCGGCTCCGAGAACAACTTCAACCTCTTCACTGTCCGCCGAAACAGTGAGGGCGCGACCGACGAGGAGCGGGGCCGACTCGAAGTAGTTGGCGAGTTCCACCTCGGCGAGTTTGTCAACCGATTCCGGCATGGTTCACTTGTAATGCGGCTTCCCGACTCGGAAGTCGGTCAAATCCCCACCGTCATATTTGGCACTGTTAATGGTGTTATCGGGGTTATTGCTTCTTTACCTCATGATCAACACGTATTCTTAGAAAAACTTCAAGGGTGCTTAAATAAGGTTATTAAGGGGGTTGGGGGGTTGCTTCATGAGCAGTGGCGGTCGTTTAATAACGAGAAGAAGATGTCGGATGCTAGGAACTTCTTGGATGGTGATCTTATTGAGTCATTCCTTGATCTTAGCCGTGCGAAAATGGAGGAGATATCGAAGACGATGAATGTTCCTCTAGACGAGCTCTGCAAGAGAGTTGAAGAGCTCACACGGTTGCACTGAAAATCGATGGGAAAGTGTTGGAGGTCGAGGTTCGGTTGTACTTTCTTTGTGCCGTATATCCTTTTGGGACGTTTGGTTACCATGTTGTCTTGTTTGTTGAGGGGACGAGAATTAATGTTGCATTTGTTATTATTCAGCATGGTAGTTGTAACGATATGTTTTGCTCAAGGTGGGTACTCGTGAGTGTTGTGCTATTTATTTTGTAGTATTGATATGGTCTCTTGCATAATGACAGTATTCTGATCTTTAAGATTTGATGTAAAAAAAAAACATCACTGCATGCTGTCCCCGTTTGAAGATATCAAGGTCGCTTTCATGGTTTCATGCATCATGATTTATATTTTGGAACTGAAAAGCAACTTTTACTTTTGCCCCCCATAGGGATAATTTGCTTGGTCTCATCATATTGAATTTGATGTCTCAATTTTTTGGGACGCTCATTTTTTCTGTCCTTGTCTAAGTTGTATGGTTGGTTGGTATGAATTCTGCCATGAGGAAATTGTAACCTTCTGCGAGAAGAATGTTTGAATAAATTTTGTTCAGAATTTAGTTTTTTAACGATCAAATTCTGCAAATTTACTTCAACTAATTCAAGTTTTAGAAAATTTATCTGAGGGGTTTGATGATGAGAGGCATAAGAAGAAAATAAAATGTTTACTAGTTATTTAGAATCGTAATAACAAGCATCTTTCATATGCTTATCCTTAGTTTGGTACTGGTCAAGATTAGGTTGTGAGCAGGAATAAAATTCAGCAATTTTTTTTATAAAACTGCGGTTCATAATTCCTGGCTGATTTATTTTAATGGAAGAATAAGTTTTAAAAACTTACAAGCTTGTATATGATAAGATAAAAAATACTATTTTGTTTTATTTCAAACCATGCAAAAATGGACAACCAAGCAAGCCTATCCCAATCCGCTCCCATATTCAAGGCATCGCCGCAGGGCAAATCCCGCAAAAAATTTCTCTGTTTTTTTTCCCTGAATAATAATTTATAGAAAAAAGAATAATCACATAAATTTTTTCTATAAATTGATTAAATTTTGTTTTATGGGCGTATTTCCAATTTATAATGCAATCAGTGTCCACAGTAACAACAGCCGCCAGCTCTCATCATTGCCAGTTTTTCCTCCGCTTTCTCTCTCATCATCATCGTTCTCTCTCTTCACTCCAAAAAGACCAGCAGTCATAATTAGGGTTTCGATGCCTTCATCTTCTCCTCCCTCTGCCGCCGAAGAGAAGCCAAAGACCGATTCTTTGAAGTCGTTTCAGTTGAACGAGAAGACATTCTTGGCTTCCTTGATGCCGAAGAAGGAGATCGGGGCCGACAAGTTCCTCGAATCGCATCCTGAATACGATGGGAGAGGCGTCCTGATTGCTATTTTTGGTAATTTCCCCCTCAATTTTTTAGGGTTTTGATTCAGTTTGTGACTTTCAAGACACTGGGCTTGCTAGACTAGCAGTCATCATATTTGATCACAAAGAATTGTTAAGTTACTTGAAGCTTCATGGATGGTACTTGTTATGGTACAGTGATTCCAAGTGAATGCGTTTTGATTCATCCGATGAATTCAAAGGGTTAAAAAGTGTGTTTTGCAAAGTTATGCCATTTGCTGAACATTAGAAACATTGAGATTTGGCACATCAGTATGGTTGATCAGCTTGAAAACGTTTGTTATGCTGCAGATTCTGGTGTGGATCCAGCTGCTGCTGGCCTACAGGTGACGTCGGATGGCAAACCCAAAATTATAGATGTACTAGACTGGTAATGTTTGTTTTTTCAAATGAATCATGTTAGAATTTGTTGATGTAAGCATTAATTTATTGGTTTTACTTTTTCAGCACAGGGAGCGGTGATATCGACACGTCCAAAGTAGTGAAGGCTGATGCAGATGGTTATATCGTTGGGGGATCAGGTTAGTTTGCCTATTTCAGCTCTGTTGTTACTGTGTACAATGAGCGACAGCCAATTATACACAGTGAATGGATAAATTTTATATATCATAGTTGTATCCCATAAGAACAATTTATCGCTCGTAAGTGCTGACTTATTTTTCTTCTCTGTACACGTTTTATTCCTTTTCTGTTTTCATGGTATCTTATAATGATTGAAAAATTAAAGTCCCCACCTTAGAAACTAATGTTTTGACATTATTTTTGAAAATTCTTTTTGTTGCAATTTTTCATTAATGAAAAACTATCAAACAAAATAGTTCTCTGTATCTATTTCATCCAATCCAATCATTGCTTATGCTAATTTCATCTATTCAAATAAATACTGAAACAACTACTCTATATAGATTATTTAAGGAAGGAATATAACGTGTCCCCAATTTATATATTCTTTAGTTGTAAATTGTAATTTCTTCTTGTGCGGAAACAGGATACATGAAACCTATCATGCAGACTACTACAGCATGTCTCCTTGTAATTTCACTATAGATCCGAACTCAAATATTTAAGTACTTTATATAAATTAATCAAGGAAAGGATTATTATTAGAACCAAGCTGTTACATATATTATCATAGCAAAGTTACACTTTTACTACTCTTTTTATTAACACTTTTGTCCATTTCCTTTTTCTTTATCACCCTTCAAAAAGTATAAAGATGTAAGTTAACATCCAAGTTCTTTTAATCTCTTTTGTCGGAGTTTTGCATGCCTTTGTTGTGAAGTTATAACATGTTGGGGTTCCTAGCGTCCCGACCGTCGACCGCGGCCGTTGTGGAACAAAAAAATTTGGTGTTTAAAACACCTGGCGCTAGAAACAACTACCTAGAATCGAAACCAAACATGAAACTAGTAAGCTACAAAGATGTTCTAGCTACTGTGATAGAAGTTGTTATACCGAATGGTTCGTGTCCTTCGGTCTTCTACTGTCTTTCTTAGCGCCTAGAGGTCCTTTGGATCGAGCTTGATCACCGGTCTCCTCCGTCGAAGATGATCCACTCGAGGGATATAGCTCATGGCTTTAGCTCCACACTAAGAGTCTAATGAGGCAACTAGATCTAAAGTGTCTAGGATATAGTGAAGTGTTCTATGTGTGTATTTATCTTACCTTCCTTGATTCTCAACACATAAGATTGTAGAGAGGAGATTGAAGATGAAGGTGGAGGAGCTCAAGAAAAGAAGTGGGGAGAGTGAAACCAGATGGTGAGAGTGTTTCAAAACCAACCATGCAAAAAACTTCATCCAACATCAAGTGAGAAAATAATATGAAGCATGGTTTTGTATTACTCATTTTTTCAATAAAATAAAATCAACCATGCTTGAATAGTTTGCATAAATGAATTGTTAATTCATTTGTGCAACACTATTGAAGCATGGTTCTTACCATACTCCTCTCTCTACCTTTACACCTCATTTCTATTTAATTTAATAAATAGATAAATCTAAAATGAGGTGTCCATCTTTTAGAATGTTTTCCGTATAAATACGGATTACACTCTACTGTATATACATACCCGTATTCGTATCAAAATACGAATACCTAAAGAGATAGAAACACAAAGAATATAATACTAGAATATACACATCGAAATATATATACGTAAATTATTAAATCAATACTTGATTTAATAATCCGGCTTAAATCCGAGCCAGCTAGTATTATCAACCCTCCGATCGAAAGTCCGGATAATTAGTATAATCATTCGATTGGAACCTTGCACGTATCCAATACGGATACTGCATCATTTCGGCTGAACCAGGGAAACCCTCTGTGTGGGACTCTAAAAACTCATCAATACGCTGGTAGTGTGTTTAACCACAAGCACGTCAGCGGCACTAGCTGTACGTAACGGCTATCCAGGTATTGAGGGAAAGAAAGGCCGACGAGCAAACTCATCCGAAACCCTACTGAGCATATCCGTAACAATCTCCATACAGTCTGGTCCGTTCGTCTAAGAGTATCGCATATCGAGTCTAGGAAGATGGATAAAGTCAGACCCCTATTAACGCGATATTTCGTATCGATATGAAGTCCATCATCAACTGAGAAACTGCCGATCCAAATCAGTAATTCTCGTCTATCTTGGCCAAAAATTTCTGGTGATGGCCACTCGTGCACCGCGTGATATCAACCCTCAATACCGAGAGAGACGAATCCCCGACGATCCGCTCACTGCCTCCATATGGCTCGGGACTATACCCAACTAAGACCTGTTGCACGACTCCTTTAAGTCGTGATAGGGTAGTAATCAAAGCACAGTGGAAACTCATACGAGATAAATGACGATTTCGGGTCGACAGACTAACATGTACCCATGTCACCTGAGAACTGCTACCAGACAATAGGTATAATACCATCTAGTATGTTCCCGGCGAGTTCGTCCAGTGTACTCATAACCCAATGAGCACCTGTATACTATCTTAGGTGACTAACTGACACCAATGGCTTGTAAGACCGGCCACCGCCTTTCGTCGGGGTTTCGAAAAGTATACACTAGTCTACTCCGGAGTATCAATGCCCAGTCTCGATACTCTCTTGACTAGGGACATTTAAGGATGTGCTTATAGACCACCCAACTCCCACGTATATGATCGCTATCATAATACCGGTGGTCAAGTAAGAATCCTATGGGCTCTATCAATATGTAATAGTGATTTGTAATACCACATAATGTATGTACATGATGACAGAGACAAACCAGATAGCATACTATCATCTCGAGTAAGACTGTTCTACCCGTATAGGTCCGCCCTCAATCATCACAATTGCGTGCCTGCGATTACAATAATTGACTTAAGGGTACTATAGGCAACATAACATACCTAATTTTAGTCAAAGGTCTTGTATATAATCATTTGACCACTTTGAGAGGCATATCGGACAATTGTTTTGCCATCTCCTCTCTCTACCTTTACACCTCATTTCTATTTAATTTAATAAATAGATAAATCTAAAATGAGGTGTCCATCTTTTAGAATGTTTTCCGTATAAATACGGATTACACTCTACTGTATATACATACCCGTATTCGTATCAAAATACGAATACCTAAGAGATAGAAACACAAAGAATATAATACTAGAATATACATATCGAAATATATATACGTAAATTATTAAATCAATACTTGATTTAATAATCCGGCTTAAATCTGAGCCAGCTAGTATTATCAACCCTCCGATCGAAAGTCCGGATAATTAGTATAATCATTCGATTGGAACCTTGCACGTATCCAATACGGATACTGCATCATTTCGGCTGAACCAGGGAAACCCTCTGTGTGGTACTCTAAAAACTCATCAATACGCTGGTAGTGTGTTTAACCACAAGCACGTCAGCGGCACTAGCTGTACGTAACGGCTATCCAGGTATTGAGCGAAAGAAAGGCCGACGAGCAAACTCATCCGAAACCCTACTGAGCATATCCGTAACAATCTCCATACAGTCTGGTCCGTTCGTCTAAGAGTATCGCATATCGAGTCTAGGAAGATGGATAAAGTCAGGCCCCTAATAACGCGATATTTCGTATCGATATGAAGTCCATCATCAACTGAGAAACTGCCGATCCAAATCAGTAATTCTCGTCTATCTTGGCCAAAAATTTCTGGTGATGGCCACTCATGCACCGCGTGATATCAACCCTCAATACCGAGAGAGACGAATCCCCGACGATCCGCTCACTGTCTCCATATGGCTCGGGACTATACCCAACTAAGACCTGTTGCACGACTCCTTTAAGTCGTGGTAGGGTAGTAATCAAAACACAGTGGAAACTCATACGAGATAAATGACGATTTCGGGTCGACAGACTAACATGTACCCATGTCACCTGAGAACTGCTACCAGACAATAGGTATAATACCATCTAATATGTTCCCGGCGAGTTCGTCTAGTGTACTCATAACCCAATGAGCACCTGTATACTATCTTAGGTGACTAACTGACACCAATGGCTTGTAAGACCGGCCACCGCCTCTCGTCGGGGTTTCGAAAAGTATACACTAGTCTACTCCGGAGTATCAATGCCCAGTCTCGATACTCTCTTGACTAGGGACATTTAAGGATGTGCTTATAGACCACCCAACTTCCACGTATATGATCGCTATCATAATACCGGTGGTCAAGTAAGAATCCTATGGGCTCTATCAATATGTAATAGTGATTTGTAATACCACATAATGTATGTACATGATGACAGAGACAAACCAGATAGCATACTATCATCTCGAGTAAGACTGTTCTACCCGTATAGGTCCGCCCTCAATCATCACAATTGCGTGCCTGCGATTACAATAATTGACTTAAGGATACTATAGGCAACATAACATACCTAATTTTAGTCAAAGGTCTTGTATATAATCATTTGACCACTTTGAGAGGCATATCGGACAATTGTTTTGCCACTATTTGATATAACACCTTGACCTTTTCTCATATCAAAGCTCGTTAAAGTAGTTTCGTTTCTTGTGTTGGTGGGTCGTTTTTTGTCACTCGAGGGGGAGAGAGTTGTCAACGTGGTACCCAAGAATATTATGAAGGAGATTAAGACACTTTTCTGAAGTCGTGCTAGAATTTAAGGGTTCTCTATGGCTGGCATTCTTTTTTCTTAAAATTTGGCTCTAGTACTTGATGGGAGAACATGTGATGAACACTTATTGTTTATTGATCATTTTTTTACAACGTTGCTAATTATGGAACTACAATATATAATAGCTCACCAATATACAATTTTGTAATTAATTAAGATCCTTCTATCAATGTATATTTTATATAATATATATTCTTTAATATATTTATGATACTAAACTCACTTGTTAAAAGGAGTCTTAAATTATATGATTTAACACAATGAAAAATCCTAAAAAATACAAAATTTTCTCATAACTATTTCATAATATTAAAGAAAGCGCACAACTATTAATGCATTGAAGAAAAAAGGTCATATGATAATCATACTAAATCAACAAAATACCCTACAACTTGAAACAAATTTTCAATGCCAGTTTTCTTTCTTTATTATAATTGGTGCATTATCTCCCATGCCAACTAGGTCCTGAGCACAGGTAACTCCTTCAGAACATTCGGAAGATATATTGTTGGGTACTTCATTCCATTTCATGTTCACTTTGAAGTTGTATTCCTTGGAGATCAAGTTTTTTTTTTTTGCCAAAGTCTTTTAAGATTAGTTGATCTGGATACAAAGAGCCTCTATTGGACTTACAAAAATGCTATATAGAAACAAGTAAAAGCAATAAAATTTTAGTTTCTTAAATGTTTAAACTATACGTCCTTGGATCATTATATATTGACATATCTCAATAACAAAAAAATATATAATATAATGTGCAATCACTAAATCCACAAACACTCGAGAATCGATACAAACCAAAGTAATAATGGTAACTCAGGTGTTGGAGAAAGTTGACGTGGTATAAGAATGGTTTGATTGTTGGTCAAATATAGAACATCTGTTTGGCCATCTACACGTAAAAATGGTTTGACCTCTTACATCTTAAGTATCCTTGTCATGTTTAAATACCTTTTCTGTTAATGGTATGGCCTCAGAACTGGAAAGCCAAATTAAATTTGTTCCTAGATTGTCGAGTCCTTGCTCTTTACAGACATGCAAGTAACTAGGCTGCCTGCCATAAAGCACAACACATTAATGAGTATGCGGAACAATTTAATTGTTTCCATTTTAAGCTAAATTGCAGAGAATAATTATTCTCAAACACACAATTGATTAAATGCGAATTGACTATTAGATTAATCATATAATTTTGTCTACATTGCAATATACATTATCAATCAAAACAAATTATAAGAATGCAGATAGATAATGAAACAGGTTTATTACATCCAAATACATATTTCTAGGCTTATTTGAGATGATCCAAATTCAATCAGAGTTAGCTCCTAATCAAGCTGAACTCAAGTGAGCCGGGGTCAGCTTGAATTCAATTCGCTTAAATGTAGCTCAACTCGAGGTTGGCTCAGTTTTGCGAACTGAAAGGGCATGGTTTATATTCGTTTTGACCACTATCTTTGAGCCGACAAACTCTTTATGAGAAGATTCAAGAACTCCTATAAGTGAATTAGTCGAAGAAGACGAGGTTGGAAGAGATCTGGAGGAATTCAAAGTTGAGGTTGTGGTTCCTTTGACATTGGGCAAAGGAAGAGGAAGAGGAAGAGGAGGGAGAGGGGTGCTGATCAATTGAAGGAGAAAGCGAATCTCTGTCTAGAAAGGACGAAGGAGAGACATGTTGATGTCAACGAGAGAGTTTTCCAGATTGATTCGAGGAGTGGGAAGAGGAGCACAACGTCTAAAAGTGATGTAGGAATTATGGTTAGGATATGCAAGAAAGAAAGTGGGTCAAATGATATTTATTATATAGAATTGGGTTATTGGGTTATGTGCTTTTGGGTTTCGATTTAAAGTCTGAAACATGTTTAATAAACGGATCGAGCTTGAGCCGATAACAAACGAGCTAGCTTCAACTTGAGTTCGGCTCGTTAAGCTAAATTTCTGGCTCAAGTTTTCTTTATTTTCCGGTTCATAAGATAACAAAGATGGGAGCCTGATTTGTTTGGATAACATTTGATAGATGTGTAGGTGTAGCTGGTTAGTGTCGCCATTCCTGGACCTGTTAGATTACATATAAACTGTTTTTTTATGTTCCTTCATTATATTTTCTTTGCTTGCAATATGCTGTTATTATCAGCATTTGGTAGCCATACTTTCCCTAATTAGTCACGGCATGTTTCACTTCACATTGTATGTCAAACTGTATATTCCCTATTAGATCTTGTTGGCCTGCACTCATCTGTTAATTTTCAGGGGCGAGACTGCTTGTAAATCCATCATGGAAAAATCCTTCTCAGGAGTGGCATGTTGGCTACAAACTTGTGTATGAACTCTTTACTGACTCACTTACTTCCCGAATACAGGTACTACTCATGTTTCGTGTCAATCCCTACTTGTTTTTGTATGAAGCTTGTTTTTGGTATCATGTTAACAAAGGATATTATTTAATTTAACCAGAAGGAAAGGAAGAAAAAGTGGGATGAGAAAAACCAGGAAGCAATTTCAGAAGCACTGAAGCATCTTAATGATTTTGACAAGGTTTGCAGAACTTAATGATGCTACATATAAATCTCTTGGCTATTTTATGCTCTTGAATTCAAAATTCAAAAACCATGCATTGATGCTTTTCAATTGCATTCTTTTTGCACAAAGGTCGTATATGAGAAGATGATGTAACAAATCATCATTGTTTACATAAACTGTCACTTGACGCACTTGTCTCCTTTATGAATACAAGGTTCTTATAATTATCACATAACCTGATGGTTAGTGACTTTCTAATGTTTGCTTCATTTTCAAGAATTCATGATGGTTGGCTAACTTCCTAATATCAAAAGAATATGAAATTTCAGTGTTAGCTTGGAATTTTTTAGGGAAATCCATCCATCTTTAATTTGCTAAAAGCTATTGGCAGCATTTACGTATCGCAGAATATAGGTAGCTTTTAATGTAACGTCGGTGTTGGAAAATGCGGTCTAGGCAGCCGTCTAGGCGGCTGCTTAAGCGGAAGCGGCATAAGACCTTCTCGCTTTTCACTACGCGGCTGCATTAAACAGGTTTTGCGCTCAAGCGAGTTGGGCCGCCTAGGCCCCCGTTTGAGCGGGGCCAAGGCGGGTTAGGGGGCAACCAGCTTAACTATGTGAGTCTTTGACCTTATTATTGCAAATGGTCGGAATTGGTGTGTTTTTGTTTCCTCTTAACAGAAAAATGCATACCAAAGCCAACTGAATCTCCAAATTTATCAATTTTTTCAATTAATAAATCTTATCCCTCCATCCCAAACATAACTAAAAAATACCATAACTGCCTAAGCGGTGCTTAAGCATCCGCCTAGACGCTAGGTGGTACCCCGACCGCCTAACACTGCCTTGCGTTTTTTACAACCTTGATCTACATCATTGGATAGCTATTATCATCACAGTTAATATGGTTTGTACCCTTGGCTGAAACTTGTTAAACTTCCAACCAGCCTTACCAAAATTTTTTCCCCTACCATTCAAATGGGTAAGCATGATTGAAACGGAAGGAAATAACAAAACATCAATCTTAAGATTAAAGAAAAGGCTGGAAAGCTTATAAGTGTGACCTAGACTCAATCAGAGAGTATTTGCCTAATTTACTGGATGTATAATTAATAAAATTGATGAGAACGCCCTAGATCTAAGCAAACTCAGGCATAAGTCTAATAATTTAAAAACAAATATTAAACAATGAAAGTACTGTAAAATCCTAATCGCGTTATTTATTCTAAATATAAAGAGAATAAAATGTGATAGAAAGATTGCTTTTCATACCAACATGGTAAATTCCACGTAGGCTACCAGATTGGTGATTGGCAACAAAAGCGGAGACACAAGTACGAGTTTCAATGTTGTGCTTTTGTCCCCATCTTTTAACCAATCACCAATCTAGTAGCCTACATGGAATTTACCGGTTGGTAGGTAAAGATAAACCATTGGAGTTGCATTTGGAATCATCTCTGTACCATTAGTTTTCTGGGTTGTGTTTAAATATCTATATTGCTACCTCATCTTTGGCAAATATGGTTTTGGAGCTAATTGGGCAACTTGATGTAAAAAAATGGCCACATCATGAAGGTTGCCCTTATCATTGACACTGTGATCCAAACTTTCTAATAAAATGAATGTGCAATATTCCACTGCCGATGTAAGAAAGCTTGTGGAAAATTAAAATGTTTGCAGTCTGGCTCTAAATGCTGCCCCCTTCCGTCAGCCTTCAAGTTAAATTATGCAGCTAAGATGCTGGGAGAGAATAGCTTGTCATGAAATACCTATTCAACAAGTTAAATAGTTAAATTTTTATGGGAATTGCAACTTTCCTTTGTGATCGTACTCCAATATGAATCTATAACTGTATTCTTGCTTTTATGCTTTAATCTGTAGATGAGATCATTAGATAGTTTTCTGGTTGCATTGCTGTTATATCCAGGTGCATGCATTCGTCATTATTGTCCTTGCTCTTTAGCTAGTCTCAAAGAGATTACATTTCAAATTTAATGTGTGATGCAGAAATATACCAAAACAGAAGACCCAAAATTAAAAAAGGCTCGTGAAGACCTCCAAAGTAAACTTGATTTCCTTAGGAAACAAACTGAAGTAAGTTTGTTTAATAAATTATATTCTCACTGTTCCAAACGCGCGTTCTCTGAAAACTACTTACTTTTATTTATTTTAGAGTTATGATGACAGGGGCCCTGTTATCGACGTCGTCGTGTGGCATGATGGTGATGTATGGAGGGTTGCTGTTGACACACAAAGTTTTGCGGATGGTCTAGAACAAGGAAAACTGGCAGATTTCGTTCCTTTAACTAACTATAGGTGTACATCTTGCTCTAGAAAGCTGCTCAAAAGCATCACCTTTGACGTGTTGATGTTATTTGTTTTCTTAATTTAAGCATAGTTTTTATAATTTTATTGACATGCAGCATAGATAGGGTATGCATTGGCCTACTGCTTCTTGAATTACAAATGAACACTTATGGTATTTGTGATATCTTCATTTACATGCCTCAGTCGTCAGTATGAGCCATGAAATGAGCAATGAAGTGTTAACGGTTTTGTTAAACTTATGCTTCAGTAAGAGTGCTTTATTTTTATTTTTATTTTTATTTTTATTTTTATTTTTATAAAAGAAGGATGTTACAGAATAATTGGCTTTGACAAGAGGTAAACGGAACTATTGATATTTATGCACCCCAGGTAATACTCCTCTAAATAATTAACATGGAACTTTAGGACCATATGGATAAACTAGTTGAACTCCCACAGAAAAAATATTTATAGGGGCCTAAGGGGTCATATAGGGAAATTTACTGATGGAATATGATTGGATGTATGGAGGCCATGGATCTGAAGTAAAGAATGCTGAGGATGATTTCTATATTCGCAATGCTATTAATGTTTTCAACAGAGTGATTAATGCTTGATATACTTCAGATGTGAATACAAGTTGATTGCTTGTTAACTACGAGGATTGATAAGGGTTAGGATGCAAGAATTGTAAAGTTACACAGGAAAGAGAGCTTGACCACACAACATAGTTTGATAGCATTCTGCATTCACATTAAAAGTGAAAGAAAATTTAGAACAAATAGGAGATCAGAAACCAGTCGATCGTAAAAGGAGTGAACTCTATTCATCTAATGATAGCACAATAGTAAGAAGGGAGGTGGGGAATATATATGACAAAAGTAACATCATGTGGAATAATATGTCAAGCTGTATCAAGAAAACAGCTAAAGAAAATCCATGGACAAACTATAAGTATTTCTTGGTTGCTAAAAAGAGGCTGTGGTGAAATATTGATGCCTGAACTAATAGGTAAATACAGTGAAGGGAGTCTTCTACAAATTGGCGAAAGTGTAGAACAATGACGATGTTTTAGAAATATGGATAAGCAAAAAACAAAAATTAAAATGTAGTTAATGAGGAGAAATCTAAATCATCTAAGAATACAAGGTAAAAACAAAATTTTATCTGAGGCCATCTCATGAGGTGCAGGGCACATTGGGCTTTTAAGAAATCTATTCACGTATATAAATCTATCGATAATTCGATGTTTTCAAATTAGATTATAGTTTATATATAAAGGTGGAGAGAGGCTTTAGGACAAGAAACGAGTGCATTAATGAGAAGTTAGTGGTAGATCCCATTCTGGATAAAATGTGGGAGTACCGATGGAGATATTTGAAATGCACAATGACATAAACAAGTGCATGGAGTGATAGGATCCTAGTTAATGTAGCATGGGGAGCTAGAGATAGGCCTCAACAAACATATATGTAAGCAGCCAAAGGGATACAGTAACTATAAATTTAACCAAAAATGGAAGAAAACGATTCAAGTAATCGACCCTAAAATTTTCGTAGTTTCTGTTTGTTTCAGTTTATTTCAATATTTCTGATTTTCAAGTATTTGACTACTTTCTTATTTTACTTAAATTTTCAAAATTAAGCTACTCTACTCTATTTATTCGTTTCTTGGGACCCGATACCGGGTGATCATGATGAATGATTATTTCCATACTATGTTTTCTGTTCATAACAAAAACATATTTTGTACAAAAACATATTTTGTTAGGGACCATCAAATAAATTTCTGACATTATTTAAGAGGATGCATAAACTCTATTTGACTGGTGATATATGTTTTCACAAAATTCACTCTGCAGGATTGAACAGAAGTTTGGAATATTTAGCAAATTGGACGCTTGCTCTTTTGTGACAAATGTTTATGATGAAGGAAACCTTTTAAGTTTGGTTACAGATTGCTCTCCCCATGGTACTCACGTTGCAGGCATTGCCACTGCTTTCCATCCTGAGGTATCTTGAGTAAACACCTTTTTATGATTTTTAAGTTATTACTTTGTTTTCTTCTATGACCAATAATTATGCCGCAGGAACCATTGCTAAACGGTGTTGCCCCTGGAGCCCAACTGATCTCTTGTAAGATTGGAGATACACGCTTAGGTTCAATGGAAACTGGCACAGGTCTTGCGCGTGCTTTGATAGCTGCTGTGGAGGTAATTTAATTCTTCTTATCAGATCGTAAGTTTATATGTGAAGATTCAATTTAGGGTGGTTCTTTTTGTAAATTTGTTTATCAAGTGTACTGTTGAAATTATACCTTCAGTTAGAGTTGGATTCCTTCACATTATATATGTGAGGACAGGGTTCATACTCATTATTAAAATTTATTTATGTTTCTATTCGTATTTGTGCTTGGACTTTGAATTTTTCTTCAACAGCCTTGCTGCAAACCTGCAATGCTGGTCCTTGATTTTCTGGTCATATTGTTTTACTGCAGCCCTTGATTTTCTGGGACTTATCTGAATAAATTTTTATCTCCATTTTTCAATTACATTATCAAATCATTGTTTATAAAATTAAATTTACTTGATTCAGTTTGAAAGCTATTTATACAGAATAAAACCTAATCAAATCTCCATGAAATGAACTTTAAAGTTCATACTTTGAGGCTTCAAAAGGATTTCGAACTAAAAAGTTTGGGATGAAGGCTAGTTAGTATATTTAAAAGGCTAGTTAGTATATTGAGTTGAGTGGTTGCATTTGAGGTAACCGTTCTGTTTCCTCATGACTTTATTTGTGCAGAGCGACATAAATCACTGTAGCAAGCCTATCATCTTTCCCCGAGACTTCCCCTCCATGAGAATTTGGATGATGCCAAATGTTTGTTTAAGATTGTGGCAAGCCACACTTGTCTATAGCTTTCTTGGCGAAAGATTTGGCACTAATCAAAAGACAGTTGAAGTCATATTGATATTAATATAGAACTTTGTACACTCTTTCATGGGGCTTGTCTTAATCCCTGCCCCATTTTGATGGCAGAAGGCTTTGTTGATGATGAGTAGATTCAGTTGAATGACTGCAGTTGGATTGTCACTCATGTATGAGAATTACCTAGCATGATATATTAGAGATAAATATCTGGCCAATTTAAAAATAGTTAAGATACTTTAGGTAATCATATTTATGATTATATCTGCACAGATTTGGTGTAGAATATTCAGCAGTTATCTGTCATGGTGAAAAATGGAGCCTCAGATCAGCTATCTGCAACTGAGAGTAGGTATTTGAGTTTAACTGTAGTAATCAGTTTTCTCTAAGAACTACCGAATCTATCTGGTAACAAAAGTTTAATTTAGTCCTTCACATTGCCGGTTACTTATTTGTTTTAGTTTCCTGTAAATGTAGAGAGACTGCTTATGTTAAATATTGCCTCGTGTTTATAATATTGAATCATTGACTGCTAAGTCCTTTACAAACCTAGCAGATCTGAAAAGCTTGATATAAAGGTTCGATGTTCTTGTTCTTGTTGTATAATTCCTAGTGAATATAAAATAAGAAAACTAATATATTACTTAAATAAGCATTACTAACTTGAAAAATTAATTAAAAAAGATATATTTTATTGCATTTGTTTGTGTCCATATCTTCGTTAAGTTATCTGATATCCATATCCATATCAGAATAATTCCATTAAACAGTATCCACATCCTTTTCTGTGTCCTAGATTTTAATTTTTTTTTATCTGTATCTGTATCCAATCAGAGCTGGATAGATACATCTAAATCCGAAAAATATCCGAATACAGATGCGGATATCTTTTTTCAGTTACACCCTTACTTAGGGGTCATGAGGGTTCTATGCATCTCTTTCCTGTTACACCCATATGTTGCTAGTGCTTGATCAATTCACTTCAACGTGAACTACTAATGTACCTATACCCTTGTTTTAGCTCTATTGAGTTTTAACTTCCCTTCAGTGCTTATATTTAGTTTTGTATCTGGCTTATATGAAGCATTTCGAAAATTCTTTTTAAAACTTTACCCACATTTAGAAAATAAGCAATTTTCATTTGTAGGATGCATGAAAATATGTGCATCAGGAATATACCCCGTCACACTTTTGCTCCTGTGTTCAGTCTTGTTGACTGTTCATTTTGGTGCTATTATGTACTTGCACTGGAATCAGTGATATGGGAAGTGCTCTCTCTCTCTCTCTCTCTCACACACACACACACACACACACACACACACTGTGCGGCCACTTATATTACAATTGAAGTACGTGTCATCTAAGTGGAAAACTACTAGTGATAAGAAAATGTTATTTTATCTGTTCTTTTCCCCCATAATACTGATAGCTTAACTTGTACTTGCAGCACAAATGCGATCTCATAAACATGAGTTATGGGGAGCCCACACTGTTACCTGATTATGGAAGATTTGTCGATCTTGTCAATGAAGTATCTATTCAGCTTACATATTAAATCTCTTATTTCATGCTGAAGGTTTCAGTGGTTGGTTCATTTTCTATTATGTTAACTTCTGTGAACTATAACCACAGGCTGTAGACAAGCACCGAGTGATTTTCATTAGCAGTGCTGGAAATAATGGACCTGCACTAAGTACTGTGGGCTCACCTGGTGGAACGAGTTCAAGCATAATAGGAGTTGGCGCTTATGTCTCCCCTGCTATGGCTGCAGGGGCTCATTGTGTGGTGGAGCCGCCCAGTGAAGGAATGGAATATACTTGGTAAGTTCAAGTTTATATGTAATCATTATTGTTGGATGTTGTGAAGCAAAATCTAAAAGAAAAACAAGTGTTTAATGGATATGCTTTACATGCTCTTTTATTGTTCCTTTTGCTTCACTAGTTATGAATGTCTGTAGGTGTAACATCCTAGATAAAAGGTGATTTGTGTTTTGAGCATAAAGTTCTGCCATATCTGTTTCAAATAATAAATAAAGCACAATAGCTGTACACATTCCAGAATTATTCAGTTTTGTAAAGTTCTTAACAGGATTGTTTTAAACAATATTTATTTCTCTTGACATAATCAGAACATATAATTTGTTGTTTGAAGCGGTGTCTTCTTTGTTAATAATCATGTATTTTTCCTTACTGCATATCTTTAATTAGACATCATGTCTTCATTATCTTATCTCTAATCCACTTTTTTGATGGGGTTTATATACATTTGGTCATTCCCTTCGAATATCTTGAATTGGAAGATAACTTTGATCCTCAATTAAACAATATCCAGATTGCTTGTTGTATTTGTGACCATGTGATATGTATCCATTAGCGTCGCACTTGTGGTGGTGCTTGCTACCGTTTCTGAATAAAATCTTTAGAATTTGTTAATAATCTTACAGTATGTTTCTTTTCTTTTCCCCTTGTTTTTTCTTTTTTTGCTTTTTTGTATGCACTACCAGGTGGATGCATTCAGTCACTTATCTTTCTTATAAAATTTCTCGTTGAATTTGAGAAATTGTCTGTGCAACTGTTTCTTTAATTCTTAAATACACTCCGAGAAATTGCAGCCATCTTTCTTTAACTATGTTATTTAGATGGACGTTTTAGTAAGAGCTTATTAATCCATTCCACATGATGCCAATTACCACAGTCAATCTTTTGGAAGTGTCTACGACTGAGCAGGTTAATTATGATTTTCTACATATGCCACTGGTGAAACTTGGATGATATATTATCATCAATCTAATAATCAAGCAAACTGAAGAAAATATACATTGTGTGCACCAATTCATTCATAGGATTGAAATGTGGCATATCATCTTTCTTGAAATTGATGCACTGGTTCTTCTCTTAGCTTGTTTTGTTTCTTATTGTTTGACTAGTACATTTACAGGGTTTTTTGGGCTTTTGATGTACTACTTCTATGTATATGCCTGTGTCATGATGTGGGTTTGATAAAAAGAAAATAATTGCAGTAGAGCTTATAATTTGGACTATTGCAGGTCTAGCCGGGGCCCAACAGTTGATGGTGATCTTGGTGTCTGTATAAGTGCTCCTGGTGGAGCTGTGGCTCCTGTACCCACATGGACTTTACAGCGGCGCATGCTTATGAATGGAACTTCCATGTCATCTCCATCCGCCTGTGGTGGAGTTGCTTTGCTTGTTAGTGGAATGAAGGTTGCTACCATGTGCTTTCAAGTATCCTTCTGGCTTCTTTAATTGTGAAAAGAAATCATAATGGATGATCTTCACATTTTATGTCCTCAGGCTGAAGGTATTCCTGTAAGTCCATATACTGTTCGGAAGGCATTGGAGAGTACAGCAGAGTCTATAAGTGATTTGCTTGAGGATAAACTAACCACGGGCCAAGGACTCATGCAAGTCGACAGGTTAGTTCAGCTATTCAACTGATCTGATGGCTTGAACCTTGTAAAAGTTTTCAAATTAATCTGTAGGAAATGTTAGAAATGAAAAAAAAATCTTCAGTAAGAAATAACTCAGTAATCCATATACTAAGTATTCTATTGTTTTTGCAAGGGCAGGGCACATCAATATGTTCAGAAGTCTAGGGATCTCCCATGTGTTGCCTATAAAATCACAGTAAATCAATCTGGGAAAACAAGTAAGTTACTGATTATATCTTTTACCTTGGTTTATAGAGATACATTAATAGTTGTTTTTGGATATTAATTGGTACTTATGGACAATCTATTTCATTCTTTTTCCTTTCGCTCTTTTGTTATCTGGTGTGTCGGTTTTTATTTTTTATTGTTTTTATTTATTTTTTTGGGGTGGGGGGGGGGGCAAGCCAAATACATACTTATAATTATGTGCAATATATAAGCCCATGATATGTGGAAACTTGATTTTAGATTCTTACGGTGTTCTTAACCAGAAATTCTTCTATGACAGATGTTTCATCATCATCATCATCATCCCAATATGGCTCTTCTAGAGAATTAAATAATAGCTTTTGCGGGAAACTATACTTTTGCATTCGGTCCTGACATAAGAAAAATCCTTGATCCTTTCTTCTAAGATCAGAGTTATACCTTTTCTAACATCAGAAAAAAAAAACAGTAGGAGAAATTTGCAGACAGGAAGCACGGTGAAAATTGTCACTTTTATGTTATAATTGAGATCTTATTAATATCATGCAATATTCTGATATTCTGATGTTCTAAGAATAGATACATTGGTTCAGAGCAAACAGGCAGTATTCTCAGAGAACTTGAAGAGCTATAATGTTATATGATAAAGTTGTTTGCTTTCATGCCTGCTTTGTCCATCACTTAAAAGGGCGACACAAATATTTTTCCATGCACGCAAACATAACATACTTTTTATTAGACCCTATGTAATTAACATTACAAACTTAATTCCCAAGATCCGTGTTACAATTTTGTTGACCCCCCTATGGATTTCAAGAATGTTGAGATTACCAATAATTTTTCAACCAAGGAAATGGATTTTTTTTTTAAATTTATTTGTTTTAAAGCATTGATCACTTTCTTGCAGCTCCTACATTGCGTGGAATTTATCTAAGAGGAGCTAGTGCTTGTCAACAAACCACTGAGGTAACAATAGTTGAATGATCTCTTACCTGTCAATATTTGATAAACTAATGTTGTCCCCCCCCCAAAAAAAAACCACACACACACACACAGTTACAGTTAGTTATATATACCCATGCCTCCATGTGCGCACACACATGGGAATAATGGGCCTGTTGTAATACTTTGTATCCTGCAAAGCAATGCCGCTATTCTAGTTATTCGTTAAAAAGTCGATAATAACTAATTGAGGTTTAGATTTTGACAATGCTATGACACTATTCAAGTATTTTTTCCAATTTAATAGAAAATAGGTTAACGTGTGTGTGTGTGAGAATAAAGAAGAAAAGAGGCCATAGGAGGCTTTTTCGTTAGGTGGCGTCAAACATCTATATCCTTGAATAAGTGATGGAATTTGGTGAAAAAGTGATGGAATCGCATGAAATTTGGTATATCCATATCTTACATGATGATGATGACGACGACGATGGGTGTCGATCGTTGAAAAAAATCTTGGAGGGTATATTTTTTCTACGCCGTTGAAGGAAATTCCCTCTTATGACGTCTTTCCTCCATTATATATATATATATATATATATATATATATATATAAGAATAATGAACAAAAGAGGCCCTAGGAGACTTTTTCGTTAGGCGGCGTCAAAAATCTATATCCTCCACGATTTTTTTCGACGGTCGGCATCCACCACCGTCATCTTTATCATGTAAGATGAGGATACACCAAATTTCATGTGATCCCATCACTTTTGTCACGTCCCGTTTCCCAAAATACGGAATACGGCGAGCAACGAAGGCCAGCCATGCTACCTACGGTAAGGAAAGATCCTTCCATAGTCACATAAGGCTGTCTAGCTTAACCTGTCAAAATAAAATCCAATACCAAAAGGGATAATACTGATAATCATGCTGCAACGAAACCACAAAGAATACTAAAAAATGGGTCCACTAGATAATTGATGCAAATAAATATCCAATACAATAGATTCGAAAAGAAAACAAAACATAGAAAGATACAAAAGTCCTAATGTCCCACAAGAGCGCACATGCTAAATACTAACAGAAAGAAAATAAACCTACTGGTTACTGATCTTCGACAAAGTCCTGATAGCCGCTGCGATCCTGCTCGGCCTGAAAATCTGTCTCTAAATCTGAGATGGCAAATCTCAGGGATATTAGAACATCCTAGCAAGTACTCAATGGATAAGATATGCGTATGGTATGATAACATAAATATATGAATGTAGTGAAGCCCGTGTACGCAAGCAAAACATATTTATAAATAAATACATGGATATTATGAAACAAACATGTAAGAGGTCAAGTCATAACCTAACTGGTCACTAAAGGTAAACTATCCTATCATAAGCTCGAGTGTGTGCGTCAACCTCTGCAGGAGTATTCCTAACCCAAGAGTGGTGTCCCAGGGGCTAAAAAATACGGGCCCAACTGTGGAATGAACAAGCGACCGATATAGCCCGGTATGAGCTGTAAACATGAGACCGATATAGCCCGGTACGAGCTGCCGGCATGGGACTCCTGAGGTCCTATTGTACGAACGCACACTCAAACTACCCCAACACCCGCATATTTAGCTACTATGGTAATGATTAGAGCACTAATTAAGAATGCTGAAAAGGCTGGAACTTGTGATATGGTAATTGAATAGAAATGAAACTGCTAAATAGTGGTGTATCATGTCATGTAGTTCAGCATTCTAATTAGGGGTCTCGTCTTAGTAAAATGAACTAGAGTAATGAATAGTTAAGACATGTCGAAAGTAATTGTCATCTGGTACTGGTAACTGCATGAAAGTGATGTACAAGCTGGTATTAATCATGGGTGATATCTTTAACGTTAATCTAAACATGGATATAATAATCGTAAGTTGGCTAATAAGGTACATGTATAAGTTAGATTAACAATTTTCAAAACCTTTTTCGTAGTTTAATAGATCTCATAGTAAAACCATACTTAGTCTAGTTTTCTGATTATCAATTAGTTGAATACGAGTCTATATCTTTCTAACGATATGAAATCATTCAGCACTAACACTTTCTTTTTATTCTAGAGTGGGAAAAGAATATATGTAATATATATAAGGGGTTGCCGATATGCATCGACCAAAGAAGAGCAAGAATACTTGCCTGAGGATAAAAATCAGGGGAGAACGATGCACGAAGATGCGAGGCACAATCTCAACTAAAGTTTAACATGGGTTCAGAGTTATACGATCCGCCTAAATTGATTTAGCCATATACAATTGTATATAACCAAACATGCGCATTAACAAGCACTTTGTACTATATAACAGCAACATGATATAATCAGGTTCCGGCATACAACTAGATATGTAATGCACAGCACAGATACGAACGGATAGCGGAAAACGGTAAAATAGTAACATGGGATGCACAATGAAATAAACATGTAATATTTTTTATTCATATGGATATAAATATAGCGACATAGCATGCAGCAAGAGAAACTTGTCTGATCGGATCTCACGACGGGATGCGTACGCTGCGTCCGACGTTGGGTAAACGTCGTGATGCACACGCGCCTACAGAGCAGGACCAAGCTATGCAAGAACATGACCATGCTGGTTGGGAACGTCCACTGGGTCGCCTGGATCGTCGGCGACGGCATGGCTCCGGCGGTGATCGGAAAACCAAGAAACTATAAAGAGAAAGAAGAAGAAAGAGAAGAAGAGGAGGAGCTCGGGTTTCTGGAGTTTTGGGTTATGGGACAGAGGAGGCGAGGGGGAGCTGTCGATGAGTCGTGGGTCTCCAGCGAGGTTTCAAGGCAAGGTGGGGATCAAGGTTCTTGACGTCGGGGGTTCTGCGGGGTTCGAGCTTGGGGAAAGGAGATGGTGTTGGGTTGGAGAGAGGGGAGAGGAAAGGAAGAGGTGGTGGCGGCGACGGGGTGAGGCCGACGAGGTTGAAGTTCCGGCGACGTGTTGCGATGAGGGTTGCAGGGTGTCGTCGGATTTGCGGTGGTGTCGGGGTGCAGCAACTGCTCGGGAATGGAGGAGGTAGTGGTGATGGTGAAGTCGAGGTTGGGGTGGTGAGATGACCGGCGGCGAGATGAGGGTTGGAGGCGGTGAGGGGTTTCTTGGGTTGCTGCAGTTGGGTTCTCGGGGTTTGTTGTAGTGGGTGTGTAGGGGAGCAGAGAGGTCGAGGAGAGGAAGTCGGCGGTGAGAGGTGAAGGTGTCGGAGATGGGTGCGTGGGTGTTCGGGTTCAAGGGCGTCGGGGTTTGGAGCTCGGTGAAAGAAGATAGGTGAGAGGGAGGAGAGGTGAAAGGAGAAGGTCGAGGAGGATGAGAGGAGATCGGGTCGAGGGTTGCGGGCGACGGTGGAGGAGGGTCGGCGGTGATGAGGGCAGCGATGGGTTCGTGTGGGTTCTTGAGTTAGGTTCGGGAAGGTTTGTAAGGGAGAGGCGAGGAGAGAGGGAGGAGAGGTGGTCAAGGAGGATCAGAGATGGTGGAGGCGGCGACGACGAGCGCGAGGCGAGGGCAGAGGCGACGACGAGGGCAGGGGCTGCAGGTTCGGGTGTGCGGTGATGGGTAGCGGGGAGAGGAGTCTTGGGGACGAGGGCGATAAGGAGAGAGAGGCGATTCGAGGAAGAGATGGGCCAAGGGAGGCCGACGAGGTCGACGGCGAGCGGGCGAAGGCTGGGGTTAGGGTTAGGGTTTGGAGGCGAAGGCGGCGGAAAAAGAAAGATGGGGGGAGAGAGGGACCATGAGGTTTATAGAATAGGTTTTAAAAATATAAAAGAAAATATAATATATATAGAGAGAGAGACAGACAGACAGAGAGGGGTGAGTTAGGATTTGTAAAACATTTAAAATATATTTTTTTGGTTAAAAGGTATATATTCGTATATGAATACTGTTTAGAATATTTTAAGAATATAATATTAGGTAAATTTAAGTTTTCTGGCTAATACAAACTTACACCAAAATAAGCCCGGGTTCGGTCTAAAGTTACGATTTGAAAATACGGATAATATACGTGTCAACCAAAACCAAAATACGATGTCCGGTTAAAGAAAATGCATACCCCCAAGAACGGATACACGTAGTATGCACGGAACGATCCAAACGAGTCTGTTTCACTAAATTGGATGTGAACACGATGCACACATGCTACCACAAGATCAGGGGTATGATACAGGCCATGCTTGATATTTTTTAAAATATATTATTTGATTATAAATGTAATATTAAAAAAATGCAGATGCCAGATATACGATGCAGGTAAACAGAACATATGCGAGTATGGATCCTCAAAACCAGCAGGGATAAAACGTGAACAAGAACCAAGACGGGTTTCAAGCATGCGGGTCGGGTCGGATACTAAAAACAGATACCAAAACACTATCCGCACCCAAAACAAATAACACCAAGAAATAGCCACAGGAAAATAATCAAAGAGAATATGGTATAACCAAAATATGGTGTTGCAACTTTTTTTACCATTGAATTAGCAGTGTAAAAAAGTTATATTGTTGGTAAACCGTTAATTTTGCACCCACTAAATCAACGGTGAGAAAATGATGGAATCATATGTAATTTAGTGTACCCACATCTTACATGATGATGGATGCCGATCGTCGAAAAAAACCGTCCAGGATATATTTTTTCGACGCCCCAGGAGAAAATTTTCTCCTATAGCACCTTTCCTCCATTATCCTCTATATGTATAGGGAGCTGATCCTATGAGATCCGGCCTCATTTCTTATCTTGAGGTCCGCTTTTCAAAGACACGACACGTGTTTTTCACCGATCCGCGCCGCCGATCATCGTGATCTACATATGTTGGATATATTATGTATCAAATTTTACGAGAATAGGAGACATCTAACTATTCCATCAAATAGACTAAAAAATCGACGGCTTTACAATGTATGAAAAACAAGATTGCTTGATGGATGTGTTAGGGGTCTTCAAATTTAATGAAACTTTATACATAACCTATCTAATACAAGTAGATCAAAGTGACCGGTACAGATCAGTGAAAAACACGGCGGGGTGTGTGTTTAAAAGTTTGGCCTCAAAATAAGAAATGAGAACCGGGCTCATAGAACCATCTTCATATATATATATATATATATATATATATATATAGAGAGAGAGAGAGAGAGAGAGAGAGTAATGAAGAAAAGAGGCCATGTGAGGCTTTTTCGTTAGGTTACGTCAAATATCTATATCCTCCACGATTTTTCGACGATCGACACTCATCATCTTTATCATGTAAGATGTGGATACACTAAATTTCACGTGATTCCACAACATTTTCACCGTTGAATTATCAATGTAAAAGGTTCTATTGTTGGTAAACTGTTAATTTTGCACCCACTGAATCAACTGCGAAAAAGTGATGGAATCATATGAAATTTGGTGTGCCCACATCTTACATGATAAAGATGAAGGTGATGGGTGCCGATCATCGGAAAAAATCGTAGAGGGCGTATTTTTTCGATGCCATAAGAGGAAATTCCCTCCTATAGCACCTTTCCTCCATTATATATATATATAAGCGTATTAATCGTATACTAGTTATTTTATTGCATGGTGAAAACATATATTGGCTTTTAATGCCTTCAAATGCAGTTTAAAATTATACTATATGATGTATGGCATCTAGTCATTATTGTTCTTCCAATTTAGAAATATTTTCTAGCGTTAACTGTATATAAGATGCATAAATGCCCTTACATGGACATCGGATATTGATATCAACTCATTTCCCTGATATATTGTTCGGTATAGATAACTTCTAGAGAGAAAATTATATCCTAGAGAAAACAACTGAGTCTTGTTTAGTCTTTTGCTTACAAATGTTACTGGTTACCAGTTGCTTCTACTAATCTTATGATGCAATTTTAAGATTAATCTTCCTGGTATTTCAGAAACCAATCATGTGATCTTTTTTTCCCTCCCTACAGTGGACTATTCAAGTTAGCCCAGGGTTTCATGACGGTGCAAGTAATTTGGAACAGCTGGTTCCATTTGAGGAATGCATACAATTACATTCAAGTGAAAAGTTGGTCGCACACGCTCCTGAATATCTCCTGCTAACTCATAATGGTCGTAGTTTTAAGTCAGTATGCTCTGCCCATTTACTTTTTCTTTCTTACTGTGTAATACCCACATATTTGCAAGCATTCATGTAACTGGTCAGTAATGATTGATGAACTGCTGCTCTAGGATGGAATGGAACTCTCATTTAAAAGTTGGCACATGATTTTAGACCGTTATATTGTCTTGTTGGCTTACCAAGCTGCACTATGGAATCATCACTTCAGTTTTCATAATTTATGTCAAGACTTTTCCTCCTATTTACACCGACATATACATTTTATCGTATATGAACTTCTTCTTGTCGAGTAATGGTATTTAACGGCGCAATCTTATCAGGCCCTTGCAAAAGAAGAAAAATAACAAATAACAAATAACAAAAATAACAAAATCAAGCCAGACCTGTTGTTTTAGTGATAACCTTGCAATCTCTATTTGTCCAATTAACTAGCATCACTTTGGGTTTCATCTAATCAATATGTGTTGAAGATTGATTTTGAAATTTCATCCATTAGCTGTTTGGCCTTAGCAGCAACTACCGAAGTGGAGGTAAAAGGTTTGAGTTTTCTTTGGATTAATTGCTTTGCTTATCAATGGATAATTGATTTGGGTTTTAAATTTGAAAACTAGCCATGATTATTGAACATGCTTTCTTATGTTATTTGTGATTTCTTCATGTGCAGTTTTGTTGACATACATTTATGGGATTGCAAGTTTTATCATCACTAATTCGAAGCCTTAAATTCTAAGTTTTAAATGCAATTGTATACCTGCAGTTTATATTGTTATATTGCAATTATTTTATTTTGCATCTCTTTCATGTGCTGATCATATCAATAAGCCTTGCACCTGTCTTTATTTTATTTGCATTTGCATGCATCTAGAAATTTCAGTTGGTTGCATGCTTATTGCCCCTCTCCTCTGCATATACATTTGGTAGCAGCCCATCTGTTCCATTTCATTTCACTTACCCTTGACATAGGATAAGAATGATTTTATATCTGAACTCGCATATTAGTAAACCTGTCTAGCCTTGAATGGTACTATGAAAGCCTATTGTTCAGTTAAATTCTAATTATGTGAACTGCACCGTTTATTTCTTAAAAATAACCAACTTATTTTTTCCTTTTCATGATCCTCTTTGTTTAGTAGGTTTCAATTCATCACTAAGGCTGAACAGTTGATATAATTAGTACTGAATATTATTTTTGTTTACTGCAGCATAGTTGTGGATCCTACTCATCTCAGCACTGGTCTGCACTACCATGAAATTTACGGTATAGATTGCAAAGCTCCTTGGAGAGGTCCTTTATTCAGGGTTCCAATTACAATTTTGAAACCTACGATCCCAGTGGGCCAGCCTCCACAAATTTTATTTTCTAACATCTCGTTTACACCGGGTACCTTTTCTTTTCTTTCAGTGATGCCATGAAAATTTAGCCATAAAGTCTGGCCTTCCTTTCTTCATCAGATTTTATATTGCAGGCCATATTGAAAGGAGGTTTATTGAGGTTCCACATGGAGCTACATGGGTTGAAGCCACAATGCGAACTTCTGAATTTGATACTTCACGGAGGTTCTATATTGATGCTGTCCAGGTATTACTCTATCGTTTCAAAAAGAAGAAGAAAGGTACTATTCAATCCAGGAAGATTATTTCTACTTATATTCACATGCTTTAACATGAGTGCTATACAGATTTGTCCATTGACACGGCCTATTAAGTGGGAAGCTGTTGCAACATTTTCATCTCCTTCTCTTAAAAGTTTCATGTTTTCCGTTAAAGGTGGCCTCACCATGGAATTGGCCATCGCACAATTTTGGTCCAGTGGCATTGGTAGCCATGAAGCTACTAGAGTTGATTTTGAGGTAGTTTATCACCAAAATTTCTACCTTGTCAGTAATCATATTTGTAGAGCTTCTATAAGATATATTTCTTTTATTTTCATTTTTTCTTTTTCATTTCTTCCTTATTCTTTTGTCTTGTAAAGTTATGTGTTTGCTTTGTCAAGGTTTTTAATCACATGTACTCTGATGATTTGTCCACTGTCACTTTTCTCTCAGCTCATTTCCTTGGAATGTTTCATATTAGGAGTATTTGTTTTCTTCAGGGAGTTTTTTTTCTGTTGTCTGAAGCCTCATGGTTTTATACCATATACATTTGATCACAGTTGACGTTACTTGCTATTTGCTGTGCTTTGTTTGTATTTTGTAATATATTCCGTCTGTAAATGCTATTCCTTCTGTTTTCATAATAATATCCTTCAACCTTGTCAACATAATTACTATTTATAAAATTTAGGCTTAATTCCAAAAAACTACCAAATACTTTGGCTTAGTTAGGAGAAACTACCAAATACTCTCAAAACTACGAGAAAATACCAAAAAACTTTCAAAAACTACAAGAAACTACCACATAACTTTCAAAACTACGAAAAACTACCCTAACTAAAGTGCCACATTGGCAAAATTTGCAAGAAACTCCCACAAAACTTTCAAAGCATGGTAATTTCTTATAATTATGAGAGTTTTTGGTAGTTTCTTGTAACCGACCCAAAGTATTTGGTATTTTTTTGGAATTAAGCCAAAAATATAATCAGTTTTTTAAATGGACCTAGCAGTTTATGATTACAAAATTCCTTGCGGTGCTCTTCTGTGCTGAGTCCTTTGTCCCTTTCATACATGGGCTTCTCTATGCTTGGCATACATCTTTTGGAATTTTTTGTCCGATTTCCTTTTTCTTTTTAACCAGCATACACTGCAGACCTTCAAAGACTGTTTATAAATATATGCTATCATAAATTGACAAACTGTTTCTCAATATTTGTAGACATATCTTAAATTGAAATCTATCTGGCATCTAGTATTTCTCAGTTCGAACTTTCAACCAACAATTTTATGTGTAGAATGCTCAGGGCAAAGTAGATGACAATTTTTTCAGAACATTAAATTATTTGCATCACATCTCTCTGTAGATTGTATTTCATGGGATTAGCATCAATAGGGAGGCAGTGTTGCTTGACGGAAGTGAGGCACCTGTCAGAATTGATGCAAAATCATTATTAGCATCCGAAATGCTTGTTCCATCTGCTACATTAAACAAGGTAAATAATATGCTTCAAATTTGAGTCTGGTACTTGCATTGTGTATGTTGGTAGATATATTGCATTATCTTATATTCTCTAAGAAACAATTGGCTGCGCAGATCAGGGTACCGTATCGGCCGGTGGAGTCTAACCTGAGTACTCTACCTACATCCCGTGACAAATTACCCTCAGGAAAACAAATTATTGCTTTAACATTAACGTAAGTGTCCCTCATTTTTGTTTCCTCTAATATGATTGTACAACTTTATGCAGACATAAATTTATGTGTTTCTGTTTTATTACTGCAGTTACAGGTTCAAATTGGAAGAAGGAGCTGATATAAAGCCCCATATTCCACTTCTAAACAACCGGATATATGATAATAAATTTGAGTCTCAGTTTTATAACATATCTGATATTAATAAGGTTTGTCCCTTTTCGTTGTTCTAACTATCATCAGCGAATCAGCTTTTATATTGGAGTTTATTTTTTTGGCCTTGCTAATTATCTGAACTTCTTTCCATGCAATTAGAATGTGAGTGAACAAAATCAATTATGATATGCGAGCATTATGATGAGATGGAGACAACCGAAGAAAATCATCTAAATGGATATTTAGTTTGATTATTCAGAATATACTTCTGGGGGATAGTATTTTGAAGTTATGATTGCATAAACAATTTACGGTGACACTCTTTAGAAATCTTCTATGACTCGGTTCTGGAATCTGGATATGAGTCTTTTAAGACATAGTGCTTAGGATATTAGTCTGACCATAAACCTGAACCGCTTATGGTGTTGTTTTAGAGTATAGAGAGTATAGTGTTTGCTAACATTGTGATTCTTTATTATGACCTGTTTGATGATAGTTATTTTATAAGACAACTTGTTTGAGTTTCATGACTCTCATCTATCACCACCTAGCAAATATATCATATGCTCCCCTTCTTTTAGACATTTTCATAGTTTATGAGAATTTGGAGGATACCAACCGGTCATCTTGGACTTTAAAAAGCCCTTCTCTTGTCATATTTTTCTGAACCAGGAATTTGGCACTTATTTTGAGAGGGTTGACGTGAGGTCAACAACTGGTCATAAAACTTTGTCGGATCTTTACTAGAGATTTGCTTCATAGCTGGCCCCATTTTGATGGGAAAAGGGCTTCGATAATGATGATGACAATGACGATCCCGCTGTGAGGATGAAACAATGTAGAAGAAATTGCAAAACGACCAGATTTATCATTCTTATCTGATATGTTAATAATTACTAAGATGTACATCCTTAGATGGGGACCGACTACATATGAATAATGATATCTGTAAAAGCTATGTGCATCACCAATGAGCAGTTGCTCAGTTGGTATGGGCACTTCCCCCCCGGGGAGAGTGGAGGGTTCGCACCTCAGGAACCCTAGAGGGGAAGTTGCCACAAATTAACGCTTTCGGGACAAATTCATGGGTCCCCTGGGTGCGTGCGTGTGTTGTGCCCTTTTGTGTGGTGTGTGGGTGTGTTGTGTGTTCAGGTTAGGGCTTACAGGCCAGTGCCCAAAAAAACTGTGTGCATCTTTTAAGTCACAAGCTCACATAATTGTCATTGTTGTATGTATTTTCAACACCTTGTATAACTGCGGGAGCTAATTTGTCTGTTTCATCTTATTTTTATGCTAGCGTGTCTACGCATCTGGAGATGTATATCCTAAATATGTCAAGGTCCCAAAAGGAGAATACACCTTGCAACTTTATATAAGGTATATATCATTGGTTTTGGATGTCAACCTTTGGAGTCATGGTTTTTTTTGTATTGGTGTGGCTAGAATAGAATACTTTATCTCACATTATTTCGAAAAAATGTGAATATCCTTGAAGAGTTTTAATTATTGCACACACGTGATTTGAAAAATATGTCAATTTTTCTTGGTAGAGATATAAACAAATGCAGGTAAGATGCAGTCTTTTTTACTCTTCTGTTTCCTTCTGATGTTTCTCAAGTATTGTTTATGCAGCACAATGTAAACCTGAATGGGTTGCAGGTTATGCACTGCTGTATTGGTTACATTTCAGTGAGACACGATCACATGTATGGGAATTGAAGATTTATGATATAACCCAGTAAAGTAGAATCTTATTCACGCGGCAAACTTATGATATAACCCAGTAAAGTAGAATCTTATTTATGCAAAAATAAGTGGTGCATGATACATAAATTTGTATCACAGTGGTATTGAATATTCATGTAGGTTGGGTAGATAGATATCTAAAAATAAGTAGGCTCCATCATCTCCCACAGAAGGCAAATAGTGCCCCGCTCCCCCAACTCCCACCCATCCACCCACTCTACCCGAATTATCTGCCTATCTGTGTGGATCACTTTATATTTTCTTTCAGAAATTTCCATCTCTGTGTCCATGTATGTCTTGTTTCATTAATTTTCCTCACCTACTTCCTACCTGTCTCCACTTACACCACATGCTCTGCAGATCCTACATCTTTGAACACACATGAACTAATTTTTTAGTTTGAACTTCTGTGCATTAACTGTTTTTGTGCTTGGATGAAAGGAGCGCATTTTGAATATTGTAAGAAGTTCAAATCATCAGAATCAGTTGTTGTTATCGATCCTCCTCCATATTGTCACAGTTCCATGCTGCAATTTTGGCAAGAGAGTTTTCATTTCTTATTAGGTGTAACCGTGTAAGTTCTCCAAAAGTTTGCTTGTGCACTTGATTGGGGTTCGAAAGGAAATGGAATGAATATAAATCAGCAACCATAAACTTATGGGACATAGCACATTGTTTATACCCCTGGAATCTGGCCTGATGCTGCATGGGTGTTTCTAGATATGTATTTTTTAAATAAATCTAATAATATTTTATTTGTTGTCAAACTACTGCCTATAACCTAAATTTTCATGCGTATATGTGTTTCTGTTTACCATCGCTTCCATTATATTTTTAGGTTAATTTTAGCATATTCAGTTGTTGCCGTGGTCTTCAAATCTTCAAAAACAAAATCACATTATAAGCATGAGGCTGACTCCAAATTGGCTCTCTATTAGCTAATGCTTTAAGTTATTGTATTGGTAAATTAGGAGTTTATGTCAAATTACCTTAATTGGTATCACATCTGTAGGTTTGGAATTTGCTATGGGGTGATGCATATTAGTTATGATATGAACATTCAACTTTACAAAGATTTTTGAATAGCAGATGTGAAATACTACTTGGTTATTATTTAGACATTACAATGTCCTGTTTGCTAAGCTCTGTTAAACTTGTTTTGCAGACATGAAAATGTGCAATTTCTAGAGAAAATGAGGCAGCTGGTTTTGTTTATAGAAAGGAAATTGGAGAAAAAGGTAAAGGACTTAAAAAAATAGCTGTCATTACTCACTATCTTAACATATTATTCTTGCCGCCATAGAAATGTCTCTTGAACTAGAACTGTGATTGGCATGCCTTAGTATAGATTAAAGGAAGGCATTGAATAATCACCTAAACCTTTGCACTGGTGATTAAATACATGTTTGATGTCAGGCTTAACTCTAACAGTGCATCCATCATATGCTGCATTCAGCTGCTATCAAAAGATCACACTTCTAGCTCTTATGTTATCTCTAATATCTTCCAAATATATCTCTATTGCAAATTACCCATCAAAGTTGCACAATCAATTGAAGTTGTACAATGGCACATACTGTGCAGCGCGTCTCTTCATCGGTATATGCATGTTTATGTATGTGGATTAAAATATTAAATATTTTTGAAGCTATTGTGGTGTTTCCTCAGTCTGTTGCCTTTTGTTGTGAAGCTATAGGCAACACCCAGGATGTTGCACACCAACATCATTGTAGATGGCTTCCTGCGGTGGCTTTGCGCAGCCTCTCTCTCTCTCTCTCTCTCTCTCTCTCTCTCTCTGCGTGTAATTATTTTGCAGCTACTGTCATGTTACTCTAATTACCTAACGTGTACTTGCAATGTGGCAATGTGATGTTTAGTCAAAGTTGACTAGCATTTTTACCGCATGTAGTGGTCTTGTGATCATTTAATTAAGTTTTTTCCCCAGCCTGATGATGCGACACTTTTATAGTTAATTGTTTGGCAGCTATTGTCTTTCCGTGTAGTTAATGTGTATGAGCGATGTGATGTTGAATTATAGTTGTTTGGAAATTTACTGTGTGCAGGACTTCATTCAATTGGTTTTTTTCTCTGAGCCGGATGGTTCCATAATGGGAAATGGAGCCTATAAATCCTCAATTTTAGTACCCGGGTAGTTCTGTTTTTCTATTTTTGTTGCGACTAGTTATCTTCAAATGAGTTTTCTTTTTAATTCACTCTATGGCATACCAGCGAATCAGAAGCGTTCTATGTGGGTCCACCATCTAAGGAGAAGCTTCCAAAGGTATTTATTTTGCCATATGCCTCTTGTTATCTGCTTCTTGGGCACCGACTGGACCATGGATTTGCTGCCTTGCCTTTTTCTCTTTTTATTTTGTTGATTGCTAACAGTCTGTTGCGATTGTATACTGTCTTTCAGAACTGTCAGCCTGGATCTGTTTTGGTTGGATCTATTTCATATGGTGTTGTATCCCACGGAAGCAAGAAAAGTGACCAAAACAATCCACTATCACCACCAGTTTCTTATCAGATTTCTTATCTTATCCCACCATGCAAGGTTATTTCTCAACTTATACCGCCATGCAAGGTTATTTCTTAACTCATACCACCATGCAAGGTTACATCATCTGCGTGTATTATGATCTTTAAACTCATTTTGCTATCAATTTAACTATATTTAGTGTGTGTGTGTTTTCAAAATTTTGAAATGTTCAGCTGTTTGTTTTTTAGGCTTCTACCATGCCTGGAGATGATTGCAGCCCCACCTAGCAATTTCTAGCATCTTTCCCCTTAATATATCCTCTTCTTAGCCTAAGGGACGTCTAGTTTATTTCTTACATGTATGATTTAATTTACATGTCTGTATAAGGTCCGACTGCCAACTGTCTAATGGTTTAAGGCAATCCCCTATCCTGTCTTATATTCCTTAATAGAGATTTGGCACATACCTAGGGCTTGGATTGAGATTGAAATCGGTCATAATATTTGGTAAAAAAAACCTTTTATTTTACTGCTGCTCCCCATTGAGACCACACCTTGATGGTAAATCTAAGGGAATAATGTTAATGTAATGGTTAAAGAAAATGCGATGTGCTAAGAGTCATGAACTTGTGGTCAGTTGGTAAGACATGTGGCTTGTGAATGGGAAGCCACAAGCTGGAGGCATGCTTCCAACTAATAGTATGCAGGGAAATTATCTTCCATATAGTTATGGGAGGGATGACTATCCTTATATTCAAATCAGATAACTGTGATGTATTGCTTATTGTTTGTTTTAGGCTTCTGGAAAATTGATGAATAGAACACTACTTATTGGATCCTTGTGATAAATGGACAAAATAAACCATAGAGTGCCTGTATTCTGAGTCTGTGATCCTTTTTGTAATTACAATTTCTTTTTTGTAGATTGATGAGGATAGAGGGAAGGTGAGCTCCAATACCAATAAAAGTGTCACTGAGCGGCTGAAGGAAGAGGTAATAATGCAGGCAAATCAGTTAAAGTTGCGTGGCATGGTGAAGTGCATTTATTGTGTCGTCCATTAGTTTTTAATTTCCTGTTATATTAAATTGTTACTATTGTCAATCCTCTCCTCCAAGTTGGGTTGTGAAACAGGTGTGAATTAATTCTGTCATTTAAGCTAAATCATCGTCACAATTTATTTAGGCTTAATACATGGTTGGGTGTTCATGTTTATCTTGTCAAATTCTATTATAATTTTTTCAGAAGATCTTTTTTTCACTTGTTTTCTTCAGAATGGACACATTTTTCCCGCTACATTATTCTTTAAGAAATATTTTTTAACTCTCAGGTGAGAGATGCTAAGATAAGGATACTTTCAAACCTAAAGAGAAATTCAGAGGAAGAAAGAACCGCATGGAATGAATTTTCTACTTCCTTGAAGGTAGATTATCTGTTTTGCCCTTTTTCTCTTTATTGCCTGAGTTTAGTCTTGTAGGTGAGCATAAACTATATTTCTCACAAGGATTATCTGGTATTTCTCGTGATGATCAAGTAACCATAGTCATGGGCTTCTTCCGTTGGGAACAGCAAACACTTATGAAACACACACACACACACTTATGAAACACACACACACACACACAGAGAGAGAGAGAGAGAGAGAGAGATGACACTAAAACCTTTACAGATGCCTCTAAGTGTATATGACCATAATATTCTTTTTTTCACAGTATTTTCTTCCTTGCATTATTCTCATATTTTAATTTGTCTTAAACCAATGTGAATATTAGGATTTGACATATCTCATGTCTTCCACTCTTTTGTTGTGTTAAGTTGTTGATTGTACATGCAGGAGGAGTTTCCAAACTACACACCACTACTTGCTAAAATTCTAGAAGGCTTACTCTCAGGTGGTTCTGATGAAGACAAGATTCATGTTAACCAAGAGGTACGTGTATATTGTCAGACGGTTCCAATATAGGAAACAAGAGGATATTTTTAGCAGGAAACAGGCATCAGCAAGCATGTTTAGAATATAGCTTTAATCATTATTCTCTTTCCTAAACATGATTGCTACAAACAATGCCAATTGAATGACAGTTATTAGTGGGAAGATATGCACTGTGTTTGTATTCTTTCTTACTAGCTTGCTGACTGTTGCCTAATTTTCTTCCTTTTCACTTAATAAAGTCTAAATATGACGTCTAATTAGTGTTATGAGTAAGGTTTAAAATATCGGTATTTGGGATTAGAATCGTCCATCTTGGATCTGAATGTCGGATTTTTATCGTTTCTTTAAACAAAATTTTAAAAATTAGTAGAGATTTTAAATAAATAGTAAAAATAAGTATAAACTATAAACAATTCGACATTTTTTTTTGCTAATGAGTGTGTGTAGTGGTTTTTAAAATCCGTTATAAATATTACTATAGTTTCTGGCCTTTCTAAGTAATTAATGATGCCAAATAAACAACCCATTATAAACTCTCCAACCCATTAATAAACCCAATACTAAAACCCTGATATTCGATTCCCCAACTCAGTCACAAGATTTGAAATTTCAGGGTGTAAATGTTGTTATTAGAACTCGGCCTGTCATTTTTGGGATTGGAATCAGACGAGATTTAAAACCATGGTTATGAGTTGCTCACATTCATATGATTTCTGCAGTTTCAATTCCAATTTTATTTTTTTCAAATACTATTTACATTTCTAATTTTTCTTATTTTGTGTTATTCTTTGGGTCTTTAATATGGATAAGAGAAGTCAAAGTTGACAACTACAAGAAAGTGAGCATACCTGATCGTCAAACCTGTCCATGCGAACCACTATGGAACTACAGAATTTGAAACATACTTGACATCAACTATGAGGAATGGAAATGGATGCTTAACTTGTCATTATAAATTATAGCTGGGTATTCGATAAATATTGAGAAATGAGATGTCTATTGAGAGGTGATAATTGGATAAGGAAGAGCTATCTTTCTCGCATATGTTATCTCGTGGAGATAAGTATACCTTAAGAATGGTAGAATCCACCTTGGGACCCTTTTTCGTTTGGAATGAGAAAGCAGAGGTTTCCCATTATTGAAGGACCTTTTCTAAATAAATAAAAATTTCCATTTGCAATAACTATTTTTATTAATGTTGTAGAGGTCGGCTATCTGATTTATAATCTAGGTTTTTCTACTTGCCAAGTTGGATTTTTAAGAATTTATTGGAAAAGGCATGGTTTTTGTGCTAGGAATTTGGCACCAAGCTTGAGGGTCAATATAAGTTTGAGGTCTACAGTCGTGTCCTTTTCCCCCTTCTCTTGCTAAATTTTCAGGGAGCTGTCTACTATACAGACAAACCCCATTTGATGACCAAAGGCTGATTATACTTTTCCTAAATGTTATTTAGAAAGAGTTGTCAAATAGTGTCTAAAGTATGTAAGCTTCATAAACATTGAAATTATACGACTTTTTAGTAGGAAATGCAGTGAGAACTTTTTGAGGAGACAGACACTTGTCTGACTTCACATTCCACATGTTCCAGTAGAAGTTTAACCTTACACTTTGTGAGGTGTTGATATTTAACATCTTATTCGATTTCAGTATCTCTTGGCCTTACTTCACACAGGAACCTCAAGGTCATTAAGGAAGCTTTTTTTATGATGACATATCAGATTTAATCCTAAGTTCTTTTGCAGAAAAATTTTGGCATATATATTAAAAATAACATGGTTTTCTACTTTTATAATGATTTTCAGTGGCATTCCAGTGTGAAAAGAGAGGCCCTGTTTGGGAATGGAGTTAAATTTTTCTAAACTCGTGTTTCGTAAAGTTAGCAAAACTTAATTCCAAAATGCTAATGTTCCCCTGTTTGGCATTCTTTTTGGAGTCAAAGTTGAGATGACCACAATTATCTAAACTCCAATGTGATCTAAGCTTTCTGAACTCTGTTTTCATTAACACATCTCTTATAGCATAACCAGAGTTCATTTCTAAACGTTGGGGCTTGCAAACCAGAGCTTGCATCATCTCTACCACCACTTAAAAATAAACTCTCGTTATCCTAACTCCATATACCCAAACAGGGCCATAATATGTCATGTCTTAAATAAAGATCACTGTTTCAAATAAGGGTCACATCAGCCTATATATCAGATTGGGACCCTCTTACGATACGATAAAATCGATACGTTTTTCCGATATATCGGCCGATATTTTGAATATCGGCAATAGCGGTCATATATGATATAGGAAACACCTAATAAGATACAATTTTTGAGGTCCGCCGATATCGGATTTTTTTAGAATCTTGCTTCAATTAGCAATTTAGCATTTTCAGTGTTAATAGTTATTTATACTAATCCATTCAAAATCAGTTACATGTAAGTAAGTTACTATAACTTTTCTTTCTGGTTATTAGTGGAGTACTTCATTTTTTGCTAACCATGTGGAGCTGAATATATGACTTATTAATGTTCAATTCTCTGTAAGTGTATGGAGTAGTGAGATATGTCAATTTTTAACTTTCGTTCTACTTTTTGGGTGTCCGGTCCTCAAATCCAGATTTGGAATAGGTTGTCAAAAAAATCTCTTAGTATTTTTTGTGCTTTCTGTTTCAGATTATCAAAGCAGCCAATGAGGTAATTGAGAGTGTCAACAAAGATGAGTTAGCGAAATGGATTTCAATAAAGTCGGATCCTGACGATGAAGAATCAGAGGTACATAATAACTTTACCATACCGTTTTTCCATCACTGCATGAGGAAGATTGGTTTATCTAACAGTTATGTGAGGCTGAGTTAAGTTTGATTAGCAAACTGGAAATACTCTTGTTTTTTACCATAGGTTGTAATAGCAGCTGTTTACAGCTAGTCGTGATAATCACATATTAGTTTATATGCATTCAAAAATATTCTTTTTTAAGGATATGGAATAATTATTTTAAGAATGAATTCTCTTGTTTTCTTGCGTAGACTATTAAGAAGAAGATGGAGGCCACTCGTGACCAGTTAGCAGAAGCTTTGTACAGAAAAGGACTTGCTCTTGCGGAAATTGACTCAAGCAAGGTAATAGTCTTCTTATACGTAATTATTCAGTCCACTTATACATTCAAGAAAGGTGCCTATTATCACGAGACAGCTCAAAAGATTTGCATTAGCCATTCTTTTCTTGTAATATAAAATTTGTTTTCCCTTTTGAGACATGGAAGCTTTTAGTTCTTACAAACTTAGAGATGAGGCTCTCTCTAATTCCCAACCCATTTTTGGTTGTGGGGTTCCTTCTAGACTTCTAGTTATTTGATAACTGTGGTTTGTTACAAATTATGGTTGTATGCAATTTTGAAGTTTCGTGACAATCTAATTCTGAAATTTCATAAACCGCACTTCCGCATGGTTAGGAGGATTTTTATACTGCAAATTCATTTTTCTCTTAACTCCAAAATTGTGTCCAAACTCCCCAAAGTTTCATTTTTTGTATTAAGCCTCCTGATCATCTTAACCCTTGTTTCTCTTAATCAAATGTCTTTCCAAAAAGGCCATGTGCAAGTTATTTATCCTAATGGTACCTTACGAATTTGTCTATTAGGCAAGTAATCGATAAATCTGCTGTTGTTCTCTGAACTTATTCTGTACTATAACAGTCCTTTTCCCCCTGTTGACAAGTACTTAAATTTAATTCCTAGATAACGACTATTGCCTATCGTCCTCTGTATCTTGATGTTTGTATTGTGGATTTTGATAGAACTCTTATTACTTCTTGCAAATTTTTCTCAACCCCAATATGGTGTCCAAATGCCCACCATGTTTCATTTATTCAACCTCTTAATTATCTTAACTCCTAGTCAACGTCTCTTTCCAAACGGGCCCTATGGAAGTTACCTACCCTGATAGGTACTTTATGAATTTCTATATTAGGCAAGTCATCGATAAACCTGCTCTTGTTCTCTGAATTTATCTTGTACTGTAACTAGCAAGGACCCCCGCGCAATACGCGGGTACAAGTCCAAAGTCAAGATAATTTAAAAGTCTGTTGTTTTATGATTTGTAAGTTGTAATATCTCATATTTATGAGCTTCATATGTAAAATAAATGAATTATTAACTAGCAAATAATTCGGCACTTTTAACTTTTCAAAATTTTCCTTGCTTAGCATATGAGAATTGCAAAAATTTTAAAAATCTCAAAATTTTCTTTTTTCTTCGGTTTTTCAATATTTTACTTGTTTTAGCACACGAGAATCATAAAATGTACAAAAATCAACTTTTTTGTTTTTTTTTTCTTCTAAATTTTCAACATTTTGCATGCTATAGGTCAAGAAATATGGAGAAAAATTTAAAAATCTAAAAATTCCTTTTTGGTTTTCTAACAGTTTGCATGCTATAGCTCAAGAAAATCATGAAATGTTTCTGGTTTTTTCAGTTTTTCAATTTTTTCCATAATACAGTACACGAAAATATAGCATGCAAAAATCGTAAAATTTTCTTTTTTTCTTTTTTCAATATTATGCATATTAGCACACGAATATCATGAATTTTTCAAAAATCTCATTTTTAATTTTCCTTCGGTATTTTAATATTTTTGCATGCTATACCACATGATAATCGCGAAATTTACAAAAATTCCCAAATTATTTGTTTTCCTCGAATTTACAATATATTTGCACACCACCATATGAAAATTGTGTAATTTTCAAATATCTCAAACTTTTGTTTTTACAGTTTTTTTCCAATATTTTACTTGCTCGTACACGAAAATTACAAAATTTTCAAAAATCTTTTTTTAAAAAGTTTTCTCCATTTTTTCAACATTTTGAATACTATTAACACGAAATAAAAAATCTTGTTTTCTTCAATAGTCTATATTTTGGTTGCTAATATATGAAAATCATGATATCTTCAAAAATCCCAAAATTTTACAGTTTCTTTCAAATTTTCATTATTTTACATGCTATAACAGGAAAATCATGAATTTTTTAAAATTCAAAATTTTTATGCTTTCTTCAAATTTCCATATTTTGCATGGCACACGAAAATCGTGAAATTTTCAAAAATCTTAATATTTTTTTGTTTTATTTGGTTTTTCAATATTTTGCTATCTATAGCACTCAAAGATCGCAAACTCTCAAATCTATTTTCTTCTGCTTTAGCACACGAAAATTGCTAAAATTTAAAAAATCTTAACTTTTTCTGTTTTATTCAATTTTACAATTGTTGTAGGCAAGCACATGAAAATCGTGAAATTTTGAAAATAAACTCTTTAAGTTTTTTGTTTTCTTCGGACTTTTATTATTTTGCTTACTATATTGGGCAAAAAAATTCATAAATCCTAAAATTTTCTCTTTGGAGGGTATTCAACATTTTGTTTGCTATAACAAACGAAAATCGCAAAAAAATCAATAATTTTATGTTTTCTTTATTTTTTCAATATTCTGCATGATATATAGCACATGAAAAAATCAGTTTTTATCCTTTTAAAATTATTTTGCATGTTATATAGCACAAGTAAATCATGAAATTTCAAAAATCTCGGAATTTTCTGATTTCCAATCTTTTACGTGTTGATATGTTTAGAGAACATCCAGATATTAAGGAGACGGAAAGCTATGTAAAGTTAAAGAAGAAAAGATCAATTGTTGTTTGCAACATTGCATGGACACGAATACGGGGGCGCAGATACGATGAGACACGGCGATACGGCAAAATCTCAAAATATAGGATACGAGAACATGGATATATATAATTATAAGAAATATAATATCATAACATAATATTCAGCAAAAACCTTAGCAGTTCAACATTTTTTGATTGAATATTTAAAAAAGAATTAAGTTATTTCAGCAATTTCCGCAAAAAATATGATTTCAGCATTTTTTGAATTGTATTTGACGTTATTTCAACAATAACCATCAATAAACTACTATACTCGATGTAATCTCAGTAAAAGCATATAATTTCAGTATTTTTCTAACAATTTTAGCAAAAACCTTATATATTTCACCATACAAATTATATTATGTACTAATATTGAGTAAAATAGCAAGAAAAAATCAACAACTCAAAAGATTTTAGTAAGATTAAGGTTTTTTCCGCCTTTAATTGAAAAAATAAGGTCGCCGAGAATCACTTTTTGTGTCGTGGTTGCACTAAACCATGTCCGACGTGTGTCCGGTACGTGTTCAAATCAAAAACTGCACGGAAATTCTATATTGGACACGTGTCGGGCACGAATTCGTGTCCGATACGGATACAGCAAGCAACAAGACGTGTCCGTGCAACCTAGGTTATTTGCTAGTAAGAACCTAACGAAACAAAGGTCCGAGCGACTGAGACTTCGGGTGACTAGGAACCCTTTATAGCACGGAAAATTCACTAAACTTTTAAAAAATCTAATTTTTTTTATTTTCTTCAAATTTCCAATATTTTGCACGCTATAGAACGCGAAAATTGCAAAATTTTCAAAAATATCAAAATCTTTTGTTCTCTCTGGCTTTTCAATATTTTGCTTGTTATAGCATACAATCACAAAATCTTCAAAAATCTTAGGAATTTTCTTTTCTCGGGTTTCTAATATTGGTTGTTTTCTAAAATAGCGAAATTTTCAAAAGTCTCAGTATTTTCTGTTTTCTTCCGTATTTCAATATTTTACATATGGCACAAGATCTCAAATTTTTATTTTTCTTTCGTTCTTTAATATTTTGCATGTTAAAAATCACGAATGTTTCCAAAATCTTAAAATTTTCAGAATTTTTAATTTCTGAAAAATTGCGAAGGGAAATTTAAATTTGTAGTCACATATGTCTTAATTGAATGAGAAAATATTACATAGAGATACCAAGGTGCAATTTGTAATTTCTGGAAAATTGTGGGGCTAAGACAAATTGAAGGACGAATTCAAAAAAATTATGTTAATTTCAATTTTTCAATATTTTGCATGATATACAGCAAACGAAATCGCGAAATTTTCAAAATACTCAATATTTTTTGTTTTATTCGGTTTTTAATACTTTGCTTGCTAAAGCATCCAAAGATTGCGCACTTTTCGAAAATATCAAAATTTTCTGTTGTCTATGTTTCAATATTTTACTTATAGCACATGAAAGATAAAATTTAAAAAATCCCAAAAAAGGTTTTGCTTTCTTTTGTTTTACAATTGTTGTATGATATATGGTACACGAAAATCGTCGCGGGGACCATTGTCTTGGTGCCGTAGCAGAGGCTGAAGGGGGTTTCTCCCGTGGGTATTTTCTTCGATGTTCGTAGTGTCCAAAGCACTCGTGACAGTTCTTCGACCCAGCTGTCTTGCCTTCCTTCCAAGCGGGCTCTAAGACCTCAGATGACGCTTCGGTTCGCTACCTCGGCCTGCCCGTTGTATTGAGGATGCGCGACTGCGGCAAACTTCATTAGTATATGGTAGTCATTGCAGAACTCTGACCTTATCATTTTCGAAGTTGGTCCCATGATCGGTAACTATACACCTCGGGATCCCGAATTAGGAAATTATGTTCTGCAGGAACTTTATCGTAGAGGTGGCGTCCGATTTTCTGATGGGTACTGCCTCTATCCATTTTATGAAGTAGTCCACAGCGACGAGGATAAATCTATGCCCGCCCGTGCCGGCGGGGAGTTAACCGACCATGTCCATTCCCCATTGTGCAAACGGTCAGAGGAACTGTGTGGCGTTAGTTCGGTGGCGGGAAGACGAGGTATGCTGCCGAAGAGTTGGCAGTTCCTGCATCTTCTGACCAGCTTCTCGACATCATGGTGTAACTTTGGCCAGTAGTACCCTTGGAACGTCTTCTGGACTAAGGTGCGGGCTCCTTGATGCGCTCCCCTGACCCCTTCATGGATTTCTTGTAGAACATAGTCAGCCTTGTGGGGGTCAATGCATCGGAGCAGAGGCTGAGTGTACGACTTCTTGTATAGGTTTTCGTTGCTCCAGACGAAATGGCGCGCTTTGGCCCGCAGCCGACGAGCTTCTCCTCGGTCTTCAGGGAGTCCACCATCTTTCTGGAACTCTACGAGGGGTTTCCTCCAATCTTGGCCTTCTTCTTGGGTTGCATAGATCTGGAACGTTACCTCTCCTTCCATGCTGGGTCGTGGCAAGACTTCGAAGAGAATATTTCTTTTATGGGTGGCCAAGTAGGAGGAAGCAAGCTTGCTCAAAGCGTCGGCCCGAGTGTTCAAGTTCCTAAGGATTTGCTCTACTTGGACTTCATCAAAAATTTTCCGAAGCTTTTTTACCTCGGCTAGGTATTTTATCATGAGCAGTTCTTGGGCTTCGAAGCGCCCAGTTACTTGGCCGACGACCAATGCGGAGTCGCTGCAAATTCTGATGGTCTTCAGTCCTACCCCGGTGGCGATTCGAAGTCCTGCCAACAAGGCCTCGTATTCCGCGGCGTTATTTGACGCTCTAAACCCGAGCTTTAAGGAGTATTCCATTTCTGCTTCGTTCAGGCCGTGAATGATCAGGCCAGCCCTGCTCCCTTCCTCGGTAGAGGATCCGTCCACGTAGAGCACCCAATCCGGGATGGGCTCTGGCATCTCCTCGACCGTGGGACGAGGTTCGGGCCCCCGTGTCGGCGCTCCTTAGTGGGGATGGTGCATTCGACAATAAAATCCGCCAAGACCTGCGCTTTGATGGCTTTTCGGGTTCGGTACTTAATATCGAAACGGGAAAGTTCCCACCTCCATTTTTCCAGACGTCCTGATGACTCGGGAGAGGCAAGGATCGCCCCTAAAGGTCGATCGGTAAGGACGAGGATCATGTGCGCCTGAAAATATTGTCAGTTTTCTGGAGGCGACGACAAAGTGCCAGGACTATCTTCTCTATGGCCGGGTATCTCGTTTCTGCGTCCTTGAAGACATGGCTCGCGTAATAGGCCGGCCTATGTATGCCTTCGAATTCCCTGACAAGCACCGGGCCTGCTGCTTGGTTGGAGACGGCCAGATATAGCAACAATTCGTCGCCTTCGACTGGTCGGTTGAGTAGCGGTGGGGTCGTTAAATGTGCTTTAAGTTGCTCGAAATTGTTCTGGCATTCCTCGGACCATTCAAACTTAGGGATCTTCCTCAGGGCCTAGAAAAACGGGAGGCACTTCTCTCCGGACCTGGACATAAATCGACTCAGGGCAGCGACCCTCCCCGTGAGCCGCATGATTTCGACATTGCTCTTGGGCATTGCCATATTGAGGATGGCGCTGATCTTCTCAGGGTTTGCTTCGATTCCTCGGTGGGTTACCATGAACCCGAGGAACTTCCCGTTGGTCACTCCGAACGTACACTTAGTTGGATTCAGCTTCATTTTGTATTTGCACAGGACGTCGAATGTCTCCCCGAGGTCTTTAGTGTGCCCTGCAGATGAGATGGATTTTACGAGCATGTCGTCGCGTAGACTTCCATGTTTCTACCGATCTGAGATTTGAAAAGCTTGTTGACCAGTCGCTCATATGTAGCCCCGACGTTTTTGAGTCTGAAGGGCGTCACTTTGTAGCACTATACCCCCGGTCAGTGGTGAAGGCGGTAAGTTTTTCGTCGGCTAGGTTCATCCTGCTCTGATTGTAACTTGAGAAGGTGTCCATGAAGCTCAATAGTTCATAGCCGGCCGAGCTGTCTACCAGCTAGTTTATTCGAGGGAGGGGATAGTTATCTTTGGGACATGCCTTGTTTAAGTTCGTGAAATCGGCGCGCATGCGCCATTTCTTGTTTGTCTTCTTGACCATGACTACGTTCGCCAGCTAATCAGAGTAGTCCAAGTTCCTGATAAAGTTAGTGGCGAACAGCCGATCCACTTCGTCCTCTATTGCCCTTTGCTTCGCCGGCGCAAAGCTTATCTTCTTTTGTCGGACGGGTTTTGCTTTCGGGTCGACCCCGAGCTTGTGGGAGATCACTCTAGGGTCGAGTCCGGGAATGTCCGCCGGCGTCCAAGCGAATACATCCGAGTTATCTTGGAGGAACCGGATCAGTTCTTCGCCGCGATCCCCGGTCAGGAGAGAGCCGATCTGGACTGTTCGGCCATTAACCCCTTCTGCGAGGGGTACTTCCGTTAATGCTTCTATCGGGGCACCTCTAACTTCCATTTGGTCGTCGCGCGTATCTAAAGACCCCTGGAAGTTGGGTATGTCCTCAAAATCGTCGCATTGATCTCCTGCGGTGGACGTCGAGGCGAGGCAAATCCTAGCGGTTTGCTAGTCCGTAGGCCGGCCTATTCCCCCTTGATCTAAAGGAAACTTGATCGCGCAAGGTGATAAGTCGAGATCTGGGCTCGGAGAGCGTTTAAGGTCGGACGTCCTAGGAGAATGTTGTAGGATGAGGGACCTTGGCTACGAGAAAGTCCATTGGCACTGTCCGCGTATTGCCCGCTTCCCCGATGTTGAGGAGGGTGACCAATCCCTCGGCGGGGACAGAATGATTGGTGAACCTTGAAAGGACATGTGAGGTGGGGTGGTGGTCGGATGGTCCTACTAGCCCCATATGCTGGAAGCAGTCGTGGAACAGGATATCCGCCGAGCTCACTGAATCGACCAGTATCCTCTGGATCTCGTAACGGTGGACTCTGGCCGTTATTACGAGTGGGTCATTGTGAGCGAACGATATGCCGTGGAGGTTTTCATCTGTGAAAGTGATCGGCTCGTCCCTCCTGCACCTCTTGTGTGACATACCGTTTGTTCCCTCGATTGGGAGGATGTGGCGGTTCTCCTCGCTTTCTCGAGTTGGATCCGAGGTAACGACCATGATATGCTTGATCGTTAATTCCCCGCGAGGGGTTTGATCATTTTGCTCCCGCTCCGCCTGCCACTTGTCCCTCAGGTACTTTGCCTGGTGGCCTAAGCGGATCAACTCCTCGATATAGTTTCGGAGTTGTTTGCAGTTCTCAGTCGGGTGACCCTGCACCCTGTGGAAGGCGCGGTATGGGCCGCGGAGGTGTTTGCTTACCCTTTGGGTGACTGGTGTAGGGGTTTCTCGTCACCCCATTGAGATGGGAATACGCGCGCGTTTGTCAGGCGTACTACAGATTCCTCCTGCCTAGGGTAGGCGGGGGTTTATTGATTGTGGGGATCCGAATCTCCGGCAGCCGCGGACTAAGCTGCCATTAATTACCTCTCGCCTTTGGAGCGAGGAAACCTCCGATTGACGGGTCAACTAGTCATGCGAATTCAATGTGCAGCGTGCGTATGTTTTGATAGGGTTGGATATATCGGGGCCCCGCAGAGTTTTACGGGGGTCCCACTATCCGGATAACAGGCTGGGTGTCAAGGGGGCTAGCAGCCCCCTTGCGGGGTGCGGGGCAGCACCCCGTTGGTAAAATTTTCCCAACGAGGGCCGTGTTTTGATGTGGAGTGCATAAAAAAATGGGGGGACGAGCGTCTTAAAGACGCGCACGTGACACGTGAGCGCATGGTGCCCATGGGTCATGTGCCTGGCACGTGAGCGCTTGGCGCCCGCTGGTCACGTGCGCGGCACGTAGGCGCTGAGCGCCAGCAGGTCATGTGCGCAGCACGCGACCGCGAGGTTCCCACGGGTCACGTGCGCTGCACGTGACCACTGGGCGCTGAGCGGGTCGCGTTGGGCGCACGCGGGTACTATAGTGCCCGCGGGTCACGTGCGCTGCACGCGATCGCGGTGCGTGCGCGTATGTGGGCCCAGGGTCACATGCGCTGCACACGACCATTGGGAGCTGTAGCGCCCGCTGGTCATGTGCCATGCACGCGACCGCTGGGCACCCACGGGTCACATGTACTGCACGCGACCGCGAAGCACCCACGGGTCACGTGCTCGGCACGTGATCACTGGGCACTCAAGGGTTACGTGCGCGGCACGCGGCCGCTGGGCGTCCGCGGGTCATGTGCGCGGCACGCGACCACGGGAAACACCAGCGGGAAGGGGCTTGGCCCCTAGGTTGGGGAGTTGAACTTCCAAGGGGTTTTGGAGTTGGACTCCTAACAGAAATTTAATTTATAGAGTTAAAACTCCAACAGATCTAGAAAGTAGTTAAACTCCTAGGAATTTTTGGCTCTTCTTTTGAGACTTGGATCCTTCCAACTTAGGATTTTTGGAGATGGGTCTCCTTCCTCTCGGTTGGCCGGATTTTGGGGGGAAATGAGAGATTCAAAATCTCCCCTTTCAGAGATTTGATGGGAGATCCGAGCTTCCCTTTGTGTTTTTATGGTGAAAAACTACTTTTTTAGAAAGGAAGAGTTAAACTCTTGATTTAATTCAAAAAGAGCAAGAAGGTTTTAGACCCTTGAGAAAGAGGAAGGCACACAAACCCTAGTTTTTGAGGGGAATGAAAAGTTCTTTTTTTTTATTCATCATCATGTTGCCTTATATAGGCTTACACATTTACATATAGCCCATTGGGCTTTACAAAATGGCATTTGTGTCATCACATGCCTTATGTGCCTATTTCTTTTTTTGCATATAAGCCATGGGGTTTACAAATTTTTGGCTTTCTGCCCATTTTGCTTACATTCATGCATAAAAAATTACATCAAAATTATTTATTACATGATTTTTATGTGGGCATAGGGGGCTGGCCGCTTCATGTTCGGGCTCGACTCGGGCATGAGCCCACTTGATCTGGGCTTGGGCCCACTTGACTTGGGGTTGACCTTGACTTTGACTTGATCAACCGGGGTGCAATTTTCGACCCCAACAACTGGCGGGAGCTTAAAGAACCTCTCACCCTTGGCTTCCTCCAACAGCTCGGTATGAGAGATATTCAGGGAAGTGTACTCCTGAAACCTCTGTGAGTAAGGCTTCGGACGGTCGACCTTCTACTCCCTGTCCCTTTTCTTTCGGTCCGCCTGATCGGCTCGGGGCAGGTTTGAGTTCACCTTGGACTCGAGTTGGATTTCTCGCTCGGTCCAAGCTTTCACCTCGGCCATGGTCTTAGGTTGCGCTAATGCAAAAGAGCAGAGCCACTCTTTGTGCCTAAGACCCGACCTCAGCGCGGTGATGACCGTTTCATCGCGGTGCTCGGGGACCTCGAGGAGCGCGTTGCAGAAGTGGGTGACATATCCTTTGAAGGCTTCTTTATCTTCGCTCTTGATGGTGAACATGTAGTCGACCGTCCTCTTCTGCCGTCGATTCCCGACAAAATGACCGAGGAATTGGGTGGCCAGCTCGTTGAAGGTCAAGATGGAGCGTGGGGTGAGTCCTCGGAACCAGTCCCGACCAACCCGGATGAGGGTGGTTGGAAAAGCTCGACATTGAGCCGCTTCGGAGTTATCCTGGAAGCTCATGCCTGCAGTAAATGCATCTAGGTGGTACTTCGGGTCGGATTTCCCGTCGAAGAGGGCCACCTTGGGCGGTTTGTTCCTGGACGAGACATGCTCGGCTAGCAGCTCTTCTGTAAAAGGTTTCGTCAGTGAATCGGCGGAGTATCCGGCCCCTTCGTCGGACGCATGGACGTCTCGTCGTATGCCCTCGATTTTCTTCTCGAGGGCTTCGAGTCGGTGGTGGTACCCCGAGAATTCTGCACAGTCGGAGTGGTGGCTACCCCCGCTCCGGGTTTGTGCGAGGGTGCTGTTTCGATTTCGCTCTATCAAGCGTCTCAAATCCTCGGGCGAGGCCCTCCTCGAGTAGTCCCTGCGCTCGTCGTTCGCGCGATCCCAACGAGAGTGGGGGCGTCGGTGATGTCTGGAAGCAGACGAGCTGACCGATACCTCCTCAGGGGGAGAGAACGCGCAACAGGCATTGGAGCGATGGCCCAGTCTTTCCTGAGACCGCGGCGTGGAGCTGTCTGGCACCCAGCGGGTCATGAAATCAATCGCCGCCGGAGTCGACCCGCCGGCGCTCGGTGGCGCTGTGATGAGGGTGAGGGAGATCGAGGGCTTGAGTGTGCCCGTCCATCCTTCGGCGGACGTCGTTATCCCGGGGAAGGGAAGCCACGGTCTGGTGGGTAGGGCTCGCCGCTTGAACGCGGACGAGGGCATCCACCAGCGATGTGAGCCTGTCTATCCAGACGGACAATGCGTGGATGGTATTGGGACGAGGAGACGAGCCGCTCCCGTCTCTGTTGTAGCGACTCGTGTTTGGACCGTTGCGGTTGTTGCTCGCCATTGGGTCGAGGGCGGAAGATCAACTTTTATGGTGGAACAAAAAAAACGTTTTTCGTTCTCACAGACGGCGCCAACTGATGGAGCTTCGGATCTCCTTCAGATGTTGTCCTCCGTCGATCCTATGATGTCGGTCTTTGACGGCTGAGATTGGTTTTTGAGAGTTGTTGAGTGTGGATCTCAATGGGTTAGTGTTGAACGCCGAGCTACCTGCAAAGAAGTCCCGGGATGGGTGACCACCGTAGGACCTTCCGATGATCAAGTTAGAGCTGAGGTATAGATGCAGAGTAGCGGCGTATTGAAGTAAATTCGAGTTACCTGAGTCGTCTAAGAGGGGTTTATATAAGGGTCGCGTGGAGCGATCCGGCGCGAGATCACCGCCGTCAGTTACATCCCAGCATTATCCTCGCCTTGAATGGCGGGATGCGTCCATTAATGTGGGGATGCGCTAGCGTGGGACGTGGATCGTGGGGAGACAGATATCTCGCCCTGGCGATATACGCGGAGCCGTTGCGGGGCGTATGTGATCCACGCTCTTGGTTGATCGGGGGAGGCCGAGGAAGCTCGGCACGTGAGGAGCTCGAAGACGAGCCGGGAGGCCGAGAAAGCTCGGCACGTCAGAAGGCTCGAAGACGAGCAAGGAGACTGAGAAAGCTTGGAGACGAGCTGTTGGTAGTTTTCTAGGTGAAGGTGGAATGTATTCAGGGAGGTCTTCTGAAATGTCGGATACGTTTCTCGAGAAGAGGATCCCGAGGAATGTCCCCGATCCAACTCATTTATTCCACCCCGTAGCTTTCGGGACACGTCATCCGCCACGTGTCGTAATCTGAGGAGACGCCACTTATGGGCATCATCAAGTAGCATTTGTAACTTTATAGATGTTCTTTTTTTATGGAAAAATTTATACCTGTAGATGTTTCATTGTTTAGATAATGACTTGTACCTAATTCACTCTCAACCTAACCGCCTCCTTTCTGGCCATCTTATGGAAATCTTTTTTGCAAATCTAGAGACCAGAACCATTGCTACCAAAAAGGTATAGGTGTTTATCATAAGCTGTAATTTTGTCTTTTAGTCAAGAGATTATTAACTTATTTTAAGGCATATTTGTTGTAATTATTTGAATTTTTTTAATCAGCAAAGTAAACCACAAGTACATTTTCAGGCTCGTCTCTTTGCAGTTGTTTCATGGAAATTTCTTCTATAAATTAGTGTCTAGTAAAGCTGCCACAAATTATTTCTGTGCAGCAGCAGCATCAAGCCTTTATCCCAAAGTTTTGGGTCGGTTATATGAATCTATTTATTCCACTATGCTCTATTAAGGGTCATCTCCTCGGTTAACAATTAACATATTGTTCTTTATTGCCTTTATCCATGTTTGTCTAGGTCTGCCCTTACCCCTTATATAAACATACTTTCGTGTCCTAATTTATTAATTTCAGAAGTAATACTTCAAGATGATTCAACCATCAATTGAATTAAGCTATTTCAACTTATTTGGTATTTATTTTCGATCCTATCAATTAATAGGTTGATTTATGTTGCTAACAGAAGGCTGAACAGCCTACTAAGGAATCTACCGCACCACCAAGTGAGCAATCAGATCAATTTGAGGAGAACTATAAAGAACTGATAAAATGGGTGGACATTAAATCTCCAAAGTACTCTATGTTGGTGGTGTTGCGAGAGAGACGTAATGGAAGACTAGGAATGGCGTTGAAGGTAATTTCCAGCGAATTCAGTCCCTTGGAACCTATATCCGCTATCTAATTCCATTGCATGGCCGCATGAAATTCTCGTCAATATGTTTTTTTTTATTACCATTGAACTGTGTCGCATTTCATGGCAGGTACTTAACGATATGATACAAGACGACTCCGAGCCACCAAAGAAGCAGCTCTTTGATTTGAGGATCGAATTGATTGATGAGATTGGATGGATTCATGTTGCCTCTTATGAGAGGCAGTGGATGCATGTGCGCTTCCCTTCAAGTTTGCCTCTATTCTAGAGTCATCTGTTTTCCCCCAAATTCGATTGGTTATTCCTATGTGGAGATTCAATTAGGGCAAAGATAATCCCATGGTAAAAAGGGCACATATTTGTTGCATTTTTTTGAGATTCTTTTGCTTCACTGTTGAGAAAGTTACCGGTAGGCAGATTAGCCAGTAAAGCTGCTACACAGGACGACATGGAAATTTGATTTTCAAGGTTATTATGTTTTGAGGTGATATTTAAAAGAATTAAAAATTGTTATTGGAATATGATATGGTTTTAGAGATGGTAATAATGTGGCTGAGGGATTTGTGAAAAGAGATATTTAACCTACCAACATGGTGGATTCAACATAAGTTATTAGGTTGGTGATTGGCTCCAAGATATAAGACAAAAGTACACTTTTGGGACAAGTTGGTGATTTTCTACAAGATAAAAGACAAAAGCACACCCTTGGAGTGTCTCTATTATTGTAGACAATCATTAAAGGGGTGGCCTAGGTTAGGTTGGATGGTAAAATATTTTCCTTTTTTCTTCTTGTGATAATGACACCTTCAAAAAACTTAGCATTCACAAAATTATAGGTTTAGAACGTTATAGGAATTTATTGCTTCTTCTTAAGAATTTGCATCATATCAAAGCAAGTGGTAAGCAATTAATGTTGGGTCTGTTTTTTAACCTTCAGGTTCCTAATGGAAAAAGAACTTTCCATATCTCTAAGTTTCCATGAACACACAGAAAAAAAGGAACTGTAATTCATAAATTGCTATTAGCCATTGTGCACTTTGGTCGCAAAGTGTTGTCTAATTATCACTCATCCCTCGTAAGTTTTTTGTAGTGGGGTATTACATCACTCTCCTATATATTTCTTAAAATGAGACAAGGTGTCTCCCTAGATTCTGAGTTTATATCAACATAACCTCTGCGTTTCAAATTGTCGATGAAAAAAATAAGATGAAAAGAAAATCCAATGTTTATTGATATTTTCAAGAGAAAAAGGCTACTGTAACAAATATGTTAAGAAGAAAAATATAACAATAACAACCAATCATCCAGTGAAAGTATTTGCAGGCGCGCTCTCTCTGTCTCTGTCAGTCTGTGTTTTGTTCTCGTTATTTCTCTTTTTCTTCGTACATTTGGTTTTTAAATTTGATGACTAAAGATGTAAGGTAGAGTTCAGTCATGGGGGCCGCAAAAAAAAGATTTTAGGTGGAGTAGCATATGGGTTGAATCATGCGAATAACAGCATGAAAATAGAAAAACACTGAATGTGAGCACACGCACTAAAGTGCGGAACATGTTGATTTTGTAAGTATTGTATAGCAACCCTTTTTTCCTTAGAAATAAAAATAAGGAATGATAACAACTCTTAGACAAGCTGATTTAAAAAAAGAAGTGTGATTGATAAATCATATTAAAGCATAAAAAAGATGAGCTAAAAAAATATTCATAAATTAAATTGTATGATGAGATTTCGAAAGAAGAGAGAGAATGTGGAACAGAAAAAAGTAACAAGGAAAGAAAAATGTGAATACTGAAATGATGGGAAAAATTTTCAAAAGGAAAAATAAAATGGGTTTTGTTTTGAATAAGATGCAAGGTTATTTGGCCATTTCACTAGACTTATGTTAAGTTTTAGTTGTTTCACGAGTCAGAAAAATATAAGAAGGCATCTTATAGCGTTTAGCATTTTGAATAGTAGGAAGGTTATGCAATGCACACTCAAACCATAAGTGGGTGCAATGTAATTTAGCCAAATAGTTTGGTAATAAATTTGCAATATAACATTCATACATCTTGTTCATAAATTTACTAGAATATAGGGAAATTCGGAAGAGTTTCCACCACAGCTGTAAACATGCTCCCTTTTCCTCGTAGGGTTTCAGTAGTAAACTTTGAGCATATATAATAAACCTTCGGAGTTCAACAGAGAAGAAAAGAAAGAAATGACATACAAGAACAGAATTTCTAAAACATATCCCCACCACTGAAATGTAACGCTCATCCCAGATCTTTTCCTCCTATATCTGCTAATCTAAGACCTAGTTTGTTCTACATATACAGAACTTTAGTTGGACGCGAAAAGATTGATCATATATTTCTAAGAGCAACAAACGGTAACAAGGATTCAACACCAAATTGCTACTTAGCCCACCACTGCAAAATTTGTAGTATCGCTAGTTTGGTCAGACGATTAATCTTCCATCCTAGACTTCCTGAGAGTTTTTTTTTTGGGTGAATATCCGAGGCAGGGAAATAAGTAGCTGTTCGCTTCCCAAAAGCGGCACTTTGAGATTTATAAAGAGATGACATCGCGAGAAGCATACCACACATGGCCACACACAGCGCACTCCAGCTGGTTTATAGCAAGAAAAAAGAAGGAAAAAACATGTCAAATTCTGTTGACGAAATAGGAATTAATCAGTTAATGATCAAACATTTCAGTGCTAAGGGGCATAATCAACCTGATCAAGGATATATTGACATCAAAGTTACAGAAATACTTCAATAGCCCTGATGAATGATATGTTGGCATCAAAGTTACAGAAATACTTCCTCAGTATATATGCCTCTGACATAAGCAGGACATTTCAAAATATTAACATTATACGCCTTATTTATAACCGTTTATTAGTAATTTCCCTTCTTTTAGGTTGACTTCATAATAAAGGAAGGGTTGCATCTGAGACACAAGCAAATCAGAAACTGGATAACTTTTGTCAAAAAAAGAAACTGGATAAAAATACAAAACATCAATGGAAGTTAAACACACATGATCAATGAAAGAATAAGATCCTGCAGGACTTCAATGTAATTTTAAAAGGATATTTTTAATGAATATATCTATTAAATATACCTGATAACGGTCCCCATTCATTCCACCTTTTATGATGTCACTAACACCAACTTGCTTTTCCATACATCTAGAACACCGTGCATCTGTCATCTGCGTACAAGCCAGCACAATTAGGACTAGTAAACATCAGAAATATTCTTCCAATTTCACCACCACAGGTTCAAATTTCACTCAACTTGACATTTTCTTGTTTGTATAACACACATTTGATTTATTTTCATGAAGTGCAATATACCGTCTAACCTGTATTTGCCTTTTCGTTTCTGGCTCGAAGGTTATTCTTTCATCTGCAGTCAAACCCTCCTGAAATATTCAAATTGCAGTCCATTAAGAAACTATGAGAACTGAAGAGCAAACACAGGAGCGACCTATGGCAAATATTTAGAAGGAAAGCAGAGCATTGGGGCTACAACTAATACCTTTAGTTCCTCGGGGGTCATTGTCAGAAGAGCAATGGGTTCTAGTTCTTTGTTCAGTAAACGTCTGGCTAACAATGCATTGTTCTGCATGAATTGTTAGATGTCCACAAAATCAGGTATTCATAAATGGATCATGTATGTATGTATGTATGTATGCATGCATCAGTCATGCAAAGAAAGAGAAGTATTATGACAGATTAATTACCCATTGCATAAGGATTGCTACATAAGTTAAAGAAATAAGAAAAGAAAACTGAAGATAGTAAAAGCGAATGCAATGCAATTAAATGAATCAGATTTACATCTGCGACATTTTCCTTTGTTGTCGTATTCCACATAATCATGCTTCCTGTTCTTCTCAAACCACTTCTGCTCACTGAACAAGTGCTCTTATCATCGGTTTAAACTTTAATTACCTCGTTTTCTTCTTTCCATTTGTTCTACAAGTACCAAAGAAATATTTACATGTTTAACTCGTTGATACTTTTATATCATAAAGTTCATCAGAACAGTATCGAAGGGTTAAACTAATACTGCAAAGTTTTTCCATCTGAGATCATAGAAATTCTATGGCTTACGTATATTAGGCTTAGTGACACTTTTTGTTTCTAAACCAAACAACAGCAAGAACAAGTCAAGAGTGGCCCAGTGAGCAACATCTTCAGTTTCTGCCACTGCCTTGGCTCATCATAAGACCATATCATATAAGCATTACCAGACATCTATTACAATCATATCTACCTAGAAGGCTGGCTTGCTTGCACAAAGTACAAACATGATAATCATGAGAAATTTGAGTTCTCACTGGATTTTATTTTCAATAGTGTTCAATAGTAACGCATTAAGGTTATAGGGTTTGAATAGGAGTGCCCTGTGTAAGGTGCAGCAGCAGAAAGCAATAACCGCAACAGAATTCATGGAAAATTGATTTTCAGTGATAAAGTTGTGACTTATACTGCAAGGTTTTTCCTACAGAGATCATAAAAATTGATTTTCAGGGATAAACTGATTTTCAGGGGGAATAACTAAAAGTTGGATCCTGGTCAAGCCTAAACACACAGCCAAATGTTAGTTCTTGTCTAAGATTTTGAAGTAATTGTATAGTAGTAAATGGAAAATGCACCCATGCAAATGGGCATAAAAGGTTGTTAAAACATCAAATATATGCCTAACCTTTATGTAAATCGCATGGAATTAAGCAACTTTCATACAGCGCAAGATAGGAAGATGCACAATTATGTTCACCAAATAACTACATATATACCATCTTTAAGGCTCAAACTTCTTAGATTTCAATTTGATTTAAATAGACCTAATTCAGGGAGATAACCAGATTAGTTCTAAAGGAGAAACAGCAGCAGGATATTAGGCGCTCCCATGAATTGCTATATTGGAGGGATCAGGAATTTCAACTATAAACTAAAGTCACCTGTACTTCAAATCCTACCTAATCGGGAGCGCTTTTCAAGCCCCTTAAAATTACACTTTGAGCTTTCCAAAAGGCAGAATAACATAACCCTAATAAGCACAAATATATGCAAGGACATGACACAGAAGACAGAACGAGTGAGTAGGCATATCAATTTCTTAATATTTGGCATATGTTATGTGCCGGAAGCCCAAACGAGGGATCACAACTTGACTCAAATCTACATTACTATATAGTATTACAAACCATTGAAACATGTGAATCCAAAAAATAAGAAATGGCAGGTGGTCCATGGAGTGTTGGGTGAAAGGAAAGCAGGCTGCAAATTTTATCAAGAGTGCAAAATAACTAACGTACATGATGACTGGCGGAATGTCATGGCTAAAAATTATATTAATGAACGAATAAAAAAATCTTTTTACTCCCTGAGATAGAAATAAATAGGATTAAAAAGGATTGACTCATTAAAAATTAAATAAAGGAGCCCTCGCACAGAAATTGGAAAAAGGTTTGGTATTAAAGAAGTAACCAAAACCAAATATATCTATTGACAATATTATGTGTAGGCAAAAACCAGAGTACCAAGCATTTGAATGAGTACAAAATCATAATTAAAGAGCACCTGAATAATGAGAAGCTGAGTGTCATGCATTGCCTACCTTGAGATTAAAATCAAGCTGCCGCATCTTCTGGTTGTATTTCTGGAAATCGATGCCCATAGCTTCATATGTAACTCTTTCAAGCATGGTTATTATTGGAATAACAGCATGTGGCCAGCAAAATTTACTACCAGCCTAGAAAGAACAAGAGATTAGAGGCCAGTATAGTGATAACAGTATCCATTACCATTAATGGATAATCGGAATAGCAATACCAGAAAACTTATATTGAAGGGAAAAATATTCTTAGTAATCAAAAATTACATCTCACTTTTCATAATATGCCTGTGAAAATATTAAATATTATGTCAAAACAGGTCCCTAAAAGAAACGACGGTCTTAAATGTACTTAGAAAAAAATGGAACAACGATTTATGCAGTACGAGTCCAAAGAAAAAGAACAGAAAAACAGAAAGATGAGGACCAACACTATATATCTCTATAGATTGTTCTTGAGGAGAAAGGGAAAAGAATATGTTTATAATAATAACACCTGTATTTCCCCAACCCAAAGATGACCAATTAATCAGGCGGTTCCAAAGAAATGCATAGGGTTAGGTGTTGAAACCAACTTACAACTGCACTGCCTTCGTCGGATATTCTCGGGTTGGAAGATCCTGGATTACAATTATGTTTATCATCCATTGACATGGCATCCTTTGAATTGCATACCACTTGAAATCCTTGAAGGAGCTTCTCTAACCACTTATCACGATGTGCATTACCAGTCAATACTTTAAACTTTGATAAAATAGAATGGTACTTTGAGACATCTCCTCCGCTGCTTGCATACGCCTTTGCCAATTTGTCAAAACTAGTGGTTTCCTCAACTTTTAATAAATCAATTGGACGGCCAGATTTCCTTCTAATGTCCTTACGTTTCAAATCGCCATTCTTCTTGGTAGAAGAACCTTCGGCCACAGCATCAGAAAGTTTGCCTAGTCTCTCTCGAGTTTTCTCAACAAGCAGGTCTATTTCATGTTGCTTACCATCCTCGTAATCTTTGTCTATTAATTTCCAAAGCTTCTTCCCAATATGGTCGTATACTTTTTGCACAATAAACCCTGGCCGGTGAGAACGAAGTGGCAATTGCTTGTGCAAAGGAACAAAGTGAGTGACACACTTGTGCATTACTGATCCTGCTAGGACTTCATCAGTATGAAAACTATAAAAGAGCTCCCTGGTATCTTGTGCATAGAAGTGCCCACCCTCAATTTTTTCAGCTTCTTCTGGGCGATAAAACCACTGCCCAGTAAAATGCACAATCCCTTCTACACTCAATGTTATGTCCTGTGGCATATAAGATGCAGTGAAAAGAAAAATCAAGCAAGAGTTATCATGCTTTAAGATCATGATGAGCATCTAGTATTTTAGGTTACTTATTGCACAGAAATTGAAAGTAAAGTGCAGCAAGTAAATGTTCATATCCAGTTTGCACTAATATCAGATATAATACAAACGTTAAAATGCAGCCAGGGCGGAACGGGCGGGCAGGGGCAAGGCCCCCTCAAGTCTGCAACCTTCTTTTTATGTAATGTATTAAATAATTGTGTCGGTAGCTTACTAAGTGTAGATTGGTGATCAATCATATTTGTTGGAAGGCGATATTCAAGTTGGGTTTCTTAAAATGAATGTTAAAACAAAATTCCATTTATTACCTTCCAATTATGGCTCATCTAAAATAGAAGAGTTCAGTTAGTCCCCTTAAACTTAAAGCATTTAATGAATGCATGGTAGCCATAAAACTTATAGAAAATATTTTAACTTGGCTCGTCTATAATTTTCCCAGAAGAACAAAAAAGACAAATGGTATCGAATTTGAAGCTTAATTAATCTACACCGTTATAATAATGAGGAAAAAATGGAAGCATTGATGTATTGGTTTTGTAAAAAAGAATTGTGTGTTCTTTAGTCTACAATTATATTCTTATAATAGTCAAAACATTTGTTTGAAGCATAATTCCCCTCCCACCCACCCACCCACTCCAAAAATAATAAAATAAAAATCCAACCGCCACCCAAAAAAAGTAAGAAAAATTTTCTGGCACCGCCGCTGAATGAAACATCCAATACAAATGGCATTTTCAGTTTACTTCCAGAAAGAAAAATTAGAATACAATGGTATATGACTATATTCAACATTTTACGAAAAACGATGAACATGCATACCCACTAAAAAATAAGTGGGAAGTTACAGAATGAGTTAGATACTATATAAAAGGTGAGATTGAAGAAATGTATACTAATGAACATGAGTTCCTTTAATTTTGTCTGGTTACCAGAAGATGCAACAAGTTTGGTTGCTTGTGAATTAATCTGTCATAACAATATGAAGTATCACAGTAGTTACCTGGTAAATAACTGAATCTGATCTATAGTCTGGAGACTCTGGACGAAGAAAAAACTTGAAAAAATCTAAATCGAAGAGAGTTATGATTTAAGATGTGCAAAGCATGGTGCGGTTTTAATTATTAATTTCTATATCCTTTTAATGATCTAAATATTGTCTTTGTTGGCACTTCCATTTAATCTTTTTCTAACTTTGTGATTGGTAGTAAATGTATCTAATAGTTGGCACCTTTCAGATGCATTCCTGTATTTAATAATCTAGACCACTAAGATGGTTGTACTGGCATTTACATGTGAGACCCATGAGCATGAAATTTATCAAAGTGGCCCAATGAGCAATAACTTAGTTGGTATGACGCTTCCCTCCTGGGAAGAGGGTGAGGTTCGAACCCCAGGAGGGGAAGCGGCCACAAATTAACGCTTTTGGGACAAATTTGTGGATTCCCTGGGTGCGCGTGTGTGTCGTGTGCTTGTGTGGGTTGTGTATGTGGATGTGGTGTGTGCTAGGGTGAGGCTTACGGGCCAGTTCAAAAGTAAAAAATGTGAAACATTTCTCATTCTATGAGAGATAATGTCACAATGAGCCTGCAGACACTCAAATAAAAAATGTTATGGGTGTCAATTGGGCCAGGTTGGGCCCGGTCAGGTCTAGTCTGCTTTGACCCGACCCATTTTTAACTTCCCCAAGCCCGACACGATTATTATACATGAATATATTTCTAACCCGAATCAGACCACATTATGATTGGCTAACGTGAACCCCACCTGACTGGCCCGATTATGGAACACGCAGACAAAACCTGACATGATTGGCTAACGTGAACCCCACCTGACTGGCCCGATTATGGAACATGCAGACAAAACCTGACATGATCGCAAGTCAAGCCGAGCCAATTGCTATGTTTTTTGTTGATATATATATATATATATATATATATATATATATATACATGAGAAAAAATTAGGGCACTAGTTGGATTAGTTAAAACATCAGTATTGTTTATACGTTTATGGGTTCGATCAAAAATTATCTGACATAACCTAGCATATTGGATTAATCGAGTCAAATTCCTTGACCCTAATCCTAACCCATTTATTAGTCGCCTTAAGCGGGTCTATTCATTTTGGAAATTGTTCCATCTCGCTCTTGGCTATATTAGTTCCTTAGAGATGAGCATAATTCCATATAGCAAATAAATCATCTTTTCACCTTATTGAAGACTTCTTCATAGTCTGAGAACTTTGGAAATGTCAACTAGTCGTCTAGGTATATGATATACCCCTCTTTTGTCAATATTTTGAAGCAGGAATTTGGCACTTATTTAAAGAGGGTTGACGTCAGGTCGACAGGCAAATTTTTGTCAGATTTTCGCTAAAGTTTTACTTCATAACCGACCCCGATTAGATAGGAAAAGACAATGATGATGATGATGATGATGATGATGACAACGACATGTTAATGCTTGACCCATACCCTTTTATTTTTTATCGGGTTTTGGTATGGTAATTGAGCTTGGCTCACAAATATACATAAATAAAAACTAATAAGTGCAACTAAATATAATGATCGTGAGCATGAGTTCTTCCAATCGTGCCTATTTGCTGGCTTCTTCGTGGGAAAGTTTGGTTGCTTGCAACTTTCCTATAACAACCAAAATTATTGTGTGTGATAGCTAAATTATTAATTTGAACTAATATAGAAGTAGCGAAACCTGAAAATGTTTGAATACAAGAGATCTAGGACATACAAATCAGAGTCCTTAGTGTTACCTCTCGATTTCCATGCCCTTAATTTTACCCTTTTAAAAAGGAAATTTTTTTAATAAAAAATTTCCTGTTTCACCCTTCATGAAATTCATGAACAACAAAACAACTCAATAACAAAGTTCAGCCACAATGCATGAGCCAAAAAGATAAATCACCTTAATGACCGCAATATAAGGCTTCTCGCCCTCAAAAGGGCTACACATCACCGAATCCCACTGCAAACGCAACAAAAAATCGTATCAAAACCCTAACCCTAAAACGAAAACCCAAATCAAACCAAAACCCAAAAATCAAAAAAGCTAGAAACTTTTACCAACTCGTACGCAATCCCATCGACCTCAAATGCAGCGAAATGCGTCCTGAGCTTGCCATCTTTTTGAGAGACCTTGGTCACTTTGCCAATGGGCTTCACACCTTCATCAGCCTCTTTCTGCTTCTTTTGGGGCTGCTCCTGGTTCGAGGTCACTTCGTCTTCATCGTCGTCGATGAGATGAAGGCGCCGCTTTCTCGTCGCCATCGCCAAAGCTCTGACCTTTTTTCGCTTTGTGAAGAAACGAGAGAGGCGTTAATGAGAGAGAGACAAGAGAATGTCATTCGACCCATTGGACATTACATACACACAGAAAGAGAAAGACTATTTCTATTTCTATTTCTATTTCTATTTCTATTTCCGTACATCAATCAATGCTATGGTTCTTTGTTTCTGCAACAATAAGACGCATTGCCTTCTACAAAAAGGCGCCATCGGCCTTCATCGTTTGGAATTCTTTGCATAATTCCAACTTTTGTTCTTCGGCATTTTACCACTGTCTATTAAAAAAAGACTTGCATTTTGCTTTCTGTTTTAGCCCTGTTTCCATTATTTGCAAAAGGAAAAAATGCTTAAGATTTTTCTTGAAGGGTGTTTTGGGAATCGCAGAAATTGGGTTCAAGAACGGCTGTTGGAGGAGGTATGGCACCAAGCTTTCACTCAAATGCAGTGAACAGCTTGCACAGATGATAATACTTCGATGCTATGGTCACCGTCTAATAAAGTCGTTGTTTATAAACTAACATCTGTCTGTCTATATATCTATACATAAACATAAAGCAAACACTGAACACATCCATACCAAATAAGACAACTTTTTTGCGGTCCATCAAGTTTTCTTGGAGATATGAAAAATAATAAAATAAATGCTAACTATATAAATCCGAATAGAGGTAAATAAAAATTAAGCTTAAGAAGATGAAAAGCATCAAATGGCATAAGTTCTTTTATTTAAAATACTTATGAGGACCCGTTATGAAATCCATAATCAAGAAAAATCATTTTAATATAAAAGTTTATTGCTGTAGGATTTGTGTTGTAATATGTAATGTATATGAACTTCATATGTAAAATAAAAGAAGAACTAACCTGCAAATATTTCGGCAATATTCTTCGGTTTTGTAATATTTTCTTTACTATAACACTCGAAAATGGTGGATTTTTAGAATCTTAAAATTTTCTTTTTCCTCGAACTTTCAATATTTTGTTTGTTATAGCGTACGAGAATCACAAAATGTACAAAAATCCCAAAAAAAATCGTTGTCTTCAAATTTTTAATGTTTTGCATGTTATATAACACAAGAATATGGCGTAATTTTTTTTAAAACTCAAAAAAATTGCTTTCTTCTGTTTTCCAATATTTTACTTGCTGTAACGCGGAAATTGTCAAATATAAAATATTTTATGTTTTATTCGGTTGTTCAATTTTTCCCATGATATAACACACTGATTTTGAAAAATCTCATAATTTTCTGTTTTCTTCAATTTTCCAATATTATGCATGCATCACACGAAATTCATTAAATTTTCAAAAATCACATTTTTTTTGTTTTTTTCACTTTCCAATATTATGTTAATAGCACACCTATTGCATATGGAAATCGCGAAATCTTCTAGAATCTCAATATTTTCTGATTTATTCAGTTTTTCATTATTTTTATTGCACACAAAGATCGGAAAATTTTCGAAAGTATCAAAATTTTATATTTTCTTCCATTATTCAATATTTTTCTTTTTATAGCACTCGAAAATAGCTAAATTTTCAAAAACTCAAAAAAGAATTGTTTGCTTTGGTTTTACGATATTCTATATGTAATATAACAAACTAAAATCACGAAATATTAAAAAATCTCAAACTTACATTTTACTTTGACTTTTTATTATTTGGCTTGCTATATAATGCATGAAATTACAATATCTTAAAAAATCCTAAAATTTTCTGTTATCTTTGGTTTTTAATATTTTGTTTACTATAACAAAAAAAATCGCAAAAATTTCATAAATCTTAAAAAAATATTACTTTCTTCGCTTTTTAATATTTTGCATGATATAGCACATGAAATTTGTCAAATTTTCATGAATCTTAAAATAGCTCTGTTTTAATTCTTTTTTCATTATTTTGCTTGCTATACATATAGAACATGAAAACCATGAAATTTCAAAAATCTCTGAATTTTCTGTTTAGTTCGATTTACTAATAATTTACATGCTCATACTTTTGGAGAATTTCCGGATATCAAGAAGACAAAAGGATATGTAAAGTAAAAAAAGATTGTTGGTTGTTGCTAAGAAGCTAACTGTCACGACTCGAAATATTAGCTCGTGACTGGCACTTAAATCACGCAACGTCTAAAAGCGTAACGTAATTCAGGTAAGCTGAAATCCAGAAATCTAAAACTTTTTAAGAAAATAAATGAGGTGAAGTTTTGAAATAAAGGTATAATGAAATCAAGTTTTCTTAATGCATAGAAAAGGAACATGAAAATGCAAGTGAAATTTACTAGTTTGAAAATGTGTTTCGTCCTTTAAAAATTTGGGCAGCACCTCCTTTGTATATTTTGATCCAAAACCACAAATACATAACAAGAATAATGGCATCCCCAAGCGGGAGCTAGCTCTTCGCCAACCGGTGGATCAAAACCACGCAAGACAGTATATATAAATATACGACGCCCAACGGCGAAGTTCACCACAAAAGATAAAGAAATAAGCAAGACATCAAAACCACAAGTAGCGTAAAACCCCTCGCTCTAAGTCTCGCAACCACAAGTCTCACTAAGTCTCATTACTTACACAATTACTAAATTTGATTTGATGGAGTTGACTAGATACAATATGAAATAAAAATACAAGAGTGGGTACGATACAAATGTCCTATCTACCAAGCAAAACACCCAGATGAAGCTATGTGCCAGTGATACCGCTACGGATCCATGCGGTCAACCTGCAAGAACCGTGGCACAACAGGGGTGAGTTGCCAACTCGTGAGTAGAAAAACATCAACAAGTAAAAATAGAATAAACAACGACTCCTAGATCAACTATATCATAAAGATGATAATATGATATCTAAGGTGACCGTATCTGTATATGTGCCCACAATGTAATCAATACCTATATGTATGCGGATATAATCCAACAATATAATCAATGTATGTATGCATGTGGATCTCGTCCAACCATATAATCAATGTATGGTAATCTGGGTATGCAATAATCATGCAAGGTACTACAACTACATGATGCAATGCATATCAATGAATGCTGAGCAGGGGATAAAATATCATCTGCACGAATCATCATCGTGGAAAAACCCGGTGTCTACCAAATACACCCTGAATCCTAAAAACTTAGGCGTCATCAATCAAATTGGTCCTCATATCCTGTAAATCTCATGGAAACAAGAGTGCCCAACATCGGCACTCGAAAATATCATGAAATACTCGTGTCCAGCATCGACACACAAATCCTCATGTATCGGGCTCCGTCAGTCCGGATCGGCCCACGGGCTCCGTCTGTGGAATCGGCCCTCGGCCTCGGCTGTACGGGTCGGCCCGTATCCATCTCTCAACTCTGGTCAGTATCCTCCGGATAACCGCTAGGTCCAACCAATCACCGGTAGGTAGTAGTCCCTCTGCCAGGCTCATCGTCTACAGCACAACAATCCGTTCTCGCCCCGGGGTACCATACCGGGTCCACCATGTACCCACAATTGGCCTTATCCAGCTCCTCGAATCGGGTTTACATGTCACACGTCTCAGAACCGAGGAAATGCATGGTGGACGTACTAAAATACCATATCAAGAGAAACCTGATTTTAAAACAGTACATGCTTTTTTTGAATTAGCCACGGTTCTCAAATCCAGAAATCTCATGAAAACGGCATATCTCAATGCGTAAAATCATAAAGCATGATGTATGCGACATATGATAAAAATGTAAGCATATCCGAATATCATGCAATATGGAACAGTGATATGGCATATTAAGGGAAAACCGCTCTTTTAAATGGATCCAGTTTTGAAAATATCTCATGCGGTCCCCAATTCTCCAAAACCAAAACCAGCATCATCTATGTATGTGCAATAAGTATGTACGTAGATATGGATGCACAAGTGGTATATATGCAAGTATGAGTGTACAATACGTATGTGTGCCAATATGGATGTACAAGTGGTATATATACGCAAGCATGAGTGTACAATATGTATGTGCGTAAGTATGGATGTACAAGTGGTATATACGCAAGTATGAATGTAAAATATGTATGTGCACAAGTATGGATGTACAAGTGGTAAATACGCAAGTTTGAATGTACAATATGTATATGCGCAAGTATGGATGTACAAGTGGTATATACGCAAGCATGAGTGTACAATATGTATGTGCGCAAGTATGGATGTACAAGTGGTATATACGCAAGTATGAATGTACAATATGTATATCATGATGCAGCAACCCGGCTGTGTGGTGACATGGCAATTATCGATGATGAAGTGTGTGAGCCGGCAAATCTGTGTACGTGTAACATACGCATCATCGATAATGGTGTAAGTGTACTAGCACAGGTATAAGTAATGCAATGCGAATAATCATGAATGCATCATAAGGTAAATCGTCAGCTAAAAGCTATAAGGTATACATATCTAACATGATCGAGTCGGTGAATCTATCAATTGGCATCCAGTCTCACAACATCGCGTACGGTATAATCTATCGTACGGCATCCTCTAGTCAAGGATATGGATCAAATATCAAGTCACACTTATCAGGTACGGAAAATTATCGTACGGCGGCATTAAGCTATCAGGGATTCTATCAACCTATAAGACGAGTAGGGTATGGACCTAACGTCTCGTGCGGCTATCACTCACGATTCACAACATATATAAATATCTCTATATACTTATGTCTCAGGTCACATCCGCAACAATCTCATATCAGGGGACCGGCAGGGTATAAATCATCTCAATCGACTCGCATCCGTATACCAACATATCATCAAATCATCATATCACGTCATATATTCTTTTCATCGTATTTATATCCCACATCAAGTCAATTTTACAAATACGTTCTACCTTTACTATAAGCATACGTATCTAATCTAGCATACATACCCGAACCATACAAACAGTTTTTGAAAGATGCGAATCGTAGTTTTGAAAGTAGGGAATACGGTGTTTTAAGAAAAAGATATCATTTGAAAAATCCGTAACGTCCCTCAAGGTATCTGTTTAAAAGATGCATACGATTTCTCGATTTGAAAATAGGTATGGTTCGGATGACACATTACGTCGGCTATCTAGTCCTATAGTACCCTAAACGGCAATATCATCAAATATCATCCTCAAATCCCGTCGTCACATACTAGTCGTATCATATCACTTCTGACTATCCTTAGTTTCTAATATGGTTCCTTAACTACCTTTTTACTCTATCTATAGTTTTCTATTAAAGGTTTCATTAACCATAATCTATATATAAATCGGTTTCCATCAAAACTTTGTGGGGATGCTATACGCCATCCACCCGACTTCCCCTGTAGATATAGATCTACTCACATTGCTACTTGCTTGCCGAAGTCGATGACTCCATACTCCGTCGCCTCGGAATCCATACGAAGGTACCTACAATAATACACAATCGCAATCGTTTATTAAAATCGAATCTGGAAAACCGATACGGCACACGGCACGCTCATAGGTTAGAACCTATGGCCTATGCGTGCAAAAACAATCAAACAACCATTGTTGTCGATATACAAACATCCAACAACCCGATACAAATCCAAATAGCAAAACCAAATATTTCAAAATACGGAAAACATAGCCAAAATCACATCAAAATGCTCCCAGATTTTGACTCGGGTCAAACTAGCCAATTTTGCATATGGGGTTGCTCTAGATATCACATGAGGGACCCACCAACCAAAAATCAACAATTTCCACCAAAATATGGCCGCAATGAATAAATCTGCGGCCGGATTAAGGAATTCTGGTCTCGGGTTTCAGGGGTTGCTTCATAATCACCTGCACACATCTCTGCCAAGGGAACTTATTTTATGGTGGTCTCAGGTCATCCCAAATTCCTATCTACCATCACTAAATCCACAAAAACCCGATATCGACGAGTCTAAAGTTCGCATTTTAGGGTTTTGGTCACTGGTCCAGGTCAAGTATTGGTCTCTAGGGTCTTGTAACAGTCACTAGGCATCACCCAATCCACACAACACTCAAACCCTTCTATAGGAATTTCCAAGTTCACAAATCCACACAAAATCAACCTTTAAACTAACTAGAATATAAGAAAACTCAAAACTAACTAAAAGGAAGAAGCTATACCTCATGGGTGCAACTCAAGAAAAACCCTAGCTTCTCAATGTCATCAAAATCCAACTTTGCTTGGTCCATTTTGTAGAGGATGAAGAGGTGTTCATTTTTTGTGAAAGGGGTTTAGGGTTTTGAGGAAGGATTTGGGATGGTTTCATGGGATTGAGATGGAGGGAGATGAGGTTGGAGGAAGGAAAAAAAAACGGAAAGGGGAAGGGGAAATGAGGCAGCCCCTCTCTCTCTCCCACACTTATTCTCACTCCCTTTTCTCTCTCATAGCATGCTCACCCCTCATCACTGTGTCCCCCCCTCTCCAATAATTCTTTTCTTTTCTCTTTTCTTCACAATAACACCCATAATTTCAAATAAAACCACACAATGAAACAACATGTAACGTGTCATGGTGCACTAACCATGAAAAATCGTAGAAACACGGATTTGACTTAATCGCGATTAACAGTGCACTAATTAGGTTTTCATTTAAACTATATATAATAAATTTTAAAAATACCAAATCCTTTAAATATATTTTTAATGAATAAATCATTTTAATTTTCAATTATTTCAAAATTATTGGTATATATTTATACCCTTTTTCGAAAACCCCAATTTCGTAAATCGGACAGTTTTCGGGAAATATATTATTTTAATATTAAATTCCAAAAATAATATTTTATATTTTCTGAAATGTTACAATCTTCCCCCCTTAAAGAAATTCGGCCCCCGAATTTAAATTTAAACCCCCAAAATTTAAAACATTTTAATAATCAACTCAAATTAACGGGGCTCCGAAATCACGGAAGATACAGAATAACACAGCACGTCAATGCGCATGAAAATGAGTACAAAACTCAAAATCAAACTCTGTCAAGCGCCACGCAAATTATCGGATTTGCACGCATATCATCGGAGTTACAATAGAGATACAGATCTTGAAATCCAATGCTGAATCCAATATACAATAGTCAAATACTATAGTATGTATATAGTACGCATCCGTGAAAAATCTCCAAAATCTGATTAAATACATGCAAAAATCTTTTCTAAATCGCCGTGTGACGCGTAACTCCCGGCATAAGTGACGGACGCTCATTTATAAGATAATAAAATATGTTTTGCTAAATATACATTCCGTCGTTTCTAAGATATCCCAAAAGATTTTCTTTTAAAAACGTTCGCGTCGCTCACGGACACGTAGGAAATAGCGAAACTATAGCTCCCTTTTGAACACCTCTTGTTAAACTTTTTAAATGCATGCAATGTACTCAGGTACTGTCCTCAGATCAGTCTCGTTTGGCCATTATATAATATGGTGCCCAAAACGAAAACAAAGTGCTCAAAAGCAAAATCAGCCTTAAAAGGCGTATCCAACAATTTCGTACGTCCGGTGTGCACGGAAATCAAATCCGAATACAGATGCCACAATATGCACAAAAGCAAAACTAAGTGCAACAGGTGTGCACGAAAACATCTGTCCAGTGCAACGGGTGTGTACGACAACAATAACTGGTGCATCTATTGTGCACGAAAATCTCAAATCTACGGTGCAACCTAGGCACGAAAATCACATTAATAACTCAAATGCGTATAAAAACGATACCGAGTGTACCAAGGTGTATAAATCAAAAACGTACGCAACTATGAGCACAAATCCGTATCAATGCACTGCAAGCACATGTGAGCTATACCGAGTGCAAAAATCACATCATTCGTATGAAATCCACGAAATCATAAACACATGCTACGAAGGTACAAAATCGACATCAAATGCAATGTGTTTCCCCTAATCAGAGCAAAGCTCTGTTCAAATTCCAAGGCGGAAAAGGAAGCAACGTTTCTGTTTCCCCCAATCAGAGCAAGGCTCTGTTTTAAAAATTCAAAAAAAAATAATAATAATAAAGGAAGCAACGCTTCAGATAACTTGCGCTCTGCGCTGCGCGACACGTGTCAGCGCAGGTGCGCTGCGCGACACGTGTCAAGCACAGGTGTGCTTGCGCCAACTGCGCCAGCACTAAAATTTAAATAATAAATTATTTAATTAATCAGAATTAAAATTCTAGAAACATTCCGATCTTATTAAAATAAGAAGATTGTTTTCTGTAAAACAAAGGCCTTAGGATCAAAGATCCAACGGTGGGGAAATATCCCCAGATCAATCAGAGAAAAATCTCTGTAACTAACCTAACAAACTAATTGGCCCTATATAAAGGCCCCTAGACTCCAAGTCTCAGATATACAGATAGACAGAAAAGAGAAAGCTCTCTGGAAAAAAATTAAACGGCAAGACTTTGAAGAAAGAAGATCATCTTCTTCAAGGTCAAGAATTAAATTCTTGGAAGAACAGAGATGAAAACATCTCACAAAAAGAAGAATTTCTTCTAAAAAAGATCAAAGATCTAAGAACAAGATCAAGATCTTCAATATAAAAAAGAAAAAGATCATAAAGATCCAATCATAAAAAAATAATAAAGAAGTAATCTACTTCATTATTAGATCTTTTGATCTATATAAAGGCACAGCCTTTTGCTGAACCATTGGTTCTTGAATCTTGAACAAGAAAAACTTGTTTCTTTGATCTGAATTGGATCAAGATGCGCTCGCTATTGGACAGTGCCTTGCACTCTTGATTTGCGCTGTTGCGCTCGTTAGACTAGCGCAAGTCACCAGAGAGCGCCACATGTCAATCTGCGCCTTGCGCTCCTAAAAACAGAGCGCTGCGCTCTTGAATTGGCGCACTGCACCAGAGCGTGCCACGTGTCAGCAGCGCACTGGCGCAGCGCACTGCGCTAACAGACTTGCGCTCAGCAGAGCGTGACACGTGTCACCTCTACATGCGCTGGCGCCTTGCGCTCTTTAATTGGGGCAGAGCGCCTGACAGGCCATGTGGCGCACTGTCGGAAAAACAAATGCTGTGCATTATTAAAAAGGGCAGAGCCCAATATAAAGGTCTAACAGACCAAAACAAATGCTACGCATTATTAAAAAAAAAAGAAAAGGGGACAGCCCAAACAAAGTCCTAACAGGCCAAATATAAAATGAAACATTTTCAAATGGACTTAGCCCAATTCTGGCCATAAGTCATCAATTTATATTGAACTGAGCACAACTGCTCTCCCAAATCAATTTACACCCGGTTCAAGGGTACATTTCTGAACTCCTCTGATATTTGTCGTTGTAATCCTTCAACGTCGTCAGAGAGGTGACGGGTCCCGACAACCATACATTGCCACGAACTGTGGGGTCCTTAAACTCATGGACCGAAATGTCCTTAAACTAATATTCGTCCCCAAAATGGGAATGTTGGACCGAAATGTCCTTAAACTAATATTCGTCTCCAAAATGGGAATGTTGGACCGAAATGTCCTTAAACTAATATTCGTCCTCAAAATGGGAATGATGGACCACCATGTCCCTAAACTGGCAATCGACCGCAATGTCTCTAAACTAAACAATGGAGTCCAAATGCTCTCTTGTTGGATTTAAACGATCCCGTTAAGTCGATCTTAGTCTCAAATTAGACTAACGTGTCCTTAACAAACGTTTAAGTCGATCTTAGCCTCAAACAAGGCTAACGTATTCTTAAACCAAAATCCCAAACCCAAATCTAAGAAAATACGGATTTGGACTAATCCACGTCCTACGGGCGATGACACAAATTAGTCTCCGTATACAATCCACGGGCAACCACAAACAAAACAAACACCCACAATATGAAGTGACCATCTGGAGAAGGAGAAAGTTGTTACCGCGATGCGGTAGCGTAATTAACCGCAGGGGCTTGCGCCTGCAGGGAAGAGCGTCTCCACAATCAAAAACCCCTCGAACGAGGGGGAATCTGACGAAGTCTGCTACATCGACCGCATCCGTTTAAACCTTCGATACATGGTGCCATAAATCAACTTGGCACCTTCGGAGAGGTGGACGGATAGCTCCAATTAGCATCTGCCCCGAAATTCAGGCGAGACGCCCGCCGCGTCTTTTGGAGGAAAACAGATTCCGGCACGCCCGGTGGGACCTTTTCCTCTTTCCACTCCACACTTCCTGTGTTGTGTTTTTCCCGTGATCAGATAATCGCGGTGTGTATGTTTTTGGTTGCCCTTAGTGGAGTGGATACTGAAGTCGGCGCTTCGTCTTTATGAAGAATGGCGTTTGTTCCGACCTTAGCAATACAGGCTCTGTCATATCCGGAGGAGTCAAGTACGAGCCACTTGCTGGCTCAAATCTCTGCAATTCAGCTCTTCAAGAAATCAACGGGCTTCTCTTTGGGTCGATGCTCCCACCTCCCACCCTCGGTGCCTCAACGCCGATGGAAGAAGCCCAGAAGATGTCTGTTGCCCATAGGCGGGCTCCCCAAGCAGCAGCTTTGCCGACGGAATCGGTCCTCAAACAACTGGCACATGCCAAAGACTAAGGTCGACGCAGGGGGCAGAATATTCAAGCTTTTCAAGAAATCAATGGCTTCAAACTGCACTAACTGCAACAACAACTCTCGCTCTGTCCCATCTGGAGGAGTAACCTACGGGCCCCAAGAGGCCTCCCTTTTCACTATGCCAGTGGAGCAGGTAACTCAAGCCACCACTGGGCTATTCTTCGGAACCATGCTCTCGCCAACGAGCTTCAGCGCTCCTGTACCATCGCAAGAAGCTCCCAAGAAATCGTTTTTCAGCGCTCCTGTGCTTATTTACACCCTGCTTTGCATTATACTATATATAAGCACACAAAAAAAATTGTGATAATAAAAGAGTAGAAAGTGAAAAATTATATTTAAAAGATAGGAATAGTTTAAGAAAAACAAGAAAGTTAGAAATTTTCTTAAATGAAACTAGTAATAAGTAGTTATGAGCTGTTGTCCCAAGGGTTAGTAAGATGAAAGAAATTACTAATCTGAGGATAAAAATAAGCCTGAAAAATAGTTTCTATTCTGGAAGCCAAACATTTGAACGTTGATACCCTACTATACGCACTTACACACATCTTGAAACTCAGGATAGTAGAGGATACCTTGAAATGCCCTTGTCTAAAAGCCAAAGTATGAAGAAAATAAAAGTGGAGAATAAAAGATAAAATGATGAAAAGAAAAATGAACACTGGTTTTGTTATCACCGAGGCAGCAATAAAAAAATATAGCGAGGGTGCTTTATCACCTAGTGCCTTAGACCAACTGGTTTGAGAGCCACTACTAAGCCTCAGGTGTTGCAAGACGAGGAAAAACACCTAATTAGCAAGCACATGAGTAATCGGTCGGTTAGTACCTCAAGAAGTATTAACGGTCGCATGAAGAATGTGTGAGAAAATTCCATCTAAATATCTATTAAAAAATACTAAGGTAGATGGACAAGAGTATGATTGCTTGAATTGAATTTTCTGAGTGTAGGGATGTCCAGTTCACACACGTAGGGGTATATGATCAATGTTTGAAAGAAAGATAGGAATGAAAACTAAAGGCGATGTTTTATTGAGGGATAATGTAATTTCTAACATTTTTTTCATGACCATTAAGATAGGGTTCATAACAACTGAAAAGCTGGTATAGCTGAAAACTCTTATTTTCAAGTTCTTTCTTTTATAGTTCTTATCTTTATATAACTTTCACCATCTCTCTTTTATTATAGAATTTTGTGGGTGTAATCCGCTGAAAACCCTCAGGAGACAACACTCCTCCTACTAGGGATATGCCACTGGTGCCGAGTAAGGAAGGCTGCGGGCAACTCTTCTTCTGGACTGACTCCGCCGACTCCAACGGCGGAAATTGATGCTGCTGTTCCAACTGGGAACAGCTTTGAACCATTTAGGAAGGTCCGCAAGAACTCTCCGACCGCTGTGCTGAAAAGATCTCCTCCACCTATGGAGAGAGATACAAAGAAAAAGGTGAAAGTTCAACGGGAAGAGGATCGTCCTATCAAGCCACAAAAGGCGATAGCTACTTGGGTGCCCACTGCAACGGCCTCCTCAACTTCGACCGCTCACAAGAAAAGAAGGCCGGAGAAAATCCCTGAGCCTGCGACGAATTGCAAGACCACTGAACCTAAACACCCCAAGTCTGGGGGCATGGTGGTGCACACCGTCTATATGGCGTCCAGCGTATCTCCACAGGTCATCGACCGCTTACGCGATCTGTAACAAGGGCCCAGGAGCAACAACAGAAGATCCAGGAAATGTTGACGCAGATGGCCGTACTCACAGGGCCAAAAGAGAGCCCGGAAACGTCATCAGAGCAACGTCAAGAAGAAGAAACTGATGCTGAGTTCCTTCGCAGAATCCTCGAAAAGAAGGACAAAGAGTGTCACGCCCCGCTTCCCAAAATACGGAATACGAAGGGTAGACAAGGCCAGCCATGCTCCTACGGTCAAGGAAATATCCTGCCGTAGTCACACTTCGGCTTCTAGTTTATCATGGTAAACAGTATATAATGCGCAGGTAATGAGAAATGCAGTAACTGAAGTAACCAATGTAAAGACTGACCTGAGGTGGAACAAATGAATGTAACTCGGGAAGGCAAGTCAAGAAGTCTGTGATGCACTGGTCCAGGCTAAATCTTCTCCTCACGCTGAGCATGCATACTCAGGTCGTCAGAGCGACACAATAGCAATATAATGTATATAATCAAGTAACAGTTCTAACAGTGGTAATGGATATGAATAACAGTAAATCAATGACAACATGAATATAACTGAGCAGAGATCAATGCAGCGGAACAGTAAAGCAGTATAACGATATGTCACGTATATCAACACAGTATGAGGTATATAAATGTCCGTAACCCTATCAGTCTCTAAGTCTCACTGTACAGGTCAATAAGCCTATCGCCAGTCCAAGTGTGAGAGTCAACCACTCGCGAGTGTCCTCCACCCAAGGGTAGAACCCAAGGGCAAGGGACCACGGGCCCAACATGTAACGAGTGTATCACGGTGTATATATCACATACCCTGTAAATCTCCATATAACTCCCTAAATATATAAGCCGGCATGGGACTCCCGAGATTCTGTTGAACTCACACTTAAACTACCCCACACCCCGTGGTCTACATCAAACGCTAACCATCACCCTAAATACTAATCGATCCGTGACAAGTCTGCGCGAGAACTGGAGGCAGGACCTCCATCAAGCACGTCCCGACTAATACCTAAGATAAATGGCAGTGCCGGATGCCTTATCTGTGACATCCGTGCAAGCGCTTCCATAAGTGTCTCATACCACTTATAGTCACACGTACACGCATCCCACAGACGTCGACAATGCAATAGAATAAAAGAGACACTGATTGTGCACAAGTACGTATCACTTTCACTTAATCACGGATACACGAACACTGACGTACTCGCCACAACCACCACTAAAATCTAACACTGGGTAAATGCACGATGTCACTAGGTTATCACTACAATGATATAGGTATGATATGATGCATGAATAGCATAAGAAACACAACTAAGGTATCATAAAAACAACAGTCTATCACTTGCACGATTTATCATGAAACATATGTATATAATTTAGCGAAATGATATACAGGTAGCAATTAATATGTTCAGATATCCATCCATAAAATTTTGTTTCAAGACAATCGGGTTCCAGAATCAAAAGTTATAACCATTTCATTTTAAGCGCTCACGGCTGGAAATCTGGTTTCAGAATCAGGAACCATTTCGGAACGCGTTTTAACCCCAGTTGGGATCATAATTTAGCGACGCTACAGTTGGATGAATTCTAGGGTTTTCAGTAAAGTTTTCAACTCAACAAACGGATCTTCAATCGCGTCTGTACGTTAGGAGTTATAATCTGTTTAATATTAACATGTCAATTCTGATTCTGCTGGGACTGTTATGTGTCCCGATCTTCTAAATTACAATTTAAATATCAAACGGTAACGAAACAGAATGAAATCAATTGTGTTGTCTAGAGAACGGATTTATCTACAATAAACAGAGGAGTTCTGCAACCTAAGAGTTAAGTAAATCCTGTGGTACCCATTACGGAACAGCAACCAATAATTGGAGTCGCTCTGGACTGCAGTCCAGAGTCGCACTCCGATACAATTTTCATCACGGTTTAAGTATAGGAAAGTCTGGAAACTAGTATAGGGTTAAAGTTCGTCGAGTTGGCTTCGATTCGAGCCCTCGAACGCACCATTCTAATATGTGTATGATTTAAGGTGAATTTAACGATTTTCAGGTACAACAGAATTACAGTTTTACGATCAAACTTGGGGGTAGTCGTTTTAGTCGTTAACAGTCATATTATTCAACGAAATTTGCACAAGATGTTCATCACACTACGGGCCAAAGAAATAAATCCAGTTCCGCCAATTTAGAAAAATATTTCCTTTGAGAACACACGTCGAACAGATATGGCACAAAATTGAGTTAAATCTGTAACTTTAATATCTAAGTAATTAGTGACGGTAACAAAGGTAAATAGCATGTAAGCAAGTAAAAACTTGCCTGAAGGCGTCAAGGCGATGCACGGCAGTGGTAACGGCGTGAACGCGCGATGAGTGACGCGTGCAAGGTTCGCGGTCTTGGCTCGTGCTCGGGCTCTCGGATTCGACAGTTCAGTGGGTGTGACGGCGATGATTGCGATGAAAACGTCGACGACAGCGACAACACGGGGCAGCGACGGCAAGGCAGCAGGGTGCTTGATTTGAGAGGTGGTGCTCGACCAAGAGGGGTGGCCGGTGACACGGCACGGCAATGGAGTGCTCCAAGGTGAGGGTGGCAGTGAGGGAAGATGATTTATTAGTGTAGGTATATTTGTATATATGGAGGGAGAGAGAGAGAGCAAGAGAGAATGAGTGGCTCTGTGTGTGTGTGTGTGTATTGTGGGGAGAGAGAAAAAGGAGTTAGAGAGGGACAGTGAATGAGAGAGAGACAGAGAGAGTGAGAGTGAAGAGAGTGAGAGAGAGTGTGTGAACAGAGAGGGGAGAGTGGGAAAGAGAAAACACAGAGGGGGAGAGAATGAGAGAGAGGGAGAAAGCTGGGGGAGAGAGAGAGGGAGATCAGGAAAGGGATAGAGAGCTTGGGAGGGGAGAACGAGAGGGTGCTCGAGAGAAGGTTGTCGGTGTTGTGAGACGAGGCGATGAGGATCTCGAGAAGAGGAGGTCGGAGATATGGGACGGAGGCGGTGGTGACGACGAGGGAACGAGGGGGTCGGCGGTGGTGGATGGGTGTAGTGCTGGATGATGGGGTCTCGAGTTGAGGGTGAGGAGAGGGGCGCCGGCGGTGGTCGAAACGACGGTGAAGAGGGAGGTCGGCTCGGGTGCAGGAGAAATGATGGGTGCGACGAGGGATGAGGGTGAAGGCGGCGAGGTGGGACGAGCGGACGAGGGGAAAATGGAGTGTGGATGTCGGTTATTGGGTGCAAGGGAGGGAGAGAAAGCGAATGGAGATGACGAGAGGGAAGTAGGAGATGAGAAAAGTGATGGGAGTAAGGAGTCGTCGTCGTCGTCGTCGAGGGAAAAGTGGGTTGCAGGGAACTCGAGGGTGTGAGTGCGGGTTCGAGAGAGGAGTGGAATGAGGGAGTGCGAGGGAGAGGGAGTAGTGGGGTGCGCGAGGGAAACGGTCGCGAGGGAAGCTCGGCGTGCGTCGTGGGTGTAACGCGGGCGAGCGGGGGCGGAGGAGGCGGCGAGAAACGTGGTCGCGAGTGGGAGTTGGGGAAAGGAGCCGTTGGGAAATTGAAGGAGAGAAACAGTAGTCGGGTCGGGTTCGAAACGTGGGCGCGGAGGCGAGCTGGGCTGGGGAGAAGCGTGGGCCGGGCCAGAGAATTGGCTGAAAAAGAAGAATAAAAAAATAAAAGAATTAAGGGAATAGAATAAGAAGGCCGGGCTTGATTGGGCCAGCGAAAAAAGAAAGGATTTATAATTAAATGGAAGTGGGTCGTGGAATCTGGGCCAGTGTTTAAAGGAAAAAAATCAAATGAAAAAGAGAAATAGAGAAGAAGAGGGCCGGCTCTTGTGGGCTCGGGAAAAACTAAAGAAAAGGATTTGGTATATTAGAGAGGGCTGAGAAAGGATTTAGTAGAAAGGTAACTATGGTTTTGGGTTTCAAAAATGAATAATGAGATTTAGAAAGAGGTAAAATTATATATATAATAAATAAAATTTATAGGTAAAATAAATAAAATCATAAAATAATAAAATACGGATTTAGACGTAGAAGAAAAACTGGGTGTTACATCATACCACCCTTACAAAAATTTCGTCCTCGAAATTTAAAATAAACGACTAGCTATAGATAATAAGCGAAGAGTTATCACCTCGAAAACTAATACACGTTGATTTACTTAAAAATGGGTAGGCAAAGTTTTGAAGGTACGTACATATATAAGAACCCCTTACAAAAGATAGGCCTAAAAGGTACAATGTAGGAACACTATAAGGGCAACTACAAATATACGGGAACATAGATAACAATAACGAATACTAATAGTCAAAGTGTGCTCGATAAAATCGAGACTCAAATATGTGCACATCTAGGTTTATCAAAATAAGCAGAAAGAAAAATAATAATGATAAGGTTCAACCATTTATAATAGTAACCATAGACACAAATTCCCAAAATAAATTAACGACAATAAAGCAGTGGAAAAAAATTTGTCGGTAGGTTAAAACACTTTAGGAAAAGGTATCGATAGAATCGGTTTAAAATAATTTAGGAAACTTATATGGCGACAATAGGGAAACATGGAACAAAATATGCGCGGTGTAAGAGTGCGCTACTGAAAATGAGGACACTAATAGTGTACTTAAAATACATAAAACAGAGTAAATAATAACACACACTCTTTGATAAATTTAAAATAATGAGAACTAAGTTTTGAATAATAATGTCTGTAAATATATTTGGGGTAATAGGTGGAACACAAATAGGTATAGGACTAGATAGGGTAATGATTATAAAGAAATGTGGCTCAATCAGAAGGTCGGAGTGTGGCGGTTTTAAGCTGAAGATCAAAGGTGCTGGGATCGGGTCAGCACAGAAAGTAATGGTAAGCAACAAAAGGACTACAAGGTAACAATATGGGGGAGCCTAACGATCGGTAAATCCTTTGAATCAAGAATTTGGAAAGTTAATGAACTCGGTAAATCATAAGGAGGGTCCTCCTCCCAGAAGGATCTCAAACGGGGCACTGACGATGGATGAAGGGGGCTCATTCCAAGGATCAGGGTGTGGTACTTTCTAATCGATACAGGGTGAAAACTATACAATGGGTAGGGGTGGACAGTCAGGGAACTCAGCAGAAAAATAAATGGATATGGGCAATAAACAAGTATCAAGCGAACCAAAATCAAGAGGCTTACAAATTCAGAAGAATTATTTTATTGAAGAAAATTTGAAGCAGGACAGTCTCAAGGACGAAAAGTGGCCCTAAACTATACACATTTTATTTGGCCAGAAAGACAACATCAAAAGAATCCCATCAGTCACGGTCGTGGAGATTCAGCAGGTTGCGGTAGGCTCGCGCGCTCAGGTAGGGACGTCCATTTCCATAGCGCCTCGCAGGTATCGCTAAAGAAAGTTCTCCCATGGCAGGGTCTTGATCTTTTGGTCCTTCATCCTCGGGTAGAACTTCTTCATCGAGGTCCGATCCCATGTGATCCTCTCCTTCTGGGTTTTCTTCCACGGGATTTTCCTCAACTGGATTTTCTTCTACCGGGTCCTCATCGGGATCTTCTTCTATCTGGTCTTCCTCGACAGGGTTCTCTTCGGGATCTTCTTCCTCTTCATCAGAATCAGCTATCATGTCGAACTCTGGGGCGGCTGCTCCTTCGGCCTCTGGAACGTGGTTTCCGAGATTGGCTTGGGGACCGTTGACCTCATCATCGGAACTCGTCAGTGTATAATCTAAGGAAACGCATGACTGTGCGTTCTCGTCTAGATGCGGCGCTGCTCCAGGGGTGGACCATGGCCTGAAAAGGGAAGTCATGATTAGACAGTGGAATACATCAAGGAAAACTCAGGGTACGAAATATAGGAAAAAAATGTGCGGTTGCAGGAACTGAAAGATCAGAATGAAAATACTGTGATAATGAATAGAATTTGACATAGAGAAAGCATGAGAATGTTACATATATTATGATTCAAATTTTATTTCATTCAACTAAGAGTTCAACGGATACAAGATCGCAAACTGGAAGAAATATTCATAAAAGATAACAACATTATTATTGAAATTGGAAAATCATAAAATTCTTCTTCGATTGCCAGAACGCTGCATCATCGTTACGCTAGTTGAATCCTGCGTTAGGTTCGCCTTATGGTCGAAGTTCAAACTACGCGATGATCCTCACTTGGTAGAAGTGGGGCGAGTGGATGAGTCTCCTCCTTTTAGCTCCTTCCTTTCCGGGCAGCCGTTGATAAGATGTTTGTTGGACCCGCATATCAGACATTTCCCTTGGGCACGGCGACAATCCTTCTGAAGGTGTCCTGGCCTCTTACAATATCCACAGCAAGGGTTCTTCTGATGCATCTGTTGACGCTTCATCTTCTTCTCCTTTCCTCGTCCAATAGAGATCCCTTTATGATAGGAGACTCCCGCTGGTGCCTGATTCGCCTGTCTTCTCAGTCCTTCAGCTAATAAGTCGTTTGTTCGCTCCTGGGCTTCCTTTAAACCTTGCAGTACACTCAGGATCTCAACAGTCTGATTCTGAGGAGCGGATAAAGATGAAGAGTCGTTGGAAGACATGATCCTGAAACAACAAATTCGAGAATGACATGAGTCACACGCTAAATGAATCAAAATATGATATGGATAGAACAAGGATTCAAGAATATCAGAGATGATGAATTTTATTACAAGTGGAGAATCAACTGTATCGCTTTAAGTCACTTGAATAGAGTACGGTAGTGCAATTGCCACCACGTACCCTTGTCAAGTCACCTGAAACCATAGTGAATGGATAGCTGAACACACGATGTGAATATGGATCAAGAGTGACAAGTTTACAACCTAGACCGAGTGATGTCTCAGATTGCCAAACTATACACGGAAAACTGCAATCCCAAACGATGCAAAACCTGGCTCTGATACCAACTAAACCATGTCACGCCCCGCTTCCTAAAATACGGAATACAAAGGGTAGACAAGGCCAGCCATGCTCCTACGGTCAAGGAAATATCCTGCCGTAGTCACACTTCGGCTTCTAGTTTATCATGGTAAACAGTATATAATGCGCAGGTAATGAGAAATGCAGTAACTGAAGTAACCAATGTAAAGACTGACCTGAGGTGGAACAAATGAATGTAACTCGGGAAGGCAAGTCAAGAAGTCTGTGATGCACTGGTCCAGGCTAAATCTTCTCCTCACGCTGAGCATGCATACTCAGGTCGTCAGAGCGACACAATAGCAATATAATGTATATAATCAAGTAACAGTTCTAACAGTGGTAATGGATATGAATAACAGTAAATCAATGACAACATGAATATAACTGAGCAGAGATCAATGCAGCGGAACAGTAAAGCAGTATAACGATATGTCACGTATATCAACACAGTATGAGGTATATAAATGTCCGTAACCCTATCAGTCTCTAAGTCTCACTGTACAGGTCAATAAGCCTATCACCAGTCCAAGTGTGAGAGTCAACCACTCGCGAGTGTCCTCCACCCAAGGATAGAACCCAAGGGCAAGGGACCACGGGCCCAATATGTAACGAGTGTATCACGGTGTATATATCACATACCCTGTAAATCTCCATATAACTCCCTAAATATATAAGCCGGCATGGGACTCCCGAGATTCTGTTGAACTCACACTTAAACTACCCCACACCCCGTGGTCTACATCAAACGCTAACCATCACCCTAAATACTAATCGATCCGTGACAAGTCTGCGCGAGAACTGGAGGCAGGACCTCCATCAAGCACGTCCCGACTAATACCTAAGATAAATGGCAGTGCCGGATGCCTTATCTGTGACATCCGTGCAAGCGCTTCCATAAGTGTCCCATACCACTTATAGTCACACGTACACGCATCCCACAGACGTCGACAATGCAATAGAATAAAAGGGACACTGATTGTGCACAAGTACGTATCACTTTCACTTAATCACGGATACACGAACACTGACGTACTCGCCACAACCACCACTAAAATCTAACACTGGGTAAATGCACGATGTCACTAGGTTATCACTACAATGATATAGGTATGATATGATGCATGAATAGCATAAGAAACACAACTAAGGTATCATAAAAACAACAGTCTATCACTTGCACGATTTATCATGAAACATATGTATATAATTTAGCGAAATGATAAACAGGTAGCAATTAATATGTTCAGATATCCATCCATAAAATTTTGTTTCAAGCCAATCGGGTTCCAGAATCAAAAGTTATAACCATTTCATTTTAAGCGCTCGCGGCTGGAAATCTGGTTTCAGAATCAGGAATCCATTTCGCAACGCGTTTTAACCCCAGTTGGGATCATAATTTAGCAACGCTACAGTTGGATGAATTCTAGGGTTTTCAGTAAAGTTTTCAACTCAACAAACGGATCTTCAATCGCGTCTGTACGTTAGGAGTTATAATCTGTTTAATATTAACATGTCAATTCTGATTCTGCTGGGACTGTTATGTGTCCCGATCTTCTAAATTACAATTTAAATATCAAACGGTAACGAAACAGAATGAAATCAATTGTGTTGTCTAGAAAACAGATTTATCTACAATAAACAGAGGAGTTCTGCAACCTAAGAGTTAAGTAAATCCTGTGGTACCCATTACGGAACAGCAACCAATAATTGGAGTCGCTCTGGACTGCAGTCCAGAGTCGCACTCCGATACAATTTTCATCACGGTTTAAGTATAGGAAAGTCTGGAAACTAGTATAGGGTTAAAGTTAGTCGAGTTGGCTTCGATTCGATCCCTCGAACGCACCATTCTAATATGTGTATGATTTAAGGTGAATTTAACGATTTTCAGGTACAACAGAATTACAGTTTTACGATCAAACTTGGGGGTAGTCGTTTTAGTCGTTAACAGTCATATTATTCAACGAAATTTGCACAAGATGTTCATCACACAACGGGCCAAAGAAATAAATCCAGTTCCGCCAATTTAGAAGAATATTTCCTTTGAGAACACACGTCGAACAGATATGGCACAAAATTGAGTTAAATCTGTAACTTTAATATCTAAGTAATTAGTGACGGTAACAAAGGTAAATAGCATGTAAGCAAGTAAAAACTTGCCTGAAGGCGTCAAGGCGATGCACGGCAGTGGTAACGGCGTGAACGCGCGATGAGTGACGCGTGCAAGGTTCGCGGTCTTGGCTCGTGCTCGGGCTCTCGGATTCGACAGTTCAGTGGGTGTGACGGCGATGATTGCGATGAAAACGTCGACGACAGTGACAGCACGGGGCAGCGACGGCAAGGCAGCAGGGTGCTTGATTTGAGAGGTGGTGCTCGACCAAGAGGGGTGGCCGGTGACACGGCACGGCAATGGAGTGCTCCAAGGTGAGGGTGGCAGTGAGGGAAGATGATTTATTAGTGTAGGTATATTTGTATATATGGAGGGAGAGAGAGAGCAAGAGAGAATGAGTGGCTGTGTGTGTGTGTGTGTGTATTGTGGGGAGAGAGAAAAAGGAGTTAGAGAGGGACAGTGAATGAGAGAGAGACAGAGAGAGTGAGAGTGAAGAGACTGAGAGAGTGAGAGAGAGTGTGTAAACAGAGAGGGGAGAGTGGGAAAGAGAAAACACAGAGGGGGAGAGAACGAGAGAGAGGGAGAAAGCTGGGGGAGAGAGAGAGGGAGATCAGGAAAGGGATAGAGAGCTTGGGAGGGGAGAACGAGAGGGTGCTCGAGAGAAGGTTGTCGGTGATCTGAGACGAGGCGATGAGGATCTCGAGAAGAGGAGGTCGGAGATATGGGACGGAGGCGGTGGTGACGACGAGGGAACGAGGGGGTCGGCGGTGGTGGATGGGTGTAGTGCTGGATGATGGGGTCTCGAGTTGAGGGTGAGGAGAGGGGCGCCGGCGGTGGTCGAAACGACGGTGAAGAGGGAGGTCGGCTCGGGTGCAGGAGAAATGATGGGTGCGACGAGGGATGAGGGTGAAGGCGGCGAGGTGGGACGAGCGGCGAGGGGAAAATGGAGTGTGGATGTCGGTTATTGGGTGCAAGGGAGGGAGAGAAAGCGAATGGAGATGACGAGAGGGAAGTAGGAGATGAGAAAAGTGATGGGAGTAAGGAGTCGTCGTCGTCGTCGTCGAGGGAAAAGTGGGTTGCAGGGAACTCGAGGGTGTGAGTGCGGGTTCGAGAGAGGAGTGGAATGAGGGAGTGCGAGGGAGAGGGAGTAGTGGGGTGCGCGAGGGAAACGGTCGCGAGGGAAGCTCGGCGTGCGTCGTGGGTGTAACGCGGGCGAGCGGGGGCGGAGGAGGCGGCGAGAAACGTGGTCGCGAGCGGGAGTTGGGGAAAGGAGCCGTTGGGAAATTGAAGGAGAGAAACAGTAGTCGGGTCGGGTTCGAAACGTGGGCGCGGAGGCGAGCTGGGCTGGGGAGAAGCGTGGGCCGGGCCAGAGAATTGGCTGAAAAAGAAGAATAAAAAAATAAAAGAATTAAGGGAATAGAATAAGAAGGCCGGGCTTGATTGGGCCAGCGAAAAAAGAAAGGATTTATAATTAAATGGAAGTGGGTCGTGGAATCTGGGCCAGTGTTTAAAGGAAAAAAATCAAATGAAAAAGAGAAATAGAGAAGAAGAGGGCCGGCTCTTGTGGGCTCGGGAAAAACTAAAGAAAAGGATTTGGTATATTAGAGAGGGCTGAGAAAGGATTTAGTAGAAAGGTAACTATGGTTTTGGGTTTCAAAAATGAATAATGAGATTTAGAAAGAGGTAAAATTATATATATAATAAATAAAATTTATAGGTAAAATAAATAAAATCATAAAATAATAAAATACGGATTTAGACGTAGAAGAAAAACTGGGTATTACATCATACCACCCTTACAAAAATTTCGTCCTCGAAATTTAAAATAAACGACTAGCTATAGATAATAAGCGAAGAGTTATCACCTCGAAAACTAATACACGTTGATTTACTTAAAAATGGGTAGGCAAAGTTTTGAAGGTACGTAGATATATAAGAACCCCTTACAAAAGATAGGCCTAAAAGGTACAATGTAGGAACACTATAAGGGCAACTACAAATATACGGGAACATAGATAACAATAACGAATACTAATAGTCAAAGTGTGCTCGATAAAATCGAGACTCAAATATGTGCACATCTAGGTTTATCAAAATAAGCAGAAAGAAAAATAATAATGATAAGGTTCAACCATTTATAATAGTAACCATAGACACAAATTCCCAAAATAAATTAACGACAATAAAGCAGTGGAAAAAAATTTGTCGGTAGGTTAAAACACTTTAGGAAAAGGTATCGATAGAATCGGTTTAAAATAATTTAGGAAACTTATATGGCGACAATAGGGAAACATGGAACAAAATATGCGCGGTGTAAGAGTGCGCTACTGAAAATGAGGACACTAATAGTGTACTTAAAATACATAAAACAGAGTAAATAATAACACACACTCTTTGATAAATTTAAAATAATGAGAACTAAGTTTTGAATAATAATGTCTGTAAATATATTTGGGGTAATAGGTGGAACACAAATAGGTATAGGACTAGATAGGGTAATGATTATAAAGAAATGTGGCTCAATCAGAAGGTCGGAGTGTGGCGGTTTTAAGCTGAAGATCAAAGGTGCTGGGTTCGGGTCAGCACAGAAAGTAATGGTAAGCAACAAAAGGACTACAAGGTAACAATATGGGGGAGCCTAACGATCGGTAAATCCTTTGAATCAAGAATTTGGAAAGTTAATGAACTCGGTAAATCATAAGGAGGGTCCTCCTCCCAGAAGGATCTCAAACGGGGCACTGACGATGGATGAAGGGGGCTCATTCCAAGGATCAGGGTGTGGTACTTTCTAATCGATACAGGGTGAAAACTATACAATGGGTAGGGGTGGACAGTCAGGGAACTCAGCAGAAAAATAAATGGATATGGGCAATAAACAAGTATCAAGCGAACCAAAATCAAGAGGCTTACAAATTCAGAAGAATTATTTTATTGAAGAAAATTTGAAGCAGGACAGTCTCAAGGACGAAAAGTGGCCCTAAACTATACACATTTTATTTGGCCAGAAAGACAACATCAAAAGAATCCCATCAGTCACGGTCGTGGAGATTCAGCAGGTTGCGGTAGGCTCGCGCGCTCAGGTAGGGACGTCCATTTCCATAGCGCCTCGCAGGTATCGCTAAAGAAAGTTCTCCCATGGCAGGGTCTTGATCTTTTGGTCCTTCATCCTCGGGTAGAACTTCTTCATCGAGGTCCGATCCCATGTGATCCTCTCCTTCTGGGTTTTCTTCCACGGGATTTTCCTCAACTGGATTTTCTTCTACCGGGTCCTCATCGGGATCTTCTTCTATCTGGTCTTCCTCGACAGGGTTCTCTTCGGGATCTTCTTCCTCTTCATCAGAATCAGCTATCATGTCGAACTCTGGGGCGGCTGCTCCTTCGGCCTCTGGAACGTGGTTTCCGAGATTGGCTTGGGGACCGTTGACCTCATCATCGGAACTCGTCAGTGTATAATCTAAGGAAACGCATGACTGTGCGTTCTCGTCTAGATGCGGCGCTGCTCCAGGGGTGGACCATGGCCTGAAAAGGGAAGTCATGATTAGACAGTGGAATACATCAAGGAAAACTCAGGGTACGAAATATAGGAAAAAAATGTGCGGTTGCAGGAACTGAAAGATCAGAATGAAAATACTGTGATAATGAATAGAATTTGACATAGAGAAAGCATGAGAATGTTACATATATTATGATTCAAATTTTATTTCATTCAACTAAGAGTTCAACGGATACAAGATCGCAAACTGGAAGAAATATTCATAAAAGATAACAACATTATTATTGAAATTGGAAAATCATAAAATTCTTCTTCGATTGCCAGAACGCTGCATCATCGTTACGCTAGTTGAATCCTGCGTTAGGTTCGCCTTATGGTCGAAGTTCAAACTACGCGATGATCCTCACTTGGTAGAAGTGGGGCGAGTGGATGAGTCTCCTCCTTTTAGCTCCTTCCTTTCCGGGCAGCCGTTGATAAGATGTTTGTTGGACCCGCATATCAGACATTTCCCTTGGGCACGGCGACAATCCTTCTGAAGGTGTCCTGGCCTCTTACAATATCCACAGCAAGGGTTCTTCTGATGCATCTGTTGACGCTTCATCTTCTTCTCCTTTCCTCGTCCAATAGAGATCCCTTTATGATAGGAGACTCCCGCTGGTGCCTGATTCGCCTGTCTTCTCAGTCCTTCAGCTAATAAGTCGTTTGTTCGCTCCTGGGCTTCCTTTAAACCTTGCAGTACACTCAGGATCTCAACAGTCTGATTCTGAGGAGCGGATAAAGATGAAGAGTCGTTGGAAGACATGATCCTGAAACAACAAATTCGAGAATGACATGAGTCACACGCAACTGTATCGCTTTAAGTCACTTGAATAGAGTACGGTAGTGCAATTGCCACCACGTACCCTTGTCAAGTCACCCGAAACCATAGTGAATGGATAGCTGAACACACGATGTGAATATGGATCAAGAGTGACAAGTTTACAACCTAGACCGAGTGATGTCTCAGATTGCCAAACTATACACGGAAAACTGCAATCCCAAACGATGCAAAACCTGGCTCTGATACCAACTAAACCATGTCACGCCCCGCTTCCCAAAATACGGAATACGAAGGGTAGACAAGGCCAGCCATGCTCCTACGGTCAAGGAAATATCCTGCCGTAGTCACACTTCGGCTTCTAGTTTATCATGGTAAACAGTATATAATGCGCAGGTAATGAGAAATGCAGTAACTGAAGTAACCAATGTAAAGACTGACCTGAGGTGGAACAAATGAATGTAACTCGGGAAGGCAAGTCAAGAAGTCTGTGATGCACTGGTCCAGGCTAAATCTTCTCCTCACGCTGAGCATGCATACTCAGGTCGTCAGAGCGACACAATAGCAATATAATGTATATAATCAAGTAACAGTTCTAACAGTGGTAATGGATATGAATAACAGTAAATCAATGACAACATGAATATAACTGAGCAGAGATCAATGCAGCGGAACAGTAAAGCAGTATAACGATATGTCACGTATATCAACACAGTATGAGGTATATAAATGTCCGTAACCCTATCAGTCTCTAAGTCTCACTGTACAGGTCAATAAGCCTATCGCCAGTCCAAGTGTGAGAGTCAACCACTCGCGAGTGTCCTCCACCCAAGGGTAGAACCCAAGGGCAAGGGACCACGGGCCCAACATGTAACGAGTGTATCACGGTGTATATATCACATACCCTGTAAATCTCCATATAACTCCCTAAATATATAAGCCGGCATGGGACTCCCGAGATTCTGTTGAACTCACACTTAAACTACCCCACACCCCGTGGTCTACATCAAACGCTAACCATCACCCTAAATACTAATCGATCCGTGACAAGTCTGCGCGAGAACTGGAGGCAGGACCTCCATCAAGCACGTCCCGACTAATACCTAAGATAAATGGCAGTGCCGGATGCCTTATCTGTGACATCCGTGCAAGCGCTTCCATAAGTGTCCCATACCACTTATAGTCACACGTACACGCATCCCACAGACGTCGACAATGCAATAGAATAAAAGGGACACTGATTGTGCACAAGTACGTATCACTTTCACTTAATCACGGATACACGAACACTGACGTACTCGCCACAACCACCACTAAAATCTAACACTGGGTAAATGCACGATGTCACTAGGTTATCACTACAATGATATAGGTATGATATGATGCATGAATAGCATAAGAAACACAACTAAGGTATCATAAAAACAACAGTCTATCACTTGCACGATTTATCATGAAACATATGTATATAATTTAGCAAAATGATAAACAGGTAGCAATTAATATGTTCAGATATCCATCCATAAAATTTTGTTTCAAGCCAATCGGGTTCCAGAATCAAAAGTTATAACCATTTCATTTTAAGCGCTCGCGGCTGGAAATCTGGTTTCAGAATCAGGAATCCATTTCGCAACGCGTTTTAACCCCAGTTGGGATCATAATTTAGCGACTCTACAGTTGGATGAATTCTAGGGTTTTCAGTAAAGTTTTCAACGCAACAAACGGATCTTCAATCGCTTCTGTACGTTAGGAGTTATAATCTGTTTAATATTAACATGTCAATTCTGATTCTGCTGGGACTGTTATGTGTCCCGATCTTCTAAATTACAATTTAAATATCAAACGGTAACGAAACAGAATGAAATCAATTGTGTTGTCTAGAGAACAGATTTATCTACAATAAACAGCGGAGTTCTGCAACCTAAGAGTTAAGTAAATCCTGTGGTACCCATTACGGAACAGCAACCAATAATTGGAGTCGCTCTGGACTGCAGTCCAGAGTCGCACTCCGATACAATTTTCATCACGGTTTAAGTATAGGAAAGTCTAGAAACTAGTGTAGGGTTAAAGTTAGTCTAGTTGGCTTCGATTCGAGCCCTCGAACGCACCATTCTAATATGTTTATGATTTAAGGTGAATTTAACGATTTTCAGGTACAACAGAATTACAGTTTTACGATCAAACTTGGGGGTAGTCGTTTTAGTCGTTAACAGTCATATTATTCAACGAAATTTGCACAAGATGTTCATCACACTACGGGCCAAAGAAATAAATCCAGTTCCGCCAATTTAGAAGAATATTTCCTTTGAGAACACACGTCGAACAGATATGGCACAAAATTGAGTTAAATCTGTAACTTTAATATCTATGTAATTAGTGACGGTAACAAAGGTAAATAGCATGTAAGCAAGTAAAAACTTGCCTGAAGGCGTCAAGGCAATGCACGGCAGTGGTAACGGCGTGAACGCGTGATGAGTGACGCGTGCAAGGTTCGCGGTCTTGGCTCGTGCTCGGGCTCTCGGATTCGACAGTTCAGTGGGTGTGACGGCGATGATTGCGATGAAAACGTCGACGACAGCGACAGCACGGGGCAGCGACGGCAAGGCAGCAGGGTGCTTGATTTGATAGGTGGTGCTCGACCAAGAGGGGTGGCCGGTGACACGGCACGGCAATGGAGTGCTCCAAGGTGAGGGTGGCAGTGAGGGAAGATGATTTATTAGTGTAGGTATATTTGTATATATGGAGGGAGAGAGAGAGAGCAAGAGAGAATGAGTGGCTCTGTGTGTGTGTGTGTATTGTGGGGAGAGAGAAAAAGGAGTTAGAGAGGGACAGTGAATGAGAGAGAGACAGAGAGAGTGAGAGTGAAGAGACTGAGAGAGTGAGAGAGAGTGTGTGAACAGAGAGGGGAGAGTGGGAAAGAGAAAACACAGAGGGGGAGAGAACGAGAGAGAGGGAGAAAGCTGGGGGAGAGAGAGAGGGAGATCAGGAAAGGGATAGAGAGCTTGGGAGGGGAGAACGAGAGGGTGCTCGAGAGAAGGTTGTCGGTGATCTGAGACGAGGCGATGAGGATCTCGAGAAGAGGAGGTCGGAGATATGGGACGGAGGCGGTGGTGACGACGAGGGAACGAGGGGGTCGGCGGTGGTGGATGGGTGTAGTGCTGGATGATGGGGTCTCGAGTTGAGGGTGAGGAGAGGGGCGCCGGCGGTGGTCGAAACGACGGTGAAGAGGGAGGTCGGCTCGGGTGCAGGAGAAATGATGGGTGCGACGAGGGGCGAGGGTGAAGGCGGCGAGGTGGGACGAGCGGCGAGGGGAAAATGGAGTGTGGATGTCGGTTATTGGGTGCAAGGGAGGGAGAGAAAGCGAATGGAGATGACGAGAGGGAAGTAGGAGATGAGAAAAGTGATGGGAGTAAGGAGTCGTCGTCGTCGTCGTCGAGGGAAAAGTGGGTTGCAGGGAACTCGAGGGTGTGAGTGCGGGTTCGAGAGAGGAGTGGAATGAGGGAGTGCGAGGGAGAGGGAGTAGTGGGGTGCGCGAGGGAAACGGTCGCGAGGGAAGCTCGGCGTGCGTCGTGGGTGTAACGCGGGCGAGCGGGGGCGGAGGAGGCGGCGAGAAACGTGGTCGCGAGCGGGAGTTGGGGAAAGGAGCCGTTGGGAAATTGAAGGAGAGAAACAGTAGTCGGGTCGGGTTCGAAACGTGGGCGCGGAGGCGAGCTGGGCTGGGGAGAAGCGTGGGCCGGGCCAGAGAATTGGCTGAAAAAGAAGAATAAAAAAATAAAAGAATTAAGGGAATAGAATAAGAAGGCCGGGCTTGATTGGGCCAGCGAAAAAAGAAAGGATTTATAATTAAATGGAAGTGGGTCGTGGAATCTGGGCCAGTGTTTAGAGGAAAAAAATCAAATGAAAAAGGGAAATAGAGAAGAAGAGGGCCGGCTCTTGTGGGCTCGGGAAAAACTAAAGAAAAGGATTTGGTATATTAGAGAGGGCTGAGAAAGGATTTAGTAGAAAGGTAACTATGGTTTTGGGTTTCAAAAATGAATAATGAGATTTAGAAAGAGGTAAAATTATATAAATAATAAATAAAATTTATAGGTAAAATAAATAAAATCATAAAATAATAAAATACGGATTTAGACGTAGAAGAAAAACTGGGTATTACATCATACCACCCTTACAAAAATTTCGTCCTCGAAATTTAAAATAAACGACTAGCTATAGATAATAAGCGAAGAGTTATCACCTCGAAAACTAATACACGTTGTCACCACCAATCTAGAGACAACCTCGAAAACTGGATTTGGTATACAATCCAGGGGCACAAACAAAGAGGGAACCATACCTTCCCAACAGGCTCCACCAGAAAATGAAGCCAAATCTCGATGGTTCATAGACAATCTAGAGACAACCTCGACATTTGTCGCAATATTGCAGACACAGTGTCAAAAAACGAAGCAAATGAAGATCCTTAGCTTCAGGGTCTCGACGTCAACATCGACAACTTAGAGATCACCAACGGCGTTTCTCCTCAATCTAACCAGGATGCAGATGCAACGTCAACAAAAGACCTCACGGTTGAAACAAAGCGGAGTGACGGCGAAATCCTAGCTCCACCTCAGCATTCGTCTCGTTACAGCGGACGCGATGTCAACAACGGCGTTCCTTCCCAGTCCAGCAGGATGCAGATGCAACGTCAACAAAAGACCTCACGGTCGAAACAAAGCGGAGTGACGGCAAAATCCCAGCTCTATCTTAGCATTCGTCTCGTTACAGCGGACGCGATGTCAACAATGGCGTTCCTTCGCAGTCCAGTAGGATGCAGATGCAACGTCAACAAAAGACCTCACGGTCGAAACAAAGCGGAGTGACGGCAAAATCCCAGTTCCACCTCAGCATTCGTCTCGTTACAGCAGACGCAATGTCAACAACGGCATTCCTTCGCAGTCCAGCAAGATGCAGATGTAACGTCAACAAAAGACCTCACGGTCGAAACAAAGCGGAGTGACGGCAAAATCCCAGCTCCACCTCAGCATTCGTCTCGTTACAGCGGACGCGATGTCAACAACGGCGTTCCTTCGCAGTCCAGCAGGATGCAGATGCAACGTCAACAAAAGACCTCACGGTCGAAACAAAGCGGAGTGACGGCAAAATCCCAGCTCCACCTCAGCATTCGTCTCGTTACAGCGGACGCGATGTCAACAATGGCGTTCCTTCGCGGTCCATCAGGATGTAGATGCAACGTCAGCAAAAGACCTCATGGTCGAAATAAAGCGGAGTGACGGCGAAATCCCAGCTCCACCTCGACGTTCGTCTCGATACAGCAGATGAGATGTCACTACGGCATCCTTCCTCCAACAGGATTCGGACACGCCAAAGCAAACGAAGCAAAGGCCAAATTCCTAGCTTCAGGGTCTTGACGGTAACTCATATAAAACCTGAATGACTATCGGAGATCATCCCACATCAGTGCGGAGTGGTCACCACGTCGACGTTCGTCTCGATACAGCAGACTAGATGTCACTACGGCATCCTTCCTCCAACAGGATTCGGACACGCCAAAGCAAACGAAGCAAAGGCCAAATTCCTAGCTTCAGGGTCTTGACGGTAACTCATATAAAACCTGAAAGACTATCCGAGATCATCCCACATCAGCGCGGAGTGGTCACCACCTGGACGTTCGTCTCGATACAGCAGACGAGATGTCACTACGGCATCCTTCCTCCAACAGGATTCGGACACGCCAAAGCAAACGAAGCAAAAGCCAAATTCCTAGCTTCAGGGTCTTGAAGGCAACTCATATAAAACCTGAAAGACTATCGGAGATCATCCCACATCAGCGCGGAGTGGTCACCACCTCGACGTTCGTCTCGATACAACAGACGAGATGTCACCCCAGCGTTCTTCCTCCAACAGGACTCAGACGCGACAATCAAACAACGGAGCCATGGCAAAATCCCTAGTTCCAAACCTCGACGGCTCACATGCAACCTAGAGAAAACCGCGACATTCGTCTCGATACAGCAGACGCAGTGCCAGCAAACGAAGCGAAGGCCAAATTCTTAGCTTCAGGGTCTTGCCGGCAACTCATATAAAACCTGAAAGACTATCGGAGATCATCCCACACCAGCGCGGAGTGGTTATGACTCATCGGGGCTCTCCAAAATGAGCCTAACCTCAAGTAAAAAGCCGCATGGCAAAATTCCTAACGCTTGCTCTTCCGACGGTCAAACTGTCTAGGAAGATTGCTTGAAGACGTCTTGTCCAGCCCTCGAAGGGATCAGAGACACGACAGTCGCAAGGCTACTCGAACAACAAGATTGCCTATCGAGGAATACATCAGCCAACGCGACGATACGACGGACAAAATCCTAGTACCACAGACCCTAATGGACCTTTATCGTAAAGAGCAGAGGTTAACTGTGACGTTAGGACATTCTTGCGAGAAATGCTCGATTCGTCTCGACTCGTGAGGAAAAGCCTTAGGCAGCGGGGATTAAAAAACCTGTTTCCTAAGCACTGGGGCCATACAAGTCGTTCCAAAACGGACTCTTGCATACTATTCACGGACCACACTCTCCAAAGTCGAATCTCGACAAGGAGGGAAACAACCACTTAAGAGTCCTCTCGACTTGTAAGAAAGAAAATTCTCTAGTGAGATCCTTACGACTCTCAAGAGAAAACACACTTAGGAGTCCTCACGACCCCTAAGGAGAAAATACACCTATGAGATCCTCTCGACCCGTAGGGAGAAAAGTCTTTATGAGACTCTCACAGCTCATAAAGTTGAAATGCCTTAGGTAGCAGATCTTAACCTGCTTCCTAAGCCATCACTACTCCCCAAAGTATTCAAGACAGAATGTGCTATATCACCTATAGGCTATGCTTACTTAAGGAATATGCCAATAACAAAGCAGAAAATGAAAGGAAGGAGACAAAAGATTTGTCATTCATACTTGGAAAATTCTTACATCAATAAAGACAATAAACAAAAACAGCATTATTGAAATGTTTACAAGGGTATAATCTCGGATCCAGGACACGGATTAAGGAACTCAAAAGTGACCTTGTCCAAGACTTTCCAAGCCTGGCGATCCATCTTAGTGTGCTTTCTTTCGCGAGCACGAGCGTTGGGATCCCCACTGATGTCATCCACCCTCCAATAAGCAGCAAGTATGGCGGACTGTTGAAAGGCATGGTGCAGGAGATCGATAAGATTGTCTCGCCGTCTCTTCGAGATTAGGTTCATCGGGTACACCGAATGCACCTTATCCTCGGCGGCATCTAACGCCCTGAGCGGCACGCCAGTAAAGAATGGGGGAAGCGCTTCCTAAATTGCTCCCACGATAAGCTTCAGGAGAGGGGAGCGTCGAGGAAGCAATTGACCGTTATATGCGTCGAAGCGACTCATAATTTCGGTACACTCGGCGTTTGTAAGTTCTCGGTTCTGAGAATGGCCGAGTTGACGAATGTCTCCATAAGAGATGATCTCATCAAGGTCATACATGTGGGCGCCCATTACTCTTGTAAAAGAAAATCAGCAAAATTAGCAGACAGAATGATTAAGCAAGATGATATAATTCATCAAGAAATAAAATCCCGTTTTTAATCTTCAAAGATCCATGAAAAATTCTTATGAGTTCTGCTATATGATTTAAAAGGAGCAAAGCTCCATTAATGAATCAAGAAATTATAAATAAAATCCTTTTAGAGAGTAAAGGCTCTATTATTGGAACCCTAAAATGGTTCTCTTTAGATCAAAGATCTATAAAGAGCAAAGCTCTGTTAATGGGTAAAACCCTGGCTTCTTAAAAAGTTTTAAATTATACCTAAGTTTTAACAGAGTTTTACTCTTGGAAAGTTCTTAAAGCCTAAGAGCAATGCTCTGAATAAGAAATAATTCACAAGGAGGTGATGAAAATCATTTAAGGGACCAAAGGTCCTATTTATAGGCATTGAGAGCCGTTTCAACTTCCAAAAGTTGGCACAACGGTTGGAATTCTGCCACCGTTGCGCTCACGTTTGGGGCCACGTAAGCGCAGCGGTGGGGGGGCATTTGTTTCCCCCAATCAGAGCAAAGCTGTATTCAAATTCCAAGGCGGGAAATGAAGCAACGCTTCTGTTTCCCCCAATCAGAGCAAGGCTCTGTTTTAAAAATTCAAAAAAAAATTAATAATAATAAAGGAAGCAACGCTTCAGTTGGGCTGCGCTCTGCACTGCGCGATATGTGTCAGCGCAGTTGCGCTAGCGCTCTGCGCTGCGCGACACGTGTCAGCGCAGGTGCGTTAGCGCAGTTCCGCTAGCGTTCTGCGCTGCGCGACACGTGTCAGCGCAGGTGCGCTAGCGCAGTTGCGCTGCGCGACACGTGTCAAGCGCAACTGCGCCAGCACTAAAATTTAAATAATAAATTATTTAATTAATCAGAATTAAAATTCTAGAAAGATCTTTCCAATCTTATTAAAATAAGAAGATTGTCTTATGTAAAACAGAGGCCTTAGGATCAAAGATCCAACGGTGGGAAAATATCCCCAGATCAATCAGAGAAAGATCTCTGTAACTAACCTAACAAACTAATTGGCCCTATATAAAGGCCCCTAGACTCCAAGTCTCAGATATACAGATAGACAGAAAAGAGAAAGCTCTCTGGAAAAAAATTTAAAAGTCAAGCCTTTGAAGAAAGAAGATCATCTTCTTCAAGGTAAAGAATTAAATTCTTGGAAGAACAGAGATGAAAACATCTCACAAAAAGAAGAATTTCTTCTAAAAAAGATCAAAGATCTAAGAATAAAATCAAGATCTTCAATATAAAAAAGAAAAAAGATCATAAAGATCCAATCATAAAAAAATAATAAAGAAGTAATCTACTTCATTATTAGATCTTTTGATCTATATAAAGGCACAGCCTTTTGCTGAACCATTGGTTCTTGAATCTTGAACAAGAAAAACTTGTTTCTTTGATCTGAATTGGATCAAGATGCGCTCTGCGCTATTGGACAGTGCCTTGCACTCTTGATTTGCGCTGTTGCGCTCCTTGGACTGGCGCAAGTCACTAGAGAGCGCCACATGTCAATCTGCGCCTTGCGCTCCTAAAAACAGAGCGCTGCACTCTTGAATTGGCGCACTGCACCAAAGCGCGCCACGTGTCAACAGCGCACTAGCGCAGCGCACTGCGCTAACAGACTTGCGCTCAGCAGAGGGTGACACGTGTCACCTCCACATGCGCTGGCGCATTGCACTCTTTAATTGGCGCAGAGAGCCTGACAGGCCTGTTTACCCCAATCAGAGCAAAGTTTTGTTCAAATTCCAAGGCGGGAGATGAAGCAACGCTTCATCTTTCCCCAATCAGAGCAAAGCTCTGTTCAAATTCCAAGGCGGGAGATGAAGCAACGCTTCATCTTCCCCCAATCAGAGCAAAGCTCTACTTTGAAAATTTAAATGCTAATAAATGAAGCAACATTTCAGATTCTTTGCGCTGCGCGCAACGCGCCACGTGTCAGGTGCTGATACATCAGCGCAGCGCCCGAGGCAATGCGCCCAATCAGAGCAAGGCTCTTTAAAAAATAAAAGTAAAGGAAGCAACGCTTCAGTTGCGCAAGCGCTGCGCTGCGCTGCGCGACACGTGTCTGTGCAGTCGCGCACGCAGAGCTGCGCTGCGCGACACGTGTCTGCGCAGTCGTGCAAGCACAGCTGCGCGAGCGCTGCGCTGCGCGACACGTGTCAAGCGCTGGGGCATTTGCGCAAAACAGAATTGAGATTTTAAAGAAATCTTTTCTGTTCTTGTTAAAACAAGAAAATTTTCTTCTGTAAAACAGAGGCCCTTGGATCAAAAATCCAACGGTGGGGAAAATTCCCCAAATCACTCAGAGAAAGATCTCCTTAACAAATTTAACTAATTTATGGGCACTATAAAAAGGACCCTAGACCTCAATTCAAAGGCATCAACATTTTGTGAAAAATTAAAAAGAGAAGACTCTGAAGAATTGGAAAGGAATCCTCAAGAACAAAGAAAAAGGTAAAAACCTTTAGAAAAAGAGAAAATTCTCTTATGAATAGATCATTGATCTGAGAACAAGATTAAGGATCTCTAATGAAAAGAAAAAAATAAATAAAAAAAAGTGCCTTGCACTTCTTTTTATGAACCATTGGTTCTGAATCTAAAAGATTCTCAAGATAACAGTGCCTTGCATCTTATATGAACTATTTGTTCTTTAAAAAACATGAAAAAACTTGTTTTCTCTGATCTGAAATTGATCCAAAAGAATAAGAACAGTGCCCAGCACTTGCCAAAACTGCGCTATTGCACAAGCTGCCAGGAAGCGCCACGTGTCAGCAGTACAGCAGCGCAGCGCACTAACGCAGCGCACTGCGCTGTTGCGCTTGCGCTCACCAGAACGTGACACGTGTCACCTCCACGAGCGCTTGCGCTCATTAATTGCGCAAAGTACCTGACAAGCCATGTGGGACACTGTCAGGATATCTAATGCAATGCATTATTAAAGGGCAGAGCCCAATCAAAGGTCTAAAGGACCAAATAAAAGTGCTGCACATTATTTTAAAAATGCAGAGCCCAATTAAAAAGTCTAAACAGACCAAAAATAATGCAATGCATTATTAAAGGGACAGAGCCCAATTGAGAGGTCCAATGGACCAAAACAAATGCTCTGCATTATAATAAAAAGGGCAGAGCCCAGTCAAAATAGGCATAAATGGCCTGAAGCAATGCTATGCATTATTCTAAAAAGGGGAAAGCCCAAATAAAGGCCTAACAGGCCAAAGGCAAACAAAATGTGAACACTTTCAACTGGACTTAGCCCAATTTTGGCCGTAAGTCCTTAAATTAAATTGACTGAGCACAACTGCTCTCTTAAATCAATATCTGGTTCGAGGATATATCTCCGAGCTCCTCTGACACTTATCGTTGTAATCCTTCAACGACGTCAGAGAGGTGACGGGTCCCGACGACCACACACGTCAACATGGACTGCGGGTCCTTAAACTCGTGGACCAAAACGTCCTTAAACTAATAGTGGACCGAAACGTTTGATTGGTGTGATTTAGCGTGCTTGCGCTTTCTAAAAGATAGATCAAAAATATTTGTAACCGCAATCAAGAACGGCGTCGCTTTGCAGCTAGCCGGTGAGTACGGGTCGGTCCACAGGGATTTTGTGAATTTCCGATTCGCGCTTACGAGTTAATTCCGAAGGGTGTTCGGATTAATTATTAAATCTAAAAACTGAATTAATCTATATCTAAATCTTGCTAGGGTTAGGTCTAGGTTAAGTTTGGAAAGTCAATAAATCTCACCGCTTTCTATACCCATATGAAGATCTAATTAGGTGTTATGGTAAATCTTAACAAAGGGGATTAGGATGATTGGGAAGATTGATTCTTCCTCTAGATCCTTGTCCTTCCTTTCTTAATCTTTACCCTAACCTCCATGGAAAACCTTAAGATCCGGGCCTTTAGACTATGGTATCACCGCTACCTCGAGGGATAGAGTGCCGTAGGGAGCGGAATAAAAAGGTATGCATGAAGTCCTATGAAAATATATGACGGGCAAGAAAGGGGATGGGAGATCTTCGTCTCTCAAACCTTCCCCAGATCTAACCCTAACAAGCGAGGAAACTACTCATTCATTAGGGAATTGAAGAACATTTATCTAGGGCAGAGAATAAAAATTACCTAGGGCAAGAATTGAAATCTAAACTAGAGCAAGGAATTAAATCTACTTACAGATGCATCTCTCCAAACATCAACGCAGGGTTGTCAGATCTGAATTCATGAATTGAAAAGAAACACCGATGCTCTCCATAAAGAATTATAAAATTTATTAATGAAGGGAGGCATGAGAAATTACAATGATCAGAGTTCCTATTTATAGAGAATAGAAAACCTAGGTTTACAATTGCACCGCATGTCTAAAGTTACAAATATACCCCTATAAAATCTTTCCAGAGCCTCCACATAATTTTGGTAAAATTTTCTCGAACCAAGTGCATAGGACGGCCGCGGAACCGCGGCATGGGTGCGCTTGGGCCGCGGTTCCGCGGCCCTTTAGTGGAGTCATCATATAGGCTTTTCTGGGCTTCTTTAGGTTCTTCTTTTCTTTTTATTTCTTCAATTCTTTTTCCATTTGGGCCTCTACAGTGATTCCAGATCTTCAGTGGACACTTTGCGATGGATCTTTTAACCGTTTTTCTTGTAAATTTGGATCTTGCGTCGCCTCGTTGATGGTGAACCGTTCTTCTGCCGGGCTTTACTAAGATCTTCCTATTTGTTGGTCAAAAATCCTTCTTTTGTGTCGTCTTTTGTGTTTTTCACTGTTTTCGCGCCAAGAACCTGTAACATGTAGCAGACATGGGTCAAAAGCACCTGTTTTCATTGTAAAATGCATAAGAATGGGGAATACAAAATGCAATATTATGTTATGAACAGTCCTTAAACTAATATAGGACCTAAACGTCCTTAAACTAATATCGGACCGAAACGTTCTTAAACTAATGATGGACCACCACGTCCCTAAACTGGAAAATAGACCACCACGTCCCTAAACTGGAAAATGGACCACCACGTCTCTAAACTGGCGATGGACCACCACGTCCCTAAACTGGAAAATAGACCACCACGTCCCTAAACTGGAACATGGACCGCCACGTCCCTAAACTGGAACATGGACCACCATGTCCTTAAACTAGCGATGGACCACCACGTCCCTAAACTGGAATATGGACCACCACGTCCCTAAACTGGAACAATAGAACCCAAATGCTCTTTTGTCGGATCTAAACGATCCCGTTAAGTTGATCTTAGTCTCAAACTGGACTAACGTATCCTTAACAAACGTTTAAGTTGATCTTAGCCTCAAATATGGCTAACGTATCCTTAAACCAAAACACCAAACCCAAATCTAAGTAAATACAGATTTGGACTAATCCATGTCCTGCGGGCGACAGCATTACTCATTCTCCGTATACAATCCACGGGCAACCACAAATAAAACAAACACATACGACACGAAGTGAAATTCTGGAGAAGGAGAAAGTTGTTACCGCGATGCGGTAGCGTAATTAACTGCAGGGGCTTGCGCCTGCAGGGAAGAGCGTCCCCACAATCAAAAACCCCTCAAACGAGGGGGAATCTGACGAAGTCTGCTACATCGGCCACATCCGTGTAAACCTCCGATACACGGTGCCATAAATCAACTTGGCATCTTCGGAGAGGTAGATGGATAAAACCAAATAGCATCTGCCCCGAATCTCTGGCTAGACGTCCTCGCGTCGCAGCCGCCATTCGGAGGCGAACAGATTCTGGCACGCCCGGTGGGACCTTTTCCTCTTTCCACTCCGCACTTCGTGTGTCGTCCTCGCGAACCAATCGCGGTTTGTTAAATGGTTGCCTTTGGATTTCAAGTTACTAAGATTTGGTCTTTTGCCTTGCGCAGAACTCATGCATCAATAGCCTCTAACTGCACCAACTGCTCGAAGTGCCACTGCAACGGACGCTCCACCTCCCCCGGAGGTGTAGCATATGATCCCCAAGCGGCTTCCTTCCTCGCTCTGCCGGTAGACCAGGTGACCCAGGCCACCACCGGCCTGTTTTTCGGTACCATGATCCCACCTACAAGCTTCTCTATGCCAATACCTTCATTGGAAGTGAACAAGAAGTCGGTCTTCGACCGGCTCACTGCTACGACGGCCCCTGTCAACGGGTCGCCCACTACCAAATCAACAGCCTCTGTTTTCGCCAGGCTGGATCAGAACTCTAAATTGGCTGTTCCAAGGAAGGCAATAACTGCTGCTCCAGAAGTCGTCAAGGCGGCTTCCCCTATCAAAGAGTTAGTCTTTTCAAGACCGACGATTCCTGCTCCTGCCCCTGCTCGAGGATCTGTCTTTGACAGGTTGAATATCATCCCTCAAAAGACAACTTCAGTCTTTAAGAGGTTAACACCAGCGGCGCCTCATTCAGACAGGGGGCAAAAAGAAGCTGTCTCAATCTCCGAGCCAATCCCAACGGCTCGTCATGATCGACGTCGCCATTGGCGACGAGTGAGGAAGGCAGGGGGCAACTCCCCCTCAGGGCTAACTCCACCGGCTCCAGTGGTGGAAGTCAACGCTGCTGTTCCAACTGGGAACAGCTTTGAACTGCTGAGGAGGGTACGTAAGAATTCTCCAACCGCTACACTGAAAAGATCTCCTCCGCCAGCGGAGGGAGTTCCGGAAACAAAGAAAGAACAACCACCCTCAACAGCTGTCCTAAAAAATATACAAGGTTTGGCGAAGGGTTCGGCGAAGGGTTCGAGACTCCGTGATCGACCCAGATCACTCGTCAACAAAAGAAGACGAAGGTGCAAAAAGAAAAAGACCATCCTATTAAACAGCAGGGGACAACGATCGCTAGGGTGCCCACTGCAACGGCCCCTTCAACTTCAACGGCCCACAAAAGAAGGAGGCCGGAGAAAACCCCCACGCCGGCGACAAATATCAGAGGTGGTGAACCCAAACGCCCTAAGTCAGGGGGCATTGTAGTTCACACCGTCTATGTGGTGTCTGGTAAAGAGGACAGTCGCATATCTACGGGTCATCGACCGCTTACACGATCAGTGACCAAAGAGCAGGAGCAGCAGCAGAAGCTCCAAGAGATGATGAACGCTATGGCCGCACTTACAGGGCCAAAAGAAAACCTTGAAACGTCCCCGGATGAACGCCAGGAGGAAGAAACCGACGCCGAATTCCTTCGTCGAATATTAGAGAAGAAGGACAAAGAGGCTGCTGAACAAGCAGCCAACATACAGCGTATGGGCCTCCTCTTCCAAGACATGATAAGGATGATGATACAACAAGATCCTCCGGCCGAAGAGCCCCCGATCGTCCTTGGAGACGATAGGGGAGAGATATCAAATCCTCCACCAGCTCTGTCGACGGCTAAAGGGGATACAATCTCCAAAGCTGATTTGGACGAGTACATCGCCCAACAAATATGGGTTCATCATGCGACCGAAGCAGCCGGCCAGGTCGTAAAAACGGGACGGCCATATCCAAGTTGGTACGATCAAATCAAGTACCCACCCGGTTACACAATTCCCAAGTTCCATGTCTACAAGGGGACGGGCAATCCTCACCAACATGTTGCCCAGTTCAGGGCACTCTGCGGCAACACCGGCGGTGATGACAAGCTTTTGCTTCGCCAGTTTGTTGGAAGTTTATCAGATACAGCGTTCGAATGGTACTCTGAACTCCCGAACGACTCTATTAAGACCTTCACGGAGATGGAGCTGCTGTTTACTCAGCGTTTTGCAAGCGCCAGTGAACGTACCCCGATGACAGCACTGATTAACGCCAGGGTAAAGCCAGGCGAGACATGGGTTCAATATGCTATACGATGGTGGAACTTATGGTCGAAGTGCGAGCAGCGCATTGAAGAAGCTCCCGCAGTAGGTATGTTTGTGGGAACCCTTGATCCGCAAGCAACCATCTCGCAATTTATGATGTTTTTCAAGCCGACTACCTTCCAGGCCTTGATTGACAAGCTAGCGCAAATGGATCAGATGGGCCATAAACCCCCTCTTCCAAAGCCGGACTCCCGAAATGACAAAGGGAAGGGAAAAGCAATCGTCGTCGCTAATGCTCAACAAAAACCGAGCGACTCGAAACCGGTTGTTCGTCAAAATAATATGCGTCCGTACGTAGCCCTTGAGGAGAGGCTGGGACGTTCTTACTCTTTTCCCCGCGATAAAACGAGAAGGTTATTCGAGCTGGCGTTGCGCAACAGACTCATAAATCTGCCGGATCCAAAACGTCCGTTGCAACCAAGTGATGTCAATGAGCCCAACTATTGTCCTTATCATCGAGTACTGGGCCATCCGATCGAAGATTGCTACGTTTTCAAAAATTGGCTTGAAAACCAGTACCGACAGGGCAAATTCGCGTTATCTGACAAATGGAAGGTGAATCCCCCGCAGCCCCATACCTCTAAGGGGACGAATACGCCGGGGGCTACATGCTCCGTCGTTGAAGAAGCTCCTTGAGAGGTTGTATTATCAGCCAAGACAAAGAGGATGCTAAATGATTTTCAGACATGTCCAGCGATCAGGTGGAAGAACCCGTTGGAACCGCAGGTCATTGAAGGGATGTTGAAGCCACGTCCAACTCCAAAGATTGATGGTGGTGGCTCGAGCACTCGCAACCAGCCGTCAAAATGTTCGAAGAAGAAGAAGAAAAAGAAGTCAAAGAAGCCCGTGAAGCCTGGCGACAAGCGCACGAACTTGTAAAAATAAATTGACGCGCTGGAGGAATACAACCAGAAGGCACGGACTCCCATTACACTCCAAGAGTTCCTCAATCACGTCTTTCAAGAGGAAGATGAGGGAGAAAGTTCATCTGATGAATCTGAAGAATGCGTGGCGAGCTGTCATGTGATTTCCCATTCGTTCATGGACGATGAGGAAACTCCTTGTACTGAAACGCTGGGGGCAGATCCTGAACCAAAAATTCTGGGGCCATCAGATGAAGTAATTGATGCATTCCTTAATGAAGCTCGATTGAAAAGTAAAGCTGATCGGGAACGCGAGGCGGCTATATTTGAAAGGGCCAAGCGCCAGTGACTTGACGAAAGAGCTGAGACACTTCCGCTGGAGCAAAATACATCCACTATCGACAAAAGCCAATTCAAGATGAGAAAAAGGTTTGCTAAGGCCATATCAATGGGCATGAAACTACCATCCTCTGAAGGAAGCATCACCGGTGAAATAGAAATGCACCCGTCCTATTGCTTATATCATCAGAAGGTTTCGCACCCCACTCAAGAGTGCAAAGCTTTCGATAGATGGTGGCAAGGATACGTTGCTCATCGGCAACGATTTAAGCGGGAAAAGCGTACAACTCGTCGGGAGCAAAGAAATACGACCGAAGGGCTTAAAAGAACTACCGGCGATTGTCGCATGGTTAACACCGGCGGGTCACAAGTGCCTACATTCGGGAGCGATTCTGATGAGGAGCTGGAGCTTGGCCCTCTCTTTAAAGAGTTCACCTCGGGAAAAGAAGAAGAGCCGAAGGTCTGCGAAAATATCCGGCTACGTAATCGGACGCTGCCTGAAAAGAATCTTGGACCCTCAAACAGAAAAGATAAAGGGAAAGAAAAGGTCTCTGAAGATATCGTCTTAGATGACCAAGTTCTGGGGGAGCTAAGCGCCAAGGACCCGCCGAAGAAGAATAAGGTGGATTACAACGTCTTAGCGCATCTGAGGAAGCTACCCTCACAGCCCAGCATTCTTGACGCCCTTTTGCTATCAAAGGAGGCGAGAGATTCGTTAATCAAGGCATTACAAGATCCGGAACAATTCCAAGATTTCCTGGCTGAAGAAAAGATGAAGGATGAATTGGAGGAAGTGCACACGGCCGATGTCGGTTTTGGTGATGAAGACCTTCTCCTCGGGACGTACGAACACAATCGCCCCCTTTGTGTCTCGGGATACTGCCACGATATAAAGATAGGCAAAATCCTGATCGACAATGGATCCTCCGTTAACCTCCTCAATGTGCGGGTGTTAAAAGAAATCTGCATGAGCGTCCAGCACCTTGCTCGGGACAAGATTACCATTTTCGGGTTCGACTCCCAGTCATCAAGAACTCTTGGGTCTGTAATACTGACGCTACGCTTCGGGCTACTCGTCACGGACATTAAGTTCTACGTCATAGACGCCAAGACACGCTACAACGCTTTGCTCGGCCGACCATGGTTACACGAGTACAACATCATCCCTTCTACGCAACATCAGTGTATGAAGTATTTTAAGGATGGTTTCGAGTATACCGTGACGGGAGAACTGAACCCGTTCTCTGTGAACGAGGTCCGCAAATATGAAGATGCCAAATACTTCTTACCGGATTTCGAAGACACGGAGAAGTGTCACAAGCCGGAGAACAAAGCTAACGCCACCATCCCTGTCTTCGGCAGTGATACCGAGGAGGAAGAGGAGATAGTTTATTCGGGTCCATCCCAACACAACAAGCCAGGGCCGTCCGCTCCTACGTTGATCTTTGGTAGCGACTCGGAAGATGAGATCCATGCTGTATTCTCTGCTCAACCTTCAATACGAACGTCCGTTGACGAAGAGCAAAGTCTACAAGTCGCCATAGTGCCGCTTAAACACCATAAAGAACTGGATGCACTTAATATTTACAATGTAGAAGAGCTGCAAACGTTCTATATCCCTCCCAGACGAGAAAGCGAAAAAGCAATTCTATTCTACCGCTCTGAAGAAACCATGGTGGAAAAAGAAATCTGGCATGGCGCGGATCCTACGCTCGACAGGCTTCAGCCCATCCGTCTTCCCAGATACTATACGGAAGGTTTGAAAAAGCTACTGAAACGCCAGGGGATATCCTTCAAGCAGACCGTTCGAAAAGCCAAGTTCTATGACAAAGTCTGGAACGTTCCCGGGACTCAACGCAAACTGCCTAATGGGAGAATGGAGACAAAAGGACTTGGATACACCCGGTCAAAGAAACAAGAGCTACTAAACAGCTACTATGTCATGTATGACTTCGATGAAGAAGCAGATGCTCAATGGGAGGACGCTAATCCTGAGACGGTGAAAGTTCCAGATGCAAAAGTGCCCAGTCCATCGTTCGAAGAACAAATGGACAAGCTTATAAGGGAAGCTGGTCAAAAAGTCCGGGACGATCATAACCGTGAAATGGTCATCTACGAGAAAGCCAAAACGCAACGCCTTCTCCAAAAGGCCGTGAAAGATGAAAATGCCGCTCCTTGTCAACCTGTTATAAAGAAGGCTCGACGCAATAAGTTGAAAGGCCAAAAAGGCGCTCAACAACAACAAAGCAGGGCTAAGAAGCCACGCAAATGGGAGTCGAGCGTTATTGATCTATCCCTCATGAAGAAAATGGGTCGAGCGTACTCGTTTCCTCGGGACAAGACGAAGAAGATACTTGATCTTGCTCTAAAACATCAAATGCTTACACTGCCGGAGTCTAAACACCCCGAACAAGCGGACGAGGTCTCACGCCCAGACTATTGCTTTTATCACCGAGTGACAGGGCACCCTCTTGAGGACTGCTTCACCTTCAAGAATTGGGTCAAAGATCAGTATCAGCTTGGCAAGTTCGCTCTGTCCAATAACTGGAGGGTAGCGCCGCCACAGAAGCTCGAACCCAAGGCCACGAAAGAAGAACCAGTTCCACATTGGGATTGGAAGCGAATTCGTACTTGTCATGTGATAACGATATCAAAAGAAGAGCCCGAGAACATGGATGACCTTCCCTGGTGCTTCGAAAACAGCAACGACGAGGTAATCTCAGAATTCCCACCAGCGCCAAAAGAACTGGAGGATGGAATACATACCACTACAGATAACCTTAAGAAAATTGAGTTGGGAACGGCGAACGACCCGCGACCGACATTCATCAGCGAGCTACTATCTGAAGAAAGGGTGTCTGCGTTAAAGGACGTGCTTCTACAACATAAAGATTGCTTCGCATGGAACTATTCCGAAATGCCGGGACTAGATCCAGAAATTGCTGTGCGCAGATTGGCGATATCCCCGGACATCAAGCCAGTCAAACAGGCGCCGAGAAGAATGCGGCTCGAGCTCGAGATGAGTATCAACGCCGAGGTCAAGAAGCTGATCGACTCTGGCTTCATCCAGGAAGTTCAATACCCTGAATGGATCGCCAATATCGTCCCGGTGATGAAGAAAAATAGGACGGTGCGCATATGCGTAGACTTTCGGGATCTCAACAAAGCCTGCCCGAAGGATGATTTCCCGGTGCCAGTCACCGAACTGATGATAGACAATACGTCCACTCATGAAGTTTTCTCCTTCATGGACGGCTCGTCAGGATATAATCAGATAAAAATGCATCCAAAAGGCCAGAAGCACACTGCCTTCAGGACTCCTTTGGGTATATTCTGCTACAAGGTGATGCCCTTCGGTTTAAAGAATGCCGGTGCCACCTATCAAAGGGCCATGCCGAAAATCTTCGATGACCTTATACATGAAATCGTCGAATGTTATATCGATGACCTCGTGGTTAAGAGCAAATGTCACGACCCAAGTTTGGATGTGACCGGCACTTAGATTGTATCATATCTAAAGATATGCACAAGTCCAAGTAAGCCGAAAACCAAGATCAAAATACCTTTTTGCGGAATTACTTATGAAAAATTAGTTTTTAAGTAAAAATCTCAATTTATGAAGTTAATTTATTAAACAAATAATAAAGGTTAAATTTAGTTGTATTCCTAGTTGGAATCAACAATATTAACAATGAACATGAATATAAACATATATAACATTACTGTGAATATCATAAGGAAAGAAACAATGATACTGACCAACAGATCTCAACTGTCCATATATATACCATCTCTCATTTCTAAGTCAAAATACAGGTTTGATGGAGACTTTCTAGATACAAAATACAAAACCCAAAAGGAAGGTTACTACACATGTAACCTACCTATCAAAAGATGGAATACAACTGCAAAAGTAACTCTGCCTCGCAGCTACCCGTCCACTCTATCCCTGCAAGGAACTGTGGCACAACGGGGGTGAGTTGCCAACTCAGTGAATATGACTAACATATAACGGCGAATAAAGTAAATATGACAATCATGCTACTGAATATGAATCAATATGAGGTATGAGTATATGTGAAGTTCAACCATAAATCTCATGATACTTCGGAAATCACAACTCAAATAAAATCATTTCTCAGTGTCCATCAACGACACAAAACTTCCATTTCTTATAGGCATCATTCCCCGAATGATCCTGAATCAATAATACCGGTCGTTATCATCTAGATACACGCCGTATATTTATTACTAACTCCGGTATCGAGTAACCTCGCTAGGCTCCCCCGTCTCAATACGGCTATCCTGCCCCTCGGTCTCGACCGGGTCCACCATGTATCCAACTGTATATCTCCCCCACTCAGTATGGATAACGCAAAATCCGCGACCGTATATCTCCCCCACTCGGTCCGGAATAAAACCAAAACAGAAATCATCTCATGGTGGACATGACATATCAATCATGAAAATACTGGATTTATGTAATAGTATTCAAAACTCAAAACCATAAATCCTCAATTCTGCATTCACCTCATATATAACACCGAAATACGCATAAAGTAACAGGATGTCAATGATGCAATCTACCACTATATTTGATATGTGAAATACGATATAAATCCATGTTAACAAGTATGATATTTAAGTGTAAGTGACATGGCAATATCGACGAGGTGTGTGTAGCATATAAACTGTGCACGTGGCATGACTCGTCGATAATTGTGAAGTGTTCTAATCATCTAATCAATTTATATGTATATATGATGAATGCATATTATCAATTTGACATAACGATATAAGCATCAAGTTAAGTAAAACTACGGGCGAAACACGCCATCTTTACAAAATTCCCCGGTAGATGTTTAGTCTACTCACCGGAAAAGTCGAATCTACTCCGGAATTGCTAATCCTTTCCCTTTCCTCGCGGCTTCCGTAATTCTTGTATCCGAGTCTAAATTTACAAATTAACGTATATAAGAAAAACGGCTATTCCGATATAACGGAAATGAAAACACGCTATCCCACTTACAAGTTACATACTATCTGATTATATTAAGTTATTAAACACTTAATCTTGCTGGATTTTAACCCTATTCTGTACTGTTTCAGAAATTAAAACGCGACGTGATTTAGTCGTGTCGTATTTAGTGTTTTACGATACCCTTTCCGATATATGTTCCCAGATTTTAATTACTGTGAAACTAATCTAAATAAACAGTACCAAAATAACCAAGATAACACACTGGAACATCCCCAACAGAGAAAACCCACCTAGCTCCTAACATGGCCGGCGACGCCGGTTTTTCCCTTGTTGCCGCCGGCCCAAAACCGGCCCCCTGGTGTCGTCTTCTTGTGGTTTACTCTAGTTGTTATCTATATCATTTTAACTCTGTTTAATTAAGCTAATTATCTTTCAGATCAAAGCAGATTTTAACAGACATTAAGTTTAGCTAAAATACGATATTATATGACATGTTCAATCAATATTAACTAATCTACAGAGCCTAATTTACCTACTGTGATTAAGGATTTACCCTCCAATTAGTTGTAGGAATGACCCTCCATGATTAATCAGCTCCTCCTAGCTTGATGATGAACCATCTCCAAGAACATAGCTCCATTCTTCTTCTTCTTCTTCCTCTTATTTTCTTTTCTCTTTTACTTTTCTTTTCTTTTAATTCTTTTAAGTTTTAATCTCAGTTTTGAACTGAGAATGAGCTATATATGTGAGAGGAGGAAGGGATAGGGTTAAGGAGGTGGTGTCAAGTGTTGAAGGGTGCATGTTTCATGCAAGAAGGAGGTGTAATGAAGTTGTAAACATGCAAGCATGATGTGTTATTGCATTATCTTTAAATTTTTGTTTTAATTTAATTATAAATTCTGAACTAAAATAATTTCCACTCACTTTCACTTATATCCACAACAATCTTATATTTGCATAAAACCTAAACTTTACAATTTAACCCCTCACAACTTAACTTATTATAAAACACACATTTTATTAAAATGAAGCTAAATTTATCATTAAAACCCTTATAACTTATTTAAATTACATTCAAAATTTCTAATTTAATTTGTATTACATATAACTTATGAAGATTGACATATTTGATTTTAACCGTTTTGTGATTTATCACTTTATTTTTGATTTAATTACTTTTATTTATTTCTAATTTTTCCTAAATGTTACAATATTCCCCCCCTTAAGAAAATTCGGTCCCCGAATTTAAAATAATTACTAGACATACCTATGAAAAGATATGGAAATTTCTTTCGCATTGCGTCCTCCGTCTCCCAAGTAATCTCCTCGTGATCCTTTCCTTGCCAGAGAACCTTTACAGATGGAATCATCCTTGATCGTAGTTGCTTTGCCTGCCTGTCCAGAATAGCGACTGGCTGCACTGTATAGGATAAATCTGGCTCAAGCTGTACAGTCTGATGCTGGATCGCATGAGATGGATCGTGAAGATATCTGCGAAGCATCGAAACGTGGAACACCGGATGCACGTCGGGAAAATTAGGTGGAAGTGATAACCGATAAGCTACAGCGCCCACCCTCTCTAAAATCTCGTAAGGTCCAACATATCTGGGGCTGAGCTTCCCTTTCTTCCCGAAGCGCATCACACCTTTCATTGGAGATACTCGAAGGAACACATGATCTCCCACATTAAACTCGAGTTTACGTCGTCGTCGATCTGCATATGACTTCTTTCTGCATTGAGCCGCTTTCATTCTATCTCGTATCAATTGGATCTTCTCTGTAGTTTCCTGTACTATCTGCGGTCCCAATATACAACTCTCACTAAGTTCCGTCTAACAAACGGGTGATCGACATTTCCTTCCATACAAGGCTTCAAAGGGTGCCATCTGGATCGTCTCTTGAAAACTGTTGTTATACGAGAATTCTACCAAAGGTAGGTGACGATCCCAACTACCACCGAAATCTAGGCTACAAGCCCGCAGCATATCCACTAGTATCTGAATGGTCCGCTCCGACTGACCGTCAGTCTGTGGGTGGAAAGCTGTACTAAAACTCAGTCGTGTACCAAGAGCGTCCTGAAGTTTCTGCCATAGCCTGCTCGTGAACTGGGTACCTCGGTCGGATACTATGCATGTCGGCACTCCATGCAGACGTACAATCTCATCGATATAAACCTGTGCATACTGAGCAAATCCATACGTCGTCTTTACTGGAAGTAAATGAGCGGCCTTTGTCAATCTATCTACAATCACCCAAATGGAATCATACCCTCTGCTAGTCCTGGGTAGACCCACCACGAAATCCATGGAAATCTGTTCCCATTTCCACTCTGGAATGGGTAAGGGCTGCAGTTCTCCGGCCGGCCTCTGGTGTTCTGCTTTGACTTGCTGACAAGTCAAGCATCTTGAAACATATTCTGTAATGTCCCTCTTCATTCCTTCCCACCAATAAATATCTTTCAAATCACGATACATTTTGGTAGAGCCAGGATGAATACTGTATACTGATCTATGGGTATCCTCCAAAATCTCATGCCTCAACCCGTCAGAATCTGGCACACAGAGACGAGTCCTAAAACGTAATACTCCATGATCATCAATCACGAACTCCGTCTCCTTGCCCTGCCTAACATGATCCATAATCTCCATCATGCGAGTATTTGTAGGCTGCGCCTCTCGAATACGATCCAATAACTGAGGTCTGGTGCGAACATGTGCTAACTGACCTCCTGCCGACGTGAACTCAAACTGTATACGATTATCACATAAGATCTGCCAGTCTGTAAAAGACTGTCTCTGCAAAATGCTCAAATGAGATAAATTACCTCCAGGCCTCCGACTCAAGGCATCTGCTACAACATTTGCTTTGCCTGGGTGGTACAAGATCTCACAGTCGTAATCTTTCACCAGTTCCATCCATCTACGCTGCCTGAGGTTCAGATCTTTCTGCTGAAAGATATACTTTAAGCTTTTATGATCTGTGAAGATTTGACACGATTCTCCATACAAGTAATGTCTCCAAATCTTCAATGCGAATACTACAGCAGCCATCTCTAGATCATGAGTGGGGTAGTTTTGTTCATGCCTCTTCAACTGTCGAGAAGCATATGCTATAACTTTGCCGTGTTGCATCAACACACAGCCTAAGCCCACTCTAGAAGCATCGCAATACACGTCAAAGCCCCCTGACCCGGAAGGTAAAGATAATACAGGTGCAGTTGTCAAACGCGTCTTCAACTGTTGGAAACTCTGCTCACACGCATCTGTCCACTGAAATGGAACTTCCTTCCTAGTCAATCCTGTCAAAGGTGCCGCTATCCGTGAGAAATCTTGTACGAAGCGTCTGTAATAACCTGTCAGACCTAAGAAACTCCGAACCTCCGTAACTGACATAGGCCTGGGCCATTGTTGTACCGCTTCAATCTTCTTTGGGTCTACACATATACCTTCTCTCGTAACTATGTGACCCAAGAACTCCACACTATCGAGCCAAAAAGCACACTTAGAAAATTTTGCATACAGCTGATGCTCTTTCAAGGTCTGCAATGTGATACGTAAATGCTGCTCGTGCTCCGTCTGACTCCGAGAATATACAAGAATATCATCTATGAATACTATAATAAACCGATCGATAAATGGTCTAAAGATACGGTTCATCATATCCATAAAAGCTGCTGGAGCGTTGGTGAGTCCAAACGACATCACCAGAAATTCATAATGCCCATATCTCGTACGAAATGCCGTCTTTGGAATATCGTCCTTCCGAACCCTCAACTGATGATACCCCGACCTCAAGTCAATCTTTGAGAAAAACCCAGCTCCTTGCAACTGGTCGAACAAGTCATCTATACGTGGTAATGGATACCTGTTTCGTACAGTGACGCGATTCAGCTGTCGGTAATCAATGCACATTCTCATACTACCGTCCTTCTTCTTTACAAATAAGACAGGAGCTCCCCACGGTGAAACACTGGGACGAACAAGTCCTCTATCTAACAACTCTTGCAACTGGCCTTTGAGTTCTTTCAATTCCGTTGGTGCCATTCGATAGGGTGGTATAGAAATAGGCCCCGCACCCGGAATCAAGTCGATGCAAAATTCAATATCTCGATCAGGTGGCAATCCTGGTAACTCAGCAGAAAATACCTCAGGAAATTCTCATATGATCGGGATTTGGTCCAAAAGAACTTCAGCGACTCCTAAGTCTTGAACGAAGGCCAAGAACCCATGACAACCCTTCCTCAAGAGCTGCCCCGCACAAAGAGCAGAAATCATGTTGACAGGGGTTAACTTGCAATCCCCCTGCACAACAAACACCGGTTCACCTAGAAAACAAAATCTAACCGCTTTTCCTCGACAATCTACATAGGCATGACAAGCGGCTAACCAATCCATCCCAAGAAGTATGTCAAAGTCTAACATGTCCAGGAGAATCAGATCAACTAGCGAATCTCTACCACCAATACGCACCGAACACGATCTGAATACGTGCCGAGCTATAAAAGAATCTCCAACTGGAGTAATCACTACCAAAGGTAACTCTAATAATGACGACTCTTTTCCCAACAAAAGTGCGAATCGTGAAGATACATAAGAATGTGTAGAACCGGGATCAAATAAAACATATGCCTCTAATGAGCATACTGTAAGAGTACCTGTCACGACTGCATTTGATGCTTGGGCATCCTGTGGAGTCAGCGCAAATACTCGTGCCTGGCCCCTGCCCGCATCCTGTCGTCCTCAACCTCTATCTCCTCGACCTCTCTGAGCATGTCCTGCAAAGCCTCGACCTCGTGGTGCAACTGCCTGGCGTGTAGCGCCAACTGGGGGAGGAAGTAAAGCCATCGGTGTAGGAGGTGGAAGGGGTAAAGCAGCCTGTGGAGCAACGGTCCCTCCCTGAGATCTACAATCCCGCGCAAAATGTCCGGGAAGTCCACAACTAAAACAGGTAGATGGTGGTCTCTGATCATCAGGATAAGAACTGAACATCTGGCCCTGTGTCCAGCCTCGTCCGACACTGCGGCCTGGAGTATATCTGCCTGGATATGACCCTCTACCTCGGCCAAACTGTCTATTTGTTGGCACGACCGGCCTACTCCTCTTTGGCTCCGGAACGACTCTTGACTCGCTCAAAGGCTCCTCTACTCGAATCGCCGCATCCATGGCCTGTGCATATGTATCAAAATGCTGGGAGCCTATCGCCAGATACAACTGTGTGTCCAAACTCCTTAGGAACCTCTTCACCCGAAGCTCCTCCGTAGGTACTAAGTATGGGGCATATCGAGACAACTGGGTAAATCGTAAGTCATAATCTGCTACTGACATACTTGCTGATTTCCTCAACGCTTCGAAACTGCTAGCTCTAGCGTCCCTCACACTCTGGGGAAGAAATCTGGCAAGAAAGACTGTAGAAAACTCGGTCCACGTCATCGGAGGAAGATTCGTAGCTCGACCTCTCTCCATCGACTCACACCACTCCTGTGCAAGTCCCTCCAAACGAAAGCTAGTCAGCTCAACTGACCTCGCATCAGAACATCGCAATGATCTGCCAATCCTCGCCATCCTATCAAGAAAAGACTGAGGATCTTCCGCCACATCGGTCCCTGTAAATACCGGGGGTCTCAATCTCATAAACTCTGCAAGTGATACCTCCATCACTCTCGTATCTACTGGCGCTACCGTCTGTGTAGGCTGTACCTTGGACTCTGCTACGGTCGGTGCTGGATCTGCTCTCAATACTCGAGTGGTCTCAGCTAACTGTCCTACCACTCGCTGTAATCCCAACATACCCTCCTCAATCCTAGTCATACGATCTGGAGGAGGAGGATCAACATGCTCATGCACCGCCGGAACGTCCGGTGTACCAGTCGTCGTCACAGGTGGACTCGCCCTAGCTGCATCTCTGGCTGCGGCTCGCCTAGCCCGCGTAGCCATAGCAACTGGAACAAGAAACGAGAGTTGATAAGGTGTGGGAACAGAAGCAATCAATAACGGAGAATCAACGGAAGAATAGACCAAGATAAACATCCTAAGGTTAGTTAGGCCGAATACGATAACGTAAATATGCCGCGGAACATACGTACGGTACTGCATTCGTCCTAATTCACCTACTCCATCAAACCAAAGGTCATCCTAACTCTCGGACTTACCTCAACCTATTGAAATCCCTTACTGAATTCCGTAAGGTTACTCCTAAGCTCTGATACCAACTTTGTCACGACCCAGGTTTGGATGTGACCGGCACTTAGATTGTATCATATCTAAAGATATGCACAAGTCCAAGTAAGCCGAAAACCAAGATCAAAATACATTTTTGCGGAATTACTTATGAAAAATTAGTTTTTAAGTAAAAATCTCAATTTATGAAGTTAATTTATTAAACAAATAATAAAGGTTAAATTTAGTTGTATTCCTAGTTGGAATCAACAATATTAACAATGAACATGAATATAAACATATATAACATCACTGTGAATATCATAAGGAAAGAAACTATGATACTGACCAACAGATCTCAACTGTCCATATATATACCATCTCTCATTTCTAAGTCAAAATACAGGTTTGATGGAGACTTTCTAGATACAAAATACAAAACCCAAAAGGAAGGTTACTACACATGTAACCTACCTATCAAAAGATGGAATACAACTGCAAAAGTAACTCTGCCTCGCAGCTACCCGTCCACTCTATCCCTGCAAGGAACTGTGGCACAACGGGGGTGAGTTGCCAACTCAGTGAATATGACTAACATATAACGGCGAATAAAGTAAATATGACAATCATGCTACTGAATATGAATCAATATGAGGTATGAGTATATGTGAAGTTCAACCATAAATCTCATGATACTTCGGAAATCACAACTCAAATAAAATCATTTCTCAGTGTCCATCAACGACACAAAACTTCCATTTCTTATAGGCATCATTCCCCGAATGATCCTGAATCAATAATACCGGTCGTTATCATCTAGATACACGCCGTATATTTATTACTAACTCCGGTATCGAGTAACCTCGCTAGGCTCCCCCGTCTCAATACGGCTAACCTGCCCCTCGGTCTCGACCGGGTCCACCATGTATCCAACTGTATATCTCCCCCACTCAGTATGGATAACGCAAAATCCGCGACCGTATATCTCCCCCACTCGGTCCGGAATAAAACCAAAACAGAAATCATCTCATGGTGGACATGACATATCAATCATGAAAATACTGGATTTATGTAATAGTATTCAAAACTCAAAACCATAAATCCTCAATTCTGCATTCACCTCATATATAACACCGAAATACGCATAAAGTAACAGGATGTCAATGATGCAATCTACCACTATATTTGATATGTGAAATACGATATAAATCCATGTTAACAAGTATGATATTTAAGTGTAAGTGACATGGCAATATCGACGAGGTGTGTGTAGCATATAAACTGTGCACGTGGCATGACTCGTCGATAATTGTGAAGTGTTCTAATCATCTAATCAATTTATATGTATATATGATGAATGCATATTATCAATTTGACATAACGATATAAGCATCAAGTTAAGTAAAACTACGGGCGAAACACGCCATCTTTACAAAATTCCCCGGTAGATGTTTAGTCTACTCACCGGAAAAGTCGAATCTACTCCGGAATTGCTAATCCTTTCCCTTTCCTCGCGGCTTCCGTAATTCTTGTATCCGAGTCTAAATTTACAAATTAACGTATATAAGAAAAACGGCTATTCCGATATAACGGAAATGAAAACACGCTATCCCACTTACAAGTTACATACTATCTGATTATATTAAGTTATTAAACACTTAATCTTGCTGGATTTTAACCCTATTCTGTACTGTTTCAGAAATTAAAACGCGACGTGATTTAGTCGTGTCGTATTTAGTGTTTTACGATACCCTTTCCGATATATGTTCCCAGATTTTAATTACTGTGAAACTAATCTAAATAAACAGTACCAAAATAACCAAGATAACACACTGGAACATCCCCAACAGAGAAAACCCACCTAGCTCCTAACATGGCCGGCGACGCCGGTTTTTCCCTTGTTGCCGCCGGCCCAAAACCGGCCCCCTGGTGTCGTCTTCTTGTGGTTTACTCTAGTTGTTACCTATATCATTTTAACTCTGTTTAATTAAGCTAATTATCTTTCAGATCAAAGCAGATTTTAACAGACATTAAGTTTAGCTAAAATACGATATTATGTGACATGTTCAATCAATATTAACTAATCTACAGAGCCTAATTTACCTACTGTGATTAAGGATTTACCCTCCAATTAGTTGTAGGAATGACCCTCCATGATTAATCAGCTCCTCCTAGCTTGATGATGAACCATCTCCAAGAACATAGCTCCATTCTTCTTCTTCTTCTTCCTCTTATTTTCTTTTCTCTTTTACTTTTCTTTTCTCTAATTCTTTTCAGTTTTAATCTCAGTTTTGAACTGAGAATGAGCTATATATGTGAGAGGAGGAAGGGATAGGGTTAAGGAGGTGGTGTCAAGTGTTGAAGGGTGCATGTTTCATGCAAGAAGGAGGTGTAATGAAGTTGTAAACATGCAAGCATGATGTGTTATTGCATTATCTTTAAATTTTTGTTTTAATTTAATTATAAATTCTGAACTAAAATAATTTCCACTCACTTTCACTTATATCCACAACAATCTTATATTTGCATAAAACCTAAACTTTACAATTTAACCCCTCACAACTTAACTATTATAAAACACACATTTTATTAAAATGAAGCTAAATTTATCATTAAAACCCTTATAACTTATTTAAATTACATTCAAAATTTCTAATTTAATTTGTATTACATATAACTTATGAAGATTGACATATTTGATTTTAACCGTTTTGTGATTTATCACTTTATTTTTGATTTAATTACTTTTATTTATTTCTAACTTTTCCTAAATGTTACAGCAAATCATATGAGGAACATCTCGAGCATCTGAAAACTGTATTTCAACGCCTTCGGCAATACAACTTGAAGATGAACACTCTCAAGTGTGCATTCGGAGTTTCCTCAGGCAAATTCCTGGGGTTCATCGTCCGACACCGAGGTATTGAAATAGACCCGTCAAAGATCAAGGCGATCATGGAAATTCCTCCGCCAAGGACTCTCAAACAGCTGCGGTCTCTCCAAGGGAAGCTCGCGTATATACGGCGATTTATAGCCAACCTTTCAGGAAAGTGCCGTCCTTACAGCCACCCAATGAAGAAAGGAACCCCGTTCGCCTGGGACCAAAAATACCAAAGCGCGCTAGACGAGATCAAACAATACCTGCAGAACCCGCCGGTGTTGGCTGCTCCGGTCAAGGGAAAGCCCCTCATTCTTTATACAACCGCTCTCGAGGGCTCCTTAGGCGCATTATGGGCACAAGAGAACAATCAAGGGAAGGAAAGAGCACTCTACTACTTAAGTCGAGTTCTGCTGGGGGCAGAAAGCAACTACTCCCCCATTGAAAAACACTGCCTGGCGTTGATCTTCGCGATAACAAAGCTTAGACACTATGCGTTGGCACATGAAGTCCGTCTCATTTCAAAGGTGGACCCCCTTAAATATTTGATGTCGAAGGCCATATTGACGGGACGACTCGCTAAATGGGCCCTGCTCTTGATGGAGTTCTCGATAACCTACCAGCCTCTCAAGGCGGTGAAAGGCCAGGCCATCGCCGACTTCCTCGCTGAACACCCAATACCTGCCGATTCTCCTCTGAATTGCGATCTTCCAGACGAACATGCGTTTGATGCGATCGACGATAATGATACCCGATGGGAGCTTTATTTCGATGGAACATCTTCCGTGAAGAAACGTAAACAAAGTGCCCCTATAATCAAATCGGGGGTAGGACTCATCTTTGTAACTTCACAAGGTGGGATAATACGTTTTGCCTTCTCTCTAACAGAGCTGAGGACAAACAATGAAGCCAAATACGAAGCCTTGATAGCAGGTCTTGAGATCGCCATCGACTTGGGAATTGAAAACCTCCTCATATATGGAGATTCTCAGTTGGTCGTTAGTCAAGTAAACGACGACTACCAAACATGCAAGCCAGAATTGGTGAAGTACGGTGAAAAGGTGCAACAACTGTTGACCCAAATTCCCTCCTATACTTTGGAGAACATACCGCACGCGGAAAATAGCAAACCAGACGCGTTGGCCAAACTTGCTAAGGAACTGGCTGACGAGAACCTCGATGGCGTTAGAATCGTGGTACAAAGCCGTCGGGTGCTTGCCCCAGCAAAAATATCTCCGGAATCATCCGAAGAAAAAGGAGCGAGTGAACAGACGACCCTGCAAGTAAAAAATTGGGAAAATACCGAGGATTGGAGAGAAGTCTTCATAGACTACTTTAAATCCCACCGAACGCCTGAAGAAGCGTCCACAAGACATCAGCTCATGAAACGAGCTCTGTCTTTCGCCTTCGTCAATGATACTCTGTACAAGAGGTCATTTAATTCTCTGTGGTTGAGATGCTTAGGACCTGACGGAGCGAAAAGGGTCGTCCAGGAAGTTCATGACGGACTCTGCGGTTCTCACCAAGCAGGCCCAAAGATGAAGTTGAAGATCAAACGGATGGGCTACTACTGGCCCACGATGATTCAGGACTGCCTCGAATATGCGAAGCAATGCCACTCATGCCAAATTCATGGGGATTTCATCCACCAGCATCCAAATCCACTACATCTAACGGTGGCTAGCTGGCCGTTCGAAATGTGGGGGACTGACATAGTCGGCCCCATCGAACCAGCATCGTCCAGAGGACATCGTTTCATCCTGGCAACGACCGACTACTTCTCCAAATGGGCAGATGCAGTACCGTTGAGGGAAGTAAAGACGGAGAATATCCTCCATTTCTTCAAGACGCACGTCCTATATCGGTTTGGAACTCCACGACGGATCATCTCCGATAACGGGCCAGCTTACAGAAGCCACAAGATCAATCGCTTCGCGCAGCAGCATAATATAGACTGGAGACATTCTTCAGTTTACAATCCGCGAGCTAATGGTCTAGCTGAAACCTTCAACAAGACCCTGACAAAGATCATGAAGAAAACGGTGTCCCGAAATAAGAAAGACTGGCACGAGAGACTGCAAGAGGCTCTTTGGGCGTATCGAACTACGTTCAAGACGGCCACGAACACAACGTCGTACGCGTTGGTGTTCGGTACAGAAGCAGTACTTCCCCTCGAGATAGAGCTACCCTCTCTATGAGTAGCGGTCCACTATGATCTAACGGACGAAGAAAATGCTCACCTTCGGCTTGAGGAGCTTGATGCCCTCGATGAGACCCGGCTCATAGCACAACAAAATCTGGAAGCTTACAAAGCAAAGATGACGCGCTCATATGAAAGATTAACCCGACTGAGGACATTCCGCCAAGGCGAACTTGTGCTAGTGGTCAAAAGGCCTATGGTTCCCAATCGCGCCAAGCGGGGAAAATTCGAGCCAAACTATGAAGGCCCGTACATCATAGATAAGGTCTACCAGGGTGGGGCCTATCTACTCATGGACATGCACGGTGAAAGGCCTTTCAGGCCAATAAACGGTCGCTTCCTAAAGAAATACTATGCTTAATGAGCCACAGCCTAGGTCAATGGTAGATGACGACGACTATGTCCGCTCGCTATCTTCCTAAGCTCAAGCTTTATAAGCAGTAGCCGGCCTTCTCAATAGCGGACCGAAACGTCCTTAAACTAATACCGCAGCATCCGTAGGCTGACAAAATAAAAAAATATATATATAAAAAATATAAATAAATAAAAACGGTATGTCCATAAGCAAAAAAAGGGTACGGATGAAAACCCGAAAGGGCGCCGTGAGTAAAAACAACAGGGCTACCGGCGAGTGTTCGTGAAAACCCGAACGGGCACGACATTGTAAAAAAAAGAGGAAAAGAAAATAAATAAATAAAAAAGAATAAAGAAAAACGGTATGTCCATAAGAAAAAAGGGTACGGATGAAAACCCGAAAGGGCTCCGTGAGTAAAAACAGCAGGGCTACCGGCGAGTGTTTGTGAAAACCCGAAAGGGCGCAACTTCGTTGAAAGACACTTACAAGGTCCTCTCGACCTTGTAAGGAGAAACCACCCAGCTGAGATCCTTACGACTCATAAGGGAGCAACACACATAGGGATCCTCACGATTCCTAGGGAGAAAATACACTTGCGAGATCCTCACGACTCGTAAAGAGAACTCTCTTATGGGACCCTCACGGCTCATAAGATTTGAAAGTCTTAAGTTACAGAGATCTAAATCTGTGCTTAAGCAACCCCCACAACCTTCGATATTGCCCTACAAGTGTCTCAATACTGACCCTTGTATACAATCCACGGGCGCGGATAAACATTTCCCTAACCAAGTCCCGCCCATGACTAGGGATATGTTTGCATGACCCTTGTAGGTCCTCTCGACTTACAAAGAGAAAACCCTCTTGTAGGATCCTTACGACTTACAGAGGAACAAACACTTAGGAATCCTCACGATTCCCAAGGAGAAAATACACCTACACGATCCTTACGACTTGTAGGGAGAAATACCTTTGTGAGACCCTTACAGCTCATGAAGTTAAAAGCCTTAGTCGACAGGACCTTAACCCTGTTCGCTAAGCCACCTTCGTTCAACATCGACGGAGGCAAATGATGATTCGCTCCTGGCAATATCCCAGTTGTAGCGGTGCTGATGCCGAACTCGGTGTCTAATTTCAGGTTTACGGTGAGAAGCCGGTAGGCCGCACATGCATACGAAATAGCCGAAATGATAGGGCAACTTGCAATAAAAAGCAGCAAGTAAAAACGTATGCATACAAAATAGCCGAAATGATTGGGCAACTCGCAATAAAAAGCAGCGAGTAAGAATAAAATAAATAGCTGAAATGATTGGGCACCGCGAGAAATAGCCGAAATGATTGGGCAACTCGCAATAAAAAGCAGCGAGTAAGAATAAAATAAATAGCCTAAATGATTGGGCACCGCGAGAAATAGCCGAAATGATTGGGCGATCGCGACCTTCGCGATATAAAAGCTGAAATGATAGAGCATCGCGGAAATAAAACAAAAAAAAGATGATAAAACTTTGGCCCTACAGTTATGATCACATCGATCCATGTATACAATCCAAGGGCGTAAACAAAGAGGGAACCATACTTTCCCAACAGGCTCCGCCAGAAAACGAAGCCAAATCTCGACGGTTCATCCCAACTCCGAAGAAACCAGTGTCTTCGGCAAATATCTCAACTCAAGGAAACAAACAATCCTTGACGAGAGCCTCCTGATCCGCGTCGACTCGCAGAGCAACCAGTGCCTCCGTGGGAAATTCTCGACTCGTTTCAACACCAGGGAAACAAATAATCCTTGGCGCTAAGGAAACAAATAATCCTTAGCAAATTCCTCAACTCAGGGAAACAAATAATCCTTGACGAGAGCCTCCTGATCCGCGTCGACTCGCAGAGCAACCGGTGCCTCCGTGGGAAATTCTCGACTCGTTTCAACACCAAGAAAACAAATAATCCTTGGCGCTAGGGAAACAAATAATCCTTAGCAAATTCCTCAACTCAAGGAAACAAACAATCCTTGACAAGAGCCTCCTGATCCGCGTCGACTCGCAGAGCAACCAGCGCCTCCGTGGGAAATTCTCGACTCGTTTCAACACCAGGGAAACAAATAATCCTTGGCGCTAGGGAAACAAATAAACCTTAGCAAATTCCTCAACTCAGGGAAACAAACAATCCTTGACGAGAGCCTCCTGATCCGCGTCGACTCGCAGAGCAACCAGTGCCTTCGTGGGAAATCCTCGACTCGTTTCAACACCAGGGAAACAAATAATCCTTGGCGCTAGGGAAACAAATAATCCTTAGCAAATTCCTCAACTCAGGGAAATAAACAATCCTTGACGAGATCTTCTTGATCCGCGTCGACTCGCAGAGCAACCAGTGCCTCCGTGGGAAATTCTCGACTCGTTTCAACACCAAGGAAACAAATAATCCTTGGCGCTAGGGAAACAAATAATCCTTAGCAAATACCTCGACTCAGGGAGACAAACAATCTTTGATGAAAGCCTCCTGATCCGCGTCGACTCGCAGAGCAACCAGTGCCTCCGTGGGAAATTCTCGACTCGTTTCAATACCAAGGAAACAAATAATCCTTGGCGCTAGGGAAACAAATAATCCTTAGCAAATACCTCGACTCAGGGAGACAAACAATCCTTGATGAAAGCCTCCTGATTCGCGTCGACTCGCAGGGCAACCAGTGCCTCCGCGGGAAATTCCCGATTCGTCTCAACTTGCAAGATGAAGCCTCAGGCAGCAGGGACTAAAAAACTTGCTTCCTGAACAATGGGACCTTGCAAGTCGATTTAAATTGGTCTCTTGCATACTATCCACGGGTCTCACTCTCCGAAGTCGAGTTTCGACAAGGAGGGAAACAACCGCTTATGAGTCCTCTCGACTCGTAAGAGGGAAAAATTCTCTTACAGGATCCTTACGACCTATAAGAGAAAACACACTTGGGAATCCTCACGACTCCTAAGGAGAAAAACCCACCTACGAGATCCTCTCGATCCGTAGGGAGAAAAATCTCTACGAGACCCTCACGGCTCATAGAGTTGAAAAGTCTTAGGCAGCAGATCTGAACCTGCGGCCTGAGCCATCGCTATCTCTTGAAGAAATCTAGATGCTTACTCTATTATCTATCGACCCTGTTTATTAAGACAGCATACGCACAGTAAAAGAAATAAGGAAGTGACAGGAAGAACATCCGATTTACATTTGATCAGGCGTTCGAGACACACTCATTCATGCATAAGCAAAAGATTCAGAACGAAAAATAGAGACAAGCTGGGATTAAATTTTCATTAATATTGCCAGAAGTTCTTACAATCATAAAAGCAATAAACGAAAAACATTATTACAAGGGAATAACCTTGAACCCAGGACATGGATTGAGGAATTCAAAAGCGACCCTATCTATGACTTTCCAAGCCTCGCGGACCATCCTAGTGTGCTTTCTTTCGAGAGCACAAGCGTCAGGGTCCCCCCTGATGTCTTCCACCCTCCGATAAGCAGCGAGTATGGCAGACTGTTGAAAGACCTCGTGCAAGAGATCGATAAGACTGTCTCGCCGTCTCTTCGAGATAAAATTCAAAAGGTACACCGAGTGTACCTTGTCCTCAGCGGCATCCAACGCCCTAAGAGGCACGCCGGAACAGAATAGGGGAAGCGCTTCCCAGATGGCTCCCACGATAAGCTTAAGGAGGGAGGAACGTCGGGGAAGCAGTGGACCATTGTATGTGTCGAAGCGGCTCATTATTTCAGCACACTCCGTTTTGTGAACTCTCAATTTTGAGAGCGGCCAAGTCGGCGGATGTCCCCGTAAGAGATGATCTCGTTAAGAGCATACATATGGGTGTCCATTGTTCCTGTGAAAAAGGATCAACAGAATTAGCAGACCGACTGATTAAGCGAATTCTTGTTAAAAAATGAGCACGAAGAGTTAAACTCCTCGAGAGCAATGCTCTACGAACAGGAGTGACTATCAAAATCCTAATAGGGGAAATTTAAAGAAGTCCCCCAAGATTCTGAGATCATTATTATTAAAAGATAATATAATACATTAAAATACAAAACTCCATTTTTTTAATTTTCATTATCCATACTCAAACTCTTAAGAGTTCATCTTTTTTAGATCAAGGGATCTATGTTTTGCCAAAGATGCAAGGTTCTATTCATGGGTTGAGAAACCCTAAAACAGATTCCTGAGAGCAAGGCTCTATTTGGTGAAACCCCAAAAGGATTTTCTTTAGATCGAAGATCTATGAGAGCAAAGCTCTATTAATTAAAATTAATTTAATTCAAGGTTAATTTTACCTAAAAAGTTTCCTTTGAGGAAAATTTAACTCTGAGAGTTCCTAAAGGCAAGAGCAGAGCTCTGAGTTCTGAAAGTAAAATTCTTAAAAGATGCTAATCATCTATTGAGGACCAAAGGTCCTATTTATAGGCATCAAATGCCCTTTCAACTTCCAAAAGCTGCCGCGACGGTTGGGATTTTGCTACCGTTGCGCTTGCGTTTGGAGGCCGCGTAAGCGCAACGGTGGGGGGGCATTTGTTTACCCCAATCAGAGCAAAGCTCTGTTCAAATTCTAAGGCGGGAGATGAAGCAACACTTCATCTTCCCCCAATCAGAGCAAAGCTCTGTTCAAATTCCAAGGTTGGAGATGAAGCAACGCTTCATCTTCCCCCAATCAGAGCAAAGCTCTACTTTGAAAATTTAAATGCTAATAAATGAAGCAACGTTTCAAATTCTTTGCGCTGTGCGCAACGCGCCACGTGTCAGGTGCTGATACATCAGCGCAGCGCCCGAGGCAATGCGCCCAATCAGAGCAAGGCTCTTTAAAAAATAAAAGTAAAGGAAACAACGCTTCAGCTGCGCAAGCGCTGCGCTGCGCGACACGTGTCTGCGCAGTCGCGCAAGCACAGCTGCGCAAGCGCTGGGCTGCGCGACACGTGTCTGCGCAGTCGTGTAAGCACACTTGCGCAAGTACAGCTGCGCAAGCGTTGCGCTGTACGACGCGTGTCTGCGCAGTTGTGCACGCACAGCTGCGCGAGCGCTGTGCTGCACGACACGTGTCTGCGCAGTTGCGCAAGCACAGATGCGCGAGCGCTGTGCTTCTCGACACGTGTCAAGCGCTGGGGCGTTTGCGCAAAACAGAATTGAGATTTTAAAGAAATATTTTCTGTTCTTGTTAAAACAAGAAGATTTTCTTCTGTAAAACAGAGGCCCTTGGATCAAAGATCCAACGGTGGGGAAAATTCCCCAAATCACTCAGAGAAAGATCTCCTTAACAAATTTAACTAATTTATGGGCACTATAAAAAGGACCCTAGACCTCAATTCAAAGGCATCAACATTTTGTGAAAAATTAAACAGAGAAGACTCTGAAGAAATGGAGAGGAATCCTCAAGAACAAAGAAAAAGGTAAAAACCTTTAGAAAAAGAGAAAATTCTCTTATGAATAGATCATTGATCTGAGAACAAGATCAAGGATCTCTAATGAAAAGAAAAAAATAAATAAATAAAAAAAACAGTGCCTTGCACTTCTTTTTATGAACCATTGGTTCTGAATCTAAAAGATTCTCAAGATAACAGTGCCTTGCACCTTATATGAACCATTGGTTCTTTAAAAAACAAGAAAAAACTTGTTTTCTCTGATCTGAAATTGATCCAAAAGAATAAGAACAGTGTCCAGCACTTGCCAAAACTGCGCTATTGCACAAGCCGCCAGGAAGCGCCACGTGTCAGCAGTACAGCAGCGCAGCGCACTGCGCTGTTGCGCTTGCGCTTACCAGAACGTGACACGTGTCACCTCCATGAGCGCTTGCGCTCATTAATTGCGCAAAGTACCTGACAAGCCATGTGGGACACTGTCAGGGTATCTAATGCAATGCATTATTAAAGGGCAGAGCCCAATCAAAGGTCTAAAGGACCAAATAAAGTGCTGCACATTATTTTAAAAATGCAGAGCCCAATTAAAAATTCTAAACAGACCAAAAATAATGCAATGCATTATTAAAGGGACAGAGCCCAATTGAGAGGTCCAATGGACCAAAACAAATGCTCTGCATTATAATAAAAAGGGCAGAGCCCAGTCAAAATAGGCATAAATGGCCTGAAGCAATGCTATGCATTATTCTAAAAAGGGAAAAGCCCAAATAAAGGCCTAACAGGCCAAAGGCAAACAAATTGTGAACACTTTCAACTGGACTTAGCCCAATTTTGGCCGTAAGTCCTTAAATTAAATTGACTGAGCACAACTGCTCTCTTAAATCAATATCCGGTTCGAGGGTACATCTCCGAGCTCCTCTGACACTTATCGTTGTAATCGTTCAACGACGTCAGAGAGGTGACGGGTCCCGACGACCACACACGTCAACATGGACTGCGGGGTCCTTAAACTCATGGACCGAAACGTCCTTAAACTAATAGTGGACCGAAACGTCCTTAAACTAATATCGGACCGAAACGTCCTTAAACTAATGATGGACCACCACGTCCTTAAACTGGAACATGGACCACCACGTCCCTAAACTGGAACATGGACCACCACGTCCCTAAACTGGCGATGGACCACCACGTCCCTAAACTGGAACAATATAGCCCAAACGCTCTTTTGTCGGATCTAAACGATCCAGTTAAGTTGATCTTAGTCTCAAACTGGACTAACGTATCCTTAACAAACGTTTAAGTTGATCTTAGCCTCAAATATGGCTAACGTATCCTTAAACCAAAACACCAAACCCAAATCTAAGTAAATACGGATTTGGACTAATCCACGTCCTGCGGGCGACGGCATTACTCAGTCTCCGTATATAATCCACTGGCAACCACAAATAAAACAAACACACACGACACGAAGTGAAATTCTGGAGAAGGAGAAAGTTGTTACCACGATACGGTAGCATAATTAACTGCAGGGGCTTGCGCCTGCAGGGAAGAGCGTCCCCACAATCAAAAACCCCTCAAACGTGGGGGAATCTGACGAAGTCTGCTACATCGGCCGCATCCGTGTAAACCTCCGATACACGGTGCCATAAATCAACTTGGCATCTTCGGAGAGGTAGACGGATAAAACCAAATAGCATCTGCCCCGAATCTCTGGCTAGACGTCCTCGCGTCGCGGCCGCCATTCGGAGGGGAACAAGGCCACGTGGCACACTGTCAGAAAAACAAATGATGTGCATTATTAAAAAGGGCAGAGCCCAATTAAAAGGTCTAACAAACCAAAACAAATGCTACACATTATTATAAAAAAAAAGGGGACAGAGCCCAAACAAAGGCCTAACAGGCCAAATATAAAATGAAACATTTTCAAATGGACTTAGCCCAATTCTGGCCATAAGTCCTCAATTTAAATTGAACTGAGTACAACTGCTCTCCCAAATCAATTTACACCCGGTTCAAGGGTACATCTCTGAACTCCTCTGATATTTGTCGTTGTAATCCTTCAACGTCGTCAGAGAGGTGACGGGTCCCGACAACCATACATTGCCACGGACTGTGGGGTCCTTAAACTCATGGACCGAAATGTCCTTAAACTAATATTTGTCCCCAAAATGGGAATGTTGGACCGAAATGTCCTTAAACTAATATTCGTCCCCAAAATGGGAATGTTGGACCGAAATGTGCTTAAACTAATATTCGTCCCCAAAATGGGAATGTTGGACCGAAATGTCCTTAAACTAATATTCGTCCTCAAAATGGGAATGATGGACCACCATGTCCCTAAACTGGCAATCGACCGCAATGTCTCTAAACTAAACAATGGAGTCCAAATGCTCTCTTGTTGGATCTAAACGATCCCGTTAAGTCGATCTTAGTCTCAAATTAGACTAACGTGTCCTTAATAAACGTTTAAGTCGATCTTAGCCTCAAACAAGGCTAACGTATCCTTAAACCAAAACCCCAAACCCAAATCTAAGAAAATACGGATTTGGACTAATCCACGTCCTACGGGCGACGAAACAAATTAGTCTCCGTATACAATCCACGGGCAACCACAAACAAAACAAACACCCACAACATGAAGTGACCATCTAGAGAAGGAGAAAGTTGTTACCGCGATGCGGTAGCGTAATTAACTGCAGGGGCTTGCGCCTGCAGGGAAGAGCGTCCCCACAATCAAAAACCCCTCGAACGAGGGGGAATCTGACGAAGTCTGCTACATCGACAGCATCCGTTTAAACCTTCGATACATGGTGCCATAAATCAACTTGGCACATTCGGAGAGGTGGACGGATAGCTCCAATTAGCATCTGCCCTGAAATTCAGGCGAGACGCCCGCCGCGTCTCCACCGCGTCTTTCGGAGTGAAACATAATATATATGCACAAATCGGAAATCAACACAACGGTGTATAAAATATATATCCAGCGCAATAACTATGCCCAAACATGTAAATACCCAGCAGTCGCAGCCATGGTGCACGAAAACCAATATCATGAAACTCAATCATCAAAACTCAAATCCAAGCGATATAAGCGTGATACTCGGATCACAAATGCAAATCGCAATAAATGACATTGAGGTACATGATTGATAGAGATTTTGTGCTTACGCTATTTGTGATCAAAGAATTAACCGCAATCAATAACTGTGTCGCTTGGTAGCTAGTCGGTTGAGTACGGGTCGGTCCACAGGGAGATGGATTCCTTTTCTTTATGTTTTAACGAGTTAAGTCCAAAAGATTTTGGGATTTATTTTAAGATCTAAGAATGAGATAAAAGTTTATAAAAAGCTTGCTAGGGTTAAAATTAGATTAGTTTAGAAAATCAATTATTCTTACCGCTTTCTTTGCCCTAATTAAGAATTTTTAGGTGTTAAGGTAATAGTTAACAAAAGGGATTAGCGCGACCGGGAAGAAACTATATTTCTTCTCTTTAGCCCTTGTCCGTCCTTTCTTAACTCTTAGCCCTAACGTCCATGGAAATCATATACAACCGGTCTTTAACTATGGTATCACCGCTACCTCATGGGATAGAGTGCCGTAGTGAGCGGTGTGTGTATGTATGCATAGAGTCCTACTTTAAAATGTTGAACGGGCAAGAAAGGGGTGAGAGATTTTCATCTCTCAAACTTTCCCCAAACCTAAACCTAACAAGTGAGAAACTACTCACTCATTAGGGAATTGATAAACTAATTCATTTTTATGGTTTTCTTTTAATTAATTACGGCAAATAAAAAATTGCAGATAAATAACTAGGGCAGAGAAATAAAATTGCTAGATAACTAGGGCAGAAAAGAAATTGAAATAACTAAGGCAAGATAAAAAAAAACTTACTTCTTTATTGATGCACTCTTTGACAATTACAAGGATTGAAAATTTTAGACTAGAGAAATAAAAAGAGGCATCTCAAAAGAGGCACCCAAAAAGAGGCAAGAGAATTATTGGCCTTTTGCTCTCCTATTTATAGATATAGGTAACCCTAGGTTACATTCTGATCCATTCATAAATTTACAAATCTACCCTAAGAAGACCCGGTCAACGCACCGTCTTATCCACCGACACGTGCATTGCACGGCCGCGGATCCGTGGCCAAAAGCCTTGTTTGGCCGCGGTTCCGCGGCCGTTTGATGGGCTATTGGGCTAATTTTTTTAGGGCTGCTTCATGTTGCATTTTACTTCTGGTTTCTTCACTTGGTTTCTCAAAATATCTTCTATTTTCTTTCAGATTTCCACAGTGCAGAATGTTGTGGACTTTTACCGTTAGCTTCGTGTTGAAGTATTGAATCTTGTGCTGCCCTCATACGTTGTGCAATCGAACTGTTCATTGATCTTCATTTGTTCCTTAAACTGGTATGCGGCATCATACATATTCATCTATTTATTGGTCGTAGTCTCACATTTATAGCGTCTTTTCACCATTTTCACTGTATTTGTTCTGAGAACCTATAACCTGCAACTATTTAGCAGACATGGATTAAAAGCACCTATTTATTTGCAATATGATTAAGAATGGGGTAATAATGCAAAATTCTGATATGAACAGTACACCTCCTACAATGTCGAAAAATGCCGGTGTGCCCAAAACCGGCAGAGCAAGAACACCTTCTTGCCTCTGCTCACGGTCTGGCGTCCTCTGTCTCTGGGTCCTCATTTTCTCCTCGGATTACCAATCTCGCAATCCATCGACTCATCGGTCCGGTCAGGTGTGCTAACGGAAATGATTCCGCTCTGGCACTTCTCTGGTCATCTCTCGGCCAATTATCATGACCACTCATAATGCAGCACGTCACTGGCGTCGGCCTCCGGCCCTCTGAATACACGTGACACAACTGATCCTGGATGCAAATCTCATTGCAGCAGTGTCCTGGAAGGAATCCTGCCCAAGGTCTCTTCCGATCTCGCCTATGCCGAATTGTATGGAGGCTGGTACTCTTACATAACCTTTTCTCGTTTTCTGGACATCTGCATTCTCAGCACAATATTTTCTCGAAAATTGGCCGCATCCCAACGCCTCTGTAAGCATATCAGATCTCAAATTTCGACGGGGAGTAACCACAGCTCGTCAGCATCTCGTACGAACCTCTTGTTCCACTCGCCTTTATCATCGTCCACTTCGACGTCACGTCATACTATCTGCGCACTGCAACTGTTCTCGGCCACGGTCAATCCGAAGTCTCTCACACGGACTCGAAATCACGAACTCGATATCTTCATCACTCTGTAGAAGATCTCTAGCCGAACACGTCCTCGGGAACACGTCCCAACCATCGGAGGAATACTTAATACTCGTCCGTTCTCGATCAACTCACAATGCATCTGAGTGAGGTCCTCTATCCGAAACTGGTCAGCTTGTTGATCTCTTATTACATGATATCCGGACGACGCTAAACTTTTCGATCGAGTCATCAAGGTCCCAAAATTTCCCGAAAGCTCAACACATGAGCACAATTTAATAATATCTGGTACATACCACAGTACCTCTGGACCAGCCGTAGAAGGGCAAACCCAAGCCTCACTGATGGCACCGCTAAATTGCCGCAAACCCTAAGGTTCAAAAGCGGTTCCATGGTCATCATGTCGAGTTAGGGTTTCATTCTTCTAGAGGGCCCACAGAATTACTTGCATGTTCCTCCGAATACTTTAAACTTGGAAAAATGGGTTTCTGACACTCGCTCGAACTCTTTAGCTTCGCCTAACCGACATGTGAACACCCTTCGTCCACATGTTAAACAATGCCTCAATCCTTAAGGAAAGACGATACATCAACGCCCATCTGTGGATTCGGTATACTCTAGACATGAGTGAGACTCTCCACACTGGAAATCTTCAACTCAGCTGGACCTGCGTCGACGCATCAATCTGACGAATCACCTTCGTTTCTCAACTCGGGATAGACTAGCTATCATCTGTTGCATCTCTGCCTGGAAGCTCCAGCGATCTCAGCTCGTAAGCTCTGGAAGCGACATCACATCAATCTCAGCAACAGCTGGGTCATCTGTCTGCACGGTAGATGACATCACGGTCTCGGAGGTACGCTGCACATCAACAATCCTCTCACGAAAGGCAGCCTCTATCAGTGGCCCGATCATCCGGTGCGAAACCAACCACTCGCCTCAACAAGAGGTCACAACATAAAAACTAACTCGATACGTTTCCATGTCACCAGAAAACACAACGGTCAGCCTTCGTACCAGACGAGCTCGCCTTGACCGCAACACTAGCAGCAGCTCAATCTGCGCTCAAACATGGTGACAGGAACCTCAAGCGTGCATCGAAGAAAACAGATCAAGGGCATGAAAGGAAACGACATATCCATAATGGATACATGATCATAGGAAGGAACAACATCAATGAGAGTATGATCACGGAAATGAATAGAATCAAATATTTCAAAATATGTACATTCTAAGGTTTCTTAAGTGGAGTATCGTATCGTAAATATGCCGCGGAACATACGTACGGTACGTCACTCTACTCAAGCTACCTACTCCATGTATCAGGGTCAACCTATGAAATGAAAGTTCGGGTCTAATACCCCCCGTTCAAGTCTAAGTTCCGTAAGGTCAAGCCTCGGTTCTGAAATACATACCCGCCCTAGACTCCACATAGTCAAACATAGACTCGAACCAAGGTTAAACCTAGCGCTCTGATACCAACTTTGTCACGACCCGAAATATCAGCTCGTGACCAGCACTTAAATCACACAACGTCTAAAGGCGTAACGTTATTCAAGTAAGCTGAAATCTAGAAATCTAAACCTTTTTAAGAAAATAAAAGAGGTGAAGTTTTGAAATAAAGGTATAATAAAATCAAGTTTTCTTAATGCATAGAAAAGGAACATGAAAATGTAAGTGAAATTTACTAGTTTGAAAACGTGTTTCGTCCTTTAAAAATTTGAGCAGCGCCTCCTTTGTATATTTTGATCCAAAACCACACATACATAACAAGAATAATGGCATCCCCAAGCGGGAGCTAGCTCTTCGCCAACCGGCGGATCACAACCACGCAAGACAGTATATATAAGTATACGACGCCCAACGGCGAAGTTCACCACAAAAGATAAAGAAATAAGCACCACAAGTAGCGGAAAACCCCTCGCTCTAAGTCTCGCAACCACAAGTCTCACTAAGTCTCATTACTTACACAATTACTAAATTTGATTTGATGGAGTTGACTAGATACAATATGAAATAAAAATACAGGAGTGGATACGATACAAATGTCCCACCTACCAAGCAAAACACCCAAATGAAGCTATGTGCCAGCGATACCGCTACGGATCCATACGGTCAACCTGCAAGAACAGTGCCACAACGGGGGTGAGTTGCCAACTCGTGAGTAGAAAAACATCAACAAGTAGAAATTGAATAAACAACGACTACTAGGTCAACTATATCATAAAGGTAATACTATGATATCTAAGGTGACCGTATCTGTATATGTGCCCATAATGTAATCAATACCTATATGTATGCGGATATAATCCAACAATATAATCAATGTATGTATGCATGTGGATCTCGTCCAACCATATAATCAATGTATGGTAATCTGGGTATGCAATAATCATGCAAGGTACTACAACTACATGATGCAGTGCATATCAATGAATGCAGAGCAGGGGATAAAATATCATCTGCACGAATCATCATCGTGGAAAAACCCCGGTGTCTACCAAATACACCCTGAATCCCAATAACTCAGGCGCCGTCAATCAAATCGGCCCTTATATCCTGTAAATCTCATGGAAACATGAGTGCCCAACATTAGCACTCGAAAATATCATGAAATACTCGTGTCCAGCATCGACACGCAAATCCTCATGTATGGGCTCCGTCGGTCCGGATCAGCCCACGGGTTTCGTCTGCGGAATCGGCCCTCGGCCCCGGCAGTACGGGTCGGCCCGTATCCATCTCACAACTCTGGTCAGTATCCTCCGGATAACCGCCAGGTCCAACCAATCACCTGTAGGTAGTAGTCCCTCTGCCAGGCTCATCGTCTACAGCACAACAATCCGTTCTTGCCCCGGGGTACCATACCGGGTCCACCATGTACCCGCAATCGGCCTCATCCAACTCCTCGAATCGGGTTCACATGTCACACGTCTCAGAACCGAGAAAACGTATGGTGGACGTACTGAAATACCATATCAAGAGAAACCGGGTTTTTAAAACAGTACATGCTTTCTTTTGAATTATCCACGGTTCTAAAATCCAGAAATCTCATGAAAACAACATATCTCAATGCGTAAAATCATAAAGCATGATGTATGCGACATATGATAAAAATGTAAGCATATCCGAATATCATGCAACATAGAACAGTGATATGGCATATTAAGGGAAAACCGCTCTTTTAAAAGGATCCAGTTTTGAAAATATCTCATACGGTCCCCAATTCTCCAAAACCAAAGCCAGCATTATCTATGTATGTGCAATAAGTATGTACATAGGTATGGATGCACAAGTGGTATATACGCGAGTATGAGTGTACAATATGCATGTGTGCCAATATGGATGTACAAGTGGTATATATACGTAGGCATGAGTGTACAATATGTATGTGCGCAAGTATGGATGTACAAGTGGTATATACGCAAGTATGAATGTACAATATGTATATGCGCAAGTATAGATGTACAAGTGGTATATATAAGCAAACATGAGTGTACAATATGTATGTGCGTAAGTATGGATGTACAAGTGGTATATACGCAAATATGAATGTACAATATGTATATGCGCAAGTATGGATGTACAAGTGGTATATATACGCAAGCATGAGTGTACAATATGTATGTGCGCAAGTATGGATGTACAAGTGGTATATACGTAAGTATGGATGTACAATATGTATATGCGCAAGTATGGATGTACAAGTAGTATATACGCAAGTATGAATGCACAATATGTATATCATGATACAACAACCTGACTGTGTAGTGACATGGCAATTATCGATGATGAAGTGTGGGAGCCGGCAAATCGGTGTACGTGTAACATACGCATTATCGATAATGGTGTAAGTGTACTAGCACAGGTATAAGTAATGCAATGCGAATAATCATGAATGCATCATAAGGTAAATCGTCAGCTAAAAGCTATAAGGTATACATATCTAACATGATCGAGTCGGTGAATCTATCAATCGGCATCCAGCCTCACAACATCGCGTACGGTATAATCTATCGTACGACATCCTCTAGTCAAGGGTATGGATCAAACATCAAGTCACACACATCAGGTACGGAAAATCATCGTACAGCGGCATTAAGCTATCAGGGATTCTATCAACCTATAAGACGAGGAGGGTACGGACCTAACGTCTCATACGGCTATCACTCACGATTCACAACATATATAAATATCTCTATATAAATATGTCCCAGGTCACATCCGCAACAATCTCATATCAGGGGACCGGCAGGGTATAAATCATCTCAATCGACTCGCATCCGTATACCAACATATCATCAAATCATCATATCACGTCATATATTCTTTTCATCGCATTTATATCCCACATCAAGTCAATTTTACAAATACATTCTACCTTTACTATAAGCATACGTATCTAATCTAACATACACACCCGAACCATATAAACAGTTTTTGAAAGATGCAGATCGTAGTTTTGAAAGTAGGGGCTACGGTGTTTTAAGAAAAGCTATCATTTGAAAAATCTGTAACGTCCCTCAAGGTATCTGTTTAAAAGATACATACGATTCCACGTTTTGAAAATAGGTATAGTTCGGATGACCCATTACGTCGGCTATCTAATCCTATAGTACCCTAAACGGCAATATCATCAAATATCATTCTCAAATCCCGTCATCGCATACTAGTCATATTATATCACTTCTAACTATCCTTAGTTTCTAATATGGTTCCCTAACTACCTTTTTACTCTATCTATACTTTTCTATTAAAGGTTTCATTAACCATAATCTATATATAAATCGGTTTCCATCAAAACTTTGCGGGGGTGCTATACGCCATCCACCCGACTTCCCCCGTAGATATAGATCTACTCACATTGCTACTTGCTTGCCGAAGTCGATGACGCCATGCTCTGTCGCCTCAGAATCCACGCGAAGGTACCTATAATAATACACAATCGCAATCGTTTATTAAAATCGAATCTGGAAAACCGATACGGGACACGGCGCGCTCATAAGTTAGAACCTATGGCCTACGCATGCAAAAACAATCAAACAACCATTGTTGTCGATATACAAACATCCAACAACCCAATACAAATCCAAATAGCAAAACCAAACATTTCAAAATACGGAAAACATAGCCAAAATTACATCAAAGTGCTCCCAGATTTTGACTCGGGTCAAACTAGCCAATTTTGCATATGGGGTTGCTCTAGATATCACATGAGGGACCCACCAACCAAAAATCAACAATTTCCACCAAAATGTGGACGCAATTTGCAGCCACAATGAATAAATCTGCGGCCGGATTAAGGAATTCTGGTTTCGGGTTTCAGGGGTTGCTTCATAATCACCTGCACACATCTCTGCCAAGAGAACTTATTTTATGGTGGTCTCAGGTCATCCCAGATTCCTATCTACCATCACTAAATCCACAAAAACCCGATATCGACGAATCTAAAGTCCGCATTTTGGGGTTTTGGTCACTGGTCCAGGTCAAGTATTGGTCTCTAGGGTCTTGTAACAGCCACTAGGCATCACCCAATCCACACAACACTCAAACCCTTCTATAGGAATTTCCAAGTTCACAAATCCACACAAAATCAACATCTAAACTAATTAGAATACAAGAAAACTCAAAACTAACTAAAAGGAAGAAACTATACCTTATGGGCACAACTCAAGAAATAGCTTATTAATGTCATCAAAATCCAACTTTGCTTGGTCCATTTTGTAGAGGATGAAGAGGTGATCATTTTTTGTGAAAGGGGTTTAAGGTTTTGAGGAAGGATTTGAGATGGTTTCATGGGATTAAGGTGGAGGGAGATGAGCTTGGAGGAAGATGAAGAAAACAAAAAGGGGAAAGGGAAATGAGGCAGCCCCTCTCTCTCTCCCACACTTATTCTCACTCCCTTTTCTCTCCCATAGCATACTCACCTCTCATCATTGTGTACCCCCCTCTCTCCCCAATAATTCATTTCTTTTCTTTTCTCTTTTCTTCATAATAACACCCATAATTTCAAATAAAACCACACAATGAAACAACATGTAACGTGTCATGGTGCACTAACCATGAAAAACCGTAGAAACACGGATTTGACTTAATCGCGATTAGCAGTGCACTAATCGAGTTTTCATTTAAACTATATATAATAAATCTTAAAAATTCCAAATCTTTTAAATATACTTTTAATGAATAAATAATTTTAATTTTCAATTATTTCACAATTATTGGTATATATTTATACCCTTTTTCGAAAACCCCAATTTCGCAAATCGGGCAGTTTTCGGGAAATATATTATTTTAATATTAAATTCCAAAAATAATATTTTATATTTTCTGAAATGTTACACTAACACAACAAATAAATTTGGTTTGAGTGATTGAGAATTCTGGCAACACATGAAAATCGTGATATTTTTAAAAATCCTGGAAATTCTGTTTTGTTCAAATTTTCAATAATTTGCACAGCACACGAAAATCGCGAATTTACAAAAATTCAAATTTTTATGTTTTCTTTGTTTTTGTCAATATTTTGCTTATTATAAGCATACAAAAATCTCAAGAATTTTATAATTTTTTGGGTTTTTCAATATTTTTCCTTTGTTGTACATTGAAATCGTGAAATTTTCAAAAGCCTTAATTTTTTTGCTTTATTTTGTTTTTCTATAATTTATAGCACATGAAAATCACGAAATTTTCAAAATTCTCATATCTTTTGTTTCCTTTAAAGGTTTAATATTTTACATAATAGCAAATTAAAATAGTGAATTTTTCAAAAACATCAAAATTTCTTGTTTTCTTTGGTTTATATACCTATATTTATGCAAAACCAAAATAAAATCGCAAAATTTTTAACTCTACAAAATTTCTGGTTTTGTTTTGATTTTTCAATATTTTATATGCTACATCATACAAAAATCATGAATTTTTTAATATTTTGTTGGTAGAACCTAAGTAACAAAAGAGAAAATAGAAAGTGGTTTTAAAGAGATAACTATTGAGTGGGGAACCAATAAAATAATTTCCATGGCCCAAATATGGTAAGGAAATTAAATCGGAGTTCAGTAACAATTTTCCACTAAAGTCCAAGCTAAATAAGGAAACATTCTAAGAAATATTTTCTCATATAACTTTATATATATGCAGAATGTGACATATGTCATGCAAACTTGAGATGCATTTTGTAACATTTAGAAACATATATGGTTATTTGCTGGGGAACTAGTCTAGGTGAAGTCAAATTTGATGGAATGACAATTTCAATTGTTTTATCACGCTAAGTACTTGATCGTTAAGATTTGACGCGGGTGCGGATCGCATCAAGATGTTACCTTCCGTTGATCTGCTGTTGGCGATGATGGACGGCCGAGATTTTAGTTGGAGGATAGCTTCTGAAATGTGTGGATCTCAATGGGTTTGAGGTTATTGGGGCCGAGCTACCTGCAAGGAAGTCCCGGGGTGGTTGTACCATCGAGGACCCTCCGACGATCAAGTTAGACAGGAAATCCGAGCAGAGTAACGGCCCGGTAAGTGGAAAATGACTTACTTGAACCGTCTAAAGGAGGGGTTTATATAGCGGTGGCAGTAAGCAGGCAGGTGCGTGAATTACGCTGGCCGTTACGCCCCCAACGTCACGCCCGTGTGATGGGCGGGATCTCCCATTAATGGAAAGACAGGCTCGTTAATGGGGATCGTGATGGCGTGGAACACGGGATCGTGGGCAGCGGATATCTCGCGCATGGCGAGATTCGCGGAAGCGAGGCGGAAGCACCTGCGAATGATGTCGTTGGTCGGTAGAAGGGACCGAGGAAGATGAGCTCGGCGGGGGCTCGGGACCGAGTGGGAGGCCGAGCTATCACAGTTCTGTGGTAGCCCGGAGGCGAGCTGAGAGGGCCGAGGAGGCCAAATGTGCAGAAGGCTCGGAGGCGAGCCAACGTTTGTTTGCAAGGCGGGCATAGGAGTGGTGTGGACGGCCCAGAAGGTCGTCCACGTCCATGGGTCGCAGACCCGGGTGTTCCTCCGATGTGCCGTCCTTGGTCCTTCATTGCGAGCTTCTGGACATGTCATCAGCCACGTGTCACGATCTGGGAGATCACCGATATCGAGCATCATCATTATCCCCCCACTCTCGTCCCGATCTGTTCACGGGTCGGGTCGAGGGTGGTCTGTCGAGTCACCCGAGGTGAGCTCCTTGTCGTAGATATAGTAAGCGTGTATTCCCGGGCAATCAACTGTATTTTCTTGGTGATGTCAGCGGATCAGGGGCCAGATCTCGCATTAAAAAGGATACGCCGGATCGTGCGTACGTTCACCGAAGCGACAACCTACGTGTCGGGCGCTGGTTGGCTGACGGACGGGCCGCAGGCTTCTGGCGTCTGATGGGATACGGCCAATGCGCGTGCGACAGGTGGGGCGATCGTGGCCGTCGAATGCATTGAGCCGTTTCAGCGGGAGATGACTATCGCCGTAGGATGTGTACGTCGGCAGGTATAAATAGAGGTGGGGTCCCCATCAAGGCCCATACCTCTACAAATTTTCCTCGTCCTGAGTCTCGTTAGCTCGGCGCTCTCCTTTTTAGGTCGGATCCCTACGTTTCCCTTTCCGAGGACCTATCCTCTTAGTCAGGTTAGATGTCTTCTTCTGAAGAGTTTGTAGAAATAGACCGGGTAGGGTCTAGGGAGCCCCCTGTAGATTCTTCTTCTTCTTCTTCTTCTTCCTCTTCTTTTTCTGCTTCTTCTTCCATTGAGTCGGAGTCGGGAAGTTAGGGTCAGATCCTCTTCTCGAAGTCGCGAGATGGGGGTGGTCTCCAGAGCGGATGTCGTGGACGCCTCTGGTGTGTCATCCATGGTGAGGTACGAGGACGAGCTTGCCACCACCGGATATACGCTGCGTTTGGCCGAGGACGGAGAGAGGGCAGATCAAGTACGGGGTAAAGAGATTGCCTTGTACCTGGAAGCCTTTTAGGCCGGAATGCGCCTGCCTTTCTCTCCCGAGCTTGTTAAAGCGCTGAATCACTTTGGGATAGCCCCGGGCCAGCTAGTGCCAAACTCCTGGAGGATTCTCCTTGGGTTCTTAGTCCGTCTGAAGTTGCAGTCGATAACTTTCAGACTGTCCACCCTTGCCTCTTCTCTCATTTACAAAAGCCACCCTGGCACTCGCGCGGGCGAGCCGAGGTGGGTATACTCTCGTTTAGGAAGCAACAGGGAAGTGCTCCCGAATCGGGGGTCGTCGTCGTGCCTTCTTCCATCCACGATTGGAAGAAGAAGTTTGCAGGCGATTGTTTCCCCAATCAGAGCAAAGCTCTGTTCAAATTCCGAGATTTGAAACGAAGCAACGCTTCGTGAAAAGTGCCAGCACTAAGAGTCAAAGACTCTGAAACGGCGCTCACATGCAAAGCACGAGAGCGCTAAGCTCCAGAAGCGCTTCACTCTCACAAGAATTACTTGCGCCTGTTTATAACAGTGTAAGTTCTATAGCACATATGCGCCTGACAGAAGAAGAACAAAAGAATTAAAATAAGAGGAACACTTGACAGATAATGAAAAAAAGGAAGAAAACACTTAATTAAACATTTTATTGCAATGGAAATAGATCGCCAAACACGGGATCAAAAGTACAGGGATTTGCAAACATATAGATAAAATTATCTAGTTCCCTCTCTGTCTTTTCCACCATGTCAAAGCGACGATCTTCGCGAGGAGTATCCACCATCGGTTAGCACCGCATTCACCAGCGAAAGCAGAGATGACGGCCTGATGAGCCCGTATTTGGCTCAGCAACTGAACAAAACAATCCCTCAGGGCTTTGGTGATCAAGTGCGTCTCGAAGAAGCACTCGATCTTGTCTTCAGCGGCATCGAGAATCACTGGGGTCATCTCCGCCGGGGGAGGGGGAATATCAGCAAGCACGGACATGAAGATCATCCGAAGCCAAATAGAGTTGGGAGGCAGAGGAGATCCTACACGAGTCAAGAGCTCGTGCAGCGCTGCGTCGCATTGGTCATCCGTAAGAGCGGGATTCACCAAGCGCGCAGCGAAGCGAGGAACAATGTCCTGAATGGGCACTTCCCATGGTTGTCGACGAGCATGTGGGCAGTTACAAGCCATAGTTAAGATGGTTCTCTGGAAATGAGAAAAGAAAGAAGCTTTGCTTCGGATTATAAAGACTAGGCACAGAAAATTTTGTGCATAATGGAGCTGCTTCCAAGATCTGGGAAATGTTAGTTCTGGGGAATATAAGTTTAACCTAAAAGGAAGGTGAAAAGACACCCCCAATAAAAGCAACGCTTCATAGCAGCGCCAAGTGCGCTGCGCCATAAACAGCGCATCACGTGCAAAGCACGTGTGCGCTAGTGCTAGATACGCTGCGCTCGAAGCAGCGCACCACGTGTAAAACACGGGTGCGCTAGTGCTAGGCGCTGCCTTTTAAGCACGTGCAAAGCATAGGTGCGCTAGCGCTGGAACTAAAACCTCCCCACCGTCAGATCAAAGATCTAACAATAATGATAAATCATTAATTAATTAGAATTAAATTCTGTTAAGGAAAGATTTCTCAAAATCTTTCCAAATAACAAGATTGTGCTTTGTAAGTCAAAGCACCGTTGGATCAATGATCCAAGGGTGATTAAAAATTACCAAAAGACAGAATAAATTCTGTATGGAAAGATTTATCAATCTTGTTAAAAACAAGAAGATTGCCTTCTGTAAATTAGAAGCCCTTGGATCAAAGATCCAACGATGGGAAATTCCCCAAATCAATTGGAGAAAAGATCTCTTTAACCGATTGAACTGATCGACTTGCCCTATAAAAAGGCCCCTAGACTTCAAGTCTCAAAAAATATATAGGGAAATAGTGATAGAAACATCCTCATAAACTTTGAGAAATTCAAAGAAAAAGGGCAAGCTCTCAGAAGAAGATTTTCTTCAAGGTAAAAAAAATGAATGATGGTGAACACAGAGATGGGATCATCTCATAATTAAAAAAGAAGAATCCACTTCTTTAAGGATCATAGATCTACAAAACCGAGGTCTTTCACAAAGAGATCAAAAGATCTCATCATAAAAGAAGAACATAACTCTTCTCACATCTAAAAGACAAATTGTCTTTTACAAGAAGAGATCATGAACATCTCATTGTAAACAGAGGGAGGAAAAAATAATCCAACTCTCTTGAGGATCATAGATCCATAAAGGCAAAGCCTTTCATCAACACAAGAGATTGAAACATCTCCTATAAAAATAAGAACTTTTGTTCTTAGAATCTTGAGACAAAGTCTCTTTTGGGATCAAAAAGTTGATCAATTAGCGCTTGCGCTCATAAGATAGCGCTCTGCGCTCAAGACTGGCGCACAGCGCCAAGCGCAACATGTGCTCCTCACGTGTGGGCTACTTAATAGAAGCGCCTCAGCGCTCAAAGATTAGCGCAAAGTGCTACAGAGCTTTAGCGCTCCAAATATAGCGCACTGCGATTATGGACTGGCGCTCAGCGCCAAGCACACCACATGTCCCTTACGTGTGTGCCACTAAACAAACAGCGCTTGTGCTCATAAGATAGCGCTCTGCGCTCATAAACTGGCGCTCTGCGCTCATAAACTGGCGCTTAGCGCCAAGCGCAACACATGTCCCTCGCATATGCGCTACTTGGCAGAAGCGCACTACGCTTTTTGACTGGTGCAAAACGCCAAGCGCACCATGTGCTGCGCTGACAGAACATAAATTGTTCTTTAATAAGCCCAGAGCTATGATGAATGCTCAGCATTCAATAAAAGACAAAATATTGTCAGAATGCAAGCCAATGCTCAGCATTATTAGAAGGGCTAAGCCCAAATAAAAGCTCAACAGCCCAAAATAAAGGTTAAAACATTTAACTTGATTGGACTTAGCCCAAGATCGGCCATAAGTCCTCGACTCATATCAATTGAGCCCGTCTGCTCATAAATATTTTAACAGACCTTAGTCCCAATCGGACTACAGGTCTCTCGGACCTTAGACCCCACTTGGAGCAATAAGAATAACCTCCTCAATGTAAGAGTGTTGAAGGAAATTTGCATGAGCGTTTAACATCTCGTCCGGAATAAAATCACCATCTCCGGGTTTGACTCCCAGTCATCACGGACGCTCGGGTCTGTTATATTGACATTACACTTTGGTTTGCTAGTCACGGACATCAAGTTTCATGTCATTGACACCAAGATTTGCTACAACGCTTTGCTCGGCCGGCCTTGGTTACACGAGTACAACATTATCCCTTCTACACAACATCAGTGTATGAAGTACTTCAAAGATGGTCTCGAGTACACTGTGATAGGGGAACTAAACCCATTCTCCGTGAACGAAGTCCGTAAATATGAAGATGCCAAGTACTTCCTTCCAGATTTCGAAGACACAGAAAGATGTCGCAAACCGGAGGACAATAACAAAGATATCACGACCATTACGGCCTTCAGGAGTGATACCGAGGAGGAAGAAGAAATAGTTTATTTAGGGCCGCCCCAATGCAACAAGCCGGGACCGTCCACCTTTATTCTGGTCTTCGGCAGCTATTCCGAAGATGGGGTCAATGCCGTATTCTCTACTTGGACATCGAGGCAAGCCTTCGCTGATGAAGATCAAAGTTTGCAAGTTGCCATGGTTCCGCGGGAGCATTACAAAGAGCTCGATGCACTTGAAACTTATAGTGTGCAAGAACTGCAGACATTCTATGTCCCCCCCAGGCGAAAGGGTGAAAAGGCGATCCTATTCTACCGATCCGGAGAAACCAAAGTGGAGAAAGAAATTTGGCATGGTGCGGATTCTACACTTGACAGGCTCCAGCCCATCCGTTTGCCCAGATATTACACAGACGGATTAAAAAGACTGTTGAGGCGTCAAGGCGTACCCTTCAAACAGACTGCTCGACAAGCCCAGTTCTACAACAGGATCTGGAATGTCCCCGGAACTCAGCGGAAATTGCCCAATGGGAGAATGGAAACGAGCGGGCTTGGATATGTTCAAACCAAGAGATGAGAGCGATTCCATGGCTGCTGCGTCATACATGACTTCGATGAGGAAGGAGATGCTCTGTGGGAAGATGCTAACCTTGAACCAAAACGAGGTCCCGCCGTGAAAATGCTAAGTCCGTCGTTCGAAGAACAGATGGACAAGCTTATAAGGGAAGCGGGTCAAAAATTCCGGGATGACCATAGCCTCGAAATGGCCATTTATGAGAAGTCCAGGACGTAGTGCCTCCTTCAGCAGGCTACGGAGAATGACGATGCCCTTCGTCGTCAACCTGTCACACAGAAGACCCGACGCAGAGGCAAAAATAAACTGAAGAACGGAAAATATGTTCGACAGCAGCGTAGCGGGTCCAAGAAGCCTCGCGATTAAGAATTGAGCAGCCGAGATCCATCCCTTATGAAGAAGATGGGTCGAGCATATTCTTTTCCCCAAGACAAGACAAAGAAGATATTCGACCTTGTTATAAGACATCAGATGATGACACTCCCGGTGTCCAAGCACCCCGAGCAAGCAGGCGAGGTCTCTCACCCAGACTATTGCTCCTATCACCAAGCAATAGGGCATCCTCTCGAAAATTGCTTTACATTCAAAGACTGGGTAGAAGACCAGTAACAATAAGGCAGGTTCGCTCTATCCGACAGCTGGAGGGTAACCCCGCCGCAGAAGCATGAACCGAAAGCCGCATGTGCAGCGGGAGTAGAACCAGATCAACATCGGTCTTGGAAGCGATCTCGCACCTGTCACGTGATAACGCTGTCAGAAGAAGAACCTGAGAATATGGATGACCTCCCCTGGTGCTTCGAAAATGATGATGACGAGGTGATCTCAGAGTTTCCACCGGCACCAAAAGAACTGGAAGATGGAATACATACTACTGCAGATAACCTCAAGAAAATTGACTTGGGGACGACAAGTGACCCGTGGCCGACATTCGTCAGTGAGCTGTTGTCTGAAGAAAGGGTGGCTACGCTAAAAAACGTGCTCATGCAGTATAAAGACTGTTTGGCATGGAACTATTCCGAGATGCCCGGATTGGATCCAGAAATAGTTGTGCACAAATTGGCGATATCTCCGGACATCAAGCCAATCAAACAAGCATCGAGAAAGAATACGGCTCGAGCTTGAGATGAACATCAACGCTGAGGTCAAGAAGCTAATCGACTCCGGGTTCATCCAAGAAGTTCAGTATCCTGACTGGATTGCCAACATCATCCCGGTGATGAAGAAAAATGGGCAGTGCGCATATGCGTGGACTTCCGGGATCTCAACAAAGCTTTTCCTAAGGATGACTTTCCAGTACCGGTCACCGAGTTGATGATAGATAACACATCCACTCACGAAGTCTTCTCCTTCATGGACGGATCATCAGGATACAATCAGATAAAGATGCATCCCGAGGACCAGAAGCACACCGCTTTCCGGACCCCTTTGGGCATATTCTGTTACAAGGTGATGTCGTTCGGTCTAAAGAACGCCGGTGCCACCTATCAGAGGGCCATGACGAAGATTTTCGACGACCTCATACATGAAATTGTCGAATGCTATATCGACGACCTCGTGGTTAAAAGCAAATCATACGAGGAACATTTAGAATATCTGAAGATCGTGTTTCAGCGCCTTCGGAAATACAACTTGAAGATGAACCCTCTCAAATGCGCGTTTGGAGTTTCCTCGGGCAAATTCCTAGGATTCGTCGTACGGCACCGGGGAATCGAGATAAACCCGTCGATGATCAAGGCGATCATGGAAATTCCTCCGCCAAGGACTCTCAAGCAACCGCGGTCTCTCCAAGGGAAGCTCGCGTATATCCGGCAATTTATAGCCAATCTCTCAAGCAAGTGTCATCCTTACAGTCACCTGATGAAGAAGGGAACCCCGTTCGTCTGGGATCGCAAATGCCAAAGCGCACTGGACGAAATCAAGCAATATCTATAGAATCTGCCTGTATTGGCTGCTCCCGTTAAAGGAAAACCTCTCGTCTTGTATACGACCGCCCTCGAAGGTTCCTTAGGCGCGCTGTGGGCACAAGAGAACGACCTAGGGAAGGAGAGAGCCCTCTACTGTTTGAGTCGAGTTCTTCTGGGGGCAGAAAACAATTACTCCCCCATTGAAAAACACTGCCTGGCGTTGATCTTCACGATAACGAAGCTCAGACACTATGCGTTGGCACATGAGGTCCATCTCATATCAAAGGTGGATCCTCTCAAGTATTTGATATCAAAGTCTATATTAACGGGACGACTCGCTAAGTGGGCCCTGCTCTTGATGGAGTTCTCGATAACTTATCATCCCCTCAAGGCGGTGAAAGGCCAAGCCATCGCTGACTTCCTCACTGAGCATCCGATACCTGCCGATTCTCCTTTGAACTGTGAATTGCCCGACGAGCACGCGTTTGACATGATCGATGGGGAAAGAAGAGAGAATGATACCCGGTGGGAACTCTATTTCGATGGGGCATCTTCTATGAAGAAGAGCAAACAAAGCACTCCTATAATCAAATCAGGGGTAGGCCTCATCTTCGTGACTCCACAAGGAGGGATAATGAGCATTGCCTTCTCCTTAACAGAGCCGAGGATAAATAATGAAGCCGAATACGAAGCTTTGATAGCAGGTCTTGAGATCGCTGTCGACATGGGAGTCGAGAACCTTCTTATATACGGAGACTCCCAGCTGGTCATTAGTCAAGTAAACGACGACTATCAAACTTGCAAGCCAGACCTGGTAAAGTACAGAGAGAGAGTGCAGCGACTGCTGACTCAAATTCCTTCCTATGCCCTGGAAAGTATACCGCGCGCAGAAAATAGCAAGGTGGATGCACTAGCCAAGCTCGCTAAAGAATTGGCCGGCGAGAACCTCGATGACGTGAGGATCGTTGTGCAAAATCGTCGGGTTCTTGCACCGGCAGAAATATCTCCAGAATCATCCGAAGAAAAGGGAGCGACCGAGCAAACGGCCATATAAATAAAAGACCAGGGAAAGTCTAAGGATTGGAGAGAAGTCTTTATAGACTACTTCAAATCCCATCGAACACCTGAAGATGCGTCCTCAAAACATCAGCTTATGAAGCGAGCTTTATCTTTTGCCTTCGTCAATGATACTCTGTATAAGAGATCATTTGATTCTCTATGGCTAAGATGCCTAGGACCTAAAGAAGCAAGGAGAGTCGTCCAAAAAACTCATGACGGACTCTGCGGTTCTCACCAAGCCGGGCCGAAGATGAAGCTGAAGATTAAACGGATGGGTTATTATTGGCCCACGATGATTCAAGACTGCCCCGAATACGCGAAGCAGTGCCACTCGTGCCAGATTTATGGAGACTTTATCTATCAACATCCAAATCCACTACATCCGACAGTAGCTAGCTGGCCGTTCGAAATGTGGGGAACTGATATAATCGGGCCCAGCGAACCAGTATCGTCCAGAGGACACCGGTTCATATTGGCAACGACCGATTATTTCTCCAAGTGGACAGAAGTAGTACCACTAAGAGAAGTGAAGACAAAGAATATCTTCCATTTCTTCAAGACACACGTCATTTATCGGTTTGGAACTCCGCGACGGATCATCTCCGATAACGGGCCGGCCTACAGAAGCCACAAGATCAGCCGCTTCGCACAACAGCATAACATAGACCGGAGATACTCTTCAATCTATAATTCTCGAGCTAACGGTCTAGCTGAGGCGTTCAACAAGACCTTGACGAAGATCGTGAAAAAGACGGTGTCTCGAAATAAGAGGGACTGGCACGAGAGACTGCATGAAGCATTCTGGGCGTATCGAACTACGTTCAAAACAGCCACGAACATAACGCCGTATGCATTGGTATTCGGCACAGAAGCGGTACTCCCCCTCGAGATAGAGTTACCCTCTCTACGAGTGGCAGTTCACTACGAGCTAACAGACGAAGAAAATGCTCACCTTCGGCTTGAAGAGCTAGACGCCCTTGATGAAACTCGTCTCATGGCGCAATAAAATCTGGAGGCTTATAAAGCAAAGATGACGCGTTCATATGAAAGATTGATTAGACCGAGAACATTCCACCAAGGCGAACTCGTGCTGGTGGTCAAAAGACCTATGATCCCCAATCGTGTCAAATGGAGGAAATTCGAGCCGAACTATGAAGGCCCGTATATCATAGACAAAGTTTACCAGGGTAGAGCCTACCTACTCATGGACATGCATGGTGAAAGACCTTTTAGGCCAATAAACGATCGCTTCCTGGAAAAATACTACGCCTGACGAGTCATGGCCTAGGTCAACGATAGATGACGACGACGACTATGTCCTCTCGCTATCTTCCTAAGCCCAAACTCAATAAGTAGTAGCCAGCAACGGACCGAAATGTCCTAAAACTAACAATGGACCGAAATGTCCTAAAAACTAACAACGGACCGAAACGGCCGTAAACTAACGATGGACCACTATGTCCTAAAACTGGCGACGGACCGAAACGTCCTTAAACTAACAATGGACCACTATGTCCTAAAACTGGCTGTTGACCAAGACGTCGATAAACAACTATGGACCGCAGCATCCCAAGACTGACACAAAAAAAAACAGTATGTCCATAAGCAAAATGGGCACGGATGAAAATCCGAAAGGGCTCTGTGAGTAAAAACAGTAGGGCTACCGGCGAGTTTTGTGAAAACCCGAAAGGGCGCAATCTCGTTAAAAGACACTTGCAAGGTCCTCTCGACCCTGTAAGGAGAAACCACATGCGTGGGATCCTTACGACTCACAAGAGAGCAACACACTTAGGGATCCCCACGATTCCTAAGGAGAAATTACGCTTGCAAGATCCTCACGACTCGTAAGGAGAACCCTCTTATGAGACCCTCACGGTTCATAAGATTCAAAAACCTTAAGCTACAGGGATCTAAAGCTGTTCTTAAGCCATCACAACCTCCAATGCTGCCCTATAAGTGGTTTAGTATTGACCCTTGTATACAATCATGGGCGCGAATAAACATTTCCCTAAAAAAGTCCCATCCGGGACTAGGAATATGTTTGCACAGTGAACAACCCTTGTAAGTCCTCTCGACTTATAAGGAGAAAGCACTCTTGTAAGATCCTTACGACTTATAAGGAGAAAGCACTCTTGTAAGATCCTTACGACTTATAAGAGACCATACACTTAGGAATCCTCATGATTCTTAAGGAGAAAACGCATTTATGAGATCCTCATGACTCATAGGGAGAAATACCTTTATGAGATCCTTACGGCTCGTAAAGTTAAAAGCCTTGGTCAACAGGATTCTAACCCTGTTTACTAAGCCACTTTTGTTCGACATCAACAGAGGCAAATGATGATTCGCTCCTGGCAATATCCCAGTTGTAGCGATACTGATGCCTAAATCGGTGTCAAATCCCAAATTCGCAGTAAAAAGCCAGCGAGCCACAAATGCATATGAAATAGCCGAAATGATTGGGCAACTTGCAAATCAGCAAGTAAAAAGGTATGCGTACAAAAATAGCCGAAATGATTGGGCAACTCGTAATAAAAAAGCAGCGAGTAAATAAAAACAATAGCCGAAATGATTGGGCACCGCGAGAAATAGCCGATATGATTGGGCAATCGCGACTTTCGCAATATAAAAGCTGAAATGATAGAGCATCGCGGAAAGAAAAATATATAAAATGAAACCTTTTTCCTACATGTGATATCACATCGATCCCTGTATACAATCCAGGGGCACAAACAAAGAAGAAATCACACCTTCCATCCCAGACTCCATCAGAAAAAGAAGCCAAATCTCGACGGTTCACAGATAGCCTGGAGATCATCCCAATATTCGTCTCATTACAACAGACGCAACATCAAGCAAAGCAGAACAGCGGAAATTCCCAGTTCTATGACTCGGCGGTGCATAGATAACCGAGAGTCAAACCCCGACTCCGTAAAATGCGGATAAAGTCAACCCTTCATGGTTTCGTGGAACGCGGCCTATGTCAATCCTGACCCCGTGGAAAACGTCCAGAGCGGATCCTGGTCCTCGCAGAATACGGCTATGTCAATCCTGACCCCGTGGGAAGCATCCAGAGCAAATCCGGGTTTCGTGGAACACGGCCTATGTCAATCCTGACCCCGTGGAAAACGTCCAGAGCTGATCCTGGTCCTCGCAGAACACGGCTATGTCAATCCTGACCCCGTGGGAAGCATCCAGAGCAAATCCTGGTTTCGTGGAACACGACCTATGTCAATCTTGACCCCATGGAAAATGTCCAGAGCGGATCCTGGTCCTCGCAGAACACGGCTATGTCAATCCTGACCCCATGGGAAGCATCCAGAGCAAATCCTGGTTTCGTGGAACACGGCCTATGTCAATCCTAACCCCGTGGAAAACGTCCAGAGCGGATCCTGGTCCTCCCAGAACACGGCTATGTCAATCCTGACCTCGTGGGAAGAATCCAAAGCAAATCCTGATTTCGTGGAACACGGCCTATGTCAATATTGACCCCGTGGGAAACGTCCAGAGCGGATCCCGGTCCTCGCAGAACACAGCTATGTCAATGCTGACCCCGTGAGAAGCATCCAGAGCAAATCCTGGTTTCGTGGAACACGGCCTATGTCAATCCTGACCCCGTGGGAAACGTCTAGAGCGGATCTTGGTCCTTGCAGAACACGGCCTATATCAATCCTGACCCCGTGGGAAACGTCTAGAGCGGATCTTGGTCCTTGCAGAACACGGCCTATATCAATCCTGACCCCGTGGGAAACGTCCAGAGCAGATCCTGGTCCTCGCAGAACACGACTATGTCAATCCTGACCCCGTGGGAAGCATCCAGAGCAAATCCTGGTCTAGTGGAACATGGCCTATGTCAATCCTGACCCCGTGGGAAGTGTCCAGAGCGGAACCTGGTCCTCGCTGAACACGGCTATGTCAATCCTGACCCGTGGGAAGCATCCAGAGCAAATCCTGGTCTAGTGGAACACGGTCTATGTCAATCCTGACCCCGTGGGAAGCGTCAAGAGTGGAATCTGGTCCTTGCAGAACACGGCTATGTCAATCCTGACCCCGTGGGAAGCATCTAGAGAAAATCCTGGTCTAGTGGAACACGGCCTATGTCAATCCTGACCCCATGGGAAGCGTCCAGAGCGGAACCTGGTCCTCGCAGAACATGGCTATGTCAATCCTGACTACGTGGGAAGCATCCAGAGCAAATCCTGGTCTAGTGGAACACGGCCTATGTCAATCCTGACCCCGTGGGAAGCGTCCAGAGCGGAACCTGGTCCTCACGGAACACGGCTATGTCAATCCTGACCCCGTGGGAAGCATCCAGAGAAAATCCTGGTTTCGTAGAACACGGCCTATGTCAATCATGACCCCGTGGAAAACGTCCAGAGCGGATCCTGGTCCTCGCAGAATACGGCTATGTCAATCCTGACGTCCAGAGCGGATCCTAGTCCTCGCAGAACACGGCTATGTCAATCCTGACCCCGTGGGAAGCATCCAGAGCAAATCCTGGTTTCGTGGAACACGGCCTATGTCAATCCTGACCCCGTGGGAAACGTCCAGAGCGGATCCTGGTCCTCGCAGAACACGGCTATGTCAATCCTGACCCCGTGGGAAGCATCCAGAGCAAATCCTGGTCACGTGGAACACGGCCTATGTCAATACTGACCCCATGGGAAGCGTCCAGAGCGGAACCTGGTCCTTGTAGAACACGGCTTATGTCAATCCTGACCCCGTGGGAAGCGTCCAAAACAAATCCTAGTCCCGTGGAACACGGCTAAAGTCAATCTTGACCCCATGGGAAACGCCCAGAGCAACTCCTGACTCCATGAAATGCAGATAATGTCAACACCATCAATCATTTATGGGTCCTCTCGACTCATAAGGAAGAAAATTATCTTGTGAGATCCTTACGACTCTCAAGAGAAAACACACTTAGGAATCCTCACGATTCCTAAGGAGAAAATACACCTGCGAGATCCTCTCGACTCGTAGGGAGAAAAGTCTTTATGAAGACCCTCACGGCTCATAAAGTTGAAAAGCCTCAGGCAGCAGATCTGAACCTGTTTTCTAAGCCATCACTACCTTTCGAAGAATTCAAGACGGAATGTTCTCTATCATCTACAGGCTACGCTTACTAGAATAACATGCCGGCAACAAAGAAAAGAGAAGAAAGCGACAGTGAAGAGCACATTTGATCCACATTCAGTTAAGTGTTCAAGGCATACCCATTCATGCATGCACGAAAAAGTTTGATGTATAAAATAAACACATGGAAATGAAAAGGCTTGCTATTCATACTTCAGAAAATGCCTACATTGAGGAAAACAGTAAACAAAAACATAATTAAGATGTTTACAAAGGCACGACATCAGATCCAGGACATGGATTGAGAAATTCAAAGGTAAGGGCGTCTAAAATTTTACGGGCCTCTCGGATCATCTTCGTATGCATCCTTTCACGATCACAAGCGTCAGGATCTTCACTGATGTCATCTACCCTTCGATAGGCAGCAAATATCGCCACCTGCTGAAAAGCCTGATGCAGGATATCAATAAGGTTGTCTCGCCTTTTCTTTGAGATTAGGCCCATCAGATACACCGAGTGCACCTTATCTTCGGCGTCGTCCAATGCCTTGAGCGACATGCCAGCATAAAATAGAGGAAGTGCTCCCCAGATCGCTCCCACAATAAGCTTCAAAAGAGAGGAACGACGAGGAAGCAATCGACCATTGTATGCATCAAAGCGACCCATAATTTCAGCGCACTGGGCGTTTGTGAATTCTTGGTCTTAAGAGCGGCCGAATGAGCGGATGTCTCCATAAGAGATAATCTCATTGAGATCATATAAATGAACAGCCATAGTGCCTGAAAAGAAACATCATTGAAAGATTATTAATGAGGAAAATCAGACATTGGGATTTAAAAAAGTTCTCGGGAAGACAAGTTCTGTCTAGCGACAAACAAATTCAAATTTGTGCGATTAAGGAAGAAAACCCTTGAAAGACTCTCATTTAAGCCTTTCAAGACAAGGAGTAAATCTCCCTTGAGAGCAATGCTCTTCAGAAGAAATGACAACTGCCATAATTAATAGGGGAATAAAATTCCTCGAAAATTCTAAAGAGCAATGCTCTGTAAAGAAGATGAAATGATCCATCAAGAAACCCTGAAAGCAAAGCTTTCTGCATAAGTAAAAACTTCGAAATCTTTAAAGATCTGTAAAATGAATACCAAAAATTCTTCATCAATAGGTCGAAAGAAACCCTAAAAAGGTTTTCTTTTTCGGATCCATGATCCAAATAGAGCAAAGCTCTGATAATGAATTCGAATCTTACCAAAAAAAAGAAAAAGATCTGACAGAGTCTTGATTTTTAAGAGATTTCTTAAAAGAGAGAGCAATGCTGCAAAGGAGAAATAACTCTCAGAGAAGAAGATGAACAATGGTCATCTCAGAGGGCCAAAGGCCCTATTTACAGGCGTTGAGAGCCGTTTCAACTCCCAAAACGTTGATCCAACGGCGGAGATGCTGCCACCGCTGCACTCACGTGTGGGCCACGTAAGCGCAACGGTAGGGAGACATTTGTTTCCCCAATCAGAGCAAAGCTCTGTTCAAATTCCGAGGTTTGAAACGAAGCAACGCTTCGTGAAAAGCACTAGCATTAAAAGCGCCAGCACTAAGAGTCAAAGACTCTGAAACGGCGCTCACGTGCAAAGCACGAGAGCACTAAGCGCCAAAAGCGCTTCACTCTCGCAAGAATTACTTGCGCTTGTTTATAACAGTGTACGTTCTATAGCATATATGCGCCTGACAGAAGAAGAACAAAAGAATTAAAATAAGAGGAACACTTGACAGATAATGACAAAAAGGAAGAAAACACTTAATTAAACATTTTATTGCAATGGAAATAGATCCCCAAACACGGGATCAAAAGTACAGGGATTTGCAAATATATAGATAAAATTATCTAGTTCCCTCTCTGTCTTTTCCACCATGTTAAAGCGACGATTTTCGCGAGGAGTAGCTACCCATCGGTTAGCACCGCATTCACCAGCGAAAGCAGAGATGACGGCCCGGTGAGCCCGTATTTAGCTCAGCAACTGAACAGAACAATCCCTCAGGGCTTTGGTGATTAAGTGCGCCTCGAAGAAGCACTCGATCTTGTCTTCAGCGGCATCGAGCATCACTGGGGTCATCTCCGCCGAAGGAGGGGGAATATCAGCGAGCACGGACATGAGGATCATCCGAAGCCAAATAGAGTTGGGAGGCAGAGGAGATCCTACATGAGTCAAGAGCTCATGCAGCGTTGCGTCGTATTGGCCATCCGTAAGAGCAGGATTCACCAAGCGCGCGGTGAAGCGAGGAACAATGTCCTGAATGGGCACTTCCCATGGTTGTCGACGAGCATGTGGGCAGTTACAAGCCATAGTTAAGATGGTTCTCTGGAAATGAGAAAAGAAAGAAGCTTTGCTTTAGATTATAAAGACTAGGCACAGAAAATTTTGTACATAATGGAGCTGTTTCCAAGATCCGGGAAATGTAAGTTCCGAGGAATATAAGTTTGATCTAAAAGGAAGGTGAAAAGACACCCCCAATAAAAGCAACGCCAAGTGTGCTGCGCCATAAACAACGCATCACGTGCAAAGCACGTGTGCGCTAGCGCTAGATGCGCTGCGCTCTAAGCAGCGCACCACGTGTAAAAAACGGATGCGCTAGCGCTAGGCGCGCTGCGCTCTAAGCAGCGCACCACGTGCAAAGCACGGTGCGCTAGCGCTAAGTGCGCTGCCCTTTAAGCAGCGCACCACGTGCAAAGCACGGGTGCGCTAGCGCTGGAACTAAAGCTCCCCACCGGATCAAAGATCTAATAATAATGATAAATCATTAATTAATCAGAATTAAATTCTGTTAAGGAAAGATTTCTCAAAATCTTTCCAAATAACAAGATTGTGCTTTGTAAGTCAGAGCACCGTTGGATCAATGATCCAAGGGTGATTAAAAATTACCAAAAGACAGAATAAATTCTGTATGGAAAGATTTATCAATCTTGTTAAAAACAAGAAAATTGTCTTCTGTAAATCAGAAGCCCTTGGATCAAAAATCCAACGATGGGAAATTCCCCAAATCAATTGGAGAAAATATCTCCTTAACTGATTGAACTGATCAGCTTGCCCTATAAAAAGGCCCCTAGACTTCAAGTCTCAAAAAATATATAGAGAAATAGAGAGAGAAATCTCCCAATAAATTTTGAGAAATTCAAAGAAAAAGAGCAAGCTCTCGGAAGAAAATTTTCTTCAAGGTAAAAAAAATGAATGATGATGAACACAAAGATGAAATCATCTCATAATTAAAAAAGAAGAATCCACTTCTTTAAGGATCATAGATCTATAAGACCAAGGTCTTTCACAAAGAGATCAAAAGTTCTCATCATAAAAGAATAACATAACTCTTCTCACATCTATAAGACAAATTGTCTTTTACAAGAAGAGATCATGAACATCTCATTGTAAACAGAGGGGGAGAAAGAATAATCCAACTCTCTTAAGGATCATAGATCCATAAAGGCAAAGTCTTTCATCAACACAAGAGATTGAAATATCTCCTATAAAAATAAGAACTTTTGTTCTTAGAATCTTGAGACAAAGTCTCTTTTGGGATCAAAAAGTTGATCAATTAGCGCATGCGCTCATAAGATAGCGCTCTGCTCTCAAGACTGGCGCACAGCGCCCAGCGCAATACGTGCTCCTCACGTGTGCGCTACTTAATAGAAGCGCCTTAGTGCTCAAAGATTAGCGCAAAGCGCTACAGAGCTTTAGCGCTCCAAATATAGCGCACTGCGATTATGGACTGGCGCTCAGCGCCAAGCGCACCACGTGTCCCTTACGTGTGCGGCACTGAACAAATAGCGCTTGCGCTCATAAGATAGCGCTCTGCGCTCATAAACTGGCGCAATGCGCCCATCATCTGGCGCTTAGCGCCAAGCGCAACACGTGTCCCTCACGTATGCGCTACTTGGCAGAAGCGCACTACGCTTTTTGACTGGCGCAAAGCGCCAAGCGCACCATGTGCGGCGCTGACAGAACATAAATTCCCAGAACTATGATGAATGCTCAGCATTCAATAAAAGACAAAAAATTGTCAGAATGCAAGCCAATGCTCAGCATTATTAAAAGGGCTAAGCCCAAATAAAAGCTCAACAGCCCAAAATAAAGGTTAAAACATTTTAACTTGATTGGACTTAGCCCAAGATTGGCCATAAGTTCTCGACTCATATCAATTGAGCCCGTCTGCTCATAAATATTTTAACAGACGTTAGTCCTAATTGGACTACAGGTCTCTCAACCCACATCGGTTTAAGGGTACATCTCTTTACTACTCTGATATTTGTCGTTTTAATCCTTCAACGTCTTCAGAGAGGTGACGGGTCCCGACAACCATACATTTCATAGACTATGACGTCTTTAAACTGGACTGTGGGGTCCTTAAGCCCATGGACTATGATGTTCTTAATCTCGGACTGTTGGGTCCTTTAAAACCCACGGACTATGATGTCCTTAACCTCGGACTGTGGGGTCCTTAAGCCCATGGACTATGATGTGCTTAACCTTGAACCACCATGTCCTTAAACTGGTAATCGATCGCAATGTCCTTAAACTAAACAATAGAGCCCAACTTCTCTTTTGTTGGATCTAAATGATCCTGTTAAGTTGATCTTAGTCTAAAATTAGACTAACGTATCCTTAACAAACGTTTAAGTTGATCTTAGTTTCAAATGAGACTAATGTATCCTTAAACCCAACCCCAAACCCAAATCTAAGAAAATACGGATTTGGACTAATCTACGCCCTACGGGCGACAACATAAATTAGTTTTCGCATACAATCCACAGGCAACCAAAAACAAAACAAACACCCACGACACGAAGTGACCATCTGGAGAAGGAGAAAGTAGTTACCGCGATGCGGTAGCATAATTAACTGTAGGGGCTTGCGCCTGCAGGGAAGAGCATCCCCACAATCAAAAACCCCTCGACGAGGGGGAATCTGACGAAGTCTGCTACATCGGCCGCATCCGTTTAAACCTTCGATACATGGTGCCATAAATCAACTTGGCATTTTCGGAGAGGTGTACGGATAGCACCAATTAGCATCTGCCCCGAAATTCAGGCAAGACGGACCCGCGCGGTCGCGTCTCCGTGTTTCGGTGGGGAACAACGATCTGTTAGACCTGCGTTTATTTTACTTTTACTCGTGTTGCTGACTCCATTGTACCTTGTTTTGTGCAGAACCCATGGACACGAGCAAACTTTGAGAGGCCAGGCACGAGCCGAAGAAGGGATCAAAGGCTGGAGGTGCCAGCTCTTCCCGTCTGACGTCGGCCCCGGCTTCCCCGGTAGCCGCCCTACCCCGGCGTTCGATTGCAGGCCATGCCCCCGACCCCAGCCAGGCGCTGAGCCGAAAGCGGGTTCGGGAATAGGAGGTCGACGCTTCAGAGATGGAGACCGGCTCCCCGGCGTCGTCTCTCAAGAGGTTCCCCCGGACGGTTCCACGGACCCCGGCCTCCCCGATCTTGGTGGATGAGGGGGACCTCCACTTTGAGGTGCCCTCGGGGCTCTCCGTTGCTGACAGCTTGCTGGCGGACATAGAGAGGTCGGCCGGAGGCAAGGTTCCTCGGGGGACCCTAAGGGCGCATATGGCGGCGATCGCCCAAGAGGCCATGCAGGTTAGTGCTCGCACCTTGATTTTTCTCTCAGCGTCTTACCACTCGTGAGATTTGGTGCCTCCCTTTTCTTTCTGACCCCCCTCTGATTTCTTTAGGTCCTCCAGCACTTCACCCTCGTCGTCCAGATGGAGGACGAGGAAATTGCCCCGGCGATGCGAGCCGCGGGCGAGCTTTCTTTGCTGGAGGAGAGCTCGAAGTTGGAGCTGGAGGCGGCGATGGCGTTGGTCGCCGTCCTAAAGGGCGAGATGGCGGCCGGGAAACAAGAGGTTGCGACCGGGAAGCAGGAGGTTACAACCGGGAAGCAGGAGGTCGCCAGGTACCGCGAGGCTGCCCAGGTCGCCGAGGCCAAGCTTCAGGACTCCAAGTTGCTCGTCGGCACCGTGAAGAAGTCGGCGGGCACCCTTCGGAAGGAGTTGGAGGAGGCAGTAGAGGGGACGAAGCGGGCCGAGCTCAGGGCGGCGAAGGCGGTAGAGAACTAAAAAAGGTCGAACCATTTTTACACCGACCTAGCCGCAGCCACTACCCTCATCTGGCACGAGGCCCTCGACGCCATTAAGGCTCGGATGCCGGAGTTCCCCGATGAAGAGCTCCGGAATGAATATCCTCACGGGGACGACGCGCAGGGGGATGCCCCCGGGAGCACTGCTGGGGAAGGAACTCCCGTCGAGGGTGGCGCCGAGGCTCCTGTGATGGGCGCAGCCCCAGTCGTGGTGGACGTTGAGCTCCCCGGGGTTGCGCCCGGCCCTGAGACCTGAAGCCCCTCATCTTCTTGTTTCTTTTCTTTTGTTGCATTGGGAATTTTGTAGGCCTCCGGGCATTTTGTAAGGCTGGAGAGCCTATAATACCCTTGTAAAGACTTTTGGGTTTGTGAATAAAAACTTTTTGCAGTAGTATTGTAACGTTTTAAAAATAATTAATTAAATAATTAAATGAATAAAATTGTTTAAGTGAATTTTATGATTTTCGGTAAAGTAAAATGTATTTTTCGTAAAACTAAACCGTGATTGTTTTTCATTATAATTTCAAAAATACCTATTTTAATTATGTAATTACTAGTAAATGGTGTTTATTTAGCCACTTATAAATTTTTAGTTTAATTAAATATTTTTTCTAAATTAATTATTTTAAATATTAACATAAGCTTTATTTTTACACTAAATTAGTGTAAATTACAAATTTGAATGGTTTTAATTTGTAAAAGTGAGCCATGACATATTATAATTTAGTGAGTATCATGTAAAATTCATTTGCAAAATTTTCCAATTTTCTAGAGTTTTCTTGAGTTGCTATAGTAAAGAAATAAATAAATAAATAAATAAAGCATGAAAAGACTTTTATTGATGTTTCTTCTCTTGAAACTTCTACACACTTTTCCCACTCTCTTCTTTCTCTCCCTCACCTCTCTAGGGCCGGCCACAACCCCCCATGGCTGCCCCCCCCATTTCCCACATCATTTTTATTCAAAATTCATCAAAAACACATCAAAAATTCAATTAAAATTCCACAAAATCCTATTTATTCCATACTCTTTATTCCTTGCTCATTTTTATATGAAATTTGGAGATGGAAGGCATGCATTTTGGAGGCTCATTTCTTGTTTGGATTTTACATTTTGAAGGTATAATTTTCTTTCTTTTGATTTATTGTTATTAGATGTTCATATTAAGCTTAATTAGATTTAATGAATTAATTCTATGTTCTTTTTTTTAAAATGCAAGCTAGGGTTCTAAATTCAAGTTATGATTTTTAATAATTAATTAGGGTTATAGTAGTTAGTTTAACACTTTTAGTATTAGGAAATCTTGCATGGTTATTGTTTAACAAATTGCTATTCAAAAATTGTTTTAAATTAGGAATTTAATTAACTAGGTTTTTGCAAAATGTGGTTGTGGTTAATATAAAATTCTAATTTGGGTTGTTATCATTGGATTATAGTTTTAGTGGGAATATTAGCATGTTAATAGAAAGAAAAACTTAGTTTGGTTGCTAGTTTCTATGGTTAATTGATAAATTGTGATAAAAATTGCTAATTTTGTAAACTAGATTTTAGAAATTCCTATATAAATGAGATTAAAAATATAATTATGGTTTCATTATATCATTATCATCATGAATTGTGGTTTAAGTCATTAATTTATGCAAAATCATGTTTTGTGGTGGAATTGTGGTATTTTGCTTGAAAAATATTGAAAATTGTTAAAGGGTGCAAACTAGAAATTTCAAATTTATACAAAATTGTGTAATAAAAATATAGTAATGGTTTGTATAGTCTAGTAATGCTATTTAATGAGTTTTATGACCATTGGTTTCATTTAAATGTCAAGTTTTGATGAAAAACGGTAAATTGGCATTTTCGGGTTTTTCGAAAACGGACGATTTGATTGATTTTAGGGTTTTGATGGATTAAATCATGTTTTATATTATAAGTAACGAGTTTTCTAAACTACAAGATGTTTGTTGATGTTTATCTCGATCCATCGGAGTTTGTACGCCGATATCGAGCGGTATTTGGTTCTTTTGCGTGGACGGAACATAGGTTTTAACCTATGCTTGTTCCTTATATCGTTTGACTTTTGTATGTGATTCGGTTTACGATACTATTTATATGTTTGCGTTTAGGTACCCCTCACATGGACTGCGGGCGATGAAGAGGAGGATAGCGACACCGTCTTCGGCAGATATGGACCAGGTGAGTAGATGTATGTCTACGGGGGGAAGTCGGGTGGATGGCGTTTAGCACCCCCGCAACGTAGAATAGGAATAGTGCTTATTGACATTAGGAAACCAGATGTGACCCTAGATTCTTAATCAGTAGGAACCTAGTATTGACCCTAGGCTGGACTAGACTGATTTAGGAAAACCATATCAGAGGATGAGTACCTTGGAAGAGGTTCGTAGGTTTCAGATAGAAACACACACACGCACACACTGAAACTCGACATGGGGTATACGTGTGTGTGTATATATATAAAACTAGGTATAGGTGTATATATATATACACAACACGTATATGGGATTCATTGATGTGATATGATATCTGAGGTATGATGAAACAGTATAACTGGGCTTGATGCCGTGATTCTTGACTATATAGTCGTATTAAAGTGTTAGCGAATCATTAGCGAATGAAATAATGAACATGAATATATAAATTATAAAGGGTGGTGGTGATATTGAGGTACATGGGACGCTAAAATAGTACCTGGGCTGTAGCTTGCGACTGATCACGATATGATATATGTATGACTTGATTACGACATCATATAGGTGTGACCTGATGTCGATATCGTATAGGTGTGACTTGATGACGATAAGATATCGGTATAATTTAATCACAATATGACACATGTGACATGATATTTCTGAGGATAAACTAAGGATTATTCTATGATGGCAATGATATACGATTGATGTATGCGATTATAGTTTAGAACATTGATCATGAGATGTGTTGATGATGACATTATACGAATGATGAGACACCTAGGAGATACTTGACCCGTACCCCGATATTGGGATGCCGTACGATGGATTTTACCGTACGAGGCCTAGATATGATGATTGATCCGCACTCTTGGTTCGACGGAGCCGTACTACGTACGTGACGCTTTTGAGGCTGGATCGCCGACTATTAGAGATATTGGTTCAGACCTTAGGTAGATGCTTGTTTCTTATTGACCAGTTTCTTAGGTTAGTTCCTTAGGATATTAGATGGACACTAGTTTAGGTTCGACTCACATAGTGGTAGTTGTACTCGTATTTCGCAGAGGAGTGGATAATGCACATCTGTATTTACATTCATACTGTAATCATCATGGTGCATGTTCTTACATATGTTGCTATAATCAGTATAAACCTTACCTGTTCGGACACCAGCACCATTACCGATGATGCGCATATTCCACGCACACTTATTTGCCGGCTCACACACATCATCATCGGTAATTGCTATGTCACGTACACTTTAGATCATATTATCTTTTATTGATAGAATCAGTTAACAACTAAACCGATATAATATTATGATTACTCTCTGATGTTAGTATAAGACATGATATTTATTACTTAGACATTCATGCATTCATATTTCATGTTGTCGCACAGTAGTATGGGCATATGCCGACACTTATCATATACTTACTCATGATTTTGAGATTTGGATTTCTATGAGATTTCTGGATTTTTGGGGAAAACCGCAAAAATATATAAAAACTTCTCTCTCTCTCTCCTCTTCTCTTTTTAAAATAAGATGCGGTTTTCTCGTGATGTATGTGTCGTCCACCATGAGCATTTCATGTTTTCTGTTGGATTTCGAGACCCGATTCGAGGAGTGGATGAACCGTCTCGGGTACATGGTGGGCCCGGTATGGTACCCCGGGGCAAGAAGATCGAGTTGTAGACGATGAGCCTGGCAGGGGAAGGCTACCTACCGGTGATGTCTGGCGCGGCGGATATCCGGAGGATACCGACCGTTGTCGTGAGATTTGATGATATGGGCCGATCCGGACTGACGGAGCCCGAGATATTGAGACTTGAGATTACATGTGTTGTGTCGATACTTGACACGGATTTCCATGGATTTCATTGTTGAGATTTCAGATTCTTATACACATTTTACTATGATAATAGCTAAAGATTTCTTATACATATATATCTGGATTTCAGGATTTGTTACTTTACATTCATGGTGCATGCATTTCATTTCTTATGACATAGTATTATATGAGGCACTGACATGAGCACAGAGTATCTGCACTTACACGTAGTTTTACCCTGCTATTACTAGTTGATTGGGATATAATAGTGTATTATTATGACCTAGGATAGCGTCGTGCATTCGATTTCTTTTTGTAGATGTCTTCTACTCACAAGTTGGCAACTCACCCCCGTTGTGCCAAATTTTATTACAGGTTCGAGGTACAGGTTTCCCGGGCAGCTTGCTGGCACATCTTTTATTTCAGGGTGATTTGCACGGTAGGTTGGTTCACTTGTATCTGAACCACCATTGTATTTTATTCATTCATTTGTATCTAGTAAGTTCCATCAACCATACTTGTATTACTTGATAAGTTTATTGGACCAGACTTTTATTTCGACCTTAGAGTCGTGCATGTATTATTCTGATCTGGTGGTTTTGTTTTCTTTTGAGTTTTGAGCCTCGCCCTTTGGCGTTGTATATTATTGTGCTGGTTGTGGTTGTTTCCGCCTGTTGGCGTTGAGTTAGCTCCCGTTTGGGGATGCTTTTTATTGTTGTTTATGTATATTATACTTGTTGTACCCGTTTGGGGGCCAGTTTTTATAGAGGAGACTCTGCCGAAATTTTTGGAAAAATTTGCTGATGTTTTAAACTTGTTCCTTCATGTTTTCTTTTACTGCTTCTTCTTCTTTTTCATGGTTTAGATTTCTGGGTTTCGGCTTACTTAGGTTACGTGGCGCCTCTAGACGCTTCGTAATCTAAGTGCCGGTCACGTTCCGTACTTTCGGGTCGTGACAAGTATTTGCGCGCATATTTTCCTTTGTCGGTAAACACTTGTATTTGCACAGTTCAGCCTTCACGTCGGGTCGGTTCTTCGTCTGGCGATCGCACGTCGAGTTGAATTCGACTATTTGCCAAGTGTGCAAAGACCGGTGAAGGGTCGGTATCTCCATGGCTCCGAAGTCGAGGTTGGGATCGCTTAGACGTGGATAGCCTCATGGCGAGGGCTTGGACCGTGGCGCCGGCGGTTAGTAACACCAGCTACGGATGACCGAGCATGGTAGATGCTCGGTTGCCTCATGGAGAGGGCTTGGACCGTGGCGCCGGCGGTTAGTAACACCAGCTACGGATGACCGTGCCTCATGGCGAGGGCTTAGGTATCTGGCTTCGTGGGATAGTGAACGACATCCATCATAACCAATCATGGTAGCTACTCGGTTGCTTCTTGGTGAGGGCTTCCATCCCTAGCGCTGGAAGGGCCGTAAGAGGTGGCTAAGGATGGACCGAGCAGTGAAACTGCTCAGTGGCCTCTTGGCGAGGGCTTCGATCCCTGGCATTGTGGGGTAGGAAATTACCAGCCGGGGATAACGGAGCAAGGGTGGGCCCAGTTGCCTCTTGATGAGGGCTTTTGATCATTAGCGCGGGAGGGGCCGTAAGAGGCCTACTAAGGACGGGTCGAGCAGGGTTACTGCCCGGTGCCTCTTGGCGAGGGCTTTGATCTCTGGTGTTGTGGGGTAAGAAACTACTAGCCAGGGATAACCGAGCAAGGGCGGGCCCGGTTGCTTCTTGATAAGGGCTTTTGATCCTTAGCGCGGGAGGGGCCGTAAGAGGCCTACTAAGGACGGGCCGAGCAGAGTTACTGCCCGTTGCCTCTTGGCGAGGGCTTTGATCCTTAAGGACGGGCCGAGCAGGGTTAATGCCCGGTACCTCTTGGAGAGGGCTTTGATCTCTGGCATTGTGGGGTAGGGAGCTACCAGTTAGGGATAACCGAGCAAGGGCGGGTCTGGTTGCCTCTTGATGAGGGTTTTTGATCCTTAGCGTGGGAGGGGCCGTAAGAGGCCTACTAAGGACGGACCGAGCAGGGTTACTGTCCGGTGCCTCTTGGCGAGGGCTTTGATCCTTAAGGACGGGCCGAGCAGGGTTACTGCCTGGTGCCTCTTGGCGAGGGCTTTGATCCCTAGCGTCGTGGATAGGGAACTACCAGCCTGGGATAGCCGAGCAGGGTAGCCGCTCGGCTGCCTCTTGGTAAGGGCTTTGATCTCTGGCGCTGTGGGTAAGAAGTTGCCAGCCAGGGATAGCCGAGCAGGATAGCCGCTCGGCCGCCTCTTGGCGAGGGCTTCGATCTCTAGCGCTGTGGGTAAGGAGTTACCAGCCATGGATAGCCGAGTAGGGTAGCCGCTCGGCTGCCTCTTGGTGAGGGCTTCGATCCCTGGTGTCGTGGGGTAGGGAACTACCAGCCAGGGATAGCCGAGCAAGGTAGCCGCTCGGCCGCCTCTTGGTGAGTGCTCCGATCCCTAGTGTCGTGGGGTAGGGAACTACCAGCCAGGGATAGCCGAGCAGGGTAGCCGCTCGACTGCCTCTTGGTGAGGGCTTTGGTTTCTGGCGCTGTGGGTAAGGAGTTACCAGCCAGGGATAGCCGAGCAGGGTAGCCGCTCGGCCTCCTCTTTGCGAGGGCTTCGATCTCTGGCGCTGTGGGTAAGGAGTCACCAGCCAGGGATAGTCGTGCAGGGTAGCCGCTCGGCTGCCTCTTGGTGAGGGCTCGATCCCTGGCGTCGTGGGGTAAGGACCTACCAGCCAGGGATAGCCGAGCAGGGTAGCCGCTCGGCTTCCTCTTGGTAAGGGTTTCGATCCCTGGCGTCGTGGGGTAGGGAACTACCAGCCAGGGATAGCCGAGTAGGGTAGCCGCTCGGCTGCCTCTTGGTGAGGGCTTTGTGGGTGATTCGGCGGCGTATTTATCCCCGTCGCTCGAGTGGCGACCTTCTCGATGCATGCCCTCGATCTTCTTTTCGAGGGCGTCGAGCCGGCCATGGTACCCCGACGATTCGGCACATTCTGATCTTCGGCCCCTGCCGTTGGAGACTTGCGTTTGGCCGCGGCTTCGGTTCCTTTCAATGAGGTTTCTTAGGTCGCCCGACGAGGTAGTCTTCGAGCTGATGTGACGAGTCCTGTCCATGCGACCCCGTCGAGGGAGGGGGTGTCGGTCATGCCTGGTAGCAGGCGAGCTGACCGACATCTCCTCGGGAGGGACAGGAGACGTAGGGGCTCAGGGCGAGGCACTCGGGCGACATACCTAGGTGTTGAACTTCCAGGTGCCCATCGGGTCACAGAATATGTTGGCCCGGGAGATCGGCGACCGTGGGAGGTAGCGAGGCGGTGGTCGGCAGTGCCGACGCGGGCAGAGTCTTCTCTCCCTCTGTAGGGGTCCCGGTCCCGAGGTGGGGGAGCGACGACCTGCGGAGCTTGCCCCGCCGTTTGGACACGGACGAGCACGTCCACGACGGATGCGAGTCGATCTATCCGGACGGCTAGGGTGTTGATGGCGTTTGGGGGAGGAGATTCGTCCGCGCCTCCGTTGTGGGGGAGGCGGCGGCTAGTGCTTGGATCGTCGTGGTGACCGCTCGCCATTAGGTTGAGATCGGAAGATGAACTTTGTTGAGTGAAATCAAGAGTTCTCACAGACGGCGCCAGCTGACGTGGGTGCGGATCGCGTCAAGATGTTACCTTCCGTTGATCTGCTGTTGACGATGATGGACGGCCGAGATTTGAGTTGGAGGATAGCTCCTGAAGTGTGTGGATCTCGATGGGTTTGAGGTTGTTGGGGCCGAGCTACCTACAAGGAAGTCCTGGGGTGGTTTTACCACCGAGGACCCTTCGACGATCAAGTTAGACAGGAAATCTGAGCAGAGTAACAACCTGGTGAGTGGAAAATGACTTACTTGAACCGTCTGAAGGAGGGGTTTATATAGCTGTCGCAGCAGGCAGGCAGGTGCGAGAATCACGCCGACCGTTATGACTCCGACGTCACGCCCGCGTGATGGGCGGGATCTTCCATTAATGGCGAGACAGGCTCATTAATGGGGATCGTGATGGCGTGGAACGCGGGATCGTGGGCAGCGGATATCTCGCGCATGGCGAGATTCATGGAGGCGAGACGGAAGCACCTGCGAATGATGTCGTTGGTCGGTTGAAGGGACCAAGGAAGATGAGCTTGGCGGGGGCTCGGGACCGAGTGAATGGCCAAGCTATCTCGGTTCAGTGGTAGCCCGGAGGCGGACTGAGAGGGACGAGGAGGCCAAATGTGCAGGAGGTTCGGAGTCGAGCCAACAGTTGTTTGCAAGGCGGGCATAGGAGTGGTGTGGACGGCCCAGAAGGTCGGCCACGTCCATGGGTCGCAGACCCGGATGTTCCTCCGACGTGCCGTTCTTGGTCCTTCCTTGCGGGCTTCGGGACACGTCATCAGCCACGTGTCACGATCTGGGAGATCGCCGATATCGAGTATCATCAAGATTGCTTCGTTGTCCAATGTTAAGAAACATTTTGCATGAAAAATGGATAAATTTTATAGAACACTTTTCAGCTGTTTTAAGATAATGCCAATAAACTTTTAGAAATGCCACAGGATCTCTTTGAATTTATAATGCAGTTTGAATCTACGCTTTGGGTTTGATTTAAGAAAATCTAGAATTTGATTTAAGAACTTTTAGAATCTATTTTAAAAATTAGCCGTTCTGAGTGTTTATACCTCTCAGTCCCCATAAGCTAAATTTTAATTCTTTTTCACGCAAACCCCGACTCAAAAATTACGTACTAGAGGGCTCGGCAGTATGTTTAAAGTTCATTGTTTGTTATCTTAAAAATCTTGAAAGGTCAATGATGTTTTATAAAAGGACATTTTTTATGAAAAGAGTCATTTTTATAAATAATTAGGAAAAGATACCTCGTGCAAAATTATTTATCGAACCTCTTTTTGCCACATAAACAATTAGAATAAACATTTGCCCATATAGCATGTCTTATGAGGCAAAAGAGAGGTCTATTTCTCTAAATAGAATTTAATGAGGTCCCTTTTTAAAATTATTTACTAAAATAAGTTTTTTTGGAAAATAAATCAACCTAATGACTTAAATATTAAAATATTTTTGATAAAAATAAATCCTTCTAAATAAATCCAAGGAAATGCTATCAATTCATTTTTACTATTTCTCATCAAATAATTTTACATATCTATATAAAATTGTACTATATCGTCTATTAAGAAAAAACACACACATACAATAGCATGGAACCTTCACAAAGAAAACATTAATGAAGTAATATAAATATGTATTTTTATAATATTTATATTTGAATTTATTTTATTTTATTATTGTTTTCTATTTTCAGCATATAATTTTCATATACTTTTGGCAGCACAAAATTATAGCACCATAATAAAAATTTTGAGCAGAGAAGAAATTTTGGTTTACAAGGTTTCATAATTAACGATGATACATTTGAAATTTTGTTTTAATTGTAAATTTCTATACGAAAATAACAATTAATAAATGAAAAATGGCAACTCTCTATTCTATTAGCTCTAACCAATTATAAATTAAAAGTATAAGAATCAATTACAATATGTAATTCAGATTATTTAATTAGAAAGAACGCGGTTTTAAAAAAAATCTGAAAAAATATTAATTATTACTAATAAGAAATCAGAGTTGTTATCCACGATGTGTGATATACACTTAAAAGGTTTAAATAGCGTGCACAAAATGTCATGGTCAATCCTAACACTGATTTTAAAATTAAATTTCTAAAATGCGGTGCAGAAAATTAATATGTTTTCCTGCATAATGTTTCTATTTAATATGATGAACTCATAAAATTTCAAAATTATTAATTTAAAATTTTAAAAATTTCATGGATTATTTAACGAGAAATAAATAGTAAAGAATAATTGATTAAATTCCCATAGGTTTATGTAGTGTGCTTTAATTTCAAAAAAATATTTTAATATTTAAGAGGATTTATTTTCCAAAAAAAATGTTTAAAATAAATAATTTTAAAAATGGACCATATTGAATTTTGTAAAAAAAAATATATTTAGTTATTGCCACATAAGAAATGCCATGTAAGTAATTATTTATTCTAACCGCTTATGTGGCAATAGGAGCTTTATTTTGATAAATAAATTTTCATGAGGTCTCTTCCCTGATTATTTATTGAAATGGGTATTTTTATAAAAAATGTTCTTTATAAAATTTATCCTACAAAAGAAAAGAAACACATATAATTTAGTGTAATTTTGCTTAAAAGAAAATGATTAGAAAAAAGCACTGACCAAAAGAAACGGAAGGTTTTTTCCTATATCGGCTTGTCAAATTCTTTCTTAATTAAAAAAAAACTCTTTAATCTCAATGCATTAAATCTTTTAGTTACTCAAATTTCTCCTTATAATTAACCTTTTGACTCATATTATTAGGATACCAACAGTGTTAAATATCTTTTGGGTGTTTTTTCCACATTGCTTTTCAAATTCTCTCATATTTTAAATACTCCCCTAGATATCAAACGCGTTTCTATAACTTATTGCTTCATTTTTTATATCTCTTGATGTCAACAGGATTTTTAAGACTAGGGTATATCTGCAAGAAAGAGAGAGAGAGAGAATATCTAAAATGTACACTGATGCGGCACAAAATGCCATCTGCCTTCAGTGCACCAATGAATTTGTAATGGGAGTTGCCGGGGTAAGTCTACAAGTCCGGATCGTGATGCCTAAGTCAGCCGTCTTTCGATATAATCTTAGGGGGGAAATGGGTTTATATAGGTTTTCTCGTACAGCCCTGATACAATCAGGGAGGATCCATTCGGTTATTTTGGATTTTGCGTCTGTGCCCGAACAAATATCTACCATCCGGATCCGGGTCCTTGGGGTTTATGGGTCTTCATTCATCTATAGGCTTGGATGAGTCGTCGATATCACTTAGTATCAACGGGGGCCATGTGGATATTTTAGGCTATATCATAGGCCCTATTTGGAAATGGAGTTAAGTTTAGATGACTGAAGTTTCATGAAGTTTTCGAAACTTTCAAAGTTTTCTATACTCAACTCCAAATTCTTTATTATGTCATGTCTTGCAAGGATTGTGGAGTTTAAAAAATTAAGCTTCAAAATTAAGATAATCGGAGTTCATAAAATTCCAATCGAATCAAAGTTTTCTGCACTCCAAAAGTTATGATGAAAACATCCAATTCTGAAGTCTTGATAACTCCAAAACTTTTTGATGTTTAGAAAACTCTATATCCAAAGACTCCAAACATCCACCAAAGTTAAGATTTTAAATTGATGTAGGGCCATGCAAAGTAGATTTCACATACTCTCTAACTCCACTTAAAAATAAACTCAAGTTTTCCTAAATCTTTAGTCTAACAGGTCTTCAAGGCAATTTACTAAAGGACAAAAATCTACCCCTAACCCTATCCCTAGCATAATGGCATGAAAACTCTACAGGTCCTGTTTGGGATTGGAGTTTAGATTTCTAAAGTGCAGTTTCATAAAATCAGAAATGCTCAACTCTAAAATCATAACTTTATCCTGTCCGGGCTCATTTTGGAGTTGAGATAACAGCAGTTATATCACCATTGAAAATGAGAAAACTGCAGTTATCTAAACTCTAATCTGATCAACGTTTAGATAATACAATTTTTGGAGTTTGAGGCTTGCAAATCATAATTTGCATATGATGATGCCCAATAACGGTAATTCCTTAGATCGTGACACATGGCGGATGACGTATCATATGCGTAAACCAGGTAGACCGTTGAGGGCCACGGAGGGGGAACCAGTGTGGTACAGTGGGGGCTTCCCTCAAACCCTGTCTCCGAGGTTGCATCCAACTCTTTGCCCCCGAGCACCTCAGCAGCCAAGCCAAGTGTCCCTTTGCTCTACTCCGAGCTATCATAGGCCCGAGCTTCCTCGGCCCTCCCGGCTCGTCTCCGGGCTACCGCACAACCAGGATACCTCGGCTCTCCCGCTCGTCCGCGAGCTCTCCCGCCGAGGTCATCTTTCTCGGTCTCATCGACCGACCAACGACACCGCTCACAGGCGCAACCGCCATACCGCGAATCTCGCCATGCGCGAGATATCCGACGACCACATCCCACGCCATCACGATCCCCCAGTAACGAGCCTGTCTCGCCATTAATGGGAGATCCCGCTCATCACGCGGGCGTGACGTCGGGAGCGTAACGGCCGGCGTGATTCTCGTGCCTGCCCTGCCTGCTGCCACCGCTATATAAACCCCTTCTTCAGACGGTTCAAGTAAGCCATTCCTACTCCACTAAGCCGTTACTGTCACGCCCCGCTTTCCAAAATACGGAAAACGAGGGATGACTAGGCCAGCCATGCTCCTACGGTCAAGGAATCATCCCGCCGTAGTCACACTTCGGCTTCTAGCATTACATGGTAATCAGTAAATAAAGCACAGTAGTAAAGGAATCACATCACCAATTTATTACATTAAAATCCATTGTTCACAATTTTACAAATAATAAGAACAGTTACTAACCAAGTTCAATCTCACGATCACTTTTATGGAAAGCAGTAAAGAAAGAAAGTACACCAGACTATATCTCCGTGAACTCGAAAGGCAGATCCGTCTCCTGCGCTGGTCCTTCCACGGGATCTGAGCATGCATACTCAGGTCGTCAGAGCACACAATAACAATATTACAATAATAAGATGAAACAGGTAAAAGAGGTAATACTAATGAAAGAACAACAATACGAGTATTCACTATATCACTATATGATGCAGAATATGATCTGTGTCCCTAACGGTCTCTAGGTCATGTTTGAAATCGCATAGTGGAAGGAGGATCATGTTTAACAGGAGTCTCGTACATACCCGAGACAACGGCCCACATGCCCGGGACATAACCCTGTCAGCCGAATCGCTAGATCCTACCTAATATATATATATATATATATATATATATATATATATATATATATATATATATATATATATATATATATATATATATCGCTGCTCGAATGATCATCCTCTAAACACGGTCCCGCTAAATACGATTCTCTTTTCACTTCGATTTCCCCTTTATCCCCAAGTTTACACTATATATATGATCTTGATTTAGTCGTGTACAAATATACTAATGGCACGGTTTTATCACTGTTCACTGTATCAATCACTGTCACGAATATTCACTTCCCATTGGTGTACTTGTCACTTCTAAACCAATATCAATCACGCGCGATAATGCAATGTCCACCAACTCTAACACGCACTAACACTAAGTATATGGCAAATGGGGTATGATATATGTATGTATGCCATCAATAAGCTAAGTATGTTATGGATCCATATGCATGTCATTGACTTACAAAAATTGCATAAATTCATCTGTTTAGAATTCAACGAAATGATACAAGTTCGATAAATAGAACATTCAATCAGAAATTCATCAAAATTAGTTTCAGTTCAATCGGGTTTTCAGTATTCAAGATACAGCTGTTTCATTTTAAGTGCTCGCGGCTGGAAATTCAGTTTCAGAACTGAACGTCCGTTTCGCGACACGGATTGCACCCAGTTGGGTTCAGAATTTAGCGATGCTACAGTTGAATAAAATCTAGGGTTTTTGATAGAGTATTCAACGCAACATACGGATCCTCAATCGCGTCTGTATGTCGAAAGTTATACACAATTTAACATCAGTGTGTCACTTCTGAATCTGTTCTGGACAGCTATACGTTCTGCCCTTTTATTTACAATTTAAATAGCAAACAGCAATGAAACGGAATGAAACCACTTGTTTTGTTTAGCTAACAGATCCATATTTAATCCACTACAGAATTCCGTAACATACGAATTCAGGAAACAAAGAGACACACGTTTTGGGACAGTACACAATAATCAGAGTCGCTCTGGACTGCAGTCCAGAGTCGCACTCCGATCTAAATATCATCGCAGTTACAGAACAGAAATCATTAGAAGTTTACATAGGGTTAAAGTTCGTCGAGTCGGCTTCGATTTAAGCCCTCGAACGCAACATTCCAGTATGTACATAATTTACAGTGATTTTTACCATTTTCAGATACAGAGAATTTCTAGTTTTAATGGTATATTTGGGGGTATCAATTTTAGTCACTAACAATCTTATTTTCCAGTGAGATTCATACACGATATTCGTCATCATATGGGCCAACAGAAAACATCTGTTTCCGTCAAATTAAACAAGTATTTTTATTGGGGTCTAGCATCGAACACATAGGTCGCATAATATATTGGGAATCGGTAAATTATAAACTAAATGATTTAAGTTTGTATCACACTTATTTTAGCATGTAGCAAGTAAAACACTTGCCTGGAAACGTCTCGGGGTCGCACGGCAGCGGCGGCGTCACGAACGCGTGATGCACGCCGTGAAACGATTCGCGCGAGTTTGGCTCGCGATACGGAATTTGCGTCGGAGTTGTCCGGAGTCGTTGCACGGTCACTGGAGGTTGAGGGGTGCTTGGTGGTCCTCTGCGAGTGCACTGGGGTCGACAACGGTCGACGGCGTCGCTCCGGCGATGGGCTGCAGTGGGTGTCGGGGTGTGTGTGGTTTTGTATATTTTGAAGAGAGAGAAAAGTGGGGCTCGGGTTCTGGATTTTTGGAGGAGGAGATGCTGAGTGTGTAGAGGTCGACGGATGCTTCAGGTCAGCGGGGCTCGCCGGCGTCGAGGGGGCAGGGTGGTGGTCGGCTCGGGTGTGACGGGTTGGGTGTACAGGGGATTTGTGTGCAGGGAGCTCGGGTGTACTGGGTCGGAGGAGTCGTAGAGGACGAGGGAGAATGAAAGGGGGTCGCCGAGGGGTTGTCGAGGAGTTGTCGAGGGTTGTCCCCGGCGGTGGAGTGAGGGACAATGGCGCTCGGTGGGTTTTCGTGAATGGAGAGAGGTGAGGAGATTTTTGAAAATGAAGGAGAAGAGAGAGGTGAGGGCGTGAGGAAATGAATGAGGGTTGAAGTCGTGGGTGAACCGTTGCAAGAACGGGGCGTGGGCGTGGGCGCGAGCTGCGGCGGAGGAGGCGGGTCGCGAGCGGGAATGGAGGAAGTTACCGTTGTAGGAAAAGGGAGATGAACAGGAGCGGGTTGGGTGTTGAGGAGGCGGGCTGGAGAAGTGGGCTGGGCTTGGGAAGGTTTTTTTTTTTAAAAGTCATTTTAATTTTAAAGTTTTGTGTGTGTGGGCTGAGGAGAGGGAACGGGCTGGGCCGAGGGATTTTTATAAAGAATTTATTTAAATTGGTGAGTGGGCTGAGGGTTTTAATTAGTGGGCTTAAGTAAGGTTGGGGTTTAAATTTAAAATGTTTTACTTGTTTTAGTTTTAGTATTAATTTAATTTGGCTTTGGTTTTAAATCTTGGGTTTTGGCTTTTTGGGTTTGGACTATGATTTCAAAAGAGTTGGAAAAATAAAGTTTAAATATTAAGCTTAAACAACCAATTAAAATACGAGGGGAAAAAGAAAGGAAATCACTGGAATTTAGAAAATAGGAAACTTTTATTAAGATGGAAACGGGGATTTACATCATACCCCCCTTAACAAAAATTTCGTCCTTGAAATTTAACAAGGATACAAGGAAACAATGTACTAAACAAAGAGATTTGGATAACGATCACGGATATCTTCCTCCCGCTCCCAGGTGGATTCTCCTGGGGAACGACCGCCCCAAGACACTCGGACTAAAGAAATGACCTTATTTTTAGCACTTTCTCTCTGCGGTCGAGGATGGTAGTAGGCTGCTCCTCGTACGATAGATCGGTACCCAAAACTAGCTCCGAATGGTCTAGGACATGGCTCTCATCTCGAACATAACGCCGCAACTGTGACACGTGGAAGGTATTGTGCACACCAGCTAGCGATGGAGGCAAGGCAAGTCGATAGGCCACCTCTCCTACTCGCTCTAGCACCTCAAAAGGTCCGATAAAACGGGGACTGAGCTTTCCCCGGCCTCCGAACCTGATAACTCCACGGGTAGGGGAAATCTTCAAGAACACGTGATCTCCGACTTCGAATTCTAGTGCCCTCCTGCTGGTATCTGCCCAACTCTTCTGTCGATCTTGAGCCGTCTTAATACGTTGCCTGATCATTTGGACCTTGTCGACTGTCTGAACAATGAGTTCGGGGCCCAGTAATCTTCGTTCTCCCACATCATCCCAACATACTGGGGTTCGACACTTCCGCCCGTATAGTGCTTCAAAAGGAGCCATCTGAATACTAGCCTGATAACTATTGTTATAAGAGAACTCGACTAGATGCAGATGGTCCTCCCACGAACCCTGAAAGTCCATCATACAGGCTCTCAACATATCCTCGAGCGTCTGAATCATACGCTCGGATTGTCCATCCGTCTGTGGGTGATAAGCTGTGCTGAATTTAAGGCGGGTACCCAAGCTCTCCTGTAAGCTCTTCCAAAAGTGCGACAAGAATCTGGTGTCCCGGTCTGACACAATGCTGACTGGAACACCGTGGAGTCGTACAATCTCCTGCATATATCTTTCTGCCAGTGATTCTGTCGACTGTCCCACTCAGAAAGGTAGAAAGTGTGCAGCTTTCGTGAGGCAATCGACGATAACCCAAATGCCGTTATTGCCCATAGGGCTCCGTGGTAAGGCCGTCACAAAATCCATGGTAATATGCTCCCACTTCCATTCTGGTATCGGCAGTGGTTGTAATAATCCTGCTGTCGTCTGATGCTCCGCCTTCACCTGCTGGCAAACCAAACACCTGGATACGAACCTCGCATTTTCCCGCTTTATCCCGTTCCACCAAAAATGCTGCTTTAGGTCATGATACATTTTTGTACCTCCTGGATGCATAGAATAAGCTGAACTGTGTGCTTCAGCCAATACTTCTTCTCGAACATCTCCCTTGGGTACGCAGAGTCTGCTACCAAATCTCAGAGAGCCATCTTCATGTATAATCAAGTCCGTTCTCAGTCCGGCTTCCACTTGCTCTCTGAACTTTTGCAATCGGGGATCATCCGCTTGTGCAATCTTGATGCGATCCACCAGAGAAGATTGCACCTGTAGTTGCCAAAGTTGACTGAGTGCGTTCGGCGTAACGACTTCAAGTTCGAGTCTCTGAAAGTCCTCAATAATGCTCCTCTGATCGTCAACATCATGGCCGCTGGCTTGCGACTGAGCGCATCTGGTACAACATTCACCTTCCCCGGGTGATACTGAAGGTCCAAGTCATAATCTGCCATCAGCTCTAGCCATCGGCGCTGTCTCATGTTTAATTCCTTCTAAGTGAAAACATACTTCAAACTTTTGTGATCAGTGTACACCTCCACTTTCTCACCCAATAGATAGTGCCTCCAAATCTTCAACGCAAAGACTACCGCAGCCAACTCCAAGTCATGCGTAGGGTAGTTCTTCTCATGGTTTCTCAGTTGTCGAGAGGCGTAAGCAACCACTCGGCCGTGCTGCATTAGAACATAGCCTAAACCTTTCCCTGAGGCATCACTGTGTATCACCAAACCACTGGAATCATCTGGTACTGTAAGAATAGGCGCCGTGGTTAACTTCTGCTTCAGTGTGTCAAATGCCTGAGTGCACTCCTCTGTCCACGTAAACGGTACGTCCTTCCGTGTCAGCCTCATCAATGGTTCAGCGATTCTTGAGAAATCTTGGACGAATCTCCGATAATAACCTGCCAATCCCAGAAAACTCCTGATCTCGGCCACTGATTTCGGCGTTGGCCAATCTCTGACAGATTCTATTTTTTCCGGGTCCACCAAGATGCCTTCGCCCAAAACAATATGTCCCAAAAACTGAACCTTGTCGAGCCAGAATTCACACTTGCTTAGTTTTGCATACAACTTCTCTTCCCGAAGAATTTGTAGGACTGTGCACAAATGCTCAGCATGCTCTTCCCGGGTCTTTGAGTAGACAAGTATGTCGTCGATAAACACAACGACAAATGTGTCCAAGTACTTTGCGAACACCATGTTCATCAAGTCTATGATATTGCTGGGGCATTGGTAACACCGAACGGCATCACAAGGAACTCGTAATGTCCGTATCGGGTCCTGAAAGCCGTCTTGCATACATCCTCGGCTGCTACTCTGATTTGATGATATCCAGAACGGAGGTCCAACTTCGAGAATACCTTGGCTCCACTTAGCTGATCGAATAAGTCGTCAATGCGCGGGATTGGGTACTTGTTCTTTACTATGACCTTGTTCAGCTCCCGATAATCTATACACATTCGCAGCGATCCATCCTTCTTCTTTACTAACAGAACTGGTGCTCCCCACGGTGAAGCGCCTGGCCGAATAAATCCCTTCTCCAATAGTTCTTCAACCTGCTTCTTCAATTCCGCCAACTCAACTGGTGCCATTCTGTATGGGGCTCTAGATACTGGGGCTGTACCTGGAGTCAAATTGATTGAGAACTCCAAGATTCGAGGAGGTGGTAGACCTGGTAGATCTACAGGAAATACGTCCAGAAAGTCCCGAACAATTTCTGGGACTGGGCTCTTATCAATCTCCATAGCTGTCAGCTCCTTAGGCTTTGCTCTGTACTTAGCTGGCTCCAAAGATTCGCTTCCTCCCTCGAAAGTAAACTCCGGGTGATTGGGAATGCGGAAGATCACCTTCCTTGCACGACAATCGATAACTGCATGGAAAGTGCTCATCCAATCCATCCCAAGAATTACGTCGTAACTGCCTGTCCCAATCAGAAGGAAATTCGCATAGAATTCCCTGCCACACACTACAACCGGGCATAACCTACATTCTCGACTAGATATTATAATGCCGTTACCCGTATGTATTTCCCATCCCTTGGTTAATGGTTCATGTGGTATTGAGTGTGTATCAGTGAAATGCTCAGACAAGAAACAATGCGATGCTCCCGAATCAAATAGTACTCTAGCTGGCAAGGAATGTACGAGTAGAGTACCTGTAACAACGTCTCCTGACGCTTCTGCCTGCTCGGCGGTCAAGGTGAAAGCCCGTCCCTGACCGCGACCTGTAAAGGGTTGCCTCTGCTCCTGTGGCCTCTGCTGTGGCGGTCCAGAACCTCCCTGTATCTCTGCTCACTCAGGGCAACTGCTAATCTTGTGCTGACTGGATCCGCAAATCAAGCACTGTCCCTTGGCACGGCGACAGTCCTTCTGGGTATGCCCACCTCTACCGCAATATCCGCAAACTACACCCTGTCTCTGGGGGCGATGCTGTGGTACGAACGGGCGCTTCATTTGTGTCGTTCCTGGCCTGTGAACCGGTATGGCTCCTCGAGAAGGCGCGTGGATACGTGCTGGAATGACCGGGGGTCTCCTGAACTTGTTAATCAATTGCTCCTGAACTCTCGCCGCATTGAGTACCTGTGCGAAAGTCTGCAAATCCAACGATGCAATCAACTGCTGCAACTCGAAATCTAACCCCTGAAAGAAGCGTCTGGCCCTGGTGGCCTCTGACTCAACCATGTATGGAGCAAAGCGGCTCAGACGGTTGAACTCTGCTGCATATACGTCCACTGGGCGTCCATTCTGCTTCAAAAGAATAAATCTTTTCTCCATTTCTGCCTTGGCTGTGGAAGGGAAATAATGATCTAGGAAACATTCCTTAAATTTGCCCCATTCAATAGGCCCGTCAAGCCTGCTTTCTTCCACCGACCACCATGTACGGGCTTCATCTTCCAATTGTATCTTTATCACGTTCACCCTATCTTCCTCTGGAACCCTGGCGGCTGTCAGTAAGTTCTCCATGTTCACCAGCCATTGCTCGGCCTCAAGGGGTTCAGCTAGCCCTGTGAATGCAGCTGGATGTAACCGTCGGAAGTCGGATACGATACCAGCCCTAGCATGATAAGCTGGTGTAGTAGCGCCCTCGGGGGCGGTAATAAGTGCGGAGGGTCCTCCTGCGGCGGTAATCGCCCTGAGTCCCTCAGCGAGTAAATCTGTCTTCCTTTCCTGAGCTTCCGCGAGAGAGGTCAGTGCACTAAGTATTCTTTCCGTGCGGTCCTGAGTGCTGGAGTCCGAGGAGGGATCGTTCGGGGACGTCATATTACTAGAAGATTCAAAGGATAAGATTAGATTCAAGGATGAAAATTAAGAGTAGTGAAACAAGAATAACGTAATACAGTATAGTTAATGTTATCCCTTGATATTAAACACGGCTCTGATACCAACTAAACCATGTCACGCCCCGCTTCCCAAAATACGGAAAACGAGGGATGACTAGGCCAGCCATGCTCCTACGGTCAAGGAATCATCCCGCCGTAGTCACACTTCGGCTTCTAGCATTACATGGTAATCAGTAAATAAAGCACAGTAGTAAAGGAATCACATCACCAATTTATTACATTAAAATCCATTGTTCATAATTTTACAAATAATAAGAACAGTTACTAACCAAGTTCAATCTCACGATCACTTTTATGGAAAGCAGTAAAGAAAGAAAGTACACCAGACTATATCTCCGTGAACTCGAAAGGCAGATCTGTCTCCTGCGCTGGTCCTTCCACGGGATTTGAGCATGCATACTCAGGTCGTCAGAGTGACACAATAACAATATTAATATAATAAGATGAAACAGGTAAAAGGGGTAATACTAATGAAAGAACAATACGAGTATTCACTATATCACTATATGATGCAGAATATGATATGTGTCCCTAACGGTCTCTAGGTCATGTTTGAAATCGCATAGTGGAAGGAGGATCATGTTTAACAGGAGTCTCGTACATACCCGAGACAACGGCCCACATGCCCGGGACATAACCCTGTCAGCCGGATCGCTAGATCCTTCCTAATATATATATATATCGTTGCTCGAATGATCATCCTCTAAATACGGTCCCGCTAAATACGATTCTCTTTCCACTTCGATTTCTCCTTTATCCCCAAGTTTACACTATATATATGATCTTGATTTAGTCGTGTACAAATATACCAATGGCACGGTTTTATCTCTGTTCACTGTATCAATCACTGTCACGAATATTCACTTCCCATTGGTGTACTTGTCACTTCTAAACCAACATCAATCACGCACGATAATGCAATGTCCACTGACTCTAACACGCACTAACAATAAGTATATGGCAAATGGGATATGATATATGTATGTATGCCATCAATAAGCTAAGTATGTTATGAATCCATATGCATGTCATTGACTTACAAAAATTGCATAAATTCATCTGTTTAGAATTCAACGAAATGATACAAGTTCGATAAATAGAACATTCAATCAGTAATTCATCAAAATTAGTTTAAGTTCAATCGGGTTTCCAGTATTCAAGATACAGCTGTTTCATTTTAAGTGCTCACGGCTGGAAATTCAGTTTCAGAACCGAACGTCCGTTTCGCGACACGGATTGCACCCAGTTGGGTTCAGAATTTAGCAATTCTACAGTTGAATAAAATCTAGGGTTTTTGATAGAGTATTCAACGCAACAGACGGATCCTCAATCGCGTCTGTACGTCGAACGTTATACACAATTTAATATCAGTGTGCCACTTCTGAATCTGTTCTGGACAGCTATACATTCTGCCCTTTTATTTACAATTTAAATAGCAAACAACAATGAAACGGAATGAAACCACTTGTTTTGTTTAGCTAACAGATCCATCTTTAATCCACTACAGAGTTCTGTAACATAAGAATTCAGTAAACAAAGTGACATACGTTTTTGGACAGTACACAATAATCAGAGTCGCTCTGGACTGCAGTCCAGAGTCGCACTCCGATCTAAATATCATCACAGTTACAGAACAGAAATCATTAGAAGTTTACATAGGGTTAAAGTTCGTCGAGTCGGCTTCGATTTAAGCCCTCGAACGCATCATTCCAGTATGTACATAATTTACAGTGATTTTTACCATTTTCAGATACAGAGAATTTCTAGTTTTAATGGTATATTTGGGTGTATCAATTTTAGTCGCTAACAATCGTATTTTCCAGTGAGATTCATACACGATATTCGTCATCATATGGGCCAACAGAAAACATCTGTTTCCGTCAAATTAAACAAGTATTTTCATTGGGGTCTAGCATTGAACACATAGGTCGCATAATATATTGGGAATCGGTAAATTATAAACTAAATGATTTAAGTTTGTATCATACTTATTTTAGCATGTAGCAAGTAAAACACTTGCCTGGAAACGTCTCGGGGTCGCACGGCAGCGGCGGCGTCACGAACGCGCGATGCACGCCGTGAAACGATTCGCGCGAGTTTGGCTCGCGATACGGAATTTGCGTCGGAGTTGTCCGGAGTCGTTGCACGGTCACTGGAGGTTGAGGGGTGCTTGGTGGTCCTCTGCGAGTGCACTGGGGTCGACGACGGTTGACGGCGTCGCTCCGGCGATGGGCTGCAGTGGGTGTCGGGGTGTGTGTGGTTTTGTATATTTTGAAGAGAGAGAAAAGTGGGGCTCGGGTTCTGGATTTTTGGAGGAGAAGATGCTGAGTGTGTAGAGGTCGACGGATGCTTCAGGTCAGCGGGGCTCGCCGGCGTCGAGGGGGCAGGGTGGTGGTCGGCTCGGGTGTGACGGGTTGGGTGTACAGGGGATTTGTGTGCATGGAGCTCGGGTGTACTGGGTCGAGGGAGTCATAGAGGATGAGGGAGAATGAAAGAGGGTCGCCGAGGGGTTGTCGAGGATTGTCGCCGGCGGTGGAGTGAGGGACAATGGCGCTCGGTGGGTTTTCATGAATGGAGAGAGGTGAGGAGATTTTTGAAAATGAAGGAGAAGAGAGAGGTGAGGGCGTGAGGAAATGAATGAGGGTTGAAGTCGTGGGTAAACCGTTGCAAGAACGGGGCGTGGGCGTGGGCGTGAGCTGCGGCGGAGGAGGCTGGTCGCGAGCGGGAATGGAGGAAGTTACCGTTGGAGGAAAAGGGAGATGAACAGGGGCGGGTCGGGTGTTGAGGAGGCGGGCTGGAGAAGTGGGCTGGGCTTGGGAAAGGTTTTTTTTTTAAAATTCATTTTAATTTTAAAGTTTTGTGTGTGTGGGCTGAGGAGAGGGAACGGGCTGGGCCGAGGGATTTTTATAAAGAATTTATTTAAAAATGGTGAGTGGGCTGAGGGTTTTAATTAGTAGGCTTAAGTAAGGTTGGGATTTAAATTTAAAATGTTTTACTTGTTTTAGTTTTGGTATTAATTTAATTTGGTTTTTGTTTTAAATCTTGGGTTTTGGCTTTTTGGGTTTGGACTATGATTTCAAAAGAGTTGGAAAAATAAAGTTTAAATATTAAGCTTAAACAACCAATTAAAATACGAGGGGAAAAAGAAAGGAAATCACTGGAATTTAGAAAATAGGAAACTTTTATTAAGATGGAAACGGGGATTTACAGTTACTCTGCTCGGATTTCCTCTAACTTGACTGTCGGAGGGTCCTCGGTGGTACAACCACTCCGGGACTTCCTTGTAGGTAGCTCGGCCCAAACAATCTCAAACCCATTGAGATCCACACGCTTCAGGAGACTGCCTTCAGATCCAATCTCAGCCGCCAATCACCGCCATCAGCAGATCGACGGAAAGCAATATCTTGATGCGATCCGGGTCGCGTCATCATCTCTCTACCTCCACTTAAGAATAAAGCCTGGTTATGTAAACTCCATTCCTAAATAAGGCCTAAATGAAAAGTGTTAAAAGAGGGCAACGTGGAGTAAGTTAATAAATTTAAAGAGAAATATATAAATATTGAGATTGAAAGGGCAGCCCCATGGTTGCGGTCAGACCAGGAACCCTGGTGGAATCATGGCCATCTATCCTACGTGCAAAACACGTAGGATGGACTTATACACAAAGGCTTTTGTTTTATTTAAATCTCGACCGTTGATTTCAATTTTGGATGAATCTGGACCGTCGGATTTAACTGTACTGATGCTATTGTCTTCTAATAGCAGCCACCAAGGATCGTAGCAGTCCGATTGATCCAGCCTAAAGGGTCTATAAGCTCATGAGAGCCAAAGAAACAGAAACCGCAGACCCACCAAGGCATCCAAAGGGCACTAAAAAAATTTCATCTTTTTCTCTCCTTGTCGGATGCACAGCATAGAAGGTGCATTGAATAATGCCCTCCCCCTCTCTCTTTCGAGCAAGCTATTTGGTTGCTGATAATGCTCGATATTGGCGACCTTCAAGATCAGGACACATGGCAGATGACGTGTCCCAGGACTCAGAAGAAAGGGCCATCAGTGGCCGACCAGGCCAACCTGCGCCCGACCTGCAAGCGCAGACTGGCCCACCTTGGGGGCCCCTGCGAATTGGCCTCCTCGGCCACTCAGCTCGTCCCGAGCTGCCACAAGACCAAGACTCCTCGGTCTCCTCGCTCGTCCAAGAGCCCCCGGCCGAGGCCGCCTTCCTCGGCCTTCCAACCTACTCCACCACTCACAGGCGTAACCGCCGCTCCGCGAATCTCGCCATGCGCAGATTCTACGCCAACAACATCCCACGTTCCACGCTATCACGATCCCCATTAATGGGCGATCCGCTCTCTGCGCGGGCGTGACATCGGGAGCGTAACTGCCGGCGAGATTCTCGCGCCTGCTGCTGCATGCCACCACCGCTATATAAACCTCCATCACAGATGGGTCAAGTAAGTGAGATTTTTACACTTTACGCCGTTACTCTGCCCGGATCTCACCACTAACTTGAGCGTCGGAGGGTGCTCGGTGGTACCAAACCACCCCGGGACTTCCTTGCAGGTACTCGGCGGCAGCCTCCTCACCCCACCTTCTCCTCTCAAAACCTATTGAGACCCACACGCAACGAAGGACAATCAACCAAGTTCATCTCGAGATCAACGGAAGACAACATCTGACGGAGGCCCGAAAAGGAGCCCCATCAGTTGGCGCCGTCTGTGGGAAGGTTAAATTCCACAAAATACAAAGTTGGCCTTCCTATCTCCTCTCTCATGGCAGACGACCATCCTGGGGATCCCAGTACCAGCCGCCGCCTTCCGCTCACCGAAGGCGGGGATGAACCTCCCCCCATGACCGTCATCAACGCCATCGCAGGCTGGATAGATCGCCTGCAATCCCTCGTGGAGGCCCTCGTCCGCGTCCAAACGACCGCGCCCGGGCCCCAGATCACTGCTCCTCCGCCTCCAGAAGACTCTGTCCCTGTCTGGATGGCCAACCACCAGCATGCTGCATCCTCTCGCCACCGGTCCCACGAACCGGTGCTCCCTGAGGCCCGCTGGGCGCCCCAGGGCTCCACGCCGAGATCCGCCTCCAGGGAGCCTCGCCCCGAGCCTCCTCGCGACCCTTACCCCCCTGAGGAAATGTCGGTCACCTCTCCTATCCACGAGCGTGGCCGACCCCACCATGGTCGGCGGGAACGCACGGAAGGGGTCCGTCCCGGCGACTCAAAAGCTACCCCATCCCGGGACCTGAGGCACCTTATCGAGAGAAACCGGGGCCGCTCCCAGACGCAGTCCACCCGCAGCGGGGCCCGGGAATCCAGAGGCGCCGATTCCTTAAGGTACCTGTTTCCCCAATCAGAGCAAAGCTCTGTTTGAATTTCAAAATTCAAAAGGTGAAGCAACGCTTTAGATCCCTTGCGCTGCGCGCAGAGCGCCACGTGTCAAAAGCAGATACGCCAACGCAAGGAGCGCTGCGCCCAAGGCAGCGCACCCCCAATCAGAGCAAGCCTTTGTTTTAAAATTCAAATTTTAAATAAAGGAAGCAACGCTTCAGATAACTTGCGCTCTGCGCTGCGCGCCACATGTCAAACAGTAGTGCGCTAGCGCAGTTGCGCTGAGCTCTGCGCTAGCGCAGTTGCGCTGCGCTCTGCGCTGCGCGACACGTGTCAGCGTAGTTGCGCTGGCGCAGTTGCGCTGCGCGCCACGTGTCAAACAGTGGTGCGCTAGCGCAGTTGCGCTGCGCTCTGCGCTGCGCGACACGTGTCAAGCGCAGGAGCGCTAGTGCAGTTGCGCTGCGCTCTGCGCGACACGTGTCAAGCGCAGGTGCGCTGGCGCCAACTGCACCAGCACTAAAATTTAAAATTATTTAATTAATCATAATTAAAATTCTAGAAAGATCTTTCCAATCTTATTAAAATAAGAAGATTATCTTCTGTAAAACAGAGGCCTTAGGATCAAAGATCCAACGGTGGGGAAATATCCCCAGATCAATCAGAGAAAGATCTCTGTAACTAACTCAACAAACCAATTGGCCCTATATAAAAGCCCCCAGACTCCAAGTCTCATATATACAGAGATAGAGAAAAGGGAGAACTCTGAAAAATTTGAAGGGCAAGCCTTTGAAGAAAGAAAATCATCTTCTTCAAGGTAAAGAATTTAATTCTTGGAAGAACAGAGATGAAAACATCTCACTAAAAGAAGAATCTCTTCTAAAAAGATCAAAGATCTAAGAACAAGATCAAGATCTTCAATAAAAAGAAAAAGGTCAAAAAAAAAGATCCAATCATAAAACAATAAAGAAGTAATTTACTTCACCCCTAGATCTTTTGATCTATATAAAGGCACAGCCTTTTGATGAACCATTGGTTCTTGAATATTGAGGTAGAACCTCTTTTGAGAACAAGAAATACTTGTTTCTTTGATCTAAATTGGATCAAGATGCGCCCTGCGCTATTGGACAGTGCCTTGCACTTTTGAAATGCGCCCTTGCGCTCCTTGGACTGGTGCAACTCACCAAAGCGCACCACGTGTCAACCACAGAATGATCTGCGCCTTGCGCTTCTAAAAATAGCGCACTGCGCTCTTGGATTGGTGCATAGCACCAGGGCGCGCCACGTGTCAGCAGCGCACTGGCGCAGTGCGCCGCGCTAACTGACTTGCGCTTAGCAGAGCGCGACACATGTCACCTCCACATGCGCTAGCGCCTTGCGCTCTTTAATTGGCGCAAAGCGCCTGACAAGCCACGTGGCGCACTGTCAGACCACTAAAATTCTATGCATTATTATTAAAAAAGGGCAGAGCCCAAGTAAAGTCTATCAGGCCAAATATAAATGCTATGCATTTAACTACAGAGCCCAATGCTATGCATTATAAAAGGGCCAAGCCCAAATAAAAGCTCAACAGCTAGAACAATAAAATGTTCAACCGAGCCCATATGCTCATAAACCTTCAAACAGACTTTAGTCCCAAATTGGACTATAGATCTCCCAACCAACATTGGTTCGAGGATACATCTCTGAACTCTTCTGATATTTGTCGTTGTAATCCTTCAACGTCTTCAGAGAGGTGACGGGTCTCGACGGCCATACATTCGATGGACCATAATGTCCTTAAACTGGTAATCGACCGCAATGTCTCTAAACTAAACAATGGAGTCCAAATGCTCTCTTGTTGGATCTAAACGATCCTGTTAAGTCGATCTTAGTCTCAAATTAGACTAATGTGTCCTTAACAAACGTTTAAGTTGATCTTAGCCTCAAACAAGGCTAACGTATCCTTAAACCAAAACCCCAAACCCAAATCTAAGAAAATACGGATTTGGACTAATCCACGTCCTACGGGCGGCAACACAAATTAGTCTCCGTATACAATCCGCCGGCAACCGAACACAAAACAAACACCCACGACACGAAGTGACCATCTGGAGAAGGAGAAAGTTGTTACCGTGATGCGGTAGTGTAATTAACTGCAGGGGCTTGCGCCTGCAGGGAAGAGCGTCCTCACAATCAAAAACCCCTCAAACGAGGGGGAATCTGACGAAGTCTGCTACATCGGCCGCATCCGTTTAAACCTTCGATACACGGTGCCATAAATCAACTTGGCATCTTCGGAGAGGTGGACGGATATCTCCAATTTGCATCTGCCCTGAATTTCAGGCAAGACGCCCGCCGCATCTCCGCCGCGTCTTTCGGAGGGGAACAGATTCTGGCACGCCCGGCAAGACATTTTCCTCTTTTCACTCCACACTTCGTGTGTCGTGTTCGCGAACGAATCGTGGTTTGCTATGGTTGCCTGTGGATTCGAGGTACTTAGATTTGGTGTCTTGCTCCGTGCAGAAAACAGAAGACCAATGGTTTCAAACCGCACTAACTGCAACTGCAACTCTCGCTCCGTCCTGTCCGGAGGAGTGACTTACAGGCCCCAAGCGGCCTCCCTGTTCAAGATGCCAGTGGAACAACTGACTCAGGCCACCACTGGGCTGTTCTTTGGGACCATGATCCCACCGATGAGCTTCAACGCCCCTGTACCATCGCAAGAAGCCCCAAAGAGCTCGGTCTTTAACTGGCTCACAACTACTGCGGCCCCTCTCAACGGGTCGTCCAACTCCAGCTCCTCGGTCTTCGCCGGACTGGGCCAAAATTCCTGTAGGCCCACAATGAAGCTTGCGATCCCAGAGAAGGTTGTTCCGAAGAGGATGGCCATCCCTGCTCCTGAAGTCGTCAAGGCGGCTTCTCCTACCAAAGGGTCGGTTTTTACAAGATTGACTGTTCCGGCTCCCGCTACGGTTCCTGTCCCTGCTCAGAAGACTGTTTTCAACCGATTGGATACTGCTTCTCAAAGGACATCAGTCTTCAACAGGCTGACGCCAACAGCATCCCCTCACCTGGACAGGAGGTAAGACAAAGCCATCCTCATCACCGAACCAACTCCATCAGCTCGACACGCTCAACGTCGCCACTGGCGCCGAGTAAGGAAGGCCGGGGGCAACTCTCCCTCTGGGCTAACGCCACCAGCTCCAACGGTGGAAGTTAATGCTGCTGTCCCAACCGGGAACAGCTTTGATCCGCTGAACAGAATACGCAGGAATTCGCCCACTGTCGTGCTGAAAAGATCTCCGCCATCGGTGGAGACTGCCACGGAAATAAAACCGAAGTAGTCCCCTCAACGGCTGTCTTCCAAAGTTTATAAGAACTGGCGACAAGTCCGAGAGTCAATGGTGGATCAGGACTATCTTCGCCGACAGAAGAAGATGAAGGCTCAGAAGGAAGAGCACCGTCCTGTCAAAACACAACGGACGAAAACCACTTGGGTGCCTACTGCGACGGCCCCCTCAACTTCGACCGCTCATAAGAAAAGAAGGCCGGAGAAGATCCCCATGCCTGCGACAAATGTCAAAGGCACTGAGCCCAAACGCCCTAAGTCTGGGGGCATGGTGGTGCATACCGTCTACATGGCATCCGGGAAGGAGGATAGCCGCGCTTCTACGGGCCACCGACCACTCACCCGATCCCTCACCAGAGCTCAAGAACAACAGCAGCAGAAGCTTCAGGAGATGCTGACTGCGATGGCCGCACTCACCGAACCAAAAGAAAGACCGGAAACATCCGCGGAGCAGCGTCACGAATAAGAAACTGATGCTGACTTCCTTCGAAGAGTCCTCAAAAAGAAGGACAAAGAAGCCGCAGAGCAAGTGGCTAACATAAAGCGAATGACACTTCTCTTCCAAGACATGCTGGGCATGATGATTCAGCCGGATCCCCCGGCTGAAGACCCTCCAATTATCCTCGAAGACGATAGAGGGGAGACATCTAATCCTCCTCCGGATCTTTCAGCAGCCAAGGAGGAAACCATTTCCAAAGCTGCACTAGACGGCTATATAGCTCAGCAGATACGAGCTCACCAGGCAAATGAAGCGGCTGGGCAAATTGTTAGAACCGGACGACCCTATCCGGGCTGGTATGACCAAATCAGTTGCCCGCCGGGATATACGATCCCTAAATTCCATGTGTACAAGGGGACAGGGAATCCACATCAATATGTCGCTCAATTTAGAGCCTTATGCGGCAACACTGGAGGCGACGACAAACTGTTGCTTCGCCAATTCGTCGGCAGCTTAGCAGAAACGGCCTTTGAATGGTATTCGGAGCTACCTAACGACTCTGTCAAAACATTTGCAGAGATAGAGCTACTGTTTACACAAAGATTCGCGAGTGCTAGTGAACGCACCTTGATAACGGCACTGATTAATGCCAGGGTGAAGCCGGGCGAGACGTGGGTCCAGTACGCTATCCGATGGCGGAATCTGTGGTCGAAATGCGAACAGCGGATCGAAGAAGCACCGGCAGTAGGCATGTTCGTGGGCACTCTTGACCCTCAGGCGGCCATCTCCCAGTTCATGATGTTCTTCAAGCCAACTACTTTCCAGGACTTGATTGACAAGTTGGCCCAAATGGACCAGATGGGACATAAGCCATCTCCTCCAAAAACGGACTCTCGAAATGAAAAAAGGGAAAGGAAAAGCAACTTTCGTCACCAATATTCAACAACAGCCGAGCAACTCAAAGCCGGTTGTTCGCCAAAACAACGTGCGTCCACGCCCGTCCCTCGAGGAGAGACTGGGACATCCTTACTCGTTTCCTCAGAATAAAACGAGGAGATTGTTCGAACTGGCACTGCGCAACAGACTCATCAACCTGCCGAGTCCGAAACGTCCGTTGCAGCCAGGCGATCTCAACAATCCTAATTACTGCCCTTACCACCGAGCAGTAAGCCATCCGATCGAAGATTGCTTCGTCTTAAAAAACTGGGTTGAAGATCAATACCTACAAGGCAAGTTCGCGTTATCCGAAAACTGGAAGGTGAACCCGCCACAACCTCATGCTCCTAAAAAGATGGACACGTCGGGGGCATCGTGCTCTTTTGTCGAAGAGGCCCCATATGAAGTGGCCCTTTCGGCCAAAACCAAAAAGATGCTGAATGATCTTCAGACATGCCCGACGATCAGATGGAAAAACCCGTTGGAACCTGAGATCATCAAGGGGATGCTGAAGCCGCGCCCAACTCCAAATATTAGTGGTGATAGCCAAAGCGTTCACACTCAGCCGTTGAAATCTTCAAAAAAGAAGAAGAAATCTAAGAAGCCCGTGAAGCCTGGCAACAAGCGCACGGACCTGCAGAAACAAGTCAACACGCTGGAAGAGTATGACCAGAAGGCGCAGATTCCAATCACGCTCCAAGAATTCCTTGGCCACGTCCTTGAAGACGGAGATGATGACAAAGACTCGTCGGATGAACCTGAGGATTATGTGGTAAGCTGCCATGTGATCTCTCACTCGTCGATAGACGATAAAGAAGCTCTTTGCACCGAGAGACGGGGGGCAGAGCCTGAATCGGAACTTCTGGGGCCGTCAGATGAAATGATCGACGCATTCCTAAACGAAGCTCTCCTGAGAAGTAAAGCTGATCGGGAGCGCGAGATGGCCATATTTGAAAAGGCATGTTCCCCTCCGAATGGCGGCCAAGACATGGGCGTCCTGCCTGAGATTCGGGGCAGATGCTAATTGGTGCTATCCGTCCACCTCTCCGAAGATGCCAAGTTGATTTATGGCACCGTGTATCGGAGGTTTAGACAGATGCGGCCGAGCAGACTTCGTCAGATTCCCCCTCGTCGGAGGGGTTTTTGATTGTGGGGACGCTCTTCCCTGCAGGCGCAAGCCCCTGCAGTTAATTACGCTACCGCATCGCGGTAACAACTTTCTCCTTCTCCAGCTGGTCACTTCGTGTCGTAGGTGTTTGTTTTTGTTTGTGGTTGCCCGTGGATTGTATACGGAGACTAATTTATGTCGTCGCCCGTAGGACGTGGATTAGTCCAAATCCGTATTTTCTTAGATTTGGGTTTGGGGTTTTAGTTTAAGGATACGTTAGCCGTATTTGAGGCTAAGATCAACTTAAACGTTTGTTAAGGATACGTTAGTCCTGTTTGAGACTAAGATCAACTTAACGGGATCGTTTAGATCTGACAAAAGAGCATTTGGGCTCTATTGTTCTAGTTTAGGGACATAGTGGTCCATTGAATGTATCGCCGTCGGGACCCGTCACCTCTCTGACGACGTTGAAGAATTACAACGACAGATATCAGAGGAGTTCAGAGATGTACCCTTGAACCAGAGTTGGTTGGGAGACCTGTAGTCCAATTTGGGACTAAAGTCTGTTTGAGGGTTTAAAGATACGTTAGCCCTATTTGAGGCTAAGATCAACTTAAACATTTGTTAAGGATACATTATTCCAGTTTGAGACTAAGATCAACTTAACGGGATCGTTTAGATCCGACAAAAGAGCGTTTGGGCTCTATTGTTCCAGTTTAGGGACATGGTGGTCCATTTCCAGTTTAGGGACATAGTGGTCCATCATTCCCGTTTTGGGGACAAATGTTAGTTTAAGGACGCATTAGTCCATAAGTTTAAAGAGGCGTCAGTCCATGAGTTTAAAGACCCCACAGTCCATATTGATGTGTGGTTATCGGGACCCGTCACCTCTCTGACGACGTTGAAGGATTACAACGACAAATATCAGAGGAGTTCAGAGATGTACCCTTGAACCAAAGTTGGTTGAAAGAGCAGATGTGCCCAGTTCAAGATGATTTGAGGACTTATGGCCAGTTTGGGCTAAGTCCAATTATGTTTGAAATATTGGCCCTTTGGGCCATTAGACATTTTTCTGGGTCATTAGACATTTGTTTGAAATGAACAGTGTTAAACTCTGGAGATAGAACTCTCAAATTAGTGTTAAACACTAAAAGACAATCAGTGTTAAACACTGGAAATATAATCTTTAATTTAGTGTTAAACACTAGAAACAATCAGTGTCAAACACTGGAAATATAATCCCCAAATTAGTGTTAAACACTAAAGACAGAGGGGTCACGTGTGAACACGTGAGAGCGTCAAAAGGGGGGACCAGATCCCTTTTCTTCGTTCTGCAATTAAGTGTTAAACACTTTTCATTTCCTGGCCATCACGTGTGGGCACATGATAGGCATCCATCCATTGGATATTAAAAGGATTTGTTATGGGTCACGTGGGGACACGTGAGGGCGCCCTAAGTGTGGAGCCAGATCTCCTTTTATTTTATCCTCAAATCTGCGAATAAGTGTTAAAAACTTTTCATCTTTATTTTAGAGCATCACGTGTTGGCACGTGATGGGGATTTATGCATCGATAATTACAGCACTTGCCGAGGGGTCACGTGGGGACATGTGAGAGCGCCCAAAGCTTCTTTTCTTTTGTTTTTTCTTTCTGCATTTTGGGAGTCATGTGGGAAGCATTGCCTCAAAGCTTCTTTTCTTCAGGGATCTTTTCAAGGGTCACGTGGGGGCACGTGACCCTAGTTCTTTTCATGAACAGAGATCTTTTAAGAATTGAATTCTCTGTAGGGTTAAACCCTAATTATGATTTTGGAGGAATTAAATTCCTATCGTGAAAGAATTAAATTCTTATTTAGGATAAAACCCAGATTTCTTTTTAAAGGAATTAAATTCCCAGATATGTAAAAGAATTAAATTCTTGATTAGGGTTAAACCCTAGTTTCATTTTAGGAGGAATTAAATTCCTGTAACTTTGGGAGCATTAAATTCTCAAAACTCAATTCCCCTTCTAAGTTTAGGATCTACATGGCAGGATCTCGACCCTATGAGAATTAAATTCTCAACTTATGGGGAGATGTGCTCTGTGCTGATCTTCAACCAGAAGAAGAACTAAGTTCTTTTTTGTATAAGAGTTAAACTCTTGGATTTTGAGATTTAAATTCTCTTTTTGAAATTGATCTTTTTCCTTTTTCTCACATAGGGTTTTCTTTGTTGAGAATTAAATTCTCCTTTCTTTTCTTCCCTCTTGAGAATTAAATTCTCCTCTCTCTGTTTTTCTCTCCAAAAAAGGTCCCTTCTCTTCTTTTCTTGGCTCCTATTTATAGGAGAAAGAAAAGAATCAATTTGTTTTGCAAATCTTTCATTGAAAGATTTGTTTTGTTTTCATATTTAATATGAGCCTTTAGATCATTCAGTGAACTTTATTCACCGTTGGATTTTAAATCCAAAGATATTCTGTTTGTTATTTTCAGTGAGATTTAGGGGAATCTTTCCTTATTTAAGATTTTTCCATAAATTGGTGATTTTTAATCACCCTTGGATCTTTAATCCAACGGTCCCCATAATCCTTTTCCATTTGGAAAGATTTAGAGAAATTTAGAATTTTAATTCTATTTCGAAAGATTTTAGAGAAATTTAGAATTTTAATTCTATTAAACTGTAAGGCTTTCAAAGCCTGTCACGTGCTGCCACGTGACCCTTGGTCACGTGTGAGCACATGACCCCCAAATTGGTTCCTTTAACAGCCGCTTGTTTATGTTGTTGCTTTAACCATCACGTGTCAACACGTGACCATTGGTCACATGTGAGCACGTGATAACTCGTTGAGGTATTTCCTGGTTTTTAATCAGGGAACAGATTTTAGAATTTAATTCTATTCATTATTTTAGAGGCCTTAAAAGTCCATCACGTGTCTGCACGTGACCCATGGTCACGTGTGAGCACGTGATGCCCTATTGGGGTCTTTTCTAAGTTTTTATTATATCTTTTAACTCCTCCAGCGGGTTCTTAAAGGTCCATCACGTGTGGACACGTGATGCCTCATAACTTTTGATCCCGGATGAATTATGAGGCCCATAATATATCAAATCGAAGGGTTTTTCGAGATGCTTCCAATACCATCAGAATTTAATAGTTCCTCCTTCGGGAGCTTATCAAAATACAGGCCGGAAGATATTGGTTCGCATTTCCTTAAGCGTATCGCTGCCATTTGATACCTTGGACTCTTCTGTGCAGAAATTTTTGGCGGGAACAAGGCCAAACGTCGGCGACTGGACAAAAGGGTCGAAACACTCCCACCAGATCAAAGTACATCCGTCGTAAATGAAAGCAGGATCAAGATAAGGAAACGATTCGCCAAAGCCATATCGATGGGGATGAGGCTGCCCTCTTTCAGAGAAAATTCTCCTAGTGGGATACATCTTGATGAAGCGGACGTACATCCTAACTTCTGCTTATATCATCAGAAGATCACACATCCTACTGAATATTGCAACTCTTTTAAGTATTGGTGGCAAGGGTATGTCGCACAAAGGCAACACTTCAACAGGACAAAGCGTGAAGCTCATAGACAGCAGAAAAGTGCGACAGATGAGCGTATAAAAATTGCCGGCAATTGTCATAGGGTTGATCCCGAGGGATCGCGAGTTCTCACCTTCGGGAGCGATTCCGACGAAAAAGTGGCCCTCGGCCCTCTCTTCAAGGAATCCATCTCTGAAACGAAAGAATTGAGGAGTTGCGAGAACATTCAGCCGTGCAATTACACGCTACCCGGAAAGAATCTCGGACCCACAAACAAGGGAACGAACAAAAGGGATAAAGGGAAGGAAAAAACGGCCTTTGTCGCCAACGCTCAACAGCAATCGAGTGGACCTAGCCCGGTTGTTCGCCAAAGCAACAAGCGGCAACCCTTCTATGAGAAGTTAAAACGTCCTTACTCATTTCCCCGGGATGAAACAAGGAGGCTGTTCGAACTAGCAGTGCGCAACGGGCTTATCACTCTACCAGAGCTGAAACACCAGTTACAACTGAATGATGTCAACAATCCTAATTACTGCCCTTACCACCAAGTGTTGGGCCATCCGATCGAAAACTGCTACCTTTTTAAAAAACTGGGTTGAAGACCAATACCAACAGGGCAAGTTCGCGTTATCCGAAAACTGGAAGGTGAGCCCGCCACAACCACATGCTCCGAGAAAGATGGATATGCCGGGGGCATCATGCTCATTCATAGGGAAAGCCCCATAGGCCGAAAAGTCAGTAAACTAGAGATTCGCCTCAACTACGGCAACGGTGGACCACCATGTCCTAAAACTGGCTGCGGACCGAAATGTCCCTAAACTAACGACGGACCGCAATGTACTAAAACTTGCAAATGACCGAAACGTCGTTAAACTACTACCAACCCGCGGCATCCTTAAGCTGACGTGGTGTAAAAAAAAAGGTATGTCCATAAGCAAAATGGGCACGGATGATGACCCGAAAGGGCTCCGTGAGTCAAAACAGCAGGGCTACCGGCGAGTGTTTGTGAAAATCCGAAAGGGCACATCCTCGTTATATATATAAAAAAAGAAGAGAATAAAAAAAAAGAAAACGGTATGTCCATAAACAAAATGGGCACGGATGAAAACCCGAAAGGGCTCCGTGAGTAAAAACAGCAGGGCTAGCGGCGAGTGTTTGTGAAAACCCGAAAGGGCGCAACCTCGTTAAAAGACACTTACAGGGTCCTCTCGACCTTGTAAGGAGAAACCACCTGCATGAGATCCTTACGACTCACAAGGGAGCAACACACTTAGGAATCCTCACGATTCCTAAGGAGAAATTACACATGCGAAATCCTCACGACTCGTAAGGAGAATCCTCTTATGAGACCCACACGGCTCATAAGACTTGAAAGTCTTAAGCTACAGAGACCTAAACCTGTTTTTAAGCAATCCCCACAACCTCCGATACTGCCCTACAAGCGGCTCAACACTGACCCTTGTATACGATCCATGGGCGCAAATAAACATTTCCCTAACGAAGTCCCACTCGTGACTAGGGACATGTTCGCACGGTGAACAACCCTTATGAGTCCCCTCGACTTATAAGAAAAACCCTCTTGTAAGATCCTTACGACTTACAAGAGATCATACACTTGGGAATCCTCACGATTCCTGAGGAGAAAACGTACCTACGAGATCCTCACGACTTGTAGGGAGAAATACCTTTATGAGACCCTTACGGCTCATGAAGTCAAAAGCCTTAGTCAACAGGATCCTAACCCTGTTTGCTAAGCCACCTTTGTTCGACATCGACAGAGGCAAATGATGATTCGCTCCTGGTAATATCCCAGTGGTAGCGATGCTAATGCCTAAAACGATATCAAATTTCGAGTCCTTTTACGGCAAATGATGATTCGCTCATGGCAATATTCCAGTCGCAGCGATGCTGATGCTAAGGTTGGTATCAGATCCCAAATCCCCTACTCGCGAAAAAAATCAGCGAGCCAAAAAAAATGCATATGAAATAGCCGAAATGATGGGGCAACTTACAACAAAATCAGCAAGTAAAAATGTATGCATGCAAAATAGCCGAAATGATTGGGCACCGCGAAAAATAGCCCAAATGATAGAGTATCGCGGAAAGAAATAAAAAGAAAATGAGAAAAGTAAAACTTTATGCCCTACAGGTGATATCACATCAATCCCTGTATACAATCCAGGGGCGCAAACAAGGAAGGAATCACACCTTCCCTCCCCAGGCTTCATTAGAAAACGAAGCTAAATCTCGATGGTTCCCAGACAAGCTAGAGATCATCTTGACATTCGTCTCATTACACCAGATGCAATATCAACAACGGCATTCCTTCGTAGCTCAGCAGGATGCAGACGCAACGTCAAAACAAAGCGGAGTGACGGCAAAATCCCAGCTCCACCTCAGCATTCGTCTCGTTACAGCAGACGCAATGTCAACAACGACGTTCCCTCGCAGTCCAACAGGATGCAGATGCAACGTCAACGAAAGACCCCATGGTCGAAACAAAGCAGAGTGATGGCAAAATCCCAGCTCCACCTCACAATCGCGACATTCGTCTCGATACAGCAGACGCAATGCCAGCAAACGAAGCGAAGGCCAAATTTCTAGCTTCAGGGTCTTGACGGCAACTCCTATAATACCTGAAAGACCATTGGAGATCATTTCACACCAGCACGGAGTGATCATCAACTCGACGTTCGTCTCGATACAGCAGACGACATGTCACCACATCGTTCTTACTCCAGCAGGATTCAGACGCGACAATCAAACAACGGAGCCATGGCAAAATCCCTAGTTCCAAACCTCGATGGTTCACCAGCAACCTAGAGACAACCACGACATTCGTCTCGATACAGCAGACGCAATGCCATCAAACGAAGAGAAGGCCAAATTCCTGGCTTCAGGGTCTTGACGGCAACTCATATAAAGCCGGAAAGACCATCGGGGATCATCCCACACCAGCGCGGAGTGGTTATGACTCATCGAGGCTCTCCAAAATGAGCCTAACCTCAAGTAAAAAGCGGCATGGCAAAATTCCTAACGCTTGCTCTTCCGACGGTCAAACTGCCTAAGAGGATTGCTTGAAGACGTCTTGTCCAGCCCCCGAAGGGATCAGAGACATGACAGTCGCAAGGCTACTCGAACAGAAAGGTTGCCTATCGAGGAATACATCAGCCGATGCGACGGTACGACGGACAAAACCCTAGTACCACAGACCCTAACGGATCTCTGTCGTAAAGAGCAGAGGTTAACTGTGACGTTAGGATATTCTTGCGAGAAACGCTCGATTCGTCTCGACTCGTGAAGTAAAGCCTTAGGCAGCGAAGATTAAAAAAACTATTTCCTAAGCACTGGGGCCCTGTAAGTCGGTTCAAAATGGACTCTTGCATACTATTCACGGGTCACACTCCCCGAAATCGAATCTCGACAAGGAGGGAAACAACCGCTTACGGGTCCTTTCGACTCGTAAGAGGGAAAATTCTCTTATAAGATCCTTACGACTTATAAGGGAAAACGCACTTACGAATCCTCACGATTCCTAAAGAGAAAACGTACCTACGGGACCCTCCCGGCCGGTAGGGAGAAAATACTTTATGAGACCCTCACGGCTCATAAAGTTGAAAAGTCTTAGGTGACAAACCCTAACCCTGTTTTCTAAGCCATCGCCACTCTGCAAAAAGCCTAAGACTGACAGCAATACGTTATTCACGGACCACACTTGCTAAAATCGCATGGCAAGCAGCACAGCAAAAAAAAGAGAGAAGAAAGCAGAAAGACGACACAAGACATTACGAAAGAAATGTATCTTTTATTCATGTATGCAGTTGGATACAAAATACATCATATGAAAGAATAAAAGAATAAATACATTTTATTCAAAAAATTTCAAATGTTACAAAATGATTCATGGAGAAGGAAGCGTTTTTAACAAATCCGCAAGTTGCTCTCATACTTCCTTCAGCGCCTTCTCCTGATCGGCTGCCGCGGCCAACTCTGCTTCCACCTGGGCCCGCTGCTGCAAGTAGGATGAAAGTTGTTCTTTGACGGCTCGCTGAGCTGCTTCACGACCTTGGGCATCACTCTCAACGGTATTGAGCTTCTGTTTCAATGTTAACCCGTTGGAGATACTTTGCAGGAGGCCCTCGAAGATAGCTTTCACTCGAGCAGCGTTCGCGTCAACCTCAGCACGCAGTCGAGCAGACTCGCTTGAGGTCTCTTTGCATTCCCTCCGCCTTAAAGCCGCTTCTTGTTCAAGATGGCGGAAGTAAGAAGCGCTCTGCTCGATCCATGCCGCCCGTTGAGTACTCGTGGCCAAAATCTCGGGGGCAGGACGCATAAGTTCCAGCTGATACAAGAGGGCCTTGATCTCCTTGTAGTGGTTAACCCAAGACTCGACGACGTCTTCATTATGGAAATTTACAAGCGTCCCCAGCATCGGAATAACCTCAGCAGCGAAATCTGCGGCAGATACAGGAGCTTCTGCGTCAAGCTCCTCGACGCATCCGCTCAGCATACTCAGACTCATCGCAGCACCCTTTGAGGATGGACGCTGGAGAATGGGCCTGCCGGCATCATAATGCGGGACTCGAAAGGAACTGGAACCAGAGCGATAGCTGCAAAACAAATCATAATCAGATGACAAACCTAAAAATACAAGAGATTCATGAACAATGGAATTTACTATACCAGCTGCAGCAGGTGGCAAAGCCGGGAGGACCGGTGGCGCAACTGACCTTACATCTCCTCCTTCGATCTGTAGCACTGCAATCAGGGAAAGGAAGAATCAGAAATAATTCCATTTTTGAAAAAAGAAAGGGCATTAATTGAAAACTATACTCACCAGCGTCACAGGAAGAAGCAAGCTCCGACGGGAAGGAGAAGTGTGGGTGCAGCACCTGGTACAGGTGATCAAAAAGCACTCCTGCAAAAACGCAATAATACAACATCAGTACATAAATTATGCAGCCAAGATAAGACTGATAAGTCACAAATCTATACCTTCCAGCATTTGCGACGGTACGAGAGAGGGTAGAGATGTGGCCACCGTCAGGGCGGTAACTGACGGCGCTCCCTCGAGTAAAGAGGCATCAGCACTAGCCGCACCTGCGTTAGAAACAAGATAAGCCATGTCAGGAAGGATTGCAGAATAAAAAGAAGGACGGTAACCCAAAATTTACCTGATGAGTCGCCAGCCGAAACGGCGGCGTCTCCCTCTTCCATTGGCATGGGTTCACCTCCCGTTGCCTCATCGCCAGACTCTACGGGAGCCGTCGTCATGCTCGCGACGCCGGAAGACGACAAGGATCCGTAAGCGGGGAGAGCGATGATCGGAGCGGCGCCCGACTCTTGAGAAAGAGCGGCCGTCTCGTGCTCAGCGATCATGCCCGTCTCATCCACTACCACCTCGGGCTCGGCGGCCGCAGCCGTCTCGTCCACCACTGCCATGGGTTCATCGGTCGCAGCCGCTCCATCCGCCGCTGCCTCAGGCTCGGTCGTAGCAGCCGTCTCATCTGCCGCCACCTCGCGCTCAGCAGTGGTGGCCGTCTCGGGCATAGTAGTCGTGACTGTCTCGTCAGCCACTAGCTCAGGCCCGGCGACTACGGCTGCACCGCCTACCGTCGCCTCGGGATCAGCTGCTACCTTCTCTACTGTCCCCTCAGGCTCGACGGTCGCCGCCACCCCTTCAGTAGGATTCGGCCCTGCAGGACAAGATGTATAAGAACCGATAGTTTTACAACTTTTACAACAAAGCCTCGAAAAGCACATTACCTGAGGTGGATTGACCGTTGGCTTCCCGAGCTGTATGCGCCGCCCGTCTATGAGCAGTAGACAAGGCGACCGGGGGCTCCTCTGAAGGAGTAGCAGCGGGAGTAACGGCGCTTGAGCCCGCTCCCACGGCCAAAGCAGCGCTACGCTCCTTCGCTGCGCGCCTCAAGCGCTTCCTCTCCTCCCGGGCCGTCACGACGGGCCTCTTAGAACCCTCCTTCAGCAAGGCGTCGTCGTCCGCGTTCAGAGTTGCCTCCAGAGCCTTCAAGGCATCCATCATCGGCTTTTTGAGTTGGGTCTCTTGCGGCAATTCCGAAGAGGCCGGAACATCGGTAGCTGGCCCGGAGAGAATCCCCGTGTCAGTTTGTGAGATAGGTCTTGTGGTCCCTGCGATAAGACAAAGAGGGGGTCAGATTACTCATAAGAAATGGAAGCAGAGGCATAATAAACTGAAATGTACCAAGGCCTAAGGATGCTCTGAGTCGTTCCTCCTCCTGGAAAGTTTTGAGAGAAGCAGCGATAGCTTCTTCGGTAGAAATGCCTGTTAAAAGAAGGAAAAGCGTTAGTCAAAAAAACAATGATAGAGGTACGATGAAATGACGAAAAATACAACTAGTGATTACCCGATTGCGCAAGTTTAGCCAACCACGCATCGCGCTTCTCCAATCGCTCTGAAGCTGCGATGGCGGCCGCCATATCAGTGTCGTCTGGCGGCATAAATAAGCCCTCGTTAGTCCCTTACTCACCAAGCCCTCGCTATAAGGAGCATGAGGTTCCTGACCAGACGCAACGTCAGCAGAGAGGATCGACTTCTTCTTCCTCTTCTGCTCGCGAACCCCGGGTGCACCCAAAATCAACTTACGTTTCGTAGGAACGTTAGGACGGCAGGTCTCGATGTCCGAGCCCACGCCAGATTCAGGCGAAACCACATTCACCGTCTCCACCGGAGCACGGGGTGCTGAGGGCACGTCCACAGAATCACGCGGCAAACCATGCGGAGGGCTTAGCACGCGTGGGGGCTCAGCTCCAGCATCTCCTCTTAGTGGAGGAACGACATGGGTCCTTTGCTTTAGGGGGACTTTGCGATCGCTGGCGGGGGGCGCACCCTTGCGGTCAATCAGCAGCCGCTTCTCTTCCCGGATAACAGCACCCATCGCGTGCTGATACCAAGCCCCGTGTACGTTGATGGCCCTTGGAATGCAAGTCGGCTCGCTAATGAAAAAATGGGAGCCCGTGTTCAGCCGCATCAAGTGATGTAATGCATTCCGTATCCCCTCACTGATGGCTGCAGGCTCTTCCAAAAATGCCTCCAGTGGGACCCCTTGGTTATAACTTAACTGCTGGGAGAAGCGATGGGGATTGTACCTCATAAAAAGCGCCAAATCATTCTGCCTGAACACCAGGAAGCCCGGCCGGATGGAGTTAAGTGAAGAATCTCCCGGGCTTTCAATACGGAGGCCCCGTCCTTGAAACTATCACGCAACGCCAACACCGCCTTAGAAGTCTCCGGGTCGATGGTCATGACCTTGTCCATGAAAGAAATGCCCGCTCCGACCGTGCGCGGACGAAGAAGCAACCCCCTAGCCTCCCGCGGAGACAGATTCATAATAGAAGCGCCGACCAGCCGCATAACTCTCGGGAGTCTGCAGTTCTCGTAAAACGAGGGTCTCTTATGAATACCGAATACCCCGAGCACATGCATTTCCATCCATGAAGTAAAGCAGTGCATCGGGAAATTGGCAGGTTGCACCCCCGGTTCATTTGCGTCCGCCGCCACGCTGAGTCCATGGTACAGATGGGCCAACCCGGCGATTCCAATCGACAACTGTATACCAGCCACCATCCGATACGCTGGGTAGAAGACGGACGACCTCATGTAGCGTGGGTGCATGGGGAGCGCGAACCAGCACAGCCATAGCCCCAGAAACCCGAGAAAGAAGGTCTCCTCGTCGATGCCCGGGGCGGCGATTGTTCACACCATAATATTGTATTATTATATTCCCCATTCTTATTCTTTTTATAAATAAACAGGTGCTTTTGACGCATGTCTGCTACATATTACAGGTTACAGGTTCTTGGAGCGAAAACAGTGAAAAAGACAAAAGACGACACAAAAAGGGACTTTGACCAACAAATAGAAGGATCTTAATCAAGCCTACACAAAAGATCAGTACAAGGCAACGCAAGGTCCAAGATTACAAAGCAAACGGTTAAAAGTCCACTGCAATTATTCACTGGAGATCTGGAAGAAATAGAGAAGCCAAATTGAATAAAGATCCAAAGAAATTAAAAGCCCAAGAAGCCCATAATCAGTTCCAAAATTTCCAGACATAAAATCTTACCAAAGCTTGGAAGTCTACTTTGACTAGGTCTTCCTAAGGATATTTTGGTAAATGTAGACATGCAAATCAATTGTAACCTAGGGTTTCTATCTCCTATAAATAGAAGCCCAAATCATTGTATTCTTTTCATGCCTCCCTATGCCTCTTTTTATGAATAAAATTTAGAATTCTTTTGGAGAGCATCGATGCCTCTTTTCATATCATCTATTCAGATCTGACAACCCTGTGTAAATGTTTGGAGAGAGCCATCTGTAAAGTAAGTAGATTTATTTAATTGCCCTAGTTTAAATTTCAATTCTTGCCCTAGGTAATTTTTATTCTCTGCCCTAGATAAATGTATTTTAATTCCCTAATGAGCGAGTAGTCTTCTCGCTTGTTAGGGTTAGATCTGAGGAAGGTTTGAGAGACGAAGATCTCTCATCCCCTTTCTTGCCCGTCATATATTTTCATAGGACTCTATTCATACATGCACATACCGCTCCCTACGGCACCCTATCCAACGAGGTAGCGGTGATACCGTAGTATAAAGGCCCGGTTGTGATTGTTTTCCATGGAGGTTAGGGTAAGGATTGATAAAGAAAGTATAAGAACCTAGAGGAAGAAACATCTTTCCAAATGATTCTAATCCCTTTTATTAATAATTACCGTAACACATAATTAGATCTTCATATGGGTATAGAAAGCGGTGAGATTTATTGACTTTCCAAACTTAACCTAGACCTAACCCTAACAAGATTTAGATATAGATTAATTTAGTTTTTAGATTTAATAATCAATCCGACCACAATCGGAATTAACTCGTTTGAGCGACTAGGAAATTCACAACATCCCTGTGGACCGACCCGTACTCACCGGCTAGCTACATGCGACGCCGTTCTTGATTGCGGTAATAGATAGTTTTGAGATCAAATCAAATGGCGCCGTTGCCGGAGATGGCGTAGTATTTCCTTTTTGCAATTTCGGGTTAATCAAAATTGAAAAATCATAAAAATCTGAAAAATCACAAAAAAATATAAAAATATATTATCTGTTATTTTTGGAAAGGGTACTTTGTTGTTTGAATCTTGCAGGATATACAATCGAGACGGATCTGGAAATTTCCAGAAAGCGAAACAAGAAGAACCGCGGAGATCTGGAGAAGGAAAAAAAAACGGTGCCGAAGTGACCAACCGGCGGCGGTTCTGCGGTCTTAGGGTGCTTTTTGCGGCGGTTCCGCGGTGGGGGTGAGGGATCGGTTCCCCAAAAAAGTCTGAAGCGCGGTTAAAAAAAAAAAGCAGTTCCGCCACTGCAAATCTCTGTGAGTTTTCTCTCTCCTCCTCTACAAATCTCCGATATATCTTCTGAAAAATCTCCTGCAGAATTCTTTGTGCTTAAAAAAATCTTTTCCTTTCCAAATAACAAATCTTATGCAGGATTCTTTACGCGCGCTTAAAATAATAATTGATTGCAAGTGATCTTTTCTGATTTGCATATCCTTAATCTTTTTACTAAAAATATCTTTCCAAATAAAGAGCAAGCGGAAAAAGGAAAATTTTAATTAGAAAACTTACAAACCTTGAAATTCACAAAAAAGATTTGATTGCAAGTGATTTACTGTTTTGCATATCTTTAATCGGATTTTAAGGGGCTTTTGACCAATTCAGATTGAGTGGGGATTTCATCACCGTTCCCAGGACCCCAGAAATCACATAAAGCATTTGCATTGACCAATCTTTAATTAAAAAATACTGGACTCAGCCCTAAGGACTTCGAGTTCAATAGGACAGAGGACTAGTTATAGGCATCGACCGTTTATCCTAACCTGACTTTGCGGTGTCTAGGCAAGTGTGTCTAAGGCGAGTGGTTACTTAATTAGGACCGCTACTTGTAGCGGGGAGCCTCCCACTTACCTGGCACTTACCTGGCCGCAATTGGCAGTGAAGAGGCGGTTTGAGGTCCTATTTCTAGCTCTTTGGAACAGTTAGGAGCTGTCTAGCTGACCTAGGTGACCCTAGATCTAGGACTGATTGTGCATTTCTGGTTATTTGCATTTGTGTCTTAGCCCTTTATCGAAATTTTTTGCAAAACAAATAAAAAAGAATAATAAGAGGAAATTTTTTTTTATAAAAAGACTTGTAACTTTTGTCGCTGAGAAATCCTTGCACCACCTACCTTCTTCATCTTCTCTTTCTTCTATCATGGGTACCCCACATCATAAATCTCTTGCCGAACTTTGGTATCCCGAACCTAATTTTGCGTCGTACGTTAATGTGTTCGGTCAATTTAAAGACGATCCCTCCTTGCCAAAAATTTCGTTGAAAGATCAAATAGAAGCGTCTAGGAGAAACAGTTTTACTTTACAGCCCACTTTGTGTCAACTAAGTCAACCTTTACCACCTTCATATGTTGATACCACTTTTTCGAGTCCAGCTATAACTCCTAAACCGATGTCCATTGCTGAGCATATTGCTCAATCTCGTAGCCGATCTTTCACCCCTCTCCACACATCTAGTTCTAGGGATCAACAAGTCCATTCACCTTTTTATCCACATGTTGACCCTACTCCTGTCCAACCATCCAATTCCTACCAGTCCTACCCGACTTTCCCACCTTCACTAGACCCTGTTTCTATACAACCTTTTGGGAGTTTCACGTATCCAAACAATTTCGAATCTTTTACCGAAACCCCTTCACCATCCATGTCTAGTTTGGAACAGTCGTTGCAAGCTTATATTTTAGCAACAAACAAAATGGTTAGGAATGTGGAAGCGTCCGTGGCCGCCCTTATGCAACCTAGTGAACCGGTAGCTAGTTTCCAACTAGCTCCAAATTTTCCAATGTATGAGGAGGCGGTTGGACAGAGTGAGAATTTGAGAGGATTTCCAAATCAAACCTACCCATACCCAATTCCAGCCCACAACTCTGGTTTTCCATCGATTGTCCAAAATAGTTCAACAGTTGAAAATAAAAACGAGTTGTGTGAATTTGTATTGCTTGATTTGCCAAATTGTGAGGAACCCCTTTCGAGTGAAACCACACCTAATCCTTTCGATCTTTACACCTCCCATCTAGAACCTAAATCGATAAATATCCATGCTTTTGATGAGGTATCTAAGAAAATTGATTTTCACTTGATTGAGGATATAGACACCGGGAATATTTCGGATGATGAACCTGTCGATTTAATTGAAATTTTATGTTCAAATCATCATCCCGAGTTATTAAATGTTTCTCCCGAATCTCATATGCGTCTTGATTTTGATGATAATGGCATGGATGAGATAAATATTAAGGAGAATTATGAGGATAGTATTGAGGAGAGTAGTGAGGATAATATTGAGGTTGAACCATTTTTGTTTGATGTGTCGGATTTTCCAATTCATCCTCTTGAACCTTTACCTAAATCACCCTCCCTCCTTTCCATCGTTCCGACCACGCCTAATATCACGCTTGAAGACTGTGAGTTTGAAAAAATTCTCTTTGAATCTAACACAGTTCTCATAGACGATAACACGTACGAGTGTTTCACTTTTTCGGACGACGTTGATGACTCACCGCCCGAGTTTGAGTCCTTTACATTTTCAGATGAGTCAGTAGAACCATCAGACTCGGTTGCTTACAGTTGTTTCGAACCATTGATGGAATCTTTCCAATTCGAGACAGTTTACTACGGTGAGAATGAGACTATCCCTAATTCACTCCCTTTCGTCCTTCCTATCGTTCTGACCTTACAAGAAACCGTTACGCTTTCATCTCCAATACCAAGTTCGGCGTACCCATGTTTTCTTGCGAATCTTGAGAGATTTGACCCCATTTCTCGACGGGTTGATAGGTTAGCACAATCGCTTTTAACACACCGGTCATCACAAATTGTGCTAATTTATTCACTCGATTTACACCCTCAAGATCGTACTCTACTTCTTTCTCTTTTCCGCCATTCTTCTCCCCCACCGAGACCGTATCCCGTTTCTACCTCCACACGGTCTTGTGTGTTTCTCATTTCTTTTCTTTCTACTCCATTCTTTCACCAACTCGACCATTACCACGATAAGATTTTTGAATGGTTGGTATTAACCATTGGCTTGTGTAAGGCCAAGCTTAAGTTTGGGGGGAACCTTTGTATATATGTATATATATATTTTTTTGTTTTCTTTTTCTATAATTTTTTTTTTCAAAACAATAAAATAAAAAAAATTAATAAATAAACAGGGGAGTGCCGACAATTTTGACCTTCTGGGTGTAGCATGACAGTGAGGACACTGTCAAGTTTAAGTTTGGGGGTATGCTCGGTACGTCTTCTTCCTTCGCATTCATTTGTATATTTTTGCATTTGCATATTTATTTGAAAACCTATAAAAATTGAAAATTTTTGAAAAATTATAAAAATTATTGTATTCAATTTTGGCTTATTTGACTAGAGTTTGACAGATAGGTTAACTAGCTAGGAACAACTAGATCTTAGACTTAGTAAATTAAAAACCCTAAAAATAACCTTCCTTAAAGTTTAACGGTAGAAAGTATATGTCTTTGTAGTTTATTTAGAAATAGGCAAATTTTGAGTTCAGTTCTTGGGCTAAGTTGAAACAAAGGAAAAGTATTGATGATCTTATTAGAGTATAAGTTTGAAAAATAATTCCTAGCTTAAGTCTAGATTCTGAAAATGTATACCCTACAATTTGCATAATCACGCACCTTGAAACTTAGAATAGTAGAAGAGACCTTGAAATGCTCTTGTCTAAGTTCTTAGTACGAAGAAAATAAAAGAAAAAAAAAGTGAATAAAGAAGAAGAAAAAAATGAACACTGGTTTTGTGATTACTTAAGGCTGTAAAAATAGAAAAATATTTAGCGAGGGTGCTTCATCACCTAGTGCCTTAGACCAACTGGTTTGGGAGTCACTGCTAAAAGTCTTGGGTGTTGCAAGACTAGGAAGTACGCTTTATGTGCAAACACATCTTGTAATCGGTCGTTGGTATCTCAAGAAGTATTAACGGTCGCATGAAGGATGTGTAAGCAAAATTCAATTAAAAATTCACCTACTAATAAGTACTGTGGACAACGGACAAGAGTATGATTGCTTGATTTGAATTTCCAAGTGTAGGGGTGATCTATACACACACGTAGGGGTATGTGATTGGAGTTTAGATGAGAGAAAGGAGTGAAGAATAGAACTTGTATCTTTAGTGAGGGTTGATAGAAATTCCTAAGTGGAGATGGAACCCTAGAAGGAAAACTTAAGAAATGCCGAAAGCTAAGTAAGTCTATAGAACATATATAATCTTAAGTTAAATGATGAGGAAGTATGAAGAATATGGGTGGATAATTTACGGGTCGACGATAATAGAATTTCTTGTTAGAAAACCTAATTGGAAAACAAAAGTCAAAAAGCCAAATTTGATAGGATTTTGTGGGTGTAATCCGCTGAAAACCCTCAGGAGACAACACTCCTCCTACTAGGGACACCTAGAGGTTTAACGGCTTGTTGCACGTGCTCAGTGCAATCGCGTTTCCCTGCGAAAGTGCGGCTAGGTTAGATTTTTATTGAGAATAAAAAATAAGTTTGCTCGAGGACGAGCAAAAGATAAGTTTGGGGGTATTTGTTCACACCATAATATTGTATTATTATATTCCCCATTCTTATTCTTTTTATAAATAAACAGGTGCTTTTGACGCATGTCTGCTACATATTACAGGTTACAGGTTCTTGGAGCGAAAACAGTGAAAAAGACAAAAGACGACACAAAAAAGGGACTTTGACCAACAAATAGAAGGATCTTAATCAAGCCTACACAAAAGATCAGTACAAGGCAACGCAAGGTCCAAGATTACAAAGCAAACGGTTAAAAGTCCACTGCAATTGTTCACTGGAGATCTGGAAGAAATAGAGAAGCCAAATTGAATAAAGATCCAAAGAAATTAAAAGCCCAAGAAACCCAGAATCAGTTCCAAAATTTCTAGACATAAAATCTTACCAAAGCTTGGAAGTCTACTTTGACTAGGTCTTCCTAAGGATATTTTGGTAAATGTAGACATGCGAATCAATTGTAACCTAGGGTTTCTATCTCCTATAAATAGAAGCCCAAATCATTGTATTCTTTTCATGCCTCCCTATGCCTCTTTTTATGAATAAAATTTAGAATTCTTTTGGAGAGCATTGATGCCTCTTTTCATATCATCTATTCAGATCTGACAACCCTGTGTAAATGTTTGGAGAGAGCCATCTGTAAAGTAAGTAGATTTATTTAATTGCCCTAGTTTAGATTTCAATTCTTGCCCTAGGTAATTTTTATTCTCTGCCCTAGATAAATGTATTTTAATTCCCTAATGAGCGAGTAGTCTCCTCGCTTGTTAGGGTTAGATCTGGGGAAGGTTTGAGAGACGAAGATCTCTCATCCCCTTTCTTGCCCGTCATATATTTTCATAGGACTCTATACATACATGCACATACCGCTCCCTACGGCACCCTATCCAACGAGGTAGCGGTGATACCGTAGTATAAAGACCCGGTTGTGATTGTTTTCCATGGAGGTTAGGGTAAGGATTGATAAAGGAAGGATAAGAACCTAGAGGAAGAAAAATCTTTCCAAATGATTCTAATCCCTTTTATTAATAATTACCATAACACCTAATTAAATCTTCATATGGGTATAGAAAGCGGTGAGATTTATTGACTTTCCAAACTTAACCTAGACCTAACCCTAGCAAGATTTAGATATAGATTAATTTAGTTTTTAGATTTAATAATCAATCCGACCACAATCGGAATTAACTCGTTTGAGCGACTAGGAAATTCACAATATCCCTGTGGACCGACCCGTACTCACCGGCTAGCTACATGCGACGCCGTTCTTGATTGCGGTAATAGATAGTTTTGAGATCAAATCAAGATTTTCGATAAGGGGATGATGGCGGCATCGGGGAGATAAAAACCCTTCTGATCGTCTTTCAGTACTGGTCGACGATCTAAGCCGAAGCCGAAGGGGTCGTCGAGCTTGGCGAACTTTTCGCTCCGCTGCGATAGAATCTCCGGTCGAAGAAAGCGGGCGATGAAATCTGCAAAACTAACTCCCCGGCCTCCCGATTCCAAGTAGAGACTTTCATACATATTCAGCACCTTTACCAGGCTTGGAAACTGGTGCTGAATAGCATTCTCCGACGTTAGGCCCATTACCAGCGGCTTGGTGACGAAGACATATTCATCAGGAGGAAGTAGCTCTTCATAATGCTCCCCCCTCACCGGCAAACCGGAAATCTCAGCAAATTCTTCCAAGGGGATGGAAACTTCCCTGTCTGTCAGAAGAAATGTATGGGTGGGGATGTTCCATTGTTCCACGAATGCCTTAACCCACCACGTCGGAGGAGCAGGGTACTCGAACAATGAGGCGTAGACTGCGGGGTACAGACCAATCTTCATCAAATGCGTCTTCTTCGCTGACACGATGTATCTGGCCCACTGCAAATACCCGGCCGATTGTCGAGGGATCAATCCAATGTTATAGGGTTGTTCCCAAGGGCGCGACTCACCCTGACATATGCGTCGCCCCAGAATATCCACGGCTGCCGGCGGCTGCACGGGAATGGCAGCAATCGAAGGCTGAAGAAGATCCTCCGAATTCCAATTTACGACCTCTACGGCATAGTTCACCGAGGGTGCATCTGCATATGGGATCGATGAGATAGGCTCTGACGGTGTCGCGCAAGAGAAGCTTCGGCGACCCTTGATAATCTCGTTGTACCACCTACCCCACAGGTGAAGGTTCTTATACTCACGGTCGTAATCCTTAATAAGAGTAAGAACCTCCTGGTCCACCGGCGCCTCAGGGAATCCTCCCTCTGAGCGGAAAAATGGGAACGAAAGATCAGCAGACATGTTTCTTGCAAGAAAAAGCGAAATTCAATCATCAGTATCATAATTTAATTTTAAAAATTCCAACGCTTGGTACTTTAAAATTTATACCACACTGCAATGCAGTAGAGAGGGGACCAAAGGGGGACCCACAAAATCCAGATGACAATGCATCAGTTAATAAGACAGCCTCATCATTGGATGAGACTGTCAATTAATGAGGAAATCCTCAAAGAATATTCTCATTAAATGAGAAATCCCTTGAGACAAGGAGAAGATCTCCCTTTTCAGAGCAAAGCTCTGTCACAGAGTGACACTTGTCAAACTCTGGGAATAATGATGGAAAAATCCATCAAAGAAAAAAATTAATTCCTAAAAATTAAAGTTCTGGGATCTTAAAGATCCATGAAAAAACTCTTAAGAGTTCATCATCAGAAGATCAAAAGATCTATGTTCTGTCAATGAGCAAGGCTTTATTCATGGGTTAAGAAACCCTGAAATAAATTCTTGAGAGCAAAGCTCTGTTCATGAAACCCCAAAAGGGATTTCTTTAGATCAAAAGATCTATAAGAGCAAGGCTCTATTAATTAAAATTGATTTAATTAAGTTTAAATTTTTACCTAAAAATTTCTAGAGTTCTAACTCTGAAGTTCTTGAAAATGAGAGCAAGGCTCTGAAAATATAAATTTTGAAGGAGATGATAATCATCTGAGGAGGACCAAGGGTCCTATTTATAGGCGCTAAAGCGCCTCTTCAACTCCTAAGTTGATCCAACGTTCTGGATGTTGCCACCGCTGCACTCACGTGTGCGCTACGTGAGCGCAACGGTGGGGAGGCATTTGTTTCCCTAATCAGAGTAAAGCTCTGTTTGAATTTCAAAATTCAAAAGGTGAAGCAACGCTTCAGATCCCTTGCGCTGCGCGCAGAGCGCCACGTGTCAAAAGCTGACACACCAGCGCAAGGAGAGCTGCGCCCAAGACAACGCACCCTCAATCAGAGCAAGGCTCTGTTTTAAAATTCAAATTTTAAATAAAGGAAGCAACGCTTCAGATAACTTGCGCTCTGCGCTGCGCGCCACGTGTCAAACAGTGGTGCGCTAGCGCAGTTGCGCTGCGCTCTGCGCTGCGCTACACGTGTCAGCGCAGGCGCACTAGCGCAGGCGCACTAGCGCAGTTGCGCTACGCGCCACGTGTCAAACAGTGGTGCGCTAGCGCAGTTACGCTGCGCTGCGCGACAAGTGTCAAGCGCAGGAGCGCTAGTGCAGTTGCGCTGCGCGACACGTGTCAAGCGCAGGTGCACTAGCGCCAACTGCGCCAGCACTAAAATTTAAAATTATTTAATTAATCAGAATTAAAATTCTATAAAGATCTTTCCAATCTTATTAAAATAAGAAGATTATCTTCTGTAAAACAGAGGCCTTAGGATCAAAGATCTAACGGTGGGGAAATATCCCCAGATCAATCAGAGAAAGATCTCTGTAACTAACTCAACAAACCAATTGGCCCTATATAAAAGCCCCCAGACTCCAAGTCTCACATATACAGAGATAGAGAAAAGGGAGAACTCTGAAAAATTTGAAGGGCAAGCCTTTGAAGAAAGAAGATCTTCTTCTTCAAGGTAAAGAATTTAATTCTTGGAAAAACAGAGATGGAAACATCTCACTAAAAGAAGAATCTCTTCTAAAAAGATCAAAGATCTAAGAACAAGATCAAGATCTTCAATAAAAAGAAAAAGGTAAAAAAAAAAGATCCAATCATAAAACAATAAAGAAGTAATTTACTTCACCCCTAGATCTTTTGATCTATATAAAGGCACAGCCTTTTGATGAACCATTGGTTCTTGAATCTTGAGGTAGAACCTCTTTTGAGAACAAGAAAAACTTGTTTCTTTGATCTAAATTGGATCAAGATGCGCCCTGTGCTATTGGACAGTGCCTTGCACTTTTGAAATACGCCCTTGCGCTCCTTGGACTGGCGCAACTCACCAAAGCACGTCACGTGTCAACCACAGAATGATCTGCGCCTTGCGCTTCTAAAAATAGCGCACTGCCCTCTTAGATTGGCGCATAGCACCAGGGCGCGCCACGTGTCAGCAGCGCACTAGCGCAGCGCACTGCGCTAACTGACTTGCGTTTAGCAGAGCGCGACATGTGTCACCTCCACATGCGCTAGCGCCTTGCGCTCTTTAATTGGCGCAAAGCGCCTGACAAGCCACGTGGCGCACTGTCAGACCACTAAAATGCTATGCATTATTATTAAAAAAGGGCAGAGCCCAAGTAAAGTCTATCAGGCCAAATATAAATGCTATGCATTTAACTAAAGAGCCCAATGCTATGCATTATAAAAGGGCTAAGCCCAAATAAAAGCTCAACAGCTAGAACAATAAAATGTTCAACCGAGCCCATATACTCATAAACCTTCAAACAGATTTTAGTCCCAAATTGGACTATAGATCTCCCAACCAACATTGGTTCGAGGATATATCTCTGAACTCCTCTGATATTTGTCGTTGTAATCCTTCAACGTCTTCAGAGAGGTGACGGGTCTCGACGGCCATACATTCGATGGACCATAATGTCCTTAAACTAGTAATCGACCGCAATGTCTCTAAATTAAACAATGGAGTCCAAATGCTCTCTTGTTGGATCTAAACGATCCTGTTAAGTCGATCTTAGTCTCAAATTAGACTAACGTGTCATTAACAAACGTTTAAGTTGATCTTAGGCTCAAACAAGGCTAACGTATCCTTAAACCAAAACCCCAAACCCAAATATAAGAAAATACGTATTTGGACTAATCCACGTCCTACAGGCGACAACACAGATTAGTCTCCGTATACAATCCACGGGCAACCGAACACAAAACAAACACCCACGACACGAAGTGACCATCTAGAGAAGGAGAAAGTTGTTACCGCGATGCGGTAGCGTAATTAACTGCAGGGGCTTGCGCCTGCAGGGAAGAGCGTCCTCACAATCAAAACCCCCTCAAATGAGGGGGAATCTGACGAAGTCTGTTACATCGGCCGCATCCGTTTAAACTTTCGATACACGGTGCCATAAATCAACTTGGCATCTTCGGAGAGGTGGACGTATATCTCCAATTAGCATCTGCCCCGAATTTCAGGCAAGACGCCCGCCGCATCTCCGCCGCGTCTTTCGGAGGGGAACAGTACCACGGTCGGCTCGATGCCCTTGAGAAGAAGATCGAGGGCATGCGCCGAGAAGCTCACTTCTCGAGCGACGGGGCTAAGTACTGTAGGGTGTTTTTCGTCACTCCGTTGAGATGGGAATACGCGCGCAGGCGTACTACAGATTCCCCCTGCCTAGGGTAGGCCGGGATTTAATGATTGTGGGGATCCGAATCTCCGGCAGCCGCGAACTAAGCTGCTGTTAATTACCCCTCGCCTTTGGAGCGAGGGAACCTCCGATTAACGGGTTAAACTGGTCATGCGAACTCAATGTGCAGTGTGCGTGTGTTGTGTTTTGAAAGGGGGGTTTTGGATATATCGGGAGCCACGCAGAGTTTTACGGGGGTCCCGCTACCCGGATATCGGGCTGGGGGTCAAGGGGGCTAGCAGCCCCCTTGCGGGGTGCGGGACAGCGCCCCGTTAGAAATTTTTTCTAACAGGGACAGTGTCGCGGAGTATGTGTGTGTGTGAATATGTATACATATGTATATATATATATGTGTATATGTATATATGTATATATATAAAAGAAAGAAAGGGAAAAGGCATCCAAAGGATGTGTGGGGGCAGCACCTTGGGCGTTGTGCGCCTAGGTGCTGTGCGCTCAGGCGCTAGAGTGCCATGTGTCGGCACGTGGGCGCTCTGCGCTTGAGCGCTGGGCGCTTGAGCGCAAGCGCGCCACGTGTCGGCACGTAGGCGCTTTGCGCTCGAGTGCCTGCGCTGGAGCGCAAGCGCGCCACGTGTCGGCACGGGGGAGACTTGCGCTCGAGTGCCTGCGCTGGAGCGCAAGCGCGCCACGTGTCGGCACGGGGGAGACTTGCGCTCGAGCGCTTGCGCTTGGGCGCAAGCGCGCCATGTGTCGGCACCGGGGAGACTTGCGCTCGGGCGCTTGCGCTTGAGCGCAAGCGCGCCACGTGTCGGCACCGGGGCGACTTGCGCTCGGGCGCTTACGCTTGAGCGCAAGCGCGCCATGTGTCGGCACGTGGGCGCTCTGCGCTTGAGCGCCGGCGAGAAAAAGTGGCTTTTAGCCTAAGAAACAGAAGCTATGCTTCAGAAAGGAAATATTTGTTATGTATATATGTATGGAGTTAAACTCCTGGGATGCTTTGAAGCTGATGAAGGAGGTTCTTCTTCTTCCTTCTGTTGTTTGGCCGGATCTTGAAGATCAAGAAGTAGGAGACTTTAAAAATCACTCCTTTTTGAGATCTGATGGGAGATCTGAGTTCCCCTTTGTGGGTTTTGTGGTGGAAAACTACTTAGTTTTGGAAAAGAAAGAGTAAAACTCTTAATTTAATTCAAAAGAATTGAGAAGGTTTAGAACCTTGGAGAAGGAGCAGGAGGCATAAAGAACCCTAGTTTTTGAGAGAATGGAAAAATTGTATTTTTTTATTCATCATCATGTTGCCTTTTATAGGCTTACATATTTACATATAGCCCCTTGGGCTTTACAAAATGGTATTTTCCCCATCCCATGGCTCATGTGCCATTTCATTTTTGCACATAAGCCATGGGCTTACAAAATATTGGCTTTATGCCTATTTTGCATACATTCATGTATAAAAAATTACATAAAAATTATTTATTACATGATTTTTTTGTTGGCATGGCGGAAGGCCGGATGCTTCGTGTTCGGGCTCGACCTGGGCATTGGCCCACTTGTTTGGGCTTGGGCCCACCTGGCTTGGGGTTGACCTTGACTTTGACTTGGTCAACCGGGGTGCAAATTTTGACTTCAATAAAGTGCCCCCCATCAATAAATGCACACTACATATGTGAGTCGTATGCATGAAATTGATGGATCTTCTTTCACGTGGAGGCGACTTGCCTTGGTTCCCACTTTTTGGGATGCACTGCCCTTTTTACGATGTGGACGGTCGACGCTTGATGCGTCTCCGAGACGGAGTATCCGTGGTAGACGTTTCCCTAGCCCGGAGTGATCTGGTTCCTGCTTTGTAGGAAGCCCGCACTGCCCTTTTTGCGACATGGACGGTCGACGCTCTGATCCGGAGCGATTTGGTTCCCGATTTGTGGGAAGCTTGCACTGCCCTTTTTACGACGTGGACGGTCGACGCTCTGATCCGGAGCGATTTGGGTTCCCAATTTGCGGGAGCCTGTACTGCCCTTTTTGCGACATAGACTGTCGACGCTCTGATCTGGAGCGATTTGGGTTCCCAATTTGTGGGAGCCTGCAGTACCCTTTTTACGACATAGACGGTCGACGCTCTGTTATGAAGCGATTTGGGTTCCCAATTTGCGGGAGCCTGCACTTCCCTTTTTGCGACATAGACGGTCGACGCTCTGATCCGGAGCGATTTGGGTTCCCAATTTGCGGGAGCCTGCACTTCCCTTTTTGCGACATAGACGGTCGACGCTCTGATCCGGAGCGATTTGGGTTCCCAATTTGCGGGAGCCTGCACTGCCCTTTTTGCGACATAGACGGTCGACGCTCTGTTATGAAGCGATTTGGGTTCCCAATTTGCGGGAGCCTGCACTGCCCTTTTTGCGACATAGACGGTCGACGCTCTGATCCGGAGCGATTTGGGTTCCCAATTTGCGGGAGCCTGCACTGCCCTTTTTGCGACATAGACGGTCTACGCTCTGTTATGAAGCGATTTGGGTTCCCAATTTGCGGGAGCCTGCACTGCCCTTTTTACGACGTGGACGGTCGACGCTCTGATCCGGAGCGATTTGGGTTCCCAATTTGCGGGAGCCTGCACTGCCCTTTTTGCGACATAGACGGTCGACGCTCTGATCCGGAGCGATTTGGGTTCCCAATTTGCGGGAGCCTGCACTGCCCTTTTTGCGACATAGACGGTCGACGCTCTGTTATGAAGCGATTTGGGTTCCCAATTTTCGGGAGCCTGCACTGCCCTTTTTGCGACATAGACGGTCGACGCTCTGATCCGGAGCGATTTGGGTTCCCAATTTGCGGGAGCCTGCACTGCCCTTTTTGCGACATAGACGGTCGACGCTCTGTTATGAAGCGATTTGGGTTCCCAATTTGCGGGAGCCTGCACTGCCCTTTTTGCGACATAGACGGTCGACGCTCTGATCCGGAGCGATTTGGGTTCCCAATTTGCGGGAGCCTGCACTGCCCTTTTCGCGACATAGACGGTCGACGCTCTGTTATGAAGCGATTTGGGTTCCCAATTTGCGGGAGCCTGCACTGCCCTTTTTGCGTCATAGACGGTCGACGCTTTGTTATGAAGCGATTTGGGTTCCCAATTTGCGGGAGCCTACACTGCCCTTTTTGCGACATAGACGGTCGACGCTCTGTTACGAACCGATTTGGGTTCCCAATTTGCGGGAGCCTGCACTGCCCTTTTTGCGACATAGACGGTCGACGCTCTGTTACGAAGCGATTTGGTAGACGTGCCCCCGGCACGGAGTGTCGCTGGTCGACGTTTCCCCGAGGCAGAGTGTCTGCTGTCGATGTACCCCTGGCACGGAGTGTCTGCTTGACGTTTCCCCGAGGCAGAGTGTCGTTGTTTGACGCAAAGGTCGATGTTGGAATTGGTTGGTTTGATTTGTTTAACTTGAGTTGACATCAGAGAATTTTGGGATTGGTATTTTTGTCGGCATCTGCATTGCTGCACTGGAATAATGCCAGGAGCAACTCATCATTTGCCCCGGGAGGATTTGGATTTGGCTTTTTTTTTCGTTTGGCATCTGCATTGCTGCACTGGAATAATGCCAGGAGCAACTCATCATGTGCCCCGAGAGGATTTGGATTTAGTTTGTTTGGCATCTGCATTGCCGCACTGGAATAATGCCAGGAGCAACTCATCATTTGCCCCGGGAGGATTTGGATTTGGTTTGTTTGGCATCTGCATTGCTGCACTGGAATAATGCCAGGAGCAACTCATCATTTGCCCCGGGAGGATTTGGGAATTGGTGGCTTACGAGACAGGTTTAGATCCCTATCACCTAAGGCTTTTCCATTTTGTGAGCCGTAAGGGTCTCACAAAGCATTTTCTCCCTATGGGTCGTAAGGATCCCGTAGGTGTATTTTCTCCTTAGGAGTCGTGGGGACTCCTAAGTGTGTTGCTCATTTGTGAGTCGTAGGGATCTCACGCGGGAATTTTCTCCTCACAAAGTCGAGAGGACTTTGCGAGTGCATTTTTTTTTTACGAGTTTTGCGCCCTTCCGGGTTTTCACAAACTCGCCGGCGGTCCTGCTGTTTTTACTCACGGAACCCTTTCGGGTTTTCATCCGTTCCCATTTTGCTTGTGGACATACCGTTCTTCTTTTTTTTTCTTTTTTCTTTTTTTTTTTTGGAAAGATCGGGATTGTTTTACGCCCGTGGATTGTATACGGTTTTGCAGGATGTATGATCCAGACCGTAGGGCCGGAAAAATTTCAGGACTTTGTTGGCGTCTGTATCGCTGCACTGGAATGTGGTACCAGGAGCGACTCATCATTCGCCTTTGGGGTATGGGATTTGGAATTTGGTTGGCGTCTGCTTCGCTACACTGGAATATGGTACCAAGAGCGACTCATCATTCGCCACTTTGGGATTTGAGGAGCGATGGCTTAGGAGACAGGTTTAGATCCCCACCACCTAAGACTTTTCAATTTTATGGGCCGTGAGGGTCCCATAAAAGCATTTTCTCCCTACGAGTCGTAAGGATCCCGCAGGTGTATTTTCTCCTTAAGAGTCGTGAGGACTCCTAAGTGTGTTTTTCCTTGGTGAGTCGTAAGGATCTCACAAAGGTTTGTTTTCCTCATGCATCGTGAGGACACATAAGTGGGTCTTTCCAATGAAGCATAATTTCAAAGGCGGGGACCAGCCGTGTAACTGGTGATTGCGGTGAGGTATGGGTATGATGAGAATTATTTGAGCCCGTGGATTGTATACGGTAGTCAATTTTGGGACTAACCGTAGGGCTGGAAGAATTTTGGGAAATTGGATTTTGGTTGGCGTCTGCATCGCTGCACTGGAATATGGTACCAGGAGCGACTCATCATTCGCCGTTTTTTTGTTTTTTTTGTTTTGTTTATATTTTACCGCGATTGCTCTATCATTTTAGCTTTTCTTATCGTGAAGGTCGCGATTGCCCTATCATTTCGGCTATTTATTCGCGGTTGCCCCATCATTTCGGCTTTATTTTCATTTTTATTTTTACTCGCTGATTTTTATTGCGAGTTGCCCTATCATTTCGGCTTTTCTTTATTTTTCTTTTATTTACACACATTTTTTTTGTACATTTTTTTTTACATTCCCAGTTTAACGACTTAGAGGTCGATTGTTTCCAAGTTTAACGATGTGGTGGTCCTCTTTTGTAACACCCGAGCCCAATGCTACTATTTTCAGTTACTGTTTGAGCATAATGTGGTACTCATTTCATTTAACTTGCTTGTTTGTTGCTTACTGTAAAATTTACCCGGCAAAGTCATTTCTACATATAACAAATTTTGGCATCTAAAATAAAATTGAAAATATTCATCTTGGCCTACTTGACACCCCTAGCCTCGTGGTAGTGTCCGTGCATTGTGTTCTCGTCCCGTTCAGTGAAACGAGCGAGTTTGGATGGCTACGTGCACGTACGTGTGTCCGTTTTGGGGGTATGCTTTTTAATCATAAAACACTTAATTTTAAAATTTGGATCCAGCTTAAAATCCTATTATTTCAATTTCAAATTTTTGGACTCGACCCGGGCGCGATTTGGAAATGTTTTATTTGGCGCCAAAATCCCAAATTTTAATATTATTAAAACCATCGCATATATTTTTCTAACTAACCTGATATCTTACTGTTCATTACCTGTCTTTTTAATCTTTAAGTTAACCATATAATATTTTTACAATCTTTTATATCCTTCTCAATTTATTCTCTCAGCCAATCGCAACCTCCCCTTTAACCCCGTGGGCCTCACTTTCTCTCTCTCCCTTTTCTTTCTCTCTCTCCACTTTTTCTCTCTCTCTCTCCCTCATATATTTTCTCGTACTTCTCTTTATCATTCTTTATCTTCTTGCTTCATGTCTCGTTTCTCATTTTTTTAACTGTTCTTTTGTTGCCGGAATTCCGTCGTGCCGGTGACGCTTCTCGACGTTCCAGCGAGGTACCCCGACCCGTGTGGTTCCTTTGTTCGTCGTTTGGGTTCATTCCGTGAACCGTGCGCCCGTCGCGAGTTTTCCCCGCCGACGGTTAACGTTCCGTTTTCCCGATTCGCGACCCATCGAGGCAAGTTAAGCTTGCTACATGCTATATAATTCATTTTAAACCTATTTAAATAAATACCATACCTATAGTTTAAATCTAGTGCCCCATGTTTAATTTTATAACGTTTCGATGTTCCGTTTGCATCCGTTTATATCATATTAAATCTAGATAATGAAAACTTATCTTGTGACATACTAGATTACATTATACTGCATCCATATCAATTAAAATATACATCGTCGTAATATTTCTTATTATTATCTTTAATTAGTTTATAATCTGCATTTTATGATATTATATATTTAAAATATTATAGTTTACACATGAAACGTCGTTGAAAAATCGGATATGACAAATCTGAAATTTACTGTACACCTTACCGTATAAAATTCATTATAAATCATAGAAAAATCATTAGTATACGTTCTTTAGTTCGTTACGAAGCTAACTCAGAATACTATAACTCTATGAAATATTTACTTGCAAAATAAATTGTTTAAATAACGTAAAATTCAAATGAAAATGTCTCCAAACTGCTGTCCAGGGAAATTCCAGCAGCAAACTTTCAATTTCGAATGTTCATAACTTTTTGTAGGGACAACCTGAGATGCTTATACTTATAAAACTGAAAACCTTATTGAATTATCTTTGTTTTGATATAAGACATGTCCCTTTTGGAGAACGTTTGTTATTTTTAAGCTATTTTACAAATTATGGTAACGCTGAATTTCTGAACGGAATTTTCTTGTGCATGGTTAATCAATATCACTTTTATAGTTATTAATCACTTTGAATATGCTATCCATATTAATATTATTATATCAATATTTATATCACATATTGCTTAGTTGTACATCCCACATTACCATTTTATAGTTTTATAACTTTTCGGATACCCGTTTGCATCCATCGCATTTAAGATACATATAATTGCATCCATAGATCACATTACTACATAATAATGTGATATTAACACTCCATGTTTAATAAATTGCATCCTAATTAATATTGGAACTATAAATGTAACCCTAATCGATAACTGTGCATCCATATCCTTGAAATTATATCTATTTGCATATCATATTACATGTTCCAGTTTATTGTTCTGATAGTACTCATGCTTGTTTATTTATACACATGCTTATGTTAGTTTGATTATGAGCACCCACATGACATCTTGTGCTTCCTGACATGACCTGTTACACTTCCTACTTGACATGACATGGTACCGTACACTCTTGACATGACATGACACCTTTATACATTACCTGGCTTGACCTGATGTACCATGGCTTTACCTGTTACCTGATCTTGTGTCTAGTGCCAACAAACATAACATGTAGTCCTCATGGACCGTTCCTGTTGTCTATCCAGACAAACCTGTTTACCTGATCCTGTGTTGGCATTAGTTTCTTGATTACTGGATACCTGACTTGACATACATATATAACTTGGGGGTATGGGGAAATCAAAGGTGAAATCTGACTTGTAACTCGACAGTTCACTACCTGTATTGAGTGTACACATTCATGTTTTGTGCCTAGCGGCATGTCTCGGTTTCAGCCGAGAATATTGTGGCCGTGGTCCCGGGTATGTACGGGATACTATCGAGTGTACACATTCCTGTTTTGTGCCTAGCGGCATGTCTCGGCTGCAGCCGAGAATATTGTGGCCGTGGTCCCGGGTATGTACGGGATACTATTGAGTTACATCGATGATTCGTCAATTGATTTCAAAGACTTTAGAATAGAAAACCTGATAGAACAGTTTAGTTTACCCACTGCACGCTACCCTGTACTGGTATGATTCATATTATTGTTATTCTTGCTGTATTCATGTTTATATTACATTGCCTGCTACACTGTTCATATCATATTACTTGATGACATGACGCGCTGACGTCTGGGTTTTGCATGGCCCAGATTCCGTACCGCTGTTGCAGTCCGAGCAGGAGTACTTCAGCCAGCAGGCTGAGCTGTGAGTTCAGTAGTAGTTAGTTTTATTTCCTGCATTTATTTCCTGATGTGAGCCCGCATTATGGGACACACTTTTCAGTTATTTGTATTGGATCATTTGCTTCCGCATTTTTTATTATTAACTCCTGTTATTCTGGATTATGGACATGTTTTAGATAGTTTTATCTTTTTCTTGATATCTCTACAGCCGTAATGTGACTGTGGATGGATACTTCCTACCCACAGGTAGCATGGTTGGCTATGTCACGTGCCCAATCTAGCGTACTCTGGGAAGCGGGGCGTGGCATGGTTCTTTTGGTATCAGAGCCATAGGAGTTGATTCTTTTGTAGTTGGGTATTGTACCCAATACACGAATCAGAATACCCGTGTTTAGGAAACATGTCCTGCCACCTTGACCGTTTTACCATTCTTGAATCACATTCTTCCTGATTATATCTTTTACGATATGCAAACTTCCTTTGCATATCGATTCGAAAACCTGATTCCTTGTTATCTCTAGGACTTAGGCGACTTGGATGGAGTTATGTAATTGTGGCTATGATACCGCGGCATAGTTACAATGCGGTACTCTATTTAAGTATCTTGGAGTTCTAGCCTTGATCTATATTCAAAATCTATCATCATTCTAATGTTGGGTATTTTGAGTTCAGGATTATGGCCGGTAAGAAATTGAAGACATACCAGAGGCGTGTGGACGAAGCCGCCATGCTTGGAGTGATAAGAGGAATGCTGGAGAATCAAAGAAACAGACCGAGCTGATCCAGCAGCAAGTGGACTCGTTTCGGGAAGGTTTGCAGATCGTTCAGCAGTCTGTGAACAATGTTGGAGCTAGACCAGTTGACCGAGTAGGGACCGTAGCAGATTTCAGGCGGTTGGGTCCGTCTACATTTACTGGTTTAAAGGAGCCGTTGCCAGTGGAGCAGTGGCTAGTTGACACAGAGAACTTGCTTTTTGCGGCACAGATTCCAGATGACAAAAAGGTTGTTGTGGTACGCATTCAGCTAGTGGACTACGCCCGAGAATGGTGGCTTGTTGAGGAGACTCGCTTGCCCAAGCCGATTAAGTGGGCGGATTTTTCTAAGAGTTTCCTGGAGAACTTCTTCCCGCGGACTGCACGGGAGGAAATGGAAGAGAAATTCATCGGACTAAAGCAGAAAGGAGCACCCGTAGATGTGCTTGTAGCAGAATGGACGAGACTCAGTAGTTTCGCTGGACCTTTAGTTGCCAACGATGCAGACAGGGCACGGAGGTTCATGCGCAGACTGGACGTGGACATCCAGAAGCAAATTGTCTTCCTGGGTTTGACCACTTTCTCACAAATACTTGCAGCAGCCAAGAGCAGCAGAGTTTATCTGGGATGAAAGGGAGTTTGCAGCAGACATCAGTTGCGTTAAGGAAGCAGTTCGGTCGGGCCGGTCGAGTTTAGGGCTAGGCCGACAAACAATATTCTTGCATCAATGGAAGTGATGAAAGTAAAGAGCCGGCTGTTGTTCGTGATTCTATGGACGTGTTTGAAGATATATCGGGTTTACCGCCAAAGCGAGACGTGGAGTTCGCAATTGATCTTTTTCCTGGGGCAGCGCCAGTATCCGAAGCGTATTATCCAATGGCACCAGTAGAGTTGGAAGAAGTTAAGAAACAGGTTGCTGAATTGCTTGAGAAGGGTTGGATTCGAAGCAGTAACTCGCCTTGGGGAGCTCCAGTTCTTCTAGTAAAGAAGAAGGATGGCACAAGAAGGATGTGCATCGACTATCGAGAATTAAACCGGGTGACTATTAAGAACAAGTACCCGATCCCTCGCATTGGCGAACTTTTCGAGCAGCTTAGTGGCGCGAGGGTATTCTCGAAGCTGGATTTGCGATCCGGATATCATCAGGTCCGAGTGAAAACAGAAGATATTTGCAAGACGGCGTTCCGAACTCGGTATGGACATTACGAGTACTTAGTGATGCCCTTCGGAGTAACGAATGCGCCGGCAGTATTCAGGGACTTGATGAACCGAATCTTTTCACCGTTCTTGGACCAGTTTATCGTGGGTTTTTTTATTGACGATATTCTGGTTTATTCGAAGAGTTTTGAGGAACATTCTGAGCATTTGAAGATCGCACTGCGGACATTGAGACAGGAGAAGTTATATGCGAAGATGAGCAAGTGCGAGTTTTGGATGGAGGAAATAAGGTTTTTGGGGCATGTTGTGTCTGGCGATGGCATTGCCGTCGATCCAGAAAAGATTGCAGCAGTTCGAGATTGGCCTATTCCAAAGAATGTTGCTGAGATAAGAAGTTTCCTTGGATTAGCCGGATACTACAGGAGATTTGTGGAGAACTTTGCTCGTCTGGCAGAGCCGTTGACCAAGCTTACGCGCAAGGAGGTACCTTTTGTATGGGCGGATAAGTGTGCGTTAGCTTTCGAGACGTTGAAGCAGAAGTTGATAACCGCCCCTATTCTGACCGTGCCAGACAATTCCGGAGGATTGGTGATTCATAGCGACGCATCTGGGAAAGGATTGGGATGTGTTTTGATGCAGCATGGGAAGGTTGTAGCATACGCATCGAGACAGTTGAAGACCCATGAGAAGAATTATCCAACTCATGACTTGGAGCTTGCGGCTGTGATTTTCGCTTTGAAGATTTGGAGACACTACCTTTTGGGCGAAAGAGTCGAAGTTTTACAGATCATAAGAGCTTGAAGTATGTGTTCACACGGAAGGAGCTGAATATGAGGCAGCGCAGATGGTTAAAGCTGATGGCTGACTACGACCATGATCTTAAGTACCATCCGGGGAAGGTTAATGTTGTGCCGGATGCGCTTAGTCGGTTACCAGCAATTCAGGTGTTAACTACGCAGAAGGAGATCATTGCAGATTTTCAAAGATTTGACCTGGAGGTTGTGCTACCACGTTCTACGGGACAGTTGATGCAGTTGCAGGTGCAGTCGTCTTTAATTGAGAAAATTAAAGCAGCACAATCGCAGGATCCTTGACTGCAAAAGTTTTGAGAGCAAGTTGAAGCCGGACTACGAACAGATTTACTGGTCCACGAAGATGGTTCGTTGAGGTATGGTAGCCGTTTATGTGTGTCAAAGGGAGATGTTCGTGAAGAGCTTATGAAGGAGGCACACAGTTCAGCTTACTCTGTACATCCAGGAGGCAAGAAGATGTACCGAGATATTCGACAGCATTTCTGGTGGGAAGGCATGAAACGGGAGATTGCTCGCTTTGTGGCTAAGTGCTTGGTGTGTCAGCAAGTTAAGGCTGAACATCAAAGGGTTGCTGGTTTATTGCAACCACTTCCGATTCCTCAGTGGAAATGGGAACATATAACCATGGATTTCGTGACGACTTTACCGCGGAGTCCAAAAGGCAACAATACAGTATGGGTAATTGTTGACCGACTGACCAAGGCAGCTCACTTTATTCCTTTTCGGGTTGGTCAATCAACAGAGACTTTGGCAGAGCGGTATATGCAGGAGATTGTAAGATTGCATGGAGTACCGGTGAGTATCGTGTCCGATCGGGACACTCGGTTCTTATCACACTTCTGGAGGAGTTTACAGGAAAGTTTGGGGACTCGATTGAAGTTTAGCACAGCTTATCATCCTCAAACTGATGGTCAGTCGGAGAGAACGATCCAACAGTTGTCTTACAACAACAGTTTTCAGGCAACTATTCAGATGGCTCCATTTGAAGCTTTGTATGGTCGTAAATGCCGTTCACCTGTTTGTTGGGACGATGTCGGTGAACGAAGATTATTGGGACCAGATTTGGTTGTGCAGACAGTTGAGAAGGTTAACCCTATCAGAAATCATACGAAGGCAGCACAGGACTGACAGAAGAGTTGGGCATATACGTCAAGAAGACCTCTGGAGTTCACCGTGGGTGTTTTGGTATTCTTGAAGATATCACCGACTAGAGGGGTGATTCGTTTTGGAAGTCGAGGAAAGCTTAGTCCTCGATTCGTTGGACCCTTGAGATCGTGGAGCGTGTTGGTGAGGTAGCGTATCGTTTGGCGTTACCGCAGTCCTTGGCAAATGTGCACGATGTGTTTCACGTATCTCAACTCCGTAAGTATGTTCGAGGTGAAACACACGTTTTGGATCATTCGGAGCTAACAGTACGAGAAGACTTGACTTTTGAGGAGCGACCGATTGAAATCGTGGATCGAAGGGAAAAGGTTCTTAAGAACAAGGTTATCCCCCTTGTGCTTGTTTCTTGTGGTAATCGCTCGCGTGGAGAGTCCACTTGGGAACGAGAAGATGAAATCCGGCAGAAGTTTCCTCACCTTTTCTTGTAGTTATCTATCTTTGTATTCTTGGAATTTCGAGGACGAAATTCTTTTTGTAGTTGGGTATAATGTAACACCCGAGCCCAATGCTACTATTTTCAGTTACTGTTTGAGCATAATGTGGTACTCATTTCATTTAACTTGCTTGTTTGTTGCTTACTGTAAAATTTACCCGGCAAAGTCATTTCTACATATAACAAATTTTGGCATCTAAAATAAAATTGAAAATATTCATCTTGGCCTACTTGACACCCCTAGCCTCGTGGTAGTGTCCGTGCATTGTGTTCTCGTCCCGTTCAGTGAAACGAGCGAGTTTGGATGGCTACGTGTACGTACGTGTGTCCGTTTTGGGGGTATTCTTTTTAATCATAAAACACTTAATTTTAAAATTTGGATCCCGCTTAAAATCCTATTATTTCAATTTCAAATTTTTGGACTCGACCCGGGCGCGATTTGGAAATGTTTTATTTGGCGCCAAAATCCCAAATTTTAATATTATTAAAACCATCGCATATATTTTTCTAACTAACCTGATATCTTACTGTTCATTACCTGTCTTTTTAATCTTTAAGTTAACCATATAATATTTTTACAATCTTTTATATCCTTCTCAATTTATTCTCTCAGCCAATCGCAACCTCCCCTTTAACCCCGTGGGCCCCACTTTCTCTCTCTCCCTTTTCTTTCTCTCTCTCCACTTTTTCTCTCTCTCTCTCTCCCTCATATATTTTCTCGTACTTCTCTTTATCATTCTTTATCTTCTTGCTTCATGTCTCGTTTCTCATTTTTTTAACTGTTCTTTTGTTGCCGGAATTCCGTCGTGCCGGTGACGCTTCTCGACGTTCCAGCGAGGTACCCCGACCCGTGTGGTTCCTTTGTTCGTCGTTTGGGTTCATTCCGTGAACCGTGCGCCCGTCGCGAGTTTTCCCCGCCGACGGTTAACGTTCCGTTTTCCCGATTCGCGACCCATCGAGGCAAGTTAATCTTGCTACATGCTATATAATTCATTTTATACCTATTTAAATAAATACCATACCTATAGTTTAAATCTAGTGCCCCATGTTTAATTTTATAACGTTTCGATGTTCCGTTTGCATCCGTTTATATCATATTAAATCTAGATAATGAAAACTTATCTTGTGACATACTAGATTACATTATACTGCATCCATATCAATTAAAATATACATCGTCGTAATATTTCTTATTATTATCTTTAATTAGTTTATAATCTGCATTTTATGATATTATATATTTAAAATATTATAGTTTACACATGAAACGTCGTTGAAAAATCGGATATGACAAATCTGAAATTTACTGTACACCTTACCGTATAAAATTCATTATAAATCATAGAAAAATCATTAGTATACGTTCTTTAGTTCGTTACGAAGCTAACTTAGAATAATATAACTCTATGAAATATTTACTTGCAAAATAAATTGTTTAAATAACGTAAAATTCAAATGAAAATGTCTCCAAACTGCTGTCCAGGGAAATTCCAGCAGCAAACTTTCAACTTCGAATGTTCATAACTTTTTGTAAGGACAACCTGAGATGCTTATACTTATAAAACTGAAAACCTTATTGAATTATCTTTGTTTTGATATAAGACACGTCCCTTTTGGAGAACGTTTGTTATTTTTAAGCTATTTTACAAATTAGGGTGACGCTGAATTTCTGAACGGAACTTTCTTGTGCATGGTTAATCAATATCACTTTTATAGTTATTAATCGTTTTGAATATGCTATCCATATTAATATTATTATATCAATATTTATATCACATATTGCTTAGTTGTACATCCCACATTACCATTTTATAGTTTTATAACTTTTCGGATACCCGTTTGCATCCATCGCATTTAAGATACATATAATTGCATCCATAGATCACATTACTACATAATAATGTGATATTAACACTCCATGTTTAATAAATTGCATCCTAATTAATATTGGAACTATAAATGTAACCCTAATCGATAACTGTGCATCCATATCCTTGAAATTATATCTATTTGCATATCATATTACATGTTCCAGTTTATTGTTCTGATAGTACTCATGCTTGTTTATTTATACACATGCTTATGTTAGTTTGATTATGAGCACCCACATGACATCTTGTGCTTCCTGACATGACCTGTTACACTTCCTACTTGACATGACATGGTACCGTACACTCTTGACATGACATGACACCTTTATACATTACCTGGCTTGACCTGATGTACCATGGCTTTACCTGTTACCTGATCTTGTGTCTAGTGCCAACAAACATAACATGTAGTCCTCATGGACCGTTCCTGTTGTCTATCCAGACAAACCTGTTTACCTGATCCTGTGTTGGCATTAGTTTCTTGATTACTGGATACCTGACTTGACATACATATATAACTTGGGGGTATGGGGAAATCAAAGGTGAAATCTGACTTGTAACTCGACAGTTCACTACCTGTATTGAGTGTACACATTCATGTTTTGTGCCTAGCGGCATGTCTCGGTTTCAGCCGAGAATATTGTGGCCGTGGTCCCGGGTATGTACGGGATACTATCGAGTGTACACATTCCTGTTTTGTGCCTAGCGGCATGTCTCGGCTGCAGCCGAGAATATTGTGGCCGTGGTCCCGGGTATGTACGGGATACTATTGAGTTACATCGATGATTCGTCAATTGATTTCAAAGACTTTAGAATAGAAAACCTGATAGAACAGTTTAGTTTACCCACTGCACGCTACCCTGTACTGGTATGATTCATATTATTGTTATTCTTGCTGTATTCATGTTTATATTACATTGCCTGCTACACTGTTCATATCATATTACTTGATGACATGACGCGCTGACGTCTGGGTTTTGCATGGCCCAGATTCCGTACCGCTGTTGCAGTCCGAGCAGGAGTACTTCAGCCAGCAGGCTGAGCTGTGAGTTCAGTAGTAGTTAGTTTTATTTCCTGCATTTATTTCCTGATGTGAGCCCGCATTATGGGACACACTTTTCAGTTATTTGTATTGGATCATTTGCTTCCGCATTTATTTATTATTAACTCCTGTTATTCTGGATTATGGACATGTTTTAGATAGTTTTATCTTGTTCTTGATATCTCTACAGCCGTAATGTGACTGTGGATGGATACTTCCTACCCACAGGTAGCATGGTTGGCTATGTCACGTGCCCAATCTAGCGTACTCTGGGAAGCGGGGCGTGGCATCTTTGCTTATCCCAGCTCCTTGAACATTGATCTTGGTGGAGCTGTGTTGATGACCTAGCTCTGTGGCTTGCCGATACATCCGAGGATTGAGAGGTTTTTCCAAGCTTATATTGGTCCTCTGCCCAATCTTTGAAAACACAGCAGTCTTCAATGGTATGACTCAGCACTCTATGGTATGGGCAGTATATGGGATTGCCAGTCATATTCATTTCATGTGGCCTCTTCGGAATAGGCAGTTGCAGGCCATTGTTCAGGGCTTCCTCGAATATATCGCGGACCTCATCCCTTCTAAAGGAGTACACCTTCTTCCTTCTCTCCATCAGAGTAGGTGCCCTCACTGACGCCGGTCCCTGAGGCCGATCAATCTTTGGTTCGCCCTGCACATGCCTGGGAGGGTTAGGTTCCCGAAAGGTTTCGGTCTCCATTTGCATGAAATCGGCGGTCGTAGCTTGACTGTTTGCTAACACGCCTTTAGACAGTTCTATCTCTCCCGTCTTGTATTTCCTTTCGACCCAATCTTTGAAGACGAAGCAGTTCTCAATGGAATGGCCTATCACCCTGTGATAGGGGCAATATTTTGGGTCGTCGGTCATATTCTCTTCTTGCGGTCTCTTTGATTCTGGCAGTTGTAGACCGTTTCTTAGGGCGTCCCTGAATATCTTGTGGACCTTTTCCCTCTTGAAGGAATAGACCTTTTCCAGCTTCTCTTTCAGAGGCGATTCCCCCCCGGCGTATGTATCGGAGGGACTGGAGGCTAATTGCGGCCGTTTTTCGCGAAGGCGCTCCGCTTTTAGGTTTAAAGGGATATCATTTGGCTGCTCCCGGGTACTAATCCCTGGCTCATGAGCCAAAATTTGATTCTGCTGTAATTGCAATCGGGCGACTTGGGTCGCGAGATCTGCCACGACGTTTGCCAGCTCGTCGACTTTGGAATAGACCTCGGCCATCTTCTCATCCCTGTCTTGAAATTGCCTTTGAAGCCATTGGAATAATGCTTGTTCTGTAGTTCCGGCTATGACAACCGGGTAATCTTTATTACCTGAGCTCCATTCCATAGGAACCACGGGCTCCTCTGGCTTATCGGCCTGAGCGGGCTCTTCATCATTTAGATCGAGCCGGTGCTGGGTAGCGTCAACCATATCATCACCATGGCTGTGAAGAAGAAGAGGGTTCGTTTCTTCATGTCCGGCCATGTAGACAGTGTGGATAACACATTCAGCCGTTCTTTCACCACTGGCAGCTGGTTTCGCGGAGCGGTCCGGGCTTTAGAAATTCATAAATTTTAACATAGCCGGAGCCCTAGCCCTTTTGTTGGCTCTGTGTCCGAGCCGCTTCTTCCTCAGTTTCTCTGCCTTGAGTGCTTGGCAGGCTTCTACTCTCTGGGAAGCCGCCATAGGCTGAGTGATAGGGAGCTTAGAGAAGATACCCAATCGATCAATTGTCAAGGGCACCGCCGGAGCTTGCTCGAGAGGCCTTGTTGCTTTGTCGGTGTTGATGGCATTGCCCCTAGCTGGGGCCCAGGAAAGTCGTTCAGATACCGACTTGCGTTTGGGTTGGGGCGCCTTCGAGATCACCACATTTGGTCTCCTGCCTTTCGAGACCGGTTTGTCTGTTGCTGGAGCTTGAGGAGCTGGGATGGCGCCAATTGGTATGAACATAATAGAGCCGAAAGGTAGCAGCGGCTCCTCCCATTGTCGCCCGAGACTGGCCGGGAGGACCGTCCTAGAGTCTATCCTCATCGTGTAAGAGACGGGAGTCGTGTTGAGAGCTGAGATCGTCCTTGGAGACATTGTTGGAAGTGATTGCTTGAAAACCTTCATGAAAGAGCATTATTTTAGTATAAAGATAGATATGTATATTGATTGAGTTCGCATGAACGCTTAACACGAAATATGGGAGGAGAGATTGGTCCCATCGGGCGTGCCAGAATCTGTAGGGTGTTTTTCGTCACCCCGTTGAGATGGGAATACGCGCGCGCTTGTCAGGCGTACTACAGATTCCCCCTGCCTAGGGTAGGCCGGGGTTTAATGATTGTGGGGATTCGAATCTCCGGCAGCCGCGAACTAAGCTGCCGTTAATTACCCCTCGCCTTTGGAGCGAGGGAACCTCCGATTAACGGGTTAAACTGGTCATGCGAACTCAATGTGCAGTGTGCGTGTGTTGTGTTTTGATAGAGGGGTTTTGGATATATCGGGAGCCACGCAGAGTTTTTACGGGGGTCCCGCTACCCGGATAGCGGGCTGGGGGTCAAGGGGGCTAGCAGCCTCCTTACGGGGTGCGGGGCAGCGCCCCGTTAGAAATTTTTTCTAACAGGGACAGTGTCGCGGAGTATGTGTGTGTGTGAATATGTATACATATGTATATATATATATGTGTATATGTATATATGTATATATATAAAAGAAAGAAACGGAAAAGGCATCCAAAGGATGTGTGGGGGCAGCACCTTGGGCACTGTACGCCTAGGTGCTGTGCGCTCAGGCGCTAGAGTGCCACGTGTCGGCACGTGGGCGCTCTGCGCTTGAGCGCTGGGCGATTGAGCGCAAGCGCGCCATGTGTCGGCACGTAGGCGCTTTGCGCTGGAGCGCAAGCGCGCCACGTGTCGGCACGGGGGAGACTTGCGCTCGAGTGCTTGCGCTTGGGCGCAAGTGCGCCACATGTCGGCACCGGGGAGACTTGCGCTCGGGCGCTTGCGCTTGGGCGCAAGCGCGCCACGTGTCGGCACCAGGGCGACTTGCGCTCGGGCGCTTGCGCTTGAGCGCAAGCGCGCCACGTGTCGGCACGTGGGCGACTTGCGCTCGGGCGCTTGCGCTTGAGCGCAAGCGCGCCACGTGTCGGCACGTGGGCGCTCTGCGCTTGAGCGCCGGCGAGAAAAAGTGGCTTTTAGCCTAAGAAACAGAAGCTATGCTTCAGAAAGAAAATATTTATTATGTATATATGTATGGAGTTAAACTCCTGGGATGCTTTGAAACTAATGAAGGAGGTTCTTCTTCTTCCTTCTGTTGTTTGGCCGGATCTTGAAGATCAAGAAGTAGGAGACTTTAAAAATCACTCCTTTTTGAGATCTGATGGGAGATCTGAGTTCCCCTTTGTGGGTTTTGTGGTGGAAAACTACTTAGTTTTGGAAAAGAAAGAGTAAAACTCTTGATTTAATTCAAAAGAATTGAGAAGGTTTAGAACCTTGGAGAAGGAGCAGGAGGCACAAAGAACCCTAGTTTTTGAGAGAATGGAAAAAGTGTATTTTTTTATTCATCATCATGTTGCCTTTTATAGGCTTACATATTTACATATAGCCTCTTGGGCTTTACAAAATGGCATTTTGCTCATCCCATGGCTCATGTGCCATTTCATTTTTGCACATAAGCCATGGGCTTACAAAATATTGGCTTTATGCCTATTTTGCATACATTCATGTATAAAAAATTACATAAAAATTATTTATTACATGATTTTTTTGTTGGCATAGCGGAAGGCCGGATGCTTCGTGTTCGGGCTCGACCTGGGCATTGGCCCACTTGTTTGGGCTTGGGCCCACCTGGCTTGGGGTTGACCTTGACTTTGACTTGGTCAACCGGGGTGCAAATTTTGACTTCAACAAGTACGCCTCCGACTTGCTCATGAAGCCATTCACCGAGGAACTGCTCGCCGTGCGCGTCTCCTCGCGTAATAAGCCCCCGAAGGTCTCTCTGTTCGACGGGAAAACCGACCCGAAGGACCACTTGGACGCTTTCACCGCGGGAATGAGCTTCCAAGAGCACTCCGACGCCGCCCAGTGCAGGGCCTTCCCGGCCACCCTCATCCGCGCGGGTCGGGACTTGTTCCGGGGGCTCGAGCCCCGCTCAATTTCAACCTTCGACGAGCTAGCTACCCAGTTCCTCGGCCATTTCGTAGGGAACCGTCGACAGAAGCGCACGGTCGATTACCTCTTCTCGGTTAAAAGCGGGGACAAGGAAACGTTCAAGGCCTATATTACCCGCTTCTACAACGCCCTCCTCGAGGTGCCCGAGCACCGGGACGAGACCGTCATAACGGCACTCAGATCTGGTCTGAGGCACAAAGAATGGTTGTGCTCCTTCGCGCTGGCTCAACCTAAGACCATGGCCGAAGTCAAGGCGTGGACCAAGCGCGAGGTCCAGCTGGAATCCGAAGTGAATGCCAACCTTCCACGGGCGGATCGGCCCGACCAGAAGAAAAGGACTCGGGAGGAAAGGCCAGAGCGTCAGCAGTCCTACCACTCGAAGTTACAGGAGTATACCCCCTCAACGTCTCCCTCACGGTGTTGCTGGAGGAGGCCCAGAATGAGGGGTTCTTCAAGTTCCCTCCGGTCCCGCGTCAGGCCGCTAAGCGAACCCGGGGCCCCTACTGCGCTTTCTACCGGGTACTGGGCCACTCCACGGAGGACTGCAAACAACTGAGGGACTACATCGAGGAGCTCATCCGGTCTGGGCACCTCGCCACCTACCTAAGGGACAAACGACACGCCGACCGCAAGCAAGAGCAGCCTCGCCCTCCCACCGACCTGACCATCGGCCAGATCATGCTTGTTTCAGCAGACAGATAGCCCGGGGTTCAGGAGCCCCATGCCCTATGCCAAGCACGGGGGTCGGCAGTCCTTTAGGGAGCTCGGCCTAAGCCAACCAAGTCATCATTTAACCTGCACTTGCTCTTTTTCTTTTTTTAAAAAAAAGGCAATGTAAATTCTTCCTAGAATCTACTGTTGACTAAATAAAGATCAATGGAACATTGCGAAAAAGAAAGGAAATCTTTGTTTATTCAGAGGGTATTATGGGCTCCTCAGCCATAAAAAAAAGGGTTACAATAGCGGGGGTAAGGGGTACAGCGAGCACCGCTCGTGCTACTCGGCGAAGATCTCCGTCAACCGGGGCCGCGCAAGTTCCAGCCTCTGTTCCCGGTTCCCCCCGCCGGCGTTGACCCCGAGCCTCAGCTCGTAACATTCGCGGATGAGCGCCTCCGAGCGCGCCAGCCGGTTTGCGGAGATCAAGCCAAAGCGCCTCAAAGACCGCAGCTTGCCCACGGCCTCGTCGAAGAGCTGCTCCGACAGGGGGTTGTAAAGCCCCGGCGATGCCCTCCAGATAGAGTACATCAGTAGCTGCAGTAGGGAAGAGCGCCTAGGGAGCAGCCGACCGAAGTGCTCCTCAATGCGAGCAACCACCAACTGCACTGTGTCCTCGGTGCGGTCGCGGTCATAAAGGTACACATCTGCGGAACTGATGATTTCGGGGATAGTGAACGGGAAATCCTCAATTTTCGATGGCCTATCTGCGAAGGGGGAAGAACCAGTACTCCTTATACAGCCCGCTTTGCAGCCCAACGGCCGCCACGCGGCGTCCATCGAATGTCACCCGATGGAAACGAAGCGACGCGCCACGCGGCGTCCTTCGCACGTTACTCGGTGGAAATGAAGCGACGCGCCACGCGGCGTCCATCGCACGTTACTCGGTGGAAACGAAGCGACGCACCCCTGTCGCTTCATCTCCCCCCGCATTCAATGTACTATATGCGCACGCCGTTGCCCCGACCATTCCCATTCCCCGCACCTACGGCCGAACGACCAGGCCGCGCCTTGTCAAAGATCAACTCAGCAGCCGCCCTGCTCAAACATCCCCGGCCGGCAGCTCCCCTGCCACAACGCCGAGGAACAAAAAGCCCAACCAGAGGCAGCCGAGCCCGAGGTTCCCTCGCTCGGCTATCCCCCGCGGGCAGCTTCCCTGCCACAACGTCGGGGATCCAAAGCCCTCCCAGAGGCAGTCGAGGCCACAGGTTCCCTCGCTCGGCTATCCCCCGCGGGCAGCTTCCCTGCCACAATGCCGGGGATCAAAAAGTCCTCCCAGAGATAGTCGAGGCCCGAGGTTCCCTCGCTCGGCTATCCCCCACGGGCAGCTTCACTGCCACAATGCCGGGGATCAAAAAGCCCTCCCAGAGGCAGTTGAGGCCAGAGGTTCCCTCACTCGGCTATCTTTCATGACAAAAGCCCTCGCCAAGAGGCACCGGGCAGTAACCCTGCCCGGCCAAGGGTCCTTGGTGGGCTTCCTACAACCTCATAGATTTCCTCGCGCCAAGGGCCAAAGTCCTCCCAGAGGAAGTCGGGTCCTAGCCCAGCTATCCCCAGCTGGTAGCTTCCTACCACAACCGACAGGGATCAAAGTCCTTGCCAAGAGGCACTGGGCAGTAATCCTGCTCGGTCCCCGTCCTGAAGGATCTGAAAACCCTCCCAGAGGCAGCCGAGCCCGAGGTTCCCTCGCTCGGCTATCCCCGGCGGGCAGCTTCCCTGCCAAACGCCGGGGATCAAAAGTTCCTCCTCGAGGCAGTCGGGTCCTTTCCTGGCCATCGACGGCTGGTAGCTTCCTACCCCCGTCCTGAAGGATCTGAAAGCCCTCCCAGAGGAAGCTAGAGCCCGAGGTTCCCTCGCTCGGCAATCCTCGGCAAGCAGCTTCCCTCCCACACGCCGGGGATAAAAAATTCCTCCCCGAGGCAGTCGAGTCCTTGCCTCGACATCTACGACTGGTAGCTTCCTACCACCGTCCTTAACGATCAAAAGCCCTAATACAGAGGCACCCGAGCAGCTACCCTGTTCGGTCAAACTCCGGCTCCCACTCTCTACGCCAGGGATCAAAATCCCTCACAAGGGGCATCGGAGCGGCTACCCCGCTCAACCCCCAAGGCTGGTGTTCGCCTACTCACAACTCTAAAGAACCAAGCCCTCAAAAAAGGTGACCGAGCAGCCACCCTGCTCGGCCACCCCTGGCGGGTAACCCCCCTAACGCCGCAACAAATGCATGAAGCCTTAGCAGGAGATGACGTCGCAGCTACCCTGCCCGGTCACCCCCAGATGACGGCCGATACTCTAAATCAGAAACAGATGTCAGGTCTGTCCAAGCCTAAACGATCTCCCCCTCGACCTCGGGGCCCAAGGAGATACCTCCTCGGAGACGCTCGTCGGCAAACAGTTGCAGTCAGCTCGACGGACGATCGTTAGACAGAGGGCCAACCTGACATGAAAGCACAACGGCGCAAGTAAAAGTATTCCAAGCGAGTATTCTTCACAAACAGATGGCAGAAAGGAAAACTTTATCACAGCTGAAGAAGAAAAACTTTATTACTGCTGCCATAGGTAAGTTTTTACAAAAGGTATTTTCTGGCTCCTCAGCCTTACAAAATTCGAAAGAAAAACAAAATGAAGATAGGAGAGCGGGGGCTCTACACCTCGGGCCCGGGCACAACCTCGAGGTCCTCAACCTCGACCACTGGGGGCGCTGGGTCCTCGGCCCCACCTCGCCTGGAGCCTCTCCCCCCTGTTCGTCAGCGCCCATGAGGGGGAACTCGGCCCGGAGATCCGTGTCGTTGAACTCCGGCATCTTAGACTTCACGGCATCAAGGGCGTCATGCCAAATGCGGGTCGTGGCCACGACCAGGTCGTCATAAAAATCCCTTGACCTCTTATAGCTCGCCACGGCCTTCGATCCAGCCGACTTAAAGGCCTCGGCCGATGCCCCCAGCTCCTTTCGGAGGGTCTTCACTGTCTTCTTCAGGTTGCCGACGAGCACCTGGGAGTCCCCGAGCTTGCCCTCGGCGATCGCGGCAGCCTCGCGGTGCCGGGCGACCTCCCTTTTCCCGGCTGCCACCTCGCCTTCCAGGGCGACGATCCTCGCCGACATCGCCTCTTGCTCTCGCCTGGAGCTTTCTTGCAACGCGGCGAGCTGGCCCGCGGCCTCCACCGCCGGGGCTACCACCTCGGTCTCCACGAGGAGGGCGAGGGACACGTGTTGGAGAGTCTGGTAAGGCACAAAAAGAAGAAGGATCAGAAAAATGAAGGAAAACACCAAATCTCACAGCGCAATGGGGGCTTACCTGCACGGCTTCCTGGGCGATCGACGCCAGCTGAGCTTTGAGGGTCCCCCCAGGAACCCGACCCCCGGCCGAGGTCTCTATCTCGTGGAGGAGGCTGTCCGCGGCTGATAGCCCGGACGACACCGCGAACCGGAGCCCCCTTCCTCCACCACAGTCGGCGAGGACCGGCCCCGGGAAGATCCCCGGGAACTCCTCTTGAGCGGCTCCGAGGGGGAGGCGATCTCCTCTTCCGAGGCCATGTCCTCCACAATCAGGGCCCGCTTCCGACCCGACGCTCTGCTGGGGCCCGGGGCGGGATCCACCGCCGAACGTCCCCGAGGAACCGTCACCGGGGTAGTGGGAGCAGGGGAAGGCTGCTCCTGGGAAGAGCTGGCACCCCCGGCCCTAGCAGGCTGCCTCGGTTGGCGCATAGCATCTCGGAGAACGCCGAAGTCCATGGATCCTGCACGAAACGAACACCCAACTTATCAGCAACACGAGTAAAGCATAAACCCAGAAAGCAAGCCTAACTTACTGACGAACTCGGCGGGGCTAAGCCCGACCCAGCTCAAGACCCTCTCGGACAGCAGCATGTCATGTCTGGGGATGGGCTCCCACGACGCCACTCTCACCGCGGCAGGGTCGTTGGACAGGTTCCCCGGTAGACACTTCTCCTTCGACCATTTGGTGGGCACCGGCCAGTCCTCGCCCTCGGGAGGGGAAACGAAGAAAAATTTCTTTTTCCAATCATGGATGGAGGAGGGCAAGGCCACGACCCCGGTCCCGGCAGCGACCCCGGGCCGCTTCCTAAAAGTAAAATAAACCCATCTTGGGTCGCCCGCTCGACCGCCGGGGTGACTCTTGAAAATAAGGGAAGAATCGAGAAGGGAAAGACTGAAAGGAACCGCCTGCAGCCTCAGGCAGATCAGGAACCCAAGGAGAAGCCTCCACGCGTTCGACACTAGTTGGCCGGGGGCCAAACCGAAGAAATTCAGAGCGGCGATGACCTCAGGAGAGAAGGGCAGGCACATTCCACCCTAAAAAGCTTCCAAATACAGGGCAATCTCCCTGTCCCGTACCTGATCTGCCCTCTCTCCCTCCTCGGCCAGACGGAGCGAGTAGCTCGGGGGAATGTGGAAGCGAGCTCGAGCGTTGGCGAGCTCGTCCTCATGCCTCACCCAGCACGAGGTGCTGGGGGCTACATCTACCGCCTCCTCCCTGGAGGCGGCCCCCGCCTCACGGCCCCGGGGAGAGGGCCCAGCCCCTGCTCCCCGAGGGGACTCAGACACATCTAAAGGAACCCTAACATCTGCTCCTACAACATATACTGATTCTACAGGGGAAGACATCTAACCTGGGAAAGAAATTCTTCAAAAGTTGGGAACAAAAGAGGGGAGACGAGCGCCGAGCAGTTGGGGCTTGGGAATGAGAAAATATGAAAGAGTAAGGGCCCTAGGACGGGCCCCACCCATATTTATTACCGCACACGGCCTCATCCAATGGCGCCCATCGTCTCCCGCCGAAACGGCTCCTTGCGCTCAGCGGCTCAGATCGCTCTACGTGGCTGCCCAGCGATTGACCACGTCCCATCAAACGCCGCAGGCCTGCGCACGTCACATCAGCCAGTTGGCGCTCGACACGTGGATCGTCGCTTCGACTGCAGAGTGCACGAACCGGCGCACCCTCCTTAAATACAAAGATCTCGCCTCGATTCGCTAGCAGAAAAGACAACCAATGGACCGAGGGCTCGCCCCGACGAAACCGTAGAAGGGATCTCACCTCAGGAGGCCCGGCGGTCCACTCCTGACCCGACCACTAGCTGGTCGGGACAAGAGTGGGGGGCTAATGATAATGCTCGATATTGGTGACCGCCAAGATCAGGACACGTGGCAGATGACGTGTCTCAAGACTCAGAAGAAAGGGCCATCAGTGGCCGACCATGCCACCCTGCGCCCGACCTGCAAGCGCAGACTGGCCCACCTCGGCCCCCCCTGCGAATTGGCCTCCTCGGCCACTCAGCTCATCCCGAGCTGCCACAAGACCAAGACTCCTCGGTCTCCTCGCTCGTCCCCGAGCCCCCTGCCGAGGCCGCCTTCCTCGGACCTCTGACCTACTCCACCACTCACAGGCGTAACCGCCGCTCCGCGAATCTCGCCATGCGCAGATTCTACGCCAACAACATCCCACGTTCCACGCTATCATGATCCCCATTAATGGGTGATCCGCTCTCTGCGCGGGCGTGACGTCGGGAGCGTAACTGCCGGCGAGATTCTCGTGCCCGCTGCTGCATGCCGCCACCGCTATATAAATCTCCATCACAGAGGGGTCAAGTAAGTGAGATTTTTACATTTTACACCGTTACTCTGCCCGGATCTCACCACTAACTTGAGCGTCGGAGGGTCCTCGGTGGTACCAAACCACCCCGGGACTTCCTTGCAGGTACTCGGCGGCAGCCTCCTTACCCCATCTTCTCCTCTCAAAACCCATTGAGATCCACACGCAACGAAGGACAATCAACCAAGTTCACCTCGAGATCAACGGAAGACAACATCTGACGGAGGCCCGAAAAGGAGCCCAATCACTTGCTATCTACCATAACCCTATGCAACCCTCTACAGCTCAAAAAGAAACCCAAAAAAGGTAAATCTGCTTCTTTATGAGATTTTAAGAAGCATTTAGGCAGAAAAAAGAAGTGAGAAATTAAATTTTGATTTCCGCATATGGGTTCCTTGTCCAGTCCAAATCATTACCGTGGGTTCAGAATGAAGGGATTTCCCGCCAAAACAAGAATGCGATCGATCTTCCTCAAAAGCCTTCATGGTAATTGCTTTGTTTCTTCTCTTGATCACCCCCTTTTTAAGCTTAAGGCACTTGTTTACATAGAATCCAATCTGCAATATTATTGCTATTTTGCCCCCTTTTATTTGATTGATCAATGATTTTCAAATTAGTGAGAGTACTCTAATTTTCCTTGATGAATTGGGCTAAAGAGCAGATAAAACCCTAATTAATTGATTTTCCCCCAAGTTTTAAGAGTGTATCGTATTTGTTAGTGCAACTAGAATTACTGACCTTGACCACATCTCGGTTTCTTTGAATCCATGGAAAGAATATAAATCAAGTTAATTTCCTAGTAATCAACTGAGAAAAGAAACTATCCTATGTTTTTTTTCCCATAGGGAAAACCGATTTTCTTCATTAGATGTTTGATGAAAACTATGTAACAATTAAGGAAGGATGTTGGATGGTTAAAATGGAAGATCAAGGCCACAGTTGAAATGTCTCAATCTGTTATGGTTCATCTAAAGGACAAGGCATCGTTAATTTCTTTTTCTTTTTTCTTAGTCTTGTTATGCATTCCAAAACTTTGAATCCGAAACTTCGACTTCGATTTGGAGGCTTTGACTTCGAACAGCTAGGGTTCTCGACTTGGAGAGTTCGACTTAAAGCTTAGAAAAGATTCGATTTTGGCTTAAGCAAGGGATCAAACAACTATGGTTTTCAAATTTTGTTTTTGATTTTAAAGCTAAGGTTTTCATGTAGCTTCGGCTTTGAGCTTCAAGCAGCTTCGACTTCGAGTTTTCGATTCCAACTTCGAACAATATCGATTTTAACTTCAAAACTCAGACTCGAAAGGGGCCCAAGTATTTAAAAGTAGTTAAGCACCACATTGCAACGAATGTCTAACACACAACTTACAATGAATAACCGACTAAACCAAAATAAGGCTTGTTGATTTCTAAGCGGCAGACACTTTGGCCGCTTTTTGAACATTTGAAAGTTGGATAATGTGATTAAGCTTTTGCAACTCTGAAGTGAAGTACCTATTCCTGAGAAATCACATCGTTTCTTTTAAATAATGATCTAGCAAGCTCAAAATTTAAAATATAATCCTCAGGTTGTTTGTTTAGCATTTGGCCAGCCTTGAACACATGATTACTGTAGGGTTGAATTCAGGCAATTTCTTTATTGCAACCGTCCATTGTCTTGGACATACTATAATTCTGAGCTATCATTGCCCCGAGCCGGTTCATTAAAGTCATTGTTATTGACTAAATGGACTAGAATTAATTCCCAATCACCTCCATTGGAATCTCTCTTATTTCTTCTCGCTGCCATATATTATCATAACTGCTTAGTTGACTCGGGTTTGCTGGTTGAGCTTGGTCTGTGACATTGGCATTTCTGATTTGGATGTCTTGGCATCTATAGATGTGTCTGTCATAACTGCTCCATTTTTACAACATAGGATTTAAGAAGCTTATCGATAAATTGCTAGAGTAGTTGTATGTGCTCTTACACATTCAATACAATTCTTGTAATATTTATTAAATATTAATATGATTTTATAGCTGCACTAATAGTAATTGGTTAACCGGGTTATATGTATTTATAATTGTTATAATATCCCTAGAAATCACATTCTTAGATGATGCACTGTGATGTGTCACTTGTATGGATACATGGCATATTCTAGTGATTTTTTAAATGAGTATTTAGCCTATAACTAGTATGGGACAACTAACTTTATAACATGCCATCATGCATGACACTGATATGTTAGATGTGGTGATGTGTTTCAGTCGCCGAGAATAGAGATTCCCCATATGTGTCATGAGCACGTATTATGATACATGTAGTACATGACCACGTTTGAATTCTCTAGGATATGCCACTTATGAGATAGACAATTTAAACAATTACATAATTCTTTTGACTTGATGACATTGTTGTCTTCGATCTGTCATTTAGTAAGTTTTGATATGATGGTACTTCTTGTCATCTGACAGGAATAACAAACATGAAATATTGGGCTGCTTAAATACATTTAGAAGGACGAATACGTTTACTATTCATTCCCATGAAAACGTACAAATCCTGTCGACTGGTGTTTTGAGAAATGTTTTTCAAAATTATATTACTATAGTAATGCTTATTTTCGAAATGAATTTGTGTTCACGGGAAATGAAACTTTAGGCTTGAGCAATTAGGTGAACATATCCTGCTCATTTAATGGCTTAAGGATAAATAACTTGATGTCGGAAAGAATTGCATGTAAGTTGAAATTTATTGTCTTATGGTAGAGCTCTTATAAACAGTTGGCCAGATAGGTGTTTGACTGTTAAATTAAACCTATTAATTAATTAATTACGAATTAATTTAATTGATATTCGACTCTTGATGGGAGACCCAATTGGTTCCACATATAAGCCTTTCGGTGGAAGATTTAGTCACAACTATAAGAGGAATATCATCAATTAATAATATAATTATTGTATAATTAATATGTGGGTTTTTAGTCCCATATAGGATATTTGGGCTTGAGGTATCGTACCGCAACCCTATATAAAGGGGACAATGGTTTGCCATGAGATTAAGATTTTGAATTATGACTATTTTCTCTTAAAACTATTTGGATGCCTATCAATCCATGGGGGTGTCTCTTCCACAAAGGTTGGTGGACTTCAGTTGGAGGTTTTTGCATTTGTGAAGGTATCGAGATGAAGCAAAGGTACATATTTAATTTTAGACAAAAATTTGGTTTTTTGGGAAATTGATGCATGTGTTTCTGCCATAGGCATGCATATATTTCCTTCAATTGGTATCAGAGCTATGGTGCTCTTTAGATTAGGATTCTTTAATTGTTAATTTGATAAAACCTTAATTTTTGCGATACCCTAATATTAAATGAATTGTTCATAAATAGATTAGATCACAATTAATTAAATATGATTTAATTAGATTAGGATTCTTCAATTTTTATATGATAAAAACCTTAATTTTATGAATTGTTCATAAAAGATTAGATCTTAATTAATTAAATATGATTTAATTTGATTAGGGGTTTTTCAATTTTATATGATAAAAGCCCTAATCTGAATAATCTATTTGTTTTTGAAATTAAACTGATCATGATATAATTAGATAGATTAGATCTATTAGTTAATTACATTAACTAAATTATATTAGACAATGGGTCATGGAATCTGTTTGATTGATTTTATAAAATCAAGAGATTTGGTTTTAGAAATCAATTCAAAATTTATTTAAAATCAAATAATAATAATAATAATAAGGTTACTGTTCACCGGTGGCCGCCGTTCAGAGACGCCGGCGGTGGCGCCTTGCTTAAAGGGGCGGCGGCGAATAGAAGCGGGTCAGGTCTTTATTAGACCTGAACAGAACCCTTTACCACGAAACCCACACGTAGGTTGATGACTTGATGGGGGCTGGAAAGTTATTTCTAGACCCCCACTTTGAAAATAATTTGGTTTTGAGCCCATCTTCTTAAAGGGTTAATACAAGGCTAATTCTGAATTGACCCCTTAACTTATAAGTACTTCGTTTCAAATCCTTGTAGTTGACTAAATTTTTGAAACTTAATTGTAAGTCCCTATAGTTACAGAAATTACAATTTAGTCACTTTACATGATACAAAAATAGTTTTCATATATATTTCTTTTGAAGAAAAGACCTAAATTAATTTTGAATTAGTTTTAATATGTTGCATTATATGATATTGTAAATAGGACATGCAATTTATTGTTCAGAAAATTTAATATGTTATAATTTGGTCCTTCGTTTTGCTTCAAAAATATACATTTATATAAATGCAAAAAGAACGTTGGTGAAGTTTGCCCTTAAGTAATGTTTTTTCCTTTCTTTGTCATTTTTTTGGAGATAAACGGTGTTTCCACCAACTCTTCATCTAAAAGATAGTAATGAAACATGAAAGCTCCCACGTGCCTTTAAATAACGTTAAGAAAAAAAAACTGTAGAGCTACTTCTAGTGACCCTGACGTTGAAGAAGTTCGCCAGTCTATAATATAGAATTTGCTAAAACTTTTCTTTATTTATTTAATTGATTTCTCTATTTTTTTTAATTACCCATCCTTCTTTAAAGCAGTGTAACATTTAGAAGTGCTATGCCTGCCGATTCAAGTAGCTTACTGGTTCCTGTCCCTTTTTTTTCTCCAAAAAATTTCATTCACGCAGTTCATGCGGGTCCTAATATCATATTCATATGATTTAGCTCTTTCGCTCTTAGTTGATATCAAGTTTGTTGTGAAAATAAACATCAAAGTACGCAGCGGATGATCGATGCGTGTGAATCGGAACTAATAAAAAAGATTAAACGCAACAACTATGCAAAATCAATAAGTAATAAAAGAAAAAACACACCAAGTAAAGGACACAAGATATTAGCCAGGATCGGTGCACACTTGCACCTAATCTTTCAAACCAACGACGAATTGACACAAGATATTAGCCAGGATCGGTGTACACTTGCACCTAATCTTTCAAACCAACGACGAATTGCTTCCACTATTCAACGAAGAATTACAAGAGGTAATTTTTGTCCTCTCGATCTCATCCAAATACAGAACAATCTCTCTTTTTCTCTCGGATAATTGCCACAACATTTAAAAAATAATAAAGGCTCTGTAGCCGTCCCCTCTTTTGGCTGTCTGTGGAATTCTGTAAACCGCATACATTAAATCTAATCGCTATGCAGATTTAATTGATTAGTGGCCCCTCCAATTAATTAATATATAAATATATATAGTAGATATCTCTAATTAGAGATAAGATTAGAGATGAGCATGCATGCAAATCCACGCATGGACTAAGGCCGACTATGCTTTTGATCTCTTGGCATGCCAGCACGAACTTGTGGGCTTTTAGGCTCTTAATATCGGGCTCCGAATTTGCAATCAATTTCAACAATCTCCATCTTAATTCAAATTCGCAAAATTTCTACACTTTCATGAAAAAACTTGGAATTCTGCAATTCGTCGTCTCTAGACTTTATCAAGTAACTAGGCAAGTCAAGTCCAAGCAAAGCTTAAACTTGGAATCCGGGACCACCTTCGTAAATGCATTCGCTGGATTTTCATGGGTATCAATTTTCGTAAGCGAAATAACCTTCTTCTCGTTCTCCAAAAAGAAATCTTACATCGATATGCTTAACCAAGGGTCAATCCTACGTGCGGTGGTGGTTCTCGAACTATAAGCCTGATACTCCGTTAAGCGAATTGTGCCCCGACTGTCGCAAAACACCTCCGTAAAATCCTGCGAACACCCATACCACCCTTCAATCCACGCAAATATTTGGCCTCCTTGACAGCATTTGTAGAAGCTATCAACTCCGTCTCTGTCGTCGATAATGCGACAATGGACTGTAACGTCGATCTCCATGACACTGCGTCCGTGCCCAACATAAATACATAACCCGTCGTAGATCTCCGTCTATCCCTATCACCAGCAAAATCTAAGTCACAATACCCGGTAACAATACAACCATTTGTACTGCCTTTGAATAACAAGCCGAACCCCGTAGCATCCCTCAAGTATCTCAGAATCCACTTTACAGCCTGCTAATGCTCCTTACCCGGATTAGCCATGTATCGGCTGACCATCCTTACTGCATGTGCAATGTCTGGACGCGTGCAAACTATCGCATATATCAAACTGTCTACTACATTCGCATATGGCATTCTAGGCATGTACTTTCTGTCCGTATCCGACTCCGGTGATAACTTCGTGGAAAGTATGAAGTGCGCCCCTAAAGGAGTAGACACGAGCTTTGCATTCTTCATCCCATATTGAGCGAGAACTTTCTCGATATATTGTTTCTGTCGCAGACACAACTCAACACGCTTCCTCTTCCTGACATCTTCATGCCAAGTTTTTTCTTCGCAGCCCCCAAATCTTTCATCTCGAATTCCTGACTCAATTGCTGTTTCAACCTGTTGATCTCTGATATGCTGCATGGTGCCACCAACATATCGTCCACATATAATAAAAGATAAATCCAGGACCCATCGTCTAGTAGCTTCACATAAACACACTTATCTTTAATGTTACTTGTGTACCCAATCATCAATATAAACTAATCAAATCGCTTGTACCAGTGTCTAGGAGACTGTTTCAAACCATAAAACTACTTCAATTTGCAAACATAGCCATCTTTGCCATCGACTACGAACCCTTCTGGCTGATGCATATAAATATCCTCTAGATTACCGTGCAAGAAAACAGTCTTGACATCAAGCCGCTCTAGCTCCATATCATAAACCGCAACCATGGCTAACAAAACACGAATCGAAGTATGTCGAACCATCGGAGAACAGATCACGTTGTAGTCTTCACCTTACTCTGTGCAAAACCCTTAGCCACCAATCTCGTCTTGTATCTAATGCCATCCGCCTTTGATGAACCTTAACTTTAAAGACCCACTTGCAGCCGATCACATGCTTGCCCTCTTGTAGAGCAACTAAATCTCACGTATCATTTTGATGAAGAGACTATATCTCCTCCATCGCCACTTTCCAACTAGGAAAATCGGCAAACTGCACAATCTCTCTGTGACTGGACAGTTTCTCATGCTTAATAGTCAACACATACGATACCACATCGTCGAAACCAACTGCGGTCATGTCCTCAAAACCAAGTCTGACTGGCGGACGCCTAACTCGTGTAGATCTCCGTCCCTTTGTCTGTACTGGATCATCTGGCTCTGTCGGACCCTCCGTCTGAACATGAGTATCAATCACCTCATCTCTTCTCTTATCCTGAACCGGAATCTCGATCTCTACATTGCTTGGTGACGCAACCGTTTTCTCTTCACTATCTGATTGAGTCTGTTTTCTACGAATTATCGTAGACTCATCGAATATAATATGCCGGTTGATTACTATCTTCTGGGTCTTAGGACACCACAACCACCTTTTGGTTTCACTTCTATAGCCGAGTAGGACACACTTCCTAACTGCCAGCTCTAGCTTATCACTCTGCTAAACATAAGCTAGGCACCAAATATACGAAACCATTTGTAATCTCCAGCCTTCCCGGTCTACACTTCCTTAGGAATTTTCTATTTATTGCCGCCGATAGTGATCTGTTGATGATGTACACGGTGGTAGACATGGCTTCAATCCAAAACTCCTTAGGAAGCTTAGTTGTAAGCCGCAAACATCTGGTTTTTTCCAGTAGTGTCTGATTCATCTGCTCTGCAACGCCATTTTGACTGAGGGTCTTCCGGAGTGGTGTAATGGCGTACAATCCTTTCTGACTTGCAAAACTCAACAAACGCATGGGAAGTAAACTCTCCGCCGTTATTGAACCGAAGAACCTTTACGTGCCCACCAATCTGCTTTTCCACCCTGGCTTTCCACGTCTTAAACTTCTCAAAAGTCTCGGCCTTACATGAGAACACACACCCACACTTTTCTCGAAAAGTCATCAATGAATGAAACGAAGCATCGGCTCTACCTCGTGAAAGAACCGGTGCTGGATTCCAAATATCAGTGTGGATATAATCAAGAATACCCTTCGTATCATGTACCGCTGTCCCGAACTTCACTTTTGTCTGCTTTCCTAGGATACACTCATCACAAAAATCAAGATTGCCAAAATCTCAATCTCCAAGCAGCTGCCTCTTACGAAGCACCTCCAAATCCGACTCTCCAATGGCCCAAACGTAAGTGCTACAATCTAACCGAATCCGAATAACCTAAACGAGTAGATACCGTAACAATATCATTTGTAATCGACTGCTCTAGAAAGTACAAGTTCCTCACTTTCTTTCCTTTCATGACAATAAGAGATCTCTTGGAAATTTTTATGGAACATCCATCGCCTATGCACTTGCAGCCGATCCCCGCCAAAGCTCCTGCAGAAATCAAACTCTTTTTCAGCCCTGGCACATATCTATCATCCGTCAAAATCCGCACTATCCCCTCAAACATGCGTATCCGAACAGAACCAATCCCCTCGATTTTGCATGCCGCATTATTCCCCATCAAGACTGAATCTCCATCAAGAGAACGAAACGTCGCAAACTAATTCCGATATGGAGTCATGTGGAAAGAGCTTCCTGAGTCTAGCATTCATAGATCATGTACGTCGCCGACTGCACAAACTGATAATAAGGAACAATCGCTGCCATTATCTGAATCATCTATGACAACCGCGGTATTAGAAGACTCCTTAGTATCCTCTTTGAACTTCTGATGGTTTCTCTTTCAATGGCTTTTCATCTTGCAATAATTGCACTTGTCATTAGTGCGATTTCTTGATTTGGATCTCGCTCTATTCTTGAAACCACCATGTGGCCGCTTCTCAAAACGGTCTCTAGGAACCAATGCATTGCCCTGACTATCCTTATCATCCGATATCTTCTCCCTCAACACCTCGCTGTGTAGGTCCGCTTTAACATTTTCTAAATTTTTTTTATCTCTGCCGTACACCATCGATTTCACGATTGGCTATATTCAGAAGTCAAAGAGCAAAGCATGATCATAGCTTGGTTCCCGTCTTCAATCTTCACTTCTACGTTGAGTAAGTCTATAATGATTTGGTTGATTTCGTCTAGGTGGTTTTTGACTGATGTATATTCCTTCATCTTCAATGTGATAGACACTGTTTGAAATAAAGACGACTTGTTAGAGAATTCTTTATGTATAAGAATTCTAATTTGCTCTATAAACCTGTTGCCGTTGTCTCTTACGCAATCTTGCATAGAACCTCGTCAGCTAAGCTCAGTTGTATCGAACTGAAAGCTTTATCCTCCATATCTTCTTTCTGAATATCTCTGGTCGTCGCAGGAATCTTCTCTTTTTCGAAGACTATCTTATGAATCCCTTGTTTTAGACTCGACGTCATCTTCAATCTTCATAGACTGAAATTGTTCATTCCGTCAAATTTATCCATCTTATAATGTATAGAAGCTATCTTCCAAATAATCCGAATCACCGTAACAAAAGCTCTGATACCACTTGTTAAAATATGCACCAAAGTACGCAGCGGATGATCGATATGTATGAATCAGGACTAATGAAAAAGATCAAACGCAGCAACTATGCAACAACAATAAATAATAAAAGAAAAAACACACCAAGCAAAGGACACAAGATATTACTCAGATTCGGTACACACTTGCACCTAATCATACAAACCGACGACGAATTGCTTCCATTATTCAACGAAGAATTATACGAGATAATTTTTGTCCTCTAGATCTCATCCAAATACAAAGCAATCTCTCTCAATACAAATCTCTCTTTTTCTCTCTCGGATAATTGCCACAGCCTTCAAAAATAATAAAGGCTATGTAGCCGCCCCCTCTTTTGGCTCTTTGTGGAATTCTTTAAACCGCGGACATTAAATCTAATGGCCCTGGAGATTTAATTGATTGGAGGCCCTATACACACACACACGCAGAGAGAGAGAGAGAGAGAGAGAGAGAGAGAGAGAGAAGCATGCATGCAGATCCATGCATGGACTAGGGCCGGCTATGCTTTTGATCTCTAGGCATGCTAGCATGTGCACTGCATGTGCAAACTTTTGGACTCTTGATCTCGGGCTCCAAATTTGCAATCAATTTCAACAAAGTTCTGGGGTGTACTGCAATTACGTCATTATATTCAAAATGGTCAGATCGAAGTACCTTAATGTATTTCATACGACCTTGTATCGTCCCATGTGGGCATCCGTGAACCCCGTATTCCTGGATCTGAAATTGCAAGTTCTTTTTGTTGTTGCTGCAGTCTAATGTGCCAAAGCAATTGTTCATATACTAGCTCACTATTTAATCATTTGGTGATCTAACACAAATTCCCCTTTATTGGAGCTGCGATTTTTTTTATCGCGAACGCCTACTGACCAAACAATGTTAAATCTCTCCTCGGTAGAGATATTGCTCAAGGAACTGTATATTTGTAAAATTTAATCTTCGATATCTGTAGTTTTCATTCAGAAGTTTACTGATGAATTAATGAGCTACCAATATCCTATTATTGCCATGTAAATTAATCTTTCACTTTTCATTAGGAGTCCTGGACATCTATCTAGTCTTAATTTTTGCTTTCTAATTATGATTGCCGATATCTAAGTTAGCCTATAATAACTTATAAAACGAATAATTCTGGTATTTGCTTACGATGGTTGTCGGTGGTCCATCATATTTGGACGGCCCCCCAACTTATAGGACATGTTTCAAGGAGCAGCACACATGAAGTTGATATTTTTATAATCTACTGGTTCATTTTTTTTATAACCCATGTTGGCATATGCTGCTTTCAATTTACATCAAATTTTTTTTATTGTGCTTTTAGAATTTAAGAAGCTTAGTCATGATAATCACTTTCAGAAAGAATCTATAAAGAAAACCATGCGTAAACCCGATTTATTTAATACGGTATGGTTGCCCAGCAGCTCGCCCGTCATTCTTGCCTCCCGTTGGCCTTCACCAACATTAACTACTCCAATCTCTCTTCATTGACATCCTTGTTGTAAGGATTACGTATCTATGTGCGGCGGAAATGCAAGACGTTTGTTTTAGGGTAGATTGAAAAAGATCATCCGACAGATACCAACTCACACGAACAGACCAACAAAAACACACAAGATTTATCCAGGTTCGGCGCAACTAGCATCTAATCCTGCAAACCGCGATGAAAACTTTCACCATGTGAAAGAATTATAAGAGATTGCACCGACTTCTCACCCTCCTTTACAAAGAACTACCCCTTTTACAAAACCTCTCCATTTGCGACCGCGCTTGGCCGCCCTCTCCCACTCTAATCAAACCCTAAGTTATTAGAGAATTATGGATACTATTAAAAAACCTAAAGAAAGTCTCATATATAGGATATATAAATGCTAGGAGATAAATCCATATTTAAACTAGAGATGAATATGAATTTAATCTAGATATTAGATTTAAATCTAAACTAAAGATATTAGATTTAAATCTAAACTAAAGAGCTTAGATTTAAATCCTAACCAATCTCTAACTAATCCGAATTTAAATCAAATTTGACAATCTCCATCTTGATTCAAATTCGCCATAATTCTTCATTTTCTCAACATCTTAGAACTCCGTTCTCGTTGTATTGAGCCCGAAGACACCTCAACAATTTACTAGGCAAAACTTAAACTTAGACCGGAACCATCTTAGAAACACGTCTGCCGGATTCTCTAGGGTACCAACCATCGTAAATGACATCACATTCTTCTCGGTCTCCGAGAAAAATACCCACTTCCTCTGGAACTCTTAAACCCAACAATCTACGCAAATCGATGGCCTCCCTAACCGCATGCATGACGACTATCAACCATGCCTCCATTTGTTTAAACCGCGATACCGGACTGAAGTATCGATCTCTTTGGCACTGCATCCGTGCTCAACATGTAACTCGTTGTCGACCGCCATGTGTCCTTATCACTAGCGTAATCTATACCTGATGATAATATCGCCTAAAACCTGAAGTGCGCCTCCAAGTGAGAAGATACGGGCCGACTCTCCTCTATCTTGTACCGAGCTGGAAGCTGCTCGATACTCTGCTGCAACCGACATAACTCTCCATCCATGACACTCTCCATGCCACGAATCAAACATATAGTTTTTCTGTCGAACTCTCGATCCTCTTGCCTTGAAGACTCGTCTCTAACCACTCTTATACGTCGATCTGTCCTCAACTTTTGCACCACTGGCTTTACCAGACTCTCCACCTGAATCGAAGTACCGACCACCTCATCTTTCATAACTTGGACTTTGAACTCCACCTCGCTTGGCGGCATATCTGTTCTCCGTTCACCATATGACCGAATCTGTTTTCTTCGAAGTATCGCAGACTCAACGAATGTTACTTGGCTGATTACTCAACTATGGGTCCCAAGACACCAGGACCTGTACCCTTCTGCTCCGTCTCTAAAGCCGACAAGAAAACATCTCTTGATCCTCGGCTTCTTGATGCATCGAATTCCACGAAGTCCTGAGCAAATCCCAGTCCCTCCAGTCCATAACTCCTTAAGAATTCTCATATCTACCGTCGTTGATGGTGACCGATTGATGAGGTACTCGGCAGTAGATAAAGCTTCAGCCCAAAATTCCAATGGACAACCAGCCGTAAAGTTCTGTTCTTCCAACTGTCAGAACCATCCGCCATGCAATGCCATCTAATCGAGAATCTCCCAATGTGGTGTACTGATACACGAATCTCTCCGGCATGTACAATCCTGCGAACTCTAGTGAAGCGAACCCTCCGTTTAATCCGAACCGAAGAACCTCTATGTGCTTCTCGGACTGCTTTAGATAGAATCGGTTAGTAAGAGATTTCTTCATGTAAAAGGACTCCAATATGTTCTACAATTCTGTCGCTGCCGTCTCTTGCGCTACTTCGCAAAGAACCTTATCGGCTATTGAAAGCTGGATTGAACTGTGAGATTTGTCATCCATCTCTACACTTTCAGCTACCGTGGTCGTCGCTGGATTCCTGTCTTTCACAAAGACAATTTTGTGCACACCTTGTTATTTCAGTAGCGCCGTCATCTTTAATCTCCATAGACTGCATTTATTGCGCTCATCGAACTTTTCGATCTCGTAATTTGTAGACGTCATCTCCCAATCGACTCCAAAACGCGAACTTGACGCTCTGATACCACTTGTTGTAAGGATTATGTAACTATGCGTAGCGAAAATCCAAGACCTTTGTTTTATGGTAGATTGAAAAAGACCATCCGACGGATATCAAATCACACGAAAATAATGGACCAACAAAAATATATAAGATTTACCCTGCAAATCGCGACGAAAACTTCCACTATGAGAAAGAATTATAAGAGATTACACCGACTTTTCACCCTCCTTTACAAAGAAATACCCTCTCTTACAAAATCTTTCTCTGTCTGTGACCGCGCTTGGCCGCTCTCTCCCACTCTAATCAAATCCTAAGTTATTAGAGAATTATGGATACTATTAAAAAACCTAGACAAAGCCTCATATATATAGGATATATAAATGCTAGGAGATAAATCCATATTTAAACTAGAGATAAATATGAATTTAATCTAGAGATTAGATTGAAATCTAAACTAAAGAGATTAGATTTAAACCCTAACTAATCCCTAACTAATCCGAATTTAAATCAAATTTAACATTCCTTTCCTTAAAATATGAATGCCCTATCTGTGATCTGGAATTACTTTGGAGCCTCATCTACCTCTGTTAGAAGTTTAAATTAAGTTCAAGCAAGCACAAGTCTTCGAATGAAACACGAATGGGAAGTAATTAGAGTTCTTAAATCTTTTTTTGAAAATGAAGGCAGGCTAAATTGCAGGAAACCTCCTTCACTTTCGGCCGTAGAGCAAGAACCTTTCTTTTTCCGTTTCTTTGAATTTAATATTGCCGATATACCTTTTTGGGAAATTATTTATTTAGGTATAGAAACATTGTATATATGGAAAAAACAACTGTCTGTGTGATACTAGAACGCAGAGTGCAGATTTTATAGAGGGTGGTATCCTGCTATACAGGCAGAAGTGAGAGAAAATCACACTTTTCGCATTATTGTTGAGTTGTAGAGAAGGTACCACTCTTATAAATATTGGTCTCAAACCAACTTAACAGACCAACTTAACAGAACACCCCCCCCCCCCCCCTCTCATGATGTCTGAGCCCTCTCCAAATTCTCTGCAACTCCCTTTCTTAGATATCTCACAACCCTTACTTCCTCCGACACTCTCCTCTCTCTCACAAGCTTGCAAGGATTGGGGATTCTTCCACATCACCAACCATGGCATCTCTAAAGATCTCTACAACAGGCTCTATACTCTCTCAAATCAAGCTTTTAGCATTTCATCAGACATCAAACTTGAATTAGGACCATCGACTCCTGCTAACACTTATACGCCTCATTTCATTGCTTCTCCTTTCTTCGAAAGCCTGCGAGTCTCTGGCCCTGACTACTATACGTCGGCTAAGACCTCCAGTGATGTCCTCTTCGAACTGCCTCATACTGAATTTTGGTAAATGCAACACTCCATATTTGATCATTTTTGTTCTAATTGTGAAGTTGTAGTTTTTCCTTTCAATTTTGATCTTTTCTTCTTTTTAGTATTCACTTTTCATTCAATAACATCTCACTATTTTGATCTTTTCAGCGACGTGTTTCAAGAATATGGTATGAAGATGATGGATTTATCGAAGAAGATCACTGCAATTCTATTAAATTGTCTAGAAGATGACTTTGAAACAAAATTCTACGAATCCGAGTTCAGTAATTGCCACGGATACCTAAGAGTAAATAGCTATTCTCCTCCCGAGACCATCGAATCACAAGAAACCGAAGGACTTGGAATGCACACTGACATGAGCTGCATCACGATTTTAATTCAAGATGAAATCGGAGGTCTTCAGGTGAGATCAAAGGAAGGAGAATGGATGGATATAATGCCGAACGAGGGAACGCTTGTTGTGAACATTGGAGATTTGTTGCAGGCTTGGAGCAATGGGAGATGTCGGTCTTCTGAGCATCGGGTGATCTTAAAGCAGCGTGTTAGCCGATTCTCTTTGGCTTTCTTTTGGTGTTTTGAGAATGAGAAGGTGATCGAAGCGCCAGAAGATGTCGTCGGTGAAGGGAAAGAGCGGATTTATAGGCCATTTGTATGTAAAGATTATATCAAGTTTAGGGAGAATATCGAGAGAGGGAGATTCGAGAAAGTTGGGTATACAGTTGATGATTTTGCAGTGAGCATGTCTACACAATGTAAGGAGGTTGATTCGAGAGGAACTGTAAGCTTGTGATACCCGTTTTTTCGCTTCACTTTTTTCCTTGTTAGTGAAACTATTTACTGTAAATTTCTCCCCAGTTTAAGACTCAGTTGTAAGAGTTGTATTCAGTGAAACATGTGGAATGTGCGAAGTTGGAAAGATGAATTTTATTCGAAATTCTGTTCTTTATTGTTCTTTGTCAAAAAGTTTATTATTAGATTTAATTTCGCAAAGTCGACTAGTTCTATGAGTTATAAAGTCTTACAGTTGAATCTTTAAGCACACTTGGTTAAGTTCTTCATAGAGCCCATACCTGCTGCACTAAGGTGCATTGAAGTGTTATTTCAAATTTTGATTCAATCAGTTGGTTGGTTTTGTTTTTGGGTGCGGCCTTTTCAAGAATCGAACCGGCGATCTCTCACTTTGGATAGAAAAAGTTATACCAACTAAGCTAAGCCCAGTTGGTCGGTAGTGTGGTGTGGCTTAACGAAAAAGAAGAAGAATTTGAGAAGGATATTGGAGAAAGAAATTAAAAGAGTAACAGAAGCCAGCTAAAGGGAAAGGATTCAGATTAATCATGAAAAACAGACCAAGGTAAAAAACAATAATGTGAACACAACTAATGTTGAGAAATAGAATAATGAAGTTTATAATTATCAGGCCAGAATACTAAAATCCTTGAACTAGAAGATTTGTTGGCTTTTGGAGAATACAGTGCCTATTCTCATTGATAAAGAAAGAAAAATAAAACAAAGTTGTATAATCACGAGTCTACAGGACCAAACAACAATTAAATTATCTTTCCTTATAATATAGTGTTGACTCTATAATTGCTATGTAGTTTAACTTTCATTATAGGAAAGACTTGGATTACTTATTTAATAGCTAAACACAAAATTATTGCTACTTGTGTTATTGAGTGTTTTAGCACCAACCAAATGATGAGGAGGAAATTCAATGGTCCAAGTTTTCATGCATGAGAATGCCAGCTTCAAGGAAAGCTGTTGAGAGTTATTCAAATAGAAATTGATCATCATTAGCATAAAATTATTGCCTCTTGATGAGCTCAGAGGTCAAATGTTTGCCTTAGAAACTGCCTCATAGATTGTAGAATTTAGGAGCTTCTTGTGCATCAAGTTTGAATAAGCCTTTTATTCTAGGGGAGTGCAAGTTGTAATACTTTTGTGTTTGCACACATGAGAGAGAATTTTGAACACCAATTTGATCGGCACAAGTACAGTGCTTCTCTTATAAATGAAATGTCGCTGGATCGATTCCTGAAAAGTCACATCCACATTAAATTAAAAAAAGGCATTGCATTCATGGAAGCAAAATGAGAACCAAATTACTCAGTACAAGAAATTTAAGGGAACATCTCAATTAGCAGTTTAAACATATCTCATTTATTGATAGAATAGATAAAGTCAAGTTGAGCTGAATAATACATCAAGCAAATTATTTTGACATGGATGGGTAAATGCTGGACTCATGGCTCCAAAATTTACAAATATCAGCTGAATTAGTGTCCATCCTATGAAGATAACAACAACTTCAGCATTTGCCCACAATTCTTTGTAGTGCTCTCTTCACCATTCCTGGTGACACCACAACCAAATCCCTACACTGCAATCAAAGTTGAAAACCCCAAAAATTAGCATCATTATGATTTGCAAAAATTATATTTAAAAAGTAACACAAGCGTTAATTGCATAAAACGCCCTCTATATAACTCATCTAGCACTCAACTCCTCAATTGCCTTATTAGCACTTGGCAGTTGGCATCTTCGTCTAGCGCTCGACACACAGAAGCTAGTCTTGCTTGGGCTAGAAGCACTTACAACCCCTAAAACAACAACAACAAAGAAGCCTTTTCCCCAAATTTTTGAGGTCGGCTATATGAATCTTTTTCTCCCATTCTGTCCTGTAAAGGGTCATCAACTTGAGAAAATTAAAAATTAACATATCGTCCTTCATTGCCTCTAATCATGTTCGTTTAGGTCTATCCCCATCCCTAGTGCGCCATTAACTACAACTAGCGTTTATGGCACATGCTTTGCACGTATTTATAGATTTTTTTGATGAATTTCTTTTTTATAGTTCCTTTATTAATTTAACCGCATGCATCACATTTGTAAAATAAGAATGACTTGTCAATTTAATTATGTGCATCGCACTTACAAAATAATAATGACATGGCATTTAATTAACGTGCATTGCACATAAAACAATGGTTTTTTTTTTTGGAAAATAAGAAGCCACATCATCGATCAATTTCAAAATTAAATGACCTCTTCTTTTTGCCCTATAATTGTAGAGAAGAGATATTGTCGCTTTTCATAACCGGGGCAATAGCACTTACAGCCCCTCGATTGACTTATTTCAGAGGTGGCAAATACAAGTAAGCTATGAGATATCGATGACCCTATTGGAAGTTAATTAGTCCAATCCTTAGCTTGGACTAGATTAGCGCTTATAACTCCTCAATTGATTAATTTCAGTGGTGTCGGATGTTAATAAGCCGTGAGATAAAGATGAAGGGTGTTCTAAGCAATTGTCCTGACTAAAATTTAACTAGTCCAAACCTTAGCTTTTGACCCCTAAATTGACTAACTTCAGAGATGTCAGAGGCTAATAAGCCTTGAGATATAGATGAAGGGTGTTAAATGCAATTAACCCAATTTAAAAAAGAACCAGTTCAAACCTTAGCTTTCAGTGTAAGAGTAAGAGAACCATCAACATTAGCAGATTGCACCGAATGAGCATCCAAATGAAGGTTGCTTATTGCATCAACTATCTCTAGTAGCAAACGGTCTCTCCACGGGCAGTTCATCTCGAGCGTAACCTCTTTCTCAATCATAGTAATATTTATTTCAACCGCACCATTCTTCGATACGAGCAATTGATCATGTTCAGCCTCAGCTTCCTGATCAATTGAGGAAGCCTTTCTTTTGTTTGACAATGGCTTTCTTCGATTTGTGTTTTCGTTGTTGCCATAGTTATCGGATGTCCTCTCTGCTAAATCTGGGTGTTTCCTTCTTTCTCTTGCATTGAGTTCTACAATCTCTTTGCAAGATTCGAGCTCTTCTACTCTTCGTTCGAGCTCTTTTAGGTACTCTATCGTGTCGCCGAGGATTGATGCTTTGTCCACCTGAAGTTTAATTTAATATTCCATAGAAAATCAAGCATAACGATTGATATGATCTTTCATATATACAAGAGGCTAAGTTGCAAAATTTTATAGTAATTTTTGTTTTTTTCGTTAATTGCACAAAACCCCTTGTAGTTTACCTTGTATAGCACTTATACCCCCCTTCAAGTGATTTATTAACACAAACACGCCCTCTGGGAGTTTCTTAACTACCAACTCTACAATTTCATTAATATACTAACGCGATGAAGATGGCGATATTTGTAATATACGGGTGCAAACCACTAGAATCTATACCGATAATTAAGCTTAAAGTGCCTTAAAAAAGTGCACATTCATATTTGTTCCTGTTTATAAATATCAAAAATCTTGGCCCGATATTATCGAATTTTTAAATATAGCATCATGGATGGCTCGATTCTAGGCACCATTCTGACATTGTTGAGGAGGGGGGAATGCCAATTCAGCTCTAGAATTTACAAAATTGAATCTTTTTGGATCATCGATAGGAATTATTCTCTTGGAAATTAGAAAAAGCTTACACTTCAGCCAACAAAAGATTCAATAAAAATTAGTACAATTACCTTGCTAATGGAAGGAACGAGCGACCTTAGGATGAGAAACTTTTCATTTAATTTCTCTCTCCTCCTCCTCTCGGACAACACATGGTTTGCGCCAACATCATCTCCTTCCGTCTTCAAACCTTTATTCTTCAACCCGTCCTCTTCTTCATATTTCTCATTCCTAATCCAAGACGTATCGACCAAAATCTTCTTCAGCATTTTCTGACTTGTGCCGCCTACAAATTTGGAGCTGTTCATATTTCTTCTCCAAATCGTAAAGCTTGATGCTCGAGAACCATTAAGAAAGAACAACATCGAACCCGGGCCCTTCGAGTTTTGTAAAAGTGAAGAAAGAGTGCTTTTGTAATGAGTCTCGTCGCCACCAAGGTCTAAAGATGTAAAATTCCCTTCTTGAAGGTAATCTGTCCTTGCGCCTTTAGGAGAAGATAGGATTGTTGGAGTATTGGCAATGGACATACAATCATCGACCAATAAACAACTTTGACCTTGAGAAGTTGCAATAAGCTCCTCTAATTTAAAAGAATCGTTTGAACTCAAATCAGGAGAACCATTTTGTAGTTCCTCGTGCATATTTGTATTTTGCTCGGTTTCATCGTTAGGTGTATAAGAAGGAAGAGTATATGCAAAAGGTAATGGGACATTTTCAAGTTGAGATTGATGTCCCGATATTAAGTTATGGTTATCCAAAGCCATCATATTTTCAGGATCTTGATTGAGAATTGGGCGAAAGCTTTCTTCCTCGTCTTTCTCTGGCGGTGGGGAATTTGAAATAGATTGCTCAGAGCCAACAGGAAGTGGTAGCTCCCAGAATCTGCTCGTCACTTGATGTATAAGACCTGGATCCTCTGGAACCTGAATATTTTAATATGAAACTGAAATTAGGGGAAACAAGGAAATTTGAACAAAAATCAAGTGACGGCAGATTTAAAAATTGTGTAACGATGAACTTAAGAGAAAGTTACCTGTTCAGTGGTTCCTAGTTCTAGAACACCATCCATGAAGGGAAAACACACCACCGTCTGCAAATAAAACGGTAAACTGTATGAATCATGCATATCAAATATAAACTTTAATTTACTTTGGTCGTTCTTTGTGAAATCACATTCTGCTAGAATTCGGGTTAAGCTCTTAAAAAAGGAAGCTTTCTTCAATATGATATCCTTTCTGTTGATGGAAGTATTTTGCGTCTCTACTGCTTTTAGGAACGATTTTTGCTCTTTTATTTTCTTAGAGATGTTAACAATATAACTCTATCTTGTTTTAATTTTTGGTAATTATTTATCCATTTTCGTATTTCATCGATGAATTGTTATGTGGCTAGAGTCGTATTGACTCTATCCGATTTTTTTTCCAAATAAAAACCTTTATTACATTGATACATGCATGTGCAAAGAGAAAAGCATACATTTATTCCAAATTATAAATCAACAAGTTCTTCAAAATGAAAATAAAACCGGCATACCTGAATCAATGCACTCTGAGACGCCATAGCACACAACAGTCGACAAAAAAGAATCAAACAGGAGGGTGGGGTGGGGTGGGGGGTGAAGCCATCAGGTAATTTTCATAAGTTTCAATAGAACAAAATGAGAAATGAACTCAGCGATTGATGAAAAACTAACCTTTGCTAAAAGAGCGCGAGAAAAAGTTTTGTTATCTGCGAAATGAGCGCTGCTCACCCAGATATGTTGATTACTTGCTAAGGCTCTTCCTGGCAACCTGGACCACAGCATTCAGAAGGAGATGGAAATCAATTCTGATTATAGAATATAATTAGAAAGTTGCCAAGGGGAAATTGCAACAAGCATGTTACGAACGGAACACTAGCTTTATGCAAGATGACGACGGAGAAAAGCTAGCCGTAAGCTAGCTTTTCTTTCTTTTTTAAAGCTAGCCATAGGCTAAGCTAACTAAGGTGCATAACTTGCATTCAAGATTGAAGTAAGCCATCTAAATAAGTTAAAATCTTAGAATTCAAACTTTTAAGGCCCTCATTGGATATGGAGTTAGGTTAACTGTAGTTTATTTTTAAGTGGAGGCCTGGAGCATGCTAACTATTGTTGGCAAGACTCAAACTCCTAAAATGGAGTTTAGATAACCGAGATCAGATTAGAGCCGAGATAATTGCAGTTATCTCGACTTTAGGGATGAGATAACCACATTTATCTCAACTCCAAAATGATTGCCAAACAAGGCAAAGTTAGGCCATGTTTGGGAATGGATTTAAGTTTTCTAAACTGCCGTTTCATAAAGTTAGAAAGACTTAACTCTAAAATCCTAACTTTACCATCTTTGGGGCTCATTTTGGAGTTGAGATGACTACAGTATCTCACCTTTAGGCCCTGTTTGGATATGGAGTTAGGACAACCATAGTTTATTTTTAAGTGGAGGTAGGAAGATGCAAACTATGGTTTGCAAGCCCCAACCTCCAAAAATGGAGTTTATAAAACTTCGATCAGATTGGAGGTGAGATAACTGCAGTTATCTCAACTTTAAAATGGTTGCCAAATAAGGCAAAGTAAGGATTTTGGAGTTTGGGTTTGTTAACTTTATAAAACTACAGTTTAGAAAACTTAACTCAATTCCCAAACAAGGACTTAAAAGTGAAAAAATTGCAGCTATCTAAACTCCAATCTGATCAAAATTTAGATAACTCCATTTTTGGAGTTTGGGGCCTGCAAACCACAGTTTGCATCTCTCTACCTCCACTTAAAAATAAACCATGGTTATCCAAACTCCATTCCCAAACAGGGCCTTAGCATTTTGAACCTAACTTTTGCTAACTTCATGAAACCACGGTTTTTAAAACTTAAATCTATTCCCAAACCGGCCCTGGGAGACTTATGACCTCTTTATTCTTCCATTTAAGAGAGCAAATATTTTAGTAACTTACTAGCAAAAATTGCAAAGATTCTTCGGAAAGTTTGGTGAGTTAGCATACTCAAAATAGACAATCCTTTCTATCAAAAGCAATGATGGGTAAATGAATTGAACCATTATTAATGCGACCTAGAAGAATATTTATCATAGTAAATACATGCTAATGCTTGACATATGAGTTCATCATAAAGATCCAAGACGTAGGATCTGAACGGGTATAAGCATTTATATATATGATGACTATAGGTATAATGTTAAAGCATCAAGAATATTCCAAATAGTTGTAGTTAAAAACCCTTCGCTTACCAAGTATCCAAATTAATGAGAAAAACCAGTCACTTGCCCACTTCTTATCACAACCAGGACCACCTCTTATATTTAGAAGGACATACAGCGACATAATCTTTGGCCGCACCTACAGACATATCTAGACAACTTAAACCACACTAAATTACTATAGTTTAGATTGTCCTTTATATCGATAAGATAATTGGGAAAAAAAAGTCAAGCTATGGTGCTTGCATCACACCGAGTACAAGTAACTCGAGCGTTGTGGAATTAGAATTGAATCAATCGATGCAACTAATGACCACTCAGAAAAGTTTTTACTAGCTAAAAGGGTGAGGAGAATTGGAAGATCATGAGAATCGCGCTACAAGACATGCAGCCAACAAAAAGGAAAAGAAGGCCGTCCCTTTCTATTTAGTAATTAGGGTTCGTTAGTAGACATCGAACCGTTCTTAACTTGAACCTGTAATTCCTGCATTCCTACATGGGTCACGCCTTAAGGCTCTCTGGATCGCGATTCGACATCGTTTAGAGGGTCTACGGAGGCTTAGAAGTTTATGGCGCAATCCAATAATTTCATATTGTAGGGTTTTATTTAATTATTTTAATGTATTTCGCTTAAGGGACTTTTTGGTAATTTTCTGTTATTAGGATTTGCCTATTTAAAAGCGCTAGAGTTTTATTTTGTAGCTTAGTTTTCGTTGTAATAAAATTTCGAGAATTTCTCCCTCTAGATTTGCGCTAGGGTTTTATCATCATTTCCGCGAAACGAGATTTGCCCCATTGTTCGTAGAACGATATCTACACCCCGTTGGGCTACTTCAGATTTCCTAAATAAATACACCGGTCTCCTCACCACTCTATATTGGTTGCATTACATTCCTTGAACTTGTGAGCTCATTGTTGCCAATTCACCCCCTTGGGTACACAATAATAGGCTATACTATATTTAGATTGCTCACATTCAAAATTGTAGTTCAAAGAGGTAACTCGTGGCAAAAGATAAAATTTACCCTTGTCCTGGGCTGAATGTGAAGGACATGCAAACCAAGTAGTACCACTCGGTGGCCGTTAAATCTTCAGGAGATAATGAAGCAGAGGGTCTTTTGGTTTGTTGATTGATATCTTCAGTTGAAAGAGAGTCATAAAGCTCTCTCAGTTGCTCACTCCTCTGCAAACCAATTTGATCGGCTTTGAATTCCATTGGTTGAGTCGTCTTCCTCGTCTTTATATCGCCGTTATAGTATCCATCGCCCCATGCTAACACCCTAGAAACCACCAACATAGAAGGAGATAAGAAATTAAATTACATCAGAACGTCGTCAAAAAGTAGTATCAGAACAGATGCCGAAGCGGTTTCGAAAGTGAATAATAGCTTCTCAATGAGGAACAAAGATGCCATTAGAAATAGAAGGCGATTCCACAGAAATCAACAATGAGATGTTCAGAAAGCCTACCTATGAGTTTAATGTTTTTGGTACATTTAGCCTCTAAAATGCCATCAAGTAATAAAATGGAGTAAATTACTGGTTGACACAAAAACAAAAGGAATAGGAAGCACAAGTACAATTTTTAACACTCAATCTTCCTGCAAAATATTACAGTTTTCAGAAAAATTAATTTAACTAGCATTTTGCATGCGCGATGCAAATGAATGTATAGTAAATATTTTATGGTCAAAATAAATACTATGCGATAAAAGCATTGAGATTTGATACTAAAGTTATAAAGATGTCTTGGATACTGATGCCTAGATATATGTGGAGAGCGTCAACTGATGACATGAGCCGCATCCTTGGAGTTTGCATTATAATAGTAGATATCGCCAGAAGTTTCACCAGTCTTCAAAACGATGAGACATAATTATAAACGATATAGAAATTGTTCCCAAAAGGTAATAACATCATTTATAAATCCGCAGTTTCAAGTGGTTTGTGGGGGACCATAAAATCCCAGGATCCAGTTCAGTCACAATTTTCTTACCATCTTGTCCCTCAGGAAAAGAGATGGGAAGAAAAGATAAATTAATAATTTGCGAAAAAGATCTCCATTGGCAGCAAACAAAATACAACAATAGCATAAGCAAAATAATAATAATAAAAATTAAAAAACAAAAAAGAACAAAGAACAAAGAAAGAAAGATAAAGATTAGAAATTTGGTGTCACCCAAAACCAAATTTGAATTTCAAGATGTTTTGCGGGTAGCATAAAAACCTATCATTCACTCACAATTTTCTAATCTTCTTATTCTTCAACTCACAAAAGATTACATTGGCAGCAAATAAATATAGCAATGTAAGGTGCAGGAAAAAAAAAGAATCAAATTAGAAATTTGGTGTCACCCAAAAACCAAATTTTAATTTTAAGAAAATAATCCCTACACAATAAATACTACCAAATGCCATGGATAAATTGTTTAAGAAAACCCATGATGCTCCCAATAAAAAACCAGCCTCATAGGAACTGAAATAAATCAAAAATCAAAAATCAAAAAAATTGAACATTACCAGTGAAACTATTTGCTAAGTTCTCATAGTAAGCATGCATTAAACAACAAAAAAAATATTACAAAATGAATCAATGAAAAGTAATGAAATTTTTTCCATACCCTTGTTGTATAGGTGAGTTAGCCCAAAATATTGCATAGCTCCACTGAATGTTTCTAATGGTTGCTGCAAGCTGCTTCCTTAGGCTTTTTTCCTGAAACCCATCTTGGATTTGTGCCATTGCTAAGCACATAACAATCTCTAATCAAACGAGGGTAAAAACTTCAAAGAGAGCAACCCAATCTTCCTAAATAAAGAAACATCGAGCATGAGTTAAATTGAGGAAACTTGGTGAAACAAACAACCCAATTCTAGTAACTTAGAAACTGAGCCTGCACAGAAAAATCTGAACTCTTTGAAGTAGCAAAGGAACCAATCTAAGCCTTTAGAATGCAAAAGGTGGGAGCCCTTTTGTCTAATATAAGACCCAAAGAACAGTACAAAACATATAAACTTCAGAGTAAGGCAAGAAGCAGAGAGTTTGTATGAATGAAGATAACTACTTACTCGTATATTGCGCTTGGGATGCATGTTTGTATATTTTGGCATCACATATATTTGAATAGATTTTTAAATAATTAGCTGACGGGATGGAACATGAGAGTTACACGGATGATGGAAACCTAAAAATTTTCGGTTGTGGGGAATTTGTTATTGGTGAATACCAACAATTATCCTAAATCTTCATATTTTATTGTTTATTTCAAGTTTAATATGAATCAAAATTACCAATTTTTAACATATCAGTATTACTGGAATGACAGAAAATTAGAACGAATTATTTTACACGTCCACCGTACACCGCAGCTAATTACTAATATAGTAGAGATTATTTGCATCAGCAGTTGAATGAACTTTGAGGTCTTGATTAGGTGGCATGAAGACTCGAGTGGTTGTGGCTCTTTCTTCGTGGAATAAAAAAATCCAACACTTTTGGTCAAAAGATTCGAATATATATATATATATATATATATTTTGGTCAAAAGACTTTTATATATATATATATATATATATATATATATATATATATATATATATATATATATATTAATGGAGGAAAGAGGCCCTCCTATGGCGTCGAAAAAATACCCCCTCCACCAATTTTTCCGACGATTGGCCCCCATCATCTTCATCGTCATCATTTAAGATGTGGGTACACCAAATTTCATGTGATTCTATAACATTTTCACCGTTGATTTAGTGGGTTCAAAATTAACGGTTTACCGACAATAGAACTTTTTACATTGCTAAATCAACGGTGAAAAAGTTGTAGAATCACATGAAATTTGGTGTACCCACATCTTAAATGATGACGATGAAGATGATGGAGGCCGATCGTCGGAAAAATTGGTGGAGGGGGTATTTTTTCGACGCCATAGGAGGGAATTCCCTCCTATGGCATCTTTTCTCCATTATTCTCATATATATATATATATATATATGTGTGGGGGGAATAATAAGAGGCCATTGGAGGGAATTTTCTCTTATGACGTTGAAAAAGTATGTTATCCATCGTGTTTTCCGACGATCGGAATCTATCATCTTCATCGTTATCATCTAAGATGTGGATACGCCAAATTTCATGTGATTCTACAACTTTTGCACCGTTGATTTAGCAATGTAAAAAGTTTTTATTGTCGGTAAACCGTTAATTTTGAACCCACTAATTCAACGGTGAAAAGGTTGTAGAATCACATGAAATTTGGCGTATCCACATCTTAGATTATAACGATGAAGATGATGTGTGCCGATGGTCGGAAAACATGACGGAAGACGTACTTTTTTGACGCCATAGGAGGAAATTAGCTCCTATGGCATCTTTCCTCTATTATTCACTCTTTCTGTATATAAACACAGAGGCTCAAAGGATGAGTCTTGAGTCCACGGTGAGGGCTACACATTTTATAAGGTGTGGCACACAGAAAAAGAAAAAATTTGGTAGAGCAAAGGCAAGCTCTGTGATGATGATCTTTGTATCCATCTACGTAGATGGTCTAGAAGACAATCATAATATGTAAATGGTAGGGATGTATAAAGATACTGATACTTCAAATGGAATCGGTAATCGTATCCGAATTTATCAAATATGGATATTGATATTTATTTCCACCACCAACAACCGGGTATGGATATGGTAACACATATACTCCTTCCTTATTCATATCCGACCTTTCATATTATACATGCATATAATTTTTACGATATCTGTTTTATATCCGTATCTGAATTTTTTCGAATACGGATAGTAAATCCGTATTTACAACCGCCAATGACTACCAGGTACGTATATGTTTATACCTATATCCGATCTGTATTCAATCTGTTTAGATCATTAATTGAGAAGTGTTGGAAAAATTAAGAGAGATACATGGGTATAAGATATAAATTGGTCATCCCGCCAATACCAATAATGCTTAACTCTATTTGGATGGAACTATCTCCTTTAAAAGCTCATATACATTCATGTATATAAAAAAGCAACACTCCTTTAAAATATTTAAAAAACAGGCTCAAATTTTACAGTTTTTAAGGGTATATACAAATATAAAGACCGTGGTGTATATATAAATACAAAAGATTACATGGGTAAATACAAGAAACCAAATTCAAAATTATGGCTTTTATTCGAAGTAAACATTTGGGTTTTCTTCTTCTTTTCCATTGCTTGTGCTTTGAAGCAAGTAGGATTGTGCTCCTTGCACAAAATAAGACAACCCTAAGCAGTAGATAATGGTTCACCAAAGAATAAAGGGTATTCTAAAGTCTCTACAAGATAAAAAAAGGCATGAAAGTCGGCTTTCTCCTTTGGCGAATAAAAATGGTATGATTATATTTGAGATGAAGATTTAAGTGTATGAGAGTTGATGGGAAAAAAGAGTTTAATGTGTTTGCATTTCTTATGTATTCCGTATCTTATTTAAACTAACCGAACCCTGGTTTAAATATGATGTAAGTAGATTCTTTAGTCGACGAAACAGGGTTGAGGATAAAAAAGAATTGGATTATCGAAGTTTTGAGGATGAAATGTGAAAATATGAAAATTTTGGGGTAGCATAGAAAAACCCATTTGGATAGAGAAGAATCTGAAAAGGGTGCATGTAATCTTTCTTTATTATAATTTCAAGTCAATCCTTTTTGGGTCCAATGTATTTGAAAAGTTGGGGTTGTTAGATTTGGCTTTATCTGGAAATATTTCCTTCCTCTCGATTTGGCCTCGTAATGTATCATTTCTGGAAAATCCGAATTTTTTAAGAATAATTATATGGAAATAATCTTTTTCATAATTATGTACAGAATAATTTGAAAAATGGTTAGCATAAAGGAGTTCATTTTTAAAATTCAAATTTGCTATATTTGAAATGAAGCCATGATATTATTTTGATTGAATATTTTCAGCTACCTTATCATTTTTTAAATAAGGCATATGTCTATTTTTGACCTATCTATATATACACATAAAACCCTAATTTCTTTGCTCCAGCAATACAAAAAAACAATTAAATAAAAGAACACACAAAGAGGAGGCAACGTAAATTTGAGATTTGAGACATCGAGAAGGTGACCTACCTGGTTGTCGCTCCTCGTCTTCTGTAAAATCCCTCGAGTTCCTTTTGGATCTCGGTTTAGAGCCATCTATTGAGAACTAAGGAGAGGCGTTAGAGTTTAGCAAAATCAGTTTGGATTGTTCGGTAGCTGTAAATGGTGGATACATTGTTTTTGGCTAGTTCATATGTTATTACTTGCTAATTGATGACGTGCTTATTCAATACTTGATATGCAATCTAGACAATAGGTTTATTGTCTTTACCATATATATTAAATAAATCGGCACGTTTTTCATATAGTGTTAAGATGCGTACAAGTTGGTGATTTAAAATCATAATTTGTGTCTTGAGCACGTAGTTGGCTATATTTAAAGAATATATATATATATATATATATATATATATATATATATATATATATATATATATATATATATTGGAAATAAAAGTTGTCATATGCGTCTCGTAGGTTAATACATGTATGAGTTGAGAAAACAAAGTAGCTTACATTTAGGCTAGTAGTATAGTCCCAGTGGGATTATAGCGTGCACCGTAAGACAAGCTCACCGCTGATCATAACATGCGGTTTTCCCTACTATGGGCTACCTATAGCGGCGTTTTCTTATGTCAACCGAATTAGAGGTGTTGACCATATTTAGTTATTTAGTCATAACCTACTAGTTTTTCCATACATGAAAATTCTATTTTCTTAAATATTGTATTTTTATACAAGACTTATGCGCAAAGTAATATCACCGTTGCTTGTACAATTGATTGCTTCATGTTTTATTGTTTTTTAATGCATTATAAATGCCTTTGACATGTATCTATTTTTTTACTGAGCGTTATAGTTCATCCACTTTTGTATATGGCTGTTAATCCTAATGCAGGGTAGCTTTCTGAAGGAGTTTTTGTTGGGGTTCGGTGCCCGCGCCGTGGAGGCCGCGGCTGAGGTGGAAGCGAAAACAAAAATTTACACGAGCACCAAACACCCGTAAAAATCCAGGATACGATTCAAAACCGTAAACTAGTAAACTATAAAAGCAAGAGTTGAGAAACTACAACTTTTGTCGCGTGTCCACCCAATTGTGGAACACCTCTCCAAGCTCGTAGACGCCGGGAACGGGCTTGAAAATCGAGCACACTCGCTGAAAACAATCCACCCGAGGAAAACCGGAAGAAACTCTAACCGATGATCCAAACTTACTAGACGTGGATGGTCGGTGATGTAGGAATATTTCACTAAACTTTTTCTCTTTTTTTCTCAAGCTCAAGTGAGCAAAAGGAAGAAGAAGGAGAGGGAGGTGAGGATAGAATGGTTGCTCTTACTTGCAACCATGAAGTATGAACTCATAGGATGAAAAAAATCATCAAGTCACTAAAAAGAAGAGTGGCTACTAGTATTTTTCAACCATGCATCAATCGTACATCCATAAATGATCAACAATAAATGCTATAGCCATATCTCTCTGCATGCCTCATGCCACCATACCTCCACCTCATTTTCCCATTTAATTTTCGAAAAAAGAAAATCAAATATGATGTTTCCTTCTTCTAAAAGCATTCCCATATAAATATGGAATACTTCACCCAGTATATATATCGCTACATATATGCGTATCCGTATAAAAATACGGATAGCACCAAAGAGAGAAAATGAATAGTGAATAATAATACTAATATATAAATATATATATAAATTATTAAATCAAAACCTGATTTAATAATCCGGCTTAATCCTAAGCCGGCCAGTATTATTAACCGCCCGATTAAAGTCCGTGTATTCCGTACATGTATTTAATCGGACCCCTACATGTACCAACATACGGCTCTGTAACAACCCTAAAATTTCTGTACATAATTTTTTTTCAAAAATACAGAAAGGAGTACCTAAGCCTGAGCACAAGTTATAAATTTGAATTGCTTTAAAACAGCAAGAAAGCACTTGAAGCTCATTGGTAAAGCCTTGCACTGCTATGACATAGCCCCTTTTTCGAATCCCCCCAGCTACATTATTTTTAATTAATTTTTCTTTTACACTTTCAGAAGCTCAAAAGTTTATACGTGCAAAACACGTAAAACTGAAAGTCACTTAAAACAAACATGTGGAAATTGGTATTTAACCAGACTAGGACACATGGCATTGATCTAAGCACCCCACTCCATAGAATGGCCGGCGAAGATCACCCCAGGGTCGGCTCCGTCGGTTTAATCGGGGGAAAATGCAATTTTTTTGCCCTAACACCCTTTGGACTCCCCCATTAACCACAGTCTGTTTGTTTTCCCTGCAATTATCCAGAGAATTAAAAATCACCATTGAACCAAATTTTAATGCATTTTTAATTCTTTCTTCACTCACAAAACCCTAATCCTACATTATAAATACAACCCTACACTTTAGCCCTCCCCATTTAGAATTCTATTGCCAAAACTCTCTAAAATTCCTAAGTCCAAGAAGTTGTACAAGTGGAGTGAGCTCAAGGCAAAGTTTCGGCGACGTTTCGGGACGAATCTGGCGACGAACAACTCCCCGACGATTCCATAAGCTTCCTCTACCTCTCCTCTTTCTTTCTAATATGTAAGTCCCACTTTCCCACTTCTCCTTCTATTAAAACGAATTCCATTTTCAAAACTAGTTGGAAGCCGAGTTAAACCGACTTCCGTTTCTAATTTAATTAAAACACCATTTATCTTAATAACAAATTTACAATATTTTTGTATATTGTTTAGCAATCATAAACAAACATATTAGAACAAGTTTCATATCAAAATAATATGTATTGCAACTTCTATTTCAGTTTTATGGTAAAATACCATCATGTTTAAATACAACATTGCTTATTCATTTTGCTCTTATTACCTTTAGAAAACTTATAAGGTAATGACCTATCTCATCACAATACTCATTATTGACATAGCACGTGGCTTTTGAAACATTAGTTTGAGAGATAAATACGAGTTTACGTTAAATACCATAAACATTCAAAAACCGTTTTCTTTAAAAGTGTATTATTTAATTCCTTGCAAATGCGCCTCTACAACCCATTTTGGGGAACCCCGATCGGGATGGTGCGGATTATCTCACATCCTCGGGCCTAGCAGAATGAGATGCATACCTCCTCACAGAGCATCCGATCTCGATGGAATTTTTAATGCAATTTTTAAGAAAAATGAGATTTCTACTTAATAAATAAAATTTATTTTTAATATATATATATATATATATTATCAAAATACCTACTTTAAATATATTATATTCCATGTTTTTCTAAATCAAATGAATCACAAATTTCATGAAACTACCATTACAAATCAATACAATTAAATATTACACTATAATACCATCTACTATTCAAGTTAGGTTTATATCTACTAAAATATTTCATTTTATAAAAATTACAACTATGAAAACTCTAAAGACGATAATTAAATACTTGAGGTGTATTTTGAAAATATATCAAAACTATTTTTCATAAAACCACCTCAAGTTATATTAATTTACAATAAGGACCCTAGTAAACATAGGTTTAAGCGGGACCAGTTCTCTTGAGCCTCAGGGAGCCGGAGAATATGGGTGCTTGCCTATTTAAGGAAGACAACCTAAAAACGATGTTATCAATATGGTAATTGTCTTGGAAAAAGACACAAATCCTACCGTTCATGTGCAACAGTTACCGATAACACTAAAACTAATTCAGGACTTCAACCCTGTCTAAAAGATCTGACTTAGTCTGAATCTCAGTCTAATATGAAATCAATCTATCCTTGAATATGATTCCAGATAACTCCATTTCAACATGAATCCATTTATAACAGAATTCAATCTATATCAACATGACTCGACCGAACCGAACCATGGATATACTCTAATTACATGACTATCCATTTATATCCATTCCGTTTACATGATATCATGGTTTCGGCAAGTCGTTCATCCATTAAACAAAACAATACAAATCAATACAAAATACATTAAGGGGTTTTAAAGGGGTAGACTGGCACAGAATGCGTTAAAAGTGGCACGAGATGGTCATTAAAAGACGTAACTTTACATCCATTGCCGTTGTTCCATGGTTTTATCGACGGAGTCTTGTACCACGGTGTAAGTTGGACTCCTCTCGTATACACTGGCATATTCTGTACCAAGCTACAAACAAATGCGTTAGCATAACAATCAAACATTATACCAGTTACATCCTCTTACCTGTCTATTCTATTTCTATCTCTTTGGGACTTACCGAGCGATTGTTCGTTGATGACATTCCTATTTCTCTTCTTTCTTTGGAATGTTGTCAAGAGGAACCGACTCTGAGGAGTTTGAGACCAGCCAGGAGCACTTGGAGCAGACCACTGAGCAGGACGACCATTAGGCTTTACTTGTACTTACTTTTCTTTCAATTCATGCCATTGTTTAGGCATTACTTTCATCATTGTATTTATATTTCATTTGTATTGTAAAAAAATGTTTAATAAATAAAAGTTGTTGTTCAATTATATCTCTTGTCATTTTTCTTGTGTACTTTATTATATTGTTTAGTTACGCTTAGCGTGTTTACTTCTGAGTAAATACGTAGCGGGCCTCGTCGCGTCTCCTTACCCGTATACTAGAAAGCGGGGTGTGACAGGCTCCTACATCTATCGCCTGAACTGGGGAAAACCCTCCGTGTGGGACTTTAAAGACTCGACAATACGCTGTCAGTGTGTTTAACCATAAGCACGTCAGCGGCACTAGTAGTACGTAACGGCTATCCAGGTACTTGCCGAAAGGGGGGTCGACAATCAAGTACATCCTTACCCTACTGAGCCTTAATGTGACAATCTCCGTACAGTCCGGTCTCTTCGTCAAAGAGTATCGCATATAGGGTCTAGGGGACGGATAACGTCAGACCCCTACTAACCCGATAAGTCGTGTCTGAGTCAAGTTCATCACCAACAGAGATACTATCGATCAACTATGAGTAAATCTCATCCACCGTGGCCACGTATTTCTGGTGATAGCCAACTGAACAGAACGCGACATCGACTCCTAATACCAGGAGAGACGAATCCCTGACAATCGACCACTGCCTCCATATGGCTCAGGACTGTACCCAACTAAAACCTGTTTGCACGACTCCTTTGAGCCATGGTAAGGCAGTAATCAAAATACAGTGGGAACTTACACGGGACAAATGACGATTTCAGGTCAAAGGATTAACCTGTACTCATGCCACCTGAGAACTTCCATCCGACGATAGATATAATACCATCTAGAAGTTCTAGGCGAGTCCGTCCGGTGTACTCACCTCCAGTGAGCACCTGTATACTATCTTAGGTGACACAACACCAATGGCTTGTGAGACCGGCTACCGCCCCTCGTCGGGTTCTAGAAACATATACACTAGTCTACTCCGGAATATTGATGCCAGTCTCGATATTCTCACGACTAGGGACATTTAAGGATGTGCTTATGGACAACCCAGTTCCCACATATATGATCTCCATTATAATGCCGGTTGTCAAGCAACAATCCTATGGGCTTCATCAATGATAAAGACAAACCAGATAGCATACTATCATCTTGCGTAAGATTGTTATACCTGTATAGGTCCTCCTTCAATTATCATAATTGCCTTCTTGGGATCACAATAATTGCCTTGAGAGCATTATATCCAGCAGTTTTAGTAGTGAGGGTAGGATGCATATCGTCTTGATAGCTTATGAAGCTTTGTGGTCTTGTTATGAATAAATAATTTAGTAGTTTTTTTTATGAAGTGGCCGGAATAAACTTTATTCGAATAAAATGTCATTTAAATACTTTGTAATAAACCATTCTATGACTTGGAGTTCTTTATGGAATTTAAAACCACCATTTATTTTATTGTGGGATGATTTTTTTTATCTTATATAGATCTTGTTAGTTGCGTCTTGAGGTCTTATGTTGAGATTGGATATGCCACGTATTTGTGGTTGTATTTATATAGCTGGATTTGGGGCGTGACAATTTCATTTTCAGTGCCAAAAAAAATGTATCATTTCATTTTTGAGCTTAGTGGTTCGTGATCATCGTCTAAAACTTTTCCCATCCAAATGAAACAAGAGAGCTTCCGTAAAAAACTAACAAAATTTTATGACCGGTTGTCGATCGATATCAACCGTTTGTCTTAGTTGATTAGTTTGCATTCTCCAAATTCTTATAAACTATAAAGAAGTCGAAAGAGGAAAAGATGGTATATACATGTTATATGGAGTTAGGTTCAGCCTAAAGAAACAAATATAGCCAAAAGCGAAATAAAACATGTTCTAACACTTTTTTGGAGTTACTAAGCATATTATTTTAAAATGAGATTCGTCAGAATAACTTTTATTTTGGAATGAAGCTAATATTGGATATTGAGGTGGTTTCGGATGTAATTCGTAGAATGACCAGATAGTTTACAAATTGCAACCATGTCCTAATCCTTTGAGTAGTATTTGATTTTTCATGCTTATTGTTATTTTATAAAAATCAATAGGAGTATTAATTTTTTAGGGTAAATTTCAAACTGATATAATGAACTTTAGCAACTTTCCTCCAATACTACCATAAACTTTTAAAATGACGCAAAACTACCGTGAGCTTTCTTGTAGCGGAAAACTCCCTAACATGGTTAACATTTGATTAACAAAAAAGAGAGAATGACTGAATTAATAACCAACATATATTAATTATTAGGAAACAAATTTTGATTTTTAAATTGAGTTATGTTGGGTAGTTTTAGTCATTTATTTTTTTTGATTTTTTGTTAACCATGTGTTAACTCTGATAGGGAATTTTCTGGTACAAAGAAAAACTTATGGTATCTTTTTGCATTATTTTAAAAGTTCGTGATAATTTTTAAAGGAAAATGACCAGAGGTCATGATATTAAGTTGAAATCTAGCCTAATTTTTAATGTACCCGACATGGATGATATAAAATTGGATTTTTCATAAGACACTACTAGAAACTGTGCGTATTAGGGATGACGTATTAGTGACCGTATATATTAAACGGTCTCTAATACCCGATCTCCAATAAATTGGCGACCGTTCCCTCCTTATATATCAGCGACCATGTATAACGGTCGCAAATACCCTCAATAAATTTTAGCCGCGAAGGCCCTTCTCTTTCTTCCGTTCACCCCAATTCCTCCTAAGAACTCATTTGTCGAGCCCCATTTCTTCCAAAATCTTTCTTCTTAATTCACCCAAATTCTTCCCCAAATTCTCCCGATTCGTCCCAATTTTTTTAATTTGTTGCTGCTGCTGCCGCCGCCGCCGTCACCACTCGAGATCGTCATGCCTCCTCACTTAACGACGGTCCAAGGTTAGGGTTATCCCTACCTCCAATTATTATTTATTTTCAATTATATCATGGAATTGTGAAGTTAGGTTATGAAATATATTATGATTTTGGGGTTGATGGGGTTTAGAGTTGAAGAAAGTTGAGAAATTAAAATAGAATCGAAGAAAGTTGTGGTTGATGGGTTTTAGAATTGAAGAAAGCTGAGAAATTGAAATAGAAATTTGGAAATTTATATTTTGACTTGAAGATGGATTATAGGTAATTGAAAGTAATTGAGGGTTAAAGTTACGGTTAGATGAATTTTGGTTAGGTGATTGAGGGTTAGGGTTTGATGAATATGCGATTTTAGGAAGAAATTGAAGGGTATGGTTAGATAAATATGAGATTTGGGGTGCAATTTAGTGTTAAGTTTAGATGCATTTATGATTTGGGAGTAAAATTGAGAACTAGGGCTAGAAAAATTTCTGATTTAGGGATGGAATTTATGATTTAAAGGTGAAACTGAAAATACCCTCAATCGTTTTGTAATTAACGTTTGAGTTAAGTGTTAGTATTTTGCTTTTTTGGATTTGTCTTAAAATAACAGTTGAGGAGCTTGGTGATTGGTAAGGATTTTGCGTGTCGTATTAAGTTTTAAAATACCGCAATCAAGATGGTGTCTCGTGTAACTAGTCGTGATGAGAACGGGTCGTCCGCAGGGAGATGGTAGGTTTTTAATCTTGTATTAACGAGTTAAGTCCGAAAGGTTCGAGTTGGTTGCTATTCTAAGTGTCGCAAAAAATATGTCAAAAGAAAAAGACTTATTAAGGATAAGTTTAGATTAGTTTGAGTTACGATAATGTTTGTCACTTTCTTATGAACCTAACTTGATGTTGATGCTAAGATAATCGGTAAAAACGTGGATTAGGGCACTTAATTACGGTATTTGCGATTGTGCGCTAAATTCATATTTCTTGGCCCTTGTCTTTCCGTTCTTGTCTTTTAACCCTCGCTTCCGGCAAACCAATAACAACCGGCCACAATTAGGAATCACCGCTATCGTGGTAGGATAAGGTGCCTAATAGAGCGGATTGTGAGTCGTTTGGTCAGAGTTCAAACTACAAGTTATCAGTTTTAAAGAAAATTAGCAAAACACTTCTTCTAGTCAAACTATCCCTCTTCTACCCTTAACAAGTGATGTACTACTCACATATAATCCCAAGAGCAAAGAAAACACAAAAGAGAAGAGAGATCATAGAAACCATAGCAAGTTAAAAAAAGAGTTAGAATTATACTAAGAAACAATGTATGAAGCAAGAGTAGCCAAGTAGTTTTGTTATGTTCGATCAAATGAATCCAATAATCTCAATCTAAACTTGCAATCTCACTAAAGGGGTTGAAAGATGAGAGAGAAGCAAAGGGTTCAATATCTAAGTTCTAAATGTCACAAACCATACACTTTGAAGCTTGAAATGAAACTTTATTAAAATTGCAAAAAGAGATGCAAACTATTGAATTCAAGAACTTAAGTCTTAAACTTGTAAGTTCAATTAAGAAGTTACAAGGTCAAGAAAAAGGACAAGAACTCAAGATTACCAAATGAAAATTACAACTGAACATCTAACAAAAGTGGTCTAAAAACTTGGACCCTTTACTTGTAATCTGATCTGCTATTTATAGGTAAGGCAAGTAAAAAAAAAGAGTATAAAAATGGGATAACAAGACAAAGTGGGGGCCACAGAAGAAAAACGAGCTAACTTGGAGATGTTCTGGCCGCAATTTGCAGCTTTGGGATTAAATTTGCGGTCAGACTTGGAGTGGTGGGCCCCGTCTTTTTTAGTGTATGTTCTTTCATAAAAAATAGGACAGCGCCTCACACTTTAGACACGTGAGTGTTCTGCGTGCAAAACACGTGGGCGCCTATCTTTGTTAGGATTAAATCCTAAAGCAGCGTCTCACGCTTTAGACACGTGAGCGCCTGCGTGCAAAGCACGTGGACGCCTGTCTTTGATATGATTAATCCTATGATAGCGCCTCATGTGTTAGACACATAAACGCCCGCGTGTAAAGTACGTGTGCACCTGCTTCATAAAGGATTAAATCCTATGGCTACGCCCACGTGCATAACACGTGAGCATCAGTGCCCAAAATTGAAACAGTTTTGCTTCGGGTAGAATTAAATTATACATGGAAAATTGTTCTCCTAAACAAGAAAAATATTCTCTGTTAAATAGAGAGCTGTTGAATTAAAGATCCAATAGTAGAATTAAATTCTATTAGGGAAAAATATCTCCCTAATCTTTCTAAATAAGAAAGATATGCTCTGTTAAACAGAGAACACTTGGATTAAAAACCCAATGGTCATGAGATGGAATTAAATTCTATATGGGAAAATATTTCCTCAATCTTGTTAAAAACAAGAAAAATATATTCTGTTAAACAGAGAGCCTTAGATCTAAGATTCAACGATAATTAAAAATCACCACCTGTTTATGAAATCGGGTTGAGATCTCTTAAATAAGGTATCTTATCAACTAATCAACAGTTTTCCTCACCTATATAAATGACCCGAGACTTCAAATCTCATATAGAGAAACCCCCCATAAGATTCTGCAAAAAAAGAGATAGAAGTTAAAACTGAGAATTTAATTCTCTTTCTGAAGGAAATCTTCTTACTCTTCTCAAACCCTAGGTAAAAAAAGCAGAGATCAAAACATCTCCTTTTCCTATCATATATAGATAAAAGGGTTTAACCCTTTATAAAGAACTTAGTTCTTTCTATGAATCTGAGATCCACAAGACAAATATTCCATAAGTTAAGAATTTAATTCTCATCGGGAAGATCTTGTTATTCAAACTCAAGATCTAGGGGAAAACGAAACATGAGAAAAGAAACATAAAAAAAGAAAGAAATGGAATTTACATTCTAGGAATTTAATTTCTTTAAAAACATGGTTTAACCCTTCAAAGAACTTAGTTCTTACATAAAAGGGAACAAAAGAATTTAGTTCTCAAAAATCTGATCCCAGATCTTCAAAACAGTGATTTTGGTGATCGTTAATGGCCAAAATACCATCAACAGAAGTTTAACTTCTCTCAAAAAATAAGCAGAGATTTAAACTCTAAGGACATAGCGCCTCACGTGATACCCACGTGAGCGCATAGAAGCACCCTGAAGACAGTGCCTCACATGCCACGCACGTGATCGCCTATAAACAAGGATCCATCACCTCACGTGATATACACGTGAGCGTTTAAAAAGATGCCAAGATTGGGCGTTTCATGTGATACCCACGTGAGCACTGCGTAAAGAAAGTGCTTAACACTGATAGGGCAACGCCTAAGCCTGAGCGCCTCACGTGATATCCACGTGAGCGCCAAAGCGGAATTGGGATATTATATCCATAGTTAAAAGATTAAGTGCTTAGCACTGCTGGATGATGAAAAAGCCCAAAACTAAGCCCCAATATAGGCTAAGCCCCTGAAACTTCATACTTCTTAAGCCCATATTGCTCATCACAACCGAGCTCATACGCTCACCTCCGTTAATTGATCTTAATAAAATTAATGACCCCTAACCATATTTCTAAGTCGATCTTAGTCTTATATAAGACTAACGTATTCTTAGTTAAAATAAATTGAGCCCATATGCTCATATATTTAAGTTGATCTTAATCTAAAACCAGATTAACGGTCCTTAAATAAAATTAAATATCTCCTGAACTGACGGAACATATGACCTAGGTTCAAACCCAAGTCTAATATATACGGATTTGGACTAATCCGCGCCTTACGGGCGACGACATAAACTAGTCTCCTTATACAATCCACGGGTAACCATAATAAATAAAATATAACACGACAAGAAGTGACCTATAGGAGCAGGTGAAAGTTGTTATCGCAACGCGATAACGTAATTAACTGCAGAGGCTTGCACCTGCAGGGAAGAACGCCTCTACAATAAAAAAAACCTCCTCATAAATGAAGGGGAATCTGATAAAGTCACTTTACATCGGTCGCATATGTCCAAACCTCCGATATATGGTGCCATAAATTAACTTGGTATCTTCAAAGAGTGGATGGATATGCTCATATAGTATCTGCCCCTAAATTTAGGCGAGACAACCTATCCCGGTTCATCTCTATTTTCGGCGGTAAAGAGATTCTGGCACATCCGGTGGGGCATTTTTTTCTTTCCACTCCACACTTCATGTGTCGTGTTTCGCGAACAAAATCGTGGTTCGCTATATTCATGGTTGTGCTTGGATTCAAGATACTAAAACTTGGTATTTCACTTCTATGCAGAATCAATAGCCTCCCACTGCGCTTTTTACAACAACAACGCCCTCTCCATCCTATCCAGAGGAGTGACTTTCGGGCCTAATGCGGCCTCCATCTTCTCGATGCCGGTGGGACAGGTCACCCAAGCCACTACCGGACTATTCTTTAGGACTATGCTCTTACCCATGAGTTTTGGCGCTTCAACGCCCTGAGAAGAAGCTCCTCGAAAGTCGATCTTTGATCGGCTGGCTATTGTGGCGGCTCCCATCAACAAGCTGACCGGCTTTGAAGTTTCAGTTTTTAATAGTTTGAAAGAAAGCTCAAAGGGGCCCGCAAAGAAGCCTATGATTCCAGAAGGAGTTGCCCCAAAACGGCTAGCTCTCCCCACTACTGCTATGCGTGAAGCCAGCAAAAGTGCTTCACCTCCAAGATGGTTGGTCTTCAACAGATTGACCAACTCTGCTTCGACTCCGCCAAGAACGTCCGTCTTTCATAGGCTGACACTAGGCGAAGATCCCAAGCAACACCCAGGGCATGAAGAAGGCGTCCCTAACACTGAGGCGGTTTCCATCCTAAGACATGCTCGACGTCGCCACTGGTGACGAGTGAGACAGGCTGGGGGAAACTCTCCCTCCGGGCTTACCCCACCAGCTCCTGTGTGGATATTAATGTTGCTGTTCTAACTGGGAACAGTTTCGACCCACTTAGGAGGGTGCGCAAAAACTCCCTAACGGCGGTACTGAAAAGATCACCTCCGTTTGCAGAAGCTCCAGCGTAGACGAAGATGGAGCGGCCTTATCAGAGGCTCTCCTAAAAAATCCACAGAGTTTGGCGGATAGTCCAGGACTCAGTTCTTGATGAAAGCTCTCTCGTCGACCGAAGAAATCCAAGGTCCGACAAGGAAATGATTATCCTTCTGCCATACAACAGGGGACTTTTCGAAAAGAGGTGCCTGTCATAGCGGCTCCTCCTACTCGAACTTCTCATAAAAGGGTGAGGCCGGAGAAAATTTCATCGCCAGAGGCAAAACCCAAAGGTGAGAGCTCTAAACGCCCCAAGTCTGGGGGTATAACTATACATACAGTATATATGACTAATGAAAAAGAAGAGAGCCGTGCTTATATGAGTCACAGACCACATACTTGGTCATTGACAAAAGTTCAGGAGCAGCAGCAGAAGCTCCAAGATATTCTCACCAAGATGGCAGCACTTACCGGACCTAAAGAATGTCCGGACAAAGAAAAAGAACAGCGCGAGGAGCAAGAAACTGATACAGAGTTCTTGCGATGGGTGCTAGAAAAGAAAGATAAGAAAGCTGCAGAGCAGGCTGCTAATATAAAGCAGATGGATCTTCTCTTTCAAGATATGGTTGGGATGAGGATCCAACAAGAACCATCGGCTGAAGATCCTCTAGTGACTGTTGAAGATGATTGAGGGGAAACATCGAATCCTCCCTAGGCCCTATCAACGGCCAAGGAGGAGACGATTTCTAAGGCAGTATTGGGTTATTATATTGCTCAACAAAGTAGAGCTCATCAGGCGAGTGAAGATGCCAACCAACTCGTCAAAACCAGGCGACCATATCCGGCCTTGTACGACCAGATGAAAACCGGGATATACTATTCCGAAGTTCTATGTATATAAAGGAATGGGAAATCCCCATCAACATGTCGCACAATTTAGAGCTCCGTGTCGCAATAATGGAGGCGATGACAAATTGTTGCTTCGCCAATTCGTCGGAAGCTTATCAGAGACAACTTTCGAATGGTACTCGGAGCTCCCAATTGACTCCGTAAAAACCTTCTCTGAAATGGAGTTGCTCTGCACGCAAAGGTTCGCCAGTACGAGTGAGCGCACTCCAATCATGGCGCTGATCAACTCCAGGGTTAAGCCAGGGAAAACGTGGGTCCAATATGTGATCCGATGGCGGAACCTGTGGTCCAAATGCGAACAGCGGATTGAGGAGTCTCTAGCTGTGGGGACGTTCATTGGGACTATTGATTCCCAGTCGAACGTGTCCCAATTCATGACCTTCTTCAAGTCCACCACGTTTCAGGCGCTGATTGATAAGACAACACAGATAGATTAGATGGGTCATGGTTCTGGCTCCTCAAGTAAGGACCTCCGAAATAATAAAGGCAAAGGAAAAGTGGCCTTTGTCGCCAATGCGCAGCAACAATCGGGCGGTCCGAAAGCAGCTGTCCGCCAAAACAAGGCCGTACGTGCCTGTCCTTGGAAGAAAGGCTGGGACGTGCATATTTGTTCCCTTGCGATAAGATGAGAAGATTGTTTGAGCTGGCGATGCGAAATAATATAATCACATTACCAAACCCGCGGTGACCCGCACAAGCCGGCGACGTCAACAACCCCAACTACTGTCCCTATCACCGAGTAGTAAGCCATCCAATTGAGGACTGCTAAGTTTTTACAAACTGGATCGAAGACCAGTACCAGCAGGGGAAATTCGCACTGTCGGATAATTAGAGGATAGATCTGCCCCAAAAGCATGCCCCTCAAAAGGTGGATATGCAGGAGGCATCCTGCTCACTCATGGAAGAAGATCCATGGGAAGTATTTCTTTCAGCAAAAATCAAAAGAATACCGAAAAATTTACAAGTATGCCCGACGATCAAGTGGAAAAGCCTGCTTGAACCTGAGATCATAAAAGGGATACTGAAACCGTGTCCCACGCCATAAATTGCTGACAAAGGGAAAAGCCCCAAGTCAAACCTTCGAATTCTTCTAAGGAAAAGAAGAAGACTAAGAAGTCTGTGCATCCCGCTGAATATGTCGACAAGAGTACAGACCTACAGAAATATATAGACGCGCTGGAAGAATACAATCAGAAAGCACGATCACCGGTCACACTCGAAAAATTTCTCAAGCATATTCTTGAGGATGAAGACAATGGCGATGATAAGGAAAATGACTCATCAGAAGAAACGGAAGAGCATGTAGCAAGCTACCACATGATCTCCCATTCATCACTATATGATGAAGAAGCTCCGCCGGTGTTGGATAGCGACACAGATGAACTAGGGGCAGAATTGGCATCAAAAATCCCGAAGCTGCCTGAAGAAGATTCGATTGAAAGGCTACTGAAAGAAGCCTTTTAAAAGAGCAAAGACGACCAGGAACGCGAGACGGCCATATATGAAAAGGTTAAACGTCAGCGTCTGAATAAAGAAGGTGCAGTGAGAACGAGTCATAAAGCTTTTTGACCAAACCAAGGCATACCCGCGACAAATAAGAGCAGGATTAAAGCCGAGAAGCAGTTTGCCAAGGCCCTATCAATGGGGATGAAGCTACCACTTCTAATGATGTACACTCCTGGGGTCCCATATTTTGATGGTGGAGAGGGACATCCGAAATACTGCTTATACCACCGAAGAATCGTCCATCCCATCGAGGAATGCAACGCCTTCAAGAAGTGGTGGCAAGGATATGTTGCCCAAAGAAAACACTTCAAGAAAAGGAAGCATGAAGCTTGTGCTCGTCGAGATGAGAACGACAAAAAGGCAGTACACAAAGAAGAAACTAACAGCTGTCATATGACTAGTACCAGTTTAAAAGGGGAAAAACCTCGGGTTCTCATTTTCGGGAGCGATTATGAGGATGAAACACCCCTTGACTCTCTCTTTGCAAGCTCTGCCTTGGAGAAAGAAGAAGACGAAAAGAATTGTGAGAACATCCAGCCGTGTAACCACACGCTGCCTGAAAAGAATTTCAGACCCGCAAATAAGGGTTCGAATAAAAAGGATAAAGAGAAAGGAAAAATGCTCGACGAGATCGCCCTTAATGAAGAGGTGGCTAAAGAGCTCGCTGCAAAGGACCTGCCTAATAAAACTAAGCTGTACTATAATGTCCTTGCGCATTTGAGGAAGATACCCTCACAACTGAGCATATTGCATACTCTGCTCTTGTCCAAAGAGGCACGAGACTCCTTGATCAAGGCCTTGCAAGAGCTTGATCAATTTCAAGCCTTTCTCATAGAAGAAAAGATGAAAAATGAATTGACGGAGGTCCACACGACTGACATCACATTCAGCGATGAAGATTTGCTCCTCGGTACATACGAGCATAATCGACCGCTATATGTCACCGGGCACTGCCATAACGTCAAGATGGGTAAAATTCTTATCGACAACGGATCTTCCGTCAATGTTCTTAACGTGAGAGTGTTGAAAGAAATATGTATGAATGTTCAGTATCTTGCCCGAGACAAAATTACCATCTTGGGGTTCGACTCATAGTCGTCACGGACACTTGGGTCTGTAATATTGATGCTCCGCTTCGGGCTACTCATCACTGACATCAAATTCCATGTCATTGACGCAAAGATTTGTTATAACGCTCTTCTTGGTAGGCCTTGGCTACACGAGTACAACGTCATCCCTTGTACACAATATCAGCGTATAAAGTATTTCAAAGATGGTTCGAAGTACACCGTTATAGGAGAACTCAATTCTTTATCGATGAACGAGGTTTGAAAGTATGAAGATGCAAAATACTTTCATCTGGACTTTGAGGATATTGAAAGGTGCCACAGGCCGGAAAATAAGCAAAAATCGATGGACACCATCCCGGTCTTTGACAACGATACTGAAGAAGACAACGAACAAATAGTCTACTCGGGACAGCCTCAGAGGGAGAATAATAAGTCCGGACCATCGACCCCTATTCTGGTCTTTGGCAGTAAGTCTGAATATAAGACGAACGCAGTGTTCTCCATTCACCCATCAACACAAACTCTTGCTGAAATGGATCAGAGTCTACATATTATGATGACTCCGCTTAGACACTACAGGGAAGTTGACACACTCAATACATATAGTGTGCAGGAATTGAAAACTTTCTGCGTGCCTCCAAGACAAAGAGATGATAAGGCAATTCTTTTCTACAAATCTATGGAGACTAAGGTGGAAAAAGAAGTCTGGCATGGTGCCGATCCCACTCTTAACAAGCTCCAACCCATCCGTATACCAAGATATTATGTGGATGGATTAAAAGAGCTATTAAAGCGCCAAGGCATGCCTATCGAACAAATGGTTCGGCAAGCCCAATTCTACAAAAAGATTTGGGATATCCCTAGGACTCAACGAAAGAAACCCAACGGAAAGATGGAAAAAACTGGGCTGGGATATGTTCGGTCCAAGAAGCGGGAGCAAATTTACAGCTGCCACGTCATAAATAGCTCGAATGCAGAAGAAAATATTTCTCCAAGTAACCCTGTCGCCGAACAAGAGAAAAGCCTCACTCGAAGAAATTTAAGTCTGTCGCTCGAAGAGCAAATTGATAAGATAATAAAAGAACCTTGTAAAGCCGGCCGAGACAACCACAATCGCGAAATGGCCATATATGAAAAGGCCAAGACGCAGCGTCTCAGTCAGTAATCAGTGGAAGAAGTAGATCATGATGCTCTCCATCCATAGCCCGCCGTATACTCCCGTGAAAAAGGAAAATTCCGAAACAGAACAAAAATAAGAAGGAAATTGCAAGCAACGCTCAGGGACAACAAAGCAAGTCCAAGACGCCTGCTAAGTGAGGAAAGTTCGCTGTTAGCCCATCCCTCATAAAGAAGATAGGGCAAAAATATTTATTTCCTCGAGACAAGACAGGAAAAATTTTCAGCCTTGTCATGAAACACCAAATGATAACGCTTCCGGAGTCTTGGCACCCTGAATAGAGAAATGAAGTTCTTCACCCGGATAATTGCTCCTATCACCGAGTAATAGGTCACCTCCTTGAAGACTGTTTCACGTTCAAGAATTGGGTGGAGGACCGATATCAATAAGGCAGGTTTATATTATCCGATAATTGGATGATAGACCCGCTGTAAAAACATGAGCCAAAGATGACCTATACCATCAGATTGGGACCAGCTCGGCCACGAAAATGGAAACGCACTCGTATCTTTCATATGATAACGCTCTCAAGAGAGGGAGGGGATAAGAATATGATTGACCTTTTCGGACGCTTCACAAACAAAGACGATGATGAGGAAATCTCAGAATTCCCCCAGCACCAAAAGAGCTGGAGGATGGGATACACATCACGGCAGACAACCTAAGAAAAATCAACTTAGGAACGGAGAAGGATCCAAGGCCGACGTTTGTCAGTGAGCTGCTGTCCGAAAAACAGGTAGCCACATTAAAAGATGTGCTTATGTAGTATAAAGACTGCTTCGCTTGGAACTACTTCAAAATGTTGGGTTTAGATCTAGAGGTAGCGGTGCACAAGCTGGCCATATCGCCAGAGATGAAACCAGTTAAACAGGCACCAAGAAGGATGCGGCTTGAACTTGAGATGAGTATCAATGCCGAAGTCAAGAAATTAATCGACTCCGACTTCATCTAAGAGGTTCAATATCCCGACTGGGTTGCTAATATCATTCCGGTGATGAAGAAAAATAGGACGGTTCGCATTTGCGTGGACTTTCGGGACCTCAATAAGGTATGCCCGAAAGATGACTTCTCAGTGCCTGTTACCGAATTGATGATCGATAATATATCCACCCACGAAATCTTCTCCTTCATGGATGGATCTTCAGGATACAACCAAATAAAAATAGATCCTAAAGACCAGAAACATACCGCCTTCCGGACTCTGTTGAGCGTATTTTGCTACAAGGTGATGCCCTTCGGTTTGAAGAACGCCGGAGCCACCTACCAAAGGGCCATGACGAAGATATTCGACGACCTCATACACAAAATCGTCGAATGTTATATTGATGACCTTATGGTCAAGAGCAAATCTCATGAGGAACACTGGGAACATCTGAAGATCGTGTTCGAGCGTCTTCAGAAGTATAATCTGAAGATGAACCCTCTAAAGTGCGCGTTTGGAATCTACTCAGGCAAATTTCTAGGCTTCGTCATCTGTAATCGAGATATCGAAATTGATCCTTAAAAAATCAAGGCGATTATGAAAATGTCCTCTCCAAGAACCCTCAAATAACTGCGATCTCTCCAAGGAAAGCTCGCTTATATCCGGCGGTTCATAACCAACCTCTCCGGAAAATGCCGTCTCTATAGCCATCTAATGAAGAAAGGGACTCTATTTGTCCGGGATCAGAAATGCTAAAATGTATTGGATGAAATCATATAATACCTGCAAAATCCACCGGTATTGGCCACTCCGGTTAAGAGAAAGCCCCTTATCCTATATACAACGGCCCTTGAAGATTCTCTAGGCGCGCTATGGGCATAAGAAAACGATCAAGGAAAGGAAAGAGCTCTGTACTATCTAAGTCGAGTTCTTCTGGGAGAAAAAAGCAACTACTCCCCCATCGAAAAGCACTGCTTGGTGCTAATTTTCGCAATAACGAAGCTCATACACTACGCCTTGGCGCATGAGGTCCATCTCATACCAAAAGTGGATCCTCTAAAGTATCCGATGTCAAAGGCCAAGTTAATGGGAAGGCTTGCCAAATAGGCCCTACTGCTGATGGAATTTTCGATAATATATCGACCCTTCAAAGCGGTCAAAGGACAAGCCATCGCTGACTTCCTTGCAGAATGTCACATCCCGCTTCCTAATAGACGGGCACGGTGACGTGGCAAGCCCGCGACGTATTTATTTCGAGAAGGTCATTTCTCAGAATAAATACGCTAAACGTAATGGAGAAATATAAAATGACAAGAAATAAATATGAGATTTAAACTTGAAACAACTTTATTTACATTCAACTTGAAGTATTTACAATATATGAGTTCAACTGAAACAAAATACAATACAAGAAGAAAAATGTCTAAACAGGTGGCATACATAAGCTGAGTAAAATAGCTAGTCTAGTCCTGAGTCGTGATCTAGTTTTGCTCCTCATCGGTGATGTCCACCTCCTCAGTCTCCACAGTATCTGACGAACATTTCAAGAAACAAAGATGGGTGGAATGCCCGTAGCGAACTTTCGTTCGGTAAGTCCTTAAGAATTGGGTGTGCAGTATAAAGTATCATGATAAAGAAAATGTATATCATGAAGTAATGGATTAGGGATATGTTGTTTTTAAACATGTCATTTACTGTAAGCATGACAATTCTATTTAACATGCAGTTCTCTATATATATCATGGTAAAATAACATGAGCATAGTATAGCATGGCTGTGTAGTGTAGGTATAGTGAACATGAAGTGAATGTAAGTGTCCTAAAAGGTCTTTACATGGGTAAACTAATATAGCGTAAGTTCAAGGGTGAATGTCAACCAATTTTAAGAGTGTTCTCGAACCCGACAGGCTGTAATCCAGGGGTAAGGAACCACGGGCCCGAATTAAGTGTTAGTAACGGGACTTCAACCTAGTGTTGATGTATTCCAAACTCAACAGGCTATAATTCAGGAGCAAAGAAACACGGGCCCTCATGATAGCTTGCTTGTGTTAGTAGACATGGATTCATGAACTAGGGGGACTCCTGAGATTTCGTTGGATTCACACATGAACTACCCTAACACTCCGTGTATTCTACGTTACAGTTAAAATTACCAGTCTTGCTTGAATCCATGAATACCTCAAGTGGCAAGATTGAGTTCATGTCAATATTAAGTAGTCATGTCAAGTGTTCATATATTCATGTCAAGTGGTATTCATGGTTCGAGTCAAATCAGTTTCAATAGCAACTATTGTGTTCTGATATTCATGTTAAGTTCAAGTCAAAGTATACATGTTTGAATTTGATGTTGATTTCGAGTGTTCAAGTTCATGATTAAGTATTCGTGTTTGATTTTCGATTCAGGTTTGAATTGGACTCAGACTGAGTTAGACATTTGTACTGATTTAACTCTGTAATTCTTAGGTTCGGGAGTCATCGGCAACTACTGCATATGGACGGCAGGATTTGTGTTTTTTTCCAAGACAATTGCCATTGATAACTCCGGTTAAGTTTTCTAATCTGAATAGGCAAGCACTCACTTTCTCCGGCTTCCTGGGGCTCAAGAGAATTGATTCCGCTTAAACCTGTATTTACTAGAATCCTTAAAATATTGTTTTTTATATCTCGAGGGGGTTTTGTGAAAAATATTTTTTATATAGTTAAAAATAAACCTTGAGGGTGATTAGTATTATTTAGGGTTTTCATGAGCATGGATTATAAGTATTGAGATATTTTAATGATAAACACTTAGCATTTGAAAGTTCATGGTATTTTATTGAAAAACTTGTCCTTTTTGGTATCTTGATGACATTTTATTGGTATTTGTTAATCTTTCATTTTTTAGAAAAAATATAGATTTATTATATTATGAAAATATGGATTTATAATTTTATATAGTTTTAATTTTAAAAATAATTTTATTTTATTTAGAAAATTCGTATTTCTTAAAAAACGTATTTAAATCCTTTGGAGATCGAATACTCCGTGAGGAGATCTGCATCTCGCTCTACTAGCCCAAGGATGTGCGATAATCCGCACCATCTGTTAGCGGGTCCCCCAAAGAGGGTTGTAGATATATAATCGCAAAGGAAATGAAATACCGCTTTAAAAGAAATCCGGTTTTAGAATTATGTGGTGTTTTATTGTAAATACTATATTCGAACCAAAAATACATACAAATAGGTATCGTGCTATAAACCCAAGTGTGCGTGTGGGGTAGGTCATTACCTCGTGAAGTTTTTCTAAAGGTTTTGTTAAGAAATTTTGTCGAAAATACGTGATAGCAAAGTTCAAGGTATTTTAATGTAAAAGTTCAAATATGGTTGTTTTACATGAGATTCTTGGGTGAAATTGATTCTAAAAATTAGTATTAAGATTACAAGTAAAGTGGTAAAATTTATTTGACCAAATGATAAAAGAAAATGGAGTTATAGATTTTAGAAAAGATGATATCGGTAATAACTCCATTTTTACCGATTTTGATTTAAAATGAAATTCAATGAAGAGAAAAGGAGTTTGGGAGGGACTTACCGTTTGGAAAACTCAAAGAAAGGGTTAGGAAGGAAAGGGTGTTGTCGTGGCATTGCGGGAGCTCCGGAATTGGTTTCGATTTTTGCCGGAACCAACTTGCTCGCTAACTCCACTTGCACCTAGGAACTTTTGAGAGTGTTTTGGCTAGAATTTTCAGAATGGTGAAGAGCTAGGGCATGGGGTGGTATTTATAGTGGAGAATTAGGGTTTGGGAATTAAAATTTGGATTAAAAAGCATTAAAAATGATGTTTAATTATGAAATGAAAAGTCTCTGTTTGATTGCAGGGAAATCAAACAGTGCAGAGGAGTTAATAGGAACTGCAGAGACATGTGTGCAAAGCACGGGGCAAATTGGCCATAATCTGACCGTCGGCGCTGGCCGTGGGGCTATATCCGCCGGTCGTTTTTGGGTGATAGGTCTCTAGATTTGTGCCACGTGGATTTCTCCGTGTTTACACCATTTTCCACATGTTTGATTTTTCTGAAATTTTCATTTCCCCGTATATTGCACGTACAATTTTTTGGACTTCCAAAAAGTTAAAAAGAAAAATCAGAAAAAATAATTGTGGCTGGTGGGAATCGAACACAGGGGCTACGTCACAGTAGTGCAGGGGCTTTACCAGCGAGATACAAGTTTTTTCTTGCTTTTATTTAATAAAAGTAACTTATAACTCAAACTCAAGGTGTACTCTTTTCTATATATTAAAAGAAGAATTCCGTACAAAGATTTCGGAGTCGTTACATGGAATATCTGGTACCGGCCGATTCTATCCTAAACTGCGAGTTACCGGATGAACATGCATTCGACGCAGTCGAGGAGAAGAAAGAATAGAATGAGCCTCGATGGCAGCTCTACTTCGATGGAGCATCTTCGATGAAACAACGAAAGAAGAACACTCCCATAATCAAAGCTGGGGCAGATCTTATCTTCGTGACCCCGCAAGGAGGAATATTGCGTTAGGCCCTCTTCTTGATGGAACACAGGACTGCGGGATATAAAGTTTTGATAGCTGGTCTTGAGATCGCTATTGATATGAGAATTAAGGACCTCCTCATATATGGAGTTTCTCAGCTGATTGTCAGTCAAGTAAATGGCGATTACAAGATATGCAAGCCAGAGCTAATAATGTATGGCGAAAGAGTGCAGCAGATGTTGACCCAAATCCCTTCCTATAATTTGGAAAGCGTACCGCGAGCAGAAAACAACAAGATGGATGCTTTAGCCAAGTTGGCTAAGGAATTGACCGACGAGGACCTTGATGACGTAAGGATTATTGTTCAAAGCCGCAGAATTCTGGCGCTAGTAGATATACCTTCGAAAGCCCTAATAGAACTATCCGAAGAAAAAGAAACGACCAAACATGGAGTTCTCCAAATAGGGAATGAAGAAGAGGTCGAGGACTAGAGAGAAGCGTTTATAGGCTACTTTAAGTCCCAACAAACACCCGATGTTGGGTCATCTAGACATCGGCTAATGAAACGAGCTCTGTCATTCGCCTTCGTCAATGACACTCTATACAAGAGATCCTTTGACTTTATATGGTTAAGATGCTTAAGCTGAAGGAAGCAAAGAATGTCGTCCAAGAAGTACACGACGGACTTTGCGGCTCTCATCAACAGGACCAAAAATGAAGCTGAAGATAAAAAGGATGGGCTATTACTGGCCCACGATGATTCATGATTGCCTCGAATACACGAAGCAGTGTCACTCATGCCAAATACACGAGGACTTCATACATCAGCATCCAAATTCGCTACATCCGACAGTAGCCAGTTGACCGTTCGGGATGTGGGGAACAGATATAATCGGTCTTATTGAACCAGCGTTATCCAGAAGACATCGGTTTATACTAGCAACAACCTACTATTTCTCTAAGTGAGCAGAAGCAGTACCGCTAAGGGAGGTGAAGACAGAGAATATTATCCACTTCTTCAAGACCTATGTCATCTACTGATTCGGAACTCTGCGATGGATAATTTCGGATAATGGAGCAGCCTATAGAAGCCATAAAATAAATCGCTTAGCATAGCAGCACAAGATAGACTTGAGATTCTCCTCAGTCTATAATCCTCGGGCCAATGGTCTAGCTGAAGTATTCAACAAGATCTTGACCAAGATTATAAAGAAGACAGTGTCCAGGAACAAGGACTGGCATGAAAGGCCGCATGAAGCCTTTTGCGTACCGAACAATATTCAAGACAACCACAAATACAATACCATATGCCTTAGCGTTTGGCACTGAAACAGTACTCCCACTGGAAATAGAACTCCCCTCATTACGAGTGGTAATTCAATATGAGCCAACAGATGAAGAAAATGCTCATCTTAAGCTCGAGGAGTTCGATGTTCTCGTTGAAACTCTCCTTAAAGCACACCAAAATATGGAAGCGTATAAGGCAAGGATGATGCGATCATATGAAAGAATAACCAGGCCGAGAACATTTCGCCAAGGCGAACTCATGCTGGTAGTCAAAAGACCAATGATTCACAACCGTGCAAAATGGGGGAAGTCTCGAGCCAAACTATGAATGCCCATACATATTAGATAAGGTCTACCAAGGTGGAGCTTATCTGCTCATGGATATGTATAGCGAAGGGCCATTCCGGCCAATAAATGGTCGATTCCTCAAAAAGTACTATGCCTGAAGAGTCTCAACTTAGGTCAATGATAGATGGCGATGCTTGTGTCCACTAATTATCTTCCTGAGTCAAAACTCTGAAAGTGGTGCCGATGATACCTGTACCAAACATGGGAATAATGGACCGAAACGTCCCTAAACTAATGATGGACCGAAACGTCCTTAAACTAATAATGGACCACTACTTTCTTAAACTGGTAATAGACCGAAATGTACTTAAACTATCATTTCACCCTAAACATGAGGATGTCGGACCGAAATGTCCTTAAACTATCATTTCGCCCTAAACACGGGGACATTGGACCGAAATATCTCTAAACTAATAATGGACCGGGACGTTGGACCGAAATATCCCTAAACTAATAATGGATCATAATGTCCTTAAACTAATAGTTTTCCTATGGCGGGTCTCTATATTGACCACTGTATATAATCCATGGGCACCAACAATATGACCCCACGCTATGTTCCCATGGACCGAAACGTCCCTAAACTAATGATGGACCGAAATGTCTCTAAACTAATGTGTTTAGCCCTACGATATAGGTCATATAACCAGCCGTATATAATCCACGGGCATAAACAATTCATATTCTCCCTGGCTTCATCGGAAAAATCCTCCATCGGCCGGGAAGCTTTATCGTGGTCCTTCGAAAAGTCATGACTTATTCATGTTAGTGCGTTACCTTATGAGCTGCCTAAAAGAGGTATGTTCACAAGCGAAATAAGCATGGATGAAAACCCGAAAGGGTGCCATGAGTAAGAACAACAGAACTACCGGCGAGCTTGTGAAAACCCGAAAGGGTGCGAACTCGTTTAAAGAAAGGAAAAGACGCGCTTACAAAGCCCTCACGACTTTGTAAGGAGAAAACATCTGCATGAGATCCTTATGACTCATAAAGAAGAAACACACTTGGGAATCCATATGATCCCTAAGGAGAAACTACGCTTATGAGATCCTCATGACTCGTAAGGAGAATATATCCTCTGTAAGACCCACACAACTTACGGGATTCAAAAAGCCTTAAGCTACAGGGATCTAAACCTGTTCTTAAGCCATCAAAACCCCATAAATTTATGCCCTATAAGTGGTCCAATATCGACCCTTGTATAAAATTTACGGGCGTAAATAAGTATATTCTCGACCAAGTCTTACAAAAACGAGAAATATTGCTCAACAAGATGAACGACACTTGCAAGTCTCCTTGACTGGTAAGGAGATAGTATTGCTGTAAGGTCCTTATGACTTACAAGAGTAATATACACTTAGGATTCCCCACGACTCCTAAGGAGAAAATACACCTATGAGATCCTCACGACCCATAGGGAGAAATACTTTTATAAGACCCTTATGGCTCGTAAAGTCCAAAAAGCCTTAGCTAGCAGAGATCTAAACCTGTTATCTCGGCTACCATTTGGCCGAAATTCGAAATGGCATATGATGAGCCGCTCCTGAAAATATTCCAGTTGTACCGATACTGATGTCGAAGCTGACATCAGACCCCAAGTTTCTGACTCATAGCAAAATTGATGAGTAAGTAAAAAAAATAGCCGAAATGATAGGGCAGCTCGCAATAAAAAGCAGCGAGTAAAAACAAAAAAATAGTCGAAATGATTGGACACCACGAATAAAATAGCCGAAATGATTGGGCATCGCGAATAAAATAACCGAAATGATTGTGCAATCGCAACTTTCGCGATATGAAAAGATGAAAAGATAGTGCATCGCGGAAATATAAAAAAATAAAAAAATAAATTTTTTCTGCCCTGCAAGTAGGTCCATACCAACTCTTGTATACAATCCATGGGCATAAATGAAAGAAGGAAAACCATATTTTCCTACTATACTTTGTTAAAGAAGAACCAAATCTTGACGGTACATTTATAACCTAGAGACTATCTAGACGTTCCTCCTCATTCCAACAGGGTGCGGGCACAACTGTCAAATAAAATCGGAGTAATGACATATTCCTAGCTTTAGATTTCGATGGCGATACATACAGCATAGAGGTCATACGGATGTCTACCTTTGCGACACCAAAGCGAAAGCGAAGTGACAACATGTACCTAGTTTCGGGTCTTAATGGCAAGCCTAAGGGCCACTGTATGTCATCCCATCCTAGAAAGGTGAGGTTACGACTCATCAAGGCTTCAGATCGAGCCTAATCTGAAGTAAAGCGCCACAAAAATACCTAATGCTTGATCTTCCAATGGTAATATGGATATTCCAAGCTAAGAAGATTACTTAAAGACGTCGTGTCCAGCCTCAGAAGGGATCAGAGACACGACAGACGTATGGCTTCTCGAGCCGCAACCTAGGATACTGCATGTCGAGAAAATATCATCCAACGCGACGGTACGATGGACTTAACTAAGTACCGCAAACCTAACGGACTCCTATATCGACATGGGTTATGCTTGATTGACGTTAGGTCGAGTTTGTCTTTACTTAAGGGCGAGACGAATCGAACGCTCCGGAATGAGTAAATAAACAAATTTTAGCACAAAAAGAAAAGAAAAGAAAAGTGCAGGTATGAAAGGAAAAGATGCTTTTCATTCATATTTCAGAAAAAAGGAACTATATACTGTTAGCTGAGGACGACTATAAAAAAAAAGCTACCGCATTGTAACAACTCTGTTTCAATGCACAGGAAATTTGATTAAATTTTAATGTACAAATGGAGTATTTGCTATCCTGTGTACACTATAAGTATTTAAATTGCTTTTGAACAGCAAGAAAACACTTGTAGCTCATTGGTAAAGACTTGCACTGCTATGACGTAGCCTCTGTGATCGAATACCCCTAGCCACATATATTTTTAATTGATTTTTCTTTTAATCTTTTAGAAACCCAAAGGTTTACACGTGCACTACACGTAAAATGAAAAGTCACAAAGTAATCAAACGCGTGCACTGAGTTATACCAAGTGACAGGGACATATAGCCAAGATCCCACCATCCACCACCGGACTTGGGCCGGCGAGATTCATCCTAAGGCCAGCACCGCCGGCCATGTCCGTAGGGGATGCCTCCAATTTTTAACCCCAGAACCCCTTGGCCTACCCCACCATCCCCATGCTGTTTGATATCTCTGCATATTTTCAGAGAATTATAAATGGGCATTTATCCATATTTTAATGCACATTTTAATTCTATTCTTCATTATCCTAAACCCTAATTTTCTCTATAAATACCAAACTACATTTCACCCCTCCTCATTCAGAATTCCATTACAAAAACTCTCTAAAATTTCCAAGCCCAAAGTTATATAAGTGGAGTTAGCAAGAGGCGAAGTTCCGACGAAGTTTCGGGAAGAATCCGGTGACGAAACGACTCCCCGACAATCCCAAACTCTCCCCTACCTCTTCTCTCTAATTACAATCAGTAAGTCCCCTCTCCCCTCCTCTTTTGCTATTCTAAAACTTCTCATTTTCAAAATTCGTCGGAAGCGGAGTTATTCCTGCTTCCGATTCTCTTTTCTTTAAAAATCTAATTTTTTCTTAATAACAAAGCTAAATTTTTTTAATAGATTGTTTAGTAATTATTAACAAACACATTATAACAAGTTTCATCTCAATAGAATCTATTATGCAACTTGTATCGTATTTTTACGGTTAAATACCATATACTTTACTTTCAACACAATTCAACATAATTCCCTTGTATTACCTTTAGAAAACTCACGAGGTAATGACCTACTTCATCACAACACACATTTTTAACATATCACAATAACTCTTGGGACATTAGTTTATGGGAAAATACGAGTTTACGATTAAATACCATAAACATTCAAAAACCGGTTTCTTTAAAAGTGTGTTATTTAATTCCTTGCAATTGCGTCTCTACAACCCATTTTGGGGAACCCCGATCGGGATGGTGCGGGTTATCGCATATCCTCGGGCCTAGTAGAGCGAGATCCATACCTCCGCAAGGAGCATTCGATCTCGATGGAATTTTAATGTAATTTTTAAGAAAAATATGATTTCTATTTAATAAATAAATTCTGTATTTTTTATAAATATTAGATGTATATAAATACTATCAAAATATCTACTTTAAGTATACAATATATATTCCATATTTTCTAAATCAAAGGAATCAAAAATTTCATGAAACTACCTTTACAATTCAATACCATTCCAAGATTACACTAAAATACCATATACAATGAAAACTAGGTTATATTCATTAGAATATTTCACTTTATAAAAATTACAATTATGAAAACCCTAAAGACGATAATTAAATACTTAAGGTGTATTTTAAAAATATATCAAAACCATTTTTCATAAAACCCCCTCAAGTTATATTAATTTGCAACAAGGACCCTAGTAAACATAGGTTAAAGTGGGACCAGTTCTCTTGAGCCTCAGGGAGTCAGAGAATATGGGTGCTTACCTATCTAAGGTAGACAACCTAACAACGGTGTTATCAATACGGTAATTGTCTTGAAAAAAGACACAAATCCTGCCGTCCATGTGCAGCAGTTACCGATAACATCAAAACTAATTCAGGACTTCAATTTCTTTTTAAGTGTCTGACTCAGACAGAGTCTCAATCTAATATGAAATAAATCTAACTTGAATTCAATTCAAGTATAACTACAATACAACATGAATCCATTTATACCAGAATTCAATCTATATCAACATGACTCGACTGAACCGAACCATGGATATACTCTGATTACATGACTATCCATTTATATCCATTCCGTTTACATGATATCATAGTTTTGGCAAGTCATCCATCTATAAAACAAAGCAATACAATTAATACAAAAGTTATTATGGGGTTTTTAAAGGGGTAGACTGGTACGGAATGTGTTAGAAGTGGCACGAGACGGGCACTTTAATATACCTAACCTGAATATCCATTGTTGTTGTACCGTGGCTTAACGGTTCCTTGTGCTTCGTGTACCGTAGTCTCCGGAATAGTAGGACTCCTCTCGTATATACTGGCATATTCTGTACCAAGCTACAAACAATTGCGTTAACAGAACAAAAGATAACATTATACAGTTATATTCTCTTTTCTGTCTATTCTACTTCTCTCTTTCTTTGGAACTTACCGAGCGATTGTTCGCTGACGACATTCCTTTTCTTCTTTCTGTGGAATGTTGTCAGGTGGATCCGACTCACTAGAGATCGAGCCCAGTACTGAGGACTTGGAGCAGTTTTCCATCGACCCAGAGCTGTAGGCATTTGTATATACTTTTCATTTCAGTTATGCCATTGTTTAGGCATTGCTTTCTATTCCTGTATTTACATTTCTAGTTGTACTTGTAAAGAATTGTTAAATAAATAAAAGTTGCTGTTCATTTATATTTATGTCTCTTGTGTTCATTTTACTTTATTTTGCTTAGATACGCTTAGCGTGTTTACTTCTGAGTAAATATACCGCGTGATCCGTTACGTCTCCTTACCTTAAACCGGGAAGCGGGGCGTGACACGCATCATCCAAGATCTACAGTGGTAAGACACTAAATTCTGGACACGAATTCTTAAACTCAAACATAATTTTGAGCAAAGCACCTTCAGCTTCATCGACCATCTTCTTATGCATCTTATCTCGGATGCAAGTTTCGGGGTCACCGCTGATATCCTCCATCCTCTGGTACGATGATATTATTGCTTTCTGTTAGAAGATGCGGTGCAAGATAGTGATGAGATCATCTCTCTGTTTCTTTGAGATCAGGCCCATCAGATATACTGAATGCACCTTGTCTTCCGCGTCATCGAGTGGATGGAGAGGCATAGCCTCAAAAAGCCCAGGTAAAACTTCGTAGATTGACCCAACGACGATCTTCGAAAGGGCAGAGCGACGGGGGAGCAATCGACCGTTGTGATCATGGAAGCGACATATCATATCATCGCATTGGGCGGCAGTATACTCTTGGTCTTGAAGGCGACCTTGAATGAGAATCTCTTTGTATGAGACGATCTCCTTGATATCATACAAATGACCAGCCATTGTACCTAGAAAAGGACAAAAGAATCATCGGCCAAAGGATGTGAGTTCATTTTATGGACCTACTGGCGGCTCATTAATAATTAGAACACGTGCCTAGTAGAGGAATCTAAAAAGATTCTCTGAGGCTGGTTTTAATAATAAAATTTTTCAGAGCTGAGCTCTGTTTTATAAAATGGTATAAAATACCAAAATTTCCATAAAGGGGAAAATGATCGAGATTAGAGCCAAGCTCTACAAAATAAAGGAGAATTAACCCCTAGAAATCTCCAAAACGGGGAATTTGACATTAACGATCATCAGAGCAAAGTTCCGTTGAATTAAAATAAATGAAATCCCCAAATTGGATATGATCTAAAATCAAAAATCAGAACAAAGTTCTATGATAACAAATGAAGTCAAAACTTTAGAAGATCCCCAAAGGGGATATAATCCAAAATCAAAATTAGAACTAAGTTCTATGATAAAAAATGAAATCCCCAAAGGAAATATGCTAGAACCAAGCTTTGTGACCAAAATGGAGTTGAACTCCAAAATCCCTGAAGATCAATCTTCCAAGTACAAGAGCTAAGCTCTATTGAAGAAGTCTCTTACCAAGAAAATTTTGGTAGAGTGAGACTGCAATGTAAATTTGTGGAAAGATGAAGAAATAAGCTTTACGACAGAGCTTAGCTCTAATGGAGAATAAAATTCTTAAAGAAGAAGAAGAGATGGAGGTGCAACTGTCGCCTAAAGCTTAATGCCCTATTTATAAAGGGATGGGGTCAGTTCAGATTCCCCATATCCCGAGGCGGATCTAACGGTTTAAAAGCTGGACACCGTTGCACTCACGTGCAAGCCACGTGAGAGCAACGGTGGGGAGCATTTGTTCCTTCATAAAAAATAGGACAACGCCTCACGCTTTAGACACATGAGCGTTCTGTGTGCAAAGCATATGGGCGCCTATCTCTGTTAGGATTAAATCTTAAGGCAGCACCTCACGCTTTAGACACGTGAGCGCCTGCGTGCAAAGCACATGGACGCCTGACTCTGATAGGATTAATCCTATGACAGCGCCTTACGTGTTAGACACATGAGTGCCCACGTGCAAAATACGTAGGCACCTGCTTCAGAAAGGATTAAATCCTATGGCTACGCCTACGTGCACAGCACGTGAGCGTCAGCGCCCAAAGTTGAAACAATTTTATTTCGGGTAGAATTAAATTCTACATGGGAAAATATTCCCCTAAACAAGAAAGATATTCTCTATTAATCAGAGAGCTGTTGGATCAAAGATCTAATGGTAGAATTAAATTCTATTAGGGAAAAAATCTACCTAATCTTTCTAAATAAGAAAGATTTGCTCTGTTAAACAGAAAACCCTTGGATTAAAAATTCAATGGTCATGAGATAAAATTAAATTTTATATAGGAAAATATTTCCATAATCTCGTTAAGGACAAGAAAAATATATTCTGTTAAACAGAGAGACTTGGATCTAAGATCTACCGGTGATTAAAAATCACCACCTGATTATGAAATCAAGTTGAGATCTCTTAAATAAGGGATCCTATCAACTAATCAACAGTTTTCCCCTACCTATATAAAGAACCCGAGACTTCAAGTCTCATATAGAGAAAACCCCCCATAAGCTTCTGCAAAAAAAGAGATAGAAACTAAAACCGAGAATTTAATTCTCTTTCTGAAGGAAACCATCTTGCTCCTCTCAAACCCTAGGTAAAAAAGCAGATATCAAAACAACTCCTTTGCCTATCATCTATAGATACAAGGGTTTAACCCTTCATAAAAAATTTAGTTATTTCTCTAGATCTGAGATCCACAAAGCGTAGTGTGCATTAGCTGACTAATGCTTATCTGCTTATGCATATGATGCAGATTGGTTTAGGATAGTCGTGCGACCTTGTTGGCTTTTGTCAAGGGTCGTGCGGGTGGGTTTAATTCAATCAAGAAATGACGGGTTGAACTTGACTAGCATCCTATGGTTTGTTGGCCTTTGTCAAGGTCATAGGAGGCTTGGGGCAAAATTATCGGGAATTTCAAGTGTTGAAATTTGCAATGAGATTGCATACCTTCTATGAGATAGTTGGATCTCGATACCCGCTGCGAGTAAGAGTTACTCCTGGAAGAGTTTTACACATTACAATTAGCCGATCAAGTAGGTGTCTAGAAAGGTGTAAACGGGGTTACGCCTCTGGAAAAATAAGGTTTACTTTAATTAGGTCCGTGTGAAAGCACGGGGAACCTCCCTCAAAGTACCGACACTGGCCTGGCTGAAAGGTTGGCGAACTTGTAGGGTGTAATTAATCCCTGCTAGTCTTTCCTTTTAGGGTTTGAAGGAAGATTTGACTAAAACAGTGGGAGACATCCTGATTAGATATATTAGATAACCAATCTAATCTTGCAAGAGCATACGCTGAGTGTTTTCTTCTCTCTCTCTCCAGGTAGCGACCATATCACGCCTTAATCAAGATAATAATACGGATGTATTGACCGAATCCGCTTGTTATACTGAGTTGGGGAACGTTGGTCCCGCTCCAACTTATAATTGTTATAAGACAGAGCAAGAAATTGGGAAATACCAGATTTCCCGTGCCGCCCAAACGAAGAAAGTTCATATTGATGCATCATCTTTCGGTGTGTTCATTACACAGAACTGTTTCTCAGTATCCTTTACGTCCTGGGTATGAGATACCGGATCAGGATCCCACAATATGTAATTTGTTACATGGGCTACAGATAGGTAGAGAACTGAGAAAAGGGTGATAAGTTTCATGAGATAGAAACGGTGCAAGTGTTGCAGCCAAGTCTGTTGGTAGTTATCACCCTATATTAGCAAATACATTGATTCTGAACGAATGTTATTAGATACCGAATCTGATATACAACATCATATCAGTCTCTTTATTAATAAAGAAGGATATAATTTTGTATTGTTGGATAATGTTTTGAACATTTCCTATATCAAGAGTTGATCGGTTCATGTACGTTATCTAAAAGTATAGACGTTCGAAATCAAACCACAGTTCTTAGTATACAGAACACACACAAGAGGAAGAGTTCAGAAATGAATGAATCCTTCTTGAGGTATTGTAGACTAGATCATATCAATGCGACCCGACTAGCTAAGCTACATTTAGATGCATATTTAAATTAGTTTGAATTTACATCTTGTGAAACTTGCCGGTCATGTCACAAAGATTAGATGACCATAGCTCTGTTTATTGGAAACAGAGAAAGAGTTAATGAACTCTTGGGATTGATACATGATGATGTATGTAAGGTCCCCTGTCTACACATGCCAGGACATGTTCTTTTTACTTCATTACATTCACTGATTATCTCTCAAGATTCGGACATATGTTCCTGTTGAAACACAAGTCCGATGCTTTTGAGATATTCACAGAATATGAGTTAGAAGTAGAGAACCAAAAACGGGTATAAGTATTATGTCCTTTGATGAGATCAGGGAGGAGAATACTTGAGCACGGAGATTCCTGGACTATTCTAAAGGAGAATGAGATTCTCTCTCAGCATTACTCCTCCGTATACACCACAGCACGTCGGTGTATCGGGACGGAGCAAACACACCCTATTTGATATGGTGCTCTCTATGATGAGTACTACTGAGTTTCCTATTTCCTTTTGGGAGTTATGTACTTGAGAAGATGCATACCTATTGAATAAGGTTTTATTCAAATCAGTTGCCTACCACTTCATATATGATATGGAATGGGAAGAGCCCATATCTTAAGTTTGTTAAGATTTGGGGTTGTCCAGCTTATGTCTAAAAGCATAATCCGGACAAGCTCGAGGCAAAGTCAGATCTGTGGAAGTTTGTTGGATATCCCAAGCATTCGCAAGGGAATATCTTCTACCTAACCGAGGAACAAAAGATGTTTTGTTTCTCAACATGCCACCTTTGTGAAAGGGAATTTCTTGTGGAAAAATTAGTGGTCATGAGGTAGAACTGGAAGGAGTTCCAGCTGTACAAACTGCAGCTGATGATTTGGTAAAACCAAAAGATTCAATAGTTTCCAACGAACCTCAGCCTCTCCGCCGATCTAGTAGGGTTCCTCACCCACCTGAGAGATACTTCGGTTTCTCTATGACAGTGGGAGCGAGGATTACATCATGAGATGATGACCTAACTAGTTTCGAGCTGGCCATCAGGAGTGAGACTCTGTAAGAATGGCTCGATGCTTAGCGATCTGAGATGGAATCCTTATACACCAACAAAGTATGGACTTTGGTTACTTTATTTGAAGGGTTAAATCCCCATCAGGAGCAGGTATATCTTGAGAAGATTACTTGGTGTACATGGAAAAGTCGAGACTTTCAAAACTATGCTTAAGTCCATCCAGATCCTACTTGCTACTGCTACATACCGTGACTACGATATCTGGTGGTTGAGTGTCATGACTGCTTTTCTAAATGATGTTTTGGAAGAGAGCGTATGTAAGTACACAGCTAGAGGGCTTCGTAGATAGTGGGAGCAGCGGAAACGTGTGCAAGATGTTTTATGTGATAAATCAGGCATCGCGGAGTTAGAACGTCTGTTTTGATGTGGTAGTCAAAGAGTTTGATTTCATTAAAATGGTAGATGAACCTTGTATATACAAAAAGGTAGTAGAGAGTATGGTGATGATCCTCGTAGAGTACGTGGATGACATACTCTTGATAGGGAAGGAGTTTCCTATGCTACGCTCGGTTAATCTCCGCTTATCACAAGGATTCTCTATATAGGATCAAAGTGATACCTCCTAAATCCTGGGTTTTGGATCTATGAGATAGATCTAATTGGATATTAGGATACTCACTAGTTGTAGTGAGATGGTATCAATCGATCCTGGGGAGAATCACTGGAAAGGTTCCAGGGTGATAAGGACGACTGAATGTCAGTCACATGCATTGTCTTTACCCTCAGTGGAGGGACAGTATGTTGGAAGAGTCCCAAGCTAGATACCGTGACATACTAGACGATTAAAGGCAAGATACGTCATTACCAAAGATGCTACCAAAGAGGCAGTCTGGATACATATAAGTTCATGAGATGAACTTCGTTCCTACCATTGTGTGACAATGGAGTTGTGGCTTTTGCCAAGGAACCCCCCGTCCCATCAGAAATCCAGATATAGTTCTTAGGCAGTATCACCTGATCATGGAGATGGTTGATCTCCAGGGAGATCGAGGTTAGGAGAGTAGACACAGAGGACAACAGCGCGGATCCACTCACAAAGGCCTTTTTCCCAGTAGAGACTATTATGGGATGGTTGAGTATGAGATACTTCAACCGCAGCTGATTGTTGGGTATGCGATACCACAACAGATGGCCCTAGTGCAAGTGGGAGATTGTTAGTTATATGTATGCCCTAGAGGCCATTACTGTACATATGATGTATATTGTAATGGATGCTTGGACATATATGGGGAGGACTTTCTTGCTCGACATGATAGTCTGCTATCTGGTTGTACTTTATCTTAACATGTACTCTGATTGTCTCTATGATACATGTTGATAAAGTCCTTAGGATATGTACTCGACTACTGGGACTATGATGAGATCATACTAGTGGGGCTACGGTAGTCGACGAGTACATCCTATAACTGTTCCTAGTCGAGGGTGTATCGAGACAGGGCATCGATACACCAGAGTAGACTAGCGTATACGCATCTTGACCCATATGATGGGCGATGGATGATCCCATATCCATCGGTGTTTGACATCAAGGATGGTGTACGGGTGCTCAGTGGAGACTGGGTACACTGGACGGACTCGCCGAGAACTCCCAGATAGTATTATACCTCACGTTAGATGGCAGTTCTCTGGTGACACTGGTACAGGTTAGTCTGTAGACCCGAGATCGTCATAGAGTCTTTTGTGATTCCCACTGTGCTTTGATTTCCATCATACCACGTCCAAGAGAGCGTGCAAAAAGGTGGCTTTTGGGTACAGTCCCGAATCACATGGAGGCAATGAGCGATAGGAGGGGATTCGTCTCTCCCGGTATAGGGAGTTGATGTTGCGCTGTGTTCGATTGGCTATAACTGGAAATCCTTGGCCAGGGTTGCTGAGATTTACTGGTAAGTGTTATCAGTAGTTTCTCAAACTGTTATAGACCTCATATCGACACGACTTATCAAGCTACTGGGGTCTGACGTTTACCACCCCTAGGCGAGATATGTGACGTATCAGACGAAGAGACCGGACTGTACGGGAGTGTTACTGACTGGATTCGCAGGAGAATGTACAGGCTTGCTTATTGATCTTCTGATCGCTCAATACCTGGGTGGCTGTTACGTTTAGCTGACCGCTTACAGCTTGTGGGTGTTTGATATGATCATCACCTACTGCCGGCGTATTGACGATTCTTTAGAGTCTTACACAGAGGTTTCTTGGCTCAGGCAAAACGGAGTAGGAGCACATATATGATATATGATATGTGCGGGACCGAGAATAATACGTGTATGTGATACCGTATTAGATTATCACGATATGAGATATCGGCCGGGTATATGAGATATAGCCGGGTCATCGAATCAAGTGTTGATTCGATGAAATGATAAAGATATTATTAGTCGGTTATTTGTGAAATAGCCAGATTATCGGATCAAGTGTTGATTTGATAATTTAATGTATAATTATATATTTGATATATTACATTAAATAATATAAGCTCACTTATTGATTCTTTTTCTCACTCGGGTAATACATTGATATATATGCGATATATGTTAATTGTATTATTTTATTTTGTTACAATAAATATTGTATATGTGATATATAATATTGTAACATGATATGGTTATTAATGCAACATGATTAGTGGAGATTAAACATGGTTAGGGTTTGATTTGGGTTAAGCTTTTCTAGAAGTTTTGCTTTTTGTTTTTGCAAAGATATTTGTTAAAGATATTTTGGATGATATTTATTAACCCAACCCAACCCATGACCATGGTTAAGTCTCTACACGGGTTAAGTTATCATACTTAACCCATGATTGCAATTCTAACTTCATCGCAATTCATTATTCATCACAAAGTAAATTGATTCTTCTTCTTCTTCCTTGAAAGCTTTCTAGCTTTTTGCTTAGTGATGATTTTGAGTGAGAAATAGAAAATAAATGAGAGCTAAAATCCTACTTCATCATCCTAATCTATCCTAGCCATTTAGATTAGGGTGTTCACTTCATTTGTGAGTGAGAGCTTGTGTTAATGAAACTTCAAGGTAGATCATCTTAGTTATCGAAGATCGGAAGCAAGTTTGCATCATTCTCTTCGTGGAGCCTCTCTAGAGTCCGGGTACATGATGATCGTAGCGAAGGGACCTCAACACGGAGCTTATGAAGCGAAGGACCGGACTACAAAGGTTGTAATCCCAAACTCTTAGATGTTAAAGTGTTTAACATGCTTTGTTTCGCCTAATCTCTAATTTAAAGATCTTGGTTAGGGTTGTTCGGCACGTCTAATTTTTGAATCGGGAATGGTTGATGCCTTATAGACCCTTGTGAGAGTGCCTAGTAACCCTACAATAAATCAACTTGGTATCTTCGGAGAGGCGGATAGATATGTTCATATAGCATCTGCTCCCAAATTCAGGCAAGATGACCTATCCCGGTTCGTCTCTATTTTCGGCGGTAAATAATGTAGTCTCATATCTTCAATATCATCTCTCTGTATTTGCTATTTCTTCATATTCTTAAGAGGGTGTTATCTTGGGGATTTTGGAGGGAAAGTACTTTTAAGTATCACATCACCACTTTACAAAGTCATCATACCCATGCCCACTTGTAAGTCCACTTGTACCACTTGATCAAGAGTTCACATCAAGATATGGCTACCCACTTGGTTCATGCATCCAAAAATGAGTTCACACTCGACACTTGCATCATGTTGGACCATTCTTGCTAAAAAAATGTTGTGCACTTGATTTTTTTTACAAAAATCTTCTTGTATCTTGATCGGTTTTCCGTTCTGGTTTCAGTATCGGCTTACAGATGTTGTATACGTGCATTTTGAGTGTGTTTCCAGTGTTTTATCACGAATACCTGTATTCTGTACTTATTGAGCAGACACGGTTTAATAACATCGATATTCACAAAAATGATAACGAATGAGCGATATTAAGATGCAGTTTTTCATGATGAAGAAATACCCCCAAACTTATATTTTGCTTGTCCCGAATAAAACAAAATCCTAATCTCACTTTTGCAGGAAACACGATTGCACTGAGCCCGTGCAACAAGCCATTAAACCTTTAGGTGTCTCTAGTAAGAGGAGTGTTGTCTCCTGAGGGTTCTCAGCGGATTATATCCGCAAAATCCCGTCAAGCTAGTTTCGCGAAATCACGGTCGATTCTAATCCTAGGGTTTAATATCCAAGATAGAAATTCTATCATTCTAAGTTAGAAATATCGAACCCTTATTTTTCACACATCGTTTCTTATTTAACATAAGATCTTATATGTCTTTACATGCAATGCAAATAGCGTCGTCACGTTTCGAAAACTTCAATTAGAGTCATAATGTCATATAATACAGACCGGATAAAACTTCAAAAGGATCATGCAAGTTAGTAAAGAGTTAAGTTTTTCTCAAGTTTCGTTCTCCAGCTAGTTTTCAAATTCAGAATTTCTATCATCTTTAATAGAAAATTAAGCCTTATTCTTCACTCCGCCTTTTACTTCTTTGTGTTCATACATATTCGTGAACGTGCAATAGTCTTTATCATCGTGCAAAACTTTCATATCTCCGTTAAAATATTTTTATAAAAACTCGTCTTCTGTCAAGATTATTCTCATACAAAGAACCATGGGGAATTTTAACTCGGAGAGAACACTTGTTTGACTTTATTTTAAATTAGAATTTCTAGGTTTCTTAGCGAGCTTTGGGCCAATGCATCCAAACCAGTTGGTTTTATAGATTTAGGTATAGAAACACCCCAGCGGACTTAATTTCCTAAGTCACCTAGACCCTAAAACAAAAGACTCATTTTAGGGTGAAAATCATAACAGATTAATGCAAACGGAGATATAACCAGTTGTTCATTTTTTTTTAAAGATAGAAGACATGTTTGTGTAGGTAAGATGTGTAATCACTCCAATCAAGTTTCAGATGGGTTCTTTTTCAGACTTAGTTTCTTTGAAAGTATCAATAATATCATTTTATATCTACTTCTCTCTATAAACTATCCTTGATATTAAATATCTCAGAAAAAACCTGTTTGATCTTAAGGAAGTTTATCAATTTTAAAAGTTTTAAGACACATCAAACTTGTCATCTAATTTTCGAAACTCACGACACGTGTAATGTGATACAAAGACGTATATTAGTTACAGTTAAACTCAAAGGATGGTTATCTTTCGGGTTTTCAATTCCTAAAAATAGTATTTAGTTGTTCATATCTTATCAAACTAAACCGACGGAATTTCGAATCTATGTTTTCCCTCTAGCTAACTTGATGACAAAGATTTTCTATTTTGGAAATTTTTTGATTTTTGTGGGTTTTCAAATCTGTATGCAAATGCAGAATTTACACATGAATGCAAGGATAGAAAGCTTACCGAGCACACCCCCAAACTTAAATCGGACAGCGTCTTCGCTGTCATACTATACAAAGAAGATCAAAATTGTGGAGGTAATAAAAACATGTTGGAGAGCCTTTTTCTGAACAAGAGAATTTCACCAGACAAGAGATTTCCCAAAGAAGAAAAACAAATATTCACAAGATAAGGATAACTATTTACAAGAACAAAAGATCTGTATATACATACCCCCCACACTTTATTTGCACAGTGTTTTCACCGTTTATGGCTGGAAAAGTAAAGTGTGGAGTATAGAACATTACTCATTATAAACTAGATCTTGAAGCAATAAGAGTTCCTCCGATGGTTCAGCGGTAAAGAACGGTTTCAACCTGTGTCCATTTACTTTGAATATTGAACCATCCCATGGATTTTCCAAATCCATCGCCCCGTGCGAATACACACACCGCACCAGAAAAGGTCCCATCCACAGAGATCGTAGCTTACTAGGATGGAAATGGAGTCTGGTGTCGTAAAGTACCTACTGTCTAGACGTGAATGTTTTGCGCATAAGGTGTTTATCATGAAACACTTTCATTCGGTTCTTTACAACAACCGCACTTTCATAAGCTTCATCTTAAAGTTCATTCAATTTTTTTATTTGCAGCTTCCGATAGCTGCCCGCATGGTAAAGATTGAAATTCAGCTTCTTGATCGCCCATAATGCGCGTTGTTCGATCTTTATAGGAAGGTGTCAAGACTTTCCGAATACAAGCCGATAGGGAGACATGCCGATATCAGTATTATAAGCAGTTCGAAATGCCCAAAGGGTATCAGTTAATTTCAAAGTCCAATCCTTACGGTTCTTGGAAACCGTTTTCTCCAGTATCTACTTGACTTGCCGATTAAAAACTTCGGCTTGCTCGCTTGTTTGGGGATGATAGGGTGTTTATAGTTTGTGATTGATCTCATATTTCTGCATCAAGGATTTAAATGATCGATTGCAAAAACGTGTCCCATTTTCGCTAATGACAGCGCGAGGGTGCCCGAACCTGGAAATGATGTTTTATTTTAGGAATCTAACGACAACCTTATTGTCGTCTGTCCGGCTCGGTATTGTCTCGACCCATTTTGAGAAATAATCAACAGCTAACAGAATGTATAAGTTCCTAAAAGAGTTGGAAAATGGGCCCATGAAGTCTATCCCCCAAATAACAAACATCTCAACAACCAAAATTGGTTGGAGCAGCATTTCGTTTCTTTTCAAGATCCGACCTAGGTGTTGACACCGGGTGCAAGTCTTGTAATGTTCGTGTACATCTTTGAATAGTGTCAGCCAGTAAAATCCATACTGCAGAACTTTCTCCGCAGTTTTCCTAGAGCCAAAGTGCCCGCCACAAGCTTGCTCATGGCAGAAAGATAAGACACTCTTGAACTCAGTGTTCGGGACGCACCGATGGATGATTTGGTCAGGACAATACTTAAACATGTAGGGCCTATCTTAGTAAAAGTGTTTCACTTGGGACAGAAATCGGTGTTTGTCCTGACTTGACCATTCGCTAGGTACAAGTCCAGTTGCCAAATAGTTCATAATATCTGGGAACTACAGTTCGCAAGATATGGTTAAGAGGTGCTAGTAAGAAAAAGAATCATTTATCGGCAGTGGAAACGTTGATGAAGAAGGAAGTCGAGAAAGATGGTCGGCAACTACGTTTTCACATGCTCTTTTGTCCGTAATGACAATGTCAAATTCTTGCAGTAAGAGAATCCAACGTATTAACCGAGGCTTATCATCTTTTTTCATGAAAAGATGCCTCAAAGCGGAATGATCCATGTAGACGACGACCGGGGAGCCAATTAGATAGGGCTTGAATTTTTCTAAAGCGAATACAACAGCCAAGAACTCTTTCTTGGCTATTGTATAGTTCATGTGCGCATCATTCAAGGTCCGACTTGCCTTGTAGATCACGTGCGGCATCTTATTAATGTGCTGTCCTAAGACTGCACTGATGGCAAACTCGGATGTATCGCACATAATCTCGAAAGGATGTGTCCAATCAGGAGAAGAAAGAATGGGAGCGATAGTGAGTGGGCTTCGCAGTGATTCAAATGCGGTCAAACAGTCTGAGTCAAAATTAAATGTTGTGTTCTTGGCCAGAAGAAGAGTCAAGTATCTACCAATTTTGCTAAAGTCCTTGATGAACCGTCTATAGAAATCGGCATGGCCAAGGAAAGATCTGATATCTTTGACGTATTTAGGAGGAGGGAGGTTGGAAATGACATCAATTTTTGCTTTGTCAACTTCGATTCCTCTTTGTGAAATGATATGTCTTAAGACAATACCTTCTCGCACCATGAAATGGCATTTCTCCCAGTTTAAAGTGAGTTTTTTTATCCTTATATCGGGTAAGGATAGCATCAAGGTATTGTAAATACCCGTCAAAGGAATCTCCAAAGATGGAGAAATCGTCCATGAATATCTCCAGAAACATGTCGGAGAATATTCCCATCATACACCGCTGAAATGTAGCAGGAGTATAGCATATCCCAAAAGGCATGCGGCGATATGCGAACGTGCCGAAAGGACAAGTGAAAGTGGTTTTATCCTGGTCTTTTTCAGTTATGGGAATCTGGTTGTAACCCGAGTACCCGTCCAGAAAACAGTAAAGCTCATTTCCAGCTAATCTTTCGAGCATTTGGTCAATGAATGGAAGCGGGAAGTGGTCCTTCTGCGATGCAGTATTGAGTTTTCGATAATCAATGCACACTCGCCACCCGGTTTGGGTGCGAGTGGGAATTAACTCGTTCGCTTCATTGGCGATGACTGTAATGCCCGACTTTTTAAGGACAATATGTATCGGACTTATCCATTGGCTGTCGGATATTGGGTAAATGATACCACTATCTAGACATTTGACGATTTTATTCTTCACAGCCTCCTTCATGACTGGATTTAATCGTCTCTGTGGATCCCTAACTGGCTTGGTATCATTCATCATGTGAATATGATATTCAACGATCAGGAGACTAATCCCCTTAATGTCTGCCGTAGTCCAACCAAAAACTTGCCGATTTGATCGCAAGGCCAAAAGAAGGGCTTTCTCTTACTCTAAAACTAGAGAAGATGAAATGATTACCGGGAGAGTCTCGTTTTTATCTAAGTAAGCATATTTGAGGTGAGACGGCAGAGGCTTGAGTTCGAACGTCGGTGGAGAAACAACTGAAGGTAAGATCGGAGAACGTGTCTCGAACTCAAAGGATTCCATTAGGGGCTCAAAGTGAGTGGAAGCAATAGAGTCGGATGGTTCAATCAACTTATCCGCAAATTCAAAAAATTCTAACTCGGGTGGTGACATGTTAAGATCTTTCAGAAACGTGAAGCATTCGTATTCTCTATTGGAGTCGGAAGCAGCAGGATAAAAAAGGAACGCACTAGTGGCGTCGAGATCATCATGATCAAACAGAAATTCTTCAAATTCACAGTCTTTGGGGGTGATCTCCTGGATAGAATGGATATCCAGTATATGAGCATTCGGATCGGATGGCTGATTCCCTAATATGAAAATGTTGAGTTCAATTGTTATGTTACCGAAAGATAGGTTCATGGAACCATTTCGACAATTGATCACTGCATTTGAGATTGCAAGGAATGGGTGACCGAGAATCACCGGAATTTGATTCCGGGGGTTGGCTACAGGCTGTGTATCCAAGCCTATGAAGTCCACGAGGAATATGAAGTCCCCAATCTTAATTAACACATCCTCTAGCTCACCCCTAAGATGGGTGATAGATCGGTCGGCCATTCGAAGAGTACAATGTGTAGGTTTCAGTTTTCCTACACCGAGTTGCTTATAGACCGAATATGGAAGAAGGTTAACAATGGCACCGAGATCTAAAAGAGCACGATTGATGTTCTTATCCCTAATGGTAATTGAAATCGTAGAACAATCAGGGTCCTTCCGCTTTTGAGGTAAATCTTGGGTAAGAGAATCACTCGCGTTACTAGCCAAGAAGACTTTCTTCGGTACCTGGGATTTCATTTTCTTAGTGCACAAATCTTTCAAGATTTTCGCATAAGAGGGGACTTGTTGGATTGCATCTAAGAGGAGAATGTTTACGTTAACTTGTTTGAATAACTTTATAACCTTCTCCATTTGTGGACTTTATTTATTAGGTCTCAACCGGTTTGGAAATGGAGCTTTGTTTAAATTGGTTGAGTCCAATACTTATGGAGGAGATTGTGGAGATGGGACGGAACCCAAAACTGAAGTTTGAGTGGAGTGAGATGTGGGTCCATTCGTAGTAGCAGTTTTTGAAGAAGAGCCTCGTGAAGAATGGAGAACGGGCTAAGAAGAAGAAGAAACGGCTGGCGTGTTATCATCATTATCGATTCGTGCGCCAACGTTGTTATTCAGCATTCTTCCCGACCTCAACGTAGTGACTGCACCCACATTATGGTTCTGTTGTTCGAGAGTAACATGCGCATTATGTGGGTGACCAGGATTTAGGAGTGGTTAAGATGGAAACTTTCCCTTCTCTTTCTCGCTCAATGTCGTGTTCAGTTGTGCAATCTGGGCATCGATAGTCTTTATGCTTTGCCCGTGCGAAGCAGTATGTTACACCAGAGAATGAATAGAAGACTGGATGTTTGCAGTGAATTTAGTCGATTGTTTCACAAAACCATCAAGACTCCGTTCTAGCGAGGAAACCTTATCGCTACCGGATCGAACAAAGTTTTTTTGAAGGAATGAATTGTTGTACGGTGAAAAGTTGTTTGTCGGATTCTGAAAATGTTGCGTTTGGAAAGGTTGTTGAAATTGTTGCTGAGCTTGTTGTTATTGAGGAGGAGGCCTTTGAAAAGTTTTTCTGGCCTTGGAACTGGTTTTGGTTCTGGTTCTGGTTCTGGCTCCAGGTGAAATTAAGGTGGTTCCTCCTACCGGGATTATACGTGGAAGAGTATGGATCGTTTCTTGGTCTTTACTGAAATACAGTATTAAACTGATCCTGTCCTTGAGATGGTGGATTATAAGGACATTCTTCTGTCAAGTGAGATAGATCCGAACAACAAGCATAAATGGTATGGGGGGAGTAACAGGGATAGGGGAAGGAGATAAAAATTTACTCTCAATTGCTTCGAGTTTTCGCGTTATTGCAGCCATCTTAGCTTTCATTGAAATTGAGATATCAAGTTGGTAAACTCCTGCCCTAGATTGACCGTAAAAAGGAGTTGAAGAATGTGATGTGTTCGTCCAGGTGCTCTCCTACTGCAGCGTTTGTTCCGCAAGATCATCAAAGAATTGCAAAGTCTCCTCGTCAGATTTGGATACGAAGTGGCCTTGACAGATGGTTTCCATCAACTGTCTAGTTGCTGGATTTAGGCCCTCGTACAAAGTTTGGTAAAGTTTCCATTTCTCAATACCGTGATGAGGAGACTGAACTAAGAGATCCTTGTACCGGTCAAAGCACTTCAAAAAAGGTTCAGTTGGAAGCTGGGTGAATTGATTTATTTCATTTCAGATTCTCACGGTTTTGTGATTTAGGTAACATTTCTTCAAAAACTCTTTTACAAATTCATCCCAACTGGTTATCGAATGAAATGCGGTGCTATACAACCACTTTTCAGTAAGATCACAAAGAGTGAAAGGAATAATACGTAGCCGTATAACATCGTCGGACAGTTGGGTCGTTTTCATCATCGCGCACACGTTTTGGAATTTGTTGATGAAGATATAGGTATCTTCGGATTCAAGCCCGTGGAATTTGGGCAGCATGTTGATGAAGTGGGGCTTAATTTCGAAATTGTCCCCATTGGCAGGTGGATGAGAAAGATAAGTGGGAAGCGTAGCGCGTGTTCGATAGAACCAATCTTGAAGCGCGATTCACGGCGGCGCTCTGTTCCCCCAAAATTCGAACAAGATAAAAAGAGCTAAGCTCTGTCACATTTTGTTGAGACAGCGCCTCACGTGCCCCTCACGAGGACACCAGCACCAATGTGCAAAGCACAGAAACGCTTTCTGAGTATGAATTAAATTCTTATATGGCGCCGCACGTGCTCATCACGCGGGCGCCAATGTGCAAAGCACAGAAACGATTTCCGAGTAAGAATTAAATTCTTATATGGCTCCGCACGTGCTCATCACACGGGCGCCAATGTTCAAAGCACATAAACACTTTCTGAGTAAGAATTAAATTCTTATACGGCGCCGCACGTGCTCATCACGCGTGTGCCAATGTGCAAAGCACATGAGTACCCATCATAATAATTAAATTCTTAAGCGGCGCCCACGTGCACAACACGTGAGCGCCAGCTGTTCGGAACTCACGGTATCGTGCCGTTGAATGCTTTTATCAAATTAGAATATGTCGGTTTTGTTAATGAAAATAGTGCACGACGTGAGTCTCGAGTTCTAAAAATACCGCAAGTGCACGGTGCGTTGATGCAAGTCGGCAAGTACGGGTCGAACCACAAGGAGTGGATATCACGACATCATTTTAAGTTATGAAACAATGGGTTGGAAATGGATTTTGTCACGTTTTTACAACAATTAAATGAAGAAAGGTTTAGGGCTGCTTAGAGAAAACTTAGGCTAAGGTTTGGTATGTTTGAGATACGGTTTTTACCCCAAACTTTCCGTCTTGATTCAAGATCCATTTTTAGTTTCTATTTGATTTACGAAAGCATACCGCGTCTATCCGAAACAAGCGTCGGTTTAGAATACGATATCAAGGTTAAGTTAAAAAGAAACTAAAAATTTAAGTTTTTAGAATGAAATGAATACGGAATTAGTTAAGTGAAATTAGCAAGCATAGAACATATGTTTGTATGCTATATATCCTATCTAGCTAGTTTGCAACACTTAACTTAATTTCGTATTCCTTTCAACTTCAAATCATAATATAGCAACAATAAAATGTAAAGAAGGAATATGATATATATTAAAGGTTGATTTGCAACCATTCAAAACAATATATCCTATCAAGCAAAACATAATAAAATTGCATAATTAAGAAAGGAAGTGTAAAATGTAAGAATAAAAAAGGGAGGGGTTGGAAGAAAAGTCATTCCACAACCTAGCTCACCATAGCCCAAGAACAAACTACTCACACATCATAAATTGAAATAGCAACAAAGAAGAAAATGCAAAAAGAGAAGAGATACAAGAAACAACTTGATATAAATGAAGCTTTGATTGCAATGGTTCCAAGTACAAACAAGTGAATTCAAATACCAAAATCTAATCTTGCAAGCTTAAGAAAGAGGTTGCAAGACTAGAGGAAGGCAATGAATTCACACTAAGGGTTACAAGATCACTAGTTACAATGTTTACAAACTTCTCTCTCACAAAAAGTAGTGCCCTCTAACTTGCCCAAAGGCCTGGTATTTATAGGCTCAAAACAAAATTAAACAAATAATAAAAACAGGATGATAGGACAATAATGAGTGACCAGACAAAATACGAAGTGATTTGGGCAAAGGGGACCCGGAGGCGCCGGTTTTGGGGGGTTACTCACCGGTCTTGGTCCGAGATTTGGGGCTCGTTTTGGTGTGGTGAAGTATAGTGCACTCAACAAAGTCCACTGGTGTTGTTTGATTTCTTCATATCAGCTCAGGTTATACTCAGTAGTTTTGGAGGGAACTTGATGCATTAAGTCACATCACAACTTTTAGCATTTATTGCACATCACCCTCATTTGTGATCATTGTGTGCCAAGGCAACCCCCATCATGGTCTAGTGCACATGCATTGTGTAGGACCAAAAATTGTGTATGCAATATTGTTTGCACAAGATCTCATTGGATATCGATCGGTTTTCTGTTCCGTTTGCAGTGTCAGCTCCCAAACGTTATATCCATGATTTTGAGTGTGTCTCCAGTCTTTTATCACGAACACCTTTAATCTGTAATTACTGAGCAGACACTGGTTAATAGTACCGATATATACAAAATAGATAACGAATGGGTGGTATTAAAATGCAGTTTTCTGTGATGAACACCAACGCCCAAATCTAAATCAATAGAATTAAATTCTACATAAGAATTTGGGATACTCTTTGTTAAACAGAGCCGTTGGATCAAAAATCCAACGGAGAGGATAAATTATCAAAATATAGAATCAAATTTTATTAGGAGAAAGTATCTCCCAAATCATTCTAAATAAGAAAGATACTCCTGATTGGATCAATGATCCAATAATAGAATAAAATTTTATTTTGGGAATATATTCTCTCAATCTTTCTGAACAAAAAGAGATTGCTCTCTGTAAAACAGAGAACCCTTGATTTAAAAATCCAATGGTGATTAAAAATCACCATTTTATAGAATAAATTATGTATATGGGAAAATATTTCCCTAATCTTGTTAAAAAACAAGAAAACACATTCTGTAAAACAGAAGTCCTTGGATAAAAAATCCAACGGTGGGTAAAATTTCCCATATCAATTTTGAGTCCAATTAAATCAATTGGAATCTCTCAATGAGAGATTTTCTTAAAACTAATTAACAATTTGTCTCCACTATATAAAGGCTCCGAGACTTCAAGTCTCACAGACTAAAAAGACCAAACAGAGGAGAGACCACAAAAAAATACCCTATAAGCTTCTAAAATAATACAGTGAGCCTTAAAAACAATAGAGAATTTAATTATCAAAGAGGAAGGCTTTCCTTTCAAAAAGAGAACCGAGGTAAAGAGAACACAGAGATAAAAAAAATATCTCTTTTACCTATTTTAAGGGTTTAACCCTTTTTAAAGAACTTAGTTCTTTCTCTGGATCAGAGATCCACAAAAAAGTGTCCCAAAAGTTGAGAATTTAATTCTCATCGGGAAGATTTTGTTCTTGAGAATAAAAAATTCAGAAAAGAACTAGGTCCAAAAGGAAAAAAAAAGGAAAAAGAACCTATAAAAGAACTTAGTTCTTAAAGAAAAACTTGATCCCAGATCTTCAAAAATGAAGATATTGTTGATCATTAATGGTCAAAATACCATTAACAAAGATTTAATCTCTAAAAAAGGAAAAAATATCAGCGCCTCACGTGTTTCCCACGTTGGCGCCCTTTTAACAGCGCCTAGCGCCTCATGTGAAAAACACGCGGTGCCCAAAACAGAAGGCCAGCGCCTCACGTGAAACACACGTGGGCGCTGAATAAAAGTGCTTAGCACTTCATATACAGCCAAAACGACTGAGTGCTTAGCACTGATTGGGCAGCGCTCAGCGCCTCACATGCTCCTCACATGGGCGCCACATAACAACCAAAGCGGCTGAGTACTTAGCACTAATTGGGCAGCGCCCAGCGCCGCACGTGCACCTCATGTGGACACCATAGGAAGTGCTTAGCACTTCATATTTAGTCAAAAGGACTAAAGTGTTCAACATTTATTGGGCAGCGCCCATGACTGAATGCTTCACATGACATATATGTGAGCATCAGAGCTTAAATATGTGCTTAACACTTTTACATAAAAAGAAAAGGGAAACAAACAGAGCCCAAATAAGTGCTTAGCACTTTTAAACAGAGTAAGCCCAAATTGGCTAAATCTCTGAAGTTTTCTTGCAGCTGAGCCAAAATGCTCTTTTGCTGGATCTTAAGTAAAATTGATCCTAAAAACATTGTTAAGTTGATCTTAGTTTCAAATAATACTAACATATCCTTAGCAAAACAAACTGAGCCCAAATGCTCACTTATATATTTAAGTTGACCTTAATCTCAAACTAGATTAACGGTCCTTAAATAAAATAAAATATTTTTGAACCAAAGGAATATACAACCTAAGTTCAAAACCCCGTCAAGCAAATCCTTGACCAAAGCCCAAATCTAAAATATATGGATTTGGACTAATCCGTGCCCTACGGGCGACGACATAAACTAGTCTCCGTATACAATCCATGGGCAACCAAAACAAACAAAAACATACACGGCACGAGGTGAACTGCTGGAGAAGAAGAAAGTGGTTATCACAATGCGGTAACGTAATTAACTGCAGGGGCTTGCGCCTGCAGGGAAGAACGCCCCCACAATAAAAAACCCCCTCAAAAAATGAAGGGGAATCTGATAAAGTCTGCTACAACGGTCGCATCTGTCCAAACTTCCAATATATGGTGCCATAAATCAACTTGGTATCTTCGGAGAGATGGATGGATAAATCCAAATAGTATCTGCCCCCAGATTCAGGCAAGATGATCTATCCCAGTTCGTCTCTATCTCTGGCGGTGAACATGCTCCTGCTGGCGGTGATGGATTATTCGCACCATATGGAGGTAAAGTGATGTTCGGAGGAAGTCCCGACATCTCGGAAGAAGAGTTGGGCAAAAGTGAAGGTGATGAAGTATGAACATAATCTTGGTCAGCGTCGGAGTTGACCGACAAAGGTAAAGGTGAAGGGTGCATGGAAGAAGTTTCGATTTCGGAGTCGATCGCGTAGTCGGTAGAGACTGACGAAACGTGGACTAAATGGGCAATAGGGTCCCGAGCCCAAATGGACATACACTAAATGAGTTTAGTGTTGTCAAAACGTAGAAGGTGAGGGTAAAAAAACGCCAATGGAGAAAAAAATGCCGGTGAAGGTGAAAATGCGGTAAAAATGGAGAATTTTTGTTTTGTTTCGAAAGAATGTGAAAATGATGGACTCAAAACAAACAAACACAATCACAAATGCACAATCAATACATAGAGTTAGGGTCTTCAAAGCCCAACTAGACCGCTTCTAACTGGTCCAAAGCGACAAATTGTGAGATAACTCTCGAATTGCTTCTTCACTGCTAATTATGGCTAGGTAAGTGTTAGGGTTAAAATTTACACCCTATTGACCAAAAGTCAAAATCAAAGTCAAACCGTGAACAAGTAGGCTCAAGCCAAAGCAAACGAACCCTACTGTCAAATCCAAGTCGGGCCCACATCCGAACATAAGCCGGGCCCACGTCCGAACCCAAATCTAAGCAGGTGGGCCCAAGCCCAGACCGGCCCCATGCCAAAGGAATAATCATCAAGCAATAAATAGGTTTGATGTAATTTTCATGAATAAATGTAAAATAAACGAGCAAAAAACCAAAATTTGTAAAGTCCATAGCTCGTGTGCAAAAAGAAATAAGCACATGGTATGGGATGGGAAAAATGCTAATTTTGTACAAGCCATGGAGCTAAATGAAAAGATGTAAGCCTATAAAATGCCTTCCATGATGATTTGATAAAAGAGAAGAACTAATCTTGATTCTAAAAAAAAAACAAAATCTTGAGTTTTGAGCTGCTTTTTAGTGTGCAAGTCTCTCTTTCACTTTTCCTTTCTTTTTTTAAGTACGCACGTCAGGAGGCTTCGAAAAAGGGAAAAAGAGCCTTTTTTGATCTTCAAAAGTCAAAATCTTTGTGTTTTTGGATTGTTGCTTCATTAGGTTTCGACCTTATTTGCACTGTGCTATGTGCCCATTTGCCACAGTGCCGATTTGGCTAGGTGCGCATTTTACTGGACCTTTTGCCCAATTCGGGACCCTTTGGCCCCCTTCACTCCCTCCCACCTTGCTTGGTGCATGTCTCGACAGGTGCGCACTTGTCTTGTGCACACCTTGCTAGGTGAGCGTCTCGTCAGGTGCGCACTTGTCATGTGCGTACCTTACCAAGTGCGCACCTTGCTAAGTGTGCGTTTTGGCAGGTGTGCACTTGTCACATGCGCACCTTACCATGTTCTCACTTTACTAAGTGCGCAAATGACATGTATACACTCATCACCTCTCTCATTAGAAAAAAATTTCTAACGGGGCGCTGCCCCGCACCCCGCAAAGGGGCTACCCCCGGCCAGCTATCCGGGTAGCGAGACCCCTGTAAAAACTTTGCGAGATCCCCTATATGCCTGATGCACCCTCAGCTTGTTCCTAAACACAACACGCACATATTGCATATTGAGTTCGTATGATCTGTTTGACTTGTTAATCGGAGGTTCTCTCGCTCCAAAAGCGAGGGGTAATTAATGGTAATTTAGTCCGCGGCTGACGGAGATTCGGATCCCCACAATCATTAAACCCGGCCTACCCCAGGAAGGGGGAATTTGTAATATGCCTGAAAATCGACGCGCATTCCTATCTCAATAGGGTGATGAAAAACACTTTACAGGTTTTGGCATGCCCGGTGGGACGTTTCTCTCCTCCCATATTTCGGGTCAAGTATTCATGCGAGCTCAATCAATATACATACCGATTGCATGTACTGAAATCATGCTTCTTTGTGCAGGTTAACATATTTAAACCATAATTTCGAACTCAGCAACCATGTCTCCCAAGACGAACTTTGTCTCTTATGCAACTCCGGTGACCTACGTGGTCAAAACGAACGCACGCGTGATCCTCCCGGCGTGTCTTATGAGGCATTGGGAGGAGCCTCCACGCATGATCTACCCAGCTGGCAGCGCTCCTATTATGGAGCCCTTACCATAGAAAGTGGCCAAACCAACCTCGAAAGGCAGGAGGCAAAATGTGGTGGTCACAAAGGCATCCCAAATCAATCGCAAATCTGTTTTTGAACGGCTCTTTGTTGCTCCATCCGAAGGCAAAGCCATCAAAATAGAAGAAATCATAAGGCGTCGCGAGCAAGCTCAAGCGGTGCCCTCGAGCATTGCATGACCGGATGTCTTCTCGAGACTCACCATCAACCGACTTATGGCTTCCCGAAAAGAGGATGCCCGCCAAGCCATCAAAGCGGAGAAATTAAGGCAGAAGTGGCTCAGATATAAAGCCAACAAAAGGGCTACGGCTCTGACCAAATTGGATTTCATAAAATTCCAAGAACCCAGTTACCCCACGACACAAGCCAGGCCGGCAGTGAAGCTTGCTAACCCTTTTGAGCCGTTGAAATCGGTTCAGAAGAATGCCATGATCGCAAAAGTCAAGAAGACTGCGATCCGGACGATACTCAAAATGATATTCCCAAGCCCCAAAGCATAAAGCATGACGCCATCTCTTCAAGAGTCTATCAAGCGCTCAGTGCCGTGCAAAAGGAATGGGGAAAAGCCATAAAAGAAGCGCCGGCACCACTCAACAACCAGGCCAGGAAAACCGGCTTTGGTCGATTGACCTTTCCCGAAGCAAAAAGGCTATGACGACGATCCGAAAGATCAGCCACCAAAGATAAAGAGATGGCCAGATATGTGGTCCACACCATCTACATGGCAGGAACACATAGCAAGAGCAAGGATGGGGCCACCACATCTCAAGTCCAACCGGGTCTGAATGTGGCCGCCACTTCCTAAGACCTGCCTCTTCCAGAAGATAATGAAAACTCTGCCAGTGAGGCTGATAAGCCGAGATCTCTCTCGGTTCATGAGGAATCAGGCTTGGAAAAGCAAAGAGGAGCCGAATTTCCGCCCCAATACCGCAGAGCGACAACTTATCCAAGAGCTCCAGCAGCAGCTCAGAAACAAAGACAAGGAGATGACTAAGCTCTACTAAAAAATTGATGACTTGAAAAATGTCGTCTTACAACTCATGGACCAAATTTCCCTTCAACCGTTTAATCAAACGCAAGGCTCTACCCATGAACCGGGAAACGGTGTCCCGAAGCAGCCGATGATCATTCCCTTAAGTCCAAAAGCAGGCGAGTCGCATGAAAGTCAGCCACATCCTATCTCGGGAAATGTCTTGGCTAACGATGACAACAACCCGCTAATGCAAGATCAAATCATGGATTTGGTCGGCAACAAAGTAAAAACATTGGTGGCTGAAGCCGAAACGCAAAAAGAAGTCAGCAGTAGTGGGAGACCATATCTTGCTCGGTATGATCTGGTAGAGTTTTCTAGTGGCTATGTCATCCCCAAATTCGGAAGATTCGATGGGATGGGAAATGCGAATCAGCACATTATCCACTTTAAAGGCTCATGCGGGAATACTGGAGGCAATGATGTGCTTCTCCTCCACCAGTTCGTTAATAGCTTAACCGATGTCGCTTTCGACTGGTACGTGAGTATACCGGATGGCTCCATTACTCCTTTCGTCCAAATGGAACCTCTGTTTCGGCAAATGTTCATAAGTGTTAGCGATAAGATTACCATTGCCGACCTCGTAAGGACCAAACCAAAGAACAATGAAAACAACATGAATTTTATAAGCCGATTGCACAATCTCTCTGTCAAATGTGAGCCATCGTTAGAACAAGACCAATCCGTCAATCTCCTCATCGGAAATCTCGGCACCTGGATGAATCATTTTCTATACACCGCGGGTCTCAATACATTTCAAGAGCTAACCAAGAAAGTTCATATGTTGGAGCGCTCAAAAAAAGAATCCCCTTCGGACTCCTAAACTAACAACAGATCCTGGAGGAACCGAAAGGAAAATAATTGCAAAGGCAGAAAGTTCGACGATGCTGAATCTTTTAACACTTCGGTTGACCGAAAAAAGAAAGGGACAGACTGGCCCAATACCAACTAACCCCGAGAGCCAACTTTAGAGGAAAGGAGAAACATGGTCTACTCTTTTAGAAGAGACAAGCTCCACAAAATATTCAAGAATGCTCTTAAGAATGGCATGCGGCTGCCGGAACCAAAGAGGCCGAGTGAAGTAAAGAGGTTACAATCATCTCAATTTTTGCCCATACCACCGAGTGTTGGGATACACTATAAAAAACTGTTGCATTTTCAAGGATTGGGTTGAGAAACAATATAAGGCAGGAGAAATCTCGTTGTCCCCTGGCGTGTTAGCAAACAATCAAGTTGTGACCACCAATTTCATATAAACAGAGACCGAGGTATTTCGGGAATCGACCACTCTCAATTGTTCATCCTTTCCTGAAAGGAGAAAACCATGGCGACAGTCCAAAGGTTCAGCAAGTAACACTGACAATATGGAGGAAACAGACGGATACGCAATCCATACGGTCTATATGGTCGGACCTGGAGAAACAAATCTTCCTACGCTTCACACCAATAGTGATAATATGGTTGACCCTGCTCAATACTGGCTAGTTCAGATAATGATAAAGACCCTGCTCAAGATGTTAAGCAAAAAGAGCCCATGGCTTCTGGAGAATCAAGCTCAGACGATTAGGATAGCCCAGTCATTATCCCTGAAATTATAGAACGAGCATTATTCCAATGGCTTCAAGAGCAATTTCAGGATAGAGATAAGGAGTTAGCCAATATCAATCCCAAAGTCGACGATCTGGTAAATGTTATGGCAAATCTCGCAACCTAAGTCATTCGAATTCAATCACAACAAGATCTAGGTTTGGTCCATGAACCAGGGATTACCCCCCAAAGAAGCCAGCAGCTATTCCCTCCAATTCAAGGGCGGAGCACCTTCATGAAAGTCAATGGCGGCTAGCCTCCAGGGAATTCCTAATGCATGATTGCGGAAAATTGACACGAGACAAAATCAAGGGCAAGTCATCGACGGAACCTGAAACTCTTTAGGACCTAATTAAAAGAGTCCAGATGTTGAAACATGTGGGTCCCGAATCTCTTCCAAAATTCTAATATAACAATAAGTTCAAATGTCGGGAAAATGACAACCGCAAAGATGGACGTCCCAACAACACTGAATCCTTTAATACCTCTGCTAACCGAAGTAAGTGAGGAACATGCGGGCCTAATCCCGACTAGCCTCGAAAACCAGTGTTGGGAGGGAGAGGAGAATTGCCCTTGGAAGTGAAGTTGACTAAAGTCTATTCCTTGGACAGGGTCCGTAAATATTTGAGGACGCCCTAAACAACGGTGTGCAACTCCCCGAACCAAAGAGGCCTCATGAAGCAAATATGATTGATAATCCCCTATATTGTCTATAACACATGGTAGTAAGTCACACAATCGAAGACTGCTATATTTTCAAGGATTTGGTTGAAAAACAATACAAGGAGGGAGTGATATCATTGTCCAAAGGCATGTTAGCAAACGACTAAGCTACGATCGCCAGCTCAATACTAATGAGGACGAAAACCCTTTGGGGGCAGACGGTTCAATCGCTAACTTCAGAAAATGACCCGGTCCACCACAGCTCCTACATGACACACATACTCCCAAAAAGACAAAGAGAATATTAAAACACCTTGAGATCAAAGTTCAAGAATTTTGAATAAGCGCACAACAGACGACCCTTACGTCGTAAAACTGAGAGCAGTCAACCCCTAAGTCGTTAAACTGGGAATAATCGACCCCTAAGTCGTTAAACTGGGAATAATTGACCCCCAAGTCGTTAAACTGAGAAATAAAGAAAAAGAAAAGAAAAAGAAAAGAAATAAAGGGTCAGTCCACAAGCGAAAGAGGCACGAATGAAAACGTGAAAATGCTTTGTGAGTAAAAACAATGAGACTACTCGCGAGTTTGTGAGAACCCGCAAGAGTGCAAACTCGTTGAAAATAAGGTATGTCCACAAGAAAAATAGGCACAGATGAAAACCCGAAAGGGCTTCGTGAGTAAAAACAGTAGGACTGTCTGCGAGTTTGTGAAAAACCCGAAAAGGCGCAAACTTGTGAAAAGAAATGAAAATACACTCGCAAAGTCCTCTCGACTTTGTGAGGAGAATATCCTCGCATGAGATCCTTATGACTCATAAACGGGCAACACACTTAGGAATCCCCACGATTCCTAAGAAGAATCTACACTTACGGGACCCTCTCGACTTGTAAGGAGAAAATACTTTTATGAGACCCTTACGGCTCATAAAATTGAAAAGCCTTAGGTGACAGGGGCCTGAACCTGTCTCCTAAGCCATCGCTCCCTAACAGGCAACGGCAAATGATGAGTCGTTCCTGGTATTACGCTTCAGTGTTAGCGGTGCTGATGCCGACCCAAAACCTAAATCCCAAATTCCAAATCCTACACTCGCAAAGTCCTCTCGACCTCGTGAGGAGAATATTTCCGCGTGAGATCCTTACGACTCACAAAGAAGCAACACACTTGGGGGTCCTCACGACTCCTAAGGAGAAAATACACCTACGAGATCCCCTCGACTCATAGCGAAAAAATGCTTTTATGAGACCTTTATGACTCATAAAATTGAAAAGACTTATGTGTCAGTGTTAGTGTATATGCCCTAGGGGCCATTATTGTATCATACTTGTATGTATATTACTTAATGGAAGCTTGGGATATTCACAGTTGTATATACAGTCTTGCTAAAAATGGTAGTATGCTACTTGGTTTGTGTCTACTTTAATATGTGCATATGTTTCTTGTAACGTATCACTTATACATATTAGTAGAGACATAGGATCTTTGCTTGATTACCAGCGTTGTGATGGCAGTCACACTAGTGGGGGCTGGGTAGTCTATAAGCAACATCCTATACTTGTCCCTAGTCGTAGGATTATCGAGACTGGGCATTGATACTCCAGAGTAGACTAGTGTGTACGCTTCTCATCCCAGTTGGGGAGATGGTCTGTCCCACAGCCATCAGTACGTCGTACTGGAGATAGTATACATGTGCTCGTTAGGTTACGGGTACACCGGACAGGACTCGCAGGGGAACTGTTGGTTGGTATTATACCCGTCGTCAGTTAACAGTTCCCAGGTGACATGAATACAGCATAGTACGCAGACTTGACACTGCTACTTCGCCTTGAGTGTGTCCCACTGTTCTTAGATTGCTACCCTACTACGGCTCAAAGGAGTCATGCAAACAGGTAGCAGTTGGGTGCAGTCCCGAGCACTTGGAGGCAGTGGCAGTTAGAAAGGATTTGTCTCTCCCGGTATTGGGAGTTGATATCGCACTGTGTCAGAGAGCCATTACGCAAAGTCCCTGGCCAGGGCAAGCGAGATTTACTGGTAGGTTCCAGTAGGTTCCAGTAGGTTCCAGTAGTTTCTCAGGGTGTAATGGGCTACGCTCCGACACGACTTATACCGCTATTAGGGGACTGACGCTTGCCGCCCCCTAAGCTCGATATGCGATAGTATTAGACGAGCAGACCAGACTGTACGGAGATTGTCACATCAGGCTCAGTAGGAGTTCGGATGGGTTTCCTCATCGGCCTTCTTATCGACATCTACCTGGGGACCGTTACGTACAGCTAGTGCCGCTTGCGGTCTGTGGTTAAACCCACTGCCAGCGTAGTGTCGAGCCTTTAGAGTCCCACACAGAGAGTTTCCCTGCTCGAGGCGAAACGATATAGAGGTCGTATGGTTTTACGACAAGGGTTTGGACGCATACGTGTTTAAAGGCACGTACGACATTCGGACAGTTTTTACTAGTCGGCTTTGGTTTAAGCCAGATTCTAGTATCGGGTTATTGGATTTATACAGTCTAAAGTTTTTCCGTGTTTTCACGGATTGGAGGGGCGTTCTCGTAATTTTCCGGGAAGCTTCTAGAAGCATGGTGACTTGGGGGTTAAGGTGGCATAAGCATTAATTGCTTAATGACTCATTTGTGTGATTCATCCTTGGTATTAAATGATGCATTAATTAGTTAATAAGTCATATGATGAATCACACAAGATGAATGCATCAACCATGGTGATTAATCATTTATATTATTTATTTGATAAATTGTTATGGTTGTTATATTCTAATGAGCTCATTATTCATATTCATTCTTATCATCACCTTCTCTCTCCTCAAGCTCTCTCATTCTTGAAACCCTAACCCTAACCTCTCATGTTTTGAGATTAAGGGTTAGCTATACTAATACATCCATAACCTCACTCTATATCCCCTAGGTAGCTTAGATTAACACTTTGAGCAACCTAGTTATCTCAAGTTAGAGATCAAGCTTGGCGTAGGAGCTCTCGGGTGGATCGTCTTTGACTCGAGGAGGCCGTTGAGGTGCCGATGTTCCAAGGAGCCTACGAGGAGTGGAGGACATCGATGGAGACCCGAAGGACAAGTAACGTGAGGTATAACTTCGAATCCGAGCAGTTAAACCTCTCGTAGTTTGCTAGTAACGGTTTAGATACGATTCATGCGCTCAAGTCCGTGTTACGAAGCTTTGATAATCGTTTTTCATATATTCCGCCTCCCCGCAAGTTCGTGGGGTGCGTGACATGGACTTACAGTGGTATCAGAGCCAACTAAACCATTACTAGCTTGTTAGCAACTAGTTAGAACTTTGATCGTCGGAAAACACGAAAACGAAACCCCGGAAACCCCTAAGTTTCTGTTAATTTTAAACATGTCTAAAAAATTATATGATATGCCTTAAAATTCACGGCAGGGAAATATAAGAATACTGGGAAAATACGAGCCCCAAACTCGGCAAGACGGCCGCGGATCCGCGGCAAGATGGTGCTTTTGGCCGTGGATCCGCCGCCGAGTCAACCCCGAGTTGACTCGGATTTGCACAGTAATTCATATTTTTTGGAGTTTTGTTTTCCTGTATATTCTGTTTCTGCCCAGGTTACTTCTGTGCTGGCTTGCAATTGGGGTAGAACGGAAAATGGTTGTCGATCGATGTTCTAAGATATTTGCTAATTGGGTTTTTTATCTGTAATGTTTAATGTGTTCGTAAACCTCCCCTAACTGCTAGTATGTCGGTTGGCAGGGGGTTGCACATTTCTGTAATGTTTACTGTTTGTGTATATGGACTTGATTGGAGTATTGTGATTATTAGCCGGGGTTTGAGATGGGTTTAATATTCATTCATTCGATGTAAATGTAATATGATGTAATATTCTTTTGCGGGGCGCATCCAGGTTGCGGTTGTAGCCACCGTTGTATTATTTCTTTTTACTATTTTTTGCTCCTAGGATAGACCCAAGGCGGGGTACACAAACTACCGGGTACGTTGAAGTGTTTAGTGGCCTACTCACGTTGTTGAGGGAGACCGCTTCACTTCGGGTACTTGGCGGGTAGTTTGCCGTACCCGTAGGGGTCTAGGGTTGGGGTAATGGCTATTCATCACAACTATGTAATCTGTCTTTTATTGCAGGCTCAAAGCAAATGCGGATTGCTAGAATATCCAATAAAGTTCATCAGTGATCTGGAATGCTTATTATTGCGTCTGACGAATGTACAATATCTATATATGATAGCTATTAGACGTCACTTATGTTTTACACCCGCGCTAGCCCAGCCCCCGTTCTGTCGTTAGTTAAGTAACCTAACGGGTGATGACGGGACCCCGTGGCGAATGCGGATGGCATAAGAGGACGTGGTATTTTCGTTGTTTTCTGCAATGATAGGATAAATGATGGGACGCATTATTATAATGCAAAGAAAATAAACCAAAGTTCAATCGTTGGAACAAATTTAAAAGAAACCACTCCTTTTAAAAAAGTATCAGGTTCCTTCAATTATATTAAGTTCACTACGTTCACGGTTTTGCCAAAACCATTTGTAGCCCTCCGTCATTTCATTTGGGTATTCAGTAGTATTCAAGCTATGTATTTTGGCCCTTAGTCAAGACATAGTGTTTGGTAGCTGCTGGGGTATTCATTTGTTGGATAGATAGATGCGTTGGTTTGGGACAGTCGTATTACTTTTCTTGGCCCTTAGTCAAGAGTATATACGGGTGGGTTCAAATTAACCTGGATAATGACAGGTAGAACTTGACATGTGACTTATGACATTTTGGCCCTTAGTCAAGGTCATAAGAGCATGGGGCAAAAATCCATATCAGGAATTTCTAAAGAAACTGAAATTTGCAAAGAGAGCATACCATTTTGGAGTTTGATGAATGTTGGTAGGATTCCTTCAACATTATCATACAATGATATTTTGGATCCCGATCCTACTGTGAGTATATACTACTTATCAGGAGATTCGTCACTTAACGATCAATGCTATAAACCAAGTAGGTGCCAAGAAAGGTGTCAGCGGGGTTACGCCCCCAGAGAAAAGAGGTTATTTAATTAAGGAACTTCGCGAAAGCGTTGGAAAACCTCCCTCGAAGTATCAACACTGACCTGACTGAACGGTTAAGCAAGAATTGTACGGTGAGAATAGTCCTGGCTAATTCTTCTTTTATGGTTTGAGGAGGGATTCGAGAAACAGTGGGAGCCATCCTGTTTAGATAAATTAAAAACCACTCTAAACTTGCAAGAGCATCATGCTAAAAGTGTTTTCTTCTCTCTCTCTCTTATTTTCAGCGACCATGTGACCACGACTAGGTTACATCTAGATAACAAATTGACTGATTCTGACTTATATGACTGGCAAAGGTCTGTCCAGATGTCCATTGCCTATGACAAGCTGGACCATCCTATTACTACTCAAGATCCCGCCGTCCCAGGTCCAGTTTCCACCATCACAGATATGGATATCCGCCAGACAAGGGAAAAGGATAAAGCGAAAGCCAAATGCCTCGTGTTAGCTTCAGTTGATGGTGTATACCAGAAGCAGCAAGAGAAGATGGACTCAGTTTCCATCTTTCTCCATAACAAAGATTTATATGGAGAGCAATCTCATATCACAAGATATGAGACCTCGACCGGATTAATTCAAGCGAGGTTGGCCGTCGGGTCACCTGTAGGGGACAACGTCCTTACAATGACTAGCTGTATTGATCGGCTCAAGGACCTGAAGACCACGTTAGAGAACGAGTCAGATACTGACTTGATTCTACAGTCTCTACCTTCTACCCTGAAGGAAACCAGGGAAGTAGAAGGAAAGAGAAGGGCAAAAGTTTTGGGACTGAATGTAGTAAAAGAGGAACGTTCCTATTGTTATAGGATTGGGCATTAGCAGAAAGATTGCAGGGCTTTAGAAGCCAGTAGCCAGGATATAAAGCATGTTGTAGCTTCAGCCTCAAATGTGTTTGTATTTGAGAACTGTTTGTCAATTAACTCTACTTCCTGGGTACTAGATACCGGAGCAGGATCTCATATCTGTAATTCATTACATACTTTGAGAAACCGTAGAGTTATAAAGGTAGGTGATTGGTCTCTCAGAGTTGCAAACGGAATGAGCGTGGACGCTGAAACCGTGGGAGAATATCGCCTAGGTTTGACAAGTGGGAAGATATTGATTCTACGTAACTGTCTATATGTACCTAGTATGACTTGTAATATCATATTAGTGTCCTGACTTTCAAGAGAGGGATATGATTTTACATTCGCAAGTGATTTAGTTCACATCCACCTAAATCAAGTTCTGATTGGGTCCGGTATATTAGATAACGTATATACGTATTGAGTCAAGCTCAGGTTTTCAATATCCAGAACACACTTAAAAGAAAGTCTCCAGAAATAAACCAGGCTTTCTTATGGCATTGTAGACTTGGTCACATCAATGAGAGAAGGTTGACTAAGTTACATAGAGAAGGATATTTGAATCCGTTCGAATATCAATCTTATGCTACTTGTGAATCTTGTCTCAAAGGAAAGATGACAAAGACTCCGTTCACTGGACACGGAGTAAGAGCAAGCGAGCTCTTGGGACTCATACACAGTGACGTGTGCGATCCAATGTCTACACATGCGCGAGGTGGTTATTCTTACTTCATTATTTTTATGGATGATTTCTCTAGGTTTGGATATGTCTTCTTAATGAAGCATAAATCCGAGGCCTTTGAGAAATTCCAAGAATACAAGAATGAAGTAGAAAAACAAACAGGCAAGAGTATAAAGACACAGAGATCTGATCGAGGTGGTGAATACTTAAGTGCCGAGTTCCTGGGTTACTTAAAAGAGAATGGAATTCTCTCTCAGCTTACTCCTCCATACACACCACAACACAACGGTGTATCAGAAAGGAGGAATCGAACCCTATTGGATATGGTTCGTTCCTTGATGAGTAACGCTGAGTTACCGCGATCATTCTGGGGATATGCACTAGAATCAGCTGCATATCTTTTGAACCAGGTTCCCACCAAGACTGTGCCTACCACACCATATCAGATGTGGAGTGGGACCAAACCCTGTCTAAAACATTTTAAGACATGGGGATGTCCAGCTTTTGTAAAAAAGAAGCATGTGGACAAGCTCGAGGCACGATCAGTACAGTGTAAGTTTGTGGGATATCCGAAGAATTCCAAAGGATATTATTTCTATTACGCAGAGGAACAAAAGGTTTTTGTTTCTCGTTATGCCCACTTTCTGGAACATCAGTTTTTAGAAAAAGGAACAAGTGGGAGCGTAGTAGAACTGGAAGAAATTCCAGAACCACAAGCTATTACTGAAAGCTTGGAAGAACCAGAAGGTTCAGGAGAACATGACATCTCAGCGCCACTCCGCAGGAGTAGTAGGCAGTCTCATCCGTCCGAGAGATACTATGGATTTCTCATAGACGGGGATAGAGAGGATTGCACTATTGACTATGATGAGCCTACTAGCTTCCAGCAAGCCATTTAGAGCGGTGACTCAGTAAAATGGCTGGATGCAATGCGGACCGAAATGGAGTCCATGTACACTAACAAAGTATGGACTTTGGACATTGCTCCAGATGGGGTAAAACCCATAGGATGCAAATGGATCTTCAAAAAGAAGATTGGTGTAGATAGACAGGTTGAAACCTATAAGGCTAGACTTGTTGCAAAGGGTTTCCGTCAAAGACCTGGTTTGGACTATGACGAAACCTTTTCTCCAGTGGCTATGCTCAAATCCATTCGGGTCCTTCTTGCTATTGCTGCCTTCCACGATTATGAAATATGGCAGATGGATGTAAAGACGACCTTTCTAAATGGAAATTTGGAAGAGAGCGTCTATATGGATCAGCCAGAGGGATTCATTCAGAGTGGGAGCAGCGGTAAAGTATGCAAGCTGCTTAAGTCCATTTATGAACTAAAGCAGGCATCGCGGAGTTGGAACATCTATTTTGATGATGCTGTCAAAGAATTCGACTTTATCAAAAATCCAGATGAACCTTGCATATACAGTAAGATTGTAGGGAGAGCTGTAGTATTTCTCGTCTTGTACGTGGATGACATTCTCCTAATAGGAAATGATATTCCTATGTTACAGTCAGTCAAAAGATTCTTATCACAGAAATTCTCCATGAAAGACCTGGGTGATGCCACCTACATTCTGGGGATCCGGATCTATCGTGATAGATCAAAAAGGATGTTGGGACTTTCGCAGTCCAGGTACATAGACACCATAGTAAAGAGATTCAGTATGGATGATTCTAAGCGCAGTAACCTACCGGCTTGTCACGGAATCACCCTCTCCAAAGAGATGTCTCCCAAGACTGATTTGGAAAGGGATCGCATGTCGATTATACCCTACGCTTCTGCGGTAGGCTCTATAATGTATGCGATGTTATGTACCAGACTAGATGTAGCATACGCATTGAGCGTTGTAAGCCGGTATCAGGCAAACCCAGGGGAGAAGCACTGGATAGCAGTAAAGAACATTCTAAAGTACCTGAGGAGGACTAAGGAGATGTTCTTGGTGTATGGCGGAAAAGACCTCCAGATGGAGGCCTTTGCCGACTCCGGCTTCCAGAGTGACAAGGATGACTCCAAATCCATGTCGAGTTATGTCTTTACCCTCAATGGAGGGGCGGTCTGTTGGAAGAGTTCCAAACAGGAGACCGTTGCTGACTCAACAATGGAAGCGGAGTACATAGCTGCTTGCGATGCCGCAAAAGAAGCTGTCTGGATGAAGAAGTTCCTCACAGATCTTCAAGTGGTTCCTATCAGTGTTGGTCCAATACCTCTGTATTATGACAGCAACGACGCTATAGCTTTAGCGAAGGAACCCAGGTCCCATCAGAAGTCCAGACACATCTTAAGGCGGTATCACCTGATCAGGGAGATCGTAGATCGCCGGGAGATCGAGGTGAAAAGAGTAGAGACGGAGAATAACATTGCTGATCCATTCACAAAGGCCATTCCTCAGACGCAGTTCGAGAGGCTATTCGAGATGATAGGTCTACGATATGCCAGCTCATGGCCCTAGTGCAAGTGGGAAATTGTTAGTGTATATGCCCTAGGGGCCATTATTGTATCATACTTGTATGTATATTACTTAATAGAAGCTTGGGATATTCACAGTTGTATATACAGTCTTGCTAAAAATGGCAGTATGCTACTTGGTTTGTGTCTACTTTAATATGTGCATATGTTTCTTGTAACGTATCACTTATACATATTAGTAGAGCCCATAGGATCTTTGCTTGATTACCAGCGTTGTGATGGCAGTCACACTAATGGGGGCTGGGTAGTCTATAAGCAACATCCTATACTTGTCCCTAGTCGTAGGATTATCGAGACTGGGCATCGATACTCCAGAGTAGACTAGTGTGTACGCTTCTCATCCCAGTTGGGGAGATGGTCTGTCCCACAGCCATCAGTACATTGTACTGGAGATAATATACAGGTGCTCGTTAAGTTACGGGTACACCGGACAGGACTCGCAGGGGAACTGTTGGTTGGTATTATACCCGTCGTCAGTTAACAGTTCCCAGGTGATATGAGTACAACATAGTCCGCAGACTTGACACTGCTACTTCGCTTTGAGTGTGTCCCACTGTTCTTAGATTGCTACCCTACCACGGCTCAAAGGAGTCGTGCAAACAGGTAGCAGTTGGGTGCAGTCCCGAGCACTTGGAGGCAGTGGCAGTTAGAAAGGATTCGTCTCTCCCGGTATTGGGAGTTGATATCGCACGGTGTCAGAGAGCCATTACGCAAAGTCCCTGGCCAGGGCAAGCGAGATTTACTGGTAGGTTCCAGTAGTTTCTCAGGGTGTAATGGGCTACGCTCCGACACGACTTATACCGCTATTAGGGGACTGACGCTTGCCGCCCCCTAAGCTCGATATGCGATAGTCTTAGACGAACAGACCAGACTGTACGGAGATTGTCACATCAGGCTCAGTAGGAGTTCGGATGGGTTTCCTTATCGGCCTTCTTATCGACATCTACCTGGGGACCGTTACGTACAGCTAGTGCCGTTTGCGGTCTATGGTTAAACCCGCTGCCAGCGTAGTGTCGAGTCTTTAGAGTCCCACACAGAGAGTTTCCCTGCTCCAGGCGAAACGATATAGAGGTCGTATGGTTTTACGACAAGGGTTTGGACGCATACGTGTTTAAACGCACGTACGATGTTCAGACAGTTTTTACTAGTCGGCTTTGGTTTAAGCCAGATTCTAGTATCGGGTTATTGGATTTATACAGTCTAAAGTTTTTCCGTGTTTTCACGGATTGGAGGGGCATTCTCGTAATTTTCCGGGAAGCTTCTAGAAGCATGGTGACTTGGGGATTAAGGTGGCATAAGCATTAATTGCTTAATGACTCATTTGTGTGATTCATCCTTGGTATTAAATGATGCATTAATTAGTTAATAAGTCATATGATGAATCACACAAGATGAATGCATCAACCATGATGATTAATCATTTATATTATTTATTTGATAAATTGTTATGGTTGTTATATTCTAATGAGCTCATTATTCATATTCATTCTTATCATCACCTTCTCTCTCCTCAAGCTCTCTCATTCTTGAAACCCTAACCCTAACCTCTCATGTGTTGAGATCAAGGGTTAGCTAGACTAATACATCCATAACCTCACTCTATATCCCCTAGGTAGCTTAGATTAGCACTTTGAGCAACCTAGTTATCTCAAGTTAGAGATCAAGCTTGGCGTATGAGCTCTCAGGTGGATCGTCTTTGACTCGAGGAGGACGTTGGGGTGCCGATGTTCCAAGGAGCCTACGAGGAGTGGAGGACAGCGATGAAGACCCAAAGGACAAGTAACATGAGGTATAACTTTGAATCCGAGTAGTTAAACCTCTCGTAGTTTGCTAGTAACGGTTTAGATACGATTCATGCGCTCAAGTCCGTGTTACGAAGCTTTGATAATCGTTTTTCATATATTCCGCCTCCCCGCAAGTTCGTAGGGTGCGTGACATGGACTTACAGTCAGGGGCCTAAACTTGTCTCCTAAGCCATCGCTTCCCAACAGGTAACGGCAAATGATGAGTCGCTCTTGGCATTACGCTTTAGTGTTAGCGGTGCTGATGCCGGCCCAAAACCCAAATCCCAAATTCCAAATCTTACACTTGCAAAGTCCTCCCGACCTTGTGAGGAGAATATTTTTGCGTTAGATCCTTACGACTCATAAAGGAGCAACACACTTGGGGGTCTTCACGACTCTTAAGGAGAAAATACACCTATGAGATCCTCTCGATTTGTAAGGAGAAAATGCTTTTATGAGATCCTTACGGCTCATAAAATTGAAAAGACTTAGGTGACAGGGGCCTAAACCTGTCTCCTAAGCCATCGTTCCCTAATGGGCATGGCAAATTATTATTCACTCCAGGTACCATTGTTCCCCTCCGAATGGCGCCCAGGACATGGACTGTCTAGCCCGAGATTCGGGGCAGATGCTAATGGGTGCTATCCGTCCACCTCTCCGAAGATGCCAAGTTGATTTATGGCACCATGCATCGAAGGTATAAACGGATGCGTCCGATATAGCATACTTCGTAAGATTCCCCCTCGCTAGAGGGGTTTTTGATTGTGGGGACGCTCTTCCCTGCAGGCGGAAGCCCCTGCAGTTAATTACGCTACCACATGGCGGTAACAACTTTCTCCTTCTCCAGCTGGTCACTTCATGTCGTGGGTGTTTGTTTTGTTTGTGGTTGCCCGTGGATTGTATATGGAGACTAATTTATGTCGTCGCCCGTAGGACGTGGATTAGTCCAAATCCGTGTTTACTTAGATTTAGGTTTGTGGTTTTGGTTTGAGGATACGTTAGCCGTATTTGAGGCTAAGATAAACTCAAACGTTTGTTAAGGATACGTTAGTCCATTTTGAGACTAAGATCAACTTAACGGGATCGTTTAGATCCGACAAAAGAGCGTTTGGGCTCTGTTGTTCCAGTTTGGGGACATAGTAGTCCTTGTTTAATGTATGGCCGTCGGGACCCGTCACCTCTCTGACGACGTTGAAGAATTACAACGACAAGTGTCAGAGGAGTTCAGAGATGTACCCTTAAACCAAAGTCGATTGGGGGATCTATAGTCCAATTTGGGACTAAAATCTGTTTGAAGGTTTAAGGATACGTTAGCCGTATTTGAGGCCAAGATCAACTTAAACGGGATCGTTTAGATCCGACAAAAGAGCATTTGGGGCTCTATTATTCCAGTTTAGGGACGTAGTGGTCCATTGCCAGTTTAGGGAAATGGTGGTCCATTGCCAGTTTAGGGACATGGTGGTCCAATACCAGTTTAAGGACATAGTGGTCCATTGCCATTTTAGGAACATGGTGGTCCATTTTCAGTTTAGGGACATAGTGGTCCAATACCAGTTTAAGGACGTAGTGGTCCAATACCAGTTTAAGGACATAGTGGTCCAATATTCCCGTTTTGGGGACAAATGTTAGTTTAAGGACGCATTAGTCCCTGAGTTTAAGGACCCCACGGTCCGTATTAATGTGTGGTTGTCGGGACCCGTCACCTCTCTGAAGACGTTGAAGGATTACAACGACAAATATCAGAGGAGTTCAGAGATGTACCCTTGAACCAATGAGTTGGTTGAAAGAGCAGATGTGCTCAGTTCAAGATGATTTGAGGACTTATGGCCAGTTTGGGCTAAGTCCAATTATGTTTGAAATATTGGCCCTTTGTTGGCTCATTGAAGGAGAGGCTTTGCCTCTAGAAACTTAGCCAATTGGGCTAAAGCTAGTGTTAAACACTAAAGACCAACAGTGTTGAACACTGGAATTAAGATTAGCAAGTTAGTGTTTAACACTAAAAGATAATCAGTGTTAAACACTAGCAACGGGGCTTTCAAATTAGTGTTAAACACTAAAGCAAATCAGTGTTAAACACTGGTAGCAGAGATTTCAAATTAGTGTTAAACACTAAAGCAAATCAGTGTTAAACACCGGGAACAGATTTTTCACATTAGTGTTAATCACTAAGAAAATCAGTGTTAAACACTGCAAATAGAGTTTTCCAAATTAGTGTTAAACACTAAGAAAATCAGTGTTAAACACTGCAGATAGAGTTTTCCAATTAGTGTTAAACACTAAGAAAATCAGTGTTAAACACTGCAGATAGAGTTTTCCAATTAGTGTTAAACACTAAGGAGGGAGGGGTCACGTGCGGACACGTGAGAGCGCCCTGATTTCCCTTATTTTATTCTGCAGGTAAGTGTTTAATTTCCTGGCCATCACGTGTGGGCACGTGATAGGCATCCATCCATTCGATATTAAAGGGATTCGTTAGGGGTCACGTGGGGACACATGAGGGCGCCCTAAATGTGGAGCCAGATCTCCTTTTGGTTTATCCTCAAATCTGCGAATAAGTGTTAAACACTTTTATTTTTATTTTAGAGCATCACGTGTTGGCACGTGATGGGGATCTGTGCGCCAATTGTTAAAGCATTTGCTGAGGGGTCACGTGATAACACGTGAGAGCGCCCAAAGCTTTCATTTCCTTTGCTTTTTCTTTCTGTGTTTTGGGAGTCACGTGGGAGCACGTGAGGCATTGCCTCAAAGTTTCTTCCTTTTTATTTTTGGGGATCTTTTTAGGGGTCACGTGGGGACACGTGACCCTAGTTCTTTTCATGAACAGAGATCTTTTAAGAATTGAATTCTCTGTAAGGGTTAAACCCTAATTTTGTTTTGGAGGAATTAAATTCCTATTGTGAAAGAATTAAATTCTTATTTAGGGCAAAACCCTAATTTCTTTTTAAAGGAATTAAATTCCCAGATATGTAAAAGAATTAAATTCTTGATTAGGGTTAAACCCCAGTTTCATTTCAGGAGGAATTAAATTCCTGTGAGTTTGGGAGAATTAAATTCTCAAAAACTCAATTCCCCTTCTAAGTTTAGGATCTGCATGGCAGGATCTCGACCCGATGAGAATTAAATTCTCATCCTATGGGGAGATGTGCTCTGTACAGATCTTCAACCAGAAGAAGAACTAAGTTCTTTATTTGCAGAAGAGTTAAACTCTTAAATTTTGAGAATTAAATTCTCTTTTTGAAGTTGATCTTTTTCCCTTTTCTCACCTAGGGTTTTCTTTGTTGAGAATTAAATTCTCCTTTCTTTTCTTCCCTCTTGAGAATTAAATTCTCCTCTCTCTGTTTTTTCCTCCAAAAAGGTCCGATCTCTTCTTTTCTTGGCTCCTATTTATAGGAGAAGGAAAAGAATCAATTTGTTTAGCAAATCTCTCATTGAAAGATTTGATTTGATTTCATCATTAATATGATCTTTTAGATTATTCAGTGAATTTTATTCACCGTTGGATTTTAAATCCAAAGATATTCTGTTTGTTATTTCCGGTGAGATTTTAGGGGAAATCTTTCCTTGTCTAAGATCTTTCCATAAATTGGTGATATTTAATCACCCTTGGATCTTTAATCCAACGGTCCACATAATCATTTTCCATTTGGAAAGATTTAGAGAAATTTAGAATTTTAATTCTATTTCTAAAGATTTTAGAGAAATTTAGAATTTTAATTCTATTAAACTGTAAGGATTTCAAAGCATGTCACGTGCTGGCACGTGACCCTTGGTCACGTGGGAGCACGTGACCCCCAAATTGGTTCCTTTAACAGCCGCTTGTTTATGTTGTTGTTTTAACCATCACGTGTCAACACGTGACCATTGGTCACGTGTGAGCACGTGATACCTCGTTGAGGTACTTCCTGATTTTTAATCAGGGAACAGATTTTAGAATTTAATTCTATTCATTATTTTAGAGGCCTTAAAAGCCCATCACGTGTCTGCACGTGACCCATGGTCACGTGTGAGCACGTGATGCCCCATTGGGGTCTTTTCTGAGTTTTTATTATATCTTTTAACTCCTCCAGCGGGTTCTTAAAGGTCCATCACGTGTGGACACGTGATGCCTCATAACTTTTGATCCCGGATGAATTATGAGGCCCATAATATATCAAATTGAAGGGTTTTTCGAGATGCTTTCAATACCATTAGAATTTAATAGTTCCTCCTTCGGGAACTTATCAAAATACAGGCCGGAAGATACTGGTTCGTATTTTCTTAAGCGTATCGCTGCCATTTGATACCTTGGACTCCTTTGCGCAGAAATTTTTGGCGGGAACAAATGCCCCCCACTACTTTGCCCACGTAAGTATGTACGTGGGTGAAGTAGTGCAGAGTTATGTATAGCGTATGACCAGTTTCGGGTTAGTATATAACTTTCAGAATCTTGATTTGAGAAGATAACGAGCGGACACAAGCGTCGTCATTTATCATTGACTCAAATCTCGACTCTCAAGAGATATAATTCCAAACTCTCAACTCTATGAGCCGCATCTTTCTATTTCTTTATGTCTTACTCTGGCGTGAAGTAGTTTATAGGCTCATGAGTAACTTCTCCGTTTCAGTGGCATGTAGCTTTGGCAAGTGTGGCTCATAGATGGTCCATCTTGACCTCTTTGCAGGGCGGTGATGGCTTAGGAGACAGTGTTATGATCCGCCACCTAAGGCTTTTCAACTTTATGAGCTGTGAGGGTCTCATAAAGACTTTTCTCCCTACGAGTCTAGAGGATCCCGCAGGTGTATTTTCTCCTTAGGGGTCGTGAGGACTCCTAAGTGTGTTTTCTCTCATAAGTCGTAAGGATCTTATAAGAGAATTTTTCCTCTTACGAGTCGAGAGGACCCGTAAGCGGTTGTTTCCCTCCTTGTCGAGATTCGACTTTGGAGAGTGTGACCCGTGGATAGTATGCAAGAGACCGTTTTGGATCGCCTTGCAGGGCCCCAGTGCTTAGGAAACAGGTTTTTTTTTAATCCCCGCTGCCTAAGGCTTTTCCTCACGAGTCGAGACGAATCGAGCATTTCTCGTAAAGACATCAATTTCTTCACGAGTCAAAACGGATCGAGCAGATCTCGCAAGAATATCCTAACGTCACAGTTAACCTCTGCTCTTTACGACAGAAGTCCATTAGGGTCTGTGGTACTTAGGGTTTTGGCCGTCGTACCGTCGCATCAGCTGATATATTCCTCGATAGGCAATCGTGCTGTTCGAGTAGCCCTGCGACTGCCGTGTCTCTAATCCCTTCGGGGGCTGGACAAGACGTCTTCAAGCAATCCTCCTTGGTAGTTTGACCGTTGGAAGAGCAAGCGTTAGGAATTTTGCCATGCCGCTTTTTACTTGAGGTTAGGCTCATTTTGGATAGCCCCGATGAGTCATAACCACTCCGCGCTGGTGTGGGATGATCTCCGATAGTCTTTCAGGCTTTATATGACTTGCCGTTAAGACCCTGAAGCTAGGAATTTGGCCTTTGCTTCGTTTGCTGGCATTGCGTCCTCTGTATCGAGACGAATGTCGTGGTTGTCTCTAGGTTGCTGGTGAACCGTCGAGGTTTGGAACTAGGGATTTTGCCGTGGCTCCTTTTGGTGATGTTGCGTCTGCTGTATCGAGACGAACGTCGAGGTGGTGACCACTCCGCACTGGTTCGAGATGATCTCCGATTGTCTTTCAGGCTTTATATGACTTGCCGTTAAGACCCTGAAGCTAGGAATTTGGCCTTTGCTTCGTTTTCTGGCATCGCGTCCTCTGTATCGAGACGAATGTCGTGGTTGTCTCTAGGTTGCTGGTGAACCGTCGAGGTTTGGAACTAGGGATTTTGCCGTGGCTCCTTTTGGTGATGTCGCGTCTGCTGTGTCGAGACGAACGTCGAGGTGGTGACCACTCCGCGCTGGTGCGGGATGATCTCCAATTGTCTTTCAGGCTTTATATAACTTGCCGTTAAGACCCTGAAGCTAGGAATTTGGCCTTTGCTTCGTTTGCTTTGGTGTGTCCGGATCCTGTTGGAGGAAGGATGCTGTAGTGACATCTCGTCTGCTGTATCGAGACGAATGTCGTGGTGGTGACCACTCCATGTGGGATGATCTCTGATTGTCTTTCCGGTTTTATATGAGTTACCGTCAAGACGTTGAAGCTAGGAATTTGTCCTTCGCTTCGTTTGCTTTGGTGTGTCCGAATCCTGTTGGAGGAAGAACGTTGTTGTTGACATCTCGTCTGCTGTATCGAGACGAATGTCGTGGTGGTGACCACTCCATGTGGGATGATCTCTGATTGTCTTTCCGGTTTTATATGAGTTACCGTCAAGACGTTGAAGCTATGAATTTGGCCTTCGCTTCGTTTGCTTTGGTGTGTCCTAATCCTGTTGGAGGAAGAACGTTATTATTGACATCTCGTCTGCTGTATCGAGACGAATGTTGTGGTGGTGACCACTCCATGTGGGATGATCTCTGATTGTATTTCCGGTTTTATATGAGTTACCGTCAAGACGTTGAAGCTAGGAATTTGGCCTTCGCTTCGTTTGCTTTGGTGCGTCAGAATCCTGCTGGGGGAAGAACGCTAGGGTGACATTTCATCTGCTGTATCGAGACGATCGTCGAGGTGGTGACCACTCCGCGCTGGTGCGAGATGATCTCTGATTGTCTTTCAGGCTTTATATGAGTTGCCATCAAGACCCTGAAGCTAGGAATTTTGTCTTTGCTTCATTTGCTTTGTCGCGTCTGAATCCGGTTGGAGGAAGGACCCTATAGTGACATCTTGTCTGCTGTATCGAAATGAATGTCAAGGTTGAGCGTTGCATCTACATCCTGCTGGACTGCGAAGGAACGTCGTTGTTGACATTGCGTCTGCTGTAACTAGACGAATGCTGAGGTGGAGCTGGGATTTTGCCTTCACTCCGCTTTGTTTCGACCATGTGGTCATTCGTTGACGTTGCATCTACATCCTGCTGGACTGCGAAGGAACGCCGTTGTTGATATTGCGTCTGCTGTAACTAGACGAATACTGAGGTGGAGCTGGGATTTTGCCGTCACTCCGCTTTGTTTCGACCATGGGGTCTTTCGTTGACGTTGCATCTGCGTCCTGATGGACCGCGAAGGAACGCCGTTGTTGACATCTCGTCTGCTGTATCGAGACGAATGCTGAGATGGTCTCTAGGTTTTCTGTGAACCGTCGAGATTTGGAACTAAGGACTATGCCGTGGCTCCGTTTGATGGTGTAGCATCTATGTCCTGCTGGAGTGAGGGAATGCCGTTGTTAGTCTCCAGGCTGTAGATGTGGCCATTGAGATTTGGAACTAGGGACTTTGCCATGGCTCCATTTCGTTGCGACTCTGAGGTCGGTTGTTGACGTCACGTCTGCACTGGTTGGAGTGAGGAAAAATGTCGTTGGTGATCTTTAAGTTGTCGATATTGACGTCGAGACCTTAAAGCTAAGGATCTTCCTTTGCTTCATTTGTTGACATTGTGTTTGCAATATTGTGACAAATGTCGAGATTGTCTATAGGTTGTCTATGAACCGTAGAGATTTGGCTTTGCTTTCTGATGGAGCCTGTTGGGAAGGTATGGCTCCTTCTTTGTTTGTGCCCCTGGATTGTATACATGGATCGATGTGATCTCACCTGCAGGGCAAAAAGTTTCATTCTTTCATCATTTTTTATTCTTTCCGCGATGCTCTATCATTTCAGCTTTTTATATCACGAAAATCGTGATTGCCCAATCATTTCGGCTATTTTTCGCTTTACTCGCTGCTTTTTATTGCGAGTTGCCCAATCATTTCGGCTGTTTTTGTATGCATACATTTTTACTTGCTGATTTTGTTGCAAGTTGCCCCATCATTTCGGCTATTTCATATGCATTTTTTTTGGCTCGCTGAATATTTTTTTTTTGCGAGTAGGGGATTTGGGATCTGATACCAATCTTAGCATCAGCATCGCTGCGACTGGAATATTGCCAGGAGCGAATCATCATTTGCCATAACAGGACTTGGAATTCGATACCGTTTTTTTGGCATCAGCATCGCTACCACTGGGATATTACCAGGAGCGAATCATCATTTGCCTTGAAAGGACTTGGAATTTGATACCGGTTTAGGCATCAGCATCGCTGCAACTGGGATATTGCCAGGAGCGAATCATCATTTGCCTCTGTCGATGTTGAACAAAGATGGCTTAGTAAACAGGGTTAAGGGTCCTGTCGGCTAAGGCTTTTGACTTCATGAGCCGTAAGGGCCTCACAAAGGTATTTCTCCCCACAAGTCGTGAGGATCTTGTAGGTGTGTTTTCTCCTTGGGAATCGTGAGGATTCCTAAGTGCATGTTCTCTTGTAAGTCGTAAGGATCTTACAAAAGGGTTTTCTCCTTATAAGTCGAGAGGACTTACAAGTGTTGTTTGCTGTACAAGCATATCCCTAGTCACGGATGGGACTTTGTTAGGGAAATATTTATTCGTGCCCGTGGATTGTATACAAGGGTCAATATGAGCCGCTTGTAGGGCAATATCGAAGGTTGTGGGGGTTGCTTAAGAACAGGTTAAGGTTTCTGTAACTTAAGACTTTCAAATCTTATGAGCCGTGAGGGTCCCATAAAAGAGTTCTCCTTACAAGTCGTGAGGATCTCGCAGGTGTATTTTCTCCTTAGGAATCGTGAGGATCCCTAAATGTGTTGCTCCCTTGTGAGTCGTAAGGATCTCACGCGGGTGGTTTCTCCTTATAAGGTCGAGAGGACCCTGTAAGTGTCTTTTAACGAGGTTGCGCTCTTTCGGGTTTTCACAAACACTCGCCGGTAGCCCTGCTATTTTTACTCACGGAGCCCTTTCGGGTTTTCATCCGTGCCCATTTTGCTTGTGGACATACCGTTTTTTTTGTTTTTTTGTTTTTTTTTACCACGCCGGCCTGAGGATGCCGCGGGTTGATAGTAGTTTAACGACGTTTCGGTCATTTGCAAGTTTTAGGACATTGCGGTCCGTCGTTAGTTAAGGGACGTTTCGGTCCGACGCCAGTTTTAGGACATAGTGGTCCATCGTTACTTTAACGACGTTTCGGTCTATGGGGCTTTCTCTATGAATGAGCATGATGCCCCCGGCATATCCATCTTTTTCGGAGCATGTGGTTGTGGCGGGCTCACCTTCCAGTTTTCGGACAGCGCGAGTTTGCCTCGTTGATATTCATCCTCAATCCAGCCTTTGAAGACATAGCAATTTTCGAGTGGGTGACCCATTACTCTGTGGTACGGACAATAGTTAGGATCGTCAACGTCACCTGGCTGCAACGGACGTTTTGGATCCGGCAGAGTGAAGAGCCCGCTGCGCACCGCTAACTCGAACAGTCTTTTTGTTTTATCTCTGGGAAACGAGTAAGGACGTTTCAACTTCTCATTGAGGTATCGCGGCTTGTTGTTTTGACGACCAAACGGTTTCGGGTTACTCGGCTGTTGTTGAGCGTTGGCGACGAAGGTCGCTTTTCCATTTCTCTTATCCCTTTTGTTCGATCCCTTGTTCGCAGGTCCGAGATTCTTTCCGGGTAGCGTGCAATTACACGGCTGAATGTTCTCGCAGCTCCTCAATTCTTTCATTTCAGAGATGGATTCCTTGAAGAGAGGACCGTGGGCTACTTTTTCGTCGGAGTCGCTCCCGAAGGTGAGAACTCGCGATCCCCCGGGATCAACCCTATGACAATTGCCGGCAATTCTTTTACGCTCATCTGTCGTATTTTTCCGCTGTCTACGAGCTTCACGCTTTGTCCTGTTGGAGTGTTGTCTGTGAGCGACATACCCTTGCCACCAACACTTAAAGGAGTTGCAGTCTTCAGTAGGATGTGTGATCTTCTGATGATACAAGCAGAAGTTAGGATGTACGTCCGCTTCATCAAGATGTATACCGCCAGGAGATTTTTCTCTGAAAGAGGGCAGCTTCATCCCCATCGATATGGCTTTGGCGAATCGTTTCCTTGTCTTGATCCTGCTTTCATTTGCGTCGGATGTACTTTGATCCGGTGGGAGTGTTTCGACCCTTTCATCTAGTCGCCGGCGTTTGGCTTTCTCGAATATGGCCATCTCGCGCTCTCGATCGGCTTTGCTTTTGAGACGGGCTTCGTTCAGGAATGCATCAATCATTTCGTCTGATGGTCCTAGAAGTTCTGGCTCAGGATCTGCCCCCAGCTTCTCTATGTAAGGAGCGTCTTCGTCATTTATTGACGAGTGAAAGATCACATGGCAGCTTGCCACATAATCTTCAGATTCATCTGACGAGTCTTCTCCATTGTCATCATCTCCGTCCTCAAGGACGTGGTTGAGAAATTCTTGGAGTGCGCGCTTTTTGATTGTATTCTTCCAATGCGTCAATCTGCTTTTGCATGTCTGTGCACTTGTCACTAGGCTTCACGGGCTTTTTGGTCTTCTTCTTCGACGACTTTGACGGCTGAGTGTGAGCGCTTTGGCTATCATCACCGATCTTTGGAATTGGGAGCGGTTTCAGCATCCCCTCGATGATTTGAGGTTCGAGCAGGTTCTTCCATATGACCGCCGGGCGCGTATGAAGATCATTCAGCATCCTTTTGGTTTTGGATGAAAGCACGACCTCCCATGGTGCTTCTTCAACAAAAGAACAAGTTGCCTCCGGTGTGTCTGTCTTCTTAGGAGTGTGCGGTTGTGGTGGGTTTACTTTCCACTTCTCAGACAGCGCAAGCTTGCCTTGTAGGTACTGATCCTCGATCCATCCCTTAAAAACGAAGCAATCCTCGATCGGGTGGCTTACCGTTTGGTGGTAAGGGCAATAATTGGGATTGTTGACATCGCCTGGCTGCAACGGACGTTTTGGATCCGGCAGATTGATGAGTCTGTTGCGCACTGCCAGTTTGAACAGTTTCCTCGTTTTATCCTGGGGAAACGAGTAAGGACGTCCCAGTCTCTCCTCGAGGGATGGGCGTGGACGCACGTTGTTTTGGCGAACAACCGGCTTTAAGTTGCTCGGTTGTTGTTGAGCGTTGGCGACGAAGGTTGCTTTCCCTTTGCCCTTTTCATTCCAAGGCTCCGTCTTTGAAGAGAAAGGCCTATGGCCCATCTGGTCCATTTGGGCCAGCTTGTCAATCAAGGACTGGAAGGTGGTCGGCTTAAAGAACATCATGAACTGTGAAATAGTTGCATGAGGATCTAAGGTGCCCACAAACATGCCCACCACTGGTGCTTCTTCGATCCGTTGTTCGCACTTCGACCATAAGTTTCGCCACCGTACCGCGTATTAGACCCACGTTTAGCCTGGCCTTATCCTGGCGTTGATCAGTGCTGTTATCGGGGTGCGCTCGCTGGCGCTGGCAAAACGCTGGGTGAATAATAGCTCCATCTCCGTGAATGTTTTGACGGAATCGTTCGGGAGCTCGGAGTACCATTCAAAGGCCGTCTCCGCCAAGCTGCCAACAAACTGGCGAAGCAGTAGTTTATCATCACCTCCAGTATTACCGCACAGAGCCCTAAATTGAGCAACGTGCTGGTGTGGATTTCCGGTCCCCTTATATACGTGGAATTTGGGGATCGTGTATCCCGGCGGGTAACTGATTTGGTCATACCAGCCCGGATAGGGTCGTCCGGTTCTAACAATTTGCCCAGCCTCCTCATTCGCCTGGTGAGCTCATATTTGCTGAGCTATATAGTCGTCCAGTGCGGCCTTGGAGATAGTTTCCTCTTTGGCTGTTGAAAGAGCCGGAGGAGGGTTCGACGTCTCCGCTCGGTCATCTTCAATAATGATCGGAGGGTCTTCAGCTGGAGGATCCGGCTGTAACATCATTCCTACCATGTCTTGGAAGAGAAGCGCCATTTGTTTTATGTTGGCAGCTTGTTCCGCTGCCTATTTGTCCTTCTTTTCGAGGATTCTGCGTAGGAAGTCAGCATCGGTTTCTTGTTCGTGACGCTGTTCTGATGATGCCTCCGGGCTTTCTTTTGGCCCGGTAAGTGCGGCCATAGCAGTCAGCATCTCTTGGAGCTTCTGCTGCTGCTGTTCCTGGGCTCTGGTCACGGAGCGAGTGAGCGGTCGGTGACCCATCGAAGCACGGCTTTCCTCCTTTCCGGAAGCCATATAAACGGTGTGCACTACCATGCCCCCAGACTTGGGGCGTTTAGATTCAGCGTCTTTGTGATTTGCCGAAGACACAGGGATCTTCTTCGACCTCCTTCTTTTTTGAGCGGGCGAAGTTGAGAGGGCCGTTGCAACGGGCACCCAAGTAGACGACACTTTTTATGGCTTGACAGGATTATCCTCTTCTTGCCGCGCTTTCATCTTTTTCTGTTGGCGGGGATAGTCTTGATCAATCACGGAATCTTGGACTTGACGCCAGACCTTGTAAATTTTAGAGGAAAGCCGCTGAGGGGGCTGCTCTGGTTTCATTTCTTTGACCTTCTCCACCGGTGGTGGAGATCTTCTTAGCACGGCGGTAGGAGAGTTCCTGCGCACCTTGTTAAGTAGTTCAAAGCTGTTCTCGGTTGGAACAGCAACATTGATTTCCACCATCGGATCTGGCGGAGTTATCCCAGAAGGGGAATTGCCCCCAGCTTTCCTCAATCGGCGCCAGTGACGACGGCGAGCATGTCGCGCGATTGGAGTTGGTTCTGCCGTAGGGGTAGCCTCCTCATGCCCCCTGTGTTGGTCAGAATTCGCTGTTATCAGCCTTTTAAAGACCGACGTCCGTTGAATGGGGACGGCCAACAGATCGAAAGCAGACTTCCGAGTAGGGGGAGCAACCTTGGTGATTTTGCCTGGAACGGGAGTAGGGATGGCTATCCGCTTCGGGATAACGCCTTCCGGTATTGCAGGCTTCTTCATGGGCCCGTTGGAGCTCTGGCCTAGTCTGTTAAAAACCGAGGCAGTGGAGTTGGGCGACCCGTTGAAAGGGGTCGCGGCAGTGGTAAGCCGATCAAAGACCGACTTCCTTGGGGATTCTTGCAACTTCATTGTGGCATTGAAGCTCAACGGTGGGAGCATGGTCCCGAAGAATAATCCAGTGGTGGCCTGAGTTACCTGCTCCACTGGCATCTTGAAAAGGGAGGCCGCTTAGGGCCCATAAGTCACCCCTCCAGCGAGGACGGAGTGAGAGTTGCAGTTGCAGGCAGTGCAGTTTGAAGCCATTGATCTTTAGTTCTCTGCACGGAGCAAGACACCAAATCTTAGTACCTCGAATCCACAGGCAACCACAGTAAACCGCGATTCGTTCGCAAACACGACACACGAAGTGTGGAGTGGAAAGAGGAAAAGGTCCCACCGGGCGTGCCAGAATCTGTTCCCCTCCGAATGGCGGCCAGGATATGGACTGTCTAGCCTGAGATTCGGGGTAGATGCTAATGGGTGCTATCCGTCCACCTCTCCGAAGATGCCAAGTTGATTTATGGCACCATGCATCGAAGGTTTAAATGGATGAATCCGATATAGCAGACTTCGTCATATTCCCCCTCGCTAGAAGGGTTTTTGATTGTGGGGACGCTCTTCCCTGCAGGCGCAAGCCCCTGTAGTTAATTACGCTACCGCATAGCGGTAACAACTTTCTCCTTCTCCAGCTAGTCACTTCATGTCGTGGGTGTTTGTTTTGTTTGTGGTTGCCCGTGGATTGTATACGGAGACTAATTTATGTCGTCGCCCGTAGGACGTGGATTAGTCCAAATCCGTGTTTACTTAGATTTGGGTTTGTGGTTTTGGTTTGAGGATACGTTAGCCGTATTTGAGGCTAAGATAAACTCAAACGTTTGTTAAGGATACGTTAGTCCAGTTTGAGACTAAGATCAACTTAACGGGATCGTTTAGATCCGACAAAAGAGCGTTTGGGCTCTGTTGTTCCAGTTTAGGGACATAGTGGTCCTTGTTTAATGTATGGCCGTCGGGACCCGTCACCTCTCTGACGACGTTGAAGAATTACAACGACAAGTGTCAGAGGAGTTCAGAGATGTACCCTTGAACCAAAGTCGATTGGGGGATCTATAGTCCAATTTGGGACTAAAGTATGTTTGAAGGTTTAAGGATACGTTAGCCGTATTTGAGGCTAAGATCAACTTAAACAGGATCGTTTAGATCCGACAAAAGAGCATTTGGGGCTCTATTGTTCCAGTTTAGGAACGTAGTGGTCCATTGCCAGTTTAGGGACATAGGGGTCCAATACCAGTTTAAGGACATAGTGGTCCATTGCCAGTTTAGGGACATGGTGGTCCAATACCGGTTTAAGGACATAGTGGTCCATTGCCAGTTTAGGGACATGGTGGTCCATTTCCAGTTTAGGGACATAGTGGTCCAATACCAGTTTAAGGACGTAGTGGTCCAATACCAGTTTAAGGACATAGTGGTCCAATATTCCCGTTTTGGGGACAAATGTTAGTTTAAGGACGCATTAGTCCCTGAGTTTAAGGACCCCACAGTCCGTATTAATGTGTGGTTGTCGGGACCCGTCACCTCTCTGAAGACGTTGAAGGATTACAACGACAAATATCAGAGGAGTTCAGAGATGTACCCTTGAACCAATGAGTTGGTTGAAAGAGCAGATGTGCTCAGTTCAAGATGATTTGAGGACTTATGGCCAGTTTGGGCTAAGTCCAATTATGTTTGAAATATTGGCCCTTTGTTGGCTCATTGAAGGAGAGGCTTTGCCTCTAGAAACTTAGCCAATTGGGCTAAAGCTAGTGTTAAACACTAAAGACCAACAGTGTTGAACACTGGAATTAAGATTAGCAAGTTAGTGTTTAACACTAAAAGATAATCAGTGTTAAACACTAGCAACGGGGCTTTCAAATTAGTGTTAAACACTAAAGCAAATCAGTGTTAAACACTGGTAGCAGAGATTTCAAATTAGTGTTAAACACTAAAGCAAATCAGTGTTAAACACCGGGAACAGATTTTTCACATTAGTGTTAATCACTAAGAAAATCAGTGTTAAACACTGCAAATAGAGTTTTCCAAATTAGTGTTAAACACTAAGAAAATCAGTGTTAAACACTGCAGATAGAGTTTTCCAATTAGTGTTAAACACTAAGAAAATCAGTGTTAAACACTGCAGATAGAGTTTTCCAATTAGTGTTAAACACTAAGGAGGGAGGGGTCACGTGCGGACACGTGAGAGCGCCCTGATTTCCCTTATTTTATTCTGCAGGTAAGTGTTTAATTTCCTGGCCATCACGTGTGGGCACGTGATAGGCATCCATCCATTCGATATTAAAGGGATTCGTTAGGGGTCACGTGGGGACACATGAGGGCGCTCTAAATGTGGAGCCAGATCTCCTTTTGGTTTATCCTCAAATCTGCGAATAAGTGTTAAACACTTTTATTTTTATTTTAGAGCATCACGTGTTGGCACGTGATGGGGATCTGTGCGCCAATTGTTAAAGCATTTGCTGAGGGGTCACGTGATAACACGTGAGAGCGCCCAAAGCTTTCATTTCCTTTGCTTTTTCTTTCTGTGTTTTGGGAGTCACGTGGGAGCACGTGAGGCATTGCCTCAAAGTTTCTTCCTTTTTATTTTTGGGGATCTTTTTAGGGGTCACGTGGGGACACGTGACCCTAGTTCTTTTCATGAACAGAGATCTTTTAAGAATTGAATTCTCTGTAAGGGTTAAACCCTAATTTTGTTTTGGAGGAATTAAATTCCTATTGTGAAAGAATTAAATTCTTATTTAGGGCAAAACCCTAATTTCTTTTTAAAGGAATTAAATTCCCAGATATGTAAAAGAATTAAATTCTTGATTAGGGTTAAACCCCAGTTTCATTTCAGGAGGAATTAAATTCCTGTGAGTTTGGGAGAATTAAATTCTCAAAAACTCAATTCCCCTTCTAAGTTTAGGATCTGCATGGCAGGATCTCGACCCGATGAGAATTAAATTCTCATCCTATGGGGAGATGTGCTCTGTACAGATCTTCAACCAGAAGAAGAACTAAGTTCTTTATTTGCAGAAGAGTTAAACTCTTAAATTTTGAGAATTAAATTCTCTTTTTGAAGTTGATCTTTTTCCCTTTTCTCACCTAGGGTTTTCTTTGTTGAGAATTAAATTCTCCTTTCTTTTCTTCCCTCTTGAGAATTAAATTCTCCTCTCTCTGTTTTTTTCTCCAAAAAGGTCCGATCTCTTCTTTTCTTGGCTCCTATTTATAGGAGAAGGAAAAGAATCAATTTGTTTAGCAAATCTCTCATTGAAAGATTTGATTTGATTTCATCATTAATATGATCTTTTAGATTATTCAGTGAATTTTATTCACCGTTGGATTTTAAATCCAAAGATATTCTGTTTGTTATTTCCGGTGAGATTTTAGGGGAAATCTTTCCTTGTCTAAGATCTTTCCATAAATTGGTGATATTTAATCACCCTTGGATCTTTAATCCAACGGTACACATAATCATTTTCCATTTGGAAAGATTTAGAGAAATTTAGAATTTTAATTCTATTTCTAAAGATTTTAGAGAAATTTAGAATTTTAATTCTATTAAACTGTAAGGATTTCAAAGCATGTCACGTGCTGGCACGTGACCCTTGGTCACGTGGGAGCACGTGACCCCCAAATTGGTTCCTTTAACAGCCGCTTGTTTATGTTGTTGTTTTAACCATCACGTGTCAACACGTGACCATTGGTCACGTGTGAGCACGTGATACCTCGTTGAGATACTTCCTGATTTTTAATCAGGGAACAGATTTTAGAATTTAATTCTATTCATTATTTTAGAGGCCTTAAAAGCCCATCACGTGTCTGCACGTGACCCATGGTCACGTGTGAGCACGTGATGCCCCATTGGGGTCTTTTCTGAGTTTTTATTATATCTTTTAACTCCTCCAGCGGGTTCTTAAAGGTCCATCACGTGTGGACACATGATGCCTCATAACTTTTGATCCCGGATGAATTATGAGGCCTATAATATATCAAATCGAAGGGTTTTTCGAGATGCTTCCAATACCATCAGAATTTAATAGTTCCTCCTTCGGGAACTTATCAAAATACAGGCCGGAAGATACTGGTTCGCATTTCCTTAAGCGTATCGCTGCCATTTGATACCTTGGACTCCTTTGCGCAGAAATTTTTGGCGGGAACAACCATATTCCAGTGTAGCGATGCTGATGCCAAACCAAAATCAAAATCCCTAAATCCTCTAATGGCAAATGATGATTCGCTCCTAGTACCATATTCCAGTGTAGCGATGTTGATGCTAAACCAAAACCAAAATCCCCAAATCCTCTAATGGAAAATGATGATTCGCTCCTGGTACTATATTCCAGTATAGCGATGTTGATACCAAACCAAAACCAAAATCCCCAAATCCTCTCATGACAAATGATGATTTGCTCCTGGTACCATATTCCAGTATCGTGAGGCTGATGCCAAACAAAAATCCAAATTCAAAGTCCCACACTGTAATACCTTAAATTCAAAGGTCTCTCCAAACAAACCAGGAGTCAGAAAAATCAAACTAAAGTCCTACCCGGAAGCGCTTCCATACTCAAAAGTCCCGCCGGACAGATTGGAACTTCCTAAAACAAATCAAACCAACCAATTCTAACAATGACTTCTACGTCAAAAACAGTGATACTCCGTGCAAGGAAAAACGTCAAACAGACACTCTGTATTGGGGAAACGTCAAACAGACACTCCGTGTAAGGGGAAATGTCAAACAGACACTCTGTCTAGGGGAAATGTCAGACAGTGACACTCCGTGTCGGGGGCACGTCAACTAGTGACGCTCCGTCTCGGGATACGTCAAATGGACACTCCGTCTCGAGGAAACGTCAAACGGCGACACTCAGTGCCGGGGAAACGTCAACTGTGTCGGGGAAACGTCAACCAGCGACACTCCGTCTCGGGGATACGTCAAACAAACACTTTGTCTCAGGGAAATGTCAGATAGTGACACTCCGTCTAGGGGAAATGTCAACCAGTGACACTCTGTCTCAGGGATACGTCATACACCGACACTTCGTCTTGGGAAAACGTCATCCAGCGACACTCCGTCTCGGGGATACGTCAAATAGAGACTCAGTCTTGGAGAAACGTCAGATAGTGACCCTCCGTGTCGGGGAAACATCATACAGCAACACTCCATGCCAGGGATACATCAACCAGCGACACTTCATCTTGGGGATATGTCAAACAAACATTCCGTCTCGGGGAAACGTCATACAGTGACACTCCGTGTCGGGGAACGTCATACAGTGACACTCCGTGCCGGGATACGTCAACCAGCGACATTCTGTCTTGGAGATACATCACGTAGAAACACTCCGTCTTGGGGAAACGTCTGACAGTGACATTCCGTTTCGGGGAAACGTCAACCAGTGACACTCCGTGCCGGGAAAACGTCAAACATACACCCCGTCTCAGAGAAACGTCAACTAGAGACATTTAGTGTCAGGGATACGTCATACACCAACACTCCGTCTCGGAGATACGTCAAGTATCGAACGTCCATGTCGTAAAAAGGGCAGTGCCAGCTTCCCAAAAGTGGGAACCAATTCAAGTCAACCCCCATGCGAAAGAAGATCCATCAATGTCATGCATATGAGCCATACATATAGTGTGCATTCATTGATGGGGGAATTTTGTTGGGGTTAAAATTTACACCTCATTGACCAAAAGTCAAAGTCAAAGTCAAACCGCAAACAAGTGGGCTCAAACCAAAGTAAACGGACCCTATTGTCGAATCCAAGCCAGGTCTAGGCCCGAACACAAGCCGAGCCTACGTCCGAACCCAAGTTCAAGTAGGTGGGCCCAAACCTAGACCGACCCACATGCTAAAAGAATAATCATCAAGCGATAAATAGGTTTGATGTGATTTTCATGAATAAATGTAAAATAAACGGGTAAAAATCTAAATTTTTTAAAGCCCATGGCTCATGTGAAAAAAGAAATAAGCACATGGGCATGGGATGGGCAAAATGCTAATTTTGTACAAGCCATGAGGCTAAATGAAAAGATGTAAGCCTATAAAAGGCCCCCCATGATGATTTGATAAATGAGAAGAACTAATCTTGATTCCCTAAAGAAACAAAATCTTGAGTTTTGAGTTGCTCTTTAGTGCGTAAGTCTTTCTTTCATTTTTCCTTTTTTGCGCACGTTAGGAGGCTTCGAAAAAGGGGAAAAGGACCTATTTTGATCTTCAAAAGTCAAAATCTTTATGTTTTTGGACTGTTGCTTCATTGGGTTTTGACCCTACTTGCACCGTGCTAGGTGCCCATTTTGTTAGGTGCGCACCTCGTTGGGTGAATATTGAGCCAAGTGCGCATCGGCTCAGGTACGCACCTTGCTAGTTGCGCACTTGCCTATGCGTGCACCTTACTAGACCTTTTGGCCCATTTGAGACCCTTTGGACACCTTCACTCCCTTGCACCTTCACTCCCTCGCACCTTACTAAGTGTGCACCTTGCTAGGTGTGCATCTCAGCAGGTGTGCGCTTGTCATGTGCACACTTTACCATGTGAGCGCCTCGGCAGGTGTGCACGTGTCATGTGCGCCCCTTGCCAAGTGCGCCCCTTACCAGGTGCGTGTTTGGGCAGGTGTGTACTTGTCATATGCGCACCTTACCACATTCTCAATTTGCTAAATGCGCACTTGACTTGTATACACTCACCATCTCTCCCGATAGAAAAAAATTTCTAACGGGGCGCTGCTCCGCATCCTACAAGGGGCTGCTAGCTTCCTTGACCCCATCCTTCTATCCGGATAGCAGGACCCCCGTAAAAACTCTGCGAGGCCCTCGATATGCCCGAAGCACCCTTAGCTTGTTTCCAAACATAACACACACATATTGCATATTGAGTACACATGATCTGTTTGACTTTCTAATCGGAGCTTTTCTCGCTCCACAAGCGAGGGGTAATTAACGACAGCTTAGTCCGCGGCTGCCGGAGATTCAGATCTTCACAATCATTAAACCCCAGCCTACCTCAAGAAAGGGGAATCTATAATATACCTGATAAGAGACGCACATTCCTATCTCAATAAGGTGACGAAAAACACTCTACATTAAGTACAAGTAAGGTAAGGAAGGTTCCGCTCACGAATCACCGTGAGACGTGCCTTTTACAGTTACCTCCTCACTTGTTTAGTCTAGACACTACAAAAGTCAAGTTTAGATAAACGACCAAATGCCTACAAGCTTCCTTTGTCATATTGAGCGCGACAAGTTCTTAATTGGCTGAATTTAGATATTTTTTAATTAAGTTCAATGGTGATGCATATGCTTCTCGTGATTTTTGGAGTCTTAGGAAGGATGAAGAAATCCCCACCCAATCTGAATTGATGTTATAGCTCCTTAAAATCCGTATTAATAATGCAATGCGCAATTCAAATAAAATGTTTGTTAACAACATCAAAGAATCGATTTTAATTTAAGCGCAACGCTGCAACAAATACGATTAGTTCTCCTTTTGCTATTGGCGGAAAATTGCAAAGAATCCTGCAAAGATATAGAATACGGAGCGTTGAATTTGAGAAGGAAGGTGTTAGAAAAATACACACCAAAATTTTCGGGTTAAAATACCCTCATTGAAGTGATCACCGGGTGCTTGAATGGTTCGCTTGCGCGGGTCAAACTATCTGCATTTTTGGCACTGTAGTTTCCTATCGCTTTGATCTTGAATGTGTACTTTGCTCCGCACGATTGCTATTCGCCAATCTGTCAAATTCTGCAAATGTCGGAAAAAACCCGGATATTTTAGCGATATAGATAGCCAATGTTATGCACACACAAAATTATAAAATTTAGAGTATGAAAATGGGGTACCAACAGAACAAGAGAACAACACAATTTTTTTTAGAGCTAACAAGATAGATCCGGCCACAAATTGTTGCCAGAATGAATTAATTCATGGTCCAAAATTTGAATTTAGGTTCCAAGTTTCTACCGTGATCTCAGTGTTCTATGAGTATTTTATTTTTACACTTTAAAATTTTCTATGAATTTCTAAGTGATAGCAGATTAAAAATACAGAGAACACAAAGTCAAAAGCGTCAAATTTATGTTTTGGTTTTTGAAAATTTACAAGTTTTTGTTGGTTTTTCTGTAAATTAGTTAGATTTAAACACAAAATATACACAAATTAACCCGAGACTATAAGAATAAAAGCGTTACCGTCTCTCCGGCAATAGCGCCATTGATTGGTAAGGATTTCGCGTGTCGTATTAAGTTTTAAAGTACCGCAATCAAGATGGTGTCGCGTGTATCTAGCTATGATGAGTACAGCTCGTCCGCAGAGAGATAGTAGGTTTTTAATCTTATATTAACGAGTTAAGTCCGAAAGGTTTGAGTTGGTTGTTATTCTAAGTGTTGCAAAAATATGTCAAAAGAAAAAGACTTGTTAGGGGTAGGTTTATGTTAGTTTGAGTTAGTATAATATTTGCCACTTCCTTCTTAACCCTTGTCCTTTCGTTCTTGTCTCTTAACCTCCGTCTTCGGCAAACCAATCACAACCGGTCATAATTAGGAATCACCGCTATCGTGGTAGGATAGGGTGCCTAACAGAGTGGATTGCGAGTCGTTTGGTTGGAGTTCAAACTACAAGTTATACGTTTTAAAGGAAATTAGAAAAACACTTCTTCTAGTCAAACTACCCCTCTCCTACCCTTAGAAAGTGATGTACTACTCACATATAATCACAAGAACAAAGAAAACACAAAAGAGAAGTGTGATCATGGAAACCATAGTAAGTTAAGAAAATAGTTAGAATTATACTAAGAACCAATCTGTGAAGCAAGAGTAACCAAGTAGTTTTGTTATGTTCAATCAGATGAATCCAATAAAGTCAATCTAAACTTTCAAGCTCACTAAAGAGATTGCAAGATGAGAGAGAAGCAAAGAGTTCAATGTCTAAGTTCTAAATGTCACAAACCATATACTTTGAAGCTTGAAATGAAACTTTATTAAAGTTGCAAAAAGAGATACAAACTATTTAATTCAAGAATCTAAGTCTTAAGTTTGTAAGTTCAATTAAGAAATTACAAGGTCAAGAAAGAGGGCAAGAACTCAAGATTACCAAATAAAAATTACAAGTGAAATCTAACAAAAGTGGTCTAAAAACTTGGACCCCTTACTTGTATCTGATCTGCTATTTATAGGCAAGGCTCCAAAAACAGAGTATAAAAATGGTATGATAAGACAAAGTGGGGGTCACAGAAGAAAAACGAGTCAACTTGGAGATGTTCTGGCCGCAATTTGCGGCTCTGGGGATTAAATTTGCGACCAGACTTGGAGTGGTGGGCCCCGTCTTCTCAGTGTAGTCTCATATCTTCAATATTGTCTCTCCGTATTTTCTATTTCTTCAAATTCTCAAGTGGGTGTTATTTGGGGGATTTTGGAGGGAAAGTACTTTTAAACATCACATCATCACTTTACAAAGTCATTATACCCATGCCCACTTGTAAGTTCACTTGTGCCACTTGATCAATTGTTCACATCAAGACATGGCTGCCCACTTGGTTCATGCATCGAAAAATGAGTTCACACTGGACACTTGCATCATGTTGGACCATTCTTGCTAAAAAAATGTTGTGCACTTGATTTTTTTGCAAAAATCTTCTTGTATCTTGATCGGTTTTCCATTTTGGTTTCAGTATCAGCTCACAGATGTCGTATACATGCATTTAGAGCGTGTTTCCAGTGTTTTATCATGAATACCTGTATCCTGTACTTATTAAGCAGACACGGGTTAATAGCACCGATATTCACAAAAATAATAACGAATGAGCGGTATTAAAATGCAGTTTTTCGTGATGAACACTTGGGTTAAGGTTTGAGTTGGAATGGTTTAGTAAAATATAATGATTTTCTTTCGTACAAATCATTTTGTGTTTTGTAAATTTAACGATTCAAAATGTTGTTGTCGTATATGACTTATTGCTTAGATTTTTAAATTGTAGTATAATTTATAAACCAAATCAAAATGAAAATCAAATCCTTTAATAAAACTTAAATTATACTAGATGTGTAAAAAAAAAAAATCAAACCCATTAAGAAAACTTAAAAATATACTAGATGCGTAAATCAAAATAAAATCAAACTCATTAAGAAAACTTAAAACTATACTAGATGAGTAAATAGAAAAAAAACTTAAGTAGGATTTTATTTTTTTATTTAATTAGTAAGTTTAAGATCAACCTATAGTTCCCATCTAACAATTAGTGTATTCAAATCTTTTTCCCGTCGAATACGATTACAAATGTTTGTAAGAGTTGAACATCCTGTTCAATTTTTTCAAACATATGTGTAGTATTCGACGAGAGGATTTGACATACAGTAATTGTTGGATTTTTCCGGTATGGACAAGTTACGAATGCAGCAAGGCTCACATATCACTTTCTCATGTATTTTCTTCTATTTCGAGAAGTTGTAATAATTTATATATGTTATAAACTTTGCAGTTGTAAACATTTTAATCAATTGATATATGAAAAACTTTGCAGTTGTAATCACTTGTAATATATTGATATGTTAATTTAATAATTTATGCATATTATATTTTTTAAATCGTCATGCATGCAACTGATGGGGCGATCATCTAGAAAAGGCATATTCGCAAAATTTACTGCAGCATTCTCTTCAAAGAAAAGAGATCGAGATGCTTCCTCTTCAACACAGTTTGAGATTACTGGTATATATTAGAAGTTTTAAATAAGCATGTTCAAATTATTTTGTTCATATAACTATTGCATTGATTTTAATAAATTGAAATGTGTATGTACATCTGATCGGGAGGATGCATGTATATCTGTGCTGGATGATACATATGCATACTTTGTAACAACTCCAAACTTTCTGTACAACTTTTTGTACAATTTTTTCAAAAATACAGAAAGGGGTATTTTTGCCTGGGCACAAGATATAAGTTTGTTTTGCTTTTTAATAACAAGCAAGAGCTTGTAGCTCATTGGAAAGACTTTGCACTGCTGAACCAAGCCACCAGAGTTCAAATCCCATACCCCACATTATTTTTAATATTGTTTTATTTTGGATTTTTAGAATACCAACAGTTTACACGTGCATATCTCACAAAAACCCCATTACACCCTAAAAAGTAACTGTGCCAGATGGTTAATGGACCGTCGGAGAGAATTCCGGCCGCCTGACTCGGCCGGCGGACCGGCCGACTCGGGCCGCCGCAGCCGGCCGGACTTGGCCGGACCGCCGAGTCACCAACATGAAAAGTTTGGCTTTTGGTATTCCCTGTACACCTGTATAGTTTAAATCCCTGGACCAGTAACAGAGACACTTTCAAAACCCAATTACTCCACTTTTAATACATTTTATTACAATTTATCACATTTTTTTTCATTTTAACCTTTCATCTACTCTAACCCTATAAATACAATCCCTACACACACCCCCATCACTCCAAAATTCTGAACAAAACTCTCAAGAAATTTCCTATAACCCTAGTGTACTTAGGAAGAAGCGAAAGGCGAAGCTCCGGCGATTTTTCCGGTGACAACCCTAGGAGATCCCGACGACGAAACGACGCACCGAAAGCTACGTCCACTCACTCTCCCTCTCCTCTTTAAGCTAAACCCGTAATTCCCATTTTCCCTCTTTCCTATTCTTCCTAAAAACACGTATTTCTAAAACCCTACGGAATCGGAGTAAATCCGATTTCCGATTCGGTTCTTCCTAAAACCTCATTTTTTCTTAAATACAATCATGCTAAACCATTACATGTTGACTATTAAACATTAACAAACATGTTGAACAAGTTTCATGACAATCTATTTCATTTTTTAAATTTTATTGCTCTTTTTCAATAAAATACCATGTAGTTTCATTTTGACATTAAATCATCACAATCTTGCTATACCTTTAAGTTAGATCACGAGGTAATGACATACTTCCTCACAACACTCATATGCAATATAGAACAATACTTTCAGGAACCTAGAATACGGGAAAACGAAACCTTTCAAATAAATACCATTTACTAATAAAACCGTTTTCTAAAAGATTAAGTATTTTACAAATCTTTGCAAAGTGCCGCTACAACCTATTTTACGGAACCCGACTGGGATGGTGCGGATTATCGCACATCCCTGGGCTTAGTAGTGCGAGATGCAGACCTCCGCAAGGAGCATTCGATCTCGAGAGATTTAAAATACGGAAATCTTAAGAAAATGAGATTTTTAGAAATATAATATATATTAAAATTATTTTTATATAAATATGCATATATGTATCATTAAAATATCTATTTTGTAAAAATATAAATATTACAACTTTTTCTAAAAATCACAAGAATCACTTTACATTAAAATACCATGAATTCCAAACAAGTTCAATATTATAATTAAATACCATGTATTATGAAAAATAGGTCATTCTCACTAGAAATGTCACAAAATATAAAATCTACATTTATTACAACTCTAAAGATGATAATTAAATACTTGGGGCATATTTTGAAAACTATACAAAGTATTTTTACATAAACCCCCCTCAAGTTCTATAAATTACCCTAAGGACCCTATTAAATATAGGTTTAAGCGGGACCAATCTCTTGAGTCTCGGGGAGCCGGAGAAGTGGGTGCTTGCCTATTTAAGATAGACAACTTAACAACGGTGTTATCAACACGGTAATCATCTTTGAAAAAGACACAAATCCTGCCGTCCATGTGCAACGGTTACCGATAACATCAAAACCTAATTCAGGACTTTAATTTCTTTTCTAATTGTTCTGACTCAGACCGGGTCTCATTATAATTAACCTGACTTGAATATGATTCAAGTACAATCTATAATACTACAATTCAATATGAATACATGAATCAATATATTCAATCTATTCAATCTGTATTGACTGAACCGAACCATGGATATACTTCTATTTACATGATTCTCCAGTTACATCCATGATTCTCCAGTTACATCCATTTACTGATATCTTGGTTTCAGCAAGTCATCCAATTATACAATCTACATTACAAGACAATACAAGTTGCAATACAATTTACAATACAAACAATACAATACTTCACAGGGTTTAAGGGGTAGATTGGTACGGAAGGTGTTAAAATTGGCACGGGACCGCAAGATTAAGACGTAATTAAATCCATACCGTTGTTCCGTGGTATTATCGACGGAGCCTTGTACATTCTATTTGCCTTAGTCTCTAGTATATAGAGACTCCTCTCGTATACATTGGCATCCTTCTGTACCAAGCTACAAACAACAACGTTAACACTAACAACAACATTATAACGATATAATACAACTTTAAAAGGTACACTCTCTTACTTTCTGTCTATTCTATTTCTCCCTTATCCTTGGGACTTACCGAGCGATTTTTCGCTGACGACATTCTCTTTCTTTCTTTTTTGAATGTCGTCAGGTGTTTCGGACCTTCCAGAGATCGAGCCTAGCACTGAAGACTTGGACCAGTTTACTGAAGACCCCGAGCTCTAGCTTCATTGTACACATTTCTATTTCAGTACTTTTCATTTCTGTTATGCCACTATTTAGGCATCGCTTTATCCCATATATTTACTTTTCCATGCATTGTACAAAAGAATGTTAATAAATAAAGTTGTTGTTCAGTTATACCTACTGTTCTTGTCTCTTGTGCATTTTCTTTTATATTGCTTAGATACGCTTAGCGTATTTACTTCAGAGTAGATACGTAGCGGCCTCATCGCGTCCCCTTCGCCGTATACCGGGAAGCTGGGCGTGACAGGTTTTGTTGGCGGCCCATGCAGGTCAGAGTTGTATGGAACACTGCCATGCAATTCTGTTCTGCGTGAACAACCTAAGCAATATAACACAAGAACCAGCAACTAAAACATTCTTTACAATTCATATTCCTTGAATCTTATCATTCCATATACTTTGAATCTGTCCTAACCTAAATTTTTCTTTCAAGGTTATGGATTCTCCAAACAAAACCAGCACCAATGTCAACAACACACCTCCACTACTACCACTCACACCTGTCGTCCATGCTCCACTCAACGAGCAAACGGTTCTGCTTGAGGCAATCTGCAGCCTCCTCGAGGGACAGCAACAGTAGACTGCTCTTTTAATGAACCGTCCCGAGGCTGAAGCACCTGGGGTGAAGCAATTCAGAGCTTTACATCCCAAACAGTTCTCAGGAAAGGGGAGCCCACTGGAATCTGAGGAATGGACTCAGAGTATCGAGGATGATCTGGCAGCGGCACAAGTGCCAGAAATAGCTTGGGTTCGTGCTGCAAAATTACAGCTCACGGACAATGCACAGAACTGGTGGAAGGCGGAAGAAAGCCGTCTTGAACAACCTACCGAATGGAAGACTTTCCGCGACATGTTCGACGCTAAGTACTTCCCTGAGACTTCCAGGTTCGACTTGGAACAGCAGTTCATCCATCTGCAACAAGGTTCAATGTGGACCAAGTCAGTAGATGAGTATGACGCAGAGTTCACCATGCTCAGTCGGTAAGATGTCTCAATAATTCGACTCTTCAATATATCACATACTACATAGCTAACACAAGACCGTAGCAGGTTTGCAGCCCATCTCATACCGACTGCTGAGATCAGGGATAGAAGATTTCAGCAAGGGCTGGACCCGGAAATCCAAGCTGCTCTATCTACAGGGGATTTCCCAACCCATGATTTGGCTTTGAAGGCTGCCCGAAGATATGAGGCAGTAGTAAAGAGGAAGGGCATACTTCAATCTGCCGGTTTGAAACGCCCTGCCACTCAATTGGCAGGAGGAGCCTCTTCCAGGCCATCGTTCGAACTCAGGAGAACTGAAGAACCCAATAACCAGCCAAGACCACATTTCTGTTTCTATTGCAAGAGAGATGGACATTTGATAAAGGACTGTAGGCGCGCAAAAGGCCTGTGCCTAGTTCGTGGCGCGTCCAATCACAGAATTGAGACCTTTCCATATAGATACGACTCAGCTCACACATAACCAACTACCAGCAGCGGCCAGCAATCCAGGCTCCTGCAACCGATCCTGCACTCCCAGCACCACCTCCACGTGGATTTCCTGCACAGCCAAATCGCCAATTCCATCAGGCACTGAGGAACATGCCTCAAGGACAGAGGAATGTGCCTCCAGCTAGGAGGAACGTGCCACGGCGACAGGCTTACACCTTAACAGTTATAGAAACCGAGACAGTTGACCAAGGTAACACTAGTAAGTCTCTTTCACATTCTCAAACCCTTGTATCACCTTATTATTTTTCATACACTATCAGTACTTCAGTCACCAAACTTTTCTTGAATCTGTTACACTTTCCTTTTACAAATTTCGAGGACGAAATTTTTATAAGGAGGGTAGAATGTAACAACCACAAACTTTCTGTACAATTTTTTCAAAAATACAGAAAGGGGTATTTTTTCCTGAGCACAAGATATAAGTTTGTTTTGCTTTTTAACAGCAAGCAAGAGCTTGTAGCTCATTGGAAAGACTTTGCACTGCTGAACCAAGCCACCAGAGTTCAAATCCCATACTCCACATTATTTTTAATATTGTTTTATTTTGGATATTTAGAATACCAACAGTTTACACGTGCATATCTCACAAAAGCCCCACTACACCCTGAAAAGTAACTATGCCAGAGGATTAATGGACCGTCGGGGGGGATTCCGGCCGCCTGACTCGGCCGAAATCGGCCAACTCGGCCGGCGGACCGGCCGACTTGGGCCACCGCCGCCGGCTGGACTTGGCCGGACCACCGCGTTACCAACAGGAAAAGTTTGGCTTTTGGTATTCCCTACACACCCGTATGGTTTAAATCCCTAGACAGTAACAGAGACACTTTAAAATCCCAATTACTCCACTTTTAATACATTTTATTACAATTTATCACATTTTTTCATTTTAACCTTTCACCTACCCTAACCCTAGCCTAACCCTATAAATACAACCCCTACACACACCCCCTCACTCCAAAATTCTGAACAAAACTCTCAAGAAATTTCCTAGAACCCTAGTGTACTTTGGAAGAAGCGAAATGCGAAGCGAAAGGCGATTTTTCCGGCGACAACCTTAGGAGATCCCGGCGACGAAACGACGCACTGGAATCTACGTCCACTCCCTCTCCCTCTCCTCTTTAAGCTAAACCCGTAAGTCCCATTTTTCCTCTTTCCTATTCTTTTTAAAAACACGTATTTCTAAAACCCGACGGAATCGGAGTAAATCCGATTTCCGATTCGGTTCTCCCTAAAACCTCACTTTTTCTTAAATACAATCATGCTAAACCATTACATATTGACTATTAAACATTAACAAACATGTTGAACAAGTTTCATGACAATCTATATCATTTGTAACTTTTATTGCTCTTTTTCAGTAAAATACCATATAGTTTTATTTTGACATTAAATCATCACAATCTTGCTATACCTTTAAATTAGATCACGAGCTAATGACCTACCTCCTCACAATACTCATATGCAATATAACACAATACTTTCGGAAACCTAGAATACGGGAAAACGAAACCTTTCAAATAAATACCATTTACTAATAAAACCGTTTTCTAAAAGATTAAGTATTTTACAAATCTTTGCAAAGTGCCGCTATAACCCATTTTGGGGAACTCGACTGGGATGGTGCGGATTATCGCACATCCCTGGGCTTAGTAGTGCGAGATGCAGACCTCCGCAAGGAGGATTCGGTCTCGAGAGATTTAAAATACGGAAATCTTAAGAAAATGAGATTTTTAGAAATATAATATATATTAAAATTATTTTTATATAAATATGCATATATGTATCATTAAAATATCTATTTTGTAAAAATATAAATATTCCAACTTTTTCTAAAAATTACAAGAATCACTTTACATTAAAATACCAAGAATTCCATACAAGTTCAATATTACAATTAAATACCATGTATTATGAAAAATAGGTTATTCTCACTAGAAATGTCACAAAATATAAAATCTGCATTTATTATAACTCTAAAGACGATAATTAAATACTTGGGGCGTATTTTGAAAACTATACAAAGTATTTTTACATAAAACACCCTCAAGTTCTATAAATTACCCTAAGGACCCTAGTAAATATAGATTTAAGCGGGATCAATCTCTTGAGCCTCGAGGAGCCGGAGAAGTGGGTGCTTGCCTATTTAAGGTAGACAACTTAACAACGGTGTTATCAACACGGTAATCGTCTTTGAAAAAGACATAAATCCTGCCGTCCATGTGCAGCGGTTACCGATAACATCAAAACCTAATTTAGGACTTCAATTTCTTTTCTAATTGTTCTGACTCAGACTGAGTCTTATTATAATTAACCTGACTTGAATATGATTCAAGTACAATCTACAATACTACAATTCAATATGAATCCATGAATTAATATATTTAATCTATTCAATCTGTATTGACTGAACCGTACCATGGATATACTTCCATTTACATGATTCTCGAGTTACATCCATGATTCTCCAGTTACATCCATTTACTGATATCATGGTTTCGGCAAGTCATCCAATTATACAATCTACATTACAAGACTATACAAGTTGCAATACAATTTACAATACAAACAATACAATACTTCGCGGGGTTTAAGGGGTAAATTGGTACGGAAGGTGTTAAAAGTGGCACGAGACTACAAGATTAAGACGTAATTACATCCATGTCATGGTATTATCGACGGAGCCTTGTACATTCCATTTGCCCTAGTCTCTAGCATATAGAGACTCTTCTCGTATACACTGGCATCCTTCTGTACCAAGCTACAAACAAAAGCGTTAACACTAAATACAACATTATAACAATATAATACAACTTTAAAAGGTACACTCTCTTACTCTCTGTCTATTCTACTTCTCCCTTATCCTTGGGACTTACCGAGCGATTGTTCGCTGACGACATTCTCTTTCTTTCTTCTTTGAATGCCGTCAGGTGTTTCGGACCTTCCAGAGATCGAGCCTAGCAATGAAGACTTGGACCAGTTTACTGAAGACCCCGAGCTCTAGCTTCATTGTACACATTTCTATTTCAGTACTTTTCATTTCTGTTATGCCACTGTTTAGGCATCGCTTTATCCCATGTATTTACTTTTCCATGCATTATACAAAAGAATGGTAATAAATAAAGTTGTTGTTCAGTTATACCTACTGTTTTTGTCTCTTGTGCATTTTCTTTTATATTTCTTAGATACGCTTAGCATATTTACTTCAGAGTAGATAAGTAGCGGCCTCGTCGCGTCCCCTTTGCCATATACCGGGAAGCGGGGCGTGGCAAGTTTTGTTGGCGGCCCATGCAGGTCAGAGTTGTATGGAACACTGCCATGCAATTCTATTTTGCGTGAACAACCTAAGCAATATAACACAAGAATCAGCAACTAAAACATTCTTTACAATTCATATTTCTTGAATCTTATCATTCCATATACTTTGTATCTGTCATAATCTAAATTTTTGTTTCAAGGTTATGGATTCCCCAAACAATATTAGCACCAATGTCAACAACACACCTCCACCACTAACACTCACACCTGCCGTCTCTACTCCGCTCAACGAGCAAACAGTTCTGCTTGATGCAATCCGCAGCCTCCTCGAGGGACAGCAGCAGTAGACTGCTCTTTTAATGAACCGTCCCGAGGCTGAAGCACCTGGGGTGAAGCAATTCAGAGCTTTACATCCTAAACAGTTCTCAGGAAAGAGGAGCCCACTGAAAGATGAGGAATGGGCTCAGAGTATCGAGGATGATCTGGCAGCGGCACAAGTGCCAGAAATAGCTTGGGTTCGTGTTGCAAAATTACAGCTCACGGACAATGCACGGAACTGGTGGAAGGCGGAAGAAAGCCGTCTTGAACAACCCATCGAATGGAAGACTTTCCGCGAAATGTTCGACGCTAAGTACTTCCCTGAGACTGCCAGGTTCGACATGGAACAACAGTTCATCCATCTGCAACAAGGTTCAATGTGGACCAAGTCAGTAGATGAGTATGGCGCTGAGTTCACCATGCTCAGTCGGTAAGATATGTCTTAATGATTCGACTTTTCAATATATCACATACTACACAGCTAACACAAGACCGTAGCAGGTTTGCGGCCCATCTCATACCGACTGCTGAGATCAGGGCTAGAAGATTTTAGCAAGGGTTAGACCCGGAAATCCAAGCTGCTCAAGCTACAGGGGATTTCCCAACCTATGATTTGGCTTTGAAGGCTGCCCGAAGATATGAGGCAGTTGTAAAGAGAAAGGGCAGACCTCAATCTGCCGGTTTGAAATGCCCTGCCACTCAAATGGCAGGAAGAGCCTCTTCCAGGCCATCGTTCGAACCCAGGAGAACTGAAGAACCCAATAACCAGCCAAGACCACATTTCTGTTTCCATTGCAAGAGAGATGAACATTTGATAAAGGACTGTAGGCGCGCAAAAGGCCCGTGCCTAGTTTGTGGCGCGTCCAATCACAGAATTGAGACCTGTCCATATAGATACGACTCAGCTCACACACCCACCAACTACCAGCAGCGACCAGCTATCCAGGCTCCTGCAACTCATCCTGCACTCCCAGCACCACCTCCACGAGGATTTCCTGTACAGCCAAATCGCCAATTCTATCAGGCACTGAGGAACATGCCTCGAGAACAGAGGAATATGCCTCCAGCTAGGAGGAACATGCCACGGCGACAGGCTTACACCTTAACGGCTGTAGAAGCCGAGACAGTTGACCAAGGTAACACTAGTAAGTCTCTTTCACATTCTCAAACCCTTGTATCACCTTATTATTTTTCATACACCATCAGTACTTCAGTCACCAAACTTTCCTTGAATCTGTTACACTTTCCTTTTACAGATTTCGAGGACGGGATTTTTATAAGGAGGTAGAATGTAACAACTCCATATTTTCTGTACAACTTTCTGTATAATTTTTTCAAAAATACAGAAAGGGGTATTTTTGCCTGAGCACAAGATATAAGTTTGTTTTGCTTTTTAATAGCAAGCAAGAGCTTGTAGCTCATTGGAAAGACTTTGCACTGCTGAACCAAGACACCAGAGTTCAAATCCCATACTCTACATTATTTTTAATATTGTTTTATTTTGGATTTTTAGAATACCAACAGTTTACACGTGCATATCTCACAAAAACTCCACTACACTTGAAAAGTAACTGTGCCATAGGGTTAATGGACCGTCGGGGGGGATTCCGGCCGCCTGACTCCGCCGGAATCGGCCAACTCGACCGGCGGACCGGCCGACTCGGGCCGCCGCCGCTGGCCGGACTTGGCCGGACCGCCGAGTCACCAACAGGAAAAGTTTGGCTTTTGGTATTCCCCGCACATCTGTATGGTTTAAATCCCTAGACCAGTAATAGAGACTTTAAAATCCTAATTACTCCACTTTTAATACATTTTATTACAATTTATCACATTTTTTTTCATTTTAACCTTTCACCTACCCTAACCCTATAAATACAACCTCTACACACACCCCCCTCACTCCAAAATTCTGAACAAAACTCTCAAGAAATTTCCTAGAACCCTAGTGTACTTAAGAAGAAGCGAAAGGCGAAGCTCCGGCGACAACCCTAGGAGATCCCGGCGACGAAACGATGCACCGGAAGCTACGTCCTCTCCCTCTCCCTCTCCTCTTTAAGCTAAACCCGTAAGTCCCATTTTCCCTCTTTCTTATTCTTTCTAAAATCACGTATTTCTAAAACCCGACGGAATCAGAGTAAATCCGATTTTCGATTCGGTTCTTCCTAAAACCTCACTTTTTCTTAAATACAATCATGCTAAACCATTACATGTTGACTATTAAACATTAACAAACATGTTAAACAAGTTTCATGACAATCTATATGATTTTGTAACTTTTATTGCTCTTTTTCAGTAAAATACCATGTAGTTTCATTTTGATATTAAATCATCACAATCTTGCTATACCTTTAAGTTAGATCACGAGGTAATGACCTACCTCCTCACAACACTCATATGCAACATAGTACAATACTTTCGGGAACCCAGAATACGGGAAAACGAAACCTTTCAAATAAATACCATTTACTAATAAAACCGTTTTCTAAAAGATTAAGTATTTTACAAATCTTTGCAAAGTGCCACTACAACCCAATTTGGGAAACCCGACTGGGATGGTGCGGATTATCACATATCTCTGGTCTTTGTAGTGCGAGATGCAGACTCCGCAAGGAGCTTTCGGTCTCGAGAGATTTAAAATACGGAAATCTTAAGAAAATGAGATTTTTAAAAATATAATATATATTAAAATTATTTTTATATAAATATGCATATATGTATCATTAAAATATCTATTTTGTAAAAATATAAATATTCCAACTTTTTCTAAAAATCACAAGAATCACTTTACATTAAAATACCATGAATTCCATACAAGTTCAATATTACAATTAAATACCATGTATTATGTAAAATAGGTTATTCTCACTAGAAATGTCACAAAATATAAAATCTACATTTATTACAAGTCTAAAGATGATAATTAAATACTTGGGGCGTATTTTGAAAACTATACAAAGTATTTTTACATAAAATCCTCTCAAGTTCTATAAATTACCCTAAGGATCCTAGTAAATATAGGTTTAAGCGGGACCAATCTCTTGAGCCTCGGGGAGCCGGAGAAGTGGTTGCTTGCCTATTTAAGTTAGACAACTTAACAACGGTGTTATCAACACGGTAATCGTATTTGAAAAAGACACAAATACTGCCGTCCATGTGCAGCGGTTACCGATAACATCAAAACCTAATTCAGGACTTCAATTTCTTTTCTAATTGTTCTAACTCAGACTTTAACAACCTAGTTCATTTATACCAATTCCAGTTCTCGTATTTACTTATCAGTGGTATTTTCTTAATTTATCGTGTTTTGGGTGTGAATGGTATTTTACATTTTACTTTGCATTCGACCCGACCCGCTTGCTTGAACCTGTTTGATTCATATTTATGACTTACCCTGACTTGTTACGTAGACTGTGCATTTTCATGTTTAGTGCATACTGGTATTTTATCTGGCATTGCATTTTTTATCATATAACATTTTAGATCACGTAAAATAATTTAAAATTACTTAACATGGCCTGCATGATACCCCTAACCCTGTGGTAGCATCCGCGCATCTTGTTCTCGTCCCGTTTAGTGAAATGGACTTGTTTGGATGACTACGTGCACGTGCGTGCATCCGTTCTTGGGGGTATGCATTTTTCGTTATCCGGACATTCGTTTTTTATTTTGGTCGACATGTATATTTTTCGTATTTTAAAACTGAATTTTAGACCCGACCCGGGCATGTTTTAGACTATCTTTGTATTTACAAGAATATCAAATTTTATTTATATAATATTAATTTTATAAATTGATACAAATTAAAATTTAGTTAACAAATAAAAGATTTTTTTAAATTTAAATATAAACTAATTTTCTAACAAACTAACAACCCCGTTCTCTCTCTCTCTCCTCTGCATATATATATTTATATATATTTTATTTATTTTATTTTTTCTTTCCTTATTTAATACACAGTCTCTTCTTCTTCTTTCTTCTTTCTTGATCTTGTTTCTTGATTCCGGTGATCACCGCCGGAGCCGTGCTCGTCACCGATGATCCGAGTGATCCAGTGAACGTACCTGACTTGCGTGATCACCCTCGTGCGTTGTTTGGAACCGTTCCGTGTACCGTGCGCGCGTCGCGATATTTCGCCGACGAAGGACGTTCCATACACATCCGTTCTTGTTCCGTCTAGGCAAGTTAATCTTGCTACATGCTATATAACTCATTATATACCTATTTAAATAAATATCACACCTGTATTTTTAAATCAAGTATCGCATGTTTCATATTACAGCCTTTCGACATTCCGTTTACATTTGTATAGTGCATTTTAGATCTATGGCATGCAAACCAATCTTAATTATATGCTACATTACTTTAGACGCATCTATTTTAACAATGGAATACCTGTATTTAAAATCATGCACCCAATATTTAGTTTTATAACTTTTCGATGTTCCGTTTTCATCCATTCATATCATTTCAGATCTAGGTCATGAAAACTTATCTTGTTACATACTATACTATCATATACTGCATCAAATTGAATAGTTACATTTCATATTGCTTAGTTATATGTTCCGCACTTGTTAGTTTATCATTTTACGATTATGTGATACCCGTTTGCATTCATATCATTTAAAATATATATCGTCGTAATATTTCTTATTATTATCTTTAATTAGTTTATAATCTGCATTTTATAATGTTATACATTTGAAAATATTATAGTTTACACATGAAACGTCGTCGCAAAGCGGATACGACAAATCTGAAATTTACTGTACATCTTACCTTATAAAATTCATTATAAATCATAGACAAATCATTAATATACGTTCTTTAGTTCATTACGAATCTAACTCAGAATACTATAACTCTATGAAATATTTACTTGCAAAATAAATTATTTAAATAACGTAAAATGCAAATGAAAATGTCTCTAAACTGCTGTCCAGGGAAATTCCAGCTGCAAACTTTCAACTTCGAATGTTCATAATTTTTTGTAGGGAAAACCTGAGATCCTTATACTTATAAAAATGAAAACCTTATTGAATTATCTTTGTTTTGGTATAAGAAACGTCTCTTTTGGAGAACTTTTGTTATTTTTAAGCTATTTTACAAATCAGGGTGACGCTGAATTTCTGAACGGAACTTTCTTGTGCATGGTTAATCAATACCACTTTTATAGTTATTAATCGGTTTGAATATGTTATCCATGTTAATATTATTATATCAATATCTATTTAATAAATAATAGTGCTTGTGTTTTAATATTCAGCAAATTTTACCGATTTACAGTTTTATAGTATCCGTCTGTATCGGTACGGTTTATTACATATCTAGTTGCACACCGAGACCATATTATTTCATGTTACTGTTGTATTAGTGCACCATGCTTGATAGTTGTGCATCCTACATGGTCATGATGTAACCCCTGACAAAATATTTGTGCATCCAGGCTTTACCGTGCATCCGTACTTGTTACAGTTTTAGTATGAGCATCCGCTTGACACATGTGCACTACCTGTCATGACTTGATATACTACTGCTTGACATGACTTGATACACCACTACTTGACACGACTCGATACATGTGCACTAGTTGACATGATTGGATCCATGTACACTACCTGACATGACCTGATGTACCACAGCTTGACCTGTTACCCGATCTTGTTACTAATGCCAACAATCTTGACCTGTTGTCCCTGCAGACATTTCCTGCTGTCAATTCAGACAAACCTGTACTTGCTTGATCCTGTGTTGGCATTAGCTCCAGATTTACCAATACCTGACTTGAATACATAACTTGGCGGTATGGGGAAATCAATGATGAAACCTGACTTGTAACTCGACAGTTCGATGCCTTTACTGATCAGTCTTACGGGCTAGGTCAGCCCCGGGATGATGCTGCTGACATCATTCATCGTTACATACTACCTTTTACTGCCTAGCGGCACGTCTCGGATTCAGTCCGAGAATCTTCACCGTGGTCCCGGGTATGCACGGGATACTATTAAGTTACATCGATAATTCATCAAATTGATTTCAAAGACTTGAGAGTAGTTAACCTAGTAGACCAGTTTAGATTTCTCACTGCACATCACCTGTACCTTACCCTGCACTGTCCTTATTTATGTTACTGTTATAACTTATTGGCCGTTCATACTCGTACCTGCATGCCTTTCTACTCCTTGATTTTTTTTTATCGCTTGATATTATGACGCACTGACGTCTGGGTTTTGCATGGCCCAGATCCTCTACCTTTGTCGCAGGCCGATCAAGAGTATATCCGCCGTCAGGCCGAGCAGTGAGGATCCTGTTAGTATACAGTTAGTTATTTCCTTACTTTCCAGATATTATTGTTACTTGGATTTATTGCTTCCGCATATTATTTCTTGACTCGTTTATTCTGGCTCATGGACATATACTAGATAGTTTATTTACTTTCCTGTTCTTGATATCTCTACAGCCGTAATGTGACTGTGGAGGGATTTTTTCTATCCATAGATAGCATGGTTGGCTCTGTCACGTGCCTATCTTAGCACACTCTGGGAAACGGGGTGTGACAGGGTTTTTTTGGTATCAGAGCCATATGATTTAGGTTAATCGGGTTTGATTCTTTTGTAGTTGGGTATTGGACCCAATACACGAATCAGAAAATCCGTGATTAGGAACATGTCCTGCCACATTGTTATCATGATTCTTGAATCATATCTTTCTCTTGACCCCTGTCCTGACGATATGCAAACAACTTTGCATCTCGAGTTGAATTTCTTTTGGTTCCCTATTGCTTCTTCCATCCTATTCCTTTGATTCTGATACTAGGGTTTGGGCGACTTGAATGGAGTTATGTGATTGTAACTATGAACTACAGCATGGTTACAATGCGGTACTCTATTTAAGTAACTTGGAGTCCTGGTCTTGTTTCATTTCCTTGTTTCATGGTCGTTCTTTACCTTGGTTCTCTCCGTTTCAATGCTTACCAGTTTATGTTTTACAGATTTCTTGGTGTCCGATACCGGCAGTTATGAAGTTGTCTTGGAAATTGATGGTCTTACTTTCCACGCTTACATTGATTGTTGGGCAAAGAAAGTGATTTTCCAGATTCCCGGACATCCGGAGTTTGTTTTGCTGGAGGTAGCAGATCTGTCGGGCCAATCGAGTTTAGGGCTAGGCCGACAAACAGTGTTCTTTCGTCGATGGAAGTTGATAAGGAGGAAGCGCCAGCTGTAGTTCGAGAGTTCATGGACGTGTTCGAGAACATCTCGGGTTTACCGCCAAAACGAAATGTGGAGTTCGCGATTGATCTTGTTCCGGGTGCAGCGCCAATCTCAAAGGCGTACTATCCAATGGCACCCGTGGAGTTGGAAGAAGTCAAGAAGCAGGTTACTGAATTACTTGAGAAGGGTTGGATTCGCAGTAGTAACTCACCTTAGGGAGCTCCAGTTCTTCTAGTCAAGAAGAAAGATACCACAAGGAGGATGTGCATCGATTATCGAGAATTAAACCGGATGACTATTAAGAACAAGTACCCGATCCCTTACATTGGCGAATTGTTCGAGCAGTTTAGTAGCGCGAGGGTATTCTCGAAGCTGGATTTGCGATCCGGACATCATCAGGTCCGAGTTAAATCAGAAGATATTTGCAAGACGGCGTTCCGAACTCGGTAGGGATATTACGAGTATTTAGTGATGCCCTTCGGAGTAACGAATGCACCGGCAATATTTATGGGCTTGATGAACCGAATCTTTTCACTATTCTTGGACCAGTTTATAGTGGTATTCATTGATGATATTCTGGTCTACTCAAAGAGTATTGAAGAGCATGCGGAACACTTGAAGATCGCACTGCAGACATTGAGGCAAGAAAGATTGTATGCAAAGATGAGCAAGTGCGAGTTTTGGCTTGAAGAAGTGAAGTTTTTGGGGCATGTCGTATCCGGAGATGGAATCGTCGTTGAACCTGAGAAGATAGCAGCAGTTCAAGATTGGCCGATTCCGAAGAACGTAGCAGAGATCAGAAGTTTTCTTGGACTTGCAGGATACTACAGAAGATTCGTGGAGAATTTTGCTCGTTTGGCTGAGCCTTGACCAAGCTTACACGAAAGGAAGTACCGTTCGTATGGACGGATAGTTGTGCGTCGGCTTTTGAGGCGTTGAAGCAAAGATTGATAACCGCTCCTATTTTTGACCGTACCAGACGATTCCGAAGGATTGGAGATTCACAGCGACGCATCTGGAAAAAGGATTGGAATCTGTTTTGATGCAGCATGGGAAGGTTATAGCATACGCATCGAGACAGTTGAAGACCCATGAGAAGAATTACCCAACTCATGATTTGGAGCTAGCAGCTGTGATTTTCGCTTTGAAGATTTGGAGACACTACTTATTAGGCGAAAGGGTCAAAATATTCACCGATCAAAAAAGCCTAAAGTATGTGTTCACGCAGAAAGAGCTTAACATGAGGCAGTGTAGATGGTTAGAGCTGATGGCTGACTACGATCTTGATCTTAAGTACCATCCGGGAAAAGTAAATGTAGTGCCGGATGCGCTTAGTCGGATGCCAGCAATTCGGATGTTGACTGCACAAAAGGAGCTTAACGAAGATTTTCGGAAATTCGAGTTGGAGATTGTGCTATCGCATTCTTCAGGACAGTTGATGCAGCTGCAAGTACAGTCGTCATTGATCGAGAGTATTAAAGCAGCGCAGTCGAAGGACCCAAGATTGCAAAGGTTTCGAGAACAGGTTGAAGCTGGATTTCGAACGGACTTGTTAATTCATGAAGATGGTTCGTTGCGATATGGTAGCCGTTTGTGTGTGCCAAAAGGAGATATTCGCGAAGAAGTTATAAAGGAGGCACACAGTTCCGTATATTCCGTACATCCAGGAGGCACGAAGATGTACCGTGATCTACGACAGCATTTCTGGTGGGAAGGCATGAAAAGGGAGATTGCTCGCTTTGTAGCAAAGTGCTTGGTGTGTCAGCAAGTTAAGGCTGAACATCAAAGGGTTGCTGGTTTATTGCAAGCACTTCCGATTCCTTAATGGAAGTGGGAACATATAACCATGGATTTCGTGACAGCTTTACCGCGGAGTCCAAAGGGCAATAATGCAGTTTGGGTGATTGTTGATCGATTGACCAAGGCAGCTCACTTCATACCGTTTCGAGTTGGTCAGTCAACGGAAGCGTTAGCAGAACGGTACATGCAGGAGATTGTGAGATTGCATGGGTATCTGTGAGCATCATGTCCGACCGTGACACCCGATTCTTATCACACTTATGGAGGAGCTTACAGGAAAGTTTGGGGACTCGATTGAAGTTTAGTACAGCTTATCCTCCTCAAACAGATGGCCAGTCGGAGAGAACGATCCAAACTCTTGAAGACATGTTGAGAGCTTGCAGGTTAGACTTCAAGGGTTCACATGGGAGGATCATCTACACTTGGTGGAGTTTTCGTACAACAACATCTTTCAAGCGACTATTCAGATGGCTCCATTCGAAGTATTGTATGGTCGCAAGTGTCGCTCACATGTTTGTTGGGACAATGTTGGAGAACGAAGATTGTTGGGACTGGATTTGATCGTGCAAACCGTGGAGAAAGTTAATACTATCCGGAATTATATGAAGGCAGCACAAGATCGACAGAAGTGTTGGGCCGATACATCGAGAAGACCTCTAGAGTTTACTGTTGGTGATCTGGTATTCTTGAAGATATCACCTACTAGAGGAGTGATTCGTTTTGGGAGTTGAGACAAGCTTAGTCCTCGATTCGTGGGGCCTTTCGAGATTTTGGAGCGTATTGGAGAAGTGGCTTATCGATTGGCGTTACCACAATCTTTGGCAAATATTCATGACATGTTTCATGTATCTCAACTCCGTAAGTATGTTCGAGATGAAACACACGTGCTGGATCATTCGGAGCTGACTGTAAGAGAGGATTTGACCCTTGAGGAGCGACCGATGTCGATTGTGGATCGAAGAGAAAAGGTTCTTAAGATCAAGGTTATCCCTCTTGTACTTGTTTCTTGGGGAAATCGCTCGCGTGGGAAATCAACTTGGGAATGAGAAGATGAAATCCGGCAGAAGTTTCCACATCTATTCTTGTAGTTTCTTGATTGTTTATCCTTTCTTGTTCTTGGAATTTCGAGTACGAAATTCTTTTTGTAGTTGAGTATAATGTAACAACCTAGTTCATTTATACCAATTCCAGTTCTCGTATTTACTTATCAGTGGTATTTTCTTGATTTATCGTGTTTTGGGTGCGAATGGTATTTTACATTTTACTTTGCATTCGACCCGACCCACTTGCTTGAACCTGTTTGATTCATATTTATGACTTACCCTGACTTGTTACGTAGACTGTGCATTTTCATGTTTAGTGCATACTGGTATTTTATCTGGTATTGCATCTTTTATCATATAACATTTTAGATCACGTAAAATAATTTAAAATTACTTAACATGGCCTGCATGATACCCCTAACCCTGTGGTAGCATCCGCGCATCTTGTTCTCGTCCCGTTCAGTGAAATGGACTTGTTTAGATGACTACGTGCACGTGCGTGCATCCGTTCTTGGGGGTATGCATTTTTCGTTATCCGGACATTCATTTTTTATTTTGGTCGACATGTATATTTTTCGTATTTTAAAACTGAATTTTAGACCCGACCCGGGCATGTTTTGGACTATCTTTGTATTTACCAGAATATCAAATTTTATTTATATAATATTAATTTTATAAATTGATACAAATTAAAATTTAGTTAACTAATAAAAGATTTTTTTAAATTTAAATCTAAACTAATTTCCTAACAAACTAACAACCCCTTTCTCTCTCTCTCTCCTCTGCATATATATATTTATATATATTTTATTTATTTTATTTTTTCTTTCCTTATTTAATACACAACCTCTTCTTCTTCTTCTTTCTTCTTTCTTTTTCTTGATCTTGTTTCTTGATTCCGGTGATCACCGCCGGAGCCGTGCTCGTCACTGACGATCCGAGTGATCCAGTGAACGTACCTGACTTGCGTGATCACCCTCGTGCGTTGTTTGGAACCGTTCCGTGTACCGTGCGCGCGTCGCGACATTTCGCCGACGAAGGACGTTCCATACACATCCGTTCTTGTTCCGTCTAGGCAAGTTAATCTTGCTACATGCTATATAACTCATTATATACCTATTTAAATAAATATCACACCTGTATTTTTAAATCAAGCATCGCATGTTTCATATTACAGCCTTTCGACGTTCCGTTTACATTTGTATAGTGCATTTTAGATCTATGGCATGCAAACCAATCTTAATTACATGCTACATTACTTTAGACGCATCTATTTTAACAATGGAATACCTGTATTTAAAATCTTGCACCCCATATTTAGTTTTATAACTTTTCGATGTTCCGTTTGCATCCATTCATATCATTTCAGATCTAGGTCATGAAAACTTATCTTGTTACATACTATACTATCATATACTGCATCAAATTGAATAGTTACATTTCATATTGCTTAGTTATATGTTCCGCACTTGTTAGTTTATCATTTTACGATTATGTGATACCCGTTTGCATCCATATCATTTAAAATATATATCGTCATAATATTTCTTATTATTATCTTTAATTAGTTTATAATCTGCATTTTATAATGTTATACATTTGAAAATATTATAGTTTGCACATGAAACGTCGTCGCAAAGCGGATACGACAAATCTGAAATTTACTGTACACCTTACCTTATAAAATTCATTATAAATCATAGAAAAATCATTAGTATACGTTCTTTAGTTCGTTACGAATCTAACTCAGAATAATATAACTCTATGAAATATTTACTTGCAAAATAAATTGTTTAAATAACGTAAAATGCAAATGAAAATGTCTCTAAACTGCTGTCCAGGGAAATTCCAGCTGCAAACTTTCAACTTCGAATGTTCATAACTTTTTGTAGGGACAACCTGAGATCCTTATACTTATAAAAATGAAAACCTTATTGAATTATCTTTGTTTTGGTATAAGACACGTCCCTTTTGGAGAACTTTTGTTATTTTTAAGCTATTTTACAAATCAGGGTGACGCTGAATTTCTGAACGGAACTTTCTTGTGCATGGTTAATCAATACCACTTTTATAGTTATTAATCGGTTTGAATATGTTATCCATGTTAATATTATTATATCAATATCTATTTAATAAATAATAGTGCTTGTGTTTTAATATTCAGCAAATTTTACCGATTTACAGTTTATAGTATCCGTCTGTATCCGTACGGTTTATTACATATCTAGTTGCACACCGAGACCATATTATTTCATGTTATTGTTGTATTAGTGCACCATGCTTCATAGTTGTGCATCCTACATGGTCATGATGTAACCCCTGACAAAATATTTGTGCATCCATGCTTTACCGTGCATCCGTACTTGTTACAGTTTTAGTATGAGCATCCGCTTGACACATGTGCACTACCTATCATGACTTGATATACTACTGCTTGACATGACTTGATACACCACTACTTGACACGACTCGATACATGTGCACTACTTGACATGATTGGATCCATGTACACTACCTGACATGACCTGATGTACCACAGCTTGACATGTTACCTGATCTTGTTACTAATGCCAACAATCTTGACCTGTTGTCCCTGCGGACATTTCCTGCTGTCAATTCAGACAAACCTGTACTTGCTTGATCCTGTGTTGGCATTAGCTCCAGATTTTCCAATACCTGACTTGAACACATAACTTAGGGGTATGGGGAAATCAATGATGAAACCTGACTTGTAACTCGACAGTTCGATGCCTTTATTGATCAGTCTTACGGGCTAGACCAGCCCCGGGATGCTGCTGCTGACATCATTCATCGTTACATACTACCTTTTACTGCCTAGCGGCACGTCTCGGATTCAGTCCGAGAATCTTGACCGTGGTCCCGGGCATGCAAGGGATACTATTAAGTTACATCGATGATTCATCAAATTGATTTCAAAGACTTGAGAGTAGTCATCCCAGTAGACCAGTTTAGATTTCTCACTGCACATCACCTGTACCTTACCCTGCACTGTCCTTATTTATGTTACTGTTATACCTTATTGGCCGTTCATACTCGTACTTGCATGCCTTGCTACTCCTTGATTTTTATTATCGCTTCATATTATGACGCACTGACGTCTGGGTTTTGCATGGCCTAGATCCTCTACCTTTGTCGCAGGCTGATTAAGAGTATATTCGCCGTCAGGCCGAGCAGTGAGGATCCTGTTAGTATCCAGTTAGTTATTTCCTTACTTTCCAGATATTATTGTTACTTGGATTTATTGCTTCCGCATATTATTTCTTGACTCGTTTATTCTGGCTCATGGACATGTACTAGATAGTTTATTTACTTTCCTGTTCTTGATATCTCTACAGCCGTAATGTGACTGTGGAGGGATTTTTCCTATCCACAGGTAGCATGGTTGGCTCTGTCACGTGCCTATCTTAGCACACTCTGGGAAGCGGGGCGTGACACAGACCGAGTCTCATTATAATTAACCTGACTTGAATATGATTCAACTACAATCTACAATACTACAATTCAATATGAATCCATGAATCAATATATTCAATCTATTCAATCTGTATTGACCGAACCGAACCATGGATATACTTCCATTTACATGATTCTCCAGTTACATCCTGTTCCCCTCCGAATGGCGGCCGACGACGCGAGGGCGTCTAGCCTGAGATTCAGGGCAGATGCTATTTGGTTTTATCCGTCCACCTCTCCGAAGATGCCAAGTTGATTTATGGCACTGTGTATCGGAGGTTTAGACGGATGCGGCCGATGTAGCAGACTTCGTCAGATTCCCCCTCGCTTGAGGGGTTTTTGATTGTGGGGACGCTCTTCCCTGCAGGCACAAGCCCCTGCAGTTAATTACGCTACCGCATCGGGGTAACAACTTTCTTCTTCTTCAGAATTTCACTTCGTGTCGTGTATGTTTGTTTTGTTTGTGGTTGCCCGTGGATTGTATACGGAGACTGAGCGATGTCGTCACCCGTAGGACGTAGATTAGTCCAAATCCGTATTTACTTAGATTTAGGTTTGGTGTTTTGGTTTAAGGATACATTAGCCGTGTTGAGGCTAAGATCAACTTAAACGTTCGTTAAGGATACGTTAGTCCTGTTTGAGACTAAGATCGACTTAACGTGATGATCCATTTAATATATGGCCATCGGGACTCGTCACCTCTCTGACGTCGTTGAAGGATTACAACGACAGGTGTCAGAGGAGTTCAGAGATGTACCCTTGAACCAAAGTTGATTTGGAGTTTTGTAGTCCATTTGAATGTTTAAGGATACGTTAGCCGTGTTTGTGGGCCAAGATCGACTTAAACGGGATCGTTTAGATCCGGCAAAAGAGCATTTGGGGGCTCTATTGTTCCGGTTTAGGGACGTAGTGGTCTATAGGTAGTTTAGAGACGTTGCGGTCCGTATTCCAGTTTAGGGACGTGGTGGTCGATATTCCAGTTTAGAGACGTGGTGGTCCGTATTCCAGTTTAGGGACGTGGTGGTCTATATTCCAGTTTAGAGACGTGGTGGTCCGTATTCTAGTTTAGGAACGTGGTGGTCTATATTCCAGTTTAGAGACGTGGTGGTCCGACATTAGTTTAAGGACGTTTCGGTCCAATATTAGTTTAAGGACGTTTCGGTCCACATTCCAGTTTAGAGACGTGGTGGTCAATTAGTAGTTTAAGGACGTTTCGGTCCACGAGTTTAAGGACCCCGCAGTCCATATTGACGTGTGTGGTCGTCGGGACCTGTCACCTCTCTGACGTCGTTGAAGGATTACAACGATAAGTGTCAGAGGAGCTCGGAGATGTACCTTCGAACCGGATATAAATTGATTTAAGAGAGCAGTTGTGCTCAGTCAATTTAATTTACGGACTTACGGCCAAAATTGGGTTAAGTCCAGTTGAAAATGTTCACATTTTGTTTGCATTTGGCCTGTTAGGCCTTTGTTTGGGCTTCCCCCTTTTTAGAATGGTGCATAGCATTACTTCAGGCCATTTATGCCTATTTTGACTGGGCTCTGCCCTTTTTATTATAATGCAGAGCATTTGTTTTGGTCCATTGGACCTCTCAATTGGGCTCTGCCCGTTTAAATAATGCATAGCATTATTTTTGGTCTGTTTAGACTTTTTAATTGGGCTTTGCCTTATTAAAATAATGTGCAGCACTTTTATTTGTTCCCTTAGACCTTTGATTGGGCTCTGCCCTTTAATAATGCTTTGCATTAGATACCCTGACAGTGTCCCACATGGCTTGTCAGGTGCTTTGCGCAATTAATGAGCGCAAGCGCTCGTGGAGGTGACACGTGTCACGTTCTGGTGAGCGCAAGCGCAACAGCGCAGTGCGCTGCGCTGCTGCACTGCTGACACGTGGCGCTTCCTGGCGGCTTGCGCAATAGCGCAGTTTTGGCAGGTGCTGGGCACTGTTCTTATTCTTTTGGAACAAGTTTTTTCTTGTTTTTTAAAGAACCAGTGGTTCATATATAAGGTGCAAGGCACTGTTCTCTTGAGAATCTTTTAGATTCAGAACCAATGGTTTATAAAAAGAAGTGCAAGGCACTGTTTTCTTGAGAATCTTTTAGATTCAGAACCAATGGTTCATACAAAGAAGTGCAAGGCACTGTTTATTATTTATTTTTTTCTTTTCATTAGAGATCCTTGATCTTGTTCTCAGATCAATGATCTGTTCATAAGAGAATTTTCTCTTTTTCTAAAGGTTTTTACCTTTTTCTTTGTTCTCGAGGATTTCTCTCCAGTTCTTCAGAGTTTTCTCTCTTTAATTTTTCACAAAAAAAAATGTTCATTCCTCTTTGAATTGAGGTCTGGGGTCGTTTTTATAGTGCCCATAAATTGGTTAAATTTGTTAAGGAGATCTTTCTCTGAGTGATTTGGGGAATTTTCCCCACCGTTGGATCTTTGATCCAAATGCCTCTGTTTTACAGAAGAAAATCTTCTTGTTTTAACAAGAACAGAAAATATTTCTTTAAAATTCCAATTCTGTTTTGCGCAAACGCCTCAGCGCGTGACACGTGTCGCGCAGCTCAGCTGTGCTTGCGCAACTGCGCAGACAAGTGTCGTGCAGCGCAGCGCTTGCGCAGCTGTGCTTGTGCAACTGCGCAGACACGTGTCGCGCTGTGCTTGCGCAGCTGTGCTTGCGCAGCTGCGCAGACACGTGTCGCGCAGCTCTGCGCTTGCGCATCTGTGCTTGCGCAACTGCGCAGACACGCTTGCGCAGCTGTGCTTGCGCAGCTGTGCTTGCGCAACTGCGCAGACACGTGTCACGCAGCGCAGCGCTTGCACAGTTGTGCTTGCGCAACTGCGCATACACGTGTCACGCAGCGCAGCGTTTGCGCAACTGAAACGTTGCTTCCTTTACTTTTTGTTTTAAAAGAGCCTTGCTCTGATTGGACGCACTGCCTCGGGCGCTGCGCTGATGTATCAGCACCTGACACGTAGCGCGTTGCGCGTAGCTCAAAGAATCTGAAGCGTTGTTTCATTTATTAGCATTTAGATTTTTAAAGTAGAGCTTTGCTCTGATTGGGGGAAGATGAAGCGTTGCTTCATCTTCCGCCTTGGAATTTGAACAGAGCTTTGCTCTGATTGGGGTAAACAAATGCCCCCCCACCGTTGCGCTTACGTGGCCTCCAAACACAAGCGCAACGGTGGCAGAATCCCAACCGTCGCGGCAGCTTTTGGAAGTTGAAAGGGCATTTGATGCCTATAAATAGGACCTTTGGTTCTCAACAGATGATTAGCATCTTTTAAGAATTTTACTTTCAGAACTCAGAGCTCTGCTCTTGCCTTTAGGAACTCTCAGAGTTAAATTTTTCTCAAAGGAAACTTTTTAGGTAAAATTAACCTTGAATTAAATTAATTTTAATTAATAGAGGTTTGCTCTCATAGATCTTCGATCTAAAGAAAATCCTTTTGGGGTTTCACCAAATAAAGCCTTGCTCTCAGGAATCTGTTTCAGGGTTTCTCAACCCATGAATAGAACCTTGCATCTTTGGCAAAACATAGATCCCTTGATCTAAAAAAGATGAACTCTTAAGAGTTTGAGTATGGATAATGAAAATTAAAAAATGGAGTTTTGTATTTTAATGTATTATATCATCTTTTAATAATAATGATCTCAGAATCTTGGGGGACTTCTTTAAATTTTCCCTATTAGGATTTTGATAGTCACTCCTGTTCGTAAAGCATTGCTCTCGAGGAGTTTAACTCTTCGTGCTCGTTTTTTAACAAGAATTCGCTTAATCAGTCGGTCTGCTAATTCTGTTGATCCTCTTTCACAGGAACAATGGACGCCCATATGTATGCTCTTAACGAGATCATCTCTTACGGGGACATCCGCCGACTTGGCCGCTCTCAAAATCGAGAGTTCACAAACGCGGAGTGTGCTGAAATAATGAGCCGCTTCGACGCATACAATGGTCCACTGCTTCCCCGACGTTCCTCCCTCCTTAAGCTTATCGTGGGAGCCATCTGGGAAGCGCTTCCCCTATTCTGTTCCGGCGTGCCGCTTAGGGCGTTGGATGCCGCTGAGGACAAGGTGCACTCGGTGTACCTGTTGAACTTTATCTCGAAGAGACGGCGAGACAGTCTTATCGATCTCTTGCACGAGGTCTTTCAACAGTCTGCCTTACTCGCTGCTTATCGGAGGGTGGAAGACATCAGGGGGGACCCTGACGCTTGTGCTCGCGAAAAAAAGCACACTAGGATGGTCCGCGAGGCTTGGAAAGTCATAGATAGGGTCGCTTTTGAATTCCTCAATCCATGTCCTGGGTTCGAGGTTATTCCCTTGTAATAATGTTTTTCGTTTATTGCTTTTATGATTGTAAGAACTTCTGACAATATTAATGAAAATTTTTGTTTTTCCTAGCCTGTCTTATTTTTTGTTCTGAGTCTTTTGCTTATGCATGAATGAATGTGTCTCGAACGCTTGATCAAATGTAAATCGGATACTTTTTCTGTTGCTTTCTTCTTTCTCTTATTATCAGCATGCTGTCTTGATAAACATAATTGGACGACAACTCAGTTTTTTCCAAAGGATAGCGATGGCTTGGGCTGCAGGTTCGGGTCTGCCGCCTAAGACTTTCCAACTTTATGAGCCGTGAGGGTCTCATAGAGACTTTTCTCCCTACGGATCGAGAGGATCTCGTAGGTGGGTTTTCTCCTTAGGAATCGTGAGGATTTCTAAGTGCGTTTTCTCTTGTAAGTCGTAAGGATCCTATAAGAGAATTTTTCCCACTTACGAGTCGAGAGGACCCGTAAGCGGTTGTTTCTCTCCTTGTCGAAACTCGACTTCGGAGAGTGAGACCCGTGAATAGTATGCAAGAGACCGTTTTAGATCGACTTGCAGGGTCCCATTGTTCAGGAAGCAAGTTTTTTAGTCCCTGCTGCCTGAGGCTTCATCTTGCAAGTTGAGACGAATCGGGAATTTTCCCGCGGAGACACTGGTTTCTCTGCGAGCCGACGCGAATCAGGAGGCTCTCGTCAAGGATTGTTTGTTTCCCTGAGTTGAAGTATTTGCCAAGGATTATTTGTTTCCCTCGTGTTGAAACTAGTCGAGAATTTCCCACGGAGGCATTGGTTGCTCTGCGAGTCGACACGGATCAGAAGGCTCTCGTTAAGGATTGTTTGTTTCCTTGAGTTGAGATATTTGCTAAGAATTATTTGTTTCCCTAGCGCCAAGGATTATTTGTTTCCCTGGTGTTGAAACGATTCGAGAATTTCCCACGGAGGCACTGGTTGCTCTGCGAGTCGACGCGGATCAGGAGGCTCTCGTCAAGGATTGTTTGTTTCCCTGAGTTGAGATATTTGCTAAGGATTATTTGTTTCCCTAGCGCCAAGGATTATTTGTTTCCTTGGTGTTGAAACGGATCGAGAATTTCCCACGGAGGCACTGGTTGCTCTGCGAGTCGACGCGGATCAGGAGGCTCTCATCAAGGATTGTTTGTTTCCCTGAGTTGAGATATTTGCTAAGGATTATTTGTTTCCCTAGCGCCAAGGATTATTTGTTTCCCTGGTGTTGAAACGAGTCGAGAATTTCCCACGGAGGCACTGGTTGCTCTGCGAGTCGACGCGGATCAGGAGGCTCTCGTCAAGGATCGTTTGTTTCCTTGAGTTGAGGTATTTGCTAAGGATTATTTGTTTCCCTAGCGCCAAGGATTATTTGTTTCCCTGGTGTTGAAACGAGCCGAGAATTTCCCACGGAGGCACTGGTTGCTCTGCGAGTCGACGCGGATCAGGAGGCTCTCGTTAAGGATCGTTTGTTTCCTTGAGTTGAGGTATTTGCCGAAGACACTGGTTTCTTCGGAATTGGGATGAACCGTCGAGATTTGGATTCGTTTTCTGGCGGAGCCTGCTGGGAAAGTATGGTTCCCTCTTTGTTTACGCCCTTGGATTGTATACAGTGATCGATGTGATCTTAACTGTAGGGCCAAAGTTTTATCATCTTTTTTTTATTTTTTTTTATTTCCGCGATGCTCTATCATTTCAGCTTTTATATCGCGAAGGTCGCGATCGCCCAATCATTTCGGCTATTTTTCGCGGTGCCGAATCATTTCGGCTATTTATTTTATTTTTACTCGCTGCTTTTTATTGCGAGTTGCCCAATCATTTCGGCTATTTTGCATGCATACATTTTACTTGCTGTTTTTTTTAATTGCAAGTTGCCCCATCATTTCGGCTATTTCGTATGCATGTGCGGCCTACTGGCTTTCCGCCGTAAACCTGGAATTAGACACCGATTTCGGCATCAGCACCGCTACAACTGGGATATTGTCAGGAGCGAATCATCATCTGCCTCTGTCGACGTCGAACAAGGGTGGCTTAGCGAACGGGGTTAACGTCCTGTCGACTAAGGCTTTTGACTTCATGAGCCGTAAGGGTCTCACAAAGTTATTTCTCCCTACAAGTCGTGAGGATTTTGTAGGTGTATTTTCTCCTTAGGAATCGTGAGGATTCCTAAGTGTTTGTTCCTCTGTAAGTCGTAAGGATCCTACGAGAGGGTTTTCTCCTTGTAAATCGAAAGGACTTACAAGGGTCATGCGAACATATCCCCGGTCACCGATGAGACTTGGTTAGGGAAATGTTTATTCGCGCCCGTGGATTGTATACAAGGGTCAGTATTGAACCACTTGTAGGGCAGTATCGGAAATTGTGGGGATTGCTTAAGCACAGGTTTAGGTCTCTGTAACTTAAGACTTTCAAATCCTATGAGCCGTGAGGGTCCCATAAGAGAGTTCTCCTCACGAGTCGTGGGGATCTCGCAAGTGTATTTTCTCCTTAGGAATCGTGGGGGTCCCTAAGTGTATTGCTCCCTTGTGAGTCGTAAGGATCTCACGCGAGTGGTTTCTCCTTTCAAGGTCGAGAGGACCCTATAAGTGTCTTTTAACGAGGTTGCGCCCTTTCGGGTTTTCACAAACACTCGCCGGTAGTCCTGCTGTTTTTACTCACGGAGCCCTTTTGGGTTTTCATCCGTGCCCATTTTGCTTATGGACATACCGTTTTTTTTAATATATTTTTCTTCTTTTTTTATTTTTATCTCGTCAGCCTACGGATGCTGCGGTATTAGTTTAAGGACGTTTCGGTCCGCTATTAGTTTAAAGACGTTTCGGTCCGCTATTAGTTTAAGGACGTTTCGGTCCGCCATTAGTTTAACGACGTTTCGGTCTGCTATTAGTTTAAGGACGTTTCGGTCCGCTATTGGTTTAAGGACGTTTCGGTCCGCCATTGGTTTAAGGACGTTTCGGTCCGCCATTGGTTTAAGGACGTTTCGGTCCGCCATTGGTTTAAGGACGTTTCGGTCCGCCATTAGTTTAACGACGTTTCGGTCCGCCATTAGTTTAACGACGTTTCGGTCCGCCATTAGTTTAAGGACGTTTCGGTCCGCTATTAGTTTAAGGACGTTTCGGTCCGCCATTGAGAAGGCCGGCTACTGCTTATAAAGCTTGAGCTTAGGAAGATAGCGAGCGTACATAGTCGTCGTCATCTACCATTGACCTAGGCTGTGGCTCATTAAGAGTAGTATCTCTTTAGGTAGCGACCGTTTATTGGCCTGAAAGGCCTTTCACCGTGCATATCTATGAGTAGATAGGCTCCACCTTGGTAGACCTTGTCTATGATGTATAGGCCTTCATAGTTTGGCTCGAATTTTCCCCGCTTGGCGCGATTAGGGATCATAGGCCTTTTGACCACTAGCACAAGTTCGCCTTGGCGGAATGTCCTCGGTCGGGTTAATCTTTCATATGAGCGCGTCATCTTTGCTTTATAGGCCTCCAGATTTTGCTGTGCTATGAGCCGGGTTTCATCAAGGGCGTCAAGCTCCTCAAGCCGAAGGTGAGCATTTTCTTCGTCCGTCAGCTCGTAGTGGACTGCCACTCGTAGAGAGGGTAACTCTATCTCGAGGGGGAGTACTGCTTCCGTCCCAAATACCAACGCGTACGGCGTTGTGTTTGTGGCCGTCTTAAACGTAGTTCGATACGCCCAGAAAGCCTCTTGCAGTCTCTCGTGCCAGTCTCTCTTATTTCGGGACACTGTCTTCTTCATAATCTTTGTTAAGGTCTTGTTGAAGGCCTCGGCTAGACCGTTAGCTCGCGGATTATAAACCGAGGAATATCTCCAGTCTATATTGTGTTGCTGCGTGAAGCGACTGATCTTGTGGCTTCTGTAGGCTGGGCCGTTGTCGGAGATGATCCGTCGCGGAGTTCCAAACCGATATATGACGTGCGTCTTGAAGAAATGGAGGATATTCTCCGTCTTAACCTCTCTCAGCGGTACTGCCTCTGCCCATTTGGAGAAGTAATCAGTCGTCGCCAGGATAAAACGATGTCCTCTAGACGATGCTGGTTCGATGGGGCCGACTATGTCAGTCCCCCACATTTCGAACGGCCAGCTAGCCACCGTTGGATGTAGTGGATTTGGATGCTGATGGATGAAGTCCCCATGAATTTGGCATGAGTGGCATTGCTTCGCATATTCGAGGCAATCCTGAATCATCGTGGGCCAGTAGTAGCCCATCCGTTTAATCTTCAATTTCATCTTCGGGCCCGCTTGGTGAGAACCGCAGAGTCCGTCATGAACTTCCTGGACGACCCTTTTCGCTTCGTCAGGTCCTAAGCATCTCAGCCACAGAGAATCAAATGACCTCTTGTACAGAGTATCATTGACGAAGGCGAAAGACAGAGCTCGTTTCATGAGCTGATGTCTTGTGGACGCTTCTTCAGGCATTCGGTGAGACTTAAAGTAGTCTATGAAGACTTCCCTCCAATCCTCAGCCTTTTCCCGGTCTTTTATTTGCAAGGTTGTCTGTTCAGTCGCTCCCTTCTCTTCGGATGATTCCGGAGATATTCCTGCTGGGGCAAGCACCCGACGGCTTTGTACCACGATTCTTACGTCATCGAGGTTCTCGTCGGCCAGTTCTTTAGCGAGTTTGGCTAGTGCATCTGCTTTGCTATTTTCCGCGCGCGGTATGCTCTCCAAAGTATAGGAGGGAATTTGGGTCAACAGTTGTTGCACCTTTTCACCGTATTTCACCAACTCTGGTTTGCACGTTTGGTAGTCGCCGTTTACTTGACTAACGACTAGTTGAGAATCTCCGTATATGAGAAGGTTTTCGATTCCCATGTCGATGGCGATCTCGAGACCTGCTATCAGAGCTTCGTATTCGGCTTCATTGTTTGTTCTCGGCTCCGTCAGGGAGAAGGCAAAACGCATTATCCCTCCTTGTGGAGTTACAAAGATGAGGCCTACCCCTGATTTGATTATAGGGGCACTTTGTTTGCGCTTCTTCACGGAAGATGCACCATCGAAATAAAGCTCCCATCGGGTATCACCATTGTCGATCGCGTCAAACGCATGTTCGTCTGGAAGATCGCAATTTAGAGGAGAATCGGCGGGTATCGGATGTTCATCGAGGAAGTCGGCGATGGCCTGGCCTTTCACCGCCTTGAGAGGCTGATATGTTATCAAGAACTCCATCAAGAGCAGGGCCCATTTAGCGAGTCATCCCGTCAATATGGCCTTTGACATTAAATATTTAAGGGGGTCCACCTTCGAAATGAGACGGAATTCATATGCCAACGCATAGTGTCTAAGTTTTGTTATCGCAAAGATCAACGCCAGGCAGTGTTTTTCAATGGGGGAGTAGTTGCTTTCTGCCCCCAGCAGAACTCGACTTAAGTAGTAAAGTGCTCTTTCCTTCCTTTGATCGTTCTCTTGTGCGCATAGTGCGCCTAAGGAACCTTCGAGGGCGGTTGTATAAAGAATGAGGGGCTTTCCCTTGACCAGAGCAGCCAGCACCGGCGGGTTCTGCAGGTATTGTTTGATCTCGTCTAGCGCGCTTTGGCATTTTTGGTCCCAAACGAACGGGGTTCCCTTCTTCATCAGGTGGCTGTAGGGACGGCACTTTCCTGAAAGGTTGGCTATAAATCGCCGTATATATGCGAGCTTTCCTTGGAGAGACCGCGGCTGTTTGAGGGTCCTTGGCGGAGGCATTTCCATGATCGCCTTGATCTTTGACGGATCTATTTCTATACCTCGGTGTCGGACGATAAATCCCAGGAATTTACCCGAGGAAACCCCGAACACACACTTAAGAGGGTTCATCTTCAAGTTGTATTGCCGAAGGCGTTGAAATACGGTCTTCAAATGCTCGAGATGTTCCTTGTATGATTTGCTTTTAACCACGAGATCGTCGATATAGCATTCGACGATTTTGTGTATAACGTCATCGAAGATCTTCGTCATGGCCCTTTAGTAGGTGGCACCGGCATTCTTTAAACCGAAGGGCATCACCTTGTAGCAGAATATACCCAAAGGAGTCCTGAAGGCGGTGTGCTTCTGGTCTTCGGGATGCATTTTTATCTGATTATATCCTGACGAGCCGTCTATGAAGGAGAAAACCTCGTGAGTGGACGTATTGTCTATCATCAGTTCGGTGACTGGCACTGGGAAATCGTCCTTCGGGCAAGCTTTATTAAGATCCCGGAAGTCTACGCATATGCGCACTGTCCCATTTTTCTTCATCACCGGGACGATATTGGCGATCCATTCAGGGTATTGAACTTCTTGGATGAAGCCAGAGTCGATCAGCTTCTTGACCTCGGCGTTGATACTCATCTCAAGCTGGAGTCGCATTCTTCTCGGCGCCTGTTTGACTGGTTTGACGTCCGGAGATATCGCCAATCTGTGCACAGCAATTTCTGGATCTAGTCCCGGCATTTCGGAATAGTTCCATGCGAAGCAATCTTTATGTTGCATAAGCAGGTCTTTTAATGAAGCCACCTTCTCTTCAGACAGCAGCTCACTAATGAATGTCGGTCGCGGGTCATTCGCCGTTCCCAACTCAATTTTCTTAAGGTTATCTGCGGTGGTATGGATTCCATCTTCCAGCTCTTTTGGCGCTGGTGGGAATTCCAAGATTACCTCGTCGTTGCTGTTTTCGAAGCACCAGGGAAGGTCATCCATGTTCTCGGGCTCTTCTCTTAATATCGTTACCACGTGACAAGTGCGAATTTGCTTCCAATCCCAATGCGGAACTGGTTCTTCTTTCGTGGCCTTGGGTTCGTGCTTCTGTGGCGGCACTGCCCTCCAGTTATCGGACAGAGCGAACTTGCCAAGCTGATACTGATCTTCGACCCAATTCTTGAAGGTGAAGCAGTCCTCGAGAGGGTGCCCTATCACTCGGTGATAAAAGCAATAGTCCGGGTGTGAGACCTCGCCCGCTTGTTCGGGGTGTTTAGACTCCGGCAGTGTAAGCATTTGATGTTTTAGAGCAAGATCAAGTATCTTCTTCGTCTTGTCCCGGGGAAACGAGTACGCTCGACTCATTTTCTTCATAAGGGATAGATCAATAACGCTCGACTCCCGTTTGCGTGGCTTCTTAGCCATGCTTTGTTGTTGTTGAGCGCCCTTTTGGTCTTTCAACTTATTGCGTCGAGCCTTCTTTATAACAGGTTGACAAGGAACGGCATTTTCATCTTTCACGGCCTGTTGGAGAAGGCGTTGCGTTTTGGCTTTCTCGTAAATGACCATTTCGCGGTTATGATCGTCCCGGACTTTTTGACCCGCTTCCTTTATAAGCTTGTCCATTTGTTCTTCGAATGACGGACTGGGCACTTTTGCATCTGGAACTTTCACCGTCTCAGGATTAGCGTCCTCCCATTGAGCATCTGCTTCTTCATCGAAGTCATACATGACATAGCAGTTGTTTAGTAGCTCTCGTTTCTTTGACCGGGTGTATCCAAGTCCTTTTGTCTCCATTCTCCCATTAGGCAGTTTGTGTTGAGTCCCGGGAATGTTCCAGACTTTGTCATAGAACTTGGCTTTTCGAACGGTCTGCTTGAAGGATATCCCCTGGCGTTTCAGTAGCTTTTTCAAACCTTCCGTATAGTATCTAGGAAGACGGATAAGCTGAAGCCTGTCGAGCGTAGGATCCTCGCCATGCCAGATTTCTTTTTCCACCTTGGTTTCTTCAGAGCGGTAGAATAGAATTGCTTTTTCTCTTTCTCGCCTGGGAGGGATATAGAACGTTTGCAGCTCTTCTACATTGTAAATATTAAGTGCATCCAGTTCTTTATGGTGTTTAAGCGGCACCATGGCGAATTGTAGACTTTGCTCTTCGTCAGCGGACGTTCGTATTGAAGGTCGAGCAGAGAATACAGCATGGATCTCATCTTCCGAGTCGCTACCAAAGATCAACGTAGGAGCGGACGGTCCTGGCTTGTTGTGTTGGGGCGGACCCGAATACACTATCTTCTCTTCCTCCTCGGTATCACTCCCGAAAACAGGGATGGTGGCGTTAGCTTTGTTGTCCGGCTTGTGACACCTTTCCGTGTCTTCGAAATCCGGTAAGAAGTATTTGGCATCTTCATATTTGCGGACTTCCTTCACAGAGAACGGGTTCAGTTCTCCCGTCACGGTATACTCGAAACCATCCTTAAAATACTTCATACACTGATGTTGTGTAGAAGGGATGATGTTGTACTCGTGTAACCATGGTCGACCGAGCAAAGCGTTGTAGCATGTCTTGGCGTCTATGACGTGGAACTTAATGTCTGTGACGAGTAGCCCGAAGCGTAGCGTCAGTATTACAGACCCAAGAGTTCTTGATGACTGGGAGTCGAACCCGGAAATGGTAATCTTATCCCGAGCAAGGTGTTGGACGCTCATGCAGGTTTCTTTTAGCACCCGCACATTGAGGAGGTTAACGGAGGATCCATTGTCGATCAGGATTTTGCCTATCTTTATATCGTAGCAGTATCCTGAGAAATAAAGGGGGCGATTGTGTTCGCACGTCCCGAGGAGAAGGTCTTCATCACCAAAAGCGACATCGGCCGTGTGCACTTCCTCCAATTCATCCTTCATCTTTTCCTCGGCCAGGAATGCTTGGAATTGCTCCGGCTCCTGTAGTGCCTTGATTAACGAATCTCTCGCCTCCTTTGATAACAAAAGGGTATCAAGAATGCTGAGCTGTGAGGGCAGCTTCCTCAGATGTGCTAAGACGTTGTAATCCACCTTATTCTTCTTCGGTGGGTCCTTGGCGCTTAGCTCCTCCAGAACTTGGTCATCTAAGACGATATCTTCAGAGACCTTTTCTTTCCCTTTATCTTTTCTGTTTGAGGGTCCGAGATTCTTTTCGGGCAGCGTTCGATTCCGCAGCCGGATATTTTCGCAGACCTTCGGCTCTTCTTCTTTTCCCAAAGTGGACTCTTTAAAGAGAGGGACAAGTTCTAGCTCCTCATCAGAATCGCTCCCGAATGTGGGCACTTGTGACCCGCCGGTGTTAACCATGCGACGATCGCCGGTAGTTCTTTTAAGCCCTTCGGTCGTATTTCTTTGCTCCCGACGAGTTTTACGTTTTTCCCGCTTAAAGCGTTGCCGATGAGCAACGTATCCTTGCCACCATCTATCGAAAGCTTTGCACTCTTGAGTGGGGTGCGAAACCTTCTGATGATATAAGCAATAGGACGGGTGCATTTCTATTTCACCGGTGATGCTTCCTTCAGAGGATGGTAGTTTCATGCCCATTGATATGGCCTTAGCAAACCTTTTCCTCATCTTGAATTGACTTTTGTCGATAGTGGAGGTATTTTTCTCCAGCGGGATCGTCTCAGCTCTTTCATCAAGTCGCTGGCGTTTGGCCTTTTCAAATATGACCGCCTTACGTTCTCGATCAGCTTTACTTTTCAACCGAGCTTCATTAAGGAATGCGTCAATTACTTCATCTGATGGCCCCAGAATTTTTGATTCGATATCTGCCCCCAGCGTTTCAGTACAAGGAGTTTTCTTATCGTCCATGAACGAATGGGAAATCACATGACAGCTCGCCACATATTCTTCAGATTCATTAGATGAACTTTCTCCCTCATCTTCCTCTTGAAAGACATGATTGAGGAACTCTTGGAGTGTAATAGGAGTCCGTGCTTTCTGGTTGTATTCTTCCAGCGCGTCAATTTGTTTTTGCAAGTCCGTGCGCTTGTCGCCAGGCTTCACGGGCTTCTTTGATTTCTTTTTCTTCTTCTTCGAAGGTTTTGACGGCTGGTTGCGAGTGCTTGAGCCACCACCATCGGTCTTTGGAGTTGGACGTGGATTCAGCATCCCTTCAATGACCTGCGGTTCCAACGGGTTCTTCCACCTAATCGCTGGACATGTCTGAAGATCGTTTAGCATCCTTTTTGTCTTAGCTGATAATACAACCTCCCAAGGAGCTTCTTCAACGACGGAGCATGTTGCTCCCGGCGTATTCGTCCTCTTAGAGGTGTGGGGCTGCGGGGGATTCACCTTCCATTTGTCAGATAACGCGAATTTGTCCTGTCGGTACTGGTTTTCAAGCTAATTTTTGAAAACATAGAAATCTTCAATCGGATGGCCCAGTACTCGATGATAAGGACAGTAGTTGGGCTTGTTGACATCACTTGGTTGCAACGGACGTTTCGGATCTGGCAGATTTATGAGTCGGTTGCGCAACGCCAGCTCGAATAACCTTCTCGTTTTATCGCGGGGAAAAGAGTAAGAACGTCCTAGCCTCTCCTCAAGGGCTACGTACGGACGCATATTATTTTGACGAACAACCGGCTTCGAGTCGCTCGATTGTTGTTGAGCATTAGCGACCACGATCGCTTTTCCCTTCCCTTTGTCATTTCGGGAGTCCGGCTTTGGAAGAGGGGGTTTATAGCCCATCTGATCCATTTGCGCTAGCTTGTCAATCAAGGCCTGGAAGGTAGTTGGCTTGAAAAACATCATAAATTGCGAGATGGTTGCTTGCGGATCAAGGGTTCCCACAAACATACCCACCGCGGGAGCTTCTTCAATGCGCTACTCGCACTTCAACCATAAGTTCCGCCACAGTATAGCATATTGAACCCATGTCTCGCCTGGTTTTACCCTGGCGTTTATTAGTGCCGTCATCGGGGTGCGTTCACTGGCGCTTGCAAAACGCTGAGTAAACAACAGCTCCATCTCCGCGAAGGTTTTGATAGAGTCGTTCGGGAGCTCAGAGTACCACTCGAACGCCGTATCTGATAAACTTCCAACAAACTGGCGAAGCAACAGCTTGTCGTCACCGCCGGTGTTGCCGCAGAGTGCCCTGAACTGGGCAACATGCTGGTGAGGATTGCCCGTCCCCTTGTAGACATGGAACTTGGGAATTTTGTAACCGGGCGGGTACTTGATTTGGTCGTACCAACTTGGATATGGCCGTCCCGTTTTTACGACCTAGCCAGCTGCTTCAGTCGCATGATGAACCCGTATTTGTTGGGCTATGTACTCGTCAAAATCAGCTTTGGAGATTGTATCCTCCTTAGCCGTCGACAGGGCTGGCGGAGGATTTGATGTCTCTCCCCTATCGTCTCCAAGGACGATCGGGGGCTCTTCAGCCGGAGGATCTTGTTGTATCATCATCCCTACCATGTCTTGGAAGAGGAGGCCCATACACTGTATGTTGGCTGCTTGTTCAGCAGCCTCTTTGTCCTTCTTCTCCAATATTCGACGAAAGAATTCGGCGTCGGTTTCTTCCTCTTGGCGTTCATCCGAGGACGTTTCGGGATTTTCTTTTGGCCCAGTAAGTGCGGCCATAGCGTTCATCATCTCTTGGAGCTTCTATTGCTGCTCCTGCGCCTTGGTCACTGTTCGCGTAAGCGGTCGATGACCCGTAGATATGCGACTGTCCTCTTTACCAGACGCCACATAGACGGTATGAACTACAATGCCCTCTGACTTAGGGCGTTTGGGTTCACCACCTCTGATATTTGTCGCCGGTGCGAGGGTTTTCTTCGGCCTCCTTCTTTTGTGGGCTGTTGAAGTTGAAGGTGCCGTTGCAGTAGGCATCCTAGTGATTGTTGTCCTCTGCTGTTCAATATGACGGACTTTTTCTTTTTGCACCTTAGTCTTCTTTTGTTGACGAGAGTGATCTGAGTCGATCACGGAGTCTTGAACCCTTCGCCAAACCTTGTATATTTTTGAGGACAGCCGTTGAGGGGGTTGTTCTTGCTTTGTCTCCGGAACTCTCTCAGCAGGTGGAGGAGATCTTTTCAGTGTAGCGGTTGGAGAGTTCTTACGTACCTTCCTCAGCAGTTCAAAGTTGTTCCCAGTTGGAACAGCAGCGTTGACTTCCACCACTGGAGCCGGTGGAGTTAGCCCTGAGGGGGAGTTGCCCCCTGCCTTCCTTACTCGTCGCCAATGGTGACGTCGAGCACGACGAGCCGTTGGGACTGGCTCGGAGATAGAGATAGCTTCTTTTTTCCCCCTGTCTGAATGAGGCACCGCCGGTGTTAACCTCTTAAAGACTGAGGTTGTCTTTTGAGGGGTGATATTCAACCTGTCGAAGACGGATCCTCGAGCAAGGGCAGTAGCAGGAATCGTCAGTCTTGAAAAGACTGACTCTTTGACAGGGGACGCCGCCTTGACGACCTCTGGAGCAGCAGTTATTGCCTTCCTTGGGACAGCCAATTTAGAGTTCTGATCCAGCCTGGCGAAAACAGAGGCTGTTGGTTTGGCAGTGGGCGACCCGTTGACAGGGGCCGTCGTAGCGGTGAGCCGGTCGAAGACCGACTTCTTGTTCACTTCCGGTGCAGGTATTGGCATAGAGAAGCTTGTAGGCGGGATCATGGTCCCGAAAAACAGGCCGGTGGTGGCCTGGGTCACCTGGTCTACTGGCAGAGCGAGGAAGGAAGCCGCTTGGGACCCATATGCTACACCTCCGGGAGAGGTGGAGCGTCCGTTGCAGTGGCACTTCGAGCAGTTGGTGCAGTTAGAGGCCATTGATGCTTGAGTTCTACGCCAGGCAAAAGACCAAATCTTAGTAACTTAAAATCCAAAGGCAACCATTTAACAAACCGCGATTGGTTCGCGAGGACGATACACGAAGTGTGGAGTGGAAAGAGGAAGAGGTCCCACCGGGCGTGCCAGAATCTGTTCCCCTCCGAATGGCGGTCGACGACGCGAGGGCGTCTAGCCTGAGATTCGGGGCAGTTGCTATTTGGTTTTATCCGTCCACCTCTCCGAAGATGCCAAGTTGATTTATGGCACCGTGTATCGGAGGTTTAGACGGATGCGGCCGATGTAGCAGACTTCGTCAGATTCCCCCTCGCTTGAGGGATTTTTGATTGTGGGGACGCTCTTCCCTGCAGGCGCAAGCCCCTGCAGTTAATTACGCTACCGCATCGCGGTAACAACTTTCTCCTTCTCCAGAATTTCACTTCGTGTCGTGTATGTTTGTTTTGTTTGTGGTTGCCCGTGGATTGTATACGGAGATTGAGCGATGTCGTCGCCCGTAGGACGTGGATTAGTCCAAATCCGTATTTACTTAGATTTGGGTTTGGTGTTTTGGTTTAAGGATACATTAGCCGTGTTGAGGCTAAGATCAACTTAAACGTTCGTTAAGAATACGTTAGTCATGTTTGAGACTAAGATCGACTTAACGTGATGATCCATTTAATATATGGCCATCGGGACTCGTCACCTCTCTGACGTCGTTGAAGGATTACAATGACAGGTGTCAGAGAAGTTCAGAGATGTACCCTTGAACCAAAGTTGATTTGGAGTTTTGTAGTCCATTTGAATGTTTAAGGATACGTTAGCCGTGTTTGTGGGCCAAGATCGACTTAAACGGGATCGTTTAGATCCGGCAAAAGAGCATTTGGGGGCTCTATTGTTCCGGTTTAGGGACGTAGTGGTCCATAGGTAGTTTAGAGACGTTGCGGTCCGTATTCCAGTTTAGGGACGTGGTGGTCTATATTCCAGTTTAGAGACGTGGTGGTCCGTATTCCAGTTTAGGGACGTGGTGGTCTATATTCTAGTTTAGAGACGTGGTGGTCCGACATTAGTTTAAGGACGTTTCGGTCCAATATTAGTTTAAGGACGTTTCGGTCCACATTCCAGTTTAGAGACGTGGTGGTCAATTAGTAGTTTAAGGACGTTTCGGTCCACGAGTTTAAGGACCCCGCAGTCCATATTGACGTGTGTGGTCGTCGGGACCCGTCACCTCTCTGACGTCATTGAAGGATTACAACGATAAGTATCAGAGGAGCTCGGAGATGTACCTTCGAACCTGATATAAATTGATTTAAGAGAGCAGTTGTGCCCAGTCAATTTAATTTAAGGACTTACGGCCAAAATTGGGCTAAGTCCAGTTGAAAATGTTCACATTTTGTTTGCATTTGGCCTGTTAGGCCTTTGTTTGGGCTTCCCCCTTTTTAGAATGGTGCATAGCATTATTTCAGGCCATTTATGCCTATTTTGACTGGGCTCTGCCCTTTTTATTATAATGCAGAGCATTTGTTTTGGTCCATTGGACCTCTCAATTGGGCTCTGCCCCTTTAAATAATGCATAGCATTATTTTTGGTATGTTTAGACTTTTTAATTGGGCTCTGCCTTTTTAAAATAATGTGCAGCACTTTTATTTGGTCCCTTTGACCTTTGATTGGGCTCTGCCCTTTAATAATGCATTGCATTAGATACCCTGACAGTGTCCCACATGGCTTGTCAGGTGCTTTGCGCAATTAATGAGCGCAAGTGCTCGTGGAGGTGACACGTGTCACGTTCTGGTGAGCGCAAGCGCAACAGCGCAGTGCGCTGCGTTAGTGCGCTGCGCTGCTGCACTGCTGACACGTGGCGCTTCCTGGCGGCTTGCGCAATAGCGCAGTTTTAGTAAGTGCTGGGCACTGTTCTTATTCTTTTGGAATAAGTTTTTTCTTGTTTTTTAAAAAACCAGTGGTTTATATATAAGGTGCAAGGCACTGTTCTCTTGAGAATCTTTTAGATTCAGAACCAATGGTTCATAAAAAGAAGTGCAAGGCACTGTTTTCTTGAGAATCTTTTAGATTCAGAACCTATGGTTCATACAAAGAAGTGCAAGGCACTGTTTATTATTTAATTTTTTCTTTTCATTAGAGATCCTTGATCTTGTTCTCAGATCAATGATCTGTTCATAAGAGAATTTTCTCTTTTTCTAAAGGTTTTTACCTTTTTCTTTGTTCTCGAGGATTTCTCTCCAGTTCTTCAGAGTTTTCTCTCTTTAATTTTTCACAAAAAAAATGTTCATTCCTCTTTGAATTGAAGTCTGGGGTCCTTTTTATAGTGCCCATAAATTGGTTAAATTTGTTAAGGAGATCTTTCTCTGAGTGATTTGGGGAATTTTCCCTACCGTTGGATCTTTGATCCAAAGGCCTCTGTTTTACAGAAGAAAATCTTCTTGTTTTAACAAGAACAGAAAAGATTTCTTTTAAATTCCAATTCTGTTTTGCGCAAACGCCTCAGCGCGTGACACGTGTCGCGCAGCGCAGTGCTTACTTAGCTGTGCTTGCGCAACTGCGCAGACACATGTCGTGCATCGCTTGCGCAGCTGTGCTTGTGCAACTGTGCAGACACGTGTCGTGCAGCGCAGCGCTTGCGCAGTTGTGCGTGCGCAACTGCGCAGACACGTGTCGCGCAGCGTAGCGCTTGCGCAGCTGTGGCAGACACGTGTCACGCAGCGCAGCACTTGCGCAGTTGTGCTTGCGCAACTGCGCAGACATGTGTCACGCAGCGCAGCGTTTGCGCAACTGAAACGTTGCTTCCTTTACTTTTTGTTTTAAAAGAGCCTTGCTCTGATTGGACGCACTGCCTCGGGCGCTGCGCTGATGTATCAGCACCTGACACGTGGCGCGTTGCGCGTAGCGCAAAGAATCTGAAGCGTTGTTTCATTTATTAGCATTTAGATTTTCAAAGTAGAGCTTTGCTCTGATTGGGGGAAGATGAAGCGTTGCTTCATCTCCCGCCTTGGAATTTGAACAGAGCTTTGCTCTGATTAGGGTAAACACATCCGTTTACTGATATCATGGTTTCGGCAAGTCATCCAATTATACAATCTACATTACAATACAATACAAGTTGCAATACAATTTACAATACAAATAATACAATACTTCGCGGGTTTAAGGGGTAGATTGGTACGGAAGGTGTTAAACGTGGCACGGGACTGCAAGATTAAGACGTAATTACATCCATGCCGTTGTTCCGTGGTATTATCGACGGAGCCTTGTACATTCCATTTTCCCTAGTCTCTAGCATATAGAGACTCCTCTCGTATACACTGGTATCCTTCTGTACCAAACTACAAACAACAGTGTTAACAATAAATACAACATTATAACAATATAATACAAATTTAAAAGGTACACTCTCTTACTCTCTGTCTATTCTATTTCTCTCTTATCCTTGGGACTTACCGAGCGATTGTTCGCTGACGACATTCTCTTTCTTTCTTCTTTGAATGTCATCAGGTGTTTCTGACCTTCCGGAGATCGAGCCTAGCACTGAAGATTTGGACCAGTTTACTGAAGACCCCGAGCTCTGGCTTCATTATACACATTTCTATTTCAGTACTTTTCATTTCTGTTATGCCACTGTTTAGGCATCACTTTATCCCATGTATTTACTTTTCCATGCATTGTACAAAAGAATGTTAATAAATAAAGTTGTTGTTCAGTTATACCTACTGTTCTTGTCTCTTGTGCATTTTCTTTTATATTGCTTAGATATGCTTAGTGTATTTAGTTCAGAGTAGATACATAGCGGCCTCGTCGCATCCCCTTCGCCGTATACCGGGAAGCGGGACGTGACATACCTAGACGAACAGTGCATGGATCTAAGTAGAGAACCTGGCGCGTTTTCATATCCTGTCACAGATGAGTATATTACTACATTGCCTCTTCCTTGCGTATTACCAGATGAAAAAGTTTATTGAGATATGTTTTATACGAAGGCCTAGGCGAGATATGTTGCTGCTTATCCTCAAATCAAGAGGATGATGGATGCAGCAGACGAGCGTATCGCTGAGGTACGGGCTGCGGGGGATGATTTGTCCTGGTTTGAAAAACATTGAAGTGGTTTTGCCTCCAAGTATACCAAATACAATATGAGTGGAAAAAGGGCAATTTTGGAATGGGAAGGTGGGAAGCCCGTAGGTTCGGCTTCGTGGGCTACTCATTTCAATGCGTATATTGGTATTCTCGTCCGCAATACGGAGTTCTAGAATATGGGATTCACATTTGCAGATAATTCCTGAGAAGCCTATGTATGGACTCGGCGCTCCTTCTTGGTAATATATAACTCAATTAACCATATTTCACCATTACATACTTTTTAAATCGTATTAATTTATTAATTAATATACTTGTTAATTTGTATTACATAAACATTTTGGCTTAGAAGACGGTATAGACGGACATTAGACGTATGTCCGATATGAAATGCAACAATATTTCAAGAAATGGCGTGAAAGATTAAAAAAATACAGAAAGTCGGGTAAATTTAATAAGTATTGGGAACGTTTTGTCGGTCTTCTCTCTAACATCTCTAGGGAGAACTTTGCCTTTCTTTTATGATATTGGGAGACATCCGAGGCAAAGGTAATTAAAAAAGTATTTGTTTGATTTGAACACCGAATTTAGATTAATTTAAATTGAGATATGTTATTTTCTAAATATACAGACAAAATCAGAAAGGAATAGCCAGAACCGAGGGAAAGCCACATATGACCATTTTGGTGGATTAGTTCCTATTGATCAATATAGATCTACTTTGGTGAGTTTATATTCAATTACGTATATGTTCGATTTTTTAAGTTTATCATTACATATTCTCATACATAGATAAATTATATATCCGATACAGGAGAAGACTATGAAAAAGCCGGGACTTGCTGAGACTTGGGAGGCATTGCACACTAAAGAAGTCATATCAGAAGAAAGAATGGATACAACCACTGAACATCTAGTAAGATTGCATTTATAAATTCTTTTAAGTAAATATATACACTTGTTAATTTCGCAAAGAAAAGTAATTACTGTTTAACGAAGGCGCATTTCGAAGAAGCGGAGAGGAGCTATCGAGAATCAAATCCCGAATTTCTAGCCGACGATCAAATTCCAGTCGAGACCGAGATATCTATTATAGAGCAACTTTTCCCTTGCTCAAGGTCACGAGGCCGTATTCTCCTTTACGTGGTCCCGTTAGTCTTTCACGGTCGAGTTCTAGAGGAACTTCAAGTACGTCGACCGCTCGCTCTAACCCATAAATGGATCAGACATGGAAGATCGAAAAGCTAAAGGAGTGGCTCAAGAGAAAAGATGAAGCAGATAAGAAGAGGGAGGAAGATGATGTGGCATGCAGAGTTCAAAGGGAGGATGTTGATGCGGCATGGAAAGATCAAATGCAGGAGCAGTGGACTCAATTCTCGCAACAATATGGTTCGCCTTCGCAACCGTCATCAGCATATGGTTCATGGCCGTCGCTACCGGCATATTATCCTCCTCTGACGCAGCGACCGTATTACCTCCCTCCATCAGAAGGACTATACTACCCATAGCCTCAGCCTCCGCTACAGGGAGGGTACCGCCCTCGGCCTCCGACACAGGAAGGGTACCACTCTTTATTTTTTTCGGATGAAGACTGGAAGGCTACCGCTCGATACCATTCAAGGCGAGCTTCTGATGGCGATGGCAGCGACGGGAGTTAGTGAGATATGTATATATATATATATGTGTTAGTGTAGCTAGCGGCGTTTCGAATATTATGATTTTAGTTCATGTATTTATTTATTTGTTTGGATTTGTAGGGTTCACAGGGTTGAGTGAGCAGGGATTGCGCGTGATTTGGAGAGTTGTTGGTATTGTTGGATTTATAGCGTATTGTGTTGGTTTGTATTCAAAACACTATTGTTGTATGTTTTGGTTTGAGTATGCATTGGTTTATTACGATTTTAGTTCATGTATGTGTTGTTTTTTGAGTTGTTGGTATTGTTGGATATATAGTGTATTGTGTTTATGTGTTAGTTTGTTTTCGAAACACTATTGTTGCATAATATATTGTGATTACAGGTATTAGTGTATGGTATATTGTGATTTTAGGAATTTTTTTACCCAATTATTTGGTATCAGCGACCATTTATGTTATAGGAAGGGTCGCTAATACATGTATTAGCGACCGTTCGCTGATACGGTTAAACCGTTATATATCCGAGGGATGTCCACGTGTCACGTATCTGGGACGGTCACGAACTGTCGCTGATAACCGTTCGTATTAGCGATCATTCATTAAACGGTTGCTAATAAACGTGTTAGCGACCAAACTTTCAACGACCGTTTAAAATATAGACGGTCGCTAATACATTTTAGCGACCGTTCATTATGTATTAGCGACCGTATAGAACGGTCGCTATAACTCACAGTATGGAGTAGTGAGAGCAATGCACATGTAGATATGCTATTTTTATATAATTATTGTGTGTTCGAGAAAAGGGGAGAGAGAGAGAGAGGAATGGAATGGTAAAATTAAAAGAACCAATTTTAAATTTTAAATAAGAAAACGATGTTGTAGATAACTTTGGAAAGTGACGGATGTCGGATCACGTCAAGATGTTACCTTTCGTAGATCTGCTGTTGGCGACGATGGACGGCTGAGATTGGGTTGGAGGTTGACTCCTGAAGCGTGCGGATCTCAAAGGGTTTGAGGTAGTTGAGGCCGAGCTACCTGCAAGGAAGTACCGGGGTGGTTGTACCATCGAGGACCCTCCGACGATCAAGTTAGACCGGATATTTTAGCAGAGTAACGTCTTAGTGGGGAGAAAATGACTTACTTGAACCGTCTGAAAGATGGGTTTATATAGCTGCAGCAATGGGCATGCAGGCACGAGAATCACGTCGGCCGTTACGCTCCCGGCGTCATGCCCGCGTGATAGGCGGGATCCCGCATTAATGACGAGATAGGCTCGTTAATGGGGGATCGTGATGGCGTGGAACACGGGACGTGGCCAGCGGATATCTCGCGCATTGCGAGATTCGCGGAGGTGAGGTGGTTGCGCCCGCGATTGGTGCCGTTGGTCGGTCGATGAGACCGAGGAAGGTGAGCTCGGCGGGAGGCTCGAGGACGAGCGGGAGGCCGAGGTATCTTGGTTCTGCGGTAGCCCGGAGACGAGCTGAGAGGGCCGAGGAGGCCAATTGTGTAGGGGGCTCGGAGGTGAGCCAACGATTGTTTGTAAGGCGGGCACAGGAGTGGTGTGGTCGGTCACAGAGGGTCGGCTACGTCCATGGGCCGCAGACCCGGGGTATTTTACCGACGTACCGTTCCTGGTCTTTTCTTGCTAGCTTCGGGACACGTCATCTTCCACGTGTCACAATCTGGGAGATCACCGATATCGAGCATCATCATTAGCCCCCCACTCTCGTCCCGACCTGTTCACGGGTCGGGTCGCGAGTGGTCTGCCGGGTCACCCGAGGTGAGCTCCTTTTCATAGATATCGTAAGCGTGCATTCCCGGGCAATCAGCTGCATTTTCTTGATGACGTCAGCGGATCAGGGGCCAAATCCTGCATTAAAGAGGATGCGACGGATCGTGCGTACGTTCACCGAAGCAACAACCCATGTGTCTGGCACTGGTTGGCTGAAGTGACGGGCCGCAAATTTCCGGCGTCCGATGGGTACGACCAATGCGCGTGCGATAGGTGGAGCGATGGTGGCTGTCGAATGCAATGAGTCGTTTTGGCAGGAGATGACTGTCGCCGTTGGATGTGTACGTTGGCAGCTATAAATAGAGGTGGGGTCCTCATTAAGGCCCATACCTTTTCATAATTTCCTCGTCCAGAGTCTCATTAGCTCGGCGCTCTCCTTTTTAGGCCGGATCTCTGCGTTTTCTCGTCCGAGGACTTCTCTCCATCAGGTTAGATGTCTTCTTCTGAGGAGTCTATAGATGTTGTCCGAGTAGATTCTAGGGAGTCTTCTGGAGCTTCCTCTTCCACTTCTTCTTCTTCTTCTTCTGAGTCGGAGTCCTCCCGGGAAGGTAGGGTTGGTAATACTTCCCGAGGTCGTGCGACGGGGGCGGTCCCCAGAGCACAGGTCTCAGGTGTTCTTGGCGTACGGTCCTCGCTGAGGCGTGCGGAGGAGCTTGTCAACATCAAGACTCATTTCCTTATTCCTTCCGGCTATTCGCTCCGGCTGTTAGAGGAGGGGAGAGGGCAAACTAGGGGTACATGGCTCATTGCCCTGTACCTGGAGGCCTTTTAGGCCGGGTTGCGTCTGCCCTTCGCCCCCGAGGTGATTGCGGCGTTGAACTGTTTTGGGTTAGCCCCAGGCCGTACCAAACTCCTGGAGGATCCTCCTCGGGTTTCTGGTCCGGTTGAGATTGAGTCAGATCGCTTTCGGCCTAAGCCTCCTTGTTTCCTCCCTTTGCTACAAAAACCACCCCGGCGCTTGCAAGGACGAGCCGAGCTGGGTATATATTTCCTTTATAAAACAACGGGGGGATGCTGCCGGGTCGGGGATTGTCGTAGTAACTTCTTCCATTCATGAATGGAAGAGGAAGTTTTTCTTTATCGCGCCGCCCGAGGGTGAGGATTGGCCTGTGCCCACCCTGTGGCAAAGGGCCAACTGTCCGCGGGTGAGGCGGTCAAATGATCCCGATGCGGTGGCTGTGTCAAAGTGGGAGCTCCTCCCTCGGGTTGACGTGCTGCTATCTGAGCGGGCCCTCAGTTGGGCTGGGCTCAGCCCCGTCGAGTACACGAGTACGTTGGGAGCTCTCAGGCGACCTGTTTAGACTTATGCATTTTTTCTATTTTCCTGGAATCGCTGAGTCCTTGTATTTTTGTCTTATGCAGGACCCATGGATATGAGCAAGTTCCGCACGACAGTGATCGACGCGAAGAGGAGGAAGAAGTCCAAAGGCGCTGGCTCTTCTTGTCTGCCATCAGTTCCGGCCCCGCCGGCGGCCCTTTCACCCAGGTGCCCAAGTGAACCTCGGGCCCCCGAGTCTAGTCATGCGCCGGTTTGAAAGCGTCTCGGGCGCAAGAGCCTCGGGCCTCCGAGGTGGGAGATGAGGAGGGTTCTCCCGCGCCGTCCCTCAAGAGGTCTTACAGGAGGGCGCCTCGCTCCCCGGCTTCCCTGATCCTTGTGGACGATGGGGAGCTTCGCTTCGAGGTGCCCTCGGGGCTTTCTGTCACCGACAGCCTGCTCTCAGATTTGGAGAGGTCGGCCAGAGGCAGGGTCCCTCGAGGAACTCTCCAGGCCTAAATGGCGGCGATAGCTAAAGAGGCCGTGAAGGTTATTGTTCACACTCCACATGGTTCTTCATCCAATATTTTGTCCGCGTGGTCGGGTGCTTCCCTCCCTTTTTTGACCCTCTTTCTTTCTTCAGGTACTTCAGCACATCACCCTCGTCGTCCACATAGAGGACGGGGAGATTGATCCGGCGATACGGGCCGCAGGCGAGTTCTCTTTGTGGGAGGAGAGCTTAAGGCAGGAGCTGGGGGCAGCGATAGAGAGGGTTGCTTCCCTTGAGGACCGGGTGGAGGCTGGGAACAGGAAGGTCGCTTGGTATCGAGAGGCCGCCCGAGCCGCCGAGTCCCAGTTGGAAGACTCCCGGGTGCTCGTTGTTACCATGAAGAAGACGGTGAGCACTCTATGGAATGAGAACGAGGCGATGAAGGGCCGGGCGCGGAAGGCGGTGGAGAGCTACAAAATGTCGGATCAGTTCTATGCCGACCTTGCCAGTGCCGGGGGCATCATTTGGCACGACGCCCTCGACTCTGTCAAGGATCAGATGCTGGAGTTCCCTGACGCCGAGCTCCGGGCCTTATACCCTCTTGACGACGACATGCAGGGGATCGCCCGATGCAGGGAAAATGGCCCCCGGTGGGAGTGCGAGGGGTAAGTCGATCGCCCCGGCTGCCGGCGCCGAAGTTCCCGCCGGTGGTGCCGACCCTGAAGATGCCGCCCCGGTGGTTGTAAGGGATGCGCCGCTCGCCGAGGTCGCCCCCGCCCCTGAGGCTTGAAGCCCCACGTCTTCTTATTTCTCTCCTTTTCTCTGAAATTTTGTAAGCCTACGGGCACTTTTGTTAGGCTGGGAAGCCCATAATACCTTTGTAGAGACTTTTGATTTATATGAATAAAAAAATATTTTTGATGTTTCTTTACGTGCACATTATCCTTTTGTTTGTGGAGAACATTCGTATTTGCACGGTTCAGCTTTCATGCCAGGTCGGTTCTTCGTCTGGCGATCACACGTCGAGTTGGATTCGACCATTTGCCAAGTGTGCAAAGACCGGTGAAGGGTCGGTATCTCCATGGCCCCGAAGTCGAGGTGGGGATTGCTTAGATGTAGATGGCCTCATGGCGAAGGCTTGGACCGTGGCGTCGGTGGGTAATAACACCAGCCATGGATGACCGAGCAGGGTAGCTACTCAATTGCCTCTTGGCGAGGGATTTGATCTCTGGTGTTGTGGGTAGGGAGCTACCAGCCAGGGATAACCGAGCAGGGTTGCTGCCCGATTGCCTCTTGATGAGGGCTTTGATCCTTAGCGCGGGAGGGGCCTAAGGGGCCTGCTAAGGACGGGCCAAGTAGGGTTACTGCCCGGTGCCTCTTGGCGAGGGCTTTGATCTCTGGCATTGTGGGTATGGGGATACCGGCCACGGATAACCGAACAGGGTTGCTGCCCGATTGCCGCTTGATGAGGGCTTTGATCCTTAGCATGGGAAGGGCCGTAAGGGGTCTGCTAAGGACGGGCCGAACAGGGTTGCTGCTCAGTTGCCTCTTGGCGAGGGCTTTGATCCCTAGCATTGCGGGGTAGGGAACTACCAGCTAGGGATAACCGAGCAAGGTTGAGCCTGGTTACCTCTTGATGAGGGCTTTGTTCCTTAGCGCGGGAGGGGCTGTAAGGAGCCTGCTAAGGACGGGCCGAGCAGGGTTGCTGCCCAGTGCCTCTTGGCGAGGGCTTTAATCCTTAAGGACGGGCTGAGCAAGGTTACTGCCCGGTGCCTCTTGGCAAGGACTTTGATCTATGGCGTTGTGGGTAGGGAGCTACTAGGTTGCTGCCCGATTGCCTCTTGGTGAAGGCTTTGATCCTTAGCGCGGGAGGGGCCGTAAAGGGCCTGCTAAGGACGGGCCGAGCAGGGTTACTGCCCGGTGCCTCTTGGCGAGGGCTTTGATCCTTAAGGACGGGCCGAGCAGGGTTATTGCCCGGTGCCTCTTGGTGAGGGCTTTGATCCTTGGCGTTACGGGGTAGGGAGCTACCAGCCAGGGATAACCGAACAGGGTTGCTGCTCGATTGCCTCTTGGTGAGGGCTTCGATCCTTAGCGCGGGAGGGGCCGTAAGGGGACTGCTAAGGATGGACCGAGCAGTGAAGCTGCTCAGTTGCCTCTTGGCGAGGGCTTTGATCCTTAAAGACGGGCCGAGCAGGGTTACTGCCCGGTGCCTCTTGGCGAGGACTTTGATCTCTGGCGTTGTGGGTAGGGAGCTACCAGCCAGGGATAACCGAACAGGGTCGCTGCTTGATTTCCTCTTCATGAAGGCTTTGATCCTTAGCGCGGGAGGGGCCGTAATGAGCCGGCTAAGGACGGGCCGAGCAGGGTTACTGCCCGGTGCCTCTTGGCAAGGGCTTTGATTCTTAAGGACGGGCCGAGCAGGGTTATTGCCCGGTGCCTCTTGGCGAGGGCTTTGATCCCCGGCGTCGTGGGGCAGCGAACTACCAGCCAGGGATAACCGAGCAGGGTAGCCGCTCGGTTGCCTCTTTGTGAGAGCTTCGATCCCTGGCATTGCGGGGTAGGGAACTACCAGCCAGGGATAGCCGAGCAGGGTAGCCGCTCGGCTGCCTCTTGGTGAGGGCTTCGATCCCTGGCGTTGCGGGATAGTGAACTACCAGCCAGGGATAACCGAGCAGGGTAGGTGCTCGGCTGCCTCTTGGTGAGGGCTTCGATCCCCGGCGTCGTAGGATAGAGAACTACCAGCCAGGGATAACCAAGCAGGGTAGCCACTCGGTTTCCTCTTTGTGATGGCTTCGATCCCTGGCGTTGCGGGGTAGGGAACTACCAGCCAGGGATAGCCGAGCAGGGTAGCCGCTCGGCTGCTTCTCGGTGAAGGCTTCGATTTCTGGCGTCGCGGGATAGTGAACTACCAGCCAGGGATAACCGAGCAGGGCAGCCACTCGACTGCTTCTTGGTGAGGGCTTCGATCCTTAACGCGGGAGGGGCCGTAAGAGGCCTGCTAAGGACAGGCCGAGCAGGGTTGCTGCCCGTTCAATTCGTGAGGTTCTGTCCGACCTTCCCGGTGTGAGTATGGGGAAGAGGGACGGTTGCGGGTGACACGTGTCATGAACGCGTGGGGGAGGCGAAGTGCCGGAGCCGCGTCGTTTCGATTTCGCCGAGAAAGGCTCAATGTCTGCCGCGTGGCAGTACAGTTGTGGGTGAAACGAATGACTGTTGGAATCCTGGGGCATTGTGGGCTATAAAACGGAGGGAGCGTTGATCGCTCCTTCTTTCACATCCAAAACGTAAGAATGGAGGACTTCCCTTTTACCATCCCGACATCGTAAACTTCGAGGACGTGTACCTCTATGATCAAAACTGCATCGAGGACACGGTGCAGTTAGTGATAGGCCGCCTTGAGGATCATTTCGGCCAACTGCTTTCCCGGCGCTCCCCCCTGCTCCAGCTGTTAATGTACTCTATTTGGAAGGCGTCGTCGGGGCTCTACAACCCCTTGTCCGAGCAGCTGAAGGACGAGGCGGTTGGTAAGCTAAAGTCTTTGCGGTGCTTCGGCCTGATCTCTGCGGTCGGCGGGATCGCTCGGTAGCGCTCATCCTTGAGTGCTACCAATTGAGACACGATGCCGTCGTTCGCGGGCGGCATCGGGGGCAGAGGTGTGAGTCCGCGAGGGCTCGACTGGCGGAAATATCCTCGGAGTACCACGAGCAATGTTCTCTGCACCCCCTTCCCCCGCTACTGTAATTTTTCTTTTTCGGTGTACGGTTGAGGAGCCTATAGTACCCTTTTGAATAAACAAAACTCTTCTTTTTGCAATATTTTATCGCTCCCTTCATATTATTATATTGTAGCATTTTGAAAATCGTTTCGGTGAAATTTCGGAAAATCGGTAAAATGAGGGGGGTTTCTGTAAAAAGTCAAAATACAAATATCTTATTATAAAAATTAAATATACATATTCTAGCTATGTAATTGCTATTATTTGGTGTTTATTGAGCCGCTGGTGAAATTTCAAATTTTCTGAAAAAAATATTATTTTATTGTTATTTTAAGCCGTCACTAATACATTTAATTAGGGAAAATTACAAATTGGAATGAGTTGAAACAAATTTTGTGCATCATAAAACATTAAATAAAAATTTATCATGTGGTTTTTGAAACGAAATCATTTGCCAAAATGGTTTAGAAATTATTGAAGAAAAAATGCTTTTTTAGCGTAAATGGATGTTTGGGGTATTGTATTTATCATTTTTCATCACCCCACACCCGTGCCCACACCCACACACCCCCACTTACTCCTCCCCATGGCTGAATTCAGCACCCACCATATTTTTCCCCACTTGATTTTCAAGGAAAAAGAAATGAAAGAAAAGAAAAGAAAATGAGTGAAATAGTTAGACTTTTGACTTTGTTTGACCTTGACCTTGTCCCCCCCCCCCATTTTCCTCACCTCCCTCTCTCTCCCCCACCCACTTTTCTGGCCGAAAATTCCTTCTCCCCACAGCAGCCCCCCTCCATTTTCCCCTCTCTTTTCCCTTCAAAACTTCATGAAAAATTGCATCAAAAATCCACCAAAAATCCCACAAAATCAAAATCAAAGTCCTACCCATTTTAGCTTAGCCCGTTTAGCATGGATCCTTGTGAAAAGAGAGCATTTTGGGAGGCCATGGAGTCTTGTGGACCTTCATATATTTTTGGGTATAATTCTAAAACTTTTTGTTGCTTAAATTGTTACTAATTTCTTAAGCTAATTTAATTAAGTGTTATTTGGATATGTGAGTTTAATTGCAAGTTTTGGAATTCAAGTTGTGAAATTGAATGCAAGTTAGGGTTTATAAAATTGGTGTATGGTTGTGTGTTATAATTAGGCTTTGTTGTCATGTTAATACAAGTTTAGTAGCTAGTGCTAATGGCTAGCTTTAAAAATTTTGTTATTTTGATAATTTGCTTACTAGGTTTTTGAAATTTGTTAAATGCTTGGGATTAAAAATGTGATTAGGTTTTTCTTGGCTTCATTAACTTTATTAAGTGTGGTTTAATTCTTTGGATCATGCAATTCTAAGCTAGATTGTACTTTGTGCATTTTGCTTTGAAATTGTTAAAAAGGGTATTTTTGGTAAACTAGAATATTAGGATTTTTGGAATTTAATGAGATTAAATTCCGGAAATTGTTTATACGACTTATTTAAGATATTTAATAAATATATTGGCCGCTACATTCATTTAAACATCCTGTTTTGTACAAAAACGGCGAATTGTGCTTGCTAGATTTTCGGAAAAATGACTTTTTAAGCAAAATTGAGGTTTTTGTGAGTTTTAACCTAGTTTATATTAAAATTAGTGTTCGTGAATGTGCAAATGAGTGTGATTGGATTTTTCTCGATGGTTTGACGTTTGTACATCGACATCGAGGGTTGGTTTGACTATTCTTGCATGCGTAGGCGATAGGTTTGGACCTATGCGTGATACGCGTGCCGATTTGATTTTCGTATGCCGTTTCGATTTCGAATTTAGTTTTAATGCGATATGGTGCGTTATGATATGTAGGTACCCCCATGTGGACTTCGAGACGACAAGCAAGCGCGTGGCGACGTCGGTACCGGCTAGCGAGGACCAGGTGAGTAGATTTATATCTACGGGGAGAAGTCGGGTGGATGGCGTATAGCACCCCCGCAGTCCGTGGTGATGTATACGGATGCGTATACACACCAACAATTTATGATATGTTGTTAGGATTTATTATTGATGATTTTAGATGGATATTGGTGTTGGATTGGTGCATGGTTACGAAACCTTAGATAGTGGGTGCACTATACTTACATATACACACATATACATACTTGCATACATTCCTTATTTCATATGTGCGTGTATGCGAATATATTTATATGTTCACATGGGTATGGGACTATGTGTTCACATACGGATTTAAGGAGGATACTTGGGATTGAGCTGAGTCGATGAGATTTGTTTGTGGTTGTGATATCGGTGATATGGCAGGATTCGTACTTAAGGTACGTCCTGGTGTTATAGCGGATCTTACGGCGGCGATACGGGTGAATAGTGTTATAAATAAATGGTCGACATGTGATCGTGATATGAGGCATAATATGCTAGGATATTGATATTAGGCCGTATCGGGCGATGTATACCCCTTGATGATGATATGTGCTGACGATATCGGTTTGTACGAGATTGTCGATCAGCAGTCAGATCATGAGTATATTGAGGATATTAGTATTGTACTAGACATAGGTCAGTACCCTAGACTATGATCTTGGATAAAGAGGATACCAGAGGAATAGTGTGAGGAATATGATATTGACACGTACCCAGATTTGGGGATGCCGTACGACGGATTTACGTACGAGCTATATCTTGATGATTGATCCGCACTCTTGACTTGGGATGTCTGATTATAGATATGGTATCGGATATGATATTATTGAGGCGGGATCACCGACTAATATATATACAGGTATGTATATGTATCGACTCAGATGTTAGGCGGTTTCCTTACCTGTAGTCTAGCTTATAGCGTAGCCCTTTAGTTTAGTTAGTTGTTAGATTAGATTCGGTTCCTACCTATTTCAAAGCTTACGAATCGTGCGTATTTTTAAAGACAGCCTAAGGGATCCTACGGATATTTCAAAAAAACGTATCTTTTCTTAAAAACACCGTAGCCCCTATTTTCAAAACCCCACGATTCGTGTTATTTCAAAAGGCACCATTGTAGGACTTATATTAGGTTAAAACAGATTAATTATCGTTGCGTCTAGTATTCAGCTCCCGCTCATTATTGTTGTTTGCTCCGCATCACATGCTTATATTATGCTTCACATTCTACTGTTGATATCTTGTGGTTAGGACACCAGCACCATTACCGATGATGCGTATGTACCACGTACACTTACTTGCCGGCTCACACACATCTTCATCGGTAATTGCCATGTCACGTACACCTTAGAAAATATTATTGCTTGATATAGCCTGTTAGCTAATAGTTTAGACATGATATTAGTGTACTTGCCTTATATGTTAGTTTAGACATTATAGTTATTACCTGCTACCTCATGCATACTGTTATTCATTGTTATGCCGCATTCATGGATTCTCATGCATATATTCACTTTTTACGTGCTATTGAGGTTTTGGATTTTGATTTCCATGAGATTTTCTGGATTTGGGGAAAACCGCAAAACATATACAAACTTCTTCTTTCACTTTTTAAATAAAAAGCGCGGTTTTTCCCATGATGTATGAGTCGTCCACCATGAGTTTGCTGATAGATTTGGAGACCCGATTCGAGGAGTTGGATGAACCGTTTCGGGTATATGGTGGACCCGGTAAGGTATCCCGGGGCAAGAAGCTCGTGATGATGACGATGAGCCTGGCAGGGGGAGACTACCTACCGGTGATTTTACCCGACGCGTCGGATATCCGGAGGATACCGTCGTGGTCTTGAGATGGATGGTAGGGGCCGGTCTGGACTGACGGCGCCCTAGATATTGAGATTGAGACATTGAGATTTCGAGATATTGAGGTACTGAGATTTGATGATACAGGCCAGTCCGGATGGCCGGAGCCTGAGGTTTTGAGACATTGAGATTTATGTTTTGTGTCGATGCTAGACACTGTTGATGCTGATTTCATTTATGATACCTCATTTTAAAAATACAAAGGAAATCTCACTAATTTATGAAAACAGTTTCTTCATTTACATGTATGCTGTTTTCATGCATTCATACCTCATTCATATGATATATTGCTACCTGAGGCACTGACACGGGCACATGAGATCACACTCGGGTTAGATATTACCCTAGCCATTGTTATATGCTGCATGTTATTCATATATTTGAGGATATATTATGATCATTGACCTAGGTTGCGTTATTCATGCGATTTTCTGTTCGTAGATCTTTTTCTACTCACGAGTTGGCAACTCACCCCCGTTGTGCCCCAGTTTCTTGCAGGTGTTGCCGTACGGATTTCATTACGGCTTTGCGGGCACGGTTTCTTTTCGGGTGACTTGCTAGTAGGTGGGTTTATTGTATCTTACCCATCATTATACCTTGTATATTATATTTCAGTTGTATCTAGAAGTTCCATCAACCAAACTTGTATTTTTTGAGATAGAGACCAATAATGTTATTCTTTCGACCATAGAATAGCATGTTATATTTCTTGAGTTTCTTGCTGGTTGAGTTCCATTTCTGTTGTGATCCTCGCCTTTAGGCGTTGTATATTATGTTGCATACAGGTTGATTTGATATGGTTCTTTCTATTCTCTACTACTTCTCTTGGTTTGGATTTCTGGGTTTCGGCTTACTTAGCATACGTACTCCTTGAGACGTTCGTAGTCTAAGTGCCGGTCATGTTCCGTACTTTCGGGTCGTGACAATGTTTGTATCAGAGCGTTAGGTTTTACCTTCGGAGCGTAGGATGACCCTTGGTTGATGGAATAGGTGACTAAAGTAGAGTGACGTACCGTTGGTATGTTCCGCGGCATATTTACGACATGCCACTCCACTTAAGAAGCCTTAGGATGTACATTTCCTTGTTCAGTATTATATTCCTTCCTGATCTAGCCTCATGGTACCAGTTTGGTTTTGCTGCCACGATTACGGGCAGGGAGAGCTACGGCTAGAGTTGCGGTCAGCACGAGCTCGGCACGAACGAGGACTGACCAGGGCATGATTCCGGCGATACCCGATTATAGAGAGGTGTCTTTTGACTGTGTTTCCGCGCCACGAGCGTTTGGCGGATCGCCTTTATGAGGTTACTCGGATGTGCTAATCGACATTGGAGGATTGAGCTAATGATAGAGGCCAGCCAGATCTTGATGACCGTTGGTGTGTTGCTTATTCATGATGATCGAGGCACTGTTCGGCGTGCAGACGAGCGAGCCAGTTATTGCTGCGAACGACGAGGTATTGCCCCAGATGCTGGAGTTAGTGCAGAACGAGTTGTACTAAGAGATGATAGAAGGTCGCTAGTCATCGTGGATGAATGACTAGGACATGTGGATCGTTCGCCTAACCCGATTCGAGGTCATCAGATAGATGGATTCCAGCTAGAGACGACTTCACGTGGAGACGTTGGGAGTCGATAGAGACGATCGAATGTCAGAAACCTATTATTCCAAGTTTAAAGTAGTCGGAAAGACATGCAGGCAATTCTATGGTCCCTCTAGAAGAATGAAACCCTAACTCGACTTAATGACCGTGTGAAAGCCTTTGAACCTTCAGGTTTGCGGCAGTTCTACGACGCCATTAGTGAGGCTTGGGTTTGCCCTTCTACGGCTGGACCACCGATGCTGTGGTATGTACTCGATACTATTAAACTGTGCCCAAGAGGTTGAGCTCTTGGGGGATTGTGAGGTTTTGACGACTCGATCGGATGGCTCGACTTAATTCGGATGCTAGGTGGTGAGATGCATTCTTGGGAGACTCCAGATACGAGGATAGCCGTTGGAGCTCAGTCTATGCAGCCGCGACGAGACGAGTCCAAAGCAGACGACATTAGAGAAAAGTGGAATAAGAGGTTCGCACCAGATCTAGATGAGATGACGTTCCACTCCGCCGACATCAGAGAGGCGATGCGCATGCCGAGGCATGGTACTTGGACTTACCTTCCAGAAGGAGTCGCGATGAGTATGCAGTCGTTCCAGAGCAAGATGCAGATATAGGAAAGGACAATGACTTCCGGACAGTTGGCAGAGACGAGACATGGAAGAGACCGTGAGCAGGATTCCTTCCAGGATACTGCTGCGATGATACTTGCACCCAGGATCAGATGTGTCACGTGCATTCAGAGAGCCAGAGGCCGACGCCAGTGATATGCTGCCTTGACAGGGCCGATGAGCCGATGGATTGTGAGATTGGTAATCCACGGAGAAGACTTGGACCCAGGAGTGGTCATGTTACACACACCAGCAGGCCAGAGTTCATGATCATCGACGAGACGTCCCACTAGTGACCGCGACAGTTGGCCCGAGATTCTTAGAGGATGCACTTGAGCGGTACTGTTCCGCCATTATTGATTTCGATGTTTTGGGTGATTTATTCGTATGATTTGATTTTGATGATTGAGGATTTACGATCTTTGCACAGTGTTGCACTTGATATCGTTTTCGTGCTTTAGTTTCACATGTTTGTGATTTTACGGTTTTAAACAGTTGAGTTGATTTTGTGCGTATGCACGCACGCGATTTGGTTCCTGCACTCTGTATAGTTTATATATGCTGGCAGTGCAGTGACATGTATTTTGTGCACTTGGATACACTGGATTTCGATTTCGAGGGTGATGCTCGACATTTGTTTTGTGCATTTTATGCACCGGATTGGATTTTTAGCGCCTGTTGGGCGCCTGTTACGAGATGCGATTTGGTGCACACCAGATGCACTAATTCGAGATTTTTCGTACATGTCAGATGCACCTGATTTTGCTGTCAGGCACACATGTTGCCTACGACAGATGTTTCGTGCACACCTGATGCACTTAGATGTTGTTTCTGTGCGCATGTATGGCACATTCATGGATTTTGATTTCCGTGCGCACCAGACGCACGTAGTATTCATGTGCATATTTTGGGATTGATTTCTTATAGAGCAGTACGTTTTTATGATATTGCTATGTGTTTCCGTACTGAGCAGGACTAGTCAGAGGACAGTACCTGAATACATTTTGCATGCATTGATAGTTATTGAAGGGATTTCCAAAAAGCGAGCTATAGCCTCAGTATTTACCTACGTGTCTGATATGACACGAAATGTTTAAAACAAGGAGACCCTTCTAAATTGTTTCCAAAACGGCGGAACGTACATTTCAAACAAAGGTATATATGTATATAGTTATTTTCTTATGGTAGACGTCCGCCACTGTGCAGTGTTATACGCGTTGCACAGCGACTTAAAGAGATTTGGCATGCATTTCCTTCAGATACTTACAGATATAGATTCGATATTTACATTTATAGTTTCGAGTTATATCATATTGGTTTTGATTTGGATTTGGCATTGATGTCTTCTCCACGACTCCGATGATCGCGGGATGCTTGACGGAGTTTTGATTTGAGTTATATACTCATTTTTCAAGCGCATGCGCTGCGCTACGATTTGTTTTATGTATTTACAATTTCGGAGCCCCGACGACTTGATGGTTTTTCTTAGATGTTTTAGTAATTGGGGGAGTTTGAATTTAAATTCGGGGACCGAATTTCTTTAAGGGGGGAAGATTGTAGCGTTTTGAAAATCGTTTCGGTGAAATTTCGGAAAATCGGTAAAATGAGGGGGGTTTCTGTAAAAAGTCAAAATACAAATATCTTATTATAAAAATTAAATATACATATTCTAGCTATGTAATTGCTATTATTTGGTGTTTATTGAGCCGCTGGTGAAATTTCAAATTTTCTGAAAAAAATATTATTTTATTATTATTTTAAGCCGTCACTAATACATTTAATTAGGGAAAATTACAAATTGGAATGAGTTGAAACAAATTTTGTGCATCATAAAAAATTAAATAAAAATTTATCATGTGGTTTTTGAAACGAAATCATTTGCCAAAATGGTTTAGAAATTATTGAAGAAAAAATGCTTTTTTTAGCGTAAATGGATGTTTGGGGTATTGTATTTATCATTTTTCATCACCCCACACCCGTGCCCACACCCACACACCCCCACTTACTCCTCCCCATGGCTGAATTCAGCACCCACCATATTTTTCCCCACTTGATTTTCAAGGAAAAAGAAATGAAAGAAAAGAAAAGAAAATGAGTGAAGTAGTTAGACTTTTGACTTTGTTTGACCTTGACCTTGTCCCCCCCATTTTCCTCACCTCCCTCTCTCTCCCCCACCCACTTTTCTGGCCGAAAATTCCTTCTCCCCACAGCAGCCCCCCTCCATTTTCCCCTCTCTTTTCCCTTCAAAACTTCATGAAAAATTGCATCAAAAATCCACCAAAAATCCCACAAAATCAAAATCAAAGTCCTACCCATTTTAGCTTAGCCCGTTTAGCATGGATCCTTGTGAAAAGAGAGCATTTTGGGAGGCCATGGAGTCTTGTGGACCTTCATATATTTTTGGGTATAATTCTAAAACTTTTTGTTGCTTAAATTGTTACTAATTTCTTAAGCTAATTTAATTAAGTGTTATTTGGATATGTGAGTTTAATTGCAAGTTTTGGAATTCAAGTTGTGAAATTGAATGCAAGTTAGGGTTTATAAAATTGGTGTATGGTTGTGTGTTATAATTAGGCTTTGTTGTCATATTAATACAAGTTTAGTAGCTAGTGCTAATGGCTAGCTTTAAAAATTTTGTTATTTTGCTAATTTGCTTACTAGGTTTTTGAAATTTGTTAAATGCTTGGGATTAAAAATGTGATTAGGTTTTTCTTGGCTTCATTAACTTTATTAAGTGTGGTTTAATGCTTTGGATCATGCAATTCTAAGCTAGATTGTAGTTTGTGCATTTTGCTTTGAAATTGTTCAAAAGGGTATTTTTGGTAAACTAGAATATTAGGATTTTTGGAATTTAATGAGATTAAATTCCGGAAATTGTTTATACGACTTATTTAAGATATTTGATAAATATATTGGCCGCTACATTCATTTAAACATCCTGTTTTGTACAAAAACGGCGAATTGTGCTTGCTAGATTTTCGGAAAAATGACTTTTTAAGCAAAATTGAGGTTTTTGTGAGTTTTAACCTAGTTTATATTAAAATTAGTGTTCGTGAATGTGCAAATGAGTGTGATTGGATTTTTCTCGATGGTTTGACGTTTGTACATCGACATCGAGGGTTGGTTTGACTATTCTTGCATGCGTAGGCGATAGGTTTGGACCTATGCGTGATACGCGTGCCGATTTGATTTTCGTATGCCGTTTCGATTTCGAATTTAGTTTTAATGCGATATGGTGCGTTATGATATGTAGGTACCCCCATGTGGACTTCGAGACGACAAGCAAGCGCGTGGCGACGTCGGTACCGGCTAGCGAGGACCAGGTGAGTAGATTTATATCTACGGGGAGAAGTCGGGTGGATGGCGTATAGCACCCCCGCAGTCCGTGGTGATGTATACGGATGCGTATACACACCAACAATTTATGATATGTTGTTAGGATTTATTATTGATGATTTTAGATGGATATTGGTGTTGGATTGGTGCATGGTTACGAAACCTTAGATAGTGGATGCACTATACTTACATATACACACATATACATACTTGCATACATTCCTTATTTCATATGTGCGTGTATGCGAATATATTTATATGTTCACATGGGTATGGGACTATGTGTTCACATACGGATTTAAGGAGGATACTTGGGATTGAGCTGAGTCGATGAGATTTGTTTGTGGTTGTGATCTCGGTGATATGGCAGGATTCGTACTTAAGGTACGTCCTGGTGTTATAGCGGATCTTACGGCGGCGATACGGGTGAATAGTGTTATAAATAAATGGTCGACATGTGATCGTGATATGAGGCATAATATGCTAGGATATTGATATTAGGCCGTATCGGGCGATGTATACCCCTTGATGATGATATGTGCTGACGATATCGGTTTGTACGAGATTGTCGATCAGCAGTCAGATCATGAGTATATTGAGGATATTAGTATTGTACTAGACATAGGTCAGTACCCTAGACTATGATCTTGGATAAAGAGGATACCAGAGGAATAGTGTGAGGAATATGATATTGACCCGTACCCAGATTTGGGGATGCCGTACGACGGATTTACGTACGAGCTATATCTTGATGATTGATCCGCACTCTTGACTTGGGATGTCTGATTATAGATATGGTATCGGATATGATATTATTGAGGCGGGATCACCGACTAATATATATACAGGTATGTATATGTATCGACTCAGATGTTAGGCGGTTTCCTTACCTGTAGTCTAGCTTATAGCGTAGCCCTTTAGTTTAGTTAGTTGTTAGATTAGATTCGGTTCCTACCTATTTCAAAGCTTACGAATCGTGCGTATTTTTAAAGACAGCCTAAGGGATCCTACGGATATTTCAAAAAAACGTATCTTTTCTTAAAAACACCGTAGCCCCTATTTTCAAAACCCCACGATTCGTGTTATTTCAAAAGGCACCATTGTAGGACTTATATTAGGTTAAAACAGATTAATTATCGTTGCGTCTAGTATTCAGCTCCCGCTCATTATTGTTGTTTGCTCCGCATCACATGCTTATATTATGCTTCACATTCTACTGTTGATATCTTGTGGTTAGGACACCAGCACCATTACCGATGATGCGTATGTACCACGTACACTTACTTGCCGGCTCACACACATCTTCATCGGTAATTGCCATGTCACGTACACCTTAGAAAATATTATTGCTTGATATAGCCTGTTAGCTAATAGTTTAGACATGATATTAGTGTACTTGCCTTATATGTTAGTTTAGACATTATAGTTATTACCTGCTACCTCATGCATACTGTTATTCATTGTTATGCCGCATTCATGGATTCTCATGCATATATTCACTTTTTACGTGCTATTGAGGTTTTGGATTTTGATTTCCATGAGATTTTCTGGATTTGGGGAAAACCGCAAAACATATACAAACTTCTTCTTTCACTTTTTAAATAAAAAGCGCGGTTTTTCCCATGATGTATGAGTCGTCCACCATGAGTTTGCTGATAGATTTGGAGACCCGATTCGAGGAGTTGGATGAACCGTTTCGGGTACATGGTGGACCCGGTAAGGTATCCCGGGGCAAGAAGCTCGTGATGATGACGATGAGCCTGGCAGGGGGAGACTACCTACCGGTGATTTTACCCGACGCGTCGGATATCCGGAGGATACCGTCGTGGTCTTGAGATGGATGGTAGGGGCCGGTCTGGACTGACGGCGCCCTAGATATTGAGATTGAGACATTGAGATTTCGAGATATTGAGGTACTGAGATTTGATGATACAGGCCAGTCCGGATGGCCGGAGCCTGAGGTTTTGAGACATTGAGATTTATGTTTTGTGTCGATGCTAGACACTGTTGATGCTGATTTCATTTATGATACCTCATTTTAAAAATACAAAGGAAATCTCACTAATTTATGAAAACAGTTTCTTCATTTACATGTATGCTGTTTTCATGCATTCATACCTCATTCATATGATATATTGCTACCTGAGGCACTGACACGGGCACATGAGATCACACTCGGGTTAGATATTACCCTAGCCATTGTTATATGCTGCATGTTATTCATATATTTGAGGATATATTATGATCATTGACCTAGGTTGCGTTATTCATGCGATTTTCTGTTCGTAGATCTTTTTCTACTCACGAGTTGGCAACTCACCCCCGTTGTGCCCCAGTTTCTTGCAGGTGTTGCCGTACGGATTTCATTACGGCTTTGCGGGCACGGTTTCTTTTCGGGTGACTTGCTAGTAGGTGGGTTTATTGTATCTTACCCATCATTATACCTTGTATATTATATTTCAGTTGTATCTAGAAGTTCCATCAACCAAACTTGTATTTTTTGAGATAGAGACCAATAATGTTATTCTTTCGACCATAGAGTAGCATGTTATATTTCTTGAGTTTCTTGCTGGTTGAGTTCCATTTCTGTTGTGATCCTCGCCTTTAGGCGTTGTATATTATGTTGCATACAGGTTGATTTGATATGGTTCTTTCTATTCTCTACTACTTCTCTTGGTTTGGATTTCTGGGTTTCGGCTTACTTAGCATACGTACTCCTTGAGACGTTCGTAGTCTAAGTGCCGGTCATGTTCCGTACTTTCGGGTCGTGACAAAGTTTGTATCAGAGCGTTAGGTTTTACCTTCGGAGCGTAGGATGACCCTTGGTTGATGGAATAGGTGACTAAAGTAGAGTGACGTACCGTTGGTATGTTCCGCGGCATATTTACGACATGCCACTCCACTTAAGAAGCCTTAGGATGTACATTTCCTTGTTCAGTATTATATTCCTTCCTGATCTAGCCTCATGGTACCAGTTTGGTTTTGCTGCCACGATTACGGGCAGGGAGAGCTACGGCTAGAGTTGCGGTCAGCACGAGCTCGGCACGAACGAGGACTGACCAGGGCATGATTCCGGCGATACCCGATTATAGAGAGGTGTCTTTTGACTGTGTTTCCGCGCCACGAGCGTTTGGCGGATCGCCTTTATGAGGTTACTCGGATGTGCTAATCGACATTGGAGGATTGAGCTAATGATAGAGGCCAGCCAGATCTTGATGACCGTTGGTGTGTTGCTTATTCATGATGATCGAGGCACTGTTCGGCGTGCAGACGAGCGAGCCAGTTATTGCTGCGAACGACGAGGTATTGCCCCAGATGCTGGAGTTAGTGCAGAACGAGTTGTACTAAGAGATGATAGAAGGTCGCTAGTCATCGTGGATGAATGACTAGGACATGTGGATCGTTCGCCTAACCCGATTCGAGGTCATCAGATAGATGGATTCCAGCTAGAGACGACTTCACGTGGAGACGTTGGGAGTCGATAGAGACGATCGAATGTCAGAAACCTATTATTCCAAGTTTAAAGTAGTCGGAAAGACATGCAGGCAATTCTATGGTCCCTCTAGAAGAATGAAACCCTAACTCGACTTAATGACCGTGTGAAAGCCTTTGAACCTTCAGGTTTGCGGCAGTTCTACGACGCCATTAGTGAGGCTTGGGTTTGCCCTTCTACGGCTGGACCACCGATGCTGTGGTATGTACTCGATACTATTAAACTGTGCCCAAGAGGTTGAGCTCTTGGGGGATTGTGAGGTTTTGACGACTCGATCGGATGGCTCGACTTAATTCGGATGCTAGGTGGTGAGATGCATTCTTGGGAGACTCCAGATACGAGGATAGCCGTTGGAGCTCAGTCTATGCAGCCGCGACGAGACGAGTCCAAAGCAGACGACATTAGAGAAAAGTGGAATAAGAGGTTCGCACCAGATCTAGATAAGATGACGTTCCACTCCGCCGACATCAGAGAGGCGATGCGCATGCCGAGGCATGGTACTTGGACTTACCTTCCAGAAGGAGTCGCGATGAGTATGCAGTCGTTCCAGAGCAAGATGCAGATATAGGAAAGGACAATGACTTCCGGACAGTTGGCAGAGACGAGACATGGAAGAGACCGTGAGCAGGATTCCTTCCAGGATACTGCTGCGATGATACTTGCACCCAGGATCAGATGTGTCACGTGCATTCAGAGAGCCAGAGGCCGACGCCAGTGATATGCTGCCTTGACAGGGCCGATGAGCCGATGGATTGTGAGATTGGTAATCCACGGAGAAGACTTGGACCCAGGAGTGGTCATGTTACACACACCAGCAGGCCAGAGTTCATGATCATCGACGAGACGTCCCACTAGTGACCGCGACAGTTGGCCCGAGATTCTTAGAGGATGCACTTGAGCGGTACTGTTCCGCCATTATTGATTTCGATGTTTTGGGTGATTTATTCGTATGATTTGATTTTGATGATTGAGGATTTACGATCTTTGCACAGTGTTGCACTTGATATCGTTTTCGTGCTTTAGTTTCACATGTTTGTGATTTTACGGTTTTAAACAGTTGAGTTGATTTTGTGCGTATGCACGCACGCGATTTGGTTCCTGCACTCTGTATAGTTTATATATGCTGGCAGTGCAGTGACATGTATTTTGTGCACTTGGATACACTGGATTTCGATTTCGAGGGTGATGCTCGACATTTGTTTTGTGCATTTTATGCACCGGATTGGATTTTTAGCGCCTGTTGGGCGCCTGTTACGAGATGCGATTTGATGCACACCAGATGCACTAATTCGAGATTTTTCGTACATGTCAGATGCACCTGATTTTGCTGTCAGGCACACATGTTGCCTACGACAGATGTTTCGTGCACACCTGATGCACTTAGATGTTGTTTCTGTGCGCATGTATGGCACATTCATGGATTTTGATTTCCGTGCGCACCAGACGCACGTAGTATTCATGTGCATATTTTGGGATTGATTTCTTATAGAGCAGTACGTTTTTATGATATTGCTATGTGTTTCCGTACTGAGCAGGACTAGTCAGAGGACAGTACCTGAATACATTTTGCATGCATTGATAGTTATTGAAGGGATTTCCAAAAAGCGAGCTATAGCCTCAGTATTTACCTACGTGTCTGATATGACACGAAATGTTTAAAACAAGGAGACCCTTCTAAATTGTTTCCAAAACGGCGGAACGTACATTTCAAACAAAGGTATATATGTATATAGTTATTTTCTTATGGTAGACGTCCGCCACTGTGCAGTGTTATACGCGTTGCACAGCGACTTAAAGAGATTTGGCATGCATTTCCTTCAGATACTTACAGATATAGATTCGATATTTACATTTATAGTTTCGAGTTATATCATATTGGTTTTGATTTGGATTTGGCATTGATGTCTTCTCCACGACTCCGATGATCGCGGGATGCTTGACGGAGTTTTGATTTGAGTTATATACTCATTTTTCAAGCGCATGCGCTGCGCTACGATTTGTTTTATGTATTTACAATTTCGGAGCCCCGACGACTTGATGGTTTTTCTTAGATGTTTTAGTAATTGGGGGAGTTTGAATTTAAATTCGGGGACCGAATTTCTTTAAGGGGGGAAGATTGTAGCGTTTTGAAAATCGTTTCGGTGAAATTTCGGAAAATCGGTAAAATGAGGGGGGTTTCTGTAAAAAGTCAAAATACAAATATCTTATTATAAAAATTAAATATACATATTCTAGCTATGTAATTGCTATTATTTGGTGTTTATTGAGCCGCTGGTGAAATTTCAAATTTTCTGAAAAAAATATTATTTTATTATTATTTTAAGCCGTCACTAATACATTTAATTAGGGAAAATTACAAATTGGAATGAGTTGAAACAAATTTTGTGCATCATAAAAAATTAAATAAAAATTTATCATGTGGTTTTTGAAACGAAATCATTTGCCAAAATGGTTTAGAAATTATTGAAGAAAAAATGCTTTTTTTAGCGTAAATGGATGTTTGGGGTATTGTATTTATCATTTTTCATCACCCCACACCCGTGCCCACACCCACACACCCCCACTTACTCCTCCCCATGGCTGAATTCAGCACCCACCATATTTTTCCCCACTTGATTTTCAAGGAAAAAGAAATGAAAGAAAAGAAAAGAAAATGAGTGAAGTAGTTAGACTTTTGACTTTGTTTGACCTTGACCTTGTCCCCCCCATTTTCCTCACCTCCCTCTCTCTCCCCCACCCACTTTTCTGGCCGAAAATTCCTTCTCCCCACAGCAGCCCCCCTCCATTTCCCCCTCTCTTTTCCCTTCAAAACTTCATGAAAAATTGCATCAAAAATCCACCAAAAATCCCACAAAATCAAAATCAAAGTCCTACCCATTTTAGCTTAGCCCGTTTAGCATGGATCCTTGTGAAAAGAGAGCATTTTGGGAGGCCATGGAGTCTTGTGGACCTTCATATATTTTTGGGTATAATTCTAAAACTTTTTGTTGCTTAAATTGTTACTAATTTCTTAAGCTAATTTAATTAAGTGTTATTTGGATATGTGAGTTTAATTGCAAGTTTTGGAATTCAAGTTGTGAAATTGAATGCAAGTTAGGGTTTATAAAATTGGTGTATGGTTGTGTGTTATAATTAGGCTTTGTTGTCATGTTAATACAAGTTTAGTAGCTAGTGTTAATGGCTAGCTTTAAAAATTTTGTTATTTTGCTAATTTGCTTACTAGGTTTTTGAAATTTGTTAAATGCTTGGGATTAAAAATGTGATTAGGTTTTTCTTGGCTTCATTAACTTTATTAAGTGTGGTTTAATGCTTTGGATCATGCAATTCTAAGCTAGATTGTAGTTTGTGCATTTTGCTTTGAAATTGTTAAAAAGGGTATTTTTGGTAAACTAGAATATTAGGATTTTTGGAATTTAATGAGATTAAATTCCGGAAATTGTTTATACGACTTATTTAAGATATTTTATAAATATATTGGCCGCTACATTCATTTAAACATCCTGTTTTGTACAAAAACGGCGAATTGTGCTTGCTAGATTTTCGGAAAAATGACTTTTTAAGCAAAATTGAGGTTTTTGTGAGTTTTAACCTAGTTTATATTAAAATTAGTGTTCGTGAATGTGCAAATGAGTGTGATTGGATTTTTCTCGATGGTTTGACGTTTGTACATCGACATCGAGGGTTGGTTTGACTATTCTTGCATGCGTAGGCGATAGGTTTGGACCTATGCGTGATACGCGTGCCGATTTGATTTTCGTATGCCGTTTCGATTTCGAATTTAGTTTTAATGCGATATGGTGCGTTATGATATGTAGGTACCCCCATGTGGACTTCGAGACGACAAGCAAGCGCGTGGCGACGTCGGTACCGGCTAGCGAGGACCAGGTGAGTAGATTTATATCTACGGGGAGAAGTCGGGTGGATGGCGTATAGCACCCCCGCAGTCCGTGGTGATGTATACGGATGCGTATACACACCAACAATTTATGATATGTTGTTAGGATTTATTATTGATGATTTTAGATGGATATTGGTGTTGGATTGGTGCATGGTTACGAAACCTTAGATAGTGGGTGCACTATACTTACATATACACACATATACATACTTGCATACATTCCTTATTTCATATGTGCGTGTATGCGAATATATTTATATGTTCACATGGGTATGGGACTATGTGTTCACATACGGATTTAAGGAGGATACTTGGGATTGAGCTGAGTCGATGAGATTTGTTTGTGGTTGTGATCTCGGTGATATGGCAGGATTCGTACTTAAGGTACGTCCTGGTGTTATAGCGGATCTTACGGCGGCGATACGGGTGAATAGTGTTATAAATAAATGGTCGACATGTGATCGTGATATGAGGCATAATATGCTAGGATATTGATATTAGGCCGTATCGGGCGATGTATACCCCTTGATGATGATATGTGCTGACGATATCGGTTTGTACGAGATTGTCGATCAGCAGTCAGATCATGAGTATATTGAGGATATTAGTATTGTACTAGACATAGGTCAGTACCCTAGACTATGATCTTGGATAAAGAGGATACCAGAGGAATAGTGTGAGGAATATGATATTGACCCGTACCCAGATTTGGGGATGCCGTACGACGGATTTACGTACGAGCTATATCTTGATGATTGATCCGCACTCTTGACTTGGGATGTCTGATTATAGATATGGTATCGGATATGATATTATTGAGGCGGGATCACCGACTAATATATATACAGGTATGTATATGTATCGACTCAGATGTTAGGCGGTTTCCTTACCTGTAGTCTAGCTTATAGCGTAGCCCTTTAGTTTAGTTAGTTGTTAGATTAGATTCGGTTCCTACCTATTTCAAAGCTTACGAATCGTGCGTATTTTTAAAGACAGCCTAAGGGATCCTACGGATATTTCAAAAAAACGTATCTTTTCTTAAAAACACCGTAGCCCCTATTTTCAAAACCCCACGATTCGTGTTATTTCAAAAGGCACCATTGTAGGACTTATATTAGGTTAAAACAGATTAATTATCGTTGCGTCTAGTATTCAGCTCCCGCTCATTATTGTTGTTTGCTCCGCATCACATGCTTATATTATGCTTCACATTCTACTGTTGATATCTTGTGGTTAGGACACCAGCACCATTACCGATGATGCGTATGTACCACGTACACTTGCTTGCCGGCTCACACACATCTTCATCGGTAATTGCCATGTCACGTACACCTTAGAAAATATTATTGCTTGATATAGCCTGTTAGCTAATAGTTTAGACATGATATTAGTGTACTTGCCTTATATGTTAGTTTAGACATTATAGTTATTACCTGCTACCTCATGCATACTGTTATTCATTGTTATGCCGCATTCATGGATTCTCATGCATATATTCACTTTTTACGTGCTATTGAGGTTTTGGATTTTGATTTCCATGAGATTTTCTGGATTTGGGGAAAACCGCAAAACATATACAAACTTCTTCTTTCACTTTTTAAATAAAAAGCGCGGTTTTTCCCATGATGTATGAGTCGTCCACCATGAGTTTGCCGATAGATTTGGAGACCCGATTCGAGGAGTTGGATGAACCGTTTCGGGTACATGGTGGACCCGGTAAGGTATCCCGGGACAAGAAGCTCGTGATGATGACGATGAGCCTGGCAGGGGGAGACTACCTACCGGTGATTTTACCCGACGCGTCGGATATCCGGAGGATACCGTCGTGGTCTTGAGATGGATGGTAGGGGCCGGTCTGGACTGACGGCGCCCTAGATATTGAGATTGAGACATTGAGATTTCGAGATATTGAGGTACTGAGATTTGATGATACAGGCCAGTCCGGATGGCCGGAGCCTGAGGTTTTGAGACATTGAGATTTATGTTTTGTGTCGATGCTAGACACTGTTGATGCTGATTTCATTTATGATACCTCATTTTAAAAATACAAAGGAAATCTCACTAATTTATGAAAACAGTTTCTTCATTTACATGTATGCTGTTTTCATGCATTCATACCTCATTCATATGATATATTGCTACCTGAGGCACTGACACGAGCACATGAGATCACACTCGGGTTGGATATTACCCTAGCCATTGTTATATGCTGCATGTTATTCATATATTTGAGGATATATTATGATCATTGACCTAGGTTGCGTTATTCATGCGATTTTCTGTTCGTAGATCTTTTTCTACTCACGAGTTGGCAACTCACCCCCGTTGTGCCCCAGTTTCTTGCAGGTGTTGCCGTACGGATTTCATTACGGCTTTGCGGGCACGGTTTCTTTTCGGGTGACTTGCTAGTAGGTGGGTTTATTGTATCTTACCCATCATTATACCTTGTATATTATATTTCAGTTGTATCTAGAAGTTCCATCAACCAAACTTGTATTTTTTGAGATAGAGACCAATAATGTTATTCTTTCGACCATAGAGTAGCATGTTATATTTCTTGAGTTTCTTGCTGGTTGAGTTCCATTTTTGTTGTGATCCTCGCCTTTAGGCGTTGTATATTATGTTGCATACAGGTTGATTTGATATGGTTCTTTCTATTCTCTACTGCTTCTCTTGGTTTGGATTTCTGGGTTTCGGCTTACTTAGCATACGTACTCCTTGAGACGTTCGTAGTCTAAGTGCCGGTCATGTTCCGTACTTTCGGGTCGTGACATATATAAACACAAAGATCTTGAGAAAAGTTTACATTGCCTTAGTAAAAGAAGTACATGCTAGTAGATGTTCTTTTTATTGGTACGGTTTAAATTTCTTGGCGGTGTAAGGCCGTAAAAAACGATCGGCTCGGTCTCCCTGGCCTTCATCTTCGGCTATGGTCTTAGGTTGCGCTAGTGCAAATGAGCGTAATCACTCCTTGTGCCTAAGACCAGACCTAAGTGCTATAATGACTGTCTCATCCCGATGCTCTGGGACCTCGAGAAGGGCGTTGTAGAAGCGGGTGACGTACCCTTTGAATGTCTCTTTGTCTCCGCTCTTGATGGTGAAGAGATGGTAGACGGTCCATTTCTGCCGTCTGTTCTCGACGAAGTGGTCGAGGAATTGGGTGGCCAGCTCGTCGAAAGTTGAGATCGAGCGTGGTGCGAGTCCTTGTAACCAGTCTCGTCCGGAGAGGATGATAGTGGCCAGGAAAGCTCGGCATTGGGCGGCGTCAGAGTTGTCTTGGAAGCTCATACCTGCGGTGAATGCGTCCAAATGGTCCTTCGGGTTAGACTTACCGTCGAAGAGGACGACCTTTGGGGGCCTGTTTCGGGAGGAGACATGGACGGCAAGCAGCTTCTCGGTGAAGGGTTTTATGAGCGAGTCGGCGGCGTACTTAGCCCCGTCGCTCAAATGATGACCTTCCCGATGCATACCTTCGAGCCTCTTTTCGAGGGTGTAGAGTCGGTCGTGGTATCCCGACGATTCAGCGCATTCTGATAGTTGGTCTATGTTGTTGGAGACCTGTATCTGGCCGCGGCCCCGGTTTCTATCGATGAGGTTTCTTAGGTCCCCTGGCGAGGTAGTCTTCGAGCTACCGTGACGAGTCTCGTCCATGCGACCCCATCGAGGGAGGGGGTGTCGGTCATGCCTGGGAGCAGGCGATCTGACCGACATCTCCTCGGGAGGGACGGGGGCGCGAAGGGGCTCGGGGCGAGGCGCTCTGTTGACGGACCTCGGTGTTGAACAGTGGGGTGTCCAGCGGGTCATAGAATATGTTGGGCCGGGAGATATGCGGCCGTGGGAGGCAGCGAGGCGGTGGTCGTCCGTGCTGACGCGAGCAGAGTCTTCTCTCCCTCTATATGGGTCCCGGTCTCGAGGTGGGGGAGCGGCGACCTGGGGAGCTTGCTCTGCCGTTTGGACACGGGCGAGAGCATCCACGACGGACGCGAGTCGATCTATCCGGGTGGTTAGGGCATTGATGGAGTTCGGGGAAGGAGATTCGTCCACGCCTCCGTTGTGAGGGAGGCGACGGCTAGTGCTTGGATCTTCGCGGTGATCGCTCGCCATTGGGTTGAGATCGAAAGATGAACTTTGTTCAGTGGAATCAAGATTTCCTACAGACGGCGCCAGCTGACGGATGTCGGATCACGTCAAGATGTTACCTTTCGTAATCTGCTGTTGGCGACGATGGACGGCTGAGATTGGGTTGGAGGTTGACTCCTGAAGCGTGTGGATCTCAATGGGTTTGAGGTGGTTGAGGCCGAGCTACCTGCAAGGAAGTCCCGGAGTGGTTGTACCACCGAGGACCCTCCGACGATCAAGTTAGACCGGATATTTTAGCAGAGTAACGACCTAGTGCGGGAGAAAATGACTTACTTGAACCGTCTGAATGAGGGGTTTATATAGCGGCAGCAATGGGCAGGCAGGCGCGAGAATCACGCCGGCCGTTACGCTCCCGGCGTCACGCCTGCGTGATAGGCGGGATCCCGCATTAATGACGAGACATGCTCGTTAATGGGGGATCGTGACGGTGTGGAACGCGGGACGTGGCCGGCGGATATCTCGCGCATGGAGAGATTCGCGGAGGTGAGGCGGTTGCGCCTGCGATTGGTGTCGTCGGTCGGTCGATGAGACCGAGGAAGGTGAGCTCGGCGGGAGGCTCGTGGACAAGCTGGAGGCCGAGGTATCTTGGTTCTGCGGTAGCTCAGAGACGAGCTGAGAGAGCCGAGGAGGCCAATTGTGCAGGGGGCTCGGAGGTGAGCCAACAGTTGTTTGCAAGGCGGTCACAGGAGTGGTGTGGTCGGTCGCAGAGGGTCGGCTGTGTCCATGGGCCGCAGACACGGGGTATTTTACCGACGTACCGTTCCTGGCCTTTTATTGCTAGCTTCGAGACACGTCATCTGCCACGTGTCACAATCTGGGAGATCACCGATATTGAGCATCGTCAGAAAGAGAGGGGAAGAAGAGGGGGCAAAAGATACAAAATTTCAAAAAATTGATAATGTTGATGATAGCTTCGAAGTAGATATTTCCTTTGGAGATGTTTTATAGAAGTTAGATCATCAATTGATCGCAGAACTGGAGAATGATGGGCTCGGTCCACCTTCTGATAAGGTCCTTCTATCTCTGCTGAAGGACTTGGCATCATAAACTAAGTGACCATTCGATATTATTAGTGGCAAGTCGATGCAATCCAATATCCTCTAGCTACTTTATAAACCTTTTCCTTATAAACAATATAATAAGAAATCACAGCATAAGCTAATTAATATGTTGTTGTATCAAGACAGGCTTTGGAGTTTTGATGTAGCCTCATGTGCTTATGTTGTTCACTTTTTATGATATTATCAACTCTTATTAGTGACACACATGTTGCCGCTATTGCAAGGCAACTTAAATGAATTAGCAACACCAATACATTTTCATATATACATGAGATGTACTGATTCAAAATCAACCACATTCACATGGCTACGTATGATCAATGACAGCCTCTGATTATTAAATGTTCGCATTATTTTTGTTTCTCTTCATTTCATTTAAGGCCGGCACCATTAGATGCTATGGCTTCAAACAACCAAACAATGCGCATGGCATTGATTTGAATTGTTTCTTTCCTTTTTTCCAATAGCCATCACTTCACTATGCAGTAAATAGATTTGCATTAATGAGAGTGTTTTTTCTCTAGATGTTCATCTGGGTCCACAACTACTTCATTCTACATCATATATTTCAAGAAAAATGTGATTCCTTTGGATATTGAATTTCTAAAATAGGTTATTATGTTTGATATAGTTTTTAATGATTTATATATAGGCTTAAACTACATTAAAATATCATGAATTATTTCGAGATTTTATGAAAGTAAAAAAACCTACCATGAACGTAAAAAGTTATCTTGATTTCCGTATTTTGTCTCCATGTGATGGTTTTAGAACACTTTAATATTTTTTTCCCTGTCAAAGTCTGTTTTAATAATTTTATACTCTCTTCGAGGAAAAAAAGATGCCAGCTCTATGAAGAGAGGAAGAATTCTTTTTATTTAAAGCCATCACGTGGGATAAATTGGAGAAAATTGGACTCGGATCCTCTCCATTGTCAAAAGGTTTTGGCAATGGAGAGTCAAGTGAAAAGATTTCAGCCGCAGGATTTCATCAAGGGCTGTGAGACATTTACAAAAAAATGTTTAGTGCGATCCATCTTGATAACTTGAGCTGCTACCATATAACAACGTTACTTTTCTCCATTATCCTAAGCTTTGCTAAACAAAAAGCCCTCAATCTCTCAAATTTTGGAGAAGGGGAATCCCTCAATCATCCCTTAATTTTAGTCTCTGGATATCTTATCGTTCAATTTCAATAGATAATTCAAAATTGTAAATGCTATGATTCAATATTGAGATTTATGATCATGCTTTTCAATTTATGATCGCTCAAAACAATGCAAGATTTGTGAAATACGCTGTTTGTCTCGTATTAAGGATCAATTTATGGCATGTGGACAAAATATTTCGATGAATATAAGTAATCGATGGGTTTGGTAACAAGTGAAGCTATGACTTTTCAATGAAAATATAAAATGGGGAACGTGGGGAGGACAAGTCCATGCTGAATGATAAAAATTTCTCCAGGATGTTTAAGGATGTGGTGGAGAGAGGGAGAGAGAGACACGGAGCCTGGGTAAGTAAAGATTGGATGCGGTTTTATTTATGATGGTGGGCCCCACATATAATTTTTGTGAATATCACACAACCCTTCGATCAAATCCTATGGCTATTATACCTTCACTTGGCTCTTTTGGCAATGGAGAGGATCGAGTCGAGTCCGAGAAAATTCACATGTCATTTTATGATGAGTTGGCCGCTAAACATAAGGAGTGCAGATTGTTCCAGTAGGTGATAAGAATGGACGATAATTTTAAAAAATCTACCGTAAGGATCTATCGCTAGATCAAGTAGAGAGGTGTCGTGCATTAACGAACACGGAGCTTGATGCAGAGTCGGCCTATTCCGGTCCAAGGATCCCAAAACCGATCTATCTCAGTAACATCAACTTGAGTTCTAGTATGCACCAACCGGTAACTCGATTCTGGCCACGATGGACGATGGGTTCAAATTAATCTGAGTAGGATTGTAAGTCCCAGTGAGTTCTTCTGAGTAGGATTTGCGAGAACTATTTTGCAATAGTCTCTGTGTTCCCGGTCAGTATTTTGTTTCCCAAAATTTTCACCAACTCCTTTTGGCTTCTAGTTTGAGCCCTTTATATATAAAGAGATTAGATCAGCACAAGAGCCTCATCAGTCACAACTCTTTGTAGCTAATGGGTAGCCCAACAATCTCTATTCAATTAGTCCGAACTGTCCAGATAGTAGCCCAAAAGCCCTTGTACACCTGCGAAGCAGCCACGCGAATGCCAACTAGACCGCCTATTAGGCTGCCACGTAGGTGCTAACGGACGGCCAATTAGGCCACGAACAAAGTGTTGTGCGCTCGATGCGTCTCATCCCGATCCATGCTCTCACCCACGCCCACGCCCTAAGCCTGAGCCACGCTCATGGCCCGAGCTCGAAAGCCCGAGTCCAAGCCGCTGGTATTACTTGTTAATATGTAAAATAAATAACATATAATTTATTAGTTTGAAACTTTACCCAATATTTTTACCGGAAACATTAATAAGATCCAACACACATATCTCAACACCCCATGATACTTTTCTGCAATCGCTAATAATAGTTCTGGTAGTTTTTTTCTTGCACTAAAAAGGTTCGTGGGGGTTATCCCCATATTTCCAGTAATTCGCGGTCTTTTAGTAAATTTTAGCCTTATAGATAATAATATTTTGTGTTTATGTGCTAAAAATGATTCTGGTAGGAGCCAAATCTCATAAGCCACGGAAAGGAATTTCCTCCTGTTGCATCAGAAAAAACCAAAACCCCACCAATTTTTTCGACGATCGGCATCCACCAGCTTCATTTTCATTATGCAATATATGGATATACTAAATTTGATGTGAATCCACATACCCTTTCACCGTTAATTTTGTAATGTAAAAATACTAAAAATGCTATACTATCGGAAAACCGTTAATTTTGCACCCACTACATGGTGGACGCCAATCATGGAAAAACTTGGTGGATAAAAGAAAATTCTCTCTTATGGCATATGGGATTTCGTTTTCTCTTCTGAAATACGACAGAAAGGGGAAAACCCCATATAATGATTTTTTGGTGATTTTTCTTAGTAGTATGTAATATAATTTATCTTTCTTAGTAGTATGTAATATAATTTAAGCTCATGCCGTATAACTTTTTCTTTATAAAATGAAAGGTAGCTGGTTGCATCAAGCGAAGAATTGTACAAAACGTTTAATAAATGTTTATGTTAAAAGAAAAGGACGTGAGAGAAAGTTTACCCCCACAACTAAATAATTGTGATGGTGGCAGCCTTGATTGTGTCATGAGGTCCTAATCCTAGGATTGCAAGTGAGCTGCTTTGTAACAACAGAACCATGATATTTGAAAAGTCTTTAAGAAAAATGCAATTAATTAAAGTCGACAACGCACAAAATAAAATGGTTGATGGCTAAGATGGTAGGAGCCAAAGGCAGGGGGTGCATTCTAGTGGGACCCACCACATGTCATAGTCAACATCAAGGGAGTTGGTGAGCTAGCTGGAAAAAATCTTCTCAAGAAGGTCTTACACCATGCAAGCCCTTTTAGAGCCCGTAAATGAACTTTTCTTGCATAAAAGGAAAGCCCATCCAAGAGATATGTAAGGGCTTGCATGGTGCAAATCCTTACCTACTAGATTTTTCCAAGCTAGGAGAGGGGACAAAACAAAAAAAAATATGCCTATGTCAATTGATCAACTTTGTTATGGAACCACTTTCACTTTTAATTTCCAAGTATTTCATATCAATTATATACATACCCTTCTCTCTCTATCTCTTTATATATATATATATATATATATATATATATATATATATATATATATATATGTGAGAATAATGGAAGAAAGAGGCCATAAGAGGGAATTTCCTTCTGTGGAGTCGAAAAAATACACCCTCTCTCATTTTTCCGACGATCGGCACCCACCATCTTCATCGTTATCATCTAAGATGTGGGTACACCAAATTTCATGTGATTCTACAACTTTTTCACCGTTGATTTAGTGGTTCAAAATTAACCGTTTACCGAAAATAGAACTTTTTACATTGCTAAATCAACGGTGAAAAAGTTATAGAATCACATGAAATTTGGTGTACCCACATCTTAGACGATAACGATGAAGGTGGTGGATGCCGATCGTCGAAAATAAAAGGGAGGGGGTATCTTTTCGACGCCATAGGAGGAAATTCTCTATTATGGCATCTTTCATCCATTATTCTCTCTCTCTCTCTAGAGAGAAAGAATAATGGAGGAAATAGGTCATAGGAGGGGATTTCCTTCTATAGAGTCGAAAAAATACAACCTCCACAATTTTTTCCGACGATCGGCATCCATCGTCATCATCCTTATCATCTAAGTTGCATACACCAAATTTCATTTGATTCCACCACTTTTTCACCGTTGAATTAGCAATGTAAAATGTTCTATTGTCGGTAAACCATTAATTTTGCACCAACTAAATCAACGATGAGAAAATGGTATAATCACATGAAATTTGGTGTATCCACATTTTAGATGATAAAGATGGAGATGATGTATGCCGATCGTCGAAAAAAATCATGAAGGGTGCATTTTTCCGACGCCATTGGAGGAAATTCTCTCCTATGGCATCTTTCCTTCATTAACCTCATACACACGCGCGCGAGGGAATATTCCATCTTCAAGCCTTTTTTCGTCAAGCATGGAATATTAGCCCTACACCCCTTTAGTTTAAGTAAATCTGCATTTGGCCTCTTATTGCGAGAAGTTACTCCTCCGCCCTATAATTTAAGTTAATATGTATTTGGCCCATTCTAAATTTATTTTCAGATTCATGCAATATATTTTTGGATGAATTATCTGTATTTATTTTCATACGAATTATCACTATTTAATCTAAATTATAGTATAACATCTATGGAATGTATCTTCTCTCTAAACACATGTGGATGGAAAATTAGATGAGATCTTTGATATCTTTTGAAAATTGAAATTATCCCGTCCCCTGTTACTTTGTATATATACATGCATGGAAAATTAGATGAGGCTTAGATGTATTTTGAAAAATTGCAATTAATATTTTTCACTATTATTTTGTATACGTTCTCATTGATTGAATATATCCTTCCACTATTACTTTGCATACGTACATGCATGGAAAATTATATGAGCCTTAGATTACTTTTGAAAAATTACAATTGACACTTTCACTATTAATTTTGTATACGTTCTCATCAATCGGATACGGATCGGATGTAGATATTACCATATTCGTATCATGTGGTCGTTGGCAGATACAAATATGGATATGAATATTTATAAGAAATGAAAATCTGTATATTATAGACCGACTACCAATAAGGCTATGTAATATATATTAAAAGTTATATACAGTTCTGAAACATATATTAAAAGTAGAGAGTTGAATTATATAATATGAAAATTAGTAAGAGAAGAGTACATGATGATGTGAAGAAAACCGTCGTCTGAAGGAAAACGGATGGCGACAGCAATCAATGAAGATGGCAGGAAGATTCTGGAAAAAAATATTTTTTGATTTCAAACGCAATTAGTGATGATGGAAGGGATTTTCGAATGCAATTTTTCATTTGTTGAATTTATGTAATATGTAGAAATGTGTAACGACGGATACTTTTTTGGAACTGTTTTGAGAGAAAATGAATAAATTTTCTAAATTTTTAGATTTACCTGCAATAAAATTTAGTAACAATTATGATCATCAATGTGGTATGATATTTTTTGAACAACTCCAGGCCCGTGCATGGCACGGGAGTGTTTACCTTCTTTAGGAATCTCCAACACTTGAACGTTGAAATAAAAGTGAGTTTAAACATAACAAAGTTATTTAATGTTTTAAAAGTTGACAAGAAGGTCCTGAGTTCGATACTTCCGACACCGCAAGTATATGTCGCTAATTACATTCTATAGTCTCAGTACGCATCTGGACGGGACACCTTACCAGCTTCCTTCAAATTGCATCATTTTAGAGGGAAAATCGCATATATGGTAAATCGACGGGAATGTTTGGCACCTCGATGTCGGCTGTAAAATAAATCAAGGTACAATATAAACAAAAGAATGTATATTTTATTCATTTTGTTTTGTTTTTATATACAACTTGAATGTAAGTTACATTTAGCATTGCAAAATAATGAAAAATTACAGAGAATTCTCTTTTGAGATCTTCGTTTAAATACCTGGGGGTATTTTAGCGTCAACTTGGTAGAAGTTGATGGGCACTGCCCTATTGTAAGAGCTACGTCACTACAAGTGGGACACCTTGGATGGAGTCCACACAATGTTTGAAATAGGGAACACTTCATTTGAAGCGTGAATGGGACCCCTGGATGGAGTCCCCAGACATTTCATTTGAAATGTAAGAATCACTTCATTTGAAGTGAAAGGTAATACTTAATTTGAAGTGTAGATCACACTTCGTTTGAAGTATAGCTAGGGCATTCTAGGTGGGGTCTACATCACTACATTTGAAGTGTGGGTGGGACACATTAGGTGGGGTCCACACCCTAGATAGAAAAACATATGTATTTCTGTAACGACTCTGAAATCTCAAGTCACGTTATATCGGTCGCATCTGTCCAAACCACCGATATACGGTACCATAAATCAACTTGGTATCTTCGGAGAGGTGGACGGATATGTTCCAAATAGCATCTGCCGCCAAATTCAAGCAAGACGCCCTATCCCGGTTCGTCTCTATTTTCAGCGGTAAACACTTCTCATATGTGATCCTATGATCAAATAGACAACTTTAAGTTGATCTTAATTTAAAACAAAATTAACGATCCTTAATCCATGTTATTCAAATTGATCTTAGTCACATATACAAGTTGAGATTCTCAACCCATGTTATCTAAGTAGATCTCAGTCTAATATAAGACTAACGATGCTTAAATAAAATACAAGTTCGTCAGGAAGCCGTTCTCCAATATGTTTTCTTCCCTCATATACGGGATTTGGTTAAAGGATACATCCTTCCATATCTCTGATATACAACGTTGTAATTCCTCAACGTCTTCAGAAAAATGGCGGGTATTTATAATCAAATAGTCCTTTCTCGTCCCAACTTGATGAAAGATATGAAATTTCATCAAGGCAGGGAGTATCTTAATCCCATATAGATGTATATCCCAAACAGATGTGCCCCCCCCATGCAGGTATGCACCCCATACAGACAAGCGCAGCTGTCACAACCCAATTTAGGAATGCGACCAGCATTTAAATCACGCAACGTCTAAAGGCGTAGCGTAATTCAAGTAAGCCGAAATCCAGAAATCTAAACCATGAAAAGAAGTAGAGTGGTAAAACATTTGTTTCAAAACATCACATCTCTTTTTAAAATCTCAAGTTATTACAAAAAAGTTCGGCAACATCTCCTTTGTAAAAACTGGTCCAAAACGAATACAAAACATAGTATATAAAACGGCATCCCCAATTGGGAGCAATCTCACGCCTAAAGGCGGAACAAAACCACAATATATATATATATATATATATATATATATATATATACACACACGACGCCGTAGGCGAAGAAATAAGCAAATAGAAGTGAAAACAACATCGCAACAATAATACAAAAGTCGGCTCACACGAGCGCGGCACCCAGAGTCACATACAATACAAATATCGAATCTCTCAGTCTCGTCTCTAAATCAAATACATACAGGTGGTAGATGGAGAGTACTAGATACAAGATAAAATATACAAGTAGAAGCATATGGATACTCACACAAAAACCCACCTACAGAATATCTCACGCCCAAAAGTAATGGTATCCACAGAAATAGGTGAAATAGAGAGCCCTGCCACGACTGCACTGAGGGTCAACGCTATAAAACACTGTGGCACAACGGGGGTGAGTTTCCAGCTCGTGACTAGTAAATAACATCATACGGTATAATCGCAAGCATGATGAAAAAGCGACAGTTCCTAAGCATGCGGTCATGATGACATATGTATAACAGTGTGAAATGTGGCATAATCATAATCAAGGTACAACATTTGGGTACAACAACTATATAAACAGAGCATGTCATAATAAGTCCTGAGTGTGGGATAAAATAGAGTCATCCTCAATAAATCATCATCATAGAAATCCTGTGTCCATCAAAGACACCCAAAATCCCAATATCTCAGGCGCCGTCTCTCTGATCGGCCCTCATATCTATCTCATCATATAACTCCGGTCGGTATCCTCTGGATATTTGCCGAGTTTCCATACAGTCAACGGTAGGTAGTGCTCTCTTGCCAGGCTCATCGTCTACTCCACGATCTTCTTGCCCCGAGGTAACTTACCGGGCTCACCATACACCCGCAGATGGTTCATCCCCACTCCTCGAAACGGGTATCGCATAGCTCAGAACCGAGAAAACTCATGGTGTACACAAAATATCATATCAAGGAAAACTGCCTTTTTAAATATTTCGAGTTTCAAAATGTACTTTGCAGTTTTCCAAATCCACAAAACAGAAATCTCATGAAATATCATATGAGAATAATGCACTATAGAAATGTATGTATGATGCTAACATGATGCGTACTAGTACAATGAACAATATCTAACTGTTAATTATGAATGTGGCATAATGTAGTTATTCATGGCAATGTCTATAGTGAGTGTGACATCGCAATTACCAACGGTGTGTGCGTGCATATAAATCAGTGCTCGTGCGATATGAACCGTTAGTAATGGTGCAGTGCCCCATTAATACTATGTCAATGTACAACATATAATAGGATGCACAATATGATACTCATGTACAAATCACAATATATGAACATATAGCACAAGGTATTGTCACTTGAATCTAGCAATCGGTGCTTAACACCATACAGGCGATTCCCCCGCAGATATTAAATCTACTCACCGGACGATCTCGAGCTAAGTGAATCCGACCACTTCTTTCCCCTTCCTAACTGCGTCCGAAGTCCCCGCAAGTGATCCTAGCATCGCATAAACCAAAATGAGCGAGGTTAAAAAACTTCCGACAAGACACGGACACAAATGCATAACCAATGAAATAACTCCCACAAGTTATCATGTGATTGCTTAGCGGGCTAAACGTATACAGCGACATCCTAAACCACCCCTAATGCTGCAACCACACGAAACACCTAAACGAGAGTCGGATAAATCCGTATCGTACTTTATCGAAACACTTAAATTATAGCAAAACGGTTACAGATTTTCCTACACAAGAAATTAGGGAAAGTTGCACATGCCATAAGCCTACACATAGCCCCAGAGAACCCACGACCAACACACACACACAGACTCCCTACTCTGGCTGCAATTTGCAATCGGAACGAATAAAACTGCGGCCTCGAAGTGAGGGGAAGGGCTCAGGTTTTGGGGATAGGTTCTAGGCCCCTAGACCATCTCTCTATAGTGGCAACTTCAAAAAAGAATATCTGGGTTAAAAGCAGATTTAAAACATAATCCTAAGTCTTAACAAAATACGATATTAACACTAAACTAAAATATTAAGATATTTTAGTAAAACTAGTTAACACAAAAACTTCCCTTAGAGCCTAATTAAGAATTTAAAATCATTACCTCACCAAAACTTGGATGAAACCCTAACCATGCAAGCTCCAAGACTTCAAGAGAGGTTAAACATGCTTAAGGAAGGGTTTAGTGAAGGTTTTATGGTGATTTAGGCTTAAAGTTGAGGTGGAGAATATTTTCAAGGGAGGGATTGTGTAAGAGGAGGAAGAAGAAGAGAATGAGAGGAAGAAAGAATGAGAAAATGAGATGAGAGATGGCTCTTGATAGCCATGCTCTCTCCCTCTCTCTCTCTTCATTTAATACTCCCCATCTCTCTCATGTCTTCTCCATACCCCCATTCATTATCTTTACTTTTTCCAATTAAAAAATAAAACCTTTTTACTTAAAATATATATGTATAAAATAACAAAATAATTAAGGTGCCATGGCTAGCAAAACAAGTTTAGCAAATTCTTAATACTAGATTAGCATGCACATGTGTGTGCATAACTACAAAAAATACATAAGTAATTAAATAAAATATTAATTAATTAAAATAAAATATTAGAAAAATAATTATTAGTTAAATTTATTAAAAACCCATGTTATATCGCTTAATTAACTCTAATCACGTTTTAAGGTGTTACAATCTTCCCCTTTAAAGAAATTCGGTCCTCGAATTTAAAATTTTACTACGCGTACCTTTAAAGAGATGAGAGAATTTCTTCCGCATCTCGCTTTCGGCTTCCCATGTGATCTCTTCGCTGTTCGGGCCATGCCAAAGAACCTTCACGGACGGTAAGACCTTTGACCGAAGTTTCTTCACCTGCCGGTCCAGAATAACTACCGGCTGCTCGGTGAAAGAAAGATCGCATTCCTGCTGGATGGTCTGGTGCTGAATCGCGTGAGAAGGGTCATGAAGATACCTGTGAAGTATCGATACATGAAATACGTGGTGTATATCCGGAAAACTGGGCGGAAGTGCCAAATGATAGGCAACGGAACCAACTCGCTCAAAGATCTCGAAAGGACCCACATATCTGGGACTAATATTTCCTTTCTTTCCGAATCTCATCACACCTTTCATCGGAGAAATCCGTAAGAAAACATGATCACCCACTGCAAACTTAAGTCTGCGACGACGATGGTCGGTATAAGACTTCTGCTTGTACTGAACTGCTCTCATCCTGTCCTAGATCAACTGGATCTTCTCCGTAGTCTTCTGAACTAGCTGTGGTCCCAAAATCCTGTTTTCGCTGAGTTTGGTCCAACAGTCTGGCGATCGACACTTTCTCCCATTCAAAACCTCGAAAGGTGCCATCTGAATCGTCTCCTGAAAACTGTTATGGTAGGAGAACTCTATCAAAAGCAAATGACGATCCCAACTGCCACCAAAATCAAGCACGCACGCTGGAAGCATATCCTCGAGAGTCTGTATAGTCCGCTCTGACTGACCATCGGTCTGCGGATGGAAAGAGGTGCTGAAACTCAAACGGGTACCCAAAACTTCCTGAAGTTTTTGCCAAATACGGCTGGTAAACTGGGTGCCTTTGTCGGATACAATGCATGTCGGAACACCGTGCAACCGCACAATCTCATCAATGTACAGCTGAGTATACTGAGAAAATCTGAAAGTGGTCTTCACTGGGAGGAAATGAGCCGCTTTCGTCAACTGGTCTACAATCACCCAAATGAAGTCATACTCTTGACTGGACCTAGGTAGACTCACAACGAAATCCATGGTGATCTACTCCCATTTCCACTTCGGAATGGGTAAAGTCTGCAACTCTCCCGCCGATCTCTGATACTCATCCTTGACTTGCTGGAAAGTCAGGCATCTCGAAACGAAGTCAGAAACATCTCTCTTCATCTCTTCCCACTAGTAGATATCTCTCAAATCATGATACATCTTGGTGGAACCTGGATGAACGCTGTATACCGACTGATGTGCCTCCTCTAAGATCTCATGTCTCAGCCCCTCGGAATCTTGTACACATAAACGAGTCCCAAATTGTAGCACACCCTGGTCACGAATCACAAACTCCGAATCTCTTCCATGCCGAACATGCTCCATAATCTCAGATAAACGAGCATCGTCAGACTGTGCATCTCGGATGCGATTGAGTAGAAGTGGATGGGCGCGGACACGAGCAAGCTGCCCTCCAGTGGAAATGAACTCGAACTGTACTCTACGATCGCACAAGATCTGCCAATATATAGAATACTGTCTCTGAATCGCGCTCAAATAGAACAAACCACCTCCGGGCCTACGACTCAAAGTATCAGCTACCACATTTGCCTTGCCCGGGTGATAAAGGATTTCACAATCATAGTCCTTTACAAACTCCATCCAACGGTGCTGCCTCAAATTCAGACCCCGCTGCTGGAAGACGTACTTTAAGCTCTTGTGGTCCGTAAAGATCTGACACGACTCTTCGTACAAGTAATGTCTCCAAATCTTGAGCGCAAAGACCACCATGGCCATCTTTAGATAATGAGTGGGATAGTTCTGCTCGTGCTTCTTCAACTGCCAAAAAGCATAAGCAATAACTCTGCTATGCTGCATCAACACACAACATAAACCCACTCGAGAAGCATCACAATAGACGACATAGCTGCCCGATCCAGAAGGCAAAGATAGAACTGCTGCAGTAGTCAAACGAGTCTTCAACTGCTAAAAAATCCACTCACATGCTTCAGTCCAAAGAAAAGGAACTCCCTTCCGGGTCAGTCCGTTCAACGGTGCAGTGATACTCGAGAAATCCTGCATGAAATGGCGGTAATAATCGATTAAGCCCAAGAAGCTGCGGACCTCAGTCACTGATACAGGTCTGGGCCAATGCTGTATGGCCTCGATCTTCTTCGGATCCACTCGTATACCGTCTCTCGTAACCACATAACCCAAGAAGTCAATATTATCAAGCCAGAAAGCACACTTCGAGAATTTAGCAAACAGCTGGTGCTCTCTCAATGTCTGCAACATTATCCTCAAGTGCTGCTCATGATCCTATCGACTTCTAGAATAGACAAGAATGTCATCAATAAATACAATGATAAACTGGTCGAGGAACGACCTGAAAATCCGGTTCATCAAATCCATGAACGCTGCCAGGGCATTGGTGAGCCCGAACGACATTACCAAGAACTCATAATACCCGTAGCGCGTACGAAAAGCAGTCTTTGGAATGTCATCATTCCGGACCCGTAACTGGTGATAACCCAACCTCAAATCAATCTTCGAAAAGTGTCCCGCACCCTGGAGCTGATCAAACAAATCGTCAATGCGAGGTAAATGATACCTATTTCGCACCATAACTCGATTCAATTGACGATAATTAATGCACAATTTCATACTGCCATTCTTCTTCTTAACGAATAGGACAGGAGATCCCCAAGGAGACACACTCGAACGAATAAGTTCCCTGTCAAGCAAATCTTGCAACTGATCCTTAAGCACTTTAAGCTTCACCGGGGCCATCCGATAAGACGGTATAGAAATAGGCCCCGTGCCGGGGACCAAATCACTGCAAAACTCGATATCGCACTCTGGCGGCAATCCAGGTAACTCATCAGGAAATACATCGGGAAACTCTCTCACAATCGGAACCTGATCCAACAGATCTGTTGTGGCTCCAGTATCACGAATATAAGCTAAGAATTCCCAACATCCTTTCCTCAAGAGTCGACTAGTGCAAAGGGCAGAAATCAAACTGTGACGGGTGGCACTGTGGTCCCCCTACACAACAAGAACTGGATCTACCGGAAAACAAAACCTGACCGTCTTCTCACGGCAGTCCACAGACGCATAGAAAGTACCTAACCAGTCCATGCCGAGGAAAACGTCAAAGTCCAACATATCAAGAAGGATCAAATCGACGGACGAATCTCCATCTCCAATACGAACGGTACACGACCGAAAGACATGTCGGGTAAGAGTAATCACAACGAGCGACTGATCTAACAAAGACGAATCTCGGCCAAACCTCGGTACGAAATGTGTAGAAACATAAGAGTGCATAGATCTCGGGTCGAACAATGTGCGCGCATCGAAAGAACACACCGAAAGAGTACCTGTCACAACTGCATTCGATGCATGCGCATCCTGAGGAGTCAAAGAAAAAACTCGGTCCTGTCCTCTACCGGTTTTCGGCTATTCTTTGCTTTTGCCACCTCGTCCCCTCTGAACAAGACCACCACGACCACGGCCTTTTGGAGCATCAGTCTGGCGTGAAGTAACGACGGGCATAAGAGGAAATACTCTCTGAGGAGGTGAAGGCGGTAAGATAACATGTGGAACCGCTGCCTCGTCCTGGCGTCCTTCAGTGCAATCCCTAATGCAGTGATACAGACCCCCACATCGAAAACATCCTGACGATGGATGCTGACCCTGTGGGTAAGAGCTATATAACTGGTCTCGTCAAGCCTCTGCTACCACCACGGCCTAAAAAGAATCTGCCGTGGCCTCTACCTGATTGCCTCTGGGCTGATACACCAGTACGAATCCGCTTCGGTCTCGGAACGACTGAAGTCACTGCAATACACTCATCTAGTAGTAGGGCTGCGTCCATCGCTGCTGCATACGTATCAAAGTGCTGGGCGCCAATAGAGAGGAACAACTGAGTATCATGGTCTCGCATAAATCTCTTGATGCACTTCTCTTTAGTATCCACCAAATAAGGAGAATATACGGATAGCTGGGTGAACTGGATATCATACTCGGCCACTGTCATACCAGGAGTCTGGCGCAAAGACTCAAAGTTGTGAGCTCGAGCATCCTTGATACTCTGCGGAAGAAAACGAGCAAGAAAAACCGCCACGAACTCATCCCAGGTCATAGGAGGATGATCTGCGGCTTGACCTCTCTCCATAGACTCACACCAAGTCTGGGCAAGACCCTCCTGACGAAAACTAGCAAACTCGACCGATCTCGCATCGGAACATCTCAAAGAACGACAGATCCTGGCCATCCGGTCGAGGAACGACTGTGGATCCTCTGCTGCGTCAGTGCCAGTGATAACCGGAGGCTTCAGCCTCATAAACTCCCATAAAGATACGGCGATAGTTTCGGTAGAGATAGGTACGACTGTCTGAGCAGTAGATACAATCACGGTCCCTGTAGTAGGTGGAACAACATCTGATCTCTGTGCTCGACTGGTCTCAACCAAAGATCCAACCATCTGACGTAAATCCTGAATACCAGCCTCTAGCCTAGCAATCTGGCTTGGAGAGGGTGGATCAATATGCTCCTGAGGAATAGGCGTACCGTCCTGGTCAGTTCTCGTCTCAGACGAGCCTGCCCTAACATCATCTCTAGCGGCAGCCCTCTGGGCTCTCGTAGTCTTTGGCGGTATAGTGGCTGGAACAAGGAAACATGATTCGATAAGAACATAGAAATCGAATCATAAGGATACATGGAATCAAGGAAGGAATTACAAGTAAACATGTCCTAAGGTCACATAGGCGGAGTACCGTGTCGTAAATATGCCGCAGAACATACACACACTACGTCGCTCTGTTTAAGCTACCTATTCCATCATCCTACACTTCGAAAGGGAAAACCTAATGCTCTGATACCAATTTTGTCACGACCCAATTTAGAAACGCGACTGGCACTTAAACCACGCAACGTCTAAAGACGTAGCGTCATTCAAGTAAGCCGAAACCCAGAAATCTAAACCATGAAAAGAAGTAGAGTGGTAAAACATTTGTTTCAAAATATCACATCTCTTTTTAAAATCTCAAGTTATTACAAAAAAGTTCGGCAGCATCTCCTTTGTAAAAACTGGTCAAAAACGGAAACAAAATATAGTATATAAAAAGGCATCCCCAATTGGGTGCAATTTCACGCCTAAAGGCAGAACACAACTACAGCATATATATATACGACGCCGTAGGCAAAGAAATAAGCAAATAGAAGTGAAAACAATATCGCAACAATAATACAAAAGTCTGCTCACACGAGCGTGCCACCCAAAGTCACATACAGTACAAATATCGAGTCTCGTTTCTAAGTCAAATATATACAGGTGGTAGATGGAGAGTTCTAGATACAACATAAGATATATAAGTAGAAGAATATGGATACTCTCACAAAAACCCACATACAGAATATCTCACGCCCAAAAGTAGCGGTATCTACAGAAATAGGTGAAATAGAGAGCCCTGCCGCGACTACACTGAGGGTCAACCCTGCAAAACACTGTGGCACAATGGGGGTGAGTTGTCAGCTCGTGAGTAGTAAATAACATCATACGGTATAATCACAAGCATGATGAAAAAGCGACAATTCCTAAGCATGTGGTTATGATGGCATATGTATAACAGTGTGAAATGTAGCATAATCATAATCAAAATCAAGGTACAACATCAGGGTACAACAACTATATGAACAGAGCATGTCATAATAAGTCCTGAGTGTGGGATAAAACAGAGTCATCCTCAATAAATCATCATCATAGAAATCCTGTGTCCATCAACGACACCCAAAATCCCAATATCTCAGGTGCTGTCTCTCTGATCGGCCCTCATATCCATCTCATCATCGGTCGGTATCCTCCGGATATCCGTCGAGTTTCCATACAGTCACCGGTAGGCAGTGCTCCCTTGATAGGCTTATCATCTACTCTACAATCTTCTTGCCCCGGGGTACCTTACCGGGCCCACCATGTACCCACAGAGGGTTCCTTCTCACTCCTTGAATCGGGTATCGTATAGCTCAGAATCGAGAAAACTCATGGTGGACATGAAATATCATATCAAGAAAAACCGCCCTTTTAAATATTTCGAGTTTCAAAATGTACTTTGCGGTTTCCAAAATCCACAAAACAGAAATCTCATGAAATATCATATGAGAATAAGGCACTATAGCAATGTATGTATGATGCTAACATGATGCGTACTAGTACAATGAACAATGGCTAACTGTTAATTACGAATATGGAACAATGTAGTTATTCATGGTAATGTTTATAGTGAGCGTGACATGGCAATTACCAACGGTGTGTGTGTGTGTATAAATCTGTGCTCGTGCGACATGAACCGTTAGTAATGGTGCAGTGCCCTATTAATACTATGTCAATGTACAACAGGTAATAGGATGCACAATATGATACTCATGTACAAATCACAATATATGAACATATAGCACAAGGTATTGTCATTTGAATCTAGCCATCGGTGCTTAATGCCATATAGGCGATTCCCCCATAGATATTAAATCTACTCACCGGACGATCTCTGTCACGTCCCGCTTCCCGATGTACAGGGAAGGAGACGTGGCGGGCTGCGACGTATTTACTCAGAAGTAAACACGCTAAGCGTAAATAAGCAATATAAATCAATAACACAAGAATGACAAGAGATGTAATAAAACAACAACTTTGTATTGATAACCATTCTTTATATACATTTGAAAAGTAAAGTACAATGAAAGAAAGCGATGCCTAAACAATGGCATATGAACTGAAAGAACAGTAAGTTCAAGTAGGAACTAGAACTCTGGCTCCTTTATAAACTGCTCCAAATCGTCCTGGCTAGGCTCGATCTCCTGAGAGTCGGGTTCTCCTGACAACATTCCAAAGAAAGAAGAGAAAGGAATATCGTCAGCGAACTAGCGCTCGGTAAGTCCCAAAAGATAGAATAGAATAGACAAGTAAAGAGAATAGATCTGGTAAATTATCTGTTTGTTATGTTAACGTAGTTGTTTGTAGCTTGGTACAGAATGTATCAGTATTTACGAGAGGAGTCCAACTATCCCGTGGACTATGGGAAACGGAAAGTACAAGGCCCCGTCAATACCCACGGGACAACGTCACGGATGTACGGTAGGTGTCTTTTAGTGTCCTTCATCGTGCCACTTATAATACATTCCGTACCAATCTATCCCGTTAAAACCCCGTAATATATATATATATATATATATATATATATATATATTGATTGTATTGATTTGTAGTTATTAGACTTGTCGAGACCATGGTATAAGTTATTCATGTAAACGGATCAGGATGTAAACAGATAATCATGTAGTCAAGTTCAAGATATAGCCAAGGTTCGGTTAAGTCAAGTCATGTTGCATGTTCGTATTGTTCGGTATACATGTTCAGGTTCAAGTATATATTGGATTCATGTTGGATTGGAGTTATGATTTATGTTTGGATTGTTTTCAGATTAGACTGGGACTCGGATTGAGTCAGACCCTTTAAATAGAATTGGATCCTAAAATAGATTTTGGTGTTATCGGTAACTGCTGCACATGGACGGCAGAATTTGTGTCTTTTTCCAAGACAATTACCATTGATAACCCCGTTTTAGTTTTCTACCTTAAATAGGCAAGCATACACTTTCTCTGACTTCCTGAGGCTCAAGAGAATTGGTGCCGCTTAAACCTATATTTACTAGGGTCCTTATTGTAATTTGATATAACTTGAGGGGTTTTTATGAAAAATATTTTTAGTATACTTTCAAAATAAATCTCAAGTATTTATTTATCGTATTTAGGGTTTCCATGGATGTAAATTTTAAAGAGTGAGGTATTCTAGTGAATAAATACCTAGCTTAAATAGTTCAAGGTATTTTAGTGTAAAGTTAGACTTGTATTGATTCTTGATGGTATTTTCATGAAACTTGTAATTCTTTTATATTCTAGATAACATGGAATTTTATTATATATTAAAATTAGATGGTTTGATAATATTTATATAATTATTAAAAATTAATTTTTATTACTAAATAGAAATTCTCGTTTTTCTTAAAAATTGTATTAAAATTCCATCGAGATCGTATGCTCCGTGAGGAGATTTGCATCTCGCTCTACTAGTCCTGAGGATATGCAATAATCCGCACTATCCCGACCGGATTCCCCAAAATGGGTTGTAGAGGTATAATCACAAGGAATGAATTTACACAATTTAAAGAAATCCGGGTTTTTAATAGTTTAAGGTATTTATTTGAAAAGTCGTATTTTGCCACAAGATATTGGTTTCAAGCGAATCGCGCTATGTCAAGATGTGTGTATGTGAGAGATATGTCATTACCTCATGAGATGTTCTAAAGGTATGCTAAGCTAAATACTTAAAAGATATCATATGTAAAGTTTGTGGTATTTAAACGAAAAACGCAAATTAAAGATACATAACATGATATTTTAAGATGAAAATTGTTCTCAATGTTTGTTTCATGATTACTAAGCAAGATATAGTGATATGGATGAGTGATTCTTAAGAAAAATTATGATTTTAATGATTTTAGAATCGAATGTCGGGATAACCCCACTTCCGACATGTTTTGTAAAGAGAGCTTTTTAAGGTGAAATAATAGAATAAGAAGTGGGGCTTACTAGCTAGAAATAGAGAGAGGAGGTATAGAAAGAAGTTGGTAGCTTCGTGAAGTCACGGGGTCGCCAGAACCGTTTCGAATCCTCGCCGGAAAGTGACCTTGGGCTAACTCCCCTTGTACTCTTCTTTGACTTAGAAAATTTTGAGAATTTTTGACAAGAGATTTCAGAATAAAGAGGGCTAGGATATGATGTTGTATTTATAGGATGGAATTAGGGTTTAGGGATTGAAGAGAGAATTAAAATTGCATTAAAATTGGATTTAAAGCTTCATTTTTAATTCTCTGTTAATTTTCGAGGAAAACAAACAGTATGGGGGTAATGAGGTAGGCCAAAGGTTTTGGTGTGCAGGGAATGCGGCCATTCCCTATGGAGGGGACCGGCGGTGGAGCCGTATGCTCAATCTCTCCGGCCCAATGAAGGGGTTGGGTGCTGGGATTTGAGCCACGTGTCCATGCCTGTTTTAATACAATTTTGCACATGTTTGATTTTTTGTGACTTTTCATTTTACGTGTATTGCACGTGTAAACTTTTGGGCTTTCAAAAAGTTTAAAATAAAAATTCAGAAAAATATATGTGGCTGATAGGATTCGAACACAAGGGCTAAGTCACAGCAGTGCAAGGCTTTACCAATGAGCTACAAGTGCTTTCTTGTTGTTCTTAAACAAATTAAATTTATAACTTGTGCTCAGGCTAGTAAACTCTATTCTATACATTAATTTTAAAAAATTTCGTACAGTGAAATTAGAGTCATTACATTCTACCCTCCTTATAAAAATTTCGTCCTCGAAATTTATAGAAGGAAGTTGTAACAGATTCAAGAAAATTCGATTACAGTGGTGGTGAAAAGAACTACTGAAAGTGCATGAAAATATTTGAAAGAACGAAAGGATACAAGGGTTTTGAAAGAAGAAGGATTACCAGTGTTACCCTGACCTATAGCTTCGGCTTCTACGACCGCTAAAGTGAAAGCCTGACGCCGGGGTACATTCCTTCTAACTGGAGGCACATTCCTCTGTCCTTGGGGCATGTTTCTCTACCTTTGAAGCATGTTCCTCATTGTCTGGTGGAACTGACGAGGAGGCTGTGCAGGAGGTTCATGAGAAGGTAGAGCAGGTAGGGCAAGACGAGGTGTAGGAGCCTGAATGGCTGGCCGCTACGGAAAGGTGATGTGTGCTGGAACTGGATTGTGTCTATGAGGACATGTTCCAATGTCGTGAGTGGATGCACCACAAACTAAGCACAGGCCGTTTGCACGCCTACATTCCTTCCCTAGGTGTCCATTCCTTTTGCAGTAGAAGCAAAAATCTGGACTTGGCCGGTTAAATATTACTCCCAGTCTCTTAGGTGCAAAAGTTGGCATGGAAGAGGCTCCTCCTGCCATCTGGGTGGCAGAGCGCTTCACACCTGCAGACTGATGTCTGCCATTCTTCTTCACAACTGCCTCATATCTTCGGGCAGCTTTCAGAGCAAGATCGTGGGTTGGGAAACTCCCTGTAGCTAATGCATCTTAGATCTCCGGGTCCAACCCTTGCTGAAATCGTCGTGCTCTGATCTCAGTAGTCGGTATAAGATGTGCTGCAAAGCTGTTACGGTGTTGTGTTAGCAGTGTAGTATGTGATGTTAAGAATTTAAATATTTGAGACATATCTTACCTACTAAGCATGGTGAACTCAACATTGTATTCATCCACTGATTTTCTCCACATAGAGCCTTATTGTAGGTGGATAAATTGCCGCTCCATGTGAAAACAGGCAGTCTTGGGAAAATATTTTATGTCGAACATATCACGAAACGTCTTCCATTCGATCGGCTGGGTGAGTCGGATTTCTTCATCCTTCCACTATACTGTGGCATTATCAGTAAGTTGCAGCTTCGCAACTCTTACCCAATTGATCTTTGGCACTTGTGCTGCTGCCAGATCATCTTCGATTGACTGAGCCTATTCTTTTGCCTCCAGGGGGCTCTCTTTTCCAGAAAAGTTCTTAGGGTGCAGTGCCCGGAATTGTTTGACTCCGGATGCCTCAGTCTCAGGGCGGTGCAATAGAATAGCAGTCTGCTACTGCTGTCCCTCCAAGAGGCTCTTGATTGCCTCAAGCAATACCATTTGCTCATTGATAGGAGCTGCTACGGTAGGTGGTGGTGGTTGAGGGGGTGGAGTGTTTCCATTCACGTTGGTGCTCGTGTTGTTCGGGGAATCCATAACCATGAAAGAAAAAGTAAGGTTAGAATAGATTCAGAGAATTTGGAATGTAAAGAATGTTTAGTTGCTGATTTTTATAATCCTTATGATATATTGCTTAGGTTTCCATGCAGAACTGACCTGCATAGGCCACCAACAAAATCTGTCACGCCCCGCTTTCCGGTGTACAGGGAAGGAGACGTGGTAGGCCGCGATGTATTTATTCAGAAGTAAACACGCTAAGCGTAAATAAGCAATATAAATCAATAACACAAGAATGACAAGAGATATAAAACAACAACTTTTTATTGATAACCATTCTTTACATACAACTGAAAAGTAAAGTACAATGAAAGAAAGCGATGCCTAAACAATGGCATATGAACTGAAAGAAAAGTAAGTACAAGTAGGAACTAGAACTCTGGCTCCTCTGTAAACTGCTCCAAATCGTCCTGGATGGGCTCGATCTTCTGAGAGTCGGGTCCTCCTGAAAACATTCCAAAGAAAGAAGAGAAAGGAATGTCATCAGCGAACTAGTGCTCGGTAAGTCCCAAAAGATAGAATGGAATAGACAAGTAAAGAGAATAGAGCCGGTAAATTATCTGTTTGTTATGTTAACGCAGTTGTTTGTAGCTTGGTACAGAATGTATCAGTGTTTACGAGAGGAGTCCAACTATCCCGGGGACTATGGAAAACAGAAAGTATAAGGCCCCGTCAATACCCGGGGGACAACGGAACGGATGTATGGTAGGTGTCTTTTAGTGTCCTTCATCGTGCCACTTATAATACATCATGTACCAATCTACCCCGTTAAAACCCCGTAATATATATATATATATATATATATATATATATATATATATATATATATATATTGTATTGATTTGTAGTTATTAGACTTGCCGAGGCCATGGTATAAACTGTTCATGTAAATGGATCAGGATGTAAACGGATAGTCATGTAGTCAAGTTCAAGATATAGCCATGGTTTGGTCAAGTCAAGTCATGTTGCATGTTCGTATTGTTCGGTATATATGTTCAGGTTCAAATATATATTGGATTCATGTTGGATTGGAGTTATGATTCATGTTTGGATTGTTTTCAGATTAGAATGGGACTCGGATTGAGTCAGACCCTTTAAACAGAATTGGATCCTGAATTAGATTTTGGTGTTATCGATAACTGCTGTACATGGACGGTAGGATTTGTGTCTTTTTCCAAGACAATTACCATTGATAACCCCGTTTTAGTTTTCTTCCTTAAATAGGCAAGCATCCACTTTCTCCGGCTCCTTGAGGCTCAAGAGAATTGGTCCCGTTTAAACCTATATTTACTAGGGTCCTTATTGTAATTTGATATAACTTCAGGGTTTTTTATGAAAAATATTTTTAGAATACTTTCAAAATAAATCTCAAGTATTTATTTATCGTATTTAGGGTTTCTATGGATGCAACTTTTAAAGAGTGAGGTATTCGAGTGAATAAATACCTAGCTTAAATAGTTTAAGGTATTTTAGTGTTAAGTTAGACTTGTATTGATTCTTGATGGTATTTTCATGAAACCTGTAATTCTTTTATATTCTAGAAAATATGGAATTTTATTATATATTAAAATTAGATAGTTTGATAATATTTATATAATTATTAAAAATTAATTTTTATTATTAAATAGAAATTCTTGTTTTTCTTAAAAATTGTATTAAAATTCCATCGAGATCGTATGCTCCATAAGGAGGTCTGCATCTCGCTCTACTTGTCTCAAGGATGTGCAATAATCCGCACCATTCTGACCGGGTTCCCCAAAATGGGCTGTAGAGGCATAATCGCAAGGAATGAATTTACACAATTTAAAGAAATCCGTTTTTTTAATAGTTTAAGGTATTTATTTGAAAAGTCGTATTTTTCCACAAGATATTGGTTTCAAGCGAATCGTGCTATGTCAAGATGTGTGTATGTGAGAGGTAGACCATTACCTCGTGAGATATTCTAAAGGTATGCTAAGCTAAATACTTAAAAGATACCATATGTAAAGTTTGTGGTATTTAAACGAAAAACGCAAATTAAAGGTACATAACCTGATATTTTAAGATGAAAATTGTTCTCAATATTTTTTTCATGATTACTAAGCAAGATATAGTGATATGGATGAGTGATTCTTAAGAAAAATTGTGATTTTAACGATTTTAAAATCGAATGTCGAGATAACCCCACTTCCGACAAGTTTTGAAAAGAGAACTTTTTAAAGTGAAAGAATAGAATAAGAAGTAGGACTTACTAGCTAGAAATAGAGAGGGGAGGTATAAGAAGAAGTTGGTAGCTTCGTGAAGTCGCGGGGTCGCCGGAACCGTCTCGAATCCTCGCCGGAATGTGACCTTGGGCTAACTCCACTTGTACTCTTCTTTGACTTAGAAAATTTTGAGATCTTTTGACAAGAGATTTCAGAATGAAGAGGGCTCGGGTATGATATTGTATTTATAGGATGGAATTAGAGTTTAGAGATTGAAGAGAGAATTAAAATTGCATTAAAATTGGATTTAAAGCTCCGTTTTTAATTCTCTGTTAATTTTTAAGGAAAACAAACAGTATGGGGTAATGGGGTAGTCCAAGGGTTTTGGTGTGCAGGGAATAGGGTCATTCCCTATGGAGGGGACCGGCAGTGCTGGCCGCATGCTCAATCTCGCTGGCCCAATGAAGGAGTTGGGTGCTGGGATTTGAGCCATGTGTCCATGCCTGTATTAATGCAATTTTGCACATGTTTGAATTTCTTTGACTTTATGTGTATTGCACGTGCAAACTTTTGGGCTTCCAAAAATTTTAAAATAAAAATTGAGAAAAATATATGTGGCTGATGGGATTCGAACACATGGGCTAAGTCACAGCAGTGCAAGACTTTACCAATGAGCTACAAGTGCTTTCTTGCTGTTCTTAAACAAATTAAATTTATAACTTGTGCTTAGGCTAGTAAACTCTATTCTGTACATTAATTTTAAAAATTTTCGTACAGTAAAATTAGAGTCGTTACAATCTCGAGCTATGTGAATCCGACCACTTCTTTCCCCTTCTTAGCTGTGTCCGAATTCCCCGCATGTGATCCTAGCATCCCACAAACCAAAACGAGCGAGGTTAAAAAACTTCCGTTAAGACACGGACACAAACGCATAACTGACGAAATAACTCCCTCAAGCTATAATGTGATTGCTTAGCGGGCTAAACGTGTACAACGACATCCTAGACCCCCCTAATGCTGCAACTACATGAAACACCTAAACGAGAGTCGGATAAATCCGCACCGCACTTTATCGAAACACTTAAATTATAGCAAAACGGTCCCAGATTTTCCTACACAAGAAATTAGGGAAAGTTGCACATGCCATAAGCCTGCAAATAGCCCTAGAGAAACCACGACCAACACACACACACACACACAGACTCCCTACTCTGGCTGCAATTTGCGGCCAGAACGAATAAAACCATGACCTCGAAGTGAGGGGAATGGCTCAGGTTTTGGGGGTAGGTTCTAGGCCTCTAGACTATCTCTCTGTAGTGGCAACTTCATAAAAGAACATCTGGGTTAAAAGCAGATTTAAAACAGAACCCTAAGTTTTAACAAAATACGATATTAACACTAAACTAAAACATTAAGGTATTTTAGTGAAACTAGTTAACACAAAACTTCCCTTAGAGCCTAATTAAGGATTTAAAATCATTACCTCACCAAAACTTGGATGAAACCCTAGCCATGCAAGCTCCAAGATTTCAAGAGAGGTCAATCATGCTTAAGGAAGGGTTTAGTGAGGGTTTTGTGGTGATTTATGCTGAAGGTTGAGGTAGAGAATATTTTCAAGAGAGCGATTGTGTAAAAGGAAGATGAAGAAGAAAAAGAAGAAGAGAATGAGAGGAAGAGAGAATGAGAGAATGAGAGAATGAGATGAGAGATGGCTCTTCAGAGGTTTGCTCTCTCTCTCTCTCTCTCTCTCTCTCTCTCTCTCTCTTCATTTAATGCTCCCCATCTCTCCCATGTCTCCCCCATGCCCCCATTCTTTATCTTTTCTTTTTCTAATTAAAAAATAAAACCTTTTTACTTAAAATATATATGTATAACATAACAAAATAATTAAGGTGCCATGGCTAGCTAAACAAGTTTAGCATATTCTTAATGCTAGATTAGCATGCACATGTGTGTGCATAACTACAACAAGTACATAAGTAATTAAATAAAATATTAATTAATTAAAATAAAATATTAGAAAAATAATTATTAGTTAAATTTATTAAAAACCCACGTTATATCGCTTAATTAACTCTAATCGCGTTTTAAGGTGTTACAGCAACACCATCCCAACAACTTATGCTAGCATACATACATGTATATGTATACCTTTGAAGGAAATATAAATGTCTTCAAATTGGATCGCACCCCAATATTGGGCACATTCCTATGTTACCATATTTCATTTCGCCATGTAATATATACAAGTGCGTGCAAGCTGAAAGATAGACCGTAATGTTCCTAAACTAATATGTTGCCCTACGGCATGTCTCCATACTGACTACCGTACACTATCCATGCGCTATCTATATATGATCAGATGATTAGTTAAGCCTATATGCTCCCTGTTATCTAAGTTGATTTTAATCTCATATATGACTAATGATCCTTAATCCATATCATCTAAATTGATCTTAGTCTCATATACGCGACTAACGATCCTTAGATCAATATAAATACCCCTTGAACCGATGGACCTCATTTATATGAGATATGCTACCTATGTTCAGACCCAAATCTGATATGTACGGATTTGAATTAATCCGCGCCCTACGGGCGACGATATATATTAGTCTGCGGATACACTCCTAGGGAAACCCAAATAAACAATATATATAACACTATACAAAATGATATTTATAGAGAAGGAGAAATTTGTTATCGCTTTGCGATAACATAATTAACTGCAAAGGCTTGCGCCTGCAGGAAAAAGCTTCCCCCACAATAAAAAAACCCTTCATCATTGAGGGGGAATCTGATAAGTCTGCTACAACGGTCGTATCCATCCAAATCTCCGATATATGGTGCCGTGAATCAACATGGTATCTTCGGAGAGGTGGATAGATATGTTCCATATAACATCTGTCTCCAAATTCAGGCAAGACGTTCTATCCCAGTTCGTCCTCGTTTTCGGTGGTAAACACTTCTATCAGCATGCTCCTGAGTTCTGAAGGCAGCATGAGCGCTTCATATATAGTCATTAGTGCCACCATCTTCTTTAAATGGGTGAGCACATTGTAGCTGGTTTTGTTTTTGGCCTTCGAAGTTGAGGGGATAACAATTTCATCGATTTCGATGGCTTTGCCTTTCTCTACCTCCTTAGCCCTTTGTTTGGGATCATTGGACTTCGGATCAGGTTTAGTTTTTCCTTGGCATGGGAGAACCGTTTCTTAGGTCTCAGTGACTTGGCCCTTCTTCTGCTTTGAGTCGCTGACTTTTGGCGAGGAGACAACGGTTCCCCGACGGGTGATGACATTATTTACAAATTGATTATCATTCTCATCTTCGTTGTTAAGGAAGTAGAGTGTGTCATCCTCAGTTTTGCTCTCGCCACTAATGACCCTGCAAGTGTGCGAAGGGTTTGATGGTCGGGGTGCTCTTCTTCGCCTTCGTGGAGAAGGCGAGGAAGATGTAGACGGCCGATCTTCTACTAACTCTTGCATGCTTCGCCTGAAGACAACACCGTTTCTCAGCGTATGACCATAGATTTGTTGAAACACATAGAAATCAGGGTCATCTATAAGCTCCTCTTCTCTAGACATAGTGGAGATGGGGTATTCCGCGTTGATGCTTCTACTCCCTTGGTGAAAAGGAGTAAATAAATCTTTGGTGTAGTCTGGTTCTGCAACTTTGACCGGGTCTGGTATATGCGGGCATTCGGATCCTCATTGAGTGTCCTTGTGAAGCAGCCGTATTTATTGACCCATGTTGACGTTCTACTATTCGGTATTGCAGGTTGTCCATTCGGCTATCCGTATCACTAAGCAGCTGCCGAAACTGGCCCATTTGTTCATGCAATTCGAGAATATCCTCGTGCAAGTCTCTCACTTCATCATTCAATTGAGAGATTGTATGCATGGATACTTCATGCATTTCATTGTGTCTTTCGGACACTCTGAACAAGAAATCCACTCTTTCCGCGGGATTTCTTTGAGGCGAGGGGTGTAATGGAAGACACTGGTCTTCGTCCATCGGTAAGGGACTCGGTGCTTCTTCAACCATATAGCTGGTGTCAGCACTTGCATTGATGTTTTCTTCCCGTTGGAAGGTTATTGGCGAATCGTTCCTCTGTTGTGGCATTGGTTCGCCTTTGTCAGTGATTTGATGATTTATCCAACGATATGTATGGACAGTATTTGAGTAACGCGAAGAGGTGTTTTGCCTTCTTCTATTCTGAGGGGTGTTCGAGACCTGATTCTGTGTAGAATCTTGTATCATCTCCTTGAACGTGTGGCAGCATCTTAAGGAATTCCCTGCTCGCTGATGCAATATGCAAAAGCTTGGGGATGCGGCCAGTTCGGCTTCACCGGGCATTCTGGGATATAGGAGTTCCATGCACAGATTTCTGAATGGAATGCTCCATACAAATCTCGATCGGTCATTGACTTAATTTCTTGTTCCAATTGTTCTCTTAGGGGTAGTAACCGTAAACATCAGGGGTTAACATTGCCTATGTGTGGATAGCTCTCCCCGTGTTTTGGGACGTATGGGGTGTCCCGATTTCTCGATCCCTTCTGCGAACGGCACTTGCAGTGGCTTCTTCGACCCGATTGCATTGGAATTATGAGATACGACGCTGCAGATTCCCAGTGAGTATTTGTGACTAGCAGGCCTATTGTCATAACAAATCAATATCCCTGCGTATTAGGGCATTTTTCGCTCGGAGTCTTATGTATTCTTCTAAGACTTCTGAGAGTGTGATATATGCGGCTTCTATAAATTCTTTATGCCCCTCTTCCATTATAGTTAAGTGATCGATGGTCTCAATTATGGTTCCAATCACTCTATGTGGCCGTGGGATATATTTCCCGTCAGGTGTTCCCTTATAGAAAAAGGAAAAGAAAAAAAAGAAGGAAGCCCCCTCCCCACATGATAACATGTGAGCACTCACATGTAAAGCATGTGGATACTGGTTTCAGATAAGATTAAATCCTATGACAGCCCTCACGTGTTAAACATGTGAGCGCTCACATACAAAGCACGTGAGTACTGGCTTCAAATAGGATTAAATCCTATAAAAGTCCCCACGTGTAAGCACGTGAGCGCCAACGTGCAAAGCACGTGAGCGCCCTGGCTATAATGATATGACAGCGCTCACGTGAAAGACAAGTGAGCACCGCTGCCATATATATATATGGCGACACTCACGTGATATCCACGTGAGTGCATCATCTTGAAGTGCTGGTTTTCAGTAGAATTAAATTCTATTTTGGAAATATTTCCCCGGATCTTTCTAATGTAGGAAGATTTTCTTTGTTAAACAGAGAGCCTTTGGATTTAAAATCAAACGGTAATTATAATATCACCAATCAAATCAGAGGATAGAATTAAATTCTATATTAGGAAAATATTTTCCTAATTTTGTTAAAACTAACAAGAAATATTTTCTGTTAAATAGAAAGCCACTGGATCAAAGATCAAACTGTGGATAAAATTCCTCAAGTGATATTTAACGTCAATTAAATTAACTGATATCTCTCAATGAGAGATTTTCTCAACCTAATTGATAGTTTTCCTCCCCTATATAAAGGATCTGAGACTTCAAGTCTCATACACAGAATACTCTCTATAAGCTTCTGTGAGAGAGAAAATTCTCTTTATAAGCTTCCACAAAAAAAACCCGAGAATTTAATTCTCTTTTGAATAAGTTTACCCTCCTGTTCGAACCCTAAGTAAAAACAGAGATAAAAACATCTCCCTTCTGCCTATCTCATATATGATGTAAGGGTTTAACCCTTTAAAAAGAACTTAGTTCTTTCTCTGGATCTGAGATCCACAAGACAAATCTTCTACAAGAAGAGAAGATCTTGTACTTCAGACTCAAGATTCATGGGAAAACTATAATGAACGGAAAAGAAAAGAACAAAAAAGAAATAAAAAGATGGAATTTATATTCCAGGAACTTAGTTCCTTCAGAATACGATTGGGTTTTTATTCCAATAAGAACTTAGTTCTCACAAAAAAAGAATTTAGTTCTTGCATAAATGAGATCTGCAAAGTTAATCTATGCATGAACATGGAAAGGATCACGTGAAAGACACGTGAAAACCCTAGAGAACATTGACTCGCGTGAAAGACACGTGAAAACAAAAAAGAACATGAAACAACGTCTCATGTGAAAAGCATGTAAGAGCTCAAAAGAAACTATGGAAGCAACGTCCCATGTAAAAGGCACGTGAATATCTGAGACTTAAAGTCTCACGTGAAAGACACGTGAGCACCCATGAAGACAGTGTGTCACGTGAGCGCTGGGAAGAGAAGCAAACAAATAGCGGTTCACGTGACACTCACGTGAGCGCTATACGAATGAGTGTTTGGCATAACTTATGTGAAAAACACGTGAGCGACAATGAAGACAGTTCTTCACGTGACACTTACGTGAGCGCTATATGAATGGGTGCTTAGCACTACTCACGTGAAAAACTCGTGAACGACAATGAAGACAGTGCTTGACATGACACTCACGTGAGCACTATATGAACGAGTGATTAGCGCTACTCACATGAAAGGCACGTGAGCATCCAAAAGACATGAGCGTCACGTGAACACGCAGAAGCAAAATACTTAGTGCCTCGTGTGAAGATCACATGAGCGCACATAAAGACCATGCCTCACGTGAAGATCACATGAGCACACATGAAGACATCACTTCACGTGATATCCACGTGAACATTTAAAACTCATCATCTCATGTGATGTCCACGTGAGCATTGTACATTGAGTGCTAAGCACTACTAAAACCCAATCTTAGGCCCAAATTAGTTAAGTCCGTGAAGCTTAAACTTCTTTGAGTCCATATGCTCACTTTTTTAAGTCAACCTTAATCTAAAACTAGATTAACGGTCCTTAAACATATTTAAGTTGATCTAAATCTTAAACAAGATTAACGATTCTTAAACCCCTGAACTTATGGACCTCATTTTTATGAGATCTATGCCCTAACTTCAAAACCCCAAATCTAATGTACATATTTGGATTATCCGAGCCCTACGGGCGACGACAAAATTATTCACCATATACAATCCAAGGACAACCCCAAAATAAACAACATGTAACGCGACACGAAGTGACATTCATGGAGAAGGTGAAAGTTGTTATCACGTTATGATAACGTAATTAACTGCAGGAGTTTGCGCCTGCAGGAAAAAGTGTCTCCACAATCAAATGCCCATCACAAATGATGAAGAATATTATAAGTCTACTATAATGGTCGCATCTATCCAAACCTCCGATAGACGATGCCATAAATCAACTTGGTATTTTCGGAGAGGTGGATGGATATATTCCTTATAGCATCTGCCCCTAAATTCAGGCAAGACGTCTGTCTTCCCAGTTTTCGACAGTAAACGGATTTTGGCACGCCCGGTGAGACCTTTTTCTCTTTCCACTCCACACATCGTGTGTCATGTTTCACGAACCAATCGCGTTATCTTATGTTTATGGTTGCTCTTGGAGTTTGGGATAATAAAATTTGGTGTTTCACTTCCGTGTAGAACTCCATGGCGTCCTCCGGCAAATGCAACTACAACTGCAACTGTAACACCAACACTACTCCATCCAAGGTGGTCTTCTCTACAGGGGCCATGACTCCATTACGCTGCATCCCGACTGCCCAAATCATGCATGATCTCAACGGGCTTCAATTTGGAGTAATGTTCCCCTAACCCACCATCGGCGCCTTATCGCCGAATGGTGAAGCTCAGAAGGGGTCAGTCTTCAACAGTCTGATGACCACCTCCGCAGGCCCTTCTGAGAATCCTTCCAAGTCTGAATGTTCGTTCTTCAAGAGACTGAGCACAATATCCGTGGGCCCCACCAAGAAGCCCATAATTCTGAAGAAATCGGTCTTCAAAAGGTTGAGCTTTGCTGCTCCGGATGCTCCAACTGTCCCGACGATTCTTAGGAAGACTGTCACTAAGAGGCAGACACCTGCAACCCCTGCTACTCTCGAAGCGCCAAAGAGTGCTTCACCAACAAAGCCTTCTATATTCCACAGACCGGCATATGCTACTCCATCCAGACAATCGGTCTTCAAACGATTGTCACCTGCCGAGAGACAAGACCAATGCTAGAGGCAGATACAAGAGGCTCATGCTTCCAGAAATGCTCGACGTCGATAATGCCACCAAATAAGACAGGCCGGGGGTAGTTTGCCATCGGGACTAACCCTGCCAGCTCCGATGATCTAGGTTGCTGTTCCAACTGGGAACAGCTTCGAGGCACTAAAAATGGTGAAGCTCAATTCCCCAACTGCCATGCTCAAAGAGACTCCACCTCCTCCAGAGACATCAAGCTAGCCAAAGCCGGCCCTTTCTTTGAAACGACTTTTCTTGACCATCCACAAGGTCTTGAAAGAGGTACAAGGGTCAGTAATCAATAAAGATTACTCTTCCCAACCCAAGAATTTGAAGAGTCATGATAAACGCTCTTCCCATCAACCCAAGGAGGCTCCTGTTATGACGGGTCCTCCGAAACCAGCCTCTCACAAAAGAGAGAGGTCGGAAAAAACTTAAAGACCGAGGCGAGCTCCGAAGGTGAACGTTCCAAGCGCTCCAAATATGGAGGCTTGGTAGTTCACACCGTATATATGGTGAAATGCAAGGACGAAAGCAAAACTTTCGTCTCTTACAGAACAATCACACAGTCTGTAACGAAAGATCCCAAGAAGCTACAAGAGTTGATGGCTCAAGCGACAGAAATTATGAGTCCTCCATCCGGTGCAAATCTGGACGACGCTTCTGAAGAAAGAGTGGAGCAGGAATCGAATATTGATTATCTAAGCACGTGCTCCAGAACAAAGACGAAAAGGCTGCGGAAATGGAGGCCAGAATGGATAAGATGGTCTATTTATTCCAAAGTATGATCGGGATGATGGCTCACCCCGAACCATTAGCAAATGAACCGCCGATGGTCGTCATCAAAGATAAAGGAGAGACTTCCAATCCTCTCCAAGCTTCAGCAGCGGCAAATGAGGAAGTAATCTCCAAATCGCAGCTGGACGAATACATCTTCCAGCATTTCAATGCTCACCTAGCCAGTGAAGCTGCCGGCAAGTTGAAAAAGACCGGACGACCTTACTCGGCGTGTTACGATCAAATACAGTACCCGCCAAGATATACCATCCTGAAGTTCTCTATATATAAAGGAATTGGGAACCCGAAATAGCACATCACCCATTTCTGGTCCAAGTGCGGCAATACTGGGAGTAATAATATATTGCTCCTTCGACGGTTCATTAGCAGTCTAGTAGACGTAGGTTTCGAATGGTACTCAGATATCCCTAATGACTTAATCAAAACCTTTGATGAGATGGAGCTCTTCTTTTGCCAGAGATTCGCTAGTGCAAACGAGAGCACTATCGTGACTGCCTTGGTCAATGAGAGGCCCGGATCGAATGAGACATGGATTTAGTACGCGATGAGATGGAGAAATCTTTGGTCATCCGGCGATAAGTTATCCAATTGAAGACTGCTATGTCTTCAAGAACTGGGTCGAGGACCAATATAAACATATCAAGTTCATGCTCTCCGATAAATGGAAGGTGAACCCTTCTCAGAAGCACACCTTTAAAAGAACCAAAACACAGGAGGCATCCTGCTCGTTCATCGAAGAAACCCCATGGGAGGTGACATTGTCTCCCAAAACGAAAAGGATATTAAAAGATCTCTAAGTATGTCATGCGATCAGGTGGAAAAGCCCGTTCGAACTGGAGATCATAGAAGGGATGTTGAAGCCGCGCCCCACTCCGAAAGCTATTGATAAAGGGAAAAGCCCTAAAGTCAACCAGTCTTCCAAGAAGAAAAAGAAGAAGGCAAAGAAGTTTGTACAGCCAACCGAGTAAGTCGATAGCCGTACAAACATCCAAAAATATATTAACGCTCTAGAAGAATACAATTAGAAAGCGCGTTCGTCTGTTACAATTGAAGAGTTTATCAAACACATCCTCAAAAATAGTAGAGAGGATGAGGATGATGACACAGAGGAAGAAACCGAAGACCGTGTAGAAAGCTGCCGCATGGTTTCTCATTCCCCATCTTTGATGGTGAGGCCCCAGCCGCATCTGAAAGCAATTCAGACAAACAGGAGGAAGAATCAATGCCTGAAGCTCCGAGTTTTCCATAAAAAGACCCGATTAAGAAGCTCCTAAAGAAAGCCTTTCAGAGGAGTAAGGAAAATCAAAGGCGTGAGCTGGCTATCTATGAGAAAGCCAGACAATAACGTTTAAAAAGGCAAGCCATAGAAGAGACGGGTTATGTAGTTCCCCAACCAAAGCCGAATGAACAACCGAAGCAGAAGATACTTCTGAAGAAAGGTAAAGCGGAGAAACACTTAGCTAAGGCTTTATCCAAAGGGATGAAGCTACCGCCCCTAAAGATATATACCTCAGGAGTTGTGGACTTCGAAAGTGGATAAGAACATCCAAAATATTGCATCTACCACCGAAGGGTCTGCCACCCCATCGACAGATGTAAAGTATTCGGGAAATGGTGGAGAACATATGTTCTCCATGATAGGCATCTTAAAAGAAAGAAGCGGATGACCAAGGCTCACCTGCCCCAAAATGATTGTCCTAAAGTGAACGATCAAACAAAGACGATCACCAAAAGTTGTTATATGACCAAGGCTCAGACGTCAGAAGGAAGAAGTTTGGTAATGCCGACTTTCGGAAGTGATTCAGAAGATGAACCTCCCGTCGATCTTCTCTATGTAGGCTTCTCATCGAGAGACGAATAAAAAGCAAAATACTACAGCAACATTCGACTGTGGAACTGCACACTCCCCGAGAAAAACCTTGGGCCCGCAAATAAGGATCCCAAGAATCAGGATAAGGGTAAAGGGAAAATTCCCGAAGAGATTGCCCTTGATAAAGAGGTGACCAAAGAACTGGCCGCCAGGGATCTTCCCAAGAAAAATAATGTGAACTACAATGTGTTCTCCCATCTGAAGAAGTTACCTTCATACTTGAGCATATACGATACTTTGCTATTGTCAAAGGAACTACGGGAGTCTTTTTAATCAAAGCTCACGAAGAACCGGACCTTTTCCAAGCGCACTTTGCCAAAGAAGCAATGAAGGATAAAATGGCAGAGGTATACACGGCCGACATCATCTTCAGCGAAGAAGATCTTCTTTTAGGGACATTCGAGCACAATCGACCGCTCTACATCACCGGGTACTGCGATGATCAGAGAATAAATAAAATCCTTGTCGACAACGGTTCTTCGGTCAACCTGTTAAATATTAAGGTGCTTAAGCAGCTGTCTATAGATGTATGATACCTTGGTCGAGAGAAAATCACCATCTTCGGATTCGACTCCCAGTCCTTAAGAACGCTGAGGTCTATAGTGTTGACACTTCGCTTTGGACAGCTCGTCACAGACGTCAAATTTCACGTCATCGAGGGCAAGATCTGCTATAAATCTTTACCGGGTAGACCTTGGTTAAACCAGTATGGCGTCATCCCTTCTACAAAATATCAGTGTATGAAGTATTTCAAGGATGGCCAGGAGCACACCATCACAGGAGTGCTCAACCCATTCTTGGTAAACGAAGTACGAAAATACGAAGATGCGAAGTACTTCTTATTGGACTATGAAGATATAGAGAAGTGCGCCAAACCCAAAGACAAACAAATGCAAGCAGCAATCATCCCAATCTTTGGAAGTGACTCTGAAGAGGAAGAAATAGAACTCATGGGACAACCTCCAAAGGAAACTGATAAACCAAGCTCGTCGGCTCCTATTCCGATCTTCGGTAGTGATTCAGAAGAAGAAACTGATACGGTTTTCTCCATCCATCTGCAAGTGAAGGTCTCTAATGAAGCCGATTGAGCCCTGCATATTACAATGGCTCCGCCGCATCACAAAAAAGAGCTAGATGCACTCAACACCTACAGCGTGCAAGAGCTAATAACCTTCCACGTGCCTCCCAGACATAAAAGAGAAAAGGAGATTCTCTTCTATAAATTAGAAAAGACCAAGGTGGAGAAAGAGATTTGGCATAGACTTGAGCCAAATCTCAATAGGTTACAACTAATACCCATGCCATGATACTATACAAAGAGCTTGAAAGAACTCCTTCATTAGCAGGGAGTACCGTTCGAACACACTGTCTGTCGGGCTCGGTATTTCAAGCGGGTCTGGGAAGTGCCAGGGACCTTCTAACCATCGTCCCATGGAAAGTTCTATACCACCAGTTTGGGTTATGTCCGACCTAAGAAGAAGAAGTGGGCTCATATTAACTGAGCAAGATGAAGAAACCTCGCAAAATACTTCGACCGAATCATCTAAAACGCCGCTTGAATTGCTGATGAAAGAAATGATTCAGGAATTTGATGAACTCGGAGAAAACATAATGGCCTTACACAAAAAGGTCATGCAATAAACCCCAAGTAGGCGATCTAATGAAGTAATGAGTTGCATTAATTCATCTCTGCAAAACACTGCGACTCTGCCATCAGAGGACCTGACTGAGAAGCTAATCAGTGAAGCCTATCGAATGGGTGAGATAGACATGTATGAAGCAGCCAGAAGATCACACTTAAGCAGAAAATCTATGGGAGAGACGAGCCATAATCCTCATCCTTGACAGCTGCCTTTAGCTTCCTTCAAAATGAAGAAATTCAAGGTGGCCACATTGAAGATAGGGCACCATCCACATTCAAGCCACAAGGTTGCTTTGCCCCACCTCTTACAGAAAGGATAGGACGGGGATACTCTTTTTCCCGGGATAAGACGAGGAAAATATTTAACCTCATCATCCACCACCAGATGTTAATACTGCCCAAGTGCAAGCAGCCTCATGAAGCTAATGCTTTTGATCATCCCGACTACTGTCCCTATCATCGGATCATTAGTCATCCAATTAAGGATTACTTTCCCTTCAAAGACTGGATGGAAGAGCAGTATCGACAAGGCAAGTTCAGACTGAAAGACAACTGGAAAGTGGAACCTCCGAAAAATCATGAGCCAATGCTAGAAATCCCAGCCAAGTTAGAGCATGACCAGCCTAAGAAGCGGAAGCTCACCCATACTTGCCACATGATAAGATTCCTCAATGAAAAAAGGGATGATGATACGATTCAGTGCCTTGAATGCTTCACAAATGAAGAAGAGAAAATTTTGGAGCTGCCGCCAATGCCAAAAGAACTGGAAGAAGGGATCCATACCACCGTTGATGAATTGAAACATATAAACTTAGGAACCAAAGAAGATTCTTGACCCATGTTCATTAGCGAGCTGCTTTCAGATGAAGAAGAAGCTGGTCTAAAAGTAGTACTCATGAAGTAAAAAGACTGTTTCGCGTGGAATTATTCTGAAATGCCAAGCCTTGATCCAGATGTAGTAGTTCACAAACTATCCATAATGCCGGGAATAAAGCCTGTCAAACAAGCTCCGAGGAGAATGTGTCTCGAACCCGAGATGAGTGTCAGCGCTGAAGTCAAGAAACTTATAGATTCCAGTTTTGTCCAGGAAGTCCATTATCCCGACTAGATTGCCAATATCATCCCCGTGATGAAGAAGAACGGGATCGTCCGGATCTGCGTAGACTTTAGCGACCTCAGCAAGGCATGTTCGAATGACGACTTTCCCATACCAGTTACCGAACTGATGATCGACAACACCTTCACCTACGAGGTCTTATCTTTCATGGATGGATCGTCAGGATACAATCATATAAAGATGGATCCAGAAGATCAGAAGCATACGACCTTCTGCACACCGTTAGACGTATACTGTTACAAAGTCATGCCTTTCGGACTAAAGAATGCCGGGCGACATATCAAAGAGCAATGGATAAGATATTCGATGACATGATACATGACATCGTTGAGTGCTACATTGATGATTTAGTGGTCAAAAGCCGGTCACATGAAGAGCACTTGGAGCATCTAAGGACATTCTTCAAGCTCCTTCGAAAATTCAACCTGAGGATGAATCCGCTGAAATGCGTCTTCGGAGTTTCATCAGGGAAGTTTCTGGGTTTTATAATCTGCCACTGAGGGATCGAACTCGACCTCTCCAAAATTAGGGCAATTATGGAAATGCCCCTCCAAAGAATCTCAAACAACTGCGATCTCTCCAAAGAAAGCTCACTTATATCCGACGGTTCTGTAAGTCAATGTCGCACACCCTACGTAGTTTGTGGGGAGGTGGAATTTAAAAAAAACGATTTTATACTTTGCAACATCGACCAAACATCCAAGATCTTTCAGAAACCCTAACCAGCAAAACACATAGAGCTTCTAAACTTCTATGATAGAGTTTTATACCTCCAAGATACAAGTCCTGCGGGTCTTCTTCTCCTCTTCTTGAGCTTCTAGAAGTTTTGGATCAAGCTCGGTCGTCAGTCTCTTCGTGTCGAAGACAATCCACCTGAGAGTCTATGGTTCAAGCTCCAACCTTAAGAATGATGTAACTAAAATACCTAGTTTTCTAATCTAGATAGCTTAGGAGATATATAGAGTTAATTGAACTATTTTATCTCAAAGAACCATAGGCTTCATAACACATGTGAAGCTTTGGGTTTGAGGAAGAAGGAGGAGAGCAAAAATGGAAAGAGAATAAGAAAACACAAAATGACCAAGTCTTATGAGCAAGTGAAGAATGGCTAACTCTGTTCCAATAATCATGCATGCAACATTTTTCCATAGAAAAATACAACCATTCTTGAATAGTAAAGTCAAATGAAATAAACAAATGAATTACCCATGCTTCAACCATGCTACAAATATCTCCATTTCCACCTCATTAATCTATTTTCCAAATATAGATAAAACCAAAAATGAGGTGTCTCCTTCTAGAAGCATCTCTTGTAAAATTACAAGAATACCCTCACCGTATATACATTACCGTATTCGTACTACAAAAAATACGAATTCAAAGAGATAAAAATAATCTAATATTATAATACTAGAATGCGGCTTAATTCTAAGTCCACTAGTATTATCCATCCGAACATCATCCGTGTAGCTATTACACGTATATGATCGGAACCCTGTATGTAAAACCATACGGCCTCTACATCGTTTCGCCTGAAGCAGGAAAATCCTTTATGTGGGACTCTAAAGACTCGACAGTTTGCTGGCTGTGGGTTTAACCACAAGTCCGTCAGTGGCACTAGCTGTACAAAATGGCTACTCAGGTACCTGTCAAAAAGAAGGCCGACGAGCGAACTCATCCGAACCCCTACCGAGCCTGCCCGTGATAATCTTCGTGCAGTCCGGTCTGTTCGTCTCAGAGTATCGCATGCCGGGTCTAGGGGGTGGAAAACGTCAAACCCCTAATAACCTGACAAGTCGTGCCTGTGTGGCTCAAGACCATCCGAGAATCTACTGGTCTAACTACCAGCAATTCTTAATCAGCCCTGGCGAGGGACTTATGGTGTTGGCCAACCGAACACAGTGCGACATCGACTCCCTATACCAGAAGATACGAATCCCCAACAGTCGCTCACTGCCTTCATATGGCTCGGGACTGTATCCAACTAAAACCTGTTTGCATAACTCATTAGAGCCGTGGTAGGGTAGTAATCAAAGCACAGTGGGAACTCACACGAAATAAATGACGACCTCAGGTCGACAGACTACCTGCACTCATGTCACTAGAGAACTGCTATCTGATGATAGGTATAATACTATCTAGCCAGTTCTCGGCGAGTCCATCCAGTGTACTCACCCCCAGTGAGCACCTGTATACAATCTTAGGTTCACAACACCAATGGCCGCGGGACCAATCCATCTCCCGTCGTCAGGGTCTAGATTTGTATACACTAGTCTACTCTGGAGTACGATGCCCAGTCTCGATACTCCCATGACTAAGGACATTTTAAGGATATGCTTATTGACTACCCAGCTCCCACAAGTATGATTGCCATCACAACGCTGGTCGTTAAGCAAGGATCCTACGGGTTTTATCAACATGTATACAAGATATGAAATAACGAGTAAAACATATCACACGTTAAGATGAAGGCAAACCAAATAGCATACTATCATATCGAGCAAGATTGTCCTGTACATACATATCCCTAACATCCTATACAATGAAGGCCTCTAGGGCATACATATCCAACAATCTCCCACTTGCACTAAGGCCTGTAATTAGCGTATTAAGTACCCAACGTCTGCACTAGAGCCAGTTGCTGGCGTGTCGCATACCCAACATCTCGAACAGTCTCTCGAATTGGACTTGAGGGATGACCTTGGAGAATGGATCTGCCGTGTTATTCTTTGTATCTACTCTCCGCACCTCGATCTTCTGGCGATCCATGATCTCCCTGATCAAGCGATACCGCCTCAAGATATGTCTGGATTTTTGATGGGACCGTGGTTCTTTTGCCAAAGTCATGTCTCCATTGTTATCGCAATACAAAGGTATTGGATTAGCAATGGATGGAACCACCTGAAGTTCTGAAGTTCAGAAACGAACTTCCTTATCCAGACTGCCTCTTTTGCGGCATCGTTAGCAGCGATGTACTCAGCCTCCATCGCCGAGTCTGCTACGGTATCCTGTTTGGAACTTTTCCAACAGACCACTCCTCCATTGAGGATAAACACATAACCCGAGACAGATTTCGAGTCATCCTTGTCACTTTGGAAGCCAGAGTCAGTAGAGGTCCCCATTACCGTACACCAAGAACATCTCCTTAGTCCTTCTCAGGTACTTAAGAATGTTCTTTACTGCTATCCAATGTTTCTCACCTGGGTTGGACTGATACCTGTTTACAACGCTAAGTGCGTAAGCTATATCTGGTCTAGTACATAGTATCACATACATTATCGACCCTACCGTCGAAGCGTAGGGTACTATGCTCATGCGAGCCCTTTCTTCATCAGTCTTGGGAGACATCTCTTTGGAGAGGGTGATTCTGTGACTAGCGGGTAAATTACCGCGCTTAGAATCTTCCATACTAAACCTCTTTATTATGGTGTCTATGTGCCTTGACTGTGAAATTCCCAACATTCTTTTAGATCTGTCATGATAGATCTTAATCCTCAGAATGTACGAGGCATCACCCAGTTCTTTCATAGAGAACTTCTGAGACAAGAATAGATTGGCCAATTATAGCATAGGAATATCATTACCTATCAGGAGAATGTCATCTACGTATAAAACGAGGAATACCACAGTTCTCCCTACAATCTTCATATAAATACAATGTTTATCTACATTTTTGATAAAGTCAATTTTCTTGACCGTCTCATCAAAGCAGATGTTCCAACTCCGCGATACCTACTTTAATCCATAAATGGATTAAGCAACTTGCACACCTTTCCGCTGCTCCTACCGTCTATGAAACCCTCTGGTTGATCCATGTAAACACACTCTTCTAAACTTCCATTTAGAAAAGCGGTTTTAACATCCATCTGCCAGATGTCATAGTCATGGAAGGTAGCAATGGAAAATAGGATCCGAATGGATTTAAGCATAGCCACCGGTGATAAGGTTTCGTCCTAGTCCAATCCTGGTCTTTGACGAAAACCTTTAGCAACAAGTCTAGCTTTATAGGTTTCTACCTGACCATCTACACCAATCTTCTTTTTGAAGATCCATTTGCATCCCACGGGTTTTACCCCAGTAGGAGCAAAATCCAAAGTCCATACTTGGTTTGTGTACATGGATTCCATCTCGGATCGCATAGCATCCAGCCACTTCACCGAGTCTTTACTTGTGATGGCTTGCTGAAAACTAATTGGCTTATCATCATCGATGATGCAATCCTCTTAATCCCCGTCTATGAGAAAACCGTAGTATCTCTCGGGCGGATGAGACTGCCTACCAGATCTGCGGAGTGGTGTAGGTACGTCCGGTTCCATTGAAATCTTAGGTTCTACTAAGTTTTCAGTAATAGTTTGTGGTTCTGGAATTTCATCCAGCTCTATTATGCTCCCACTTATCTCATTTTCAAGAAATTGAGTTTCCATAAAGCGGGCATGATGAGAAACAAAGACCTTTTGTTCCTCGGCGTAATAGAAATAATACCCCCAGAGATCTTGGGGTATCCCATAAACTTACACAACACTGAACGTGCCTCGAGTTTGTCCGGATGAACTTTTTTGACAAAAGCAGGACAACCCCATATCTTAAGATACTTAAGACAGAGTTTCTTCCCACTCTACATTTCATATGGAGTGGTAGGCACAGACTTAGTTGGAATCTTATTCAATAGGTATTCAGGAGATTCTAGTGCATAACCCCAGAAGGAGGGCGACAACTCAGCATTACTCATCATGGAACGCACCATATCAAGTAAGGTGCGATTCCATCTTTCTGATACACCGTTGTGTTGTGGTGTGTATGGAGGAGTAAGCTGAGTGAGAATTCCATTCTCTTTAGATATTCCAGGAACTCGGCACTTATGTATTCACCACTCCGATCAGATCGGAGCATCTTAATACTTTTGTCGGTTTTCTTTTCCGCTTCATTCTTATACTCTTAGAATTTCTCAATGACTTCGGATTTATGTTTCATTAATAATACATGTCCATACCTTGAGAAATCATCGGTGAAAGTAATGAAGTAGGAATAGCCACTTCTTGCATGCATAGACATTGCCCACACACATCGCTGTGTATGAGTCCCAGTAGCTCAGTAGCTCTTTCTCCGTGTCTAGTGAACAGAGTTTTTGTCATCTTTTCTCTGATACATGATTGACAAGTTGCATATGATTGATACTTAAACGGATCTAAGTATCCATCTTTATATAATTTGGTCAACCGTGTTTCATTGATATGACCAAGTCTACAATGCCATAAGAAAGCTTGGTTTGATTCTGAAGTCTTTCTTTTTAGTGTGTTTTGGACGTTGAAAACTTGATATTGATTGAGAATGTATATTCCGTTATTAAGTGTACCAGACCCAACCATTTTATGATTCAGGTGAATGTTTATGACATTGTTTTCAAGTGCAAAATTATACCTTCATTAGATAACAAAGATATAGATATAATATTACACATCGTACTGGGTATACAATTTGTTGGGGACCATATCCTAAAGATGACTTATCTCATAAAAGAACTCACGGACCTGGAACTACGTTGGAGAATGAGTTATACGTCGACTTGATTCTACAATCCCTTCACTCCACTTATGCCCAATTCATATTGAACTTCAATATGCAAAAGATGGAAGTTTCACTTCCTGAGCTCCTCAACATGCTGAGGGTGGCAGAGGGCATCTTGAAGAAAACCAAGGAAACACCCGTTCTGTTTATTGAGAAATCTTCTTCTGCTAAATCCAAGGCTAAGGTCAAGGGAAAGAAGAAGAAGGCCCCCACCAAACCGAGGGGAGGTATGCAGAAGGTGCAAGGAAAGGGAAAGGAAAAGAATGAGGGGGCAGCCACAAAGGAAGAATGCTTCTATTGTCGGAAAAAAGGACATTGGAAGAAGGACTGTCGGGCCCTAAAAGCCAAGAATCAGGACACGAAGCAAGTTATGACTTCGGCTTCAGGTGTGTTCATGATTGAAAACTGTTTCTCTATTAACTCTACTTCCTGGGTATTGGATACCGGATCAGGATCTTACATCTGTAATTCATTGCATGCGCTGAGAAGCCGTAGAGTTTTAAGAAAAGGTGATATGACGCTCACGGTTGGCAATGGAACCAGTGTGGATGCTGTTGATGTAGGAGAATATCACCTGGGATTGGTGAGTGGACATCTTATGTTATTGTGTATCCTCTAGCCAACCTCGCTTGAAACAATTTCTTCGAGATCTCATATCTTGCGATACGAGATTGCTCTCTATATAAATCTTTGGTATGGAGGAAGATGGAAGCAAGGTCCATCTTCTCGTACCGCCTCTGATGTTCATTATCCATGGAGGCCAGCACGAGGCACTTGGCTTTCACACAATCAAGATCCCAGGTCTTATGGACCTCAATGTCCGCGACCAAGGATTCTGGACAGGGAACAGGGGGAGCTTTCGCCGTGAGGACGTATGCAACCTTATCATATGTAAGGGCCATATGGATATTCCTCAGCCGGTCTTTATAATTTTCCCCAGCGAGTTTATTTTTATCTAGTATTAGCTTAAGTCCCATCATGGCCGCTGCAGTTAGGAGAGAGAGAAAAGAAATACTCAGCGTATGCTCTTGCAAGTTTAGATTGGTTATTAGTTTATCTAAACAGGATGGCTCCCACTGTTTCCTCGAATTCTTCTTCAAACCTTAAAAGAAGAATTAATCAAGATTAATCGCACCTTACAAGTTCGCTTATCTTTCGGCCAGGTCAGTGTTGGTACTTCGGAAGGAGGCTCCCCATGCTTTCACACGGAACTAATTAAATAACCTCGTTTTCCCAGAGGCGTAGCCCCGTTAACACCTTTGTAGACACCTACTTGATTAGCTAATTGCAAAGTGAAAAATTCTCTCGAAGAGTAGTGGATATTCACAGCAAGATCAGGTCCCAACTTTTATTGTGTGATAATTTTGAAGGGAGCCTACCAAAAATACCACACTCCAGAAGATATGCAACACTAGAAAGTTTCCAGCATGTTTGAAACTCCCAATGTGATTTTTTCCTCGAGCGCTTATAACCTTGACGAAGGTCTAAACATCATAAGTCGCAAGTCAAGTTCAACCCGTCATTGTCCAGATTAATCTAGACCCATTTGTATAATCCCTTGACGAAAGTAAAAACAGTTGTACGCCTGTCCCAGATTAATGCATCTATCTATGTTACGGATAAGCACCCACTATCTACCAAACACAATGCCTTGGCGAAGGTCAAAACACATAGCATGAATACTGGTAGATACCTATCTGAAATGACGGAGTGCTACAGCTGATTTTGGCGAAAATTGTTAACGTAATGAACTTGATATATTCGAAGGAACCGAATAGATTTTGAAAAGGAGTGGTTTAAACTCCGCTTTTTAAAAGTTTTTTTTGAAGAAAACCGAGTGGTTTTGCAATTGTTCCAAGGTTTATTACTTTGCATTAATCAATATTAATATGGTCCCATCAATTAACCTTATCATTGCAGAAAGAAACGAAAATAGAACGTATGTGTTCCCCCAATCAGAGCAAGGCTCTGTTTGAATTTTGAAAATTCAAAATTTTGAAGCAACGCTTCAGATCCCGTGCGCAGTGCGCAATTTGCCACGTGTCAGAAGTTGACTCGGCAGCACAACGCCCAAGGCTGTGCGTCCAATCAGAGCAAGGCTCTTTAAAAAGCAAAAACAACGATCAACTGCGCAAGCGAACCGCTGCGCGACACGTGTTTGCGCAGTTGCGCAAACGCTGTTGCGCAAGTGCACCGCAGCGCGCCACGTGTCTGCGCAGTTGCGCAAGCACAACTGCGCAAGCGCACCGCAGCGCGGCACGTGTCTGCGCAGTTGCGCAAGCACAACTGCGCAAGCGCACCGCTGCGCGGCACGTGTCTGCGCAGTTGCGCAAGCGCACCGCTGCGCGGCACGTGTCTGCACAGTTGTGCAAGCTCAGTTGCGCAAGCGCTTGACTGCGCGACACGTGTCTGCGCAGTTGCGCAAACACAGCTGCGCGAGCGCCTTACTGCGCGACACGTGTTACGCGCTGGTGAGTTGCGCAACAACAGAATGAAGATTTAAAGAAATCTTTTCTGTTCTTATTAAAACAAGAAGATTTCTTCTGTAAAACAGGGGCCTTTGGATCAAAGATCCAACGGTGGGGAAAATTCCTCGAATCACTCAGAAAAGATCATTTTAACAAATTTAACTGATCTTTGAGCACTATAAAAAGGACCCCAGACCCCATTTCAAAGAGGGAGACAATTACATAGACAATTGGATAAAAAAAGAGGAGAGAACTCTTGAGAATTTCTGAAGAACACAAAAAGAAAGGTAAAACCCTTTGAGAAAATTCTCTTAAAGAATAGATCATTGATCTAGAAAACAAGATCAGTGATCTTCAATAGGTAAATAAATAAATAAAAATAATAAAAATAGTGCCTTGCACTTGCTATGAACCTCTGGTTCTCAGATAAATAAATAGTGCCTTGCACTTGCTATGAACCTCTGGTTCTCTGAAACAAGGAAAAACTTGTTTTTCTTTGATCCAAGTGCCTTGCACTTCTGTTCTTGAATCTAAAAGATTCTTGGTGCTTTGCACAAATGCAATGCATTACTTGAAGGGCCAGGCCCAAATCAAAAAGACCTAGCAGGCCAAAATAAATTGCAAAGCAATAAAAGAGCTGGGCCCAAATCAAATTGATGCTCTGCATCATTTATAAAGAACAGAGTCCAAATAAAGTTGATGCTCTGCATCCCCATTGGGCAAAGCCCAAATAAAAGCAAAAGAAATGCAAAAGCAATGGACTTAGCCCAATCGTGGCCATAAGTCCTTAAATTAAATTGATTGAGCAAAATGGCTCTCCTAAATCGATTTACGTCCGGTTCGAGGGTACATCTCCGAACTCCTTTGACATCCATCGTTGTAATTCCTCAACGACGTCAAAGAGGTGACGGGTCCCAACGACCATACACCCATATGGACTGCGGGGTCCTTAAACTCGTGGACCGAAACGTCCCTAAACTAATATCGGACCGAGACGTCCCTAAACTAATATCGGACCGAGACGTCCCTAAACTAATATCGGACCGAGACATCCCTAAACTAATATCGGACCGAGACGTCCCTAAACTAATATCGGATCGAAACGTCCCTAAACTGGCGATGGACCACCATGTCCTTAAACTGGCGATAGACCACCACGTCCCTAAACTGGAACAATAGAGCCTCCAAACGCTCTTTTGCCGGATCTAAACGGTCCCGTTTGAGTTGATCTTAGCCCTAAAAACGGCTAACGTATCCTTAAACATTCAAATGGATTATAAAACTCCCAATCAACTCTGGTTCGAGGGTACATCTCCGAGCTCTTCTGATACATGTCGTTGTAATCCTTCAACGACGTCAGAGAGGTGACGAGTCCCGATGGCCATACATCAAATTAATCATTACGTCGAGTCGATCTTAGTCCAAAACAGGACTAACGTATCCTTGATGAACGTTTAAGTTGATCTTAGCCGCAACGCGACTAATGTATTCTTAAACTAAAACACCAAACCCAAATCTAAGTAAACACGGATTTGGACTAATCCACGTCCTACGGGCGACGGCATTACTCAGTCTCCGTATACAATCCACGGGCAACCACAAACAAAACAAACACACACGACACGAAGTGAAATTCTGGAGAAGGAGAAAGTTGTTACCGCGATGCGGTAGCGTAATTAACTGCAGGGGCTTGCGCCTGCAGGGAAGAGCGCCCCCACAATCAAAAACCCCTCACCCTGAGGGGGAATCTGACGAAGTCTACTACATCGGCCGCATCCGTCTAAACCTCTGATACACGGTGCCATAAATCAACTTGGCATCTTCGGAGAGATAGACGGATAAAACCAAATAGCATCTGCCCCGAACCTCAGGCAACGGACGCGAAGTCCGGGCCGCCGTTCGGAGGGGAACAGATTCTGGCACGCCCGGTAGAACCTTTTCCTCTTTCCACTCCACACTTCGTGTGTCGTCTTCGCGAACCAATCGCGGTTTGTTAAATGGTTGTCTTCGGATTTCAAGTTGCTAAGATTTGGTCTTTTACCTGGCGCAGAATTCAAGATTCAATGGCCACCAACTGCACCAACTGCTCGAAATGCCACTGCAACGGACGCTCCACCTCACCGAGAGGTGTAACATATGGGCCCCAAGCGGCCTCTTTCCTCGCTCTGCCGGTTGAACAGGTGACCCAGGCCACCACTGGCCTGTTTTTCGGGACCATGGTCCCACCTACAAGCTTCTCTATGCCGACACCTGCACCGGAAGTGAACAAGAAGTCGGTGTTCGACCGGCTCACTGCTACCACGACCCCTGTCAACGGGTCGCCTGCTACTAAACCAACAGCCTCCGTTTTCACCAGGCTAGGTCAGAACTATAAAGTGGCCGTCCCAAAGAGGGCAACGGCCGCTGCTTTGGAAGTCGTTAAAGCGGCTTCTCCCATCAGAGAGTCGGTCTTCACAAGATTGACGGTTCCCACTCCTCCCCCAGCTGGTCAAAATGCATCAGTCTTCGATAGGCTGACATCGGCAGTTACCCCACACTCAAACAGGGGGCAGCAAGAAACCATCTTGATTTTCGAGCCAGTCCCGACTGCTCGTCATGCGCGACGTCGCCATTGGCAACGAGTAAGGAAAACAGGGGGCAACTCCCCCTCAGGGCTAACCCCACCTGCTCCAGTGGTGGAGGTCAACGCTGCTGTTCCAACTGGGAACAACTTTGAATTGCTGAGGAAGGTGAGAAAGAACTCTCCGATTGCTACATTGAAAAGATCTCCTCCGCCTATGGAAAAAGCTCCGGAGACAAAGCAGGAACAGCCCCCTCAACGGCTGTCGTCAAAAATTTATAAAGTTTGGCGGAGGGTTCAAGACTCCGTGATTGACCCAGACCACTTTCGTCGCCAGAAAAAGGCAAAGGTGGAAAAGGACAAAAACCGCCCCATTAAACAGAAGGGGGCAACAAATGCTAGGATGCCCACTTCAACGGCTCCTTCAACCTCAATGGTCCACAAAAGGAAAAGGCCAGAGAAAGCTCCCGTGACACTGACAAAGTTTAAAAGCGGTGAACCTAAACGCCCCAAGTCAGGGGGCATAACAGTTCATACGGTCTATATGGCTTCTGGAAAGGAAGAAAGTCGCACTTCTACGGGTCACCGACCGCTTACCCGGTCAGTGACCAAGGCTCAGGAGCAGCAACAAAAGCTCTAGGAGATGATGACTACAATGGTTGCACTCACGGAGCCAAAAGAGAACCCTGGGGCGTCCTTAGATGAACGCCAAGAGGAAGAGACCGACGCCGAGTTCCTCCGCCGAGTACTGGAAAAGAGAGACAAAGAGGCTGTTGAACAAGCAGCCAATATACAGCGTATGGGCCTCCTCTTCCAGGACATGATAGGGATGATGATACAACCAGATCCCCCAACTGAAGAACCCCCGATTGTCCTTGGGGATGATAGAGGAGAGACATCAAACCCTCAGCCCGTTTTATCAACGGCTAGAGAGGATACAATCTCTAAAACTGATCTGGACGAATATATAGCCCAGCAAATAAAGGTTCATCACGCGGCCGAAGCAGCCGGCCACGTCGTAAAAACGGGGCGACCGTATCCAGGCTGGTATGACCAAATCAAATACCCATAGGGTTACACAATTCCCAAGTTTCATGTCTACAAAGGGACCGGCAATCCCCATCAACATGTTGCCCAGTTCATGGCGCTTTGCGGTAACACCGGCGGCGACGACAAGCTTTTGCTTCGCCAGTTCATTGGAAGCCTATCAGATACGACGTTCGAATGGTATTCCGAGCTCCCCAACGACTCTATTAAAACCTTTGCGGAGATGGAGCTGCTCTTCACCCAACGTTTTGCAAGTGCCAGTGAGCGTACTCCGATGACGGCGCTGATTAACGCCAGGGTAAAACCCGGCGAGACATGGGTTCAGTACGCTATACGGTGGCGTAATCTATGGTTTAAGTGTGAACAGCGCATAGAAGAAGCCCCTGCGGTGGGAATGTTTGTTGGAACCCTTGATCCACAAGCAACCATTTCACAGTTTATGATGTTCTTCAAGCCGACTTCCTTCCAGGCTTTGATCGACAAATTAGCGCAGATGGACCAGATGGGCCATAAACCCCCTCTCCCGAAGCCGGACTCCCGAAATGATAAAGGAAAGGGAAAAGCGATCATTGTCGCTAATGCCCAACAACAACCGAGCGACTCGAAGCCGGTTGCTCGTCCAAACAATACGCGCCCATACGTACCCCTTGAGGACAGGATGGGACGTGCTTACTCCTTCCCCCGTGATAAAACGAGGAGGCTATTCAAGCTGGCATTGCGCAACAGACTCATAAATCTGCCAGATCCAAAACGCCCGTCGCAACCAAGTGACGTCAACGAGCCTAATTACTGCCCTTATCATCGAGTGCTGGGACATCCGATCGAAGACTGTTACGTTTTCAAAAATTGTCTTGAAAACCAGTACCGCCAGGGCAAATTTGCGCTATCCGACAAATGGAAGGTGAATCCTCCGCAGCCCCACACCTCTAAAGGGACGAATACGCCGGGGGCAACAGCTCCGTCATTGAGGAAGCTCCTTGGGAGGTTGTATTATCAGCCAAAACGAGGAGAATGCTAAATGATCTTCAGACCTGTCCAGCGGTCAAGTGGAAGAACCCCTTGGAACCGCAGGTTATTGAGGGGATGTTGAAGCCACGTCCGACTCCGAGGACCGATGGTGGTAGTTCAAGCGTTCATAGTCAGCCGTCAAAATCTTCGAAAAAGAAGAAGAAGAAATCTAAGAAGCCCGTGAAGCCTGGCAATAAGCGCACGGACTTACAAAAGCAAATCGACGCACTAGATGAATACAACCAAAAGGCGCGGACTCCCATTACGCTCCAAGATTTCCTTGATCACGTCTTTCAAAAAGAAGATGAGGGAGAAAGTTCATCGGATGAATCCGAGGAATATGTGGCAAGCTGTCATATGATCTCCCATTTGACCACGGACGATGAAGGGACTTCTGGCACTAAAGCGCCGGGGGCAAATACTGAGTCAAGGGTTCCGGAGTTATCAATCGAAATGATTGACGCGTTTCTTAGTGAAGCTCGATTGAAAAGTAAAGCTGATCAAGAACGCGAGACGGCTATATTCGAAAGGGCCAAGCGCCAGAGATTTGAGGAAAGAGCTGAGATGATCCCGCTGGAGCAAAATGCCTTCACCGCTGACAAAAGCCAATTCAAGATAAAAAAGAGGTTTGCTAAGGCCATATCAATGGGTATGAAGCAACCATCCTCTGAAGGAAAAATGACTGGTGTGGCAGAAATACACCCCTCTTATTGCTTATATCATCAGAAGGTCTTGCACCCCACCCAAGATTGCAGAGCTTTCAATGGATGGTGGCAAAGATACGTCGCTAATCAACAACGCTTTAAACGGGAAAAGCGTAAAATTCGTCGGGAGCAAAGAAACACGACCAAAGAGCTTGAAAGAACTGCCGGCAATTGTCACATGGTTAACACTACCGGGTCACAAGTGCCTACATTTGGGAGCGACTCTGATGAGGAGCTAGAACTTGCCCCTCTCTTTAAAGAGTCAACTTCGGGAAAAGAAGAGGAGCCAGTGGTTTGCGAAAATATCCGGCTGTGGAATCGGACACTGCCTGAAAAGAACCTCGGACCCTCGAATAGAAAAGATAAAGGGAAAGAAAAGGTCTCTGAAGACATCGTCTTAGATGACCAAGTTCTGGAAGAGCTAAACGCCGAAAACCCGCCGAAGAGAAGTAAGGTGGATTACAACGTTCTGGCGCATCTGAGGAAACTGCCCTCTCAGCTCAGCGTCCTTGATGCCTTGTTACTATCAAAGGAGGCGAGAGACTCTTTGATTAAGGCGCTACAAGATCCGGACCAGTTCCAAGCCTTCTTAGCCGAAGAAAAGATGAAAGACGAATTAGAAGAAGTGCACACAGCCGACGTTGCTTTTGGTGATGAAGACCTTCTCCTCGGGACGTGTGAGCACAATCGCCCCCTTTATGTCTCAGGATACTGTCATGACATAAAGATAGGTAAAATCTTGGTCGATAATGGATCGTCTGTCAATTTACTCAATGTGCGAGTGTTAAAGGAGATTTGCACTTGTCACATGGTAACAATATTAAAAGAAGAGTCCGAGGACATGAACAACCTTCCTTGGTGCTTTGAAAACAGCAGCGATGAGGTAATCTCAGAATTTCCCCCAGCACCGAAAGAACTGGAGGATGGAATACATACCACCGCAGACAACCTCAGGAAAATCGAGTTGGGGACGGTAAATGATCCGCGACCGACATTCTTCAGCGAGCTGCTGTCCGAAGAGAGGGTGGCTGCGTTAAAAGACGTCCTTGTGCAGCATAAAAATTGCTTCGCATGGAACTATTCCGAGATGCCGGGACTAGATCCAGAAGTTGCTGTACATAGACTAGCAATATCCCCAAACGTCAAACCAGTCAAACAGGCGCCGAGAAGAATGCGACTCGAGCTTGAGATGAGCATAAATACCGAAGTCAAAAAGTTAATCGACTCCGGCTTCATCCAGGAAGTTTAGTACCCTGAATGGATCGCCAACATCGTTCTAGTAATGAAGAAAAATGGGACGGTGCGCGTATGCGTAGACTTCCGGGATCTTAATAAAGCTTGCCCGAAGGATGATTTCCCAGTGCCAGTCACTGAACTGATGATAGACAATACATCCACTCATGAGGTTTTCTCCTTCATGGACGGCTCGTCGGGGTATAACCAGATAAAGATGTATCCCGAAGACCAGAAGCACACAGCCTTCAGGACTCCTCTTGGTATATTTTGTTATAAAGTGATGCCCTTCGGTTTGAAGAACGCCGGTGCTACTTATCAGAGGGCCATGACAAAGATCTTCGACGACCTTATACACGAAATCGTTGAATGCTATATCGACGATCTCGTGGTTAAAAGCAAATCATACGAGGAACATCTCGAGCATCTGAAGACTGTATTTCAACGCCTTCGGCTATACAACTTGAAGATGAATCCTCTTAAATGTGCGTTCGGAGTTTCCTCAGGCAAGTTCCTGGGATTCGTTGTTCGACACCGAGGCATTGAAATAGATCCGTCTAAGATTAAAGCGATCATAGGAATGCCTCCGCCAAGGACTCTTAAACAGTTGCGATCTCTCCAGGGGAAGCTCGCGTATATACGGCGATTCATAGCCAACCTTTCAGGAAAGTGCCGTCCTTACAGTCACCTGATGAAGAAGGGAACCCCGTTCGTCTGGGATCAAAAATGCCAAAGCGCACTAGACGAGATCAAGCAATACCTACAGAACCCGCCGGTGTTGGCTGCTCCGGTCAAGGGAAAACCTCTCATTCTTTATACAACCGCCCTCGAAGGTTCCTTAGGCGCATTTTGGGCACAAGAGAACGATCAAGGGAAAGAAAGAGCACTCTACTACTTAAGTCGAGTTCTGCTGGGGGCAGAAAGCAACTACTCTCCCATTGAAAAACACTGCCTAGCGTTGATCTTCGCAATAACAAAGCTTAGGCATTATGCGTTGGCGCACGAGGTCCGTCTTATTTCAAAAGTGGACCCTCTAAAATATTTAATGTCGAAGGCCATCTTGACGGGACGACTCGCTAAATGGGCCCTGCTCTTGATGGAATTTTCGATAACATATCAACCTCTCAGGGCAGTAAAAGGCCAGGCCATCGCCGACTTCCTTGCTGAGCATCCCATACCCGCCGATTCTCCTTTAAATTGCGATTTGCCAGACAGACATGCGTTTGACGCAATCGACAGTGGTGATACCCGTTGGGAGCTTTATTTCGATGGAGCATCTTCCATGAAAAAGCACAAACAAAGTACGCCAATGATCAAATCGGGGGTAGGACTCATCTTTGTGACTCCACAAGGAGGAATAATGCGCTTCGCCTTCTCCTTAGCAGAGCCGAGAACGAATAATGAAGCTGAATATGAAGCTTTAATAGCAGGCCTCGAGATCGCCATTGATATGGGAATTGAAAGCCTCCTCATATATGGGGACTCCCAACTGGTCGTCAGTCAAGTGAACGGCGATTACCAAACATGCAAACCGGAATTGGTAAAATACGGTGAAAAAGTGCAGCAACTGCAAACCCAAATTCCCTCCTACACGTTGGAAAGTATACCGCGCGCGGAAAACAGCAAAGCGGATGCACTGGCTAAACTTGCTAAAGAATTGGCTGACGAGAACCTCGATGACGTTAGAATCATGATACAAAGCCGTCGAGTGCTCTCCCCAGCAAAAATACCTCCAGAATCATATAAAGAAAAGGGAGCAACTGAGCAGGCGACCCTACAAATAAAAGATCATGAGAAGACCGAAGACTGGAGAGAAGTCTTCATAGATTACTTCAAGTTCCACCGAATACCTGAAGAAGCGTCCATAAGACATCAGCTCGTGAAACGAGCTCTGTCTTTCGCCTTCGTCAACGATACTCTATACAAGAGGTCATTCGATTCTCTGTGGCTGAGATGCCTAGGACCTGACGAAGCGAGAAGGGTCGCCCAAGAAGTTCACGACGGACTCTGCGGTTCCCACCAAGCAGGCCCTAAGATGAAGTTGAAGATAAAACGGATGGGCTACTACTGGCCCACGATGATGCAGGATTGCCTGGAATACGCAAGGCAATGTCATTCATGCCAAATTCATGGGGACTTCATCCATCAGCATCCCAATCCACTGCATCCAACAGTGGCTAGTTGGCCATTCGAAATGTGGGGAACTGACATAGTCGGCCCCATCGAACCAGCATCGTCAAAGGGACATCGTTTCATCTTGGCGACCACTGATTACTTCTCCAAATGGGCAGAGGCGGTACCGTTGAGGGAAGTGAAGACGGAAAACATCCTCCATTTCTTCAAAACGCATGTCATATACCGGTTTGGAACCCCGAGAAGGATCATCTCTGATAACGGGCCAGCCTACCGAAGTCATAAAATTAGCCGCTTCGCACAGCAGCACAATATAGACTGGAGGTATTCCTCAGTTTATAATCCGCGAGCTAACGGTCTAGCTGAGGCCTTCAACAAGACCTTGACGAAGATCATGAAGAAAACAGTGTTACGAAATAAGAGAGATTGGCACGAAAGGTTGCAAGAGGCTCTTTGGGCGTATCGAACTACATTTAAAACGGCCACAAACACAACGCCATACGCGTTGGTATTTGGGACAGAAGCAGTACTCCCTCTCGAGATAGAATTACCCTCTCTACGAGTGGCAGTCCACTACGAGCTGACGGATGAAGAAAATGCTCACCTCCGGTTTGAGGAGCTTGACGCCCTTGATGAAACCCGGCTCATAGCACAGCAAAATCTGGAAGCCTATAAAGCAAAGATGACGCGCTCATATGAAAGATTGAGCCGACCGAGGACATTCCGTCAAGGCGAACTCGTGCTAGTGGTCAAAAGGTCTATGATCCCCAATCGCGCCAAGCGGGGAAAATTCGAGCCAAACTATGAAGGCCTATACGTCATAGATAAAGTTTACCAGGGTGGGGCCTATCTACTCAGGGACATGCATGGTGAAAGGCCTTTCAGGCCGATAAACGGTCGCTTCCTAAAGAAATATTATGCTTAATGAGCCACAGCCTAGGTCGATGATGGATGACGACGACTAAGTCCGCTCGCTATCTTCCTAAGCTCAAGCTTCATAAAGAATAGCCAACCTTCTCGACAATGGACCGAAATGTCCTTAAACTAATAGTGGACCGAAATGTCCTTAAACTAATAACAGACCGAAACGTCTTTAAACTAATACCGCAGCATCTTTAGGCTGACGAGATAAAAAAAAACATATAAAAAAAATATAAAATAAAATAAACGGTATGTTCATAAGCAAAAAGGGTACGGATGAAAATCCGAAAGGGCTCCGTAAGTAAAAACAGCAGGGCTGCCGGCGAGTGTTCGTGAAAACCCGAAAGGGCGCGACCTCGTAAAAAAAAAGAGAGAGAAATAAAATTAAAAAAACGGTATGTCCATAAGCAAAATGGGCACGGATGAAAACCCGAAAGGGCTCCGTGAGTAAAAACAGCACGACTACCGGCGAATGTTTGTGAGAACCCGAAAGGGCGCAACTTCGTTAAAGAACCCTTATAGAGTCCTCTCAACCTTATAAGGAGAAATCACCTGCGTGAGATCCTTACGACTCACAAAGGAACAACACACTTAGGGATCCCCACGATTCCTAAGGAGAAAATACACTTGCGAGATCCTCACGACTCGTAAGGAGAACTCTCTTATGGGACCCTCACGGCTCATAGGATTTGAAAGTCTTAAGTCACAGAGACCTAAACCTGTGCTTAAGCAAACCCCCACAAACTTCCAATATTGCCCTACAAGTGGTCCTATATTGACCCTTGTATACAATCCACGGGCGCGAATAAACATTTCCCTAACTAAGTCCCATCTGAGACTAGGGATGTGTTTGCATGGAAAACAACCCTTGTAAATCCTCTCGACTTACAAGGAGAAAACCATCCTGTAGGATCCTTACGACTTACAGAGGAACAAAACACTTAGGAACCCTCACGATTCCTAAGGAGAAAATACACCTACAAGATCCCCACGACTTGTAGGGAGAAATACCTTCATGAGACCCTTACGGCTCATGAAGTCAAAAGCCTTAGCCGACAGGACCCTAACCCTGGTCGCTAAGCCTCCTTTGTTCGACAACGACAGAGGCAAATGATGATTCGCTCCTGGTAATATCCCAGTTGTAGCGGTGCTGATGCCGAAATCGGTGTCCAATTTCAGGTTTATGGCGAAAGCCAGTAGGCCGCTCATGCATACGAAATAGCCGAAATGATAGGGCAACTTGCAATAAAAAGCAGCAAGTAAAATGTATGCATGCAAAATAGCCGAAATGATTGGGCAACCCGCAATATAAAGCAGCGGGTAAAAATAAAATAAAAAGCCGAAATGATTGGGCACCGCGAAAAATAGCCGAAATGATCGGGCAGTCGCGACCTTCGCGATATAAAAGCTGAAATGATAGAGCATCGCGGAAATAAAATAAAATAAAAAGAAGAAATGATAAAACTTTGGCCCTACAGTTAAGATCACATCGATCCCTGTATACAATCCAAGGGCGTAAACAAAGAATGAACCATACTTTCCCAGCGGATTCCGTCAGACGACGAATCCCAAACCTCACCGGTTCATTTCAACCGAAGAAGCCAATGACTTCAGCAAAATTCCTCGACTCACGGATACAAACACTCCTTGACGAGAGCTTCCTGATCCGCGTCGACCCGCAGAGCCACCAGTGCCTCCGTAGGAATCCTCGACCCGTTTTAAACCCCAAGGAAACAAATAATCCTTGGCGCTTGGGAAACAAATAATCCCTGGCAAAATTCCTCGACTCACGGATACAAACACTCCTTGACGAGAGCTTCCTGATCCACGTCGACCCGCAGAGCCACCAGTGCCTCCGTAGGAATCCTCGACCCGTTTCAAACCCCAAGGAAACAAATAATCCTTGGCGCTTGGGAAACAAATAATCCCAGGAAACTCCTCGACTCACGGATACAAACACTCCTTGACGAGAGCCTTCTGATCCGCTTCGACCCGCAGAGCCACCAGTGCCTCCGTAGGAACCCTCGACTCGTTTCAAACCCCAAGGAAACAAATAATCCTTGGCGCTTGGGAAACAAATAATCCCAGCAAACTCCTCGACTCACGGATACAAACACTCCTTGACGAGAGCCTTCTGATCCGCGTCGACCCGCAGAGCCACCAGTGCCTCCGTAGGAATCCTCGACTCGTTTCAAACCCCAAGGAAACAAATAATCCTTGGCGCTTGGGAAACAAATAATCCCTGGCAAAATTCCTCGACTCACGGATACAAACACTCCTTGACGAGAGCTTCCTGATCCGCGTCGACCCGCAGAGCCACCAGTGCCTCCGTAGGAATCCTCGACCCGTTTCAAACCCCAAGGAAACAAATAATCCTTGGCGCTTGGGAAACAAATAATCCCAGCAAACTCCTCGACTCACGGATACAAACACTCCTTGACGAGAGCCTTCTGATCCGCGTCGACCCGCAGAGCCACCAGTGCCTCCGTAGGAACCCTCGACTCGTTTCAAACCCCAAGGAAACAAATAATCCTTGGCGCTTGGGAAACAAATAATCCCAGCAAACTCCTCGACTCACGGATACAAACACTCCTTGACGAGAGCCTTCTGATCCGCGTCGACCCGCAGAGCCACCAGTGCCTCCGTAGGAATCCTCGACTCGTTTCAAACCCCAAGGAAACAAATAATCCTTGGCGCTTGGGAAATAAATAATCCCTGGCAAAATTCCTCGACTCACGGATACAAACACTCCTTGACGAGAGCTTCCTGATCCGCGTCGACCCGCAGAGCCACCAGTGCCTCCGTAGGAATCCTCGACCCGTTTCAAACCCCAAGGAAACAAATAATCCTTGGCGCTTGGGAAACAAATAATCCCAGCAAACTCCTCGACTCACGGATACAAACACTCCTTGATGAGAGCCTTCTGATCCGCGTCGACCGCCAGAGCCACCAGTGCCTCCGTAGGAACCCTCGACTCGTCTCAAACCCCAAGGAAACAAATAATCCTTGGCGCTTGGGAAACAAATAATCCCAGCAAACTCCTCGACTCACGGATACAAACACTCCTTGACGAGAGCCTTCTGATCCGCGTCGACCCGCAGAGCCACCAGTGCCTCCGTAGGAATCCTCGACTCGTTTCAAACCCCAAGGAAACAAATAATCCTTGGCGCTTGGGAAACAAATAATCCCTGGCAAAATTCCTCGACTCACGGATACAAACACTCCTTGACGAGAGCCTTCTGATCCGCGTCGACCCGCAGAGCCACCAGTGCCTCCGCAGGAACCCTCGACTCGTTTCAAACCCCAAGGAAACAAATACTCCTTCGCGCTTGGGAAACAAATAATCCCTAGCAAACTCCTCGACTCACGGATACAAACACTCCGTGATGAGAACTTCTTAACTAATGTCAACTGTTCCGCTACAACCGCAGACAGATCCCCGATTCGTCTCAATTTGTAAGAAGAAGTCTCAGACAGCAAGGAAAGCTCGCTTTTTGAGCAATGGGGCCCTGCAAGTCAATCCAAACTGGTCTCTTGCATACTATTCACGGGTCTCACTCTCCGAAGTCGAATTTCGACGAAGTGGGAAATAACCACTTACGAATCCTCTCGACTCGTAAGAGGGAAAATTCTCTTATAAGATCCTTACGACTTATAAGAGAAAACCACACTTAGGAATCCTCACGATTCCTAAGGAGAAAATCCACCTGTGAGATCCTCTCGATCCGTAGGGAGAAAAGTCTCTATGAGACCCTCACGGCTTATAGAGTTGAAAAGTCTTAGGCAGCAGATCTGAACCTGCGGCCTAAGCCATCGTTATTTCTTAAGAAGGTCGGGATACTCGTCCCAATCGTCCATCAATCATGGTTACTAAGGTGGCATACTGATAATAAAAGAAAGAAAAGACGGATAAATGACACAAGACATTACAAAAATGTGCATCTTTTATTCATAAATATTGATTGAGTACAGGATACATTGTGCTAAAGAATAAAAAATATATACATATACTTTACAAAGACAAATGATACAAGGAGAATTATTGGGAAGGAAGCGTCTTGCACAGATGTAGCAATCGCTCGCATATGTCCTTCCATGCCTTTTCTTGCTCGGCTACCACCGCCAGCTCAGCCTCCACTTGGGCTCGTTGCTGCAAGACCGACGCAAGCTGCTCCCTCACGACTTGATAGGCAGCCTCCTGACTTGGGATATCGCGCTCAGCTACGTCAAGCTTCCGCTTAAAGTTTAGCCCGTGGGAGATGCGCTCCAAGAGACCCTCAAAGATAGTCTTCACTTGGGAAGCATTTGCCTCAACCTCAGCGCGTAGATGGGCCGTTTCGTTCGAGGTCTTTTGGCATTCCCTTAGTCTTAGAGCTGCTTCTTGCTCCAAGTGGCGGGAGTGCAAAGTGCTTTGCTCGAGCCAAGTTGTGCGTTGGGTGCTCAGGGCTAAAACTTCGGGAGAAGGGCGCGTCGACTCCAGCCGGTATAGACAGGCCTCGATCTCCCTGCAGTGATTAACCCAAGATCCGACGACGCCTTCGTTATGAAAAGTTACGAGCGCCGCCAACATTGGATTAACATCCACAGCGAAATCTACGGCAGAAGGGAGAGCATCCATGTTGAGCTCTTCGATGTACCCGCTCAGCATGCCCAAACTCATCACAGCACCCTTTGAAGACGGGCGTCTCAAGAAAGGGCCTGCCGGTAGAAGGACGCGAGACTCAAAAGGGACCGGAGCCGGAACAATAGCTGCAAAACAAAACATGGTCAAACGATGGTTCAAGAGATATTTAAGGGTTACCAAAAAAGGAATTTGCTATACCAGCAGCAACGGACGGCATAGCCGGAAGGGCCGGTAGCGCGGCAGGTCTGGTATCCCCTCCTTAGATTTGTGGCACTGCAATAAAGAAAGGGAAAAGTCAGAAATCATTCAATTGCTAGAAAAAGGGGATGAACAAAGATATTGAACGTACACTCACCAGCGCCACTAGAAGGAGAAGCAAGTTCGGATGGGAAAGAGAAGTGTGGGAGCAACACTTGATATAAATGATCGAAGAGCACTCCTGTAAAGGCACAATGGTATAACGTTAGTACAAAGCTATATTTTTGAAAGATTAATGCATAAGTCATGAATCCATACCTTCCAACATCCGTGATGGCATAAGGGAAGGCGGGGAGGTGACCACCGCCAAAGCAGTAGTCGACGGTGCCCCCTCGAGCAATGGAGCATCGACACTGGCCGCACCTGCAAAGACAAGCTTGTTAGAAGAGATCGCAAGATATATAAAAAGGGGGAAACGCTGGTGACAAAAATTTTTACCCGACGAGCTACCAGCAGAAACTGAAGCAATCCCCTCATTCATCGACATGAGACCACCACCCGTAGCCTCGTCACCCGACTCGACGGGAACTGTTGTTGTGCTCGCAAGCCCTGGAGACGGCAAGGGACCATACGCGGGGAGGGCTATGATTGGAGTATTGCCAGATTCCATAGAAGGAGCGGCTGGCTCGTCCTCAGGAATCGTGGCCACCTCACCCGCTACTCCTTCGGGTCCTGTGGTCACGGTTGCCTCATCCACCGTCACCGCGAGGTCTCCAGCCGTGAGCGCTTCGCCCTCTACCGCCTTCGGCTCGACAATCATCTCATCTGCCGCCACTTCAGATGCGGCATCGATGACCTTCTCGGCGGCGGACCCTTCAACTTCTGTTTCAGGCCCCGTGGCCCCGATCATGTTGCTCACTGTCAGCTCGGGCTCGGCAAGTACCGCTTCGCCCGCTCCCCGGGGTTCGACGGTCTCCGCCTCCCCCTCAGTCGGACTTGGCCCTGAAAGTTGGAATGCGTATAAGCCAATGGCTTGATAATTCTTACAACAAGGTTCTGAAAGAAATGTTACCTGAAGAGTACTTGTCGTTTGCATTCCGAGCCGCGCGCACCACTTGCCTCTGAGCAGTAGACAAGACGGCAGGGGCCTCTTCGGAAGGAGTGTCAGCATGAGGAATAGTGCTGGGGCCCGCTCCCATGGCCAAAGCAGCTCTGCTCGTCTCTGCTTCGGAAGGAGTGTCAGCACAAGGAATAGTGCTAGGGCCCGCTCCCGCGGCTAAAGCAGCTCTGCGCGCCCTTGCTTCGCGTCTCAACCGCTTCCGCTCCTCTCGAGCCGTTGAGACGGATGCCACTAGAGCTTCCCTAATTGTGGTGTCCTCGTCTGTGAATAGGGAGGACTCTAGGTTTTTCAGGGCATCCCTCGTCGTCTTGTCAAGCCGAGGCTCTTGTGGCAACTTCGACGAAGCCGGGACTTCGATGACAGACTCGGGAGGGATCCCTGCGTCAATGGACACAACTCCTGGAAAGAAACAAAAGAAGGTCAGGTTGACTATCATAAAAAGACAACAAACTTTCCTTATAAAAGAGAAAGGGATAAAACATACCGACGCTTGCTAGGGCATGCTTCTCCTCCTCCTCCTGGAAGGTTTTCAGGGAGGCAGCGATAGCCTCTTCAGTAGAGACACCTGTTGAAAATGGAGCAAATGTTAGTTAAATATAATAATACAAAGTGCAATGAAATGACAAATAAAGCGTTTAATGATTACCGGACTCAGCGAGTTTGCTTAACATCGCTTCAAGCCTCGCCGATCGCTCTGAAGCTGCAATGGCGGCAGCCAGATTGGTGTCCTCAGGGTCTACCACGAAGCCCACATTACTGCCGTACTCACATATGGTCTTGGCAGGAGAAGCCGCAGGCTTTGAGCCGAGGATCGCATCGAGGGAAAGGGCGGACTTCTTCTTTTTCTGCTGTCCACCAGCTTTAGATCCACCCGGAGCGGATTTGCGCTTGGCAGCCTCTTTAGGGCGGCGAGTCCCGATCTCCGCCCCTCCGCCGGATCCTGGCGATACCACACTAACTGTCTTCGCGGGAGCATGGGGCGCCGACGGTGCATCCACCGTAGTGGGCAATGGCAATCCACGCGGGGGGCTCAACACGCGCGGTGGGTCGACTCTGGCATCTTTTATCGGGGGGATGACCTGGATCCTTAGCTGCAAGGGAGCCTTGCGATCACCGCTAGGAGGCGCAGCCCTACGGTCGACCAGCAGGCGTTTCTCCATTAAGATGATTGGGCCCATAGCATGCGCATACCAGGCTACATACGGATGGATTATTTTAGGGACACAGCTAGGCTCACTGATAAAAAAATAGGAGCCTGTATTGAGCCGGGTGAAATGATGCATCGCATTCCTTATCCCCTCTGGGCCGACCGCGGGTGTTTCCAGAAAGGCCTCCATCGGGATCCCTTGATTGTAACTCGATTGTCGGGCAAATCGATGTGGGTTATACCTCATAAAGAGAGCCGTCTTATTCTGCCTAAATACTAGGTAGCCCGGCCAAATGGAGTAAAGGTGAAGTATTTCCCGAGCCTTCAGTACAGAAGCCCCGTCCTTAAAGTCATCACGCAGCGACACCACTGACTTAGCAGTCTCAGAGCCCATGGTGATGACCTTATCCACAAAAGAGGTCTTCGCTCCGACTAAATGTGAACGCAGGAGCAGTCCCCTAGACTCCCGCGGAGGTGCAACCACGATTGAAGCCCCGACCAACCGCATGATTCTTGGGAGTTTGAATTTCTCAAAGAACGGAGGAGTCTTATGGGCACCAAACACCCCTCGCACATGCTGCTCCATCCAAGAAGTGAAGTAGTGCATCGGAAACTTACCAGGCTGTACCCCAGGCTCATTAGCATCCGCCGCTACGCTAAGTCCATTATAAAGGTAAGCCAGCCCGGCAATCCCTACCGATAGCTGCAAACCAGCCGCCATTCGATGCGCCGGATAAAAGACGGAAGACCGCATGAGGCGTGGATGCATGGGGAGCGCAAAGCTGCATAACCATAGACCCAAGAACCCTATAAAAAAAGTCTCCTCGTCCATGCCAGGAACGGCGATCTCTGAAAAAGGGACGCTGGCAGTGCCAGGGAGATAGAAATCCCGTTGGTCATTCTCCGATAAAGGTCGGCGGTCCAAGCCGAAACCAAAGGGGTCAGCAAGCTGAGCGAACTGCTCGTCCTGCTCTGATAGGAACTCCGGGCGGATAAAACGAGCAATGAAATCCGTGAAACTGACGCCCCGGTCGCCCGATTCCAAATGGAGTTCCTCATAAATCTCCAACACCTTCACTAAGCCCGGGTGCTGATGCTGAATGGCATTTGCCGGAGATAAGTCAAATACTAGCTGCTTAGTGGCGAAGACATACTCGTCAGGAGGAAGCAGCTCCTCGTAGTGTTCTCCCCTCATTGGCAAACCCGAAATCTCAGCAAATTCCTCTAGAGAGATGGAGACTTCCCTATCCGCTGTCAGGAAGGTATGGGTGGGGATATTCCATTTTTCTATGAAGGCCTTTGTCCACCACGTCGAAGGAGAGGGATACTCGAAAAGCGAGACGTAGACGGCGGAGTATAAACCAATCTTCGTCAGGTGAGCCCTCTTCGTCGCCAAAATGTAACGGGCCCATTGCAAATATCCGGCAAGCGGCCGCGGGGTCAATCCAATATTATAAGCCTGTCCCCAAGGGCGTGCTTCACCCTGACAGATTCGCCTCCCCAAAATGTCTATAGCCGGCGGCGGCTGCACCGGAATGGCACCGATTGCAGGCTGAAGGAGGTTGTCGGAATTCCAATTTTTAACCTCCACGGCATACTCCACCGGGGGCTTGTCCGCATAAGGGATCGTAACTATGGGCTCGGAGGGTGAGGTGGAGCTAAAGCTGCGACGGCCTTGGATAATCTGGCTGTACCACCTTCCCCATAATTGAAGTCTCTTACACTCGGGATCGTGATCTTTGATCAGAGCAAACACCACCCGGTCCACTGGTGCATGTGGGAACCCTCCTTCTGAGCGAACAAAAGGGAAAGACAAATCTTCAGACATGTTTCCTGTAGACAAAGAAAAAAAAAACATAACCGTTAGCGTTCTAATGCTTCACATTTCAAAGGCCTACATCACACTACAATGCAGTGGGAAGGGGACCAAAGGGGGACCCACAAAATCAAGATGACGGCGCATCATTTGATAAGACAGTCCCATCATTGGATGAGACTGTCAGTCAGCAAAAAAGACCCCCAAGAGAATATCCTCATTGGGGGAAATCCCTAGAGACAAGGAGAAAATCTCCTCTTTTTAGAGCAAAGCTCTGTCACAGAGTGACATTTGTCAAACTCTGGAATAAAACTTCTTAAAAAAGAGCCTAGCTCTGTAGTAAAAAATTATAACTCTTAAGAATTAATTTTTTTTTGAGATCTTAAAGATCCATGAAAACTTTTAAAAGTTCTCTATTTTGATCCATGAGCAAGGCTCTGTTCATGGGTTAAAACCCAAGAACAAGATCTCTGTAGAATTTTGAGAGCAAGACTCTGTTGAAGAAACCCCAAAGGGGTTTTCTTTAGATCAAAGATCTATGAGAACAAGGCTCTGTTGAAGAAACCCCAAAGGGATTTTTCTTTAGATCAAAGATCTACAAGAGCAAGGCTCTGATTAATTAATTTAATTTAATTTAATTTTTACCTAGAATGATTCTAAGTTCCGAACTTTAAAGTTCTTGAGAAGAAGCAAGAGCAAGGCTCTGTGAGTTTTTTTTCTTAAGCAAGAGCAAAGCTCTGAAGTAAAAGTTCTTGAAATGGTAAAAAAATTCCAAAGACCAAGGGTCCTATTTATAGACGTCTGCGTCTCTTCACCTGACCTCCATGATCCAATGGTCGGGATCTTGCCACCGCTGCACTCACGTGCGCGCCACGTGAGCGCAACGGTGGGGGGGGCATTTATTCCCCCAATCAGAGCAAGGCTCTGTTTGAATTTTGAAAATTCAAAATTTTGAAGCAACGCTTCAGATCCCGTGCGCAGTGCGCAATTTGCCACGTGTCAGAAGTTGACTCGGCAGCACAACGCCCAAGGCAGTGCGTCCAATCAGAGCGAGGCTCTTTAAAAAGCAAAAACAACGATCAACTGCGCAAGCGAACCGCTGCGCGACACGTGTTTGCGCAGTTGCGCAAACGCTGTTGCACATGTGCATCACAGCACGCCACGTGTCTGCGCAGTTGCGCACCGCAGCGCGACACGTGTCTGCGCAGTTGCGCAAGCACAACTGCGCAAGCGCACCGCTGCGCGACACGTGTCTGCGCAGTTGCGCAAGCTCAACTGCGCAAGCGCTTGACTGCGCGACACGTGTCTGCGCAGTTGCGCAAACACAGCTGCGCGAGCGCCTTACTGCGCGACACGTGTCACGCGCTGGTGAGTTGCGCAACAACAGAATGAAGATTTAAAGAAATCTTTTCTGTTCTTGTTAAAACAAGAAGATTTCTTCTGTAAAACAGGGGCCTTTGGATCAAAGATCCAACGGTGGGGAAAATTCCCCGAATCACTCAGAAAAGATCATTTTAACAAATTTAACTGATCTTTGAGCACTATAAAAAGGACCCCAGACCCCATTTCAAAGAGGGAGACAATTACATAGACAATTGGATAAAAAAAAAGAGGAGAGAACTCTTGAGAATTTCTGAAGAACACAAAAAGAAAGGTAAAAACCTTTGAGAAAATTCTCTTAAAGAATAGATCATTGATCTAGAAAACAAGATCAGTGATCTTCAATAGGTAAATAAATAAATAAAAATAATAAAAATAGTGCCTTGCACTTGCTATGAACCTCTGGTTCTCAGATAAATAAATAGTGCCTTGCACTTGCTATGAACCTCTGGTTCTCTGAAACAAGGAAAAACTTTTTTTTCTTTGATCCAAGTGCCTTGCACTTCTGTTCTTGAATCTAAAAAATTCTTGGTGCTTTGCACAAATGCAATGCATTACTTGAAGAGCCAGGCCCAAATCAAAAAGACCTAGCAGGCCAAAATAAATTGCAAAGCAATAAAAGAGCTGGGCCCAAATCAAATTGATGCTCTGCATCATTTATAAAGAACAGAGTCTAAATAAAGTTGATGCTCTGCATCCCCATTAGGCAAAGCCCAAATAAAAGCAAAAGAAATGCAAAAGCAATGGACTTAGCCCAATCGTGGCCATAAGTCCTTAAATTAAATTGATTGAGCAAAATGGCTCTCCTAAATCGATTTACGTCCGGTTCGAGGGTACATCTCCGAACTCCTTTGACATCCATCGTTGTAATTCCTCAACGACGTCAAAGAGGTGACGGGTCCCAACGACCATACACCCATATGGACTGCGGGGTCCTTAAACTTGTGGACCGAAACGTCCCTAAACTAATATCGGACCGAGACGTCCCTAAACTAATATCGGACCGAGACGTCCCTAAACTAATATCGGACCACCATGTCCCTAAACTGGCGATGGACCACCACGTCCTTAAACTGGCGATAGACCACCACGTTCCTAAACTGGAACAATAGAGCCTCCAAACGCTCTTTTGCCGGATCTAAACGGTCCCGTTTGAGTTGATCTTAGCCCTAAACACGGCTAACGTATCCTTAAACATTCAAATGGATTATAAAACTCCCAATCAACTCTGGTTCGAGGGTACATCTCCGAGCTCTTCTGATACATGTCGTTGTAATCCTTCAACGACGTCAGAGAGGTGACGAGTCCCGATGGCCATACATCAAATTAATCACTACGTCGAGTCGATCTTAATCCAAAACAGGACTAACGTATCCTTGACGAACGTTTAAGTTGATCTTAGCCGTAACGCGACTAATGTATCCTTAAACTAAAACACCAAACCCAAATCTAAGTAAACACGGATTTGGACTAATCCACGTCCTACGGGCGACGGCATTACTCAGTCTCCGTACACAATCCACGGGCAACCACAAACAAAACAAACACACACGACACGAAGTGAAATTCTGGAGAAGGAGAAAGTTGTTACCGCGATGCGGTAGCGTAATTAACTGCAGGGGCTTGCGTCTGCAGGGAAGAGCGTCCCCACAATCAAAAACCCCTCATCCTGAGGGGGAATCTGACGAAATCTGCTACATCGGCCGCATCCGTCTAAACCTCTGATACACGGTGCCATAAATCAACTTGGCATCTTCGGAGAGATAGACGGATAAAACCAAATAGCATCTGCCCCGAACCTCAGGCAACGGACGCGAAGTCCGGGCCGCCGTTCGGAGGGGAACAGTATGCTTATGACATCCGCATTCACCACGGGGCCCCATCATGCACCGTTAGATTACTTAACTAATGGTAGAGCGGGGGTTGGACTAGAGCGGATGCAAAACATAAGCAACGTTTATTATATATATATAATATATATATAGCCATTCGTCTCACGCAATAATATCCATTCCAGATCACTGATCACAACATAGCATTACAGATGAATATATTGGATACACTAGGATTTCGGTGTTTCGTTTTAGCCTACAACGGAAAACGGATTCCACGGTTGTGATGAATAGCCAAACCCCCACCCTAAACCCCTACGGGTGCGGCAAACTACCCGCCAAATTCCTGAAATGAAGCAACCTTTCTTAATAAAATGAGTAGGCCAATCGGCACTTCAAGAACCCGGTAGTTTGTGCACCCCTTCTTGGATCTATCTTAGGTGCAAGAAAAAGTAAATGAAATAATACAACGGTGGCTACAACCTCAACCCGGATGTGCTCCACAAAAGAATATTACATTAATTTTACAAATTTATATGAATGAAAGAAAATAACACTCTTCTCACATCCCCCCGGCTATTCATTCACGACGATCCAATACTTCATTTTCACAAACCATCAACAAGATACAAGATATGTGCAACCTCCACTAATCGGCATATAGCAATTAGTAGACGTTTAGAAATACATATGCAAACAAAAACGAATAAACGATGTTAAAATTCCGACTTCAAAAAACTCTGTATTGCCCAAGCACAAAGATAACAGAATATGAAATCTGGGCAAAATCAAACAATACCATAAAACTTAAATCCAAGAGTACAGAACACCATAAAAAATCCAAGACCAAATTCCCACAGAAAACCGGCGACGGTAGGTCCCTAATTCCGGCGGTCAAACTTTGGAATTTGTGCCTCATTTTTCTATAGTGTCCTAGTTACTACTAAAGGAGCACTCTGCAATTGTTTAAATAATTTTTAAAGGCTCGGCAAAAATTAACAGAAACTTGGATTTCATTTTTATCGGTTCGGAGTTATTTTTGTTTCGTAATTCTAAACTTCATCTAACAAGCTGGTTAAGGTTTGAGTAGGCTATAATACCAGTGTAAGTCGATGTCGCACACCCCATGTGGTTTGTGAAGAGGCGGAATTTACAAAAAATGATGTTATACTTTGCAACATCGACCAAACATCCAAGATCTTTCAGAAACCCTAACTAGCAAAACACATAGAGGTTCTAAACTACTATGATAGAGTTTTATACCTCCAAGATACAAGTCCTTCGGGTCTTCTTCTCCTCTTCTTGAGCTTCTAGAAGTTTTGGATCAAGCTCGATCGTCGTCCTCCTCGTGTCAAAGACAATCCACCCGAGAGTCTATGGTTCAAGCTCCAACCTCAAGAATGAGATAACTATAGTACCTAGTTTGCTAATCTGGGTAGCTTAGGAGATGTAGAAAGTTAATTAGAATATTTTATCTTAAAGAATCCTAGGATTCACAACACATGTGATGGTTAGAGTTTGAGGAAAAAGGAGGAGAGCAAAAATGGAGAGAGAATGAGAAAACACAAAATGACCAAGTCTTGTGAGCAAGTGAAGAATGGCTAACTCTTTTCCAATAATCAAGCATGCAATATTTTTCCATAGAAAAATACAACCATGAATAGTAAAGTCAAATGAAATAAACAAATGAATAAGCTATGCTTCAACCATACCACAAATATCTCCATTTCCACCTCATTAATCTATTTTCAAAAAATAGATAAAACCAAAAATGAGGTGTCCCCTTCTAGAAGCATCTCTTGTAAAATTACAAGAATGCCCTCACCGTATATAAATACCCGTATTCATACTGCAAAAAATACGGACACAAAGAAATAAAAATAATCCAATAATATAATACTAGAATGCTGCTTAATCCTAAGCCTACTAGTATTATCCGTCCGAACATCATCCGTGTAGCTATTACACGTATATGATCGAAACCCTGCACGTAAAACCATACAGCCTATATACATCGTTACACCTGAACCAGGGAAACTCTCTGTGTGGGACTCTAGAAACTCGACAGTATGCTGGCAGTGGGTTTAACTACAAGTCCGTCAATGGCACTAGCTGTACGTAACGGCTACCCAGGTACCTGTCGAAAAGAAGGCCGGCGAGCGAACTCATCCGAACTCCTACTGAACCTGTCCGTGACAATCTCCGTGCAGTCCGGTCTGTTTGTCTCAGAGTATCGCATTCCAGGTTTAGGGGGTGGAAAATGTCAGACCCCTGATAACCTGACAAGTCGTGCCGGTGTGGCTCAAGACCATCCGAGAATCTACTGGTCCAACCACCACCAATTCTCAATCCGCCCTGGCCAGGGACTTATGGTGTTGGCCAATCGAACATAGCGCGATATATACTCCCTATACCGGGAGAGACGAATCCCCAACAGTCACTCACTGCCTCCATGTGGCTTAGGACTGTACCCAACTAAAACCTGTTTGCACGACTCAGTAGAGCCGTGGTAGGGTAGTAATCAAAGCACAGTGGGAACTTACACGAGATAAATGATGACCTCAGGTCGACAGACTATCTGCACTCATGTCATAAGAGAACTGCTATCTGACATAGGTATAATACCATCTAGCCAGTTCTCAGCGAGTCCGTCCAGTGTACTCATCCCTAGTGAGCACCTGTATAAAATCTTAGGTGCACCACACCAATAGCTGCGGGACTAATCCATCGCCTCTCGTCAGGGTCTAGATATGTATACACTAGTCTACTCTGGAGTATCGATGCCCAGTCTTGATACTCCCACGACTAAGGACGTTTTAAGGATGTGCTTTTTAAATATCCAGCTCCCACAAGTATGATTGCCATCACAACGCTGGTAGTCAAGTAAGGATCCTACGGGCTTTATCAACATGTATACAAAATATGAAATAACAAGTAAAACATATCATACGTTAAGATAAAGGCAAACCAAATAGTATACTATCATATCGAGCAAGATTGTCCTGTACATACATATCCCTAGCATTATATACAATGAAGGCCTCTAAGGAATACATATCCAACAGGTTCATCGCCAACCTATCTGGCAAATGCCGCCCATATAACCATCCGATCAAGAAAGGCACCCCATTCATATGGGATCAGAAGTGCCAACAGGAGCTAGAGGAAATCAAGCAATATTTGCAGAATCCACCGGTCTTGGCCGCTCCGGTTAAGGAAAAGCCCATTTATCCTCTATACAACTGCCCTTAATGGTTCTCTAGGCGCACACAAGAAAATGACTAAGGAAAGGAGAGGGATTTATACTATCTAAGTCGAGTCCTACTAGGAGCAGAAAGCAATTGCTCTCCTATAGAAAAGTATTGTCTAGCGTTGATCTTTGTCGTCATAAAGTTCATACATTACGCCCTGGCGCATGAAGTCCATCTTATATCGAAGATAGATCCCCTCAAGTACCTCATGTATAAAGCTATACTAACCGGGAGGCTCGCTAAATGGCCCCTTCTGTTGACGGAGTTCACGATTATTTATTGTCCCTTCAAAGCGGTAAAAGGACAAGCCATCGCCGACTTCCTCGTGGAACACCCGATCCTAGTCAACTCTCCATTAAATAGCAAGATGCCGGATGAATATGCATTCAACATAAGTGAAGAGGTAGAAGAAACCGAAAAGTACCGGTCGAAACTATACTTCGACGGAGCGCCTTTAATGAAGGTATGGAAGCGGAACACCCCCAATAATCAAAGCTGGGGTCGAACTTACCTTTGTGACTCCATAAGACGGGATACTCCGCTATGCCTTCTCGTTGACAGAACCAAGAATCAACAACAAAACTGAATATGAAGCTCTCATTGCCGGTCTCGAAATTGCAATCGACATGCGCATCAAAGATCTCGTCATATACGATGACTCGTAGTTAGTCGTTAATCAAGTGAACGGCGTCTACAAGACATACAAGCCAGAACTAATAAGGTATAACGAAAGGGTACAACAATTACTGATGCAGATTCCCTTTTGTGTACTGGAAAGTGTGTCATGAGCGGAAAATGACAAAGCAGACGCATTAGCAAAACTTTCCACAGAAATGGCAGATGAAAATCTCGACGATGTGAGGATCAGTGTCCGAAGCCGCAAGATCCTATCGCCAGCTAAATTTTCTTCGGAGCTTCCAGTGGAAACGCTCGAAGAAGAAGAAGAAGAGATACTTAGAGAGAAGGTTCTCCAAGCCGAAAAGAAGAAGATGAAGATTAGAGGCAAGTATTTATAGACTACTTCAAGTCCCAACGGATGCCTAAAGATGCATCGTAAAGGCACCAACTCATCAAACAAACTTTGTCTTTCGCCCTAATCAATGGAACTTTATACAAAAGGTCTTTTGATCATATATGGCTGAGGTGTTTAGGTCGACAAGAAGCCAAAAGAGTCATCCAAGAAATTCACGACGTTCTTTGTGGGTCCCATCAAGTTGGTCCTAAGATAAAATTGAAAATCAAAAGGATGGGTTACTACTGGCCCACGATAATTCGAGACTGCATCGAGTATGCGAAATGATGTCACTTGTGTCAAATACACAGGATTTCATTCATCAACATCCTAACCCACTGCATCCCACTGTGGCTAGCTGGTCGTTCGAGATGTGGAGGACAGATATCATAGGCCCTATTGAACCGGCGTCATCAAGAAGGCATTGATTTTGCAGGGAACCTAGGAACACTAGCAAACTAGTTTTCGAAGATGGCAATATGGATTTCAAAAATTTCTAGTTTGCCAAAATTCCCAAACCAAGAATCGAACTAAATAGCTATAACTTGCATACAAAACCTAGTGAGCTAAACTAATTTACTATGTGTAGAATTCTCATATCCTCAAGCTTTCTTCAAGTGCTCCGAATCACGCTTGACCGGTGGTCTTCCTCCATCGAAGATGATCCACCCGAGAGATGTAGCTCTTGGCTCTAGCTCCATACTAAAAATCTAGTGGAGCAAGTGGGGACTCTAGGTTGCCAATCTAGAGAGCCTAAGGAAGTAGTGAGTTGTTCTAAGTGTGTATCTATCTCTCTTCTATCCTTGATTCTCATACATGAGATGGTAGGGTAGAAGATGAAGAAGAAGGAGGAGGAGCTCAAGAAAGATGAGTGAGGAGAGATAACCAAAATGGTGAGAATGAGAAATCCCATGAGAGAGAAAAAGATGAAGCATGGTTTGTAAAAAATATTTTTCAATAAACATTTAGCAACCGTACTTGAATAGTTTGCACAAATGAATTAACAATTCATTTGTCAACACTATTCAAGCATGGTTCTCACCATTCTCACCTCACTACCTTTACACCTCATTTTCCATTTAAAATAAATGGATAAATCTAAAATGAGGTGTCCACTTTCTAGAATGTTTACCGTATAAATACAGAATACACTCAACTGTATATACATACCCGTATTCGTACCAAAATACGAATACCCAAAGAGATAGAATAACATAAAGAACAAAATACTAGAATATACATATCGAAATATATATACGTAGATTATTAAATCAATACCTGATTTAATAATCCGGCTCAATCCCAAACCGGCTATTATTATCAACCGTCCGATCGAAAGTCCGGGTAACTAGTACAATCATTCGATCGGAGCCCTGCATGTATCAAAATACGGCTACTAAATCATTTCGCCTGAACCAGGAAAACCTTCTATGTGGGAATCTAAAGACTCGTCAATAAGTTGGCAGTGGGTTTATCCACAAGCACATCAGTGGCACTAGCTATACGTAACGGCTACCCAGGTATTGAGCAAAAGGAAGGCCGATGAGCAAACTCATCCGAACCCCTATTGAGCCTGTCTGTGATAATCTCCATACAGTCCGGTGTGTTCGTATAAGAGTATCGCATATCGGATCTAGGGGGATAGATAAAATCAGATCCCTAATAACGCGATATTTCGTGTCAGTGTGAAGCCCATCACCCACTAAGAAACTACTGATCCAAATTAGTAATTCTCGTTTACCTTGGCCAAGGATTTCTGGTGATAGCCACCCATGCACAGCGTGACATCAACCCCCAATACCGGGAGAGACGAATCCCCGATGATCCGCTCACTGCCTCCATGTGGCTCGAGACTGTACCCAACTAAAACCTATTTACATGACTCCTTTGAGCCATGGTAGGTAGTAATCAAAGCACAATGTGAACTCACACGAGAAAAATGACGATCTCAGGTCGACAGACTAACCTGTACTCATGTCACCTGAGAACTGCTATCTAACAATAGATATAATACCATCTAGCATAATCCCGGCGAGTCCGTCCAATGTAACTCATAACCCAATGAGCACTTGTATACTATCTTAGGTGACTAACTGACACCAATGGCTTGTGAGACCGGCTACCGCCCCTCGTCGGAGTCTCGAAAAGTATACACTAGTCTACTCCGCAGTATCGATGCCCAGTCTCGATACTCCCTTGACTAGGGACATTTAAGGATGTGCTTATAGACCACCCAGCTCCCACGTATATGATCGCCAACATAATGCTGGTAGTTAAGCAAGAGTCATATTGGCTCTATCAACATGTAATAGTGATCTATAATACCCTATAATGCATGTACATAATGATAAAGACAAACCAGATAGCATACTATCATTTTGAGTAAGACTGTTCTATCCGTATAGGTCCTCCCTCAATCATCACAATCACGTGCCTGTGATTACAATAATTGACTTGAGGGCACTATAGCCAACAATCTCCCATTTGCACTTATGGCTAATTATTGGGGTGTCGCATACTCATAGCCCGTGTGATACCGAACACCAAACTTCTATACTAATCAGTCTCGCAAAGCTTGTTTGCAAAACTATTGCGTTCGAGAAATAGCCTTAGTGAGTGGATCCACTCCAATGTTTCTATCATTATCTCTCTATATCTCAATTTCATGGAGAAAGATTATCTCCCGAAATGAGCGATACAGGTCTTAGAATTTGTCTGGATATCCGATGGGACCAAGTTCATAAATGAACTCCAAATCCAACAAACTTCTTCGACAGTATCTTCTACTGAATGTAATTAGTATCCTACTCCATGCCTTCCTTAGTATCCGCTTGGACCACCTGTCCAACATACTGCCACTCAAAAAAGGGTAAACTTTAACTCTGACAGTCACTCTATCATCCAGGTCACCTTGGAAGCCTAAAATGATAACCGCCTCCTGAAGGAGGCTGCCAGTACCATATACCAAGAACATTCTCTTATGTTCATAATCACTTCCCAATGTTTCTCTAGAATTGGATTAATATATGCTTATTGCAGCCAGTGCAAAAGCAATATCTGGTGTGGTACTTGACATCTCATGATTGACTCGATTGTCTAAGCAAGTGATATGTCAATCATGGAAATCTCTCTCATCATCAGTCTAGAAGACATCTCTGTAGAGAGGGTGACTCCCTCACCTGCGGGTACACCACTACGCCAGGAGTCGTCCATTCTAAAACAATTTAGAATAGTGTCAAAGTACCCGAATTGGGACGCTTTCCAAATCTAGATCTAAAACCATAGATCTAGTCACCAGAATCCCCAATATTTTATCCAGATCCTATGTGGAGAATCAACTTGTGACAACCACGGTATAACCGATCGTAGTATAAGAAGATCACTTCCTATCAAGAGCATGCCATCTAAATACCAGGACATCACTCCCAACTATCTTCTTACCTGATCCATCTGTTATTCTAATGAAGTCAAACTCTATGACTGTCATATCAAAAATAGATGATTTATCTCCGCTATACTTGCTTTAGTCTATAAATAGACATAAGCGATTTGCCCACCATTATTCCGCTACTCCCACCGACTACAACAACCCTCTGGCAGAGTCATATACACGTGCACTTCTAAAGCTAAATTAGAACGACGTTATAGTCAACTACCTGCCAGATCTCATAGTCTAGGACAGCAATAGTGGCAAGCTTGGGTCATCAAAACCTCCCTGTCACTGTCTTTGAGGAGACCGAAGTACCTCTCGGGTGGCTGAGGTTACCCACCAAATCTAGGGAGTGGCTAATGGATTGCCGAATCCAATTGAATTCTCAGGTTCTACTAAATTTTCAGTAATCGTTTGCGGTTCTGGAATCAATTCCAGTTCTACCATACTCCCACTAATGTTTTCTGAAAAGAATTCATTTTACTAAAACGGGTAGCGATTCAAGAACAATATAACTATTGATCCTCCAAATGGTAGAATGTTAACCCTCGTCAAAGCCCGGGAAAACCCACAAACTGCCATTACTGAAACGTGCCTAGAGTTTATCCGGATTCTGGTTTTAAGCATAAGCCGGATAACTCCATATACCTTAACATCGTTAAGATATGAATCCATTCTATATCCAATATAGAAACAAATGCACTAGTTTAATCGGAACCAGATTTAAAAATCAAGCAGCTGTTTCCAGTCCATATCGACTAAATGAAAGAAGGCCAAGCAGCATTACTCATCAAGGAGCGTATTCACGGATGAGTAACCTGAGAGAGAAACAAGTTCTCAAATATATTACTTACGATGGAATACCTAGCACAAGTATCTACAACTTCAATCACCTCGAAGAATCCTGATACTTGTAACATATGGTTCTCTACTTTATTCTTATACCCATATCTTCTCTGGTTTTAGACAAGTATTTCAACGAAATACTTGTCTAAAACCAGAGAAGTCATAAGTAAACGGAATATAGTATAAGTACCAACCCCTTTGTCCTTACCTATATCGGACAACATACAATACTTTGTATAAGTCCTCTGAGTTTAATAACTCAAACCCTGTATGTCGTAGGTTGAAAACTGTGCTATGGTTAAGAAGAATTATACCATTGTTGAATACTCCTTACCTAACCATCAACTGATATAGGTAAATGTCATAGGCATAATTTCAAAAAAATAATATCTCACTTTATAAAATAAACGTACAGATAAATCAGTTTGAAATTGATGCACAACAACGGATATTCAAAACCGTTAGGCAAAACCCAGGTGATTTCCTCAAATATCACCGATTAAAAAGAATTCTGATAGATTGAGGATCTAATCAACCAATTCCCAATATTCTACTCCCACTCAGCATCCATAACGCCATACAGATGTGAGAATCAAGTCTGGTAAAAACATACCCTGGAGTCAGAATCTAATTGGGAAAGCAGTTTTCAATTAACACCGCATAGTAAAACTGAAACATGAAAATGTTTCGAAGGGTGGCCGGGTATTCCTAGTAATGCCTCTTCCAACATCCAGATTCATGACAGTAGTTGCATTTTTCCTTGCCTTCACTCCAATCCGTTTATATGTCTTTACTTCTTAGCTTCTGTACATCATACTTAGGCTAATTGGTTTTCTTCCTTCCCTACCTTTTGGCACCTGTCTAAGATTTGGAAGAAGACTATCCAATAAGCATAATATGTGTACTCTCCTAATACTAGGAGCCCTCGCAACCTGAGAGAAGGTAAAGAGAAAAATCGACCGAATAATTTATTCAATTTTTTCAGAACCGGAATCCATCCTCGAACTGAAACAAGTTTCTTCGAGTTCGTGTGTAACTATACAATGGAATATCCAAGCAATATGGATCTTCGTAGTGATACGGAGTGTTCTGGAGAAATGCAATGGGGAAGTAGGAGTGGTAGGGATATACGTGGCTTCGTCGTAAATGATAGCAGTCGTAATTTCCTTTGCCCTTAATCTAATCCCTTTATATGTCTTTACTTCTTACCTTCTGTACACCATACTTAGGATAATTGGTTTTCTTCCTTTCCTACCTTTCAGCACCTGCCTATGGTTTGGAAGAAGATTTTCCAATAAGTGTAATAGGTGTACTCTCCTAATTCTAAAAGCCCTCGCAACTTGAGAGAAGGTAAAGAGAACTGACAACCGAATAATCCTATTCAATTTCTCCAGAACCAGAATCCAACCTCGAATAGAAACAAGTTTCTTTGAGTTCGTATGTAACTCTACGATGGAATATCCAAGTAATATAGATCTTCGTAGTGTTACGGAGTGTCTTGGAAAAAATGCAAAGGGAAAGCAGAAGCGACAGGGATATATGCGACTTAATGAAAATCCAAAAGCCAAAGTGTTTAAGAAGGTTCGGTTAACTTGGTTCATGAGTTTTAGTTTAAGGTCAGGTCATGGTTGCTGCCAGAGAGAGAGAGAGAGAGAGAGAGAGAGAAACGAAACACTCAGCGTGCACTTTAACCTAGATTAGATTGGTTAATCATTTTATCTAATCAGGTTGGCTCCCACTGTTTCCTCGAATTTTCCTTCAAACCCTAAAAGGAGAATTAGTCGGGATCATCTGAAAATCACCTGAGAAGTAACACCTATTCATCAGTGGGAATCGGGATCCAACTATTATCGCATGATAATTTGATGGAAGCTACTCAAGTCACCACACTCCAGAAGGTATGTGCATGCCTGGCAAGTTTCATGTGTATTTGAAACTCCCGATGTGGTTTTTGCCCCAAGCGCTTATGACCTTGACTTTGGCCAACAAATCATAACACGCAAGTCAAGTTCTACCCGTTATAATATAAATCAATTTAGACCCATCCGTACACACCCTTGACTTTGGCCAACAAAGTGGCACGACTGTCTTAAACCAATGCATTTATCTATGCTATGGATAAGTAACACACAGCTACCATTCACGATGCCTTGACTTTGGCCAACAAACACCACATGAATACTAGTGCTACTTATTCGAAACGACAGAGGGCTACGACTGGATTTTGGAGAAAAACCTTTAACGTAATGAACTTGATATCGTTGAAGGAACCCGAGCAGTTTTTGAAAATGAGTGGTTTAAGCTCCGCATTTTTAAAAATGAGTGGTTTTGTAGAAACCGATGGTTTTGAAAAAAACCGAGTAGTTTATAGTTATATAAACTTTTGCCAAAGAGGTCACTCCCTATGAAGGGATCTCGGCTCTTTCCCAACTGAATACCATGATGCAAAGCAAAATAGTCGACTATAGTGAAGTTATTACAATGACGCAAACTTTTGCCCAAGAGGTCACTCCCCATGAAGGGATCTCAGCTCTTGCCTCATCGAATGAGGTGCTGGATATTCATAACCGAATATCGCTGTGCAAAGCAAAAGGAAACGTCTGTAATATCAGTTTTTAAAAATTGGTTCCAACAACATCATTTAGGTTTGTTTTCCTTCCATTAATCAGAATTAATGTAGTCCCATCAATTAATCATATCATGCTAAAAAGAAACAAAAATAATCACGCACATATATGCCATCCGTATTTGCCACAGGGTCCCGGGTCTTCACCGCAAGGTTACATAACTTACGGAAGGCGGGGACAGGACTAGCACGGATGCAAAACATATATACCTTCTACTAGATATATATAATATATATAAATATTCATTTCACTCATGATATCAAGTAACATCACAGAAGTATCACAACAGAATCACAGCGGAAGCAAATACAATATAGAAATGCGGATAAACAACGAAAAGTACATTTCAATAGAGTCAAATATGAAATGTAATTTCCCGATCGTGTGGATAGCCCGTAGTATCAGACCCTTGACCCCTATGAGTGCGGCAAGCCATCCGCCAATCCCAGAAGCGAGGCAACCCCAATCAACGAAGTGAGTGGGCCATCCAGCACTTCCGAAATCCGGTGACTTGGGCACCCCTCCGCAGGTCAATCCTATACCCCTTACGAGTGCGGAAAATAGCCCGCCAATTCTAAAGTAAAGCACCCCGGTCTCAGCGCCATGAGATGGAGGCCCGTTGCCCTCTAGAACCCGGCTACTCGAGCCCCCCGCAGCGGGGTAATCCTAGTGCATGTAATGAAAAACAGAATATACAACGGTGACTACGTCCGCAACCTGGATACTCCCCAAAGAATAATACAAGCCGCGATGACGGCAGTCCACATGTCGGACGCTTGCCACGAAATATGAATATACATTACATCACAGAGAACTGCATCTAATACTACGTACACCGGGCTATCCATCACAACAAATCCAACATAACAATAATCACAGAGCAACACAGAACATCAATGCGAATATCATGTTCGTAAACCCGTCTGATTGTGCATATAGCAACCAGTCGGATTATACCGCGTTATGATATTCACGGTAGCAGAAAAAATGCCAGAAAAACACAAATTTAAAATTTCAATCGATTAAAACTTTCTGCATTGGCCCCTAAAATAAAAACCAGTACACAAACAAATCTGGGCTAAACCAAATATCCCAAAAATCATATTTCCATGAACTAGAACCCTAAAAAAAATTTAGGGCACTGTAGCCTAAAAAGGGCTGCGGTTCAGCCGCCAAATATGCCATTTAGCTTCTGTTTCGCGTTCGTTTTTTGGGATTATATGCCCAATTTTTTTCCTAGCTCTAGTTTTGCCTTCATATAATTTTAATAAAACCAGAAATTTTTTTGAACAACTTTAAAATTCGAACAGCAAGCAACAGTTTTGCAAACAAGTCTTAGTTTTTAGCTTGGCTCTGATACCACTGCGGGGAACCAATGCACACTAGCAAACTAGTTTTCGAAGATGGCAATATGGATTTCAAAAATTTCTAGTTTGCCAAAATTCCCAAATCAAGAATCGAACTAAGTAGCTCGAACTTGCTTACAAAAGCTAGTGAGCTAAACTAATCTATTATGTGTAGAATACTCACCTCTCCAAACTTTCTTCAAGTACTCCGGATCGCGCTTAACCGCCGGTCTTCCTTCGTCGAATATGATCCACCTGAGGGATGTGGCTCATGGCTCTAGCTCCACACTAAGAATCTAGTGGAGCAATTAGGGACTCTAGATTGGTAATCTAGAGTGCCTAGGGATGTAGTGAGTTGTTCTAAGTGTGTATATCTCTCTCTTCTACCCTTGATTCTCAACACATGAGATGGTAGGATAGAAGATGAAGAAGAAGGAGGAGGAGCTCACGAAAGGTAAGTGAGGAGAGATAACCAAATAGCGAGAATGAGAAATCCCATGAGAGAGAAAAAGAAGAAGCATGGTTTTGTAAAACATATTTTTCAATAAACATTTAGCAACCATACTTGGATAGTTTGCACAAATGAATTAACAATTGATTTGTCAACACTATTCAAGCATGGTTCTCACCATTCTCACCTCACTACCTTTACACCTCATTTTCCATTTAAAATAAATGGATAAATCTAAAATGAGGTGTCCACCTTCTAGAATATTTTCCGTATAAATACGAAATACACTCAACTGTATATACATACCTGTATTCGTACCAAAATACGAATACCCAAAGAGATAGCATAACACAAAGAACTGTTAGTGTATATGCCCTAGAGGCCATTACTGTATCATACTAGTATGTATATTACTTGATGGAAGCTTGGGATATTCACAGTTGTACAGACAATCTTGCTCAATATAGTAGTATGCTACTTGGTTTGTCTCTGCTTTAATGTGTACATGTGTGTTTATTTATCATATCACCTATACGCATTAGTAGAGCCCTTAGAATCTTTGCTTGATTACCGGCGTTGTGATGGCGATCACACTTGTGGGGGCTGGGTAATCCACAAGCACATCCTTATACACGTCCCTAGTCGTGGGAGTATTGAGATAGGGCATCGATACTCCGGAGTAGACTAGCGTATGCGCTTCTCATCCCAGCACGGGAGACGGTCTGTCCCACAGCCGTCAGTACGTCGTACTTGAGATAGTATGTGGGTGCTCGTTAGGTTACGAGTACACTGGACAGGACTCGTCGGGAACTGATGGTTGGTATTATACCTATCGTCAGTTATCAGTTCCCAGGTGACATGAGTACAGCTTAGTCCACTGACTTGACACTGTCACTTCGCCTCGAGTGTGTTCCCACTGTTCTTTGATTACTACCCTACCACGGCTCTACTGAGTCGTGCAAACAGGTAGTAGTTGGGAGCAGTCCCAAAGCACTTAGAGGCAGTGACGGTTAGACAGGATTCGTCTCTCCCGGTATTGGGGGTTGACATCGCGCTGTGTCTAGGAGAGCCATTACACAAGTAGTCCCTGACCAGGGCAAGCGAGATATACTGGTAGGTTCCAGTGTTATCTCAGGGTGTTCTGGGCTTCACTCCGACACGACTTGTACCGCTATTAGGGGTCTGACGCTTGCCGCCCCCTAGGCCCGACATGCGGTGTATCAGACGAACAGACCGAACTGTACGGAGATTGTCACATACAGGCTCAGTAGGAGTTCGGATGGGTTTACCTCATCGGCCTTCTTATCGACATCTACCTGGGGACCGTTACGTACAGCTAGTGCCGCTTGCGGTCTGTGGTTAAACCCACTGCCAGCGTAGTGTCGAGTCTTTAGAGTCCCACACAGAGAGTTTCCCTGCACTGAGCGAAACGTGTAGAGGCCGTATGGTTTTACGGCAGGGCTGCGATCACTTACGTACACTTGTGTGCGTATGATGTTCGGGCAGGCAGTACTGGTGGGCTTTGGTTTAAGCCGGATCTTAGTATTGCACGGATGGATTTGTTTTGTCTTCTGTGCATCCGCATTCTACGGAATACGGATGCAGGTGTGTATGCACAGTTTTTCGGAGCGATGAAGGAGGAGGTGCCTCATTAGGGTTTTGGCAGTTGGTTCGGCCAAAACCGTTATGTGGCAGGCTCATCAGGGTTTTGACAGTTGATTCGGTCAAAACCATTTTGAGGCGGACTCATTAGGGTTTTTGACAGTTCGTTTGGTCAAAACCATTATGAGTCGCGAACATCATTTACTAATCCTATTAGTGATAATCTTATGATGGCTAATTGCATTGACCATTTGACCCCGTTGACCTCTCTTGACTTTGTTGACCGGTTGACCGTGTTGACCATTGACTTTCAAGAGGGTTCCACACTCTTCTTTTCTTTTCCTTTTTCTTTTGGATTATGATAATGGTCATTTCAAAGTAGCCATCAACTTTATCTTGATGGGATTAGTAATGATATTGTTTTTGCATTATTTGCAACCATGGTTGATTTTCTTTTGTATCATAATTTCTTTCTCATTCTCTCTCTTGGTTTTTTCAAGTGAGAAGAAAAGAAATAAACCATGGTTGTTGCTCCTCCTTCTTCTTCCTCCTCTTGATTTTTCCTTTGATCTCATGTGTTGAGAGAAAAAGGATTTCACTTGACAAACACATCCATACATCTTCTCTACACATCCTAGGGCTTGTAGATTAGCAATCTCTTTGCCCTAATTACCTCGGCTCGAGGTGAAGCTCGGCGTACATCTCTCGGGTGGATCGTCTTCGACTCAAGGAGGCCGCGGAGGTGACCAAAGTCCGGATCAACTCTCGGAGCAAGCAAGGAGAAGAACAACAAGAAGAGAAGGAGTTCAAGTTAAGTGACCGAAGTCCGGATCAACCCTTGAAGCAAGTAAGGAGAAGAACAATAAGAAGAGAAGGAGTTCAAGTTGAGGTATAACCCCTAACCGAGTAGATAGATCTCAAGTTAGGTTGCTTGTGTGTTGTTTAGTAAAGATCCGGCTTTAACGGTCCATGTTGCCAAGTCCAGAAAAAATTTTGTTTTACCGTTTCCGCAACCCCGAAAGTACCGGGAGAGGTAACGTGGACCTAACAAGAACAAAATACTAGAATATAAACATCGAAATATATATACGTAAATTATTAAATCAATACCTGATTTAATAATCCGGCACAATCCCAAGCCGGATAGTATAATCAATCGTCCGATCGAAAGTCCGGGTAACTAGTACAATCATTCAATTGGAGCCCTGCACGTATGAAAATACGGCTACTACATCATTTCGCATGAACTAGGAAAACTCTCTGTGTGGGACTCTAAAGACTCGTCAATACGCTGGCAGTGGGTTTAACCACAAGCACGCCAGCAACACTAGCTGTACATAACGGCTACCTAGGTATTGAGCGAAAGGAAGGCCGATGAGCAAACTCATCCGAACCCCTATTGAGCCTGTCTGTGGCAATCTCCATACAGTCCGGTGTGTTCGTCTAAGAGTATCACATATCAGGTCTAGGGGGTGGATAAAGTCAGAACCCTAATAACGCGATATTTCGTGTCGGTGTAAAGCCCATCACCCACTGAGAAACTACTGATCCAAATCAGTAATTCTCGTCTACCTTGGCCAAGGATTTCGGTGTTGGCTATAGTGCCCTCAAAGTCTATTATTGGATCGCAGGCACGTGATTGCAATGATTGAGGGAGGACCTATACCGGTAGGACAATCTTACTCGAGATGATAGTATGCTATCTGGTTTGTCTTTATCATCGTGTACATGCTTCAGGTGACATTACAGATCACTATTACACGTTGATAGAGCCCATCGGATTCTTGCTTGACTACCAGCAGTATGATGGCGATCATATACGTGAGAGTTGGGAACTCTACAAGCACATCCTTAAAGTGTCCCCAGTCGTAGGAGTTTCGAGACTGCGCATCGATACTCCATGAGTAGACTAGTGTATACGGATCGAGACCCCGACGAGGGGTGGTGGCTGGTCTAACAAGTCATTGGTGTCATTTGGTTCACCTAAGATAGTATACAGGTGCTCATTGGGTTATGAGTACACCAGACGAATTCGTAGAGGCACTGCTGATTGGTACTATACCTATCGTCAGGAGAAGTTCCCAGGTGACATGAGTACAACTTAGTCTGTTGACTTGACACTGCTACTTTGCCTCAAGTGTGTTCCCACTGTTCTTTTATTGCTACCCTACCACGGCTCAAAGGAGTCGTGCAAACAGGTAGTAGTTGGGTGCAGTCCTGAAGCACTTGGAGGCAGTGGCGGTTAGATAGGATTCGTCTCTCCCGGTATTGGGGGTTGATATCGCGCTGTGTCTAGAGAGCCATTACACAAAGTCTTTGGCCAAGGCAAGTGAGATTTACTGGTAGGTATTCCAGTAGTTTCTCAAGGTGTTCTGGGCTACACTCCGACACGACTTATACCGCTATTGGGGGTCTGACGTTTACCATCCCCCTAAGCCCGATATGCGATACTCATAGACGAATAGACCGAACTGTACGGAGATTGTCACAGATAGGCTCAGTACGGTTTCAGGATGAGTTCGCTCATCAACCTCCCTTTTGGTCAATACATGGGTAGCCGTTATGTACAGCTAGTACCACTGACTTGCTTGTGGTTAAACCCACTGCCAGCGTATTGATGAGTCTTTAGAGTCCCCCACAGAAAGTTTCTCAAGTTCGGGCGAAACGTTGTAGAGGTTATATGGTTTTATGGCAGGATTCGATCATATACGTGCACTTGTGCACGGATCATGATCGGACGGATCATACTACTGGGCTTTGGTTTAAGCCGGATCCTAGTATTAGATTTGTTGGATTAATTTCGTCTCATTGCATTGGTATTCAGTCAGAATGCGGATGCAGGTATGTATATACAGTTGAGGGGTATTCTTGTGATCCGTCACGAGTTTACTTTAGAAGTTGCCATTCTCTTTTTGGATTAAACATTGTGGTTTAAATGTTTAATTGTGAGGAAAATGAGAGTGCAAGTTTTGTCCATTTGCATCATTTCATGTCACAAGCTCTTGGTGACTCATGGTCTTGGTTTATGTGACCATTATTGTGACATGGATTGATTTTGGGGCTAATTATAATAAGTTGGGATATTTTGGAGAGAGAGGGCAGACAAGTAAGGGCTTGGGGTTTGGTTTTTATATATCTCTCTCTCTCAAAATATCTTAAATAACATACAAGCCATTTTACTTCTTCTTCTTCTCTTGAGCTCACATCTTCCTCCAATGGCTTCTTCTTCAACCTCCACCCATTCCTCTCATGAGTTGAGAATCCATGGGTGTCTTGAGACAAAGTGATCACACACATTCTCTACTTCACCTTGGACATATCGGCTAGCAAACTTCATGTCCGAGTTGCTTCGGTTTTGAAGCGGGAGCCCGTAAAAAGATTGCTTGACGTGGTGCCACTTCGATGAGGAGACCGGAGATCGAGCTTGATCGGAGATGCCGTAAGGAGCTAAGGATGGTGGCTAAAGACCGAAGGACACAAATTGATCGGTATAGCCATTCTAACTTCTTTGTAGTTAGCTAGTTTAGTGTTAATGGTACGATCCGGGTGAAATTCTGCGTTAGCGCCGGTTTATAAATGTTTTTGTTCCGCGTTTGGCCTCGGATTGACGGCTGGGGCGCTAACGTAGACTTACATGGTATCAGAGTCACACCATTAACCTCTTACTAGCTTGTTCTAACATGTTTAAAGCATCGATCGGACGAAATTTCCAAAACCGCAATTCCATTATCAAAGTTTCTGTCGAAATTTAAAAGAGGTCGAAAAATTATTTTCAGTATGTCAGAAAATCGTGCAAGCTTTTTTAAGACCCTCAAAGAAATCTGAGAGCAAGTTATCACCATCGGACCGCGTAACCGCGGCGAAACTAGCATGTTTGCCGCGTTTGCACGGCGGTATGGTGGCAACAGTGCACCATTTTTCTTCTGCGGGTCTTTCAACTGGAATTATGGTTTCTGGAATATTTTGTTTAGGCCCAGATATGTTTGAGTGCTGGGTTTTGCACTTGGGGCCATTTTGGGAAGTTTTGTCGATCAAAATTTTAAATACGTTAGTTTACAGTACATTTATGTTTCCCCCAATCAGAGCAAAGCTCTGTTTGAATTTCAAAAATTCAAAATTTGAAGCAACGGTTCAAATTCCTTGCGCTGTGCGCAACGCGCCACGTATCAAAAGCTGATACGACAGCGCAACGCCCAAGGCAGCGCGCCCAATCAGAGCAAGGCTCTATTTAGAACAAAATTAAAGGAAGCAACGCTTCAGTTGCGCAAGCGCTGCGCTGCGCGACACGTGTCAGCGCAGTTGCGCAAGCGCTGCGCTGCGCGACACGTGTCAACGCAAATGCAGTTGCGCTGCGCGACATGTGTCAGCGCAGATGCGCAGGCGCAGATGCGCTGCGCGACACGTGTCAGCGCAGTTGCGCAAGCGCAAATGCGCTGCGCTGCATGACACGTGTCTCACGCTGGTGCATCTGCGCCAAACAGAATTAAAATTCTAATAAGATCTTTCTGTTCTTGTTAAAACAAGAAGATTGTCTTCTGTAAAACAGAAGCCCTTGGATCAAAGATCCAACGGTGGGGAAAATTCCCCAAATCACTCAGAGAAAGATCTCTTTGACAAATTTAACAAATCTATGGGCACTATATAAAGACCCCTAGACCCCAACTCAGAGGGGGATCAACATCAAGAATCATCAAGAACTTCAACTCTGAAGAAACTTGAAAAGAGACTCAAGAAAAAGGTAAAAACCTTTAAAATAGAAGAATTTCTTCTGAATAGGTCATTAATCTAAGAACAAGATCAATAATATTCAATAAAAAATAAATAATAACCGTGCCTTGCACTTTTTATGAACCATTTGGTTCTGGAATTTCAGAAAAATTCCTCTCTTGAATCCAAAATTGGATCAAGTTGTTAAAACAGTGCCTTACACTTGCAAATCTGCACTGTTGCGCTCCTGGGTTAGCGCAAGCCACCAGAGAGCGCCACGTGTCAGCACCAGAACCACTTGCGCTCTGCGCTTTTAAGATAGAGCATTGCTCTCTGAAATTCGCGCAACTCACCAGAGCACGCCACGTGTCAGCAGCGTAACAGCACAGCGCACTGGCGCAGCGCACTGCGCTGTTGCGCTTGCGCTCACCAGAGCATGATACGTGTCACCTCCACATGTGCTTGCGCTCAATGATTGGCGCAAAGCGTCTGACAAATGCACTGCATTGTTTACTGAAGGGCCAAGCCCAAATCAAAAGGAATGCAATGCATTAAAAGGGCAGAGCCCAAATAAAATATATGCTCTGCATCATTTATAAAAGGGCAGAGCCCAAACAAAATAAAAAAAAAATGCAATGCATTATTTAAAAAGGGGCAAAGCCCTAGCACATGCCTAATAGGCTAAAGATAAATAAAAGCATTGAATATTCACAACTGGACTTAGCCCAATCATGGCCGTAAGTCCTCAAATTAAATTGACTGAGCGCAGTTGCTCTCCTAAATCAATTTATATCCGGTTCGAGGGTACATCTCTGAACTCCTCTGACTCCTATCGTTGTAATCCTTCAACGACGTCAGAGAGGTGATGGGTCCCGACAACCACACATCAACACGGACTGTGGGGTCCTTAAAATTATGGACTTATGCGTCCTTAAACCAAAACACGGACTGTGGGGTCCTTAAACCCACGGACTTATGCGTCCTTAAACTAATGGACCACCATGTCCCTAAACTGGAACATGGACCACCATGTCCCTAAACTGGCAATGGACCGAAACGTTCTTAAACTACCTATGGACCACTACGTCGCTAAACTGGAACAATAGAGCCCCCAAATGCTCTTTTGTCGGATCCAAACGATCTCGTTAAGTTGATCTTAGTCTCAAATCAGACTAACGTATCCTTAACTAACGTTTAAGTTGATCTTAGCCTAAATGTGGCTAAGGCATCCTTAAACTAAAACACCAAACCCAAATCTAAGTAAATACGGATTTGGACTAATCCACGTCCTATGGGCGACGGCATAACTTAGTCTCCGTATACAATCCACGGGCAACCACAAACAAAACAAACACACATGACACGAAGTGAACATCTGGAGAAGGAGAAAGTGGTTACCGCGATGCGGTAGCGTAATTAACTGCAGGGGCTTGCACCTGCAGGGAAGAGCGTCCCCACAATCAAAAACCCCTCACCATGAGGGAGAATCTGACGAAGTCTGCTACATCGGACGTATCTGTCTAAACCTCCGATACCCGGTGCCATAAATCAACTTGGCATCTTCGGAGAGGTGGATGGATAGCCCCAAATAGCATCTGCCCCGAATCTCAGGCAAGACGAGCCTACGCGGTCGCGTCTCTGTATTCGGAGGGGAACAGATTCTGGCACGCCCGGTGGGACCTTTTCCTCTTTTCACACCACACTTCGTGTGTCGTCTTCGTGAACGAATCGTGATTTGTTAATGGTTGCCTTTGGATTTCAAGTTACTAAGATTTGGTCTTTTGCCTGGCGTAGAAATCAAGCATCAATGGCCTCAAATTGCTCGAACTGCTCGAAGTGCCAATGCAGCCGACGCTCCACCTCATCTGGGGGTGTAGCATATGGGCTTCAAGAGGCCTCCATCCTTACTATGCCTGTGGAGAAAGTGACTCAAGCCACCACCGGCCTGTTTTTCGGGACCATGATCCCTCCTGTAAGCTTCACCCTGCCAATACCCGTACCGGAAGCTTCAAAGAAGTCGGTCTTCGATCGACTTGCTACTCCCACGGCCCCTCTCAACGGGTCGTCCAACTCCTCGGTCTTCTCCAGACTGAGCCTGAACTCCAAAGGGCCTGCCAAAAAGCCCATGATACCTGAGAAGGCCATCCCAAAGAAGACGGCTGCTCCCAAAGTCGCCAAGGCGGCTTCTCCTGTCAAGGAGTCAGTCTTTTCGAGGCTGACTATTCCAGCTCCTGCCCCAGCTTTGAGGATCTGTCTTTGACAGATTAAATATTGTCACTCAAACGACGACCTCAGTTTTTAAGAGGCTGGCACCAGCGGCGCCTCATTCGGACAGGGGGCAAAAAGAAGCTATCTCTGTTGCTGAACCAATACCGACAACTCGTCATGCCCGACGACGCCACTGGTGCCGGATAAGAAAGACCGGGGGTGTTCCCGCCAAAAATTTCTGCGTAGAAGAGTCCAAGGTATCAATGGCAGCGATACGCTTAAGGAAATGCGAACCAGTATCTTCCGGCCCGTATTTTGATAAACTCCCAAAGATGGAACTATTAAATTCTAATGGTATTGGAAGTATCTCGAAAAACCCTTCGATTTGATATATTATGGGCTTCATAATTCATCCGGGAGCAAAAGTTATGGGCAAATACGCTATGCACTGTTCCCTGATTAAAATTCAGGAATTACCTCAACGAGGTATCACGTGCTCACACGTGATCAATGATCACGTGTTGACACGTGATAGCTAGAACAGAAATAACAAACGGCTGAAAGATGACCCAATTTGGGATCACGTGCACAGACGTGACCAAGGGTCACGTGCCAGCACGTGACTAGCTTTGAAAGTCTCACAGTTTAAAAGAATTTAATTCTAAAAGTCAGAAAATACCTCAACGAGGTACCACATGCTTACACGTGACCAATGGTCACGTGTTGATACGTGATGGTTAAAACAACAACATAAACAAGCGGCTGTTAAAGGAACCAATTTGGGGGTCATGTGCTCACACGTGACCAAGGGTCGCGTGCCAGCACGTGACAGGCTTTGAGAGCCTTACAGTTTAATAGAATTAAAATTCTAAATTTCTCTAAAATCTTTCGAAATAAAATTAAAATTCTAAATTTCTCTAAATCTTTCCAATTGGAAAAGGATTATGGGGACCGTTGGATTAAAAATCCAATGGTGATTAAAGATCACCAATTTATGGAAAGATTTGATACAAGGAAAGATTTCCCTAAAATTTCACCGAAAATAACAAACAGAATATCTTTTGGATTTAAAATCCAACGGTGAATAAAATTCACTGAATGATCTAAAGGCTCATATTAAATATGAAAACAAATCAAATCTTTCAATGAAAGATTTGCTAAACAAATTGATTTTTTTCCTTATCCTATAAATAGGAGCCAAGAAGAGAAGAGGGGGGATCTACTTTTTTGGAGAGAGAAGAACAAAGAATGGAGAATTTAATTCTCAACAAAGAAAACCTTAGGTGAGAAAAGAAAGGGAATCAAAACTTCAAACAGAGAATTTAATTCTCAAAATCCAAGAATTTAACTCTTATACAAAAAAGAACTTAGTTCTTCTTCTGGTTGAAGATCTGCACAGAGCACATCTCCCCATAAGTTGAGAATTTAATTCTCATCGGGTCGAGATCCTGCCATGCAGATCCTAAACTTAGAAGGGGAATTGAGTTTTGAGAATTTAATTCTCCTAAAACAAAACTAGGGTTTAACCCTAATCAAGAATTTAATTCTTTTACATATCTGGGAATTTAATTCCTTTAAAAAGAAATTAGGATTTTATCCTAAATAAGAATTTAATTCTTTCAGAATAGGAATTTAATTCCTCCAAAATCATAATTAGGGTTTAACCCTACAGAGAATTCAATTCTTAAAAGATCTCTGTTCATGAAAAGAACCAGGGTCACGTGACCCCTAAAAAGATCCCCAAAAATAAAAAGGAAACAGCTTTGAGGCAATGCCTCACGTGCTCCCACGTGACTCCCAAAACGCAGAAAGAAAAAGCAAAGGGAATAAAAGCGAGGGAAATCTAAGCTTTGGGCGCTCTCACGTGTTACCACGTGACCCCTTAGCAAACATTTCAACAGTCAGCGCATGAATCCCCATCACGTGTCAACACGTGATGCTCAAAATAAAAATGAAAAGTGTTTAACATTTATTCGCAGATTTGAGGATAAAACAAAGGAGATCTGGCTCCACATTTAGGGCGCTCTCACGTGTCCCCACGTGACCCCTAACAAATCCCTTTAATATCTAATGGATGGATGCCAATCACGTGCCCTCACGTGATGGCCAGGAAATGAAAAGTGTTTAACAATTATTGCAGAACGAAGAAAAAGGATCTGGTCCCCCCTTTGGGCGCTCTCATGTATCCACACGTGACCCCTCTGTCTTTAGTGTTTAACACTAATTCGGGGATTATATTTCCAGTGTTTAACACAGATTGTTTCTAGTGTTTAACACTAAATTGAAGATTATATTTTCAGTGTTTAATACTGATTGTCTTTTAGTGTTTAACACTAATTTGAGAGTTCTACCTCCAGTGTTTAATATTGTTGTTCTCTAGTGTTTAACACTACTTTTAGCCAAATTGACTAATTTTCCAGAGGCAAAAGTCCCTCCTCCAAATGAATCTCAAAATTGAGGAAATCAAAGACAAAATGTTGTCAGAGCCCCCAAACCTCTGTTTAGCACTGCTGAATGATGAGGGGCTGAACCCAGACAAATGTCTAATGGCCCAAAGGGCCAATATTTCAAATATAATTAGACTTATCCCAAACTGGCCATAAGTCCTCAAATCATCTTGAACTGAGCACATCTACTCTTTCAACCAACTCATTGGTTCAAGGGTACATCTCTGAACTCTTCTGACACCTGTCGTTGTAATCCTTCAACGTCGTCAAAGAGGTGATGGGTCCCGACGACCATACATTAAATAGACCACCATGTCCCTAAACTGACAATGGACCCCCATGTCCCTAAACTGGCAATAGACCACTATGTCCCTAAACTGGAACAATTGAGCTCCCAGATGCTCTTTTGTCGGATCTAAACGATCCCGTTTAAGTTGATCTTAGCCTCAAATATGGCTAACGTATCCTTAAACCTTCAAACAGACTTTAGTCCCAAATCGGACTATAGATCCCCCAATCAACTTTGGTTCAAGGGTACATCTCTGAACTCCTCTGACACCTGTCGTTATAATCCTTCAACGTCGTCAGAGAGGTGATGGGTCCCGACGGCCATACATTCATGGACCACTATGTCCCTAAACTGGAACAATAGAGCCTCCAGATGCTCTCTTGTCGGATCTAAACAATCCCGTTAAGTTGATCTTAGTCTCAAATCGGACTAATGTATCCTTAACGAACGTTTAAGTTGATCTTAGCTTCAAAAATGGCTAACGTATCCTTAGACCAAAACACCAAAACCAAATCTAAGTAAATACGGATTTAGACTAATCCACGTCCTATGGGCGACGACATAACTCAGTCTCCGTATACAATCCACGGGCAACCGAACACAAAACAAACATCCACGACACGAATTGATCATCTGGAGAAGGAGAAAGTTGTTACCGTAATGCGGTAGCGTAATTAACTGCAGGGGCTTGCGCGTGCAAGGAAGAGCGTCCCCTCAATCAAAAACCCCTCAAGCGAGGGGGAATCTGACGAAGTCTGCTACATCGGATGCATCCGTTTAAACCTTCGATACATGGTGCCATAAATCAACTTGGCATCTTCGGAGAGATAGACGGATAGCACCTATTAGCATCTGCCCCGAATTTCAGGCAAGACATCCGTCGCGCCGTTGTTCCCCTCCGAACGGCGGCCTGCGACGTTAGGACGTCACGTGCCTGAGGTTCGGGGCAGATGCTATTTGGTTTTTATCCGTCTATCTCTCCGAAGATGCCAAGTTGATTTATGGCACCTTGTATCGGAGGTTTAGATGGATGCGGCCGATGTAGCAGACTTTGTCAGATTCCCCCTCAGGGTGAGGGGTTTTTGATTGTGGGGACGCTCTTCCCTGCAGGCGCAAGCCCCTGCAGTTAATTACGCTACCGCATCGCGGTAACAACTTTCTCCTACTTCAGAATTTCACTTCGTGTCGTGTGCGTTTGTTTCGTTTGTGATTGCCCATGGATTGTACACGGAGACTGAGTGATGTCGTCACCCGTAGGACGTGGATTAGTCCAAATCCGTATTTACTTATATTTGGGTTTGGTGTTTTTTTAGTTTAAGGATACATTAGTCGCCTTGCGACTAGGATCGACTTAAACGTTCGTTAAGGATACGATAGTCCTGTTTGAGACTAAAATCAACTTAACGTCATGATTGATTTAATTATCCGGCCGTCGGGACTCGTCACCTCTCTGACGTCGTTGAGGGATTACAACGACAGGCGTCTGAGGAGTTCAGAGATGTACCCTTGAACCAAAGTTAATTTGGGGTTTTATCATTCATTTAAATGTCTAAGGACACGTTAACCGTATTTGGGGTTAAGATCAACTTAGGCGGGACCGTTTAGATCCGACAAAAGAGCGTTTGGGCCCTATTGCACTAGTTTAGAGACGTGGTGGTCCGTCGCCAGTTTAGGGACGTAGTGGTCCATTATTAGTTTAGGGACGTTTCGGTCCGTCGCCAGTTTAAGGACGTAGTGGTCCATCTTTAGTTTAGGGACGTTTCGGTCCGATATTAGTTTAGGGACGTTTCGGTCCGTCGCCAGTTTAAGGACGTAGTGGTCCATCTTTAGTTTAGGGACGTTTCGGTCCGTCGCCAGTTTAAGGACGTAGTGGTCCATCTTTAGTTTAGGGACGTTTCGGTCCGATATTAGTTTAGGGACGTTTCGGTCCGTCGCCAGTTTAAGGACGTAGTGGTCCATCTTTAGTTTAGGGACGTTTCGGTCCGATATTAGTTTAGGGACGTTTCGGTCCGATATTAGTTTTAAGGACGTCTCGGTCCAATATTAGTTTTAAGGACATCTCGGTCTATTATTAGTTTTAAGGACGTCTCGGTCCACGAGTTTAGGGACCCCGCAGTCCATAGCGATGTGTGGTCGTTGGGACCCGTCACCTCTTTGACGTCGTTGAGGAATTACAACGACAAATGTCAAAGGAGTTCGGAGATGTACCCTCGAACCGGTCGTGAATTGATTTAGGAGAGCCATTTTACTCAGTCAATTTAATTTAAGGACTTATGGTCACGATTGGGCTAAGTCCAGTTCAACATCTTTATTAAGTACTGCATTGCATTTGGGCTCTGCAGAGCATCAATTTATTCTGAGCTCTGCTCATTTATGAATGATGCCATGCATCTGTTTTGATTTGGGCTCTGCCCCTTGAAAAATGCATAGCATTCTGGAGATTCTGTTTGGACTCAACCCATTTATAAATGATGCAAAGCATCTGTTTTGATTTGGGCTCGGCCCCTTAAAATAATGCATTTGCGCTTTATTGAGCCTGTTAGGCCTTCTCTTAATTGGGCTTGGCCCTTTTTAATGCATCTGCGCTCTGCGCTAAGCAATGAGCGCAAGTCCATATGGTGATGACACGTGTCGTGCTCTTGATGAGTGCAAGCGCACTAGCGTAGCGCGTTGCGCTTTTGCGCTGCGCTGTTGCGCTGCTGACACGTGGCGCGCTCTCAGCGAGTTGCGCTAATTCCAGAGAGCAAAGCTCTATCTTGAGAGCGCTTAGCGCAAGTGGTTTTATAGCCGACACGTGGCGCTCTGTTAAGAGCGCAACGGCGCAACTTGGAAGTGCAAAGCACTGAGAATCTTTTAGATTCAAGAAGGGAAGTGCAAAGCACTGTTTAATTTCTTGATCTAAATTAGATCAAAGAAAAATTTATTTTTCTTTTGTTTGAAGAACCAGAGGTTCATAAAAGTGCAAAGCACTATTATTATTTTTTTTTATTTTTATTATTTTTAAAGAACCGGAGGTTCACAAGAAGTGCAAAGCACTGTTTATTATGTAAAGATCATTGATCTTGTTTTTAGACCAATGATCTATTAGAAGGAATTTCTTCTAATTCATGAAGGTTCTTTACCTTTTTCTTGAAATCTTCTCAGAGTTCTCTCTGTTTAAAGTTCTTGAGTTCTCAAGAAAAATGTTCATGCCTTTGAATTGAGGCTTAAGGTCCTTTTTATAATGCTCACAAATTAGTTAAATTTGTTAAAGAGATCATTCTCTGAGTGATTTGGGAAATTTTCCCCACCGTTGGATCTTTGATCCAAGGGCTTCTGCTTTGCAGAAGAAAATCTTCTTGTTTTAACAAGAACAGAAAAGATTTCTTAAAATCTTAATTCTGTTTGGCGCAGATGCCCCAGTGCATGACACGTGTCGCGCAGCGCAGAGCGCAGCGCAAGTGCGCTAGCGCATCTGCGCTGACACGTGTCGCGCAGTGCAGAGCGCAGCGCAACTGCGCTAGCGCGTCTGCGCTGACACGTGTCTGCAGCGCAAGGCGCAGCGCAACTGCGCTAGCGCATCTGCGCTGACACGTGTCTGCAGCGCAGGGCGCAGCGCAGCCGAAGCGTTGCTTCCTTTAAACAGAGCTTTGCTCTGATTGGGTGCGCTTTCTTGGGCGCTGCGCGCGGGACTTGAAGCTTTGCTTCAAAAATTTGAATTTTGAATTCAAACAGAGCTTTGCTCTGATTGGGCGAAACAAATGCCCCCCACCGTTGCGCTCACGTGGCGCACACGTGAGTGCAAAGGTGGCCACCTTCCAGACCGTTGGATCAAAGGGGAATCCGAAGAGGCGCAAGCGCCTTATAAATAGGGCGTTTGACCCTCAGAAAATTTTTGCCATCTTCAGAATCTTAATTTCCAGAGCTTTGCTCTTGCTTGAGAGTTTCAGAGCTTTGCTCATTTCTAAAGTTAGAAATTTTAGGTAACATTAATTTAAGTCAAATTAACTTAAATTAACCTTAACCAAAGAGCTTTGTTCTTACAGATCTTTTTGATCTTAAAAAGATCCCCATTGGGGTTTCATAAACAGAGCTTTGCTCTCAAAAAACTTATAGATCTGCAGAGATCTTGTTCATGGGTTCTAATCCATGAACAGAGCTTTGCTCTTTGAATCATCTGTAGATCTTTTAGATTTGAAAAATGAGGAAATTTTTATGAGTTTTTCATGGGTTTCTCAGGATTCCAAATTTCTTAATTCTTTTAGGTGTAAACATTTTCTGATGGACTTTTCCATTATTACCATAGAGCTATGCTCTTTTAAGGAAACTTATTTTCCAGAGTTTGACAAGTGTCACTCTGTGACAGGGCTTTGCTCTGAAAGAGGAGATTTTCTCCTTGTCCCTAGGGATTCTTCCCCTTTTTTATTAATGGGAATGTTCCCCTGGGGACCAACTGACAACCTCATCCAATGATGAGGTTGTTTTATTAACTGACGTATTGTCATCCAGATTTTGTGGGTCCCTCTTTGGTCCCCTACTCACTGCACTGCTGTGTGGTGTAATTAGTTAATTTTAATTTAATTTAATTAATGCATTTTTTTAGACGCCAAACGTTGGGATTACAACACTAACGGTTAGATTGTTCTTTTTGCAGCGATCATGTCTGAAGACACTTCATTCCCGTTTGTCCGTTCAGAGGAGGGGTTTCCAGAGGCGCCTTTGGATCGCGAGGTTCTGGCAATGATCAAGGCGCACGACCCGGAGTATAAGAGTCTCCACCTTTGGGGGTCGTGGTACAATCAAATTATTATGGGTCGGCGCAGCTTTACATGTGTGGTGCCGTCAGAGCCCATAACGGCGATTCACTACGCCAGCCCACCCCCGGTGCAGTATGCCGCGGAGATGACAGATTGGACATCGAAGGGTTTTCTTCATCCGGCCATAGATGCCATCCCGGTCCAGCGTCCGATGGTTTTGGACATCCTAGGGCGCCGTATTTGTCAGGGCGAGGCGAGGCCTTGGGGGCAATCATATAACCTTGGTCTGATCCCCCGCCACCCGGTTGGCTATCTGCCATGGGCCCGGTATATCCTGTCGACGAGGAAGTCGCAGTTGATAAGGCTAGGACTGTACACCGCAGTCTACATCTCTCTCTTCCAGTATCCTACGCTTCCTACTTGGTGGTTCAAGGCCTTCTTGGAACAGTGGAACATTCCTACTCATACTTTCCTCGCCATGGATCGGGAAGTGTCCATTTCGCTGGAAGAGTTTACGGAGGTGTCTGGCCTACCGGCTATGGGGGAACATTATGAGGAATTGCTCCCGCCGGACGAGTACATCTATGGGGCTAAGCCGATGGTAAGGGAGCTCACGCCAGAGAACGCTGTTCAACATCAGTTTCCAAGTCTGATTAAGGTGTTGAACATCTATGAGAATCTTTTCGTTGAGCATGGGAGCCGTGGAGTTAATTTTGAGGATTTTATAGCTCAGTTCCTTCATCCAAACGTCCTTTCGGTGAAGACTGCCAAGTTTGCTCACCTTGAGGATCCTTTCGGCTTAGGTTTGGATAACCTGCCAGCGAGAGACATAGATCAGAAGGACTTTTTTCTTCCCAACTCTTCAACCATGTCTTTTGCGGAAGTTGCAGCCCCCGAGATGGACGAGGAGGCCTTCTTTTTGGGATTTCTTGGGCTTTGGCTGAGTTGGTTTGCACTTCCAATGCATTCTCACCGCATGCGGCCCTCTGTTTTTTACCCGGCTCACCGGATGGTTATCGGGGTAAAGGTGGCCATCGGGATCGCCGGCTTGGCACATTTATATCATGGCCTTAGCCGAGCGGCAGATGCTAATGAGCCTGGGGCGTTGCATGTGGTTTTCGCAATGCACTACTTCATGTCGTGGCTCGAATTACATACAGCAGGTGTTTTCGGCATGCACAAAAGGCCCTCATTCTACGAAAGGTGCATTTTTCCTCGCCTTTTACAGTTGATTGGCGCATCAATCGTAAATCCATCGCCGCGAGATGCTAGGAGTTTACTCCTTCGTTCCCACACCGTTGGAGCCGGTGTGTCTTTTATTGACAAGGTGCTGACCATTGGAAAAACGTCCGCTACTGCAGTGCGACCATTGCAAGACACTTTCAAGGACGGCGCTTCGATTTTAACGGCCCGGGAGACCCTTCAATTATACTCTATCAGACCGGGCTTTTTGGTGTTTAGGCAAGACGGGGGAGCGATCTTCATGAGATACAACCCGCATCGTTTCGCTCAGCAGTTGAGTTATAACCAAGGGGTACCGCTGGAGGCCTTTTTATCGGAGCCTATCGCGAACGAAGAAGGGATAGAGAGGGCGTTGCATCACTTCATGCGTCTAAACACGGGCTCTCACTTCTTTATCAGTGAGCCGTCTTGTGCTCCCCGTCTCCTTAGGGTATACACCGAATGGTATAGTCATTCGACGGGAGCGGTCATAAAAGAGGAAAGACGGTTGCTGATCGACCGTAAGGGTGCACCTCCAGGTAGCGATCGCAGCGCTCCTCTGGTGCCGAGGACTCCAATAGTCGCTCCCTTAAAAGATGCTGGAAGTAGACCGTCACGCGCGCAAAGTCCTCCGCATGAATTACCGCTCCCCTATATCGCGGATGCATCTCCTGCACCTCGCGTTCAGGTGGAAACAGTGGTTGTATCTTCGCCGGAATCTGGCGCGGGTGCGGACATCGGGACCCGTCGTCCCAAAGCGGCTGCCAAGCGTAAGTCGCTTCCCCGTGAGCCCAGGGCTGGAGGGAAAAAGAAAAAGAAATCACTCTTTGCCGCGAACATTGCGTTCGGCCAGGAACCCCACGCTCCTTATTCCGAGGGTCTGCTCGAATATGGGACTAACGCGGGATTAGTGATGCCGCCGCCGGACGATACAGACTTGGAAGCTGCTCTCAGAGCTTCAGCATGGCTGGTGAAGCGTGATGCGTGGCTGGCCAAGCTTGTGCAATCAGGTAACTACTAGTCACTCTTTCTTTACTGTAATGTATTTTCTTCCTTATTTCATTATTTTTGGCTAACGCTTTTCTCTCTTTTCCTCTAACAGGCGTTACTGATGAAGAAGCCATTGCCGCTTCTCTGAAGACCTTTCAGGAGGAGGAACGTGCCAGGGCGTCTGTCGGCCTTAGTAAGTTTCGACTTCATCGAAATTTTTTTATTTTTCTTACGTTATGGTCGATCTGACCTTTCCATTTAATTGTAGGGACCTCAATGCCGCTTCCTCCTAGCGACGCAGATGTTCTGCCGGCGGCCGATGTTCCTGTTCCCTCTGGGACAATGCAGGGGGCTCGTCTTGAAAAGCCGATGAGAGATGCCTTAAAGGCTTTGGAAGCTTCCCTGAATGAAGATGATGATGCTTTGAGGGAGGCGTCACAGAGGTCCCTCATAACCGCTCGGGAGGAGAGGAAGCGGTTGAGGCGTGAGGTGAAGGCACGCAGGGCTGCCCTGGCCATGGGAGCGGGACCCAGCGCCGCCCCTCGTGCTGATACTCCCTCTGAAGAGGCCCCTGCCACCCTATCTACCGCCCGTAGAGAGGTGGCGCGAGCAGTTCGGAGCGCAAACGGCAAATCCGCTTCAGGTAACATTTCTCTCAGAGTTTTTGTTATAAGGATTTTAACGTCATTGGTCCTTATATCTCTTATCTTTACAGGGCCAAGTCTGATCGAGGGAGAGGCGGAAGTGGCCGCGGCTGTCACCCGAGAGGAAGTGCTGAAGGGAGTGCGAGAACAGCTTGTGAATTTACTAAAGGCACTTCCTCCTCAGTAGCTATCCATTTTTGTATCAGTCATACTTATAGATAAAAGAATGTATATGTATATGTTTTTTTTTTTTATCCTTTGACATAATGTATCCGGTATTTGATCAAGTTTATGAATAAGAGATACACCTTTTCGTAATGTCTTGTGTCACTTCTTCGCTTTTTCTTTCTTTTATAATCAGTACGCCACCTTAATAACCATAATTTACATACGATTGGGACGAGTATCCCGACCTTCTTAAGAAATAGCGATGGCTTAGGCCGCAGGTTCAGATCTGCTGCCTAAGACTTTTCAACTCTATAAGCCGTGAGGGTCTCATGGAGACTTTTCTCCCTACGGATCGAGAGGATCTCGTAGGTGGGTTTTCTCCTTAAGAATCGTGAGGATTCCTAAGTGTATTTTTCTCTTCTAAGTCGTAAGGATCCTATAAGAGAATTTTCCCTCTTACGAGCCGAGAGGATTCGTAAGTGGTTGTTTCCCTCTTTGTCGAGAATCGATTTCAGAGAGTGAGACCCGTGAATAGTATGCAAGAGACCATTTAGGATTGACTTGCAGGGTCCCATTGCCCTTTTACGAGTCGAGAAGGCTCGTAAGCGGTTGTTTCCCTCTTTGTCGAGAATCGACTTCAGAGAGTGAGACCCGTGAATAGTATGCAAGAGACCATTTAGGATTGACTTGCAAGGTCCCATTGCCCTTTTACGAGTCGAGAGGGCTCGTAAGCGGTTGTTTCCCTCTTTGTCGAGAATCGAATTCAGAGAGTGAGACCCGTGAATAGTATGCAAGAGACCATTTAGGATTGACTTGCAGGGTCCCATTTTTAGGAAGCAAGTTTTTGAATCCTTACTGCCCGAGATGTGAGTCAAAGAAACTCTCGTCACGGAGTGTTTGTATCCGTGAGTTGAGAAGTTTTGCGAGGGATTATTTGTTTCCCAAGCGCCAAGGATTATTTGTGTCCTTAGTATTTGAAACGAGTCGATGGTTCCCACGGAGGCACTGGTGGCTCTGCGGGTCGACGCGGATCAGGAGGCTCTCGTCAAGGAGTGTTTGTATCCGTGAGTTGAGAAGTTTTGCCGGGATTATTTGTTTCCCGAGTGCCAAGGATTATTTGTGTCCTTGGGGTTTGAAACGAGTCTAGGGTTCCTACGGAGGCACTGGTAGCTCTGCGGGTCGACGCGGATCAGGAGGCTCTCGTCAAGGAGTGTTTGTATCCGTGAGTTGAGAAGTTTTGCCGGGATTATTTGTTTCCCGAGTGCCAAGGATTATTTGTGTCCTTGGGGTTTGAAACGAGTCTAGGGTTCCTACGGAGGCACTGGTGGCTTTGCGGGTCGACGCGGATCAGAAGGCTCTCGTCAAGGAGTGTTTGTATCCGTGAGTTGAGAAGTTTTGCGAGGGATTATTTGTTTCCCAAGCGCCAAGGATTATTTGTGTCCTTGGGGTTTGAAACGAGTCGAGGGTTCCTACGGAGGCACTGGTGGCTCTGCGGGTCGACACGGATCAGAAGGCTCTCGTCAAGGAGTGTTTGTATCCGTGAGTCGAGGAATTTTCGTTGAAGTCACTGGCTTCTTCGGTTGAAATGAACCGTTGAGGCTTGGTTTCGTCGTTTGACGGAATCCGCTGGGGAGGTATGGTTTCTTCTTTGTTTACGCCCTTGGATTGTATACAGGGATTGATGTGATCTTGACTGTAGGGCCGAAGTTTTATCATTTCTTATTTTTTTTGTTTTATTTTATTTCCGCGATGCTCTATCATTTCAGCTTTTATATCGCGAAGGTCGCGATTGCCCAAACATTTCGGCTATTTTTCGCGGTGCCCAATCATTTCGGCTTTTCATTATTTTGTTTTTTTTTTTACTCGTTGCTCTTTATTACGAGTTGCCCGATCATTTCGGCTATTTTGCATGCATGCATTTTACTTGCTGCTTTTTATTGCAAGTTGCCCTATCATTTCGGCTATTTCGTATGCATGAGCGGTCTACCGGCTTTTGCCGTCAACCTGAAATTGGACACCGATTTCGGCATCAGCACCGCTGCGACTGGGATATTACCAGGAGCGAATCATCATTTGCCTCTATCGTTGTTGAACAAAGGAGGCTTAGCGACCAGGGTTAGGATCCCGTCGGCTAAGGCTCTTGACTTCATGAGCCGTAAGGGTCTCGTGAAGGTATTTCTCCCTACAAGTCGTGGGGATCTTGTAGGTGTATTTTCTCCTTAGGAACCGTGAGGGTTCCTAAGTGTTTTGTTCTTCTGTAAGTCGTAAGGATCCTACAGGAAGGTTTTCTCCTCATAAATCGAGGGGATTTATAAGGGTTGTTTACCATACGAACGTATTCCCAGTCATGGATGGACCTTGGTTAGGGAAACGTTTATTCGCGCCCGTGGATTGTATACAAGGGTCAGTATTGAGCCACTTGTAGAGCAATATTGGAAGTTTGCGGGGGTTTGCTTAAGCACAGGTTTAGGTCTCTGTGACTTAAGACTTTCAAATCCTATGAGCCGTGAGGGTCCCATAAGAGAGCTCTCCTTACGAGTCGTGAGGATCTCGTAAGCGTATTTTCTCCTTAGGAATCGTGGGGATTCCTAAGTGTGCTGCTCCTTTGTGAGTCGTAAGGATCTCACGCAGGTGGTTTCTCCTTACAAGGTCGAGAAGACCCTATAAGTGTTCTTAACGAGGTTGCGCCCTTTCAGGTTTTCACAAACACTCGCCGGTAGTCCTGCTGTTTTTACTCACGGAGCCCTTTCGGGTTTTCGTCCGCGCCCCTTTTGCTTATGGACATACCGTTTTTCTTTATTTTTATTTTTATTATTTTATTTATTTTTATTCATCTCGTCAGCCCAAGGATGCTGCAGTATTAGTTTAAAGACGTTTTCGGTCTGCTATTAGTTTAAGGACATTTCGGTCCATCACTAAGAGGGTTGGCTACTACTTATAAAGCCTGAGCCTAGGAAGATAGCGAGCGGACATAGTCGTCGTCATCTACCATTGACCTAGGCTGTGGCTCATTAAGCATAGTATTTCTTTAGGAAGCGTCCGTTTATTGGCCTGAAAGGCCTTTCACCGTGCATGTCCCTGAGTAGATAGGCCCCACCTTGGTAGACCTTATCAACGATATACGGTCCTTCATAGTTTGGCTCAAATTTTCCCCGCTTGGCGCGATTAGGGATCATGGGCCTTTTGACCACTAGCACGAGTTCTCCTTGGTGGAATGTCCTCGGACGGCTCAATCTTTCATATGAGCGCGTCATCTTTGCTTTATAGGCTTCCAGATTTTGTTGTGCTAGAAGCCGGATTTCATCAAGGGCGTCAAGCTCTTCCAACCGAAGGTGAGCATTTTCTTCGTCTGTCAGCTCGTAATGGACTGCCACTCGTAGAGAGGGTAATTCTATCTCGAGAGGGAGTACTGCTTCCGTCCCAAACACCAATGCGTATGGCGTTGTGTTTGTGGCCGTTTTAAACGTAGTCCGATACGCCCAAAGAGCCTCCTGCAATCTTTCGTGCCAATCTTTCTTATTTCGTGACACTGTTTTCTTTATGATCTTCGTCAAGGTCTTGTTGAAGGCTTCAGCTAGACCGTTAGCTCGCGGGTTATAAACTGAGGAATATCTCCAGTCTATATTGTGCTGCTGTGCAAAACGGCTAATTTTATGACTTCGATAGGCTGGCCCATTATCAGAGATGATTCTTCTCGGGGTTCCAAACCGGTAGATGACATGCGTTTTGAAGAAATGGAGGATGTTCTCCGTCTTCACTTCCCTCAATGGTATTGCCTCTGCCCATTTGGAGAAGTAATCAGTCGTCGCCAAGATGAAACGATGTCCCTTTGACGATGCTGGTTCGATGGGGCCGACTATGTCAGTTCCCCACATTTCGAATGGCCAACTAGCTATTGTCGGATGCAGTGGATTGGGGTGCTGATGGATGAAGTCCCCATGAATTTGGCATGGATGACATTGCCTCGCGTATTCCAGGCAATCCTGCATCATCGTGGGCCAGTAGTAACCCATCCGCTTGATCTTCAATTTCATCTTTGGGCCTGCTTGGTGAGAACCGCAGAGTCCGTCGTGAACTTCTTGGACAACCCTTTTCGCTTCGTCAGGTCCTAAGCATCTCAGCCACAGAGAGTCGAATGACCTTTTGTATAAAGTATCATTGACGAAGGCGAAAGACAGAGCTCGTTTCGTGAGCTGATGTCGCGTGGACGCCTCTTCAGGTATTCGGTGGAACTTGAAATAGTCTATGAAGACTTCTCTCCAGTCCTCGGTATTTTCCCAGTCTTTTATTTGCAGGGTTGTCTCCTCTTTCGCTCCTTTTTCTTCAGACGATTTCGGAGATATTTCTGTTGGGGCGAGCACTCGATGGCTTTGTATCACGATTCTAACGTCATCGAGGTTCTCGTCAGCCAATTCTTTAGCAAGTTTGGCCAGTGTGTCCGCTTTGCTGTTTTCCGCACGCGGTATACTTTCCAAAGTGTAAAAGGGGATTTGGGTTAGCAGTTGTTGCACTTTTTCGCCGTATTTTACCAATTCCGGTTTGCATGTTTGGTAATCGCCGTTTACTTGACTAACGACCAGTTGGGAATCACCGTATATGAGGAGATCTTCAATTCCCATGTCAATGGCGATCTCGAGGCCTGATATCAGAGCTTCGTATTCGGCTTCATTGTTTGTTCTCGGCTCCGTTAGGGAGAACGCATAGCGCATTATCCCTCCTTGTGGAGTTACGAAGATGAGTCCTACCCCTGATTTAATTATAGGGGTACTTTGTTTGCGTTTCTTCATGGAAGATGCTCCATCGAAATAAAGCTCCCATCGGATATTATCGCCGTCGATCGCATCGAACGCATGTTCGTCCGGAAGATCGCAATTCAGAGGAGAATCGGCGGGTATTGGATGCTCAGCGAGGAAGTCGGCAATGGCCTGGCCTTTCACTGCCTTGAGAGGTTGATACGTTATCGAGAATTCCATCAAGAGCAGGGCCCATTTAGCGAGTCGTCCTGTCAATATGGCCTTTGACATTAAATATTTAAGAGGGTCCACTTTTGAAATCAGACGGACCTCGTGCGCCAACGCATAGTGCCTAAGCTTTGTTATTGCGAAGATCAACGCCAGGCAGTGTTTTTCAATGGGAGAGTAATTGCTTTCTGCCCCCAGCAGGACTCGACTTAAGTAGTAGAGTGCTCTTTCTTTCCCTTGATCGTTCTCTTGTGCCCATAATGCGCCTAAAGAACCTTCGAGGGCGGTTGTATAAAGAATAAGAGGCTTCCCCTTAACTGGAGCAGCCAACACCGGCGGGTTCTGCAGATATTGCTTGATCTCATCCAGCGCGCCTTGGCATTTTTTATCCCAAACGAATGGGGTTCCCTTCTTCATCAGGTGGCTGTAAGGACGGCACTTTCCTGAAAGGTTGGCTATGAATCGCCGTATATACGCGAGTTTCCCTTGGAGAGACCGCAACTGTTTGAGAGTCCTCGGCGGAGGCATTTCCATGATCGCTTTGATCTTTGACGGATCTATTTCAATACCTCGGTGCCGAACGACGAATCCCAGGAATTTGCCGGAGGAAACCCCAAACGCACATTTAAGAGGATTCATCTTCAAGTTGTATTGCCGAAGGCGTTGAAATACAGTCTTCAGATGCTCGAGATGTTCCTCATATGATTTGCTCTTGACCACGAGATCGTCGATATAGCATTCGACGATTTCGTGTATAAGGTCGTCGAAGATCTTCGTCATGGCCCTCTGATAAGTAGCACCGGCGTTCTTCAAACCGAAGGGCATCACTTTATAACAAAATATACCAAGAGGAGTCCTGAAGGCTGTGTGCTTCTGATCTTCCGGGTGCATTTTTATTTGATTATACCCCGATGAGCCGTCCATGAAGGAGAAAACCTCATGAGTGGATGTGTTGTCTATCATCAGCTCGGTGACTGGCACTGGAAAATCATCTTTTGGGCAGGCTTTATTGAGATCCCGGAAGTCTACGCATATGCGCACTGTCCCATTTTTCTTCATCACCGGGACAATGTTGGCGATCCATTCAGGGTATTGGACTTCTTGGATGAAGCCTGAATCTATCAGCTTTTTGACTTCGGCGTTGATGCTCATCTCAAGCTCGAGTCGCATTCTTCTTGGCGCTTGTTTGACTGGCTTAATGTCCGGGGATATCGCCAACTTGTGTACTGCAATTTCTGGATCTAATCCCGGCATTTCGGAATAGTTCCACGCGAAGCAATCTTTGTGCTGCAGAAGCACATCCTTTAACGCAGCCACCCTTTCTTCAGATAGCAGTTCGCTGATGAATGTCGGTCGCGGGTCATTTTCCGTCCCCAACTCAATTTTCTTGAGATTATCTGCAGTGGTATGGATTCCATCTTCCAGTTCTTTCGGAGCTGGGGGAAATTCTGAGATTACCTCATCGCCGCCGCTTTCAAAACACCAAGGGAGGTTGTTCATGTCCTCGGACCCTTCTTTTAATATTGTTATCACATGGCAGGTGCAAATTTTCTGCCAATCCCAATGCGGAGTTGGTTTTATTCTTGTATTTTCGGGTTCGTGCTTTTGCGGCGGCGCTACCCTCCAACTGTCAGACAACGCGAATTTGCCAAGCTGGTACTGGTCCTCAACCCAATTCTTAAAGGTGAAGCAATCTTCAAGCGGATGCCCTACTACTCGATGGTAAAAGCAATACTTCGGGTTGGAGACTTCGCCTGCTTGTTCAGGGTGTTTAGACTCTGGCAACGTAAGCATTTGATGTTTTAGAGCGAGATCGAATATTTTCCTTGTTTTGTTCCGAGGAAAAGAGTATGCTCGACCCATTTTCTTCCCGAGGGCTAAGTCAATAACGCTCGATTCTCGGATGCGCGGCTTCTTAGCTCTGCTTTGTAGTTGTCGAGCGCCTCTCTTGCCTTTCGACTTGTTTTTGTTCTCGCGTCGAACCCTTTTTGTAGCAGGTTGACAAGGAGCGGCATCTTCGTTCTTTACTGCCTGTTGGAGGAGGCGCTGTGTCTTAGCTTTCTCATAGATTGCCATTTCACGATCGTGATCATCTCGGGCTTTTTGACTCGCATCCCTTATAAGTTTGCTCATCTGGTCTTCGGATGATGGACTGGGCGGTTTTGTATCAGGACCTTTTGCTGGTTCAGGATTAGCGTCCTCCCATTGAGCGTCCGCCTCTTCATCGAAGTCATACATGGCATAACAGCTGTTTACTAGCTCCCGCTTCTTTGGCCGAATGTACCCAAGCCCTTTGGTTTCTACTCTCCCGTTAGGTAGCTTGTGTTGAGTTCCGGGGACGTTCCAAACCCTGTCATAGAATTTGGCTTTTCTAACGGTCTGTGTGAAGGACATCCCCTGGCGTTTTAGCAGTTTCTTCAAACCTTCGGTATAATATCGGGGAAGACGGATAGGCTGAACCCTGTCGAGCGTGGGATCCACGCCATGCCAAACTTCTTTTTCTACTTTGTTTTCTTCAGAACGGTAGAATAAGATTGCCTTCTCGCCTCTTCGTCCGGGAGGGATATAGAATGTCTGCAATTCTTCTACGCTGTTGGTGTCGAGTACATCCAGTTCTTTGTAATGTTCGAGTGGCACCATGGTTATCTGCAGACTTCGCTCTTCATCATCGGAAATCCGTATCGAAGGCCGAGCAGGGAATATAGCATGAACTTCATCCTCTGAATCACTACCGAAGATCAACGAAGGGACGGATGGTCCTGGCCTGGCAGATTGAGATGGACCTGAATAAATTATATCCTCCTCCTCGGTGTCACTGCCGAAGACAGGGATAGTGGCATTAGTTTTGTTCTCCGGTTTGTGACACCTTTCCGTGTCTTCGAAGCTCGGCAAGAAGTATTTGGCATCTTCATACTTGCGAACTTCGTTCACGGAAAACGGATTCAACTCTCCGGCCACAGTGTACTCGAGTCCATCCCTGGAATACTTCATGCACTAATGCTGTGTAGAAGGGATGATGTTGTACTCGTGTATCCATGGTCGGCCGAGCAGAGCATTATAGCACGTCTTGGCATCTATAACATGGAATTTGATGTCTGTGACGAGCAACCCGAAGCGTAGCGTCAATATCACAGATCCAAGAGTCTTTGAAGATTGAGAGTCGAAACCGGAGATAGTGATCTTGTCCCGGGCAAGGTGTTGGACACTCATGCAAATCTCCTTTAACACTCGTACGTTGAGTAAATTGACGGACGATCCGTTATCGACCAAGATTTTACCTATCTTTATGTCATGGCAGTATCCTGAGACATAAAGAGGGTGATTGTGTTCACACGTCCCGAGAAGAAGGTCTTCATCACCAAAAGCAACGTCGGCTGTGTGCACTTCTTCCAATTCGTCTTTCATCTTTTCTTCGGCCAAGAAGGCTTGGAACTGGTCCGGATCTTGTAGCGCCTTAATCAAAGAGTCTCTCGTCTCCTTTGATAGTAACAAGGCATCGAGGATGCTGAGTTGTGAGGGTAGCTTCCTCAGATGCGCTAAAATATTGTAATCCACCTTACTCCTCTTTGGCGGATTTTTGGTGGTTAACTCTTCCGCGACTTGGTCATCCAAAGTGATGTCTTCAGAGACCTTCTCTTTCCCTTTATCTTTTCTATTCGAGGGTCCGAGGTTCTTTTCAGGCAGTGTCCGATTCCGCAGCTGTATATTTTCGCAAGACTTCGGTTCTTCTTCTTTTCCCGAAGTTGACTCTTTAAAGAGAGGGGCAATCTCTAGTTCCTCATCAGAGTCGCTCCCAAATGTGGGCACCTGTGATCTGGTAGTGTTAACCATGTGACAGTTGCCGGCAGTTCTTTCAAGCACTTTGGTCGTGTTTCTTTGCTCCCGACGAACCTTGCGCTTTTCCCGTTTAAAGCGTTGTTGATTAGCGACGTATCCTTGCCACCATTTATCGAACGCTTTGCACTCTTGGGTAGAATGTGAGACCTTCTGATGATATAAGCAATAAGAGGGATGCATTTCTACCACGCTAGTAACTCTTTCTTCTGAGGGTGGTAGCTTCATGCCCATCGATATGGCCTTGGCGAACTTCTTTTTTATCTTAAATTGGCTTTTGTCAGCGGTGGAGGCATTTTGCTCCAGTGGGATCATCTCAGCTCCTCCCTCAAGTCGCTGGCGCTTGGCCGTTTCGAATATCGCCGTCTCGCGTTCTTGATCAGCTTTACTTTTCAATCGAGCTTCACTAAGAAACGCGTCAATCATTTCTATTGATAATTCCGGAACCCTTGACTCAGTATTTGCCCCCGGCGTTTTGGTGTCAGAAGTCCCTTCATCGTCCGAGGTCGAGTGAGAGATCATATGACAGCTTGCCACATCTCCGTCGGATTCATCCGATGAAGTTTCTTCCTCATCTTCTTTTTGAAAGACGTGATCAAGGAAATCTTGGAGCGTAATGGGAGTCCGCGCCTTTTGGTTATACTCGTCCAGTGCGTCAATCTGCTTCTGTAAGTCCGTCCGCTTGTCGCTAGGCTTCACGGGCTTCTTAGATTTCTTTTTCTTCTTTTTCGAAGATTTTGACGGCTGGTTATGGACGCTTGAACTACCGTCATCGGCCTTCGGAGTCGGACGTGGTTTCAACATCCCCTCAATAACCTGCGGCTCCAAGGGGTTCTTCCACTTGACCGCTGGACAGGTCTGCAGATCATTTAGCATTCTCCTCGTTTTGGCTGATAATACAACCTCCCAGGGAGCTTCTTCAATGACGGAGCATGTTGCCCCCGGCGTATTCGTTCCCTTATAGGTGTAGGGCTGCGGAGGATTCACCTTCCATTTGTCAGATAGCGCAAACTTGCCCTGACGGTACTGGTTTTCGAGCCAATTTTTGAACACGTAACAATCTTCGATTGGATGTCCTAGCACTCGATGGTAAGGGCAATAATTAGGCTCGTTAACGTCGCTTGGTTGTGACGGACGTTTTGGATCTGGCAGATTTATAAGCCTATTGCGCAGTGCCAGCTCAAATAACCTCCTCGTTTTATCACGGGGGAAGGAGTAAGCACGTCCCATCCTGTCCTCAAGGGGTACGTACGGGCGCGTATTATTTGGACGAGCAACCGGCTTCGAGTCGTTCGGTTGCTGTTGGGCATTAGCGACGATGATAGCTTTTCCTTTTCCTTTGTCGTTTCGAGAGTCGGGCTTCGGGAGAGGGGGTTTATGGCCCATCTGGTCCATCTGCGCCAATTTGTCGATCAAAGCCTGGAAAGAAGTTGGCTTGAAGAACATCATAAACTGCGAAATGGTTGCTTGTGGATCAAGGGTTCCGACAAACATTCCCACCGCAGGGGCTTCTTCTATACGCTGTTCACATTTAGACCATAAATTACGCCACCGTATAGCGTACTGGACCCACGTCTCGCCGGGCTTTACCCTGGCGTTAATCAGCGCCGTCATCGGAGTACGTTCGCTGGCGCTTGCAAAACGTTGGGTGAAGAGCAGCTCCATCTCTGCGAAGGTTTTAATGGAGTCGTTGGGGAGCTCGGAATACCACTCGAAAGCCGTATCTGATAATGTTAGTGTTTATGCCCTAGAAGGCCATTACTGTATCATACTAGCTTGTATATTACTTAATGGAAGCTTGGGATATTCACGTGTATATAACAGTCTTGCTAAACATGGTAGTATGCTACTTGGTTTTTCTATCTTAATATGTGAGTGTACGTATTGATAGAGCTCTTAGGATCTTGCTTGTCTACCAGCGTTGTGATGGCAGTCACACTAGTGGGGGCTGGGTAGTCTACAAGCACATCCTTATTCAGGTCCCTGGTCATTGGATTATCGAGACTGAGCATCGATACTCCGGAGTAGACTGGTGTGTACGCTTCTCATCCCAGTTGGGGAGATGGTCTGTCCCACAGCCGTCAGTACGTTGTACTGGAGATAGTATACAGGTGCTCGTTAGGTTACGGGTACACCGGACAGGACTCACAGGGAACTGTTGGTTGGTTTGATACCAGTCGTCAGTGAACAGTTCCCAGGTGACATGAGTACAGCGTAGTCCGCAGACTTGACACTGCTACTTCGCCTCGAGTGTGTCCCACTGTTCTTAGATTGCTACCCTACCACGGCTGTAAGGAGTCGTGCAAACAGGTGGCAGTTGGGTGCAGTCCCGAGCACTTGGAGGCAGTGGCGGTTAGACAGGATTCGTCCCTCCCGGTATTGGGAGTAGATATCGTGCTGTGTCAGAGAGCCATTACGCAAAGTCCCTGGCCAGGGCAAGCGAGATTTGCTGGTAGGTTCCAGCAGTTTCTCAGGGTGTAATGGGCTTCCCTCCGACACGACTTATACCGCTATTAGGGGACTGACGCTTGCCGCCCCCCTAGGCCCGATATGCGATAGTCTTGGACGAACGGACCGGACTGTATGGAGATTGTCACATCAGACTCAGTAGGAGTTCGGATGGGTTTACTCATCGGCCTTCTTATCGACAACTATCTGGGGACCGTTACGTACAGCTAGTGCCGCTTGCGGTCTGTGGTTAAACCCACTGCCAGCGTAGTAGTCGAGTCTCTAGAGTCCCACATAGAGAGTTTCCTACTCCAGGCGAAACGATATAGAGGTTGCATGGTTTTGCGACAAAGGGTTCGGACGCATACGTACGTTTACGCGCGTACGACTTTCGGACAGTTTTTACCAGTCGGCTTTGGTTTAAGCCAGTTACTGGTATCCGGTTATTGGATTTATACAGTCTAAAGTTTTTCCGTATTTTTACGGATCGGAGGGGCGTTCTCGTAATTACTCGAGAAGCTTCTAGAAGATGTGACTAAGGAGGTTTCTTTTGGATAAGAAAGTGAGTCATGGTGGTGATTCATTCATTTCATTAATGCACATTTATTGCTTAATGACTCATGCTAATGAATCACCACTAGATATTTTATGAAGCATGCTTATTCATTTCCATTATTCATTATTGTTAAAAAGAAATGCTTCATAATATATTATGATACACTCTCTCTCCTCTCATTATCTTATCTCACATTCTCTCTCCTCAAGCTCTCATCTTCAAACCCTAATCCTTAATCCTCATGTGTTGAGATCAAAGGATTAGTTAGACTAAACAATCCATAACCTTCACTCTATATCATCCTTTCATCTTTGATTAGCAATCAAAGTTGATTAGTTACCTCAAGTTAGAGGTTTAGCTTGGAGTTTCGCTCTCGGGTGGATCGTCTACTACCTAGAGAAGGTCGAGGAGAACAAAGGAGGACGTAAAGACGAAGGACCGGTTTCATTAGGTATAATCCCTAATCACTAGTGAAAAGAAACTCATTGGAAACGGTTATTTATAGTTTAGCTTCGATTCAAGCGGTTAGTCGATGTTCGTTGTTTAAACTTGATAAGTTTTGAAAATTCCGCCTCCCCACAAGTACTGGGGTGAAGTACATCGACTTACAGTGGTATCAGAGCCTCGCTAAACACTAAATAACTTAATCGCAAATTTGTACGAATTTCGAACGGAAAAACGAAACCGGAAAACCCTAAAAAATACTAGTTTCTGTCGAATTTAAAACGATGTCAGAAAATTTTTCAGGTGTGTTCAGAGAGCTAGAAAGAAGTCCAGGAGAACACCCAAGAAATTCGAGCCCATGAATCGGCAACTCGGCCGCGAAAGCGCGGCGGATCGGTGGGATCCGCCGCCCTTCCGCGGCGCTTTGGCCGAGTCATGGACTCGTCTTTCTTGTGTGGGTCCCTTGTGACATTTGGGGTTTTCTGGAATATTTAATTATTGCTCAGGTTACTGTTTAACAGAGCAGATTTTGGAGCAATATTGATGTTGTTTATTCGATCGAATTGTACAGTATTTGCGTATTGGATTATATCTGTGATTGTTTAATGTGTTCGTAAACCTCCCCCAACTGCTAGTATGTCGGTTGGCAGGGGGTTGCACATTTCTGAAATGGTTATATCTGTTTGTGCATATAAACTGTATTGGACTGTTGTGGTGTATAGCCGGGGTTAGCAATGGGTTATTGATTAATTCATTTGTTGTAAATGTAATTTGTTGTAATATTATTTTCGCGGGGCACTTCCAGGTTGCGGTTGTAGCCACCGTTGTATTATTTCTTTTTACTGTTTTTGCTCCTAGGACTGACCCAAGGTGGGGTACACAGACTGCCGGGTGGGTAGTTTGCCGTACCCGTAGGGGTCGAGGGTGGGGTAAACGGCTATTCATCACAACTGTGTAATCTGTCTTTTCTTGCAGGCTCAAAAGAAATACAGATTGCTTGCAAATCCAATATTGTTTATCTGTGTTCTGGAATGAATATCATTGCGTCAGACGAATGTAAAATATCTATATTTATGATAGCTATTTAGACGCCACTTATGTTTTACACCCGCGCTAGCCCAGCCCCCGCTCTGTCGTTAGTTAAGTAACCTAACGGGTGATGACGGGACCCCGTGGCGAATGCGGATGGCATAAGAGGACGTTGTATTTTCGTTGTTTTCTGCAATGATAGGTTAATGATGGGACGCATTATCTATAATGCAAAGTAAAACAAACCAAAGTTTAAATCGTTGGAACAATTTAAAAGAAACCACTCGGTTAATTTTTAAAAACAGATATTTTTAAATGCGGAGTCTTAACCACTCCTTTTAAAAGCTATCAGGTTCCTTCGGTTATATCAAGTTCACTACGTTCACGGTTTCGCCAAAACCAGTCGTAGCCCTCCGTCATTTCTTATGGATGGTCAGTAGTATTCAAGCTATGCTTGTTGGCATACGTCAAGGCATAGTGTTTGGTAGCTGCTGGGGTATTCATTTGTTGCATAGATAGATGTGTTGGTTTGGGACAGTCGCATTACCTTGTTGGCATACGTCAAGGGTATATACGGGTGGGTTCAAATTAACAAGATAATGATGGGCAGAACTTGACATGTGACTTATGATTTGTTGGCATACGTCAAGGTCATAAGAGCATGGGGCAAAAACTTATATCGGGAATTTCTAAAGAAACTGAAATTTGCAAAGAGATGCATACCATTTGGAGTTTGATGAATGTTGGTAGGATTCCTTCAACATTATCATACGATGATATTTGGATCCCGATCCTACTGTGAGTATATGCTACTTATCAGGATATTCGTCGCTTAACGATCAATGCTATAAACCTAGTAGGTGTCCAGAAAAGTGTCAGCGGGGTTACGCCCCCAGAGAAAAGAGGTTATTTAATTAAGGAACTTCGCGAAAGCGTTGGAAAACCTCCCTCGAAGTATCGACACCGGCCTGGCTGAACGGTTAAGCAAGTATTGTACGGTGAGAATAGTCTTGGCTAATTCTTCTTTTATGGTTTGAGGAAGGATTCGAGAAACAGTGGGAGCCATCCAGTTTAGATAAACTAAAAACCATTCTAAACTTGCAAGAGCATCATGCTAAAGAGTTTTCTTCTCTCTCTCCTAATTGCAGCGACCCTGAAAATGACTGGACTTAAGTTACTTTTAGAGAAAAATATACTGACAGGGCCAAACTATAAAGATTGGCTGCGGAATGTCAAGATGGCTTTGACCTATGACAAACTGGGGTACGTCCTCACCGCTACAGCACCTGCTGTCCTTGGTCCCAAATCCAGCAATGCGGATAAGGAAATCCGCAAAACCTGGGATTTAGATTGCGCGAGAGCCAAGTGCATCGTGCTTGCCTCGATGAACAATGAACATCAGAGGAGGCACGAGGATATGTCCCTAGATGGCATATTTCTCCATACAAAGGAACTTTATGGAGAGCAATCTCGTATAGCAAGATACGAGACCTCTAAGAAACTGTTTCGAGCGAGGTTGGCTGTCGGGTCATCGGTAGGTGAACATGTCCTACAGATGATCGGCTATATTGAAGAGCTCGCGGACCTTGGGACGACTTTGGATAATGAGCTCTATACAGACCTTGTTCTCCAGTCCCTTCCTCCCACCTACGCCCAGTTTATCCTCAACTTCAATCTTCAAGGAAAAGAAGTTGAACTTGCGGAACTCCTGAACATGTTAAGGAGTGCAGAGGGCACCTTGCAGAAGGCAAGGGAAACACCCGCTATATTTGTTGGCGGTTCATCTTCTTCCGGGTCCAAGGCTAGGGCCAAAGGAAGGAAGAAGAAGGCCGCACCCAGACCTAGAGGAGGTGTTAGTAAGGTGGGAAAGAAGGGAAAGAAAAAGTTTACAGCACCGGTAGTTGGCCTGGATGAGTGCTTCCATTGTCACAGGAAAGGGCACTGGAAGAAGGATTGCAAGGCGTGGAACGCCAAGAACCAGGAACCGAAGCAAGCTGTGGCTTCGACTTCAGGTGTGTTTGTAATTGAGAATTGTCTGTCAATCAACTCTACTTCCTGGGTATTGGATACCGGATCAGGATCTCATATTTGCAATTCTTTGCAGGCACTGAGAAACCGTAGAGTGCTGAAGGAAGGTGATATGATCCTCAGGGTTGCTAACGGAGCTAGCGTGGGAGCTGCGTCCGTCGGGGATTATCACCTAGGATTGACGAGTGGACACATTTTGGATTTACATAACTGTTATTATGTACCCAGCTTAACGTGTAATATCATATCAGTTTCCTTGTTATCAAATAAAGGTTATGATTTCACGTTTGTAAGAGATGTTGTCAACATCCACCTTAATCATGGTTTGATTGGGTCTGGTACTCTAAATAACGGCATATATGTGTTAAACCAACTCCAAATTTTCAATGTCCAGAACACACTAAAAAGAAAGTCTCCAGATTTAAATAAAGCTTTCTTATGGCATTGTAGACTGGGTCACATCAATGAGAGAAGGTTGACTAAGTTGCATAGAGAAGGATATTTGGACTCGTTCGAATATCAATCTTATGACACTTGTCAATCCTGTCTCAAAGGAAAGATGACAAAGACTCCATTCACTGGACAAGGAGTAAGAGCGAGCGAGCTCTTAGGACTCATACACAGCGATGTATGCGGTCCAATGTCTACACATGCAAGAGGTGGTTTTTCCTATTTCATTACTTTCACGGATGATTTCTCTAGGTTTGGACATGTCTTCTTGATGAAGCATAAATCCGAAGCCTTTGAGAAATTCCTGGAATACAAGAGTGAAGCGGAAAACCAAACAGGCAAAAGTATTAAGACACTGAGATCTGATCGAGGTGGAGAATACTTAAGTGCCGAGTTCCTAGGTTACCTAAAAGAGAAAGGAATTCTCTCTCAGCTTACTCCTCCATACACTCCACAGCACAACGGTGTATCGGAGAGACGGAATCGAACCCTATTGGATATGGTACGATCCATGATGAGTAATGCTGAGTTACCGCGATCTTTCTGGGGGTATGCGCTAGAATCAGCGATACATCTTTTGAACAGAGTTCCAACCAAAACTGTGCCTACCACACCATATCAGATGTGGAGTGGGAAGAAACCCTATCTTCAGTACCTGAAGACGTGGGGATGTCCAGCTTTTGTAAAAAAGCAGCGTCCGGACAAGCTCGAGGCACGCTCAGTAGAGTGTAAGTTTGTGGGATATCCAAAGAACTCTACAGGATATTGCTTCTATTACGCAGAGGAACAAAAGGTTTTTGTTTCTCGTCATGCCCGCTTCTTAGAAACTGAATTTTTGGAAAATCAGAAGAGTGGGAGCGAAATAGAACTGGAAGAAATTCCAGAACCACAAACTGCTACTGAAAGTTTGGTAGAACCAGAGGTTCAAGAAGAACAGAACATTCCCGCACCCCTCCGCAGGAGTAGTAGGCCGTCTCGTCCGCCTGAGAGATACTACGGTTTTCTCATTGACGGGGATAGAGAGGATTGCATCATAGATGATGATGAACCTACTGACTTCCAGCAGGCCATCCAGAGCGGCGACTCGGTACGATGGCTAGATGCAATGCGGACCGAAATGGAGTCCATGTACACCAACAAAGTATGGACTTTGGACTTTGCTCCAGATGGGGTAAAACCCATAGGATGCAAATGGATCTTCAAGAAAAAGATTGGTGTAGATGGACAGGTGGAAACCTATAAGGCTAGACTTGTTGCAAAGGGTTTTCGTCAAAGACCTGGTTTGGACTATGACGAAACCTTTTCTCCAGTGGCTATGCTCAAATCCATTCGGGTCCTTCTTGCTATTGCTGCCTTCCATGATTATGAAATCTGGCAGATGGACGTAAAGACGGCTTTTCTGAATGGAAATTTAGAAGAGAGCGTATATATGGATCAGCCAGAGGGTTTCAATCAGAGTGGGAGCAGCGGGAAAGTATGCAAGCTGCTTAAGTCTATTTATGGACTAAAGCAGGCATCGCGGAGTTGGAACATCTGTTTTGATGAGACAGTCAAAGAATATGACTTTATCAAAAATCCAGATGAACCGTGCATATATAGTAAAGTTGTGGCCAGAAGTGTCGTATTCCTCGTCTTGTACGTGGATGACATTCTATTGATAGAAAATGACATTCCTATGCTACAATCTGTCAAAGGATTCTTGTCACACAGGTTCTCCATGAAAGACCTGGGTGATGCCTCTTACATTCTGGGGATCCGGATCTATCGTGATAGATCCAAGAGGATGTTGGGACTTTCGCAGTCCAGGTATATCGACACTGTACTGAAAAGATTCAGTATGGAAGATTCTAAGCGCGGTAATCTACCGGCTTGTCACGGAATCACCCTCTCCAAAGAGATGTCTCCCAAGACTGATTTGGAAAGGGAACGCATGTCTATTATACCCTACGCTTCTGCGGTAGGCTCTATAATGTATGCGATGTTCTGTACCAGACCAGATGTAGCTTACGCACTAAGCGTGGTAAGCCGGTATCAGTCAGACCCAGGGGAGAAACACTGGATAGCAGTAAAGAACATTCTCAAGTACCTGAGGAGGACTAAGGAGATGTTCTTGGTTTACGGCGGAAAAGACCTCAGGTTGGAGGCCTTTGCTGATTCCGGCTTCCAGAGTGATAAGGACGATTCCAAGTCCATGTCGGGTTATGTCTTTACCCTCAATGGAGGGGCGGTGTGCTGGAAGAGCTCCAAGCAGGACACCGTTGCTGACTCGACGATGGAAGCGGAGTATATAGCTGCTTGCGATGCCGCAAAAGAAGCAGTCTGGATGAAGAAGTTCCTAACAGAACTTCAGGTGGTTCCTACCATAGTTGATCCAATACCTCTGTATTGCGACAACAACGGAGCTATAGCTTTAGCGAAGGAACCAAGGTCCCATCAGAAGTCCAGGCACATCTTGAGGCGATATCACCTGATCAGGGAGATCATTGATCGTCAGGAGATCGAGGTTCGGAGAGTTGCTTCAGAAGAGAACATTGCTGATCCATTCACAAAGGCCCTTCCTCAGATTCAGTTCGAGAGGCTGCTCGAGATCATTGGTCTACGATATGCCAGTACATGGCCCTAGTGCAAGTGGGAGATTGTTAGTGTTTATGCCCTAGAAGGCCATTACTGTATCATACTAGCTTGTATATTACTTAATGGAAGCTTGGGATATTCACGTGTATATAACAGTCTTGCTAAACATGGTAGTATGCTACTTGGTTTTTCTATCTTAATATGTGAGTGTACGTATTGATAGAGCTCTTAGGATCTTGCTTGTCTACCAGCGTTGTGATGGCAGTCACACTAGTGGGGGCTGGGTAGTCTACAAGCACATCCTTATTCAGGTCCCTGGTCGTTGGATTATCGAGACTGAGCATCGATACTCCGGAGTAGACTGGTGTGTACGCTTCTCATCCCAGTTGGGGAGATGGTCTGTCCCACAGCCGTCAGTACGTTGTACTGGAGATAGTATACAGGTGCTCGTTAGGTTACGGGTACACCGGACAGGACTCACAGGGAACTGTTGGTTGGTTTGATACCAGTCGTCAGTGAACAGTTCCCAGGTGACATGAGTACAGCGTAGTCCGCAGACTTGACACTGCTACTTCGCCTCGAGTGTGTCCCACTGTTCTTAGATTGCTACCCTACCACGGCTGTAAGGAGTCGTGCAAACAGGTGGCAGTTGGGTGCAGTCCCGAGCACTTGGAGGCAGTGGCGGTTAGACAGGATTCGTCCCTCCCGGTATTGGGAGTAGATATCGTGCTGTGTCAGAGAGCCATTACGCAAAGTCCCTGGCCAGGGCAAGCGAGATTTGCTGGTAGGTTCCAGCAGTTTCTCAGGGTGTAATGGGCTTCCCTCCGACACGACTTATACCGCTATTAGGGGACTGACGCTTGCCGCCCCCCTAGGCCCGATATGCGATAGTCTTGGACGAACGGACCGGACTGTATGGAGATTGTCACATCAGACTCAGTAGGAGTTCGGATGGGTTTACTCATCGGCCTTCTTATCGACAACTATCTGGGGACCGTTACGTACAGCTAGTGCCGCTTGCGGTCTGTGGTTAAACCCACTGCCAGCGTAGTAGTCGAGTCTCTAGAGTCCCACATAGAGAGTTTCCTACTCCAGGCGAAACGATATAGAGGTTGCATGGTTTTGCGACAAAGGGTTCGGACGCATACGTGCGTTTACGCGCGTACGACTTTCGGACAGTTTTTACCAGTCGGCTTTGGTTTAAGCCAGTTACTGGTATCCGGTTATTGGATTTATACAGTCTAAAGTTTTTCCGTATTTTTACGGATCGGAGGGGCGTTCTCGTAATTACTCGAGAAGCTTCTAGAAGATGTGACTAAGGAGGTTTCTTTTGGATAAGAAAGTGAGTCATGGTGGTGATTCATTCATTTCATTAATGCACATTTATTGCTTAATGACTTATGCTAATGAATCACCACTAGATATTTTATGAAGCATGCTTATTCATTTCCATTATTCATTATTGTTAAAAAGAAATGCTTCATAATATATTATGATACACTCTCTCTCCTCTCATTATCTTATCTCACATTCTCTCTCCTCAAGCTCTCATCTTCAAACCCTAATCCTTAATCCTCATGTGTTGAGATCAAAGGATTAGTTAGACTAAACAATCCATAACCTTCACTCTATACCATCCTTTCATCTTTGATTAGCAATCAAAGTTGATTAGTTACCTCAAGTTAGAGGTTTAGCTTGGAGTTTCGCTCTCGGGTGGATCGTCTACTACCTAGAGAAGGTCGAGGAGAACAAAGGAGGACGTAAAGACGAAGGACCGGTTTCATTAGGTATAATCCCTAATCACTAGTGAAAAGAAACTCATTGGAAACGGTTATTTATAGTTTAGCTTCGATTCAAGCGGTTAGTCGATGTTCGTTGTTTAAACTTGATAAGTTTTGAAAATTCCGCCTCCCCACAAGTACTGGGGTGAAGTACATCGACTTACAGATAAACTTCCAACAAACTGGCGCAGCAAGAGCTTGTCGTCGCCTCCAGTGTTACCACAAAGCGCCCTGAATTGGGCAACATGTTGATGGGGATTGCCGGTCCCCTTGTAGACATGAAACTTTGGAATTGTGTAACCTGGCGGGTATTTGATTTGGTCATACCAGCCCGGATATGGCCGTCCCGTTTTTACAACGTGGCCGGCCGCTTCGGCCGCGTGATGAACTTTTATCTGCTGGGCTATATATTCGTCCAGATCTGTTTTAGAGATTGTGTCTTCTTTAGCCGTCGATAGAACGGGCTGAGGGTTTGATGTTTCTCCCCTATCATCCCCAAGGACGATCGGGGGTTCTTCAGTCGGGGATTCTGGTTGTATCATCATCCCTATCATATCCTGGAAGAGAAGGCCCATGCGCTGTATATTGGCTGCTTGTTCAGCAGCCTCTTGGTCTCTCTTTTCGAGCATTCGGCGAAGGAACTCGGCGTCGGTTTCTTCTTCTTGACGTTCATCTAAGGACGTCTCAGGATTCTCTTTTGGCCCCGTGAGTGCAGCCATTGTAGTCATCATCTCCTGGAGCTTTTGTTGTGCTCCTGAGACTTGGTCACTGACCGGGTAAGCGGTCGGTGACCTATAGAAGTACGACTTTCTTCTTTCCCCGAAGCCATATAGACCGTATGAACCGTGATGCCCCCTGACTTGGGGCGTTTAGGTTCACCATTCTTAGACTTTGTCAGCGTCATGGGAGCTTTTTCTGGCCTCTTCCTTTTATGGGCCTTTGAGGTTGAAGGAGCCGTTGAAGCGGGCATCCTAGCATTTGTTGCCCCCTGCCGTTGAGCGGGACGGTTTTTGTCTTTTTCCACCCCTGCCCTGTTCTGGCGACGGAAGTGGTTGGAGTCAATCACGGAGTCTTGAACCCTCCGCCAAACTTTATAAACTTTCGCTGACAGCCGTTGAGGGGGCTGTTCCTGTTTCATCTCCGGAGCTTTCTCCCTGGGTGGAGGAGACCTTTTCAACGTAGCCACCGGGGAGTTCTTTCTCACCTTCCTCAGCATTTCGAAGCTGTTCCCAGTTGGAACAGCAGCATCGACCTCCACCGTTGGAGCAGGTGGGGTTAGCCCTGAGGAGGAGTTGCCCCCTGCTTTCCTTACTCTCTGCCAATGGCGACGTCGCGCATGACGAGCCGCCGGGATTGGCTCGGAGATTGAGATGGTTTCTTGTTGCCCCCTGTTTGAGCGTGGGGTAACTGTTGATGTCAGCCTATCGAAGACCGACGCCTTCTGACCAGCTGGGGGAGGAGTAGGAACCGTCAATCTTGTGAAGACTGACTCTCTAATGGGAGAAGCCGTTTTAACGACTTCCAAAGCAGCGGCCGTTGCCCTCTTTGGGACAGCCACCTTATAGTTCTGGCCCAGCCTGGTGAAAACGGAGGCTGTTGGTCCAGTAGCAGGCGACCCGCTGACAGGGGTCGGAGTAGCAGTGAGCCGGTCGAACACTGACTTCTTGTTCGCTCCCGGTGTGGGTATCGGCGCCGAGAACCTTGTAGGTGGGACCATGGTCCCGAAGAACAAGCCGGTGGTGGCCTGAGTCAACTGGCCTACCGGCAGGGTCAGGAAGGAAGCCGCCTGGGGCCCATATGCTATACCTCTACGTGAGGTGGAGCGTCCGTTGCAGTTGCACTTCGAGCAGTTGGTGCAGTTGGTGGCCATTGAATGCTTGAGTTCTGTACCAAACAAAAGACCAAATCTTAGCAACTTGAAATCCGAAGGCAATCATTTAACAAACCGCGATTGGTTCGCGAAGACGACACACGAAGTGTGGAGTGGAAAGAGGAAGAGGTCCCACCGGGCGTGCCAGAATCTGTTCCCCTCCGAACGGCGGCCTGCGACGTTAGGACGTCACGTGCCTGAGGTTCGGGGCAGATGCTATTTGGTTTTTATCCGTCTATCTCTCCGAAGATGCCAAGTTGATTTATGGCACCTTGTATCGGAGGTTTAGATGGATGCGGCCGATGTAGCAAACTTTGTTAGATTCCCCCTCAGGGTGAGGGGTTTTTGATTATGGGGACGCTCTTCCCTGCAGGCGCAAGCCCCTGCAGTTAATTACGCTACCGCATCGCGGTAACAACTTTCTCCTACTTCAGAATTTCACTTCGTGTCGTGTGCGTTTGTTTCGTTTGTGATTGCCCGTGGATTGTATACGGAGACTGAGTGATGTCGTCACCCGTAGGACGTGGATTAGTCCAAATCCGTATTTACTTATATTTGGGTTTGGTGTTTTTTTAGTTTAAGGATACATTAGTCGCCTTGCGACTAGGATCGACTTAAACGTTCGTTAAGGATACGATAGTCCTGTTTGAGACTAAGATCAACTCAACGTCATGATTGATTTAATTATCCGGCCGTCGGGACTCGTCACCTCTCTGACGTCGTTGAGGGATTACAACGACAGGCGTCTGAGGAGTTCAGAGATGTACCCTTGAACCAAAGTTAATTTGGGGTTTTATCATTCATTTAAATGTCTAAGGACACGTTAACCGTATTTGGGGTTAAGATCAACTTAGGCGGGACCGTTTAGATCCGACAAAAGAGCGTTTGGGCCCTATTGCACTAGTTTAGGGACGTGGTGGTCCGTCGCCAGTTTAGGGACGTAGTGGTCCATTATTAGTTTAGGGACGTTTCGGTCCGTCGCCAGTTTAAGGACGTAGTGGTCCATCTTTAATTTAGGGACGTTTCGGTCCGATATTAGTTTAGGGACGTTTCGGTCCGTCGCCAGTTTAAGGACGTAGTGGTCCATCTTTAGTTTAGGGACGTTTCGGTCCGTCGCCAGTTTAAGGACGTAGTGGTCCATCTTTAGTTTAGGGACGTTTCGGTCCGATATTAGTTTAGGGACGTTTCGGTCCGTCGCCAGTTTAAGGACGTAGTGGTCCATCTTTAGTTTAGGGATGTTTCGGTCCGATATTAGTTTAGGGACGTTTCGGTCCGATATTAGTTTTAAGGACGTCTCGGTCCAATATTAGTTTTAAGGACGTCTCGGTCCACGAGTTTAGGGACCCCGCAGTCCATAGCGATGTGTGGTCGTTGGGACCCGTCACCTCTTTGACGTCGTTGAGGAATTACAACGACAAATGTCAAAGGAGTTCGGAGATGTACCCTCGAACCGGTCGTGGATTGATTTAGGAGAGCCATTTTACTCAGTCAATTTAATTTAAGGACTTATGGTTATTAAGTACTGCATTGCATTTGGGCTCTGCAGAGCATCAATTTATTCTGAGCTCTGCTCATTTATGAATGATGCCATGCATCTGTTTTGATTTGGGCTCTGCCCCTTGAAAAATGCATAGCATTCTGGAGATTCTGTTTAGACTCAACCCATTTATAAATGATGCAAAGCATCTGTTTTGATTTGGGCTCGGCCCCTTAAAATAATGCATTTGCGCTTTATTGAGCCTGTTAGGCCTTCTCTTAATTGGGCTTGGCCCTTTTTAATGCATCTGCGCTCTGCGCTAAGCAATGAGCGCAAGTCCATATGGTGATGACACGTGTCGTGCTCTTGATGAGTGCAAGCGCACTAGCGCAGCGCGTTGCGCTTTTGCGCTGCGCTATTGCGCTGCTGACACGTGGCGCGCTCTCAGAGAGTTGCGCTAATTCCAGAGAGCAAAGCTCTATCTTGAGAGCGCTTAGCGCAAGTGGTTTTATAGCCGACACGTGGCGCTCTGTTAAGAGCGCAACGGCGCAACTTGGAAGTGCAAGGCACTGAGAATCTTTTAGATTCAAGAAGGGAAGTGCAAAGCACTGTTTAATTTCTTGATCTAAATTAGATCAAAGAAAAATTTATTTTTCTTTTGTTTGAAGAACCAGAGGTTCATAAAAGTCAAAGCACTATTATTATTTTTTTTTTTTTATATTATTTTTAAAGAACCGGAGGTTCACAAGAAGTGCAAAGCACTGTTTATTATGTAAAGATCATTGATCTTGTTTTTAGACCAATGATCTATTAGAAGGAATTTCTTCTAATTCATGAAGGTTCTTTACCTTTTTCTTGAAATCTTCTCAGAGTTCTCTCTGTTTAAAGTTCTTGAGTTCTCAAGAAAAATGTTCATGCCTTTGAATTGAGGCTTAAGGTCCTTTTTATAGTGCTCACAAATTAGTTAAATTTGTTAAAGAGATCATTCTCTGAGTGATTTGGGAAATTTTCCCCACCGTTGGATCTTTGATCCAAGGGCTTCTGCTTTGCAGAAGAAAATCTTCTTGTTTTAACAAGAACAGAAAAGATTTCTTAAAATCTTAATTCTGTTTGGCGCAGATGCCCCAGTGCATGACACGTGTCGCGCAGCGCAGAGCGCAGCGCAAGTGCGCTAGCGCGTCTGCGCTGACACGTGTCTGCAGCGCAGAGCGCAGCGCAACTGCGCTAGCGCATCTGCGCTGACACGTGTCTGCAGCGCAAGGCGCAGCACAACTGCGCTAGCGCATCTGCGCTGACACGTGTCTGCAGCGAGGGCGCAGCGCAGCCGAAGCGTTGCTTCCTTTAAACAGAGCTTTGCTCTGATTGGGTGCGCTTTCTTGGGCGCTGCGCGCGGGACTTGAAGCTTTGCTTCAAAAATTTGAATTTTGAATTCAAACAGAGCTTTGCTCTGATTGGGCGAAACAGCCGTCTTTCGGAGGGGAACAGATTCTGGCACGCCCGGTGGGAACTCTTCCTCTTTCCACTCCACACTTCGTGTGTCGTGTTCGCGAACAAATCGCGGTTTGCTGTGGTTGCCTTTGGATTCAAGGTACTTAGATTTGGTGTCTTGCTCCGTGCAGAAAACAGAAGATCAATGGCTTCAAACTGCTCTACCTGCAACTGCAACTCTCGCTCCGTCTCTGCTGGAGGAGTGACTTACGGACCCCAAGCGACCTCTCTTTTCAAGATGCCAGTGGAGCAGGTAACTCAAGCCACCACTGGACTATTCTTTGGGACCATGCTCCCACCCATGAGCTTCAATGCCCCATTACCATCGCAAGAAGCTCCGAAGAAGTCGATCTTCGATCGGCTTACAACTATCGCGGCCCCTCTCAACGGGTCGCCCAAGCCCAGTGCCTCAGCTTTCAGCAAACTGGGCCAAAACTCATGTGGGCCCATGAAGAAGCCTGCAATACCAGAAAAGGTTGTTCCGAAGAGGATAGCCATCCCTGCTCCTGAAGTCGTCAAGGCAGCTTCTCCTGCTAAAGGGTCGGTCTTCACAAGACTGACTGTTCCGGCTCCCGTTCCTGCTCGAAGGTCTGTCTTTGACAGATTGGATACCGCTACTCAAAAGACGTCAGTCTTCAAGAGATTGGCACCGGCAGCGCTTCATCTGGACAGGGGGAAAGACAAAGCCATCCCCATCGCTGAACCAACGCCGTCCGCTCGACATGCTCGCCGTCACCACTGGCACCGGGTAAGGAAGGCTGGGGGTAACTCCCCATCTGGGATAACTCCGCCAGCTCCGATGGTGGAAATCAATGCTGCTGTTCCGACCGGGAATAGCTTTGAACCGCTAAGAAGGGTGTGCAAAAACTCGCCAACTGCCGTATTGTAAAGATCTCCTACACCTGTGGATAATGCCCCAAAGGTGAAGCTGGAGCAGCCCCCTCGACGGCTGTCCTCTAAAATTTACAAGGTCTGGCGTCAAGTCCAGGACTTCGTAGTGGATCAAGACTATCTCCGCCGACAGAAAAAGATGAAGGTTCGGCAGGAGAAGGACTACTCTATCAAGCCACCAAAAGCGACAGCTACTTGGGTACCCACTACAACGCCCCCCTCAACTTCGACCCCTCGAAAAAGAAGGAGGTCGGAGAAGATCCCTACGTCTTTGGCATATCGCAAAGACACTGAATCTAAACGCCCTAAGTCTGGGGGCATAACGGTCCATATCGTTTACATGGCATCTGGGAAGGAAGATAGTCGCGCTTCTACGGGCCACCGACCACTCACCCGATCTATTACAAGATCCCAGGAACAACAGCAACAGAAGCTCCAGGAGATGCTGACTGCGATGGCCGCACTTACCGGGCCAAAAGAAAGCTCGGAAGCATCATCAGAGCAGCGTCATGAACAAGAAACTGACGCTGACTACCTACGCAGAGTCCTCGAAAAGAAGGACAAAGAAGCCGCAGAGCAAGCGGCTAACATAAAACAAATGGCGCTCCTCTTCCAAGATATGGCAGGGATGATGATCCAGCAAGATCCTCCTGCTGAAGATCCTTCGATTGTCCTTGAAGATGACAAAGGAGAGACATCGAATTCTCCACTGGCTCTGTCAGCAGCCAAGGAGGAAACCATTTCCAAGGCCGCACTAGATGACTATATAGCTCAGCAAATACGAGCTCATCAGGCGAGTGAAGCGGCCGCCAAGTCGTCAAAACTGGGCGACCATACCCGAGCTGGTATGACCAAATCAGTTACCCGCCAGGATATACGATCCCTAAGTTCCATGTATATAAAGGGACAGGGAATCCGCATCAGCATGTCGCTCAATTCAGGGCTTTATGCAGCAACACTGGAGGCGATAACAAATTGTTGCTTCGCCAATTCGTCGGCAGCTTAGCAGAAACGACCTTCGAGTGGTATTTGGAGCTACCTAACGACTCTGTCAAAACATTTGCGGAGATGGAGCTACTGTTTATACAAAGATTCGCGAGTGCTAGTGAACGCACCCCGATAACAGCATTGATCAATGCCAGGATAAGGCCAGGCGAAACGTGGGTTCAATACGCAACACGATGGCGGAATCTGTGGTCGAAATGCGAACAGCGGATCGAAGAAGCACCTGCGGTAGGCATGTTCGTGGGCACTCTTGATCCGCAAGCGACCGTCTCGCAATTCATGATGTTCTTCAAGCCAACTACTTTCCAGGCCTTGATTGACAAGTTGGCCCAAATGGATTAGATGGATCATAGATCATCTCCTTCAAAGACGGACCCTCGGAATGAAAAGGGGAAAGGGAAAGCAACTTTCGTCGCCAATACTCAACAACAGCCGAGCAACTTAAAGCCAGTTGTCCGTCGAAACAATATGCGTCCACGCCCATCCCTTGAGGAAAGACTAGGACGTCCTTACTCGTTTCCTCAGGATAAAACGAGAAGACTGTTCGAGCTGGTAGTGCGCAACAGACTCATCAATCTGCCGAGTCCAAAGCGTCCGTTGCAGCCAGGCGATGTCAACGATCCCAATTATTGCCCTTACCACCAAATGGTAAGTCACCCGATCGAGGATTTCTTCGTCTTTAAAGGATGGATCGAAGATCAGTACCTACAAGGCAAGTTTGCTCTGTCCGAGAAGTGGAAAATAAACCCACCACAACCGCCCACTCCAAAGAAGACGGACACACCAGGGGCAACTTGTTCTTTTGTTGAAGAAGCTCCGTGGGAGGTCCTGCTGTCAGCCAAAACCAAAAAAATGCTGAATGATCTCCAGACATGCCCGGCGATCGGGTGGAAGAACTCGCTAGAACCCCAGATCGTCGAAGGGAGGCTGAAGCCGCGCCCAACTCCAAAGATCGATGGTGAAGGCCCCAGCACTCACACCCAGCCGTCAAAATCTTCAAAGAAAAACAAGAAGAAATCCAAGAAGCCCATGAAGCCTGACGACAAGCGCACGGATTTGCAGAAACAGATTGACGTGCTGGAAGAGTATAACCAGAAGGCGCGGATTCCAATCACGCTCCAAGAGTTCCTCAGCCACATCCTCGAGGACGAAAATGATGGAGAAGACTCATCAGATGAATCTGAGGATTATGTGGCAAGCTGTCATGTGATCTCTCACTCGTTAATAAACAGTGAAGAAGCTTTGGATGCAGAAAAACGAGGGACAAATCCCGAACCTGAACTTCTGTGGCCGTCAGACGAGATGATCGATGCCTTCCTGAACGAAGCCGATCGAGAGCACGAGATGGCCATATTCGAGAAAGCTAAACGCCGGCGACTGGACAAAAGGGTCAAAACACTCCCACTGGATCAAAGTACATCCGACGCAAATGAAAGCAGGATCAAGACAAGGAAACGATTCGCCAAAGCGATATCGATGGGGATGAGGCTGCCCTCTTTCAGAGAAAGGTCTCCCGGTGGCATACATCTTGATGAAGCGGAAGTACATCCTAACTTCTGCTTATATCATCAGAAGATCGCACATCTCTGAACTCCTCTGACACCTGTCGTTATAATCCTTCAACGTCGTCAGAGAGGTGACGGGCCCCGACGGCCATACATTCATGGACCAGTATGTCCCTAAACTGGAACAATAGAGCCTCCAGATGCTCTCTTGTCGGATCTAAACGATCCCGTTAAGTTGATCTTAGTCTCAAATCGGACTAACGTATCCTTAACGAACGTTTAAGTTGATCTTAGCCTCAAAAATGGCTAACGTATCCTTAGACCAAAACACCAAAACCAAATCTAAGTAAATACGGATTTGGACTAATCCACGTCCTATGGGCGACGACATAACTCAGTCTCCGTATACAATCCACAGGCAACCGAACACAAAACAAACATCCACGACACGAAGTGATCATCTGGAGAAGGAGAAAGTTGTTACCGCAATGCGGTAGCGTAATTAACTGCAGGGGCTTGCGCCTGCAAGGAAGAGCGTCCCCACAATCAAAAACCCCTCAAGCGAGGGGGAATCTGACGAAGTCTGCTACATCGGACGCATCCGTTTAAACCTTCGATACATGGTGCCATAAATCGACTTGGCATCTTCGGAGAGGTAGACGGATAGCACCTATTAGCATCTGCCCCGAATTTCAGGCAAGACGTCCGTCGCGCCGTCTTTCGGTGGGGAACAGGGGGAAACTCCCCCTCTGGGATAACTCCACCAGCTCCAACGGTGGAAGTTAATGCTGCTGTTCCAACTGGGAACAGCTTTGAGCTGCTAAACAGGGTACGCAGAAATTCGCCAACTGCGGTGCTCAAAAGGTCTCCTCCACCGGTAGAGACCGCCGTGGAAGCAGAACCAGGAAAGCCGGATCAGTGTCCTCAACGGCTGTCCTCCAGGATCTACAAGACTTGGCGACGAGTCCGAGAATCGGTGATTGATCCGAATTTCTCTCACCCGCACACGAAGTCGAAAGGTCGGCAGGAAGAAAATCCCCCTGTCAAGCAACAAAAGTCAACGACCGTCTGGGTGCCCAAAGCAACGGTCCCCTCAACCTCAACGGCCCACAAGAGAAGAAGGCCGGAGAAAGTCTCCACGCCTACGGCGAATATCAAAGGCGGTGAACCCAAACGCCCTAAGTCTGGGGGCATCGTAGTTCATACCGTCTACATGGCGTCTGGTAAAGAGGACAGCCGTGCATCTACAGGTCATCGACCGCTTACACGGTCAGTGACCAAAGCTCAGGAGCAACAGCAAAAGCTCCAGGAGATGATGAATGCGATGGCCGCACTCACTGGGCTAAAAGAAACCCCTAAAGCATCCTCGGATGAACGCCAGGAGCAGGAAACTGACGCCGAATTCCTTTGTCGGATATTGGAGAAGAAGGATAAAGAGGCTGCTGAACAAGCAGCCAACATAAAGTGTATGGCCCTCCTGTTTCAAGACATGGTGGGGATGATGATCCAACAAGATCCTCCAGCTGAAGATCCCTCGATCATCCTTGAAGACGATAGGGGAGAAACGTCGAATCCTCCAGCTCTGTCAACAGCTAAGGAGGAGACAATCTCCAAAGCTGACTTAGACGAGTATATAGCCCAACAAATACGGGTTCATCATGCGACTAAAGCAGCCGGTCAGGTCGTAAAAACATGACGACCATATCCGAGCTGGTACGACCAGATCAAGTACCCGCCGGGCTACACAATTCCCAAGTTCCATGTCTATAAGGGGACGGGCAATCCTTACCGGCATGTTGCCCAGTTCAGGGCGCTTTGCGGCAACACTGGCGGTGATGATAAATTGTTGCTTCTCCAGTTCGTTGGAAGCTTATCAGATACAGCGTTCGAGTGGTACTTTGAGCTCCCGAACGACTCTATCAAGACCTTCGCGGAGATGGAGCTGTTGTTTACCCAGCGTTTTGCAAGCGCCAGTGAACGCACCCCGATGACAGCATTGATTAATGCCAGGGTGAAGCCAAGCGAGACATTGGTCCAATATGCTATACGGTGGCGAAACTTATAGTCAAAATGCGAGCAACGCATTGAAAAAGCTCCTGCAGTGGATATGTTTGTGGGAACCCTTGATCCGCAAGCAACCATCTCGCAATTTATGATGTTCTTCAAGCCGACTACCTTCCAGGCCCTGATCGACAAGCTAGCGCAAATGGATCAGATGGGCCATAGACCTCCTCTTCCAAATCCAGATTCCCGAAATGACAAGGGAAAGGGAAAAGCAATCGTTGTCGCTAATGCTCAACAACAGCCGAGCAACTCGAAACCGGTTGTTCGTCAAAATAATATGCGTCCGCACGTACCCCTTGAGGAGAGGCTAGGACGTCCTTACTCGTTTCCCCGAGATAAAACGAGAAGATTATTCGAGCTGGCGTTGCGCAACCGACTCATAAATCTGCCAGAGCCAAAATGTCCGTCGCAACCAAATGATGTCAATGAGCCCAACTACTATCCCTATCACCAAGTACTGGGTCATCCGACCGAAGATTGCTACGTCTTCAAAAGTTGGCTTGAAGATCAGTACCAACAGGGAAAGTTCGCGTTTATTCGACAGATGGAAGGTGAATCCGCCACAACCTCACGCCTCTAAAGGGAAGAATATGCCGGGGGCAACATGCTCCCTCGTCGAAGAAACCCCATGGAAGGTTGTGCTGTCAGCCAAAACAAAAAGGATGCTGAACGATCTTCAAACATGCCCAGCGATCAAGTAGAAGAACCCGTTGGAACCTCAGATCATTGAATGGATGTTGAAGCCGTGTCCAACCCCAAAGATCGATGGTGGTGGCCCAAGTGCTCACAACCAGCCGTCAAAATCCTCAAAGAAGAAGAAGAAGAAATCCAAGAAGCCCGGGAAGCCTGGCGACAAGCGTACGGACTTGCAAAAACAAATTGACGCGCTGGAGGAATACAACCAGAAAGCACGGACTCCCATTACACTCCAAGAGTTTCTCAACCACGTCTTTCAAGAGGAAGATGAGGGAGAAAGTTCGTCGGATGAATCTGAAGAATACGTAGCGAGCTGTCATGTGATTTCCCATTCGTTCACAGACGATGAGGAGACTCCTTGCACTGAAGAGCTGAGGGCAGATCCTGAACCAAAAATTATGGGGCCACCAGATGAAGTAATTAACGCATTCCTCAACGAAACTCGGTTGAAAAGTAAAGCTGATCGGGAACGCGAGACGGCTATATTTGAAAGGGCCAAGCGCCAGCGACTTGATGAAAGAGCTGAGACGCTCCCGTTGGAGCAAAATACATCCACTACGGATAAAAGCAAATTCAAGACGAGGAAAAGGTTTGCTAAGGCCATATCAATGGGCATGAAGCTACCATACTCTGAAGGAAGCATTACTGGTGAAGTGAAAATGCACCCCTCCTATTGCTTATATCATCGGAAGATTTCGCACCCCACCGAAGAGTGCAAAGCTTTCGATAGATGGTGGCAAGGATATGTTGCTCATCGACAACATTTTAAGCGGGAGAAGCGCAAAACTCGTCGGGAGCGGAAAAATACGACCGAAGGGCTTAACAGAACTACCGGCAATTGTCGCATGGTTAACGCTGGGGGATCACAAGTGCTTACATTCGGGAGCGATTCTGACGAGGAGCCGGCTCTTAGCCCTCTCTTTAAAGAGTCCACTTCGGGAAAAGAAGAAGAGCAAAAGGTCTGTGAAAATATCCGGCTGCATAATCGTACGCTACCCGAAAAGAATCTCGGACCCTCAAACAAAAAAGATAAAGGGAAAGAGAAGGTCCCTGAGGAGATCACCCTAGATGACCAAGTTGTGGAGGAGCTAACAGTCAAGGACCCGTCGAAGAGAAATAAGGTGGATTACAACGTCTTAGCGCATCTGAGGAAGCTACCCTCGCAGCTTAGCATTCTTGACGCCCTTCTACTATCAAAAGAGGCGAGAAATTCATTAATCAAGGCACTACAGGACCCCGAGCAATTCCAAGCTTTTCTGGAAGAAGAAAAGATGAAGGATGAATTGGAGGAAGCGCACACGGCCGATGTCACTTTTGGCGATGAAGACCTTCTCCTTAGGACGTGCGAACACAATCGCCCCCTCTATGTCTCAGGATACTTCCACGATATAAAGATAGGCAAAATCCTGATTGACAATAGATCCTCCGTTAATCTCCTCAATGTGCGGGTGTTAAAAGAAATCTGTATGAGCGTCCAGCACCTTGCTCGGGACAAGATCACCATCTCCGGGTTCGACTCCCAATCATCAAGAACCCTTGGGTCTGTGATACTGACGCTACACTTCGGGCTACTCGTCACAAACATTAAGTTCCACGTCATAGACGCCAAGACATGCTACAACGCCATGCTCGGCCGACCATGGTTACATGAGTACAACATCATCCCTTCTACGCAACATCAGTGTATGAAGTATTTTAAGGATGGTCTCGAGTATACTGTGACGGGAGAACTGAACCCATTCTCTGTGAACGAGGTCCGCAAATATGAAGATGCCAAATACTTCTTACCGGATTTCGAAAACACGGAGAGGTGTCACAAACCGGAGAACAAAGCTAATGCCACCATCCCTGTCTTCGGCAGTGATACCGAGGAGGAAGAGGAGATGATTTATTCAGGTCCACCTCAACACAACTAGCCGGGACCATCTGCTCCTACGTTGATCTTTGGTAGCGACTCGGAAGATGAGGTCCATGCTGTATTCTCTGCTCGACCTTCAATACAAACGTCCGTTAACAAAGAGCAAAGTCTACAAGTCGCCATGGTGCCGCTTAAACACCATAAAGAACTGGATGCACTTGATATCTACAGTGTAGAGGAGCTGCGGATGTTCTACGTCCCTCCCAGGCAAAAAGACGAAAAAGCAATTATATTCTACCGCTCTGAAGAAACCAAAGTGGAGAAAGAAATCTGGCACGGCGCAGATCCTACGCTTGACAGGCTTCAGCCCATCCGTCTCCCCAGATATTATACGGAAGGCTTGAAAAGGCTGTTGAAGCGCCAGGGGATATCCTTCAAACAGACCACTCGGAAAGCCAAATTCTATGACAGGGTCTGGAACGTTCCCGGGACTCAGCACAAGTTGCTTAATGGGAGAATGGAAACAATCGGGCTTGGATACATTCGGTCCAAAAAACGAGAGCTACTCCACGGTTGTTATATCGTGCATGACTTCGATGAAGAAGCGGATGCTCAATGGGAAGATGTTAATCCCGAGCCAGTAAAAATTCCAGATGCAAAAGTGCCCAGTCCGTCGTTCGAAGAACAAATGGACAAGCTTATAAAGGAAGCTGGTCAAAAAGTCCGAGATGACCATAACCGCGAGATGGCCATTTATGAGAAAGCCAAAACGCAATGCCTCCTCCAACAGGCTGTGAAAGATGAAGATGCCGCTCCCTATCAACCTGTTATAAAGAAGGCTCGACGCAAAGGCAGAAACAAGTCGAAACGCGAAAAAGGCACTCAACAGCAACAAAGCGGGACTAAGAAGTCACGCAAGCGGGAATCGAGCGGTTCCGATCTATCCCTCATAAGAAAAATGGGTCGAGCGTGCTCTTTTCCTCGGGACAAAGCGAAGAAAATGCTTGACCTCGCTCTAAAACATCAGATGCTTACACTACCGGAGTCTAAACACCCCGAATAAGCAAGCGAAGTCTCTCACCCGGACTATTGCCCTTATCACCAAGTGATAGGGCACCCTCTCGAGGACTGCTTCACCTTCAAGAATTGGGTTGAAGATCTGTATCAGCTTGGCAAGTTCACTCTGTCTGACAACTGGAGGGTAACGCCGCCACAGAAGCACGAACCAAAAGCCACGAGAGCAGAACCAGTTCCACATTGGGCTTGGAAGCGAATTCGTACCTGTCATATGATAACGATATCAAGAGAAGAGCCCGAGAACATGAATGACCTTTCCTGGTGCTTCGAAAACAGCAGCGATGAGGCGATCTCAGAATTTCCGCCAGCACCGAAAGAGCTGGAGGATGGAATACATACCACCGCAGATAACCTCAAGAAGATTGATTTGGGAACGGCAAGTGACCCACGGCCCACATTCGTCAGCGAGCTGCTATCTGAAGAAAGGGTGGCTGCGTTAAAAGACCTGCTTATGCAGCATAGAGATTGCTTCGCATGGAACTATTCTGAAATGCCGGGACTAGATCCAGAAATTACTGTGCATGAATTGGCGATATCTCCGGACGTCAAGCCGGTCAAACAGGCACCAAGAAGAATGCGGCTCGAGCTTGAGATGAGTATTAATGCTGAGGTCAAGAAGTAATCGACTCTGGCTTTATCCAAGAGGTTCAGTACCCTGAATGGATCGCCAATATCGTCCCGGTGATGAAGAAAAATGGGACTGTGCGCATATGCGTGGATTTCCGGGATCTCAATAAAGCCTGCCCGAAGAACGATTTCCCAGTGCCAGTCACTAAGCTGATGATAGACAATACATCCACTCATGAGGTTTTCTCCTTCATGGACGGCTCATCAGGGTATAATCAGATAAAGATGCATCCCGAAGACCAGAAGCATACAGCTTTTCGGACCCCTTTGGGTATATTCTGCTACAAGGTGATGCCCTTCGGTCTAAAAAACGCCGGTGCCACCTATCAGAGGGCCATGACGAAAATCTTTGATGACCTTATACATGAAATCGTCGAATGCTATATCGACGATCTCGTAGTTAAAAACAAATCATATGAGCAGCATTTAGAACATCTGAAGACCGTATTTCAACGCCTTCGACAATACAACTTGAAGATGAACCCTCTCAAGTGTGCATTCGGAGTTTCCTCGGGCAAATTCCTGGGATTCATCGTCCGACACCGAGGTATTGAGATAGATCCGTCAAAGATCAAGGCGATCATGGAAATGCCTCCGCCAAGGACTCTCAAACAGTTGTGGTCTCTCCAAGGGAAGCTCGCGTATATACGGCGATTTATAGCCAACCTTTTAGGTAAGTGTCGTCCTTACAGCCACCTGATGAAGAAGGGAACCCCGTTCGTCTGGAACCAAAAATGCCAAAGCGCACTAGACGAGATCAAGCAATACCTGCAGAACCCGCCAGTGTTGGCTGCTTAGGTCAGGGAAAAGCCCCTCATTCTTTATACAACCGCCCTTGAAGGTTCCTTAGGCGCATTATGGGCGCAAGAGAACGACCAAGGGAAGGAAAGAGCACTCTACTACTTAAGTCGAGTTCTACTGGGGGCAGAAAGCAACTACTCCCCCATTGAAAAACACTGCCTGGCATTGATCTTTGCGATAACAAAGCTCAGACACTATGCGTTGGCACATGAAGTCCGCCTCATTTCGAAGGTGGACCCCCTTAAATATTTGATGTCGAAGGCCATATTGACGGGGCAACTCGCTAAATGGGCCCTGCTCTTGATGGAGTTCTCGATAACGTATCAACCTCTCAAGGCAGTGAAAGGCCAGGCCATCGCCGACTTCCTCGCTGAGCATCCGATACCCGCCGATTCTCCTTTGAATTGCGATCTTCCAGACGAACATGCATTTGATGCGATCGACGGTGGTGATACCCGATGGGAGCTTTATTTCGATGGAGTATCTTCCATGAAGAAGCGCAAACAAAGTACCCCTATAATCAAATCGGGGGTAGGACTTATCTTTGTAACTCCACAAGGAGGGATAATGCGCTTTGCTTTCTCCCTAACAGAGCCGAAGACAAACAATGAAGCCGAATACGAAGCTTTGATAGCAGGCCTCGAGATCGCCATCGACATGGGAATTGAAAACCTCCTCATATACGGAGACTCCCAGCTGGTCGTTAGTCAAGTAAACGGTGACTACCAAACGTGCAAATCAAAGTTGGTGAAGTACGGTGAAAAGTTGCAGCAACTGTTGACCCAAATCCCTTCCTATACTTTAGAAAACATACCGCGTGCGGAAAACAGCAAAGCGGACGCGTTGGCCAAGTTCGCTAAGGAACTAGCTGATAAGAACCTCGACGACGTAAGAATCATGGTACAAAGCCGTTGGGTGCTTGCCCCAGCGGAAATATCTCCGGAACCATCCGAAGAAAAGGGAGCGACTAAGCAGGCGACTCTGCAAATAAAATACCGGGAAAAAGCCAAGGATTGGAGGGAAGTCTTTATAGACTACTTCAAATACCGTCGAACGCCCGAAGATGTGTCCTCGAGACATCAGCTTATGAAACGAGCTCTATCTTTTGCCTTCGTCAATGATACTCTGTACAAGAGGTCGTTCGATTCTTTGTGGTTGAGATGTCTCGGACCTGACGAAGCGAAAAGAGTCGTTCAGGAAGTTCATGACGGACTCTGTGGTTCTCACCAAGCAGGCCCAAAGATGAAGTTGAAGATCAAACGGATGGGCTACTACTGGCCCACGATGATTCAAGACTGCCTCGAATATGTGAAGAAATGTCACTCATGCCAAATCCATGGGGACTTCATCCACCAGCATCCAAATCCGCTACACCCGACAATGGCTAGCTGGCCATTCGAAATGTGGGGAACTGACATAGTCGGCCCCATCGAACCAGTATCGTCCATGGGACATCGTTTCATCCTGGCAACGACTGATTACTTCTCCAAATAGGCAGAAGCAGTACCGCTAAGAGAAGTGAAGACGGAGAATATCCTCCATTTCTTCAAAACGCACATCATATATCGGTTTGGAACTCCGCGACGGATCATCTCCGATAATGGGCCAGCCTACAGAAGCCACAAGATCAGTCGCTTTGCGCAACAGCATAATATAGACTGGAGATATTTCTCAGTTTATAATTCCCGAACTAACGGTCTGGCCGAGACTTTCAACAAAACCTTGACAAAGATCGTGAAGAAGACGGTGTCCCGAAACAAAAAGGACTGGCACGAGAGACTGCAAGAAGCTCTTTGGGCGTATCAAACTACGTTCAAGACGGTCACAAACACAACGCCATACGCATTGGTATTCGGTACAGAAGCAGTACTCCCCCTCGAGATAGAGTTACCCTCTCTACGAGTGGCGGTCCACTGCGAGCTGACGGACGAAGAAAATGCTCACCTTCAGCTTGAGGAGCTTGATGCCCTTGATGAGACCCGGCTCATAGCGCAACAAAATCTGGAGGCTTACAAAGCAAAGATGACGCGCTCATAGGAAAGATTGACCAGGCCGAGGACATTCCGCCAAGGCGAACTCGTGCTAGTGGTCAAAAGACCTATGATCCCCAATCGTGCCAAACGGGGAAAATTCGAGCCAAATTATGAAGGCCCGTACATCGTAGACAAGGTCTACCAGGGTGGAGCGTATCTACTCATGGATATGCACGGTGAAAGACCTTTCAGGCCAGTAAACTGTCGCTTCCTGAAGAAATACTACGCTTAACGGGTCAAGGCCTAGGTCAATGATAGATGACGACGACTATGTCCGCTCGCTATCTTCTTAAGCCCGAACTCTAAGTAGTAACCGGCCTTCTTCAACGTTGGACCGAAATGTCATTAAACTAACGACGGACCGAAACGTCCTTAAACTAATAACGGAACGAAACGTCCTTAAACTAACAACGGACCACTATGTCCTAAAACTGGCTGTTGACCGAGATATCGATAAACTACGGTGGATTGCAGTATCTCAAAGCCGATATAAAAAAAATAAAATAAAAAATAAAAACGGTATGTCCAAAAGCAGAATGGGCATGGATGAAAACCCGAAAGGGCTCCGTGAGTAAAAACAGCAGGGCTACCGGCGAGTGTTTGTGAAAACCCGAAAGGGCGCAACCTCGTTAAAGGACACTTGCAGGGTCCTCACGACCTTGTAAGGAGAAACCACTCGCGTGATATCCTTACGACTCACAAGGGAGCAACACACTTAGGAGTCCTCATGATTCCTAAGGAGAAATTACACTTGCGAGATCCTCACGACTCGTAAGGAGAACTCTCTTATGGGACCCTCACGGCTCATAAGATTTGAAAGTCTTAAGTCACAGAGACCTAAACCTGTGCTTAAGCAATCCCCACAACCTTCAATTTATGCCCTACAAGTGGCTCAATACTGACCCTTGTATACAATCCACGGGCGCGAATAAATATTTCCCTAACAAAGTCTCACCCGTGACTAGGGATATATTCGCACGGTGAACAACCCTTGTGAGTCCTCTCGACTTATAAGGGGAAAACTCTCTTGTAAGATCCTTACGACTTACAGAGGAACATACACTTAGGAATCCTCACGATTTCTAAGGAGAAAATACACCTACAAGATCCTCACGACTTGTAGGGAGAAATACCTTTGTGGGGCCCTTACGGCTCATGAAGTTAAAGGCCTTAGTCGACAGGACCTTAACCCTGTTCGCTAAGCCATCTTTGTTCGACATTGACAGAGGAAAATGATGATTCGCTCCTGGCAGTACCCCAGTTGTAGCGGTGCTGATACCGAAATCGGTGTCTAATTTCAGGTTTACGGCGAAAAGCCAGCAAGCCGCACATGCATACAAAATAGCCGAAATGATGGGGCAACTTGCAATAAAAAGCAGCAAGTAAAACCGTATGCATATAAAACAGCCGAAATGATTGGGCAACTCACAATAAAAATCAGCGAGTAAAGATAAAATAAATAGCTGAAATGATTGGGCACCACGAAAAATAGCCGAAATGATTGGGCAATCACGACCTTCGCGATATAAAACTGAAATGATAGAGCATCGTGGAAATAAAGCAATAATATAAAAAAAATGATGAAAGAATGAAACTTTTGTCCTACAGGTGAGATCACATTGATCCCTGTATACAATCCAAGGGCGCAAACAAAGAGGGAACCACACCTTTCCAACAGGCTCCGCCAGAAAGCTAAGCCAAATCTCGACGGTTCACCAACAGCCTAGCGACAACCGCGACATTCGTCTCAATACAGCAGACGCAGTGCCAGCAGACGAAGTGAAGATCAAATTCCTAGCTTCGCGGTCTTGACGGTAACTTATATAAAATCCGAAAGACCACCACAAATCCTTCGACTCAGGGAAACAAGTGTCCTTGACGAAGAAAATCCTGATTCGCGTCGACTCACAGAGAAACCAGCGTCTCCGCGAGAAATTCTCGATTCGTTTCAATCCCAGGGAAACTAGAGTCCTTGATGAGCCTCCTGATTCGCATCGGCTCGCAGAGAAACCAGTGTCTCCGCAAGAAATTCTCGATTCATTTCAACCCCGAAAACCAGTGTCTTCAGTAAAATCCTTCGACTCAGGGAAACAAGTGTCCTTGACGAAGAAAATCCTGATTCGCGTCGGCTCGCAGAGAAACCAGTGTCTCCGCGAGAAATTCTCGGTTCGTTTCAACCCCGAAGAAACTAGTGTCTTCGGCAAAATCCTTCGACTCAGGGAAACAAGTGTCCTTGACGAAGAAAATCCTGATTCGCGTCGGCTCGCAGAGAAACCAGTGTCTCCGCGAGAAATTCCCAGTTCGTTTCAACCCCGAAGAAACCAGTGTCTTCGGCAAAATCCTTCGATTCAGGGAAACAAGTGTCCTTGACGAAGAAAATCCTAATTCGCGTCGGCTCGCAGAGAAACCAGTGTCTCCGCGGGAAATTCCCGGTTCGTTTCAACACCAGGGAAACAGGTGTCCTTGGTAAATTCCTCAATTCAGGGAAACTAGCGTTCTTGATGAGAGCATCCTGATTCGCGTCGGCTCGCAGAGAAACCAGTGTCTCCGCGAGAAATTCCCGGTTCGTTTCAACCCCGAAGAAACCAGTGTCTTCGGCAAAATCCTTCGACTCAGGAAACAAGTGTCCTTGACGAAGAAAATCCTGATTCGCGTCGGCTCGTAGAGAAACCAGTGTCTCCGCGGGAAATTCCCGGTTCGTTTCAATACCAAGGAAACAGGTGTCCTTGGCAAATTCCTCAACTCAAGGAAACTAGCGTCCTTGATGAGAGCCTCCTGATTTGCGTCGGCTCGCAGAGAAACCAGTGTCTCCGCGGAAAATTCCCGATTCGTCTCAACCCCGAAGAAACCAGTGTCTTCGGAAAAATCCTTCGACTCAGGGAAACAAGTGTCCTTGACGAAGAAAATCCTGACTCGCGTCGACCCGCAGAGAAACTAGCGTATTCGCAGGAATACATCGATTCGTTTCAACCCCAGGAAAACAAGTGTCCTTGGCAAACTCCTCAACTCAGGGAAACTAGCGTCCTTGATGAGGGCCTCCTGACTCGCGTCGGCTCGCAGAGAAATCAGTATCCCCGTAGGAAATTCCCGATTCGTCTCAGCTTGCAAGATAAAGCCTCAGGCAGCAGGATGTTAAAAAGAAAAAAAAACTTGTTTCCTGAGCAATGGGACCCTGCAAGTCAGTCTAAAACGGTCTCTTGCATACTATTCACGGGTCTCACTCTCCGAAATCGAATCTCGACAAGGAGGGAAACAACCGCTTACGGGTCCTCTCGACTCGTAAGAGGGAAAATTCTCTTATAGGATCCTTACGACTTATAAGAGAAAATGCACTTAGGAATCCTCACGATTCCTAAGGAGAAAATACACCTATGAGATCCTCTCGATCCGTAGGGAGAAAAGCCTCTATGAGACCTTCACGGCTCATAGAGTTGAAAAGTCTTAGGCGGCAGATCTGAACCTGCGGCCTAAGCCATCGCTATCTCTGGGCAAAAACTAAGATGCTTACTCTATTATCTGCCAATTATGTTTATCAAGACAGCATGCTGATAATAAGAGAAGGGAGAAAGCAAAAGAGCATACAAGATATTCAAAAAGAAAAAATGTGTATCTTTATTTATTAACTTCAATCAAATACAAGGTGAATCGTACAAAAGAATAAAGAATGGATACATATTATTTGAAAAAGAAAAATTTTACAAATACATTGATACAAAGGCAGCTACTGGGAAGGAAGCGTCTTAAATAGCTCTATCAGTTGTTCACACACTTCCTTCCATGCCTTTTCCTGAACGGCCACCACCGCCAGTTCTGCCCCCACCTGAGCCCTTTGCTGCAAGAGAGATGCAAGCTGCTCCCCAACGGCCTGCTGAGCTGCTTCGCGGCCTTGGGCATTACACTCGGCAGCATCAAGTTTTTGCTTCAAGTTCAGCCCATTTGAGATACGCTTCAGAAGGCCCTCGAAGACAGCCTTCACCTCGGCAGCATTCGCCTCAACTTCAGCATGTAGGCGAGCAGTTTCGTTTGAAGACTCCTGACACTCCTTCAGCCTTAAAGCTGCTTCTTGTTCCAAATGGCGGAAATGAGAAGTGCTTTGCTCGAGCCATGCTGCCCGTTGAGTACTCACGGCCAAAACCTCAAGGGCAGGACGCATCGACTCCAGCTGATGCAGACGAGCCTCAATCTCCCTGCAGTGATTAACCCAAGACGCAACGATGCCCTCGTCATGGAAATTTACGAGTATCACCAGCATTGGGTTAACCGCCGTAGCAAAATCTGCGGCAGACGTAGGAGTCTCGACGTCGAGTTCCTCGATATAGTCGCTCAACATGCGCAGACTATTCGCAGCGCCTTTCGAGGACGGACGTCTCAAGAAAGGGCCTGCCGGCATTATGACACGAGGCTCGAAGGGCGTCGAGATCAGAACAACAGCTAAAAAAAAAAGAAGATACGATTAGAGGACACCTTAAGAAAGAAAAAAAGGGGGTCATCAATGCGATAATTTGTTATACCAGCTGCAGTAAGTGGCAAGGCCGGAAGGGCCGGTGGCGCGGCCGATCTTTCATCCCCTCCTTCGATTTATAGCACTGCAGTCAGGACGAGAAGAAGTTAGAAATAATTCCACCACTGAAAAAGAGAAATATCAGTCGAAAACTATACTCACCAGCGCCACTAGAGGGAGAAGCGAGTTCAGATGGGAAGGAAAAGTGTGGGAGCAACACTTGATAAAGATGGTCAAAAATCACTCCTGAAAAGACACAACAGTACAACTTTAGTACATAAATTATGCGTCTGAAAGATAAGACTAATAAGTTGCAAACCCATACCTTCCAACATCTTCGATGGTACGAGAGAGGGCTGAGAGGTGACCACCGCCAAGGCAGTAGTTGACGGCGCTCCCTCGAGCAATGGAGCATCGGCACTGGCCGCACCTGCGTTAAAAAACAAGGGTAAACCTGTCAGGAAAGATTGCAAGATAAAGAAAAGGGACGGTAATCCGAAATTTACCTGATGAGCCTCCAGCCGAGACAGAGGAGTCTCCCTCCTCCATCGACATAAGTCCACCACCCGTGGCCTCATCCCCAGACTCCACGGGGGCCGTCGTCGTGCTCACGAGGCCAGGAGACGGCGGAGGGCCGTAGGCGGGGAGAGCTATGACCGGAGCATTGCCAGACTCTTGAGAAAGAGCGGTCAGCTCGTCCTCAGGAATCATGCCCACCTCACCCGCTACTCCTTCGGGCTCAGCAGTCACGGCTGTCTCGTCCGCCGTCGCCACGGGGTCATCGGTCTCAGGCGTTCCGTCCGCTGCTAGCTCGGGATCGGCATCAGCCACCTGCTCAGGCATAGTGGACGTGACCATTTCATCAGCCACTAGCTCGGGCCCGGCAATCCCGGTTGTGTCGTCCGCCAACGGCTCGGGTTCGACCAATGCCTCTTCCTCTGGCCCCTCAGGTTCGACGGTCTCCGCCTCCCCCTCGGTTGGACTTGGACCTGCAGGACAGAATATATAAGAACCGACAGCTTTATAATTCTTACAACAAAATTCTGAAAGAAATATTACCTGAGGTGGACTTATCGTTAGCCTCCCTATTGGCGCGCACCGCCTGTCTGTGAGCTGTAGACAAGGCGACCGGGGGCTCTTCTGAGGGAGTATCAGCACGAGGGACGGTGCTCGGGCCCGCTCCAATGGCCAAAGCAGCCCTGCATGCCTTCGCTTCGCACCTAAACCGCTTCTTCTCCTTCCAGGCCATCGCGATGGACCTCTTCGACGCTTCCTTCATCAAGGTGTCGTCGTCCTCGTTTAGAGATGCCTCCAGAGCCTTCAAGGCATCTCTCATCGGCTCTTCAAGTCGGGTCTCTCGCGGTAGCCCTGAGGATGCAGAAACATCGGCGGCTGGCCCGGGAAGAGTCTCCGCGTCACCTAGCAGGATCAGCATTGTGGTTCCTGCTGTTTCCCCCAATCAGAGCAAGGCTCTGTTGAATTTTGAAAATTCAAAATTCGAAGCAACGCTTCGGTTTCCGTGCGCAGCGCGCAATTTGCCACGTGGCAGAAGCTGAATGGGCAGCGTAACGCCCGAAACAGTGCGTCCCATCAGAGCAAGGCTCTTCAGAAAAGTTAATTAAAGACTTAACTGCGCAAACACACGGATGCGCGACACGTGTCTGCGCAAGCGCTTGGATACACGACACGTGTCTGCGCAGTTGCGCAGTCGCAACTGCGCAAACGCACGGATGAGCGACACGTGTCTGCGCAAGCGCATGGATGCCCGACACGTGTCTGCGCAGTTGCGCAGTCACAGCTGCGCAAACGCACCGATGCGCGACACGTGTCTGCGCAAACGCACCGATGCGTGACACGTGTCTGCGCAGTTGCGCAGCCGCAGCTGCACAAACGTACAGATGCGTGACACGTGTCTGCGCAGTTGCGCAGCCGCAGCTGCGCAAACGCACAGATGCGTGACACGTGTCTGCGCAGTTGCGCAGCCGCAGCTGCGCAAACGCGTGGATGCGCGACACGTGTCTGCGCAGTTGCGCAATCGCTACTGCGCGAGCGCTCAGTTGCGCGACACGTGTCTGCGCAGTTGCGCAATCGCAGCTGCGCAAGCGCTCGGATGCGCGATACGTGTCATTTGCTGTTGAGTTGCGCAGCAACTGAATGAAGATTTAGATAAATCTTTTCTGTTCTCCTGTAAAACAGGAACCCTTGGATCAAAGATCCAATGGTGGGAAAATTCCCAAAATTATTCAGGAAAGATTTTGTTAACAAATCCAACAAATTTGTGGGCACTATAAATAAGACCCCAAGCCTCATTCAAGAGGCATCAATCAGATAATCAGAGAGAGAGAATCAATCATCAAAAGAAAGCTCTTGAAAATTAGTCAAGAACACAGAAGAAACAAAAAGAAGAAGGTAAAATTTCTGAAGAACAGAAAATAAATAGTGCCTTGCACTTAATATGAACCCTTGGTTCTAAAAAAAAATAATAATAAATAGTGCCTTGCACTTAATATGAACCCTAGGTTCTGTATGATCAGGAGAAAACAAGAACTTGTTTTTCCTTTGACCCAAATTCAAATCAAAAGTGCCATGCACTTGAATTCTTCAATCTGAAGATTTCTAGGGTTTCTGCAACCCTTTGTTTTGGGCCAGGCCCAAATTAAAACAATAAAAGGGCAAGGCCCTGTTTGGAAAAATTCCTGAGTTTCTGGAGACTCATTATTTAAAAGGGCCTGGCCCAAATTGAATTGCAGAACAATAAAAGGGCAAGGCCCTGTTTGTAAAAAAATTTCCTGAAACTCACTATTTAAAAGGGCAAGGCCCTGTTTGGAGAATTCCTGAGTTCTTGTAACTCATTAAAAGGGCCTGGCCCAAATCAGACTTGCAAAATAATGAAAGGGGCGGAGCCCTGTTTAGATCGATTCTTCTAATCGGGCAGAGCCTAAAAATAAAAAATTGGACTTAACCCAATCTTGGCTGTAAGTCCTTAAATTAAATGCCTCTCCTAAATCAATCTACATCCGGTTCGAGGGTACATCTCCGAACTCCTTTGACATCCGTCGTTGTAATTCCTCAACGACGTCAAAGAGGCGACGGGTCCCAACGACCACTCATCTAATTTTGGACCGAAACGTCCTTAAACTAATATTTGCCCCAAAATGAGAATATTGGACCGAAACGTCCCTAAACTAATGTTGGACCGAAATGTCCATAAACTAACATCAGACCGAAACGTCCCTAAACTAATATCGGACCGAAACGTCCTTAAACTAATAATGGACCACCACGTCTTTAAACTGGAACATAGACCACTACGTCCCTAAACTGGAATTGATACGGACCACCACGTCCCTAAACTGGAACATAGACCACCACGTCCCTAAACTGGCGATGGACCACTACGTCCTTAAACTGGCGATGGACCACCACGTCCCTAAACTGGCACAACAGGGCCCGAACGCTCTTTTGTTGGATCTAAACGGTCCCGTCTAAGTTGATCTTAACCCCAAATACGGTTAACGTATCCTTAGATATTCAAATAAACGATAAAACTCCAAATCAACTTTGGTTCAAGGGTACATCTCTGAACTCCTCTGACGCCTGTCGTTGTAATCCCTCAACGACGTCAGAGAGGCGACGAGTCCCGACGGCCAGATAATTAAATCAGTCGCTACGTTAAGTTGATCTTAGTCTAAAACAGGACTAATGTATCCTTAACGAATGTTTAAGTCGATCTTAGCCGCAACGCGACTAATGCATCCTTAAACTAAAAACACCAAACCCAAATCTAAGTAAATACGGATTTGGACTAATCCACGTCCTACGGGCGACGGCATTACTCAGTCTCCGTATACAATCCACGGGCAACCACAAACAAAACAAACACACACGACACGAAGTGAAATTCTGGAGAAGGAGAAAGTTGTTACCGCGACGCGGTAGCGTAATTAACTGCAGGGGCTTGCGCCTGCAGGGAAGAGCGTCCCCACAATCAAAAAAAAACCCCTCACCCTGAGGGGGAATCTGACGAAGTCTGCTACATCGGCCGCATCCGTCTAAACCTCCGATACACAGTGCCATAAATCAACTTGGCATCTTCGGAGAGATAGACGGATAAAACCAAATAGCATCTGCCCCGAACCTCCGGCACGGACGCCCCAGCGTCCTCGGCCGCCGTTCGGAGGGGAACAGATTCTGGCACGCCCGGTGGGACCTCTTCCTCTTTCCACTCCACACTTCGTGTGTCGTCTTCGCGAACCAATCGCGGTTTGTTAAATGATTGCCTTCGGATTTCAAGTTGCTAAGATTTGGTCTTTTGTTTGGTGCAGAACTCAAGCATTCAATGGCCACCAACTGTACCAACTGCTCGAAGTGCAACTGCAACGGACGCTCCACCTCACCTAGAGGTGTAGCATATGGGCCCCAGGCGGCTTCCTTCCTGACTCTGCCGGTAGGCCAAGTAACTCAGGCCACCACCGGCTTGTTCTTCGGGACCATGGTCCCACCTACAAGCTTCTCGGCACCGATACCCACACTGGAAGCAAACAAGAAGTCGGTGTTCGACCGGCTTACTGCTACTCCGACCCCTGTCAGCGGGTCGCCTGCTACTGGACCAACAGCCTCCGTTTTCACCAGGCTGGGTCAGAACTATAAGGTGGCTGTCCCAAAGAGGGCAACGGCCGCTACTTTGGAAGTCGTTAAGGCGACTTCTCCCATTAGAGAGTCAGTCTTCACAAGATTGACGGTTCCTACTCCTCCTCCAGCTGGTCAGAAGGCATCAGTCTTCGATAGGCTGACATCAACAGTTACCCCACGCTCAAACAGGGGGCAACAAGAAACCACCTCGATCTCCGAGCCAATCCCGGCGGCTCGTCGCGCGCGACGTCGCCATTGGCAGAGAGTAAGGAAAGCAGGGGGCAACTCCCCCTCAGGGCTAACCCCACCTGCTCCAGTGGTGGAAGTCGATGCTGCTGTTCCAACTGGAAACAGCTTTGAAATGCTGAGGAAAGTGAGAAAGAACTCCCCGGTGGCCACGTTAAAAAGGTCTCCTCCACCCATAGAAAAAGCTCCTGAGATGAAACAGGAACAGCCCCCTCAACGGCTGTCAGCGAAAGTTTATAAAGTTTGGCGGAGGGTTCAAGACTCCGTGATTGACTCAGATCACTTCCGTCACCAGAACAGAGCAAGAGTGGAAAAAGACAAAAACCGCCCCGCTAAACGGCAGGGGGCAACAAATGCTAAGATGCCCGCTTCAACGGCTCCTTCAACCTCAAAAGCCCATAAAAGGAAGAAGCCAGAAAAAGCTCCCATGACATTGAAAAAATCTAAGAGCGGTGAACTTAAACGCCCCAAGTCAGGGGGCATCACAGTTCATACAGTCTATATGGCTTCGGGGAAAGAAGAAAGTCGTACTTCTATGGGTCACCGACCGCTCACCCGGTCAGTGACCAAGTCTCAGGAGCAGCAACAAAAGCTCCAGGAGATGATGACTACCATGGCTGCACTCACGGGGCCAAAAGAGAATCCTGAGACGTCCTTAGATGAACGTCAAGAAGAAGAGACCGACGCCGAGTTCCTTCGCCGAATGCTTGAAAAAAGAGACCAAGAGGCTGCTGAACAAGCAGCCAATATACAGCGCATGGGCCTTCTCTTCCAGGATATGATAGGGATGATGATACAACCAGAATCCCCGACCGAAGAACCCCCGATCGTCCTTGGGGATGACAGGGGAGAAACATCAAACCCTCAGCCCGTTCTATCGACGGCTAAAGAAGACACAATCTCTAAAACAGATCTGGACGAATATATAGCCCAGCAGATAAAAGTTCATCACGCGGCCGAAGCAGCCGGCCACGTTGTAAAGACGGGGCGGCCATATCCGGGCTGGTATGACCAAATCAAGTACCCGCCAGGTTACACAATTCCAAAGTTTCATGTCTACAAGGGGACCGGCAATCCCCATCAACATGTTGCCCAATTCAGGGCGCTTTGTGGTAACACTGGAGGCGACGACAAGCTCTTGCTGCGCCAGTTTGTGGGAAGTTTATCAGATACGGCTTTCGAGTGGTATTCCGAGCTCCCCAACGATTCCGTTAAAACCTTCGCAGAGATGGAGCTGCTCTTCACCCAACGCTTTGCAAGTGCCAGCGAACGTACTCCAATGACGGCGCTGATTAACGCCAGGGTAAAGCCCGGCGAGACGTGGGTCCAGTACGCTATACGGTGGCGTAATTTATGGTCTAAATGTGAACAACGCATAGAAGAAGCCCCTGCGGTGGGAATGTTTGTTGGAACCCTTGATCCACAAGCAACCATTTCGCAGTTTATGATGTTCTTCAAGCCGACTTCTTTCCAAGCTTTGATCGACAAATTGGCGCAGATGGACCAAATAGGCCATAAACCCCCTCTCCCGAAGCCGGACTCCCGAAACGATAAAGGAAAGGGAAAAGCGATCATCGTCGCTAATGCCCAACAGCAACCGAACGACTCGAAGCCGGTTGCTCGTCCAAATAATACACGCCCATACGTACCCCTTGAGGACAGGATGGGACGTGCTTACTCCTTCCCCCGTGATAAAACAAGGAGGTTATTTGAGCTGGCATTGCGCAATAGGCTCATAAATCTGCCGGATCCAAAGCGTCCGTCACAACCAAGTGACGTTAACGAGCCTAATTATTGCCCTTACCATCGAGTGCTAGGACATCCAATCGAAGACTGTTACGTGTTCAAAAATTGGCTCGAGAACCAGTACCGTCAGGGCAAGTTTGCGCTATCTGACAAATGGAAAGTGAATCCTCCGCAACCCCACACCTATAAGGGGACGAATACGCCGGGGGCAACATGCTCCGTCATTGAAGAAGCTCCCTGGGAGGTTGTATTATCGGCCAAAACGAGAAGAATGCTAAATGATCTTCAGACCTGCCCAGCGGTCAAGTGGAAGAACCCCTTGGAGCCGCAGGTTATTGAGGGGATGTTGAAACCACGTCCGACTCCGAAGACCGACGGCGGTAGTTCAAGCGTTCATAATCAGCCGTCAAAATCTTCGAAAAAGAAGAAGAAGAAATCTAAGAAGCCCGTGAAGCCCAGCGACCAGCGGACGGACTTACAGAAGCAGATTGGCGCACTGGACGAGTATAACCAAAAGGCGCGGACTCCCATTACGCTCCAAGATTTCCTTGATCACGTCTTTCAAAAAGAAGATGAGGAAGAAGCTTCATCAGATGAATCCGACGGAGATGTGGCAAGCTGTCATATGATCTCTCACTCGACCTCGAACGATGAAGGGACTTCTGGCACCAAAACGCCGGGGGCAAATACTGAGTCAAGGATTCCGGAATTATCAATCGAAATGATTGGCGCGTTTCTTAATGAAGCTCGATTGAAAAGCAAAGCTGATCAAGAACGCGAGACGGCTATATTCGAAATGGCCAAGCGCCAGCGACTTGAGGGAGGAGCTGAGATGATCCCACTGGAGCAAAATGCCTCCACCGCTGACAAAAGCCAATTTAAGATAAAAAAGAAGTTCGCCAAGGCCATATCGATGGGCATGAAGCTACCACCCTCAGAAGAAAGAGTTACTAGCGTGGTAGAAATGCATCCCTCTTATTGCTTATATCATCAGAAGGTCTCACATTCTACCCAAGAATGCAAAGCGTTCGATAAATGGTGGCAAGGATACGTCGCTAATCAACAACGCTTTAAACGGGAAAAGCGCAAGGTTCGTCGGGAACAAAGAAACAAGATCAAAGTTCTTGAAAGAACTGCCGGCAACTGTCACATGGTTAACACTACCAGGTCACAAGTGCCCACATTTGGGAGCGACTCTGATGAGGAACTGGAGATTGCCCCTCTCTTTAAAGAATCAACATCGGGAAAAGAAGAAGACCCGAAGTCTTGCGAAAATATACAGTTGCGGAATCGGACACTGCCTGAAAAAAAAACCTCGGACCATCGAATAGAAAAGATAAAGGGAAAGAGAAGGTCTCTGAAGACATCACTTTAGATGACCAAGTCGCGGAAGAGTTAACCACCAAAAATCCGTCAAAGAGGAGTAAGGTGGATTACAATGTCTTAGCGCATCTGAGGAAGCTACCCTCACAACTTAGCATCCTCGATGCCTTGTTACTATCAAAGGAGGCGAGAGACTCTTTGATTAAGGCGCTACAAGATCCGGACCAGTTCCAATCCTTCTTGGCAGAAGAAAAGATGAAAGACGAATTGGAAGAAGTGCACACAGCCGACGTTGCTTTCAGTGATGAAGACCTTCTTCTCGGGACGTGTGAACACAATCGCCCTCTTTATGTCTCAGGATACTGCCATGACATAAAGATAGGTAAAATCTTGGTCGATAACGGATCGTCCGTCAATTTACTCAATGTACGAGTGTTAAAGGAGATTTGCATGAGTGTCCAACACCTCGCCCGAGACAAGATCACTATCTCCGGTTTCGACTCTCAATCCTCAAAGACTCTCGGATCTGTGATATTGACGTTACGCTTCGGGTTGCTCGTCACAGACATCAAATTCCATGTTATAGATGCCAAGACGTGCTATAATGCTCTGCTCGGCCGACCATGGCTACACGAGTATAATATCATCCCTTCTATACAGCATCAGTGTATGAAATATTCCAGGGATGGTCTCGAGTACACTGTGGCCGGAGAGTTGAATCCGTTTTCCGTGAACGAAGTTCGCAAGTATGAAGATGCCAAATACTTCTTGCCGAGCTTCGAAGACACGGAAAGGTGTCACAAACCGGAGAACAAAACTAATGCCACTATCCCTGTCTTCGGCAGTGACACCGAGGAGGAGGATATAGTTTATTCAGGTCCATCCCAATCTACCAGGCCAGGACCATCCGTCCCTTCGTTGGTCTTCGGTAGTGATTCAGAGGATGAAGTTCATGCTGTATTCCCTGCTCGGCCTTCGATACAGATCTCCGCTGATGAAGAACGAAGTCTGCAGATAACCATGGTGCCGCTTGAACATTACAAAGAACTGGATGCACTCAACACCAACAGCGTAGAAGAATTGCAGACATTCTATATCCCTCCCGGACGAAGGGGCGAGAAGGCAATCTTGTTCTACCGTTCTGAAGAGAACAAAGTAGAAAAAGAGGTTTGGCATGGCGCGGATCCCACGCTCGACAGGCTTCAGCCTATCCGTCTTCCCCGGTATTATACCGAAGGTTTGAAGAAACTGCTAAAACGCCAGGGGATGTCCTTCACACAGACCGTTAGAAAAGCCAAATTCTATGACAAGGTCTGGAACATTCCCGGGACCCAATGCAAACTGCCTAACGGGAAAGTAGAAACCAAAGGGCTTGGGTACATCCGGCAAAAAAAGCGGGAGCTAGTAAACAGCTGTTATGCCATGTGTGACTTCGATGAAGAGGCGGACGCTCAATGGGAGGACGCTAATCCAGAACCAGCAAAAGGTCCTGATACAAAACCGCCCAGTCCATCATCCGAAGACCAGATGAGCAAACTTATAAGGGATGCGAGTCAAAAAGCCCGAGATGATCACGATCGTGAAATGGCAATCTATGAGAAAGCTAAGACACAGCGCCTCCTCCAACAGGCAGTAAAGAACGAAGATGCCGTTCCTTGTCAACCTACCACAAAAAAGGTTCGACGCGAGAACAAAAACAAGTCGAAAGGCAAGAGAGGCGCTCGACAACTACAAAGCAGAGCTAAGAAGCCGCGCATCCGAGAATCGAGCGTTATTGACTTAGCCCTCGGGAAGAAAATGGGTCGAGCATACTCTTTTCCTCGGAACAAAACAAAGAAAATATTCGATCTCGCTCTAAAACATCAAATGCTTACGTTGCCAGAGTCTAAACACCCTGAACAAGCAGGCAAGGTCTCCAACCCGAAGTATTGCCTTTACCATCAAGTAGTAGGACATCAGCTTGAAGATTGCTTCACCTTTAAGAATTGGGTCGAGGACCAATATCAGCTTGGCAAATTCGCGTTGTCTGACAGTTGGAGGGTAACGCCGCCGCGAAAGCACGAACCTGAAAACACAAGAATAAAACCAACTCCGCATTGGGATTGGCAGAAAATTCGCACTTGCCATGTGATAACAATATTGAAAGGAGGGTCCGAAGACATGAACAACCTCCCTTGGTGTTTTGAAAGCGGCAGCGATGAGGTAATCTCAGAATTTCCCCCAGCTCCGAAAGAACTGGAGGACGGAATACATACCACTGCAGATAATCTCAAGAAAATTGAGTTGGGGACGGAAAATGACCCGCGACCGACATTCATCAGCGAGCTGCTATCTGAAGAAAGGGTGGCTGCGTTAAAGGATGTGCTTTTACAGCACAAGGATTGCTTCGCGTGGAACTATTCCGAAATGCCGGGACTAGATCCAGAAATTGCAGTACACAAGTTGGCGATATCCCCGGACATCAAGCCAGTCAAACAAGCGCCGAGGAGAATGCGACTCGAGCTTGAGATGAGCATCAACGCCGAAGTCAAAAAGCTGATAGATTCAGGCTTCATCCAAGAAGTCCAATACCCTGAATGGATCGCCAACATCGTCCCGGTAATGAAGAAAAATGGGACAGTGCGCATATGCGTAGACTTCCGGGATCTCAATAAAGCCTGTCCAAAAGATGATTTCCCAGTGCCAGTCACCGAACTGATGATAGACAACACATCCACTCATGAGGTTTTCTCCTTCATGGACGGCTCGTCGGGATATAATCAAATAAGAATGCACCCTGAAGATCAGAAGCACACGGCCTTCAGGACTCCGCTTGGTATATTTTGTTATAAAGTGATGCCCTTCGGTTTGAAGAACGCCGGCGCTACTTATCAGAGGGCCATGACGAAGATCTTCGACGACCTTATACACGAAATCGTCGAATGCTATATCGACGATCTCGTGGTCAAAAGCAAATCATACGAGGAACATCTCGAGCATCTGAAGACTGTATTTCAACGCCTTCGGCAATACAACTTGAAGATGAATCCTCTTAAATGTGCGTTCGGGGTTTCCTCAGGCAAATTCCTGGGATTCGTCGTTCGACACCGAGGTATTGAAGTAGATCCGTCAAAGATCAAAGCGATCATGGAAATGCCTCCGCCGAGGACTCTCAAACAGCTGCGGTCTCTCCAAGGGAAACTAGCGTATATACGGCGATTCATAGCCAACCTCTCAGGAAAGTGTCGTCCTTACAGCCACCTGATGAAGAAGGGAACCCCATTCGTTTGGGACCAAAAATGCCAAGGCGCACTGGATGAGATCAAGCAATACCTGCAGAACCCGCCGGTGTTGGCTGCTCCGGTTAAGGGGAAGCCTCTCATTCTTTATACAACCGCCCTCGAAGGTTCCTTAGGCGCATTATGGGCACAAGAGAATGATCAGGGGAAAGAAAGAGCGCTCTACTACTTAAGTCGAGTTCTGCTGGGGGCAGAAAGCAATTACTCTCCCATTGAAAAACACTGCCTGGCGTTGATCTTCGCTATAACAAAGCTTAGGCACTATGCGTTGGCGCACGAGGTCCGTCTGATTTCAAAAGTGGACCCTCTTAAATACCTAATATCAAAAGCCATATTGACAGGACGACTCGCTAAATGGGCCCTGCTCTTGATGGAATTCTCGATAACGTATCAACCTCTCAAGGCAGTGAAAGGCCAGGCCATCGCCGACTTCCTCGCTGAGCATCCGATACCCGCCGATTCTCCTTTGAATTGCGATCTTCCAGACGAACATGCGTTCGATGCGATCGACGGTGATGATATCCGATGGGAGCTTTATTTCGATGGAGCATCTTCCATGAAGAAACGTAAACAAAGTACCCCTATAATTAAATCGGGGGTAGGACTCATCTTCGTAACTCCACAAGGAGGAATAATGCGCTACGCGTTCTCCCTAACGGAGCCGAGAACAAACAATGAAGCCGAATACGAAGCTCTGATAGCAGGCCTCGAGATCGCCATTGACATGGGAATTGAAGATCTCCTCATATACGGCGATTCCCAACTGGTCATTAGTCAAATAAACGGCGACTACCAAACGTGCAAACCGGAATTGGTAAAATACGGTGAAAAAGTGCAGCAACTGCTAACCCAAATTCCCTCTTACACTTTGGAAAGTATACCGCGCGCGGAAAACAGCAAGGCGGACGCACTGGCCAAACTTGCTAAAAAATTGGCTGACGAGAACCTCGATGACGTTAGAATCGTGATACAAAGCCGTCGAGTGCTCACCCCAACAGAAATATCTCCGAAATCGTCTGAAGAAAAAGGAGTGAAAGAGGAGACAACCTTGCAAATAAAAGACAGGGAAAATACCGAGGATTGGAGAGAAGTCTTCATAGATTACTTCAAGTTCCACCGAATACCTGAAGAGGCGTCCACAAGACATCAGCTCACGAAACGAGCTCTGTCTTTCGCCTTCGTCAATAATACTCTATACAAGAGGTCATTCGACTCTCTGTGGTTGAGATGCTTAGGACCTGACGAAGCGAGAAGGGTCGTCCAAGAAGTTCACGACGGACTCTGCGGTTCCCACCAAGCAGGCCCTAAGATGAAGTTGAAGATAAAGCGGATGGGCTACTACTGGCCCACGATGATGCAGGATTGCCTCGAATATGCGAAGCAATGTCATTCATGCCAAATTCATGGGGACTTCATCCATCAGCATCCCAATCCACTACATCCGACAATGGCTAGTTGGCCATTCGAAATGTGGGGAACTGACATAGTCGGTCCCATCGAACCAGCATCGTCAAAGGGACATCGTTTCATCTTGGCGACGACTGATTACTTCTCCAAATGGGCAGAGGCAGTACCATTGAGGGAAGTGAAGACGGAGAACATCCTCCATTTCTTCAAAACGCATGTCATCTACCGGTTTGGAACCCCAAGAAGGATTATCTCTGATAATGGGCCCGCCTACCGAAGTCATAAAATTAGCCGCTTCGCACAGCAGCACAATATAGACTGGAGATATTCCTCAGTTTATAATCCGCGAGCTAACGGTCTAGCCGAGGCCTTCAACAAGACCTTGACGAAAATCATGAAAAAGACGGTGTCCCGAAATAAAAGAGACTGGCACGAAAGGCTGCAAGAAGCTCTCTGGGCATATCGAACTACGTTCAAGACAGCCACAAACACAACGCCATACGCGTTGGTATTCGGGACGGAAGCAGTACTCCCTCTCGAGATAGAATTACCCTCTCTACGAGTGGCAGTCCACTACGAGCTGACAGACGAAGAAAATGCTCACCTTCGGTTTGAAGAGCTTGACGCCCTTGATGAAATCCGGCTTCTAGCACAACAAAATCTGGAAGCCTATAAAGCAAAGATGACGCGCTCATATGAAAGATTGAGCCGCCCGAGGACATTCCAGCAAGGCGAACTCGTGCTAGTGGTCAAAAGGCCCATGATCCCCAATCGCGCCAAGCGGGGAAAGTTTGAGCCAAACTATGAAGGACCGTATATCGTTGATAAGGTCTACCAAGGTGGGGCCTATCTACTCATGGACATGCACGGTGAAAGGCCTTTCAGGCCAATAAACGGACGCTTCCTAAAGAAATACTACGCTTAATGAGCCACAGCCTAGGTCAATGGTAGATGACGACGACTATGTCCGCTCGCTATCTTCCTAAGCTCAAGCTTTATAAGCAGTAGCCAACCTTCTCAATGGCGGACCGAGACGTCCTTAAACTAGTGATGGACCGGAATGTCTTTAAACTAATAGCAGACCGAAAACGTCTTTAAACTAATACTGCGGCATCCTTGGGCTGACAAGATAAATGAAAATAAAAAAAAAATAAAAAAAAATAATAATAAAAATAAAAAAACGGTAAGTCCGTAAGCAGAATGGGCACGGATGAAAACCCGAAAGGGCTCCGTGAGTAAAAACAGCAGGACTACCGGCGGATGTTGTGAAAACCCGAAAGGGCGCAACTTCGTTAAAGAACCCTTATGGAGTCCTCTCGACCCCGTAAGGAGAAACCACCCGCGTGAGATCCTTACGACTTACAAGGGAACAACGCACTTGGGAATCCTCACGATTCCTAAGGAGAAAATACGCTTGCGAGATCCTCACGACTCGTAAGGAGAACTCTCTTATGGGACCCTCACGGCTCATAGGATTTGAAAGTCTTAAGTCACAGAGACCTAAACCTGTGCTTAAGCAAACCCCCACAAACTTCCAATATTGCCCTACAAGTGGCTCAATACTGACCCTTGTATACAATCCACGGGCGCGAATAAACGTTTTCCTAACCAAGGCCCACCCATGACAGAGAATACGTTCGTATGGTAAACAATCCTTATAAATCCCCTCGATTTATGAGGAGAAAACCTTCCTGTGGGATCCTTACGACTTACAGAAGGGTAAAACACTTAGGAACCCTCACGGTTCCTAAGGAGAAAATACACTTACAAGATCCCCACGACTTGTAGGGAGAAATACCTTCACGAGACCCTTACGGCTCATGAAGTCAAAAGCCTTAGCCGACGGGATCCTAACCCTGGTCGATAAGCCTCCTTTGTTCAACAACGATAGAGGCAAATGATGATTCGCTCCTGGTAATATCCCAGTTGCAGCGGTGCTGATGCCGAAATCGGTGTTCAATTTCAGGTTGACGGCGAAAGCCAGTAGACCACTCATGCATACGAAATAGCCGAAATGATAGGGCAACTTGCAATAAAAAGCAGCAAGTAAAATGTATGCATGCAAAATAGCCGAAATGATTGGGCACCGCGAAAAATAGCCGAAATGATTGGGCAATCGCGACCTTCGCGATATAAAAGCTGAAATGATAGAGCATCACGGAAATAAAATAAAATAAAAAGAAGAAATGATAAAACTTCGGCCCTACAGTTAAGATCATATCGATCCCTGCATACGATCCAAGGGCGTGAACAGAGAAGGAACCATGCCTCCCCAGCGGATTCCGTCAAACGACGAAACCAAGCCCCAACAGCTCACTTCAACCGGAGAAGCCAATGACTCCAACGAAAATTCCTCAACTCACGGATACAAACACTCCTTGACGAGAGCCTTCTGATCCGCGTCGACCCGCAGAGCCACCAGTGCCTCCGTAGGAACCCTCGACTCGTTTCAAACCCCAAGGACACAAATAATCCTTGGCGCTCGGGAAACAAATAATCCCGGCAAATTCCTCAACTCACGGATACAAACACTCCTTGACGAGAGCCTTCTGATCCGCGTCGACCCGCAGAGCCACCAGTGCCTCCGTAGGAACCCTCGACTCGTTTCAAACCCCAAGGACACAAATAATCCTTGGCGCTCGGGAAACAAATAATCCCGGCAAATTCCTCAACTCACGGATACAAACACTCCTTGACGAGAGCCTTCTGATCCGCGTCGACCCGCAGAGCCACCAGTGTCTCCGTAGGAACCCTCGACTCGTTTCAAACCCCAAGGACACAAATAATCCTTGGCGCTCGGGAAACAAATAATCCCGGCAAATTCCTCAACTCACGGATACAAACACTCCTTGACGAGAGCCTTCTGATCCGCGTCGACCCGCAGAGCCACCAGTGCCTCCGTAGGAACCCTCGACTCGTTTCAAACCCCAAGGACACAAATAATCCTTGGCGCTCGGGAAACAAATAATCCCGGCAAATTTCTCAACTCACGGATACAAACACTCCTTAACGAGAGCCTTCTGATCCGCGTCGACCCGCAGAGCCACCAGTGTCTCCGTAGGAACCCTCGACTCGTTTCAAACCCCAAGGACACAAATAATCCTTGGCGCTCGGGAAACAAATAATCCCGGCAAACTCCTCAACTCACGGATACAAACACTCCTTGACGAGAGCCTTCTGATCCGCGTCGACCCGCAGAGCCACCAGTGCCTCCGTAGGAACCCTCGACTCGTTTCAAACCCCAAGGACACAAATAATCCTTGGCGCTCGGGAAACAAATAATCCCGGCAAATTCCTCAACTCACGGATACAAACACTCCTTGACGAGAGCCTTCTGATCCGCGTCGACCCGCAGAGCCACCAGTGCCTCCGTAGGAACCCTCGACTCGTTTCAAACCCCAAGGACACAAATAATCCTTGGCGCTCGGGAAACAAATAATCCCGGCAAATTCCTCAACTCACGGATACAAACACTCCTTGACGAGAGCCTTCTGATCCGCGTCGACCCGCAGAGCCACCAGTGTCTCCGTAGGAACCCTCGACTCGTTTCAAACCCCAAGGACACAAATAATCCTTGGCGCTCGGGAAACAAATAATCCCGGCAAACTTCTCAACTCACGGATACAAACACTCCATGACGAGAGCTTCTTTGACTCACATCTTGGGCAGTAAGGATTCAAAACTTACTTCCTGAACAATGGGACCCTGCAAGTCAATCCTAAATGGTCTCTTGCATACTATCCACGGGCCTCACTCTCTGAAGTCGATTCTCGACAAAGAGGGAAACAACCGCTTACGAGCCTTTTAGACTCGTAAGAGGGGCAATGGGATCCTGCAAGTCAATCCTAAATGGTCTCTTGCATACTATCCACGGGTCTCACTCTCTGAAGTCGATTCTCGACAAAGAGGGAAACAACCGTTTACGAGCCCTCTCGACTCGTAAGAGGGAGAAATTCTCTTATAGGATCCTTCCGACTTATGAGAGGAAACCACACTTGGGAATCCTCACGATTCCTAAGGAGAAAATTCACCTGCGAGATCCTCTCGATCCGTAGGGAGAAGAGTCTCTATGAGACCCTCACGGCTTGTAGAGTTGGAAAGCCTTAGGCAGCAGATCTGAACCTGCGGCCTAAGCCGTCGTTATTTCTTAATAAGGTCGGGATACTCGTCCCAATCGTTCGTCAATTGTGGTTGTTAAGGTGGCGTACTGATTATAAAAGAAAAGAAAGACAGAGAAATGACACAAGACATTACAAAATGTGTATCTTTTATTCATAAAAATTGGCTGAGTACAGGATACATTGTGCTAAAGGATAAAAAATATATACATATAATTTACAAAGACAAATGATACAAGGGGGATTATGGGGAAGGGAGCGTCTTGCACAGATGTAGCAATTGGTCGCATACGTCCCTCCATGCTTTCTCCTGATCAACTGCCACTGCCAGCTCCGCCTCTACTTGAGCCCGCTGTTGCGTGAAGGATGCAAGCTCTTCCCCAACAACCTGATGAGCTGCTTCTTGGCCTTGGGCATCGCGCTCAGCAGCATCAAGTTTCTGCTTCAACGCTAGCCCATTAGATATACGCTTAAGAAGACCTTCAAAGACAGCTTTCACCTCAGCAGCATTCGTCCTAACTTCGGCACGAAGGCAAGCGGTCGCGTTTGAAGATTTCTGATGCGCCTTTAGCCGTAAAGCTGCCTTCTGCTCCAAATGGCGGAGATAAGAGGTGCTTTGCTCAAGCCAAGCTATCCGTTCGGCGCTCGCGGCCAAAGCCTCGGGAGAAGGGCGTGTCGACTCCAACCGATGCAGGCGAGCTTCGATCTCTCTGCAGTGGTTAACCCACGATTCGACGACGCCTTCGTTATGGAAAGTTACGAGCGCCGCCAACATTAGGTTAACGTCCACAGCGAAATCTACGGCCGAAGGAAGGGCATCCATGTTGAGCTCTTCGATGTACCCGCTCAACATACCCAGGCTCATTACAGCACCCTTTGAAGACGGGCGTCGCGAGAAAGGACCCGCCGGTGAGAGGACCTGAGATTCAAAAGGAATTGGAGCTGGGACAATAGCTGCAAAAAACGGAACATGGTCAAACAATGATTCGAAAAGTCGATGAAAGATCATATAAAAAGAGGGAAGGAATATCTGTACCAGTCGCAACGGACGTCAAAGCCGGAAGCACCGGTGGCAGCACAAGCCCGGCGTCCCCTCCTTCGATCTGAGGCACTGCAGTCAGGAAGAAGAAAAGTCAGATACAATCCTATATTCCCTCAAAAAAGACCAAGACGGCACTCACCGGTACCCTTAGAGGGAGAAGCGAGCTCGGATGGGAAGGAGAAGTGTGGGAGCAACACCTGATATAGATGATCAAAGAGCCCTCCTGAAAAGGCACAATGGCGTAGCGTTAGTACAAAAGCCACATTTTTGAAAGATTAATGCATGAGTCATGAATCCGTACCTTCCAACATTCGTGACGGCACGAGGGAAAACGGGGAAGTGACCACCGCCAAAGCAGTAGTTGACGGTGCTCCCTCAAGCAATGGAGCGTCGGCACTGACCGTACCTGCAAAGACAAGCTTGTCAGAAGAGATCACGAGATATATACAAAAAAAATGGAAACACTGGTGACTCGAAAATTCACCTGACGAGCTGCCAGCAGAAACTGAGGTAGTCCCTTCCTCCACTGACGGAAGACCACCGCCTGTAGCTTCGTCACCCGACTCAAGGGGAACCGTTGTTACGCTCTCAAGCTCTGCAGGCGGCGGGGAACCATAGGCAGGAAGGGCCAAGATAGGAACATTGCCCGATTCCTGAGAAGGAGCGCCTAGCTCGTCTTCAGGAATCATGGCCACCTCACCTGCTGTTCCCTCAGGATCAGCGATTACAGTTGTCCCGTCCACCGGCACCACGAGGTCCCCAGCCTCAAGTACCTCGCCCTCTACCGCCTTCGGCTCGGCTGAGACAATCATCTCATCTGCCGCCACTTCGGGTACGGCATCAACGACTTGCTCCGCGGTAGGTTCTTCAATCCCGGCTCCGGGCCCCATGACCTCGACAAAGTTGTCCACTGTCGGTTCGGGTTCGGCGAGTACCGCGTCCTCCGCTCCCTTGGGCTCGACGGTCGTTTCCCCCTCCCCCTCAGTAGGACTCGACCCTACAAAATGGAATACGTATAAGCCAACAACTCTACAATTCGTATGACGAGATTCTGAAAGAAGTACTACCTGAAGTGGATTTGTCATTGGCGTTCCGAACCGCGCGCGCCACTTGCCGACGAGCAGTAGACAGGGCCACAGGGGGCTCTTCGGAAGGAATACTAGCGTAAGGAACAGTGCTAGGGCCCGCTCCTACAGCCAGAGCAGCTTTGCGCGCCTTCGCTTCGCGTCTAGACCGCTTCCGCTCCTCTTGAGCCGATGAGGCAGATGCCATCAGAGCTTCCTTGAGTGAAGCCTCCTCATCCGTGTAGAGGGATGCCTCCAGATTCTTCAGAGCATCCCTCGTCGTTGCATCGAGCCGAGGCTCCTGCGGCAACTTCGCCGGAGCTGGAACTTCGATGACGGGCTTAGGAAGGGTTCTTGCGCCGATTAATACAACCCCTGTAAAGAAACAAGAGAAGGTCAGGTCGACTATCATAAAAAGACAACAAACTTTCCTTATAAAAGAGAACGGGGTAAAACATACCGACGCTTTCTAGAGCACGCTTCTTCTCCTCCGCCTGGAAGGTCTTCAGAGAGGCATCGATGGCCTTTTCAGTAGATTCACCTGCAGGAAATGAGGCAAATATTAGCTAAAGACAGTAATAAAAAGTGGGATAAAATGACAAATAAGGAGGCTGATGATTACCTGACTCTGCGAGCCTGCTTAACATTGCTTCGAGCCTCGCTGATCGCTCCGAAGCTGCGATGGCAGCGGCCAGATTGGTGTCCTCAGGGTCCACCACGAAACCCTCGTTGCTACCGTACTCACATATAGTCTCGACAGGATGAGCCGCGGGCTCTAAGCTAAGAATTGCGTCGAGAGACAAGGTGGACTTCTTCTTCTTCTTTTCACCAGCCTTGGATCCACTCGGAGCATCTTTGCGCTTGCCGGTTTTGGCAGTCACTTTCGGGCGGCGAGTCCCGATGTCCGCTCCTACACCCGACTCTGGTGAGGCCGCTTTAGCCGTCTTTGTCGGAGCACGGGGTACCGTTGGGGCATCCACCGTGGTGGGCAGTGGCAGTCCACGCGGAGGGGCCAACACGCGTGGTCGATCGGCTCCAGCCTCTTTCGTCGGAGGGATAACCTGAGCCCTGGGCTGCAATGGAGCCTTGCGATTGCCGCCGGGAGGCGCAGCCCTACGATCGACCAATAAACGTTTCTCCATCAAGATGATTGGTCCCATCGCGTGCGCGTACCAGGCCACATACGAATTGAGTATCTTGGGGGTACAGCTGGGCTCACTGATGAAAAAGTAAGAGCCTGTATTTAGCCGAATGAAGTGATGCATCGCATTCCGTACCCCCTCTGGACCGACTGCAGGTGTTCCCAAGAAGGCTTCCAATGGGACCCCTTGGTTATAACTCGATTGCCGGGCAAATCGATGCGGGTTATACCTCATGAAGAGGGCCGTGTCATTCTGCCTAAATACCAAGTAGCCCGGCCTAATGGAATAAAGGTGAAGAATTTCCCGAGCTTTCAACACGGAAACGCCGCCTTTAAAGTCATCTCGCAGCGACACCACTGACTTAGTGGTCTCGGAACCCATGGTGATGACCTTATCCACAAAAGAGGTCTTCGCCCCGACTAAATGCGAACGCAGAAGCAGTCCCCTGGACTCCCGCGGAGGTGCAAACACGATGGAAGCCCCGACCAATCGCATGATTCTTGGAAGTTTGAATCTCTCAAAGAACTGAGGAGTTTTATAGGCACCAAACACTCCCCGAACATGCAGTTCCATCCAAGAAGTGAAGTAGTGCATCGGGAAGTTAGCAGGCTGTACCCCAGGTTCATTAGCGTCCGCCGCTATGCTAAGTCCGTTGTAAAGGTAAGCCAACCCGGCGATCCCCACTGATAACTGTAGGCCGGCCACCATCCGATGCGCCGGGTAAAATACAGAAGACCGCATGAGGCGTGGGTGCATAGGAAGCGCGAAGCTGCACAGCCACAGACCTAAGAACCCTATGAAGAAGGTCTCCTCATCCATGCCAGGGACGGCGATCTCTGAGAAAGGGACGATAGCAGTCCCGGGAAGGTAGAAACTCCGCTGATCAATTTCTGATGAAGGCCGACGATCCAAGCCGAAACCAAAAGGGTCAGTGAGTTGGGCGAACTTATCACCTCGCTCTGATAAAAATTCCGGGCGAATAAAGCGAGCAATGAAGTCCGCGAAACTAACGCCTCGGTCGCCCAATTCCAAATGAAGCTCCTCGTAAATCTCCAAAACCCTCACCAGGCCCGGATGCTGATGCTGGATGGCATTTTCCGGAGTCAAGTCGAGTACCACCTGCTTGGTGGCAAAGACGTACTCATCAGGAGGAAGCAGCTCCTCATAATGCTCCCCCCTCGCCGGTAAACCCGAAAGCTCAACGAACTCCTCTAGAGAAATAGAAACTTCCCTATCCGCCGTCAGGAAAGTATGCGTGGGGATATTCCATTGTTCAATGAAAGCCCTTGTCCACCACGTTGGAGGAGTAGGATATTCGAAAAGCGAGACGTAGACGGCGGAGTATAAACCGATCTTCGTCAGATGAGCTCTTTTCGCCGCTAAGATGTACCGGGCCCATGGCAGGTATCCAGCAAGCGGTCGCGGATTCAATCCAATATTATAGGCCTGTCCCCAAGGGCGTGCTTCACCCTGACAGATTCGCCTTCCTAAGATATCTATGGCCGGCGGCGGCTGTACCGGAATAGCGCCGATTGCGGGCTGGAGAAGATCGTCCGAATTCCAATTTTTAACCTCCACGGCATACTCCACCGGGGGTTTATCTGCATAGGGGATCGTGACTATGGGTTCAGAAGGCGAGGCGGAACTAAAACTACGGCGGCCTTGGATAATCTGACTGTACCACCTTCCCCATAGGTGGAGATGTTTGCACTCAGGATCACGATCTTTAATCAAGGCAAACACTACCCGGTCCACTGGCGCGTGTGGGAACCCTCCTTCTGAGCGAACGAAGGGAAAAGACAAGTCGTCAGACATTCTTCCTGCATAAAATATATATATATATCATTAGTGGCCTGACACTTAACATTTAATAAAAATAATATATAAAAAAAAATCTATGATAATAATAATAATAATAATAAATAAAAAGCTGGCTCCACACGGTGAGGCAGTGGGTAGGGGACAAAAGGGGGACCCACAAAATCAAGATGACGGCGCATCATTTGATGAGACAATCCCACCATTGAATGGGACTATCCGTCAATAAAAGAGACCCCCAAGAGAATATCCTCATTGGGGGGGACCCCTAAAGACAAGGAGAAGATCTCCTCTTTTCAGAGCAAAGCTCTGTCACAGAGTGACATTTGTCAAACCCCTGTTTCAAAAGAATAAAACTTCTTAAAAAAGAGCCTAGCTCTGTAGCAGTAATAAAAAACTTGTAATTCCTAAGAATTAAAATTGTGGGATCTTAAAGATCCATGGAAACCTTTAAAAAGTTTTCTAATTAATCCGTGGGCCCCTCTGTTCATGGGTTAAAACCTAGGAACAGAGTCTCTACAAATTTTTGAGAGCAAAGCTCTGTGAATAAAAACCCCAAAGAGGTTTCCTCTAGATCAAAGATCTATAAGAGCAAGGCTCTGTTGTAGAAACCCCAAAGGAGATTCCTTTAGATCAAAGATCTATAAGAGCAAGGCTCTGATTATTTAAATTTGATTTAAATTAAATTAATTTAATTTACCTAGAATGGTTCTAAGGATAAAACTTGGGAGTTCTTAGAGAATCGCAAGAGCAAGGCTCTGGAAGTTCTCAAGTAAGAGCAAGGCTCTGAAATCTAATTTCTTGAGAGTGGTAAAAAATTACCAAGGACCAAGGGTCCTATTTATAGGCGCCTGCGCCTGTTCACCTGACTCGTCAATCCGACGGTCAGGATCTTGCCACCGTTGCACCCACGCGCGCGCCGCGTGAGCGCAACGGTGGGGGGGCATCTGTTTCCCCCAATCAGAGCAAGGCTCTGTTGAATTTTGAAAAATCAAAATTCGAAGCAACGCTTCGGTTTCCGTGCGCAGCGCGCAATTTGCCACGTGGCAGAAGCTGAATGGGCAGCGTAACGCCCGAAACAGTGCGTCCCATCAGAGCAAGGCTCTTCAGAAAAGTTAATTAAAGACTTAACTGCGCAAACACACGGATGCGCGACACGTGTCTGCGCAAGCGCTTGGATACACGACACGTGTCTGCGCAGTTGCGCAGTCGCAACTGCGCAAACGCACGGATGAGCGACACGTGTCTGCGCAAGCGCATGGATGCCCGACACGTGTCTGCGCAGTTGCGCAGTCACAGCTGCGCAAACGCACCGATGCGCGACACGTGTCTGCGCAAACGCACCGATGCGTGACACGTGTCTGCGCAGTTGCGCAGCCGCAGATGCGCAAACGCACAGATGCGTGACACGTGTCTGCGCAGTTGCGCAGTCGCAGCTGCGCAAACGCGTGGATGCGCGACACGTGTCTGCGCAGTTGCGCAATCGCTACTGCGCGAGCGCTCAGTTGCGCGACACGTGTCTGCGCAGTTGCGCAATCGCAGCTGCGCAAGCGCTCGGATGCGCGACACGTGTCATTTGCTGTTGAGTTGCGCAGCAACTGAATAAAGATTTAGATAAATCTTTTCTGTTCTCCTGTAAAACAGGAACCCTTGGATCAAAGATCCAATGGTGGGAAAATTCCCAAAATTATTCAGGAAAGATTTTGTTAACAAATCCAACAAATTTGTGGGCACTATAAATAAGACCCCAAGCCTCATTCAAGAGGCATCAATCAGATAATCAGAGAGAGAGAATCAATCATCAAAAGAAAGCTCTTGAAAATTAGTCAAGAACACAGAAGAAACAAAAAGAAGAAGGTAAAATTTCTGAAGAACAGAAAATAAATAGTGCCTTGCACTTAATATGAACCCTTGGTTCTAAAAAAAATAATAATAAATAGTGCCTTGCACTTAATATGAACCCTAGGTTCTGTATGATCAGGAGAAAACAAGAACTTGTTTTTCCTTTGACCCAAATTCAAATCAAAAGTGCCATGCACTTGAATTCTTCAATCTGAAGATTTCTAGGGTTTCTGCAACCCTTAGTTTTGGGCCAGGCCCAAATTAAAACAATAAAAGGGCAAGGCCCTGTTTGGAAAAATTCCTGAGTTTCTGGAGACTCATTATTTAAAAGGGCCTGGCCCAAATTGAATTGCAGAACAATAAAAGGGCAAGGCCCTGTTTGTAAAAAAATTTCCTGAAACTCACTATTTAAAAGAGCAAGGCCCTGTTTGGAGAATTCCTGAGTTCTTGTAACTCATTAAAAGGGCCTGGCCCAAATCAGACTTGCAAAATAATGAAAGGGGCGGAGCCCTGTTTAGATCGATTCTTCTAATCGGGCAGAGCCTAAAAATAAAAAATTGGACTTAACCCAATCTTGGCTGTAAGTCCTTAAATTAAATGCCTCTCCTAAATCAATCTACATCCGGTTCGAGGGTACATCTCCGAACTCCTTTGACATCCGTCGTTGTAATTCCTCAACGACGTCAAAGAGGCGACGGGTCCCAACGACCACTCATCTAATTTTGGACCGAAACGTCCTTAAACTAATATTTGCCCCAAAATGAGAATATTGGACCGAAACGTCCCTAAACTAATGTTGGACCGAAATGTCCATAAACTAACATCAGACCGAAACGTCCCTAAACTAATATCGGACCGAAACGTCCTTAAACTAATAATGGACCACCACGTCTTTAAACTGGAACATAGACCACTACGTCCCTAAACTGGAATTGATACGTACCACCACGTCCCTAAACTGGAACATAGACCACCACGTCCCTAAACTGGCGATGGACCACTACGTCCTTAAACTGGCGATGGACCACCACGTCCCTAAACTGGCACAACAGGGCCCGAACGCTCTTTTGTTGGATCTAAACGGTCCCGTCTAAGTTGATCTTAACCCCAAATACGGTTAACGTATCCTTAGATATTCAAATAAACGATAAAACTCCAAATCAACTTTGGTTCAAGGGTACATCTCTGAACTCCTCTGACGCCTGTCGTTGTAATCCCTCAACGACGTCAGAGAGGCGACGAGTCCCGACGGCCAGATAATTAAATCAGTCGCTACGTTAAGTTGATCTTAGTCTAAAACAGGACTAATGTATCCTTAACGAATGTTTAAGTCGATCTTAGCCGCAACGCGACTAATGCATCCTTAAACTAAAAACACCAAACCCAAATCTAAGTAAATACGGATTTGGACTAATCCACGTCCTACGGGCGACGGCATTACTCAGTCTCCGTATACAATCCACGGGCAACCACAAACAAAACAAACACACACGACACGAAGTGAAATTCTGGAGAAGGAGAAAGTTGTTACCGCGACGCGGTAGCGTAATTAACTGCAGGGGCTTGCGCCTGCAGGGAAGAGCGTCCCCACAATCAAAAAAAACCCCTCACCCTGAGGGGGAATCTGACGAAGTCTGCTACATCGGCCGCATCCGTCTAAACCTCCGATACACAGTGCCATAAATCAACTTGGCATCTTCGGAGAGATAGACGGATAAAACCAAATAGCATCTGCCCCGAACCTCCGGCACGGACGCCCCAGCGTCCTCGGCCGCCGTTCGGAGGGGAACACCTGCGATAAAAAAGGGGGAGATTAGATCGACCATAACACAAGGAGAATAAAGACTTGATGAATCGAAATGTACCAAGGCCTAAGGACGCTCTAAGTCGTTCCTCCTCTTGGAAAGTCTTGAGGGAAGCAGCAATGGCTTGTTCAGTGGTGATGCCTGTTTGAAGAAAAGAGAAAAAAAACGTTAGTCAAAGGCAATAATAAACATATGATGCAATAAAAAATGCGACTAGTGATTACCCGATTGCGCAAGCTTAGCTAGCCACGCGTCGCGCCTCGCCAATCGCTCTGAAGCTGCGATGGCGGCCGCCAAGTCCGTGTCATCCGGCGGCATAACTAATCCCCTGTTGGTCCCGTACTCACCCAGGCCCTCGCTATAGGGAGCATGGGGTTCCTGACCGAACGCAACATCCGCTGCGAAGAGCGACTTCTTTTTCCTCTTCTGCCCACCCGCCCTTGGTGCACCTGGGATCGACTTGCGCTTTGCAGGCACCTTGGGGCGGCGGGTCCCGATGTCCGCGCCCATACCAGACTCCGGCGAAGCCATAACTACTGTCTCCACTGGAGCACAAGGCGCTGGTGGTGCATTCGCAGTATCGGGAAGCGGCAATCCGCGTGGAGGACTCTGCACACGCGGTGGTCCGTCTCTAGCATCTTTCAGCGGAGGAACTACCGGGGGCCTTGGCACCAGAGGAGCTTTGCGGTCGCTACCGGGAGGCACACCCTTACGGTCGACCAGCAATCGCTTTTCTTCCTTTATAACGGCTCCCGTCGAATGAGTGTACCATTCTGTATATACATTGAGGAGTCGTGGGGCGCAAGCTAGCTCACTGATAAAAAAGTGAGAACCCGTATTCAGACGCATGAAGTGATGCAGCGCGCTCTCCATCCCTTCTTCAGTAGCAGCAGGTTCCAGTAAGAAAGCCTCCAATGGTACCCCTTGATTGTAGCTCAGTTGTTGGGCGAAACGATGCGGGTTGTATCTCATAAAAATCGCCGCACCGTTCTGCCTAAACACCAGAAAGCCCGGTCTGATGGAATATAGATGGAGGGTCTCCCGGGCTGTCAAAACTGAGGCTCCATCTTTGAAAGTGTCTTGCAATGGCCACACTGCAGTGGTAGATGCCTTTCCAATAGTCAGCACTTTGTCAATGAAAGACACCCCGTCTCCAACGGTGTGGGGGAGAAGGAGAAAACCCCTGGCATTCCGTGGCGATGGAGTCACAATCGATGCGCCAATCAGCTGTATGATTCGAGGGAAGCTGCACCTGTCATAAAACGAGGGCCTTTTGTGAATACCGAAGACACCCGATGTATGTAGCTCGAGCCATGATACGAAGTAGTGCATCGGGAAGATCATGTGCAGTACCCCAGGCTCATTAGCATCCGCCGCTTGACTAAGGCCGTGATACAAGTGTGCCAAGCCAGCGATCCCAACAGCCACTTTTACCCCAATGGTCATCCGGTGAGATGAGTAAAAGACAGAGGGCCGCATATGGCTAGAATGAATCGGGATCGCAAACCAACTCAGCCATAGCCCAAGAAATCCTAAGAAGAAGGCCTCCTCGTCCATCCCGGGGGCTGCAACTTCCGCAAAAGACACCGTTGGGGAGGTAGGAAGGAAAAAAAACCCTTTAGTCTATTTTCTTCCCCGGCAGGTTATCCAAACCTAGACCGAAAGGGTCATCAAGTGTGGCAAACTTGGCAGCTTCTGCCGAGAGGACGTTTGGGTGAAGGAACCGAGCGATGAAATCCTCGAAGCTAACTCCGCGACTCCCACGTTCGATGAAAAGGGCCTTATAGATGTTCAACACTTTGATCAAACTTGGGAATTGATGTTGAACAGCATTCTCCGGAGTGAGGCCCCTTACTGCCGGCTTAGCACCGAAGACATACTCGTCTGTAGGAAGCAACTCCTCATAGTGCTCCCCTATAACCGGTAAGCCGGAGACCTCTGTGAATTCCTCCAAAGAAATCGACACTTCCCGGTCCATTACGAGGAAAGTGTGAGTAGGAATGTTCCACTGCTCCAAAAAGGCCTTGAACCACCAGGTGGGAAGCATGGGATATTGAAAGAGGGAGACGTAAACTGCAGTGTACAACCCTAACCTTATCAGCTGTGACTTCTTCGCCGACAGAATATAGCGAGCCCATGGCAGATAGCCGATCGAGTGGCGGGGGATCAGACCTATGTTATAGGATTGCCCCTAAGGTCGCGCCTCGCCTTGACAAATACGGCGTCCTAGGATATCCAAAACCATAGGACGCTGAACCGGAATTGCATCTATGGCGGGATGAAGAAAGCCCTTTGAAGTCCAATCGACCATCTCCACGGCATACTGCACCGGGGTGGGGCTGGTATAGTGGATCGCCGTAATAGGCTCTGACGGCACTGCGCATAAAAAGCTCCGTCGACCTATGATTATTTGGTTGTACCACGACCCCCAAAGGTGGAGATTCTTATATTCCGGGTCGTGGTCCCTGATCATAGCTAGGATTTCGCGTTCCATGGGCGCTTCGGGAAACCCTTCCTCCGAACGAGCAAATGGGAATGAAGTATCGAAAGACATGGTCACTGCAAGGGAACAAAATTAGCCGTTAGTGTTGTAATTCCAACGTTTGGCGTTTAAATTTTTTTTAATTAATTAATTAAATTAAAAATTAATTAAAATTAATTACACCACACTGCAGTGCAGTGGGTAGGAGACCAAAGGGGGACCCACAAAATCTGGATGACAATGCATCAGTTAATAAGACAACCCCATCATTGGATGAGATTGTCAGTTAATCCCCAAGAGAATATTCTCATTAATAATAAAAAAAAGCCCTAGAGACAAGGAGAAAATCTCCTCTTTCAGAGCAAAACTCTGTCACAGAGTGACACTTATCAAACTCTGGTCTCAGGGGAATAAGATTCCTTAAAAGAGCCTAGCTCTGTAATAATGATGGAAAAATCCATTAAAGAAAAAAATTAATTCCTAAAAATTAAAGTTCTGGGATCTTAAAAATCCATAAAAAAAACTCTTAAGAGTTCATCATCAGACGATCAAAAGATCTATATTCTGTCAATGAGCAAAGCTCTGTTCATGGGTTAAGAAACCCTGAAACAAATTCTTGAGAGCAAAGCTCTGTTTATGAAACCCCAAAGGGGATTTCTTTAGATCAAAAGATCTATAAGAGCAAAGCTCTATTAATTAAAATTGACTTAATTAAGTTTAAATTTTTACCCAAAAATTTCTAAAGTTCTAACTCTGAAGTTCTTGAAAACGAGAGCAAAGCTCTGAAAATCAAAATCTTGGAAAATGGTAAAAATTTTCTAAGGGCTAGGGGTCCTATTTATAGGCGCTTGTGCCCCTTCAACCCCTGAGTTGATCCAATGGCCAGGATCTTTCCACCGCTGCACTCACGTGCGCGCCACGTGAGCGCAACGGGGGGGGCATTTGTTTCCCCCAATCAGAGCAAAGCTCTGTTTGAATTTCAAAAATTAAAAATTTGAAGCAACGCTTCAAATTTCTTGCGCTGCGCGCAACGCGCCACGTGTCAAAAGCTGATACGACAGCGCAGCGTCCAAGGCAGCGTGCCCAATCAGAGCAAGGCTCTATTTAAAACAAAATTAAAGGAAGCAACGCTTCAGTTGTGCAAGCGCTACGAGACACGTGTCAACACAGTTGCGCAAGCACAGTTGCGCAAGTGCTGCGCTGCGCGACACGTGTCAGCGCAAACGTAGTTGCACAAGCGCTGCGCTGCGCGACACGTGTCAGCGCAAAGCAGTTGCGCAGCGCCGTTGCGCAAGCGCAGATGTGCTGCGCTCTGTGCTGCGTGACACGTGTCTCGCGCTGGTGCATCTGCGCCAAACAGAATTAAAATTATAATAAGATCTTTCTGTTCTTGTTAAAACAAGAAGATTGTCTTCTGTAAAACAGAAGCCCTTGGATCAAAGATCCAACGGTGGGGAAAATTCCCCAAATCACTCAGAGAAAAATCTCTTTAACAAATTTAACAAATCTATGCGCACTATATAAAGACCCCTAGACCCCAACTCAAAAGGGGATCAACATCAAGAATCATCAAGAACTTCAACTCTGAAGAAACTTGAAAAAAGACTCAAGAAAAAGGTAAAAACCTTTAAAATAGAAGAATTTCTTCTGAATAGGTCATTGATCTAATAACAAGATCAATAATCTTCAATAAAAAAAGAAATAATAGCAATGCCTTGCACTTTTTATGAACCATTTGGTTCTGGAATTTCAGAAAAATTCCTCTCTTGAATCCAAAATTGGATCAAGTTGTTAAAACAGTGCCTTGCACTTGCAAATCTGCACTGTTGCGCTCCTGGGTTGGCGCAAGCCACCAGAGAGCGCCACGTGTCAGCATCAGAACCACTTGCGCTCTGCGCTTTTAAGATAGAGCATTGCTCTCTGAAATTGGCGCAACTCACCAGAGCGCGCCACGTGTCAGCAGCGCAACAGCGCAGCGCACAGGCGCAGCGCAATGCGCTGTTGCGCTTGCGCTCACCAGAGCATGACACGTGTCACCTCCACATGCGCTTGCGCTCAATGATTGGCGCAAAGCGTCTGACAAATGCACTGCATTGTTTACTGAAGGGCCAAGCCCAAATCAAAAAGACCTAGCAGGCCAAAATAAAATGCAATGCATTAAAAGGGCAGAGCCCAAATAAAATAGATGCTCTGCATCATTTATAAAAGGGCAGAGCCCAAACAAAATAAAAGAAATGCAATGTATTATTTAAAAAGGGGCAAAGCCCTAGCACAGGCCTAATAGGCCAAAGATAAATAAAAGCGTTGAATATTCCCAACTGGACTTAGCCCAATCATGGCCGTAAGTCCTCAAATTAAATTGACTGAGCACGGTTGCTCTCCTAAATCAATTTACATCCGGTTCGAGGGTACATCTCCGAACTCCTCTGACTCCTATCGTTGTAATCCTTCAACGACGTCAGAGAGGTGACGGGTCCCGACAACCACATATCAACACGGACTGTGGGGTCCTTAAACTCATGGACTTATGCGTCCTTAAACCAAAACACGGACTGTAGGGTCCTTAAACCCATGGACTTATGCGTCCTTAAACTAATGGACCACCATGTTCCTAAACTGGAACATGGACCACCATGTCCCTAAACTGGCAATGGACCGAAACGTTCTTAAACTACCTATGGACCACTGCATCCCTAAACTGGAATAATAGAGCCCCCAAATGCTCTTTTGTTGGATCCAAACGATCCCGTTAAGTTGATCTTAGTCTCAAATCAGACTAACATATCCTTAACGAACGTTTAAGTTGATCTTAGCCTAAATGTGGCTAACGCATCCTTAAACTAAAACACCAAACCCAAATCTAAGTAAATACGGATTTGGACTAATCCACGTCCTACGGGCGACGGCATAACTTAGTCTCCGTATACAATCCACGGGCAACCACAAACAAAACAAACACACACGACACGAAGTGAACATCTGGAGAAGGAGAAAGTGCTTACCGTGATGCGGTAGCGTAATTAACTGCAGGGGCTTGCGCCTGCAGGGAAGAGAGTCCCCACAATCAAAAACCCCTCACCATGAGGGGGAATCTGACGAAGTCTGCTACATCTGACGCATCCGTCTAAACCTCCGATACCCGGTGCCATAAATCAACTTGGCATCTTCGGAGAGGTGGACGGATAGCCCCAAATAGCATCTGCCCCGAATCTCAGGCAAGACGGGCCTACACGGTCGCGTCTCTGTATTCGGAGGGGAACAATTCATTACTATCTGCGACCGTGAATGTCATTCGAGCGGTAAATCTTGTCTAATTGCTATAGCTCTTTTAGACGGGTTTGCAAACGTGACATTCATGTTGATGTTCTGTGTTGTGCTGTGATGTTGCGGATTCGTCGTGGTGGATAGCTTGGTGCAATGTTAGTACAGTTTAGTTTTATTTATACATTTGATATCGCGGGACGAGCGTCGGACATGTGGACTGCCGTCACTGTCTGTTTGTATATTATTCTTTTGGGGCACGACCGGGTTGAGGTCGATGTACCCGTTGTACATATTTTCTTTTCTGTACTAGGATTACCCCGCGGTGGAGTGCATGGATAGCCAGGTTCTAGAGGGTAACGGGCCTGCATCTCATAGCTTTGAGACAGAGGGGACTTCACTCTAGAATTGGCGGGCTATTCACCGCACTCGTAGGGGGTACAGGTTGACCCAAGGAGAGGTGCTCAAGTTACCGGATTCCGTGAAGTGTTGGGCGGTCTATCAGGGTGGAGCCTATCTACTCATGGATATGCACGGTGAAAGGCCTTTCAGGCCGATAAACGGCCGCTTCCTAAAGAAATACTACACTTAATGAGCCACAGCCTAGGTTAATGATAGATGACGATGACCGCTCGCTATCTTCCTAAGCTCAAGCTCTACAAGTAGTAGTTGGCCCTCTCCGCGACGAACCGAAATGTCTTTAAACTAACGACAGACCGAAGCGTCCTTAAACTAACGACAGACCGAAGCGTCCTTAAACTAACGACGGACCGGAACGTCCTTAAAACTACTACCGCAGCATCCTTAGGCTGACGAGATAAATAAAAATATATATATAAAAAAACGGTATGTCCATAAGTAAGAAGGGCACGGATGAAAACCCGAAAAGACTCCATGAGTAAAAACAGCAGGGCTACCAGCGAGTATTCGTGAAAACCCGAAAGGGCGCGACCTCGTAAAAAAAATAATAAAATAAAAAGAATAAAAAAAATGGTATGTCCATAAGTAAAAAGGGCACGGATGAAAACCCGAAAGGGCTCCGTGAGTAAAAATAGCAGAGCTGCCGGCGAGTGTTTGTGAAAACCCGAAAGGGCGCAACCTCGTTAAAGGACACTTGCGGGGTCCTCACGACCCTGTAAGGAGAAACTACCCGCGTGAGATCCTTACGACTCACAAAGGAGCAACACACTTAGGAGTTCTCATAATTCCTAAGGAGAAAATACACTTGCGAGATCCTCACGACTCGTAAGGAGAACTCTCTTATGGGACCCTCATGGCTCATAAGATTTGAAAGTCTTAAGTCACAGGGACCTAAACCTGTGCTTAAGCGAAATCCCCCATACCCTTCGACAATGCCCTACAAGCGGCTCATACTGACCCTTGTATACAATCCACGGGCGCGAATGAGCATTTCCCCAGCAAAGTCCCACCCGTGACTAGGGATACGTCCATATGATGAGCAACCCTTATAAGTACTCTCGACTTATAAGGAGAAAGCCCTCTTGCAAGATCCTTACGATTTACAGAGGAACATACACTTAGGAATCCTCACAATTCCTAGGGAGAAAATACACCTACAAGATCCTCATGACTTGTAGGGAGAAATACCTTTGTGAGACCCTTACGGCTCATGAAGTCAAAAGCCTTAGTTGACAGGACCCTAACCCTGTTTGCTAAGCCACCTTTGTTCAACATCGACAGAGGCAAATGATGATTCTCTCCTGGAAATATCCCAGTTGTAGCGGTGCTGATGCCGAAATCGGTGTCTACTTTCAGATTTACGGCAAAAAGACAGTAAGCCACACATGCATACGAAATAGCCGAAATGATGGGGCAACTTGCAATAAAAACAGCAAGTAAAAATGTATGCATGAAAAATAGCCGAAATGATGGGGCAACTCGCAATAAAAAGCAGCGAGTAAAAATGAAATAAATAGCCGAAATGATTGGGCACCGCGAAAAATAGCCGAAATGATAGGGCAATCGCGACCTTCGCGATATAAAAGCTGAAATGATAGAGCATCGTGGAAAAAGAAATAAAAAAAGAGTTTTTAATTTATGCCCTACAGGTGATGTTCCATCACACCCTGTATACAATCCAAGGGCGTGAATAAAGAAGTGATCATACTCCCCCCCAGGTTTCATCAAAGAAAGAAGCCAAATATTGACAGGCCGCAAGTGACCTAGAGATCATCTCAACACTCGTCTCGTAATAACGGACACAACTTCAAGCAAAGAGGAACAGCGGCAACCCCCCCAGTTCCATGGCTCGGCGATACACATATCACCAATAGTCAAACCCCCGTTCCGTGAGATGCGGATACAATCAGCAAAATTCCTGGTTACGTGGAACGCAGATATCGTCACTCTTTGACCCCGTGGAAAATGTCCGGAGCGGATCCTGGTCCTCGCAGAGCACGGCAGTGAACCCGTGTGAAGCATCCAGAGCGGAGCCTAGTCCTCGCCGAGCACGGCAGTGAACCCGTGTAAAGCATCTAGTGCAAAATTCCTGGTTACGTGGAACGCGGATAACGTCACTCTTTGACCCCGTGGAAAACGTCCAGAGCGGATCCTGGTCCTCGCAGAGCACGGCAGTGAACCCGTGTGAAGCATCCAGAGCGGAGCCTAGTCCTTGCCGAGCACGGCAGTGAACCCGTGTGAAGCATCTAGTGCAAAATTCCTGGTTACGTGGAACGCGGATTACGTCACTCTTTGACCCCGTGGAAAACGTCCAGAGCAGATCCTGGTCCTCGCAGAGCATGGCAGTGAACCCGTGTGAAGCATCCAGAGCGGAGCCTAGTCCTCGCCGAGCACGGCAGTGAATCCGTGTGAAGCATCTAGTACAAAATTCCTGGTTACGTGGAACGCGGATAACATTACTCTTTGACCCCATGGAAAACGTCCAGAGCGGATCCTGGTCCTCGCAGAACATGGCAGTGAACCCGTGTGAAGCATCCAGAGCGGAGCCTAGTCCTCTCCAAACACGGCAGTGAACCCGTGTGAAGCATCTAGTGCAAAATTCCTGGTTACGTGGAATGCGGATAACGTCACTCTTTGACCCCGTGGAAAACGTCCAGAGCGGATCCTGGTCCTCGCAAAGCACGGCAATGAACACATGAGAAGCATCCAGAGCGGAGCCTAGTCCTCGCCAAGCACGGCAGTGAACCCGTGTGAAGCATCTAGTGCAAAATTCCTGGTTACGTGGAACGCGGATAACGTCACTCTTTGACCCTGCGGAAAACGCCCAGAGCGGAGCCTGGTCCTCGCCAAGCACGGCAGTGAACCCGTGTGAAGCATCCAGAGCAAACACCGGACTGTGGAGTCCTTAAAATCCACGGACTATGATGTCCTTAACCTCGACCGTAATGTCTTAAAACTAACGATCAACCACCCTAATTCTGTACTGATTCTACCTTGGTTTAAGGGTACATCTCTTCACTCCTTTGATACCTGACGTTGTAATTCCTCAACGTCTTCAAAGAGGTGACGGGTCCCCGCAACCACACGGACCATGAGGTCCTTAACCTTGACCGCGATGTCTTAAAACTAACATCGGACTGTGGAGTTCTTAAATCCACGGACTATGAGGTCCTTAACCTTGACCGCGATGTCTTAAAACTAACATCGGACTGTGGAGTCCTTAAATCCACGGACTATGAGGTCCTTAACCTTGACCGCGATGTCTTAAAACTAACATCGGACTGTGGAGTCCTTAAATCCATAGACTACGACGTCCTTAACCTTGACCGCGATGTCTTAAAACTAACATCGGACTGTGGGGTCCTTAAACCCATGGACTATGACGTCCTTAACCTTGACCGTGATGTATTAAAACTAACATCGGACTGTGGGGTCCTTAAATCCACGGACTATGACGTCCTTAACCTTGACCGAGATGTCTTAGAACTAACATCGGACTGTGGGGTCCTTAAACCCACGGACTATGACGTCCTTAACCTTGACCGAGATGTCTTAAAACTAACAACGGACTGTGGGGTCCTTAAACCCATGGACTATGACGTCCTTAACCTCGACCGTGATGTCTTAAAACTAAACATCAGACTGTGGAGTCTTTAAATCCACAGACTATGAGGTCCTTAACCTTGACCGCGACGTCTTTAAACTATGATACCTTGAGCAACCCCTGACCCCATGAAACAAGGATAAGCGCGACCACATCCAGCACTTGCAGATCCTCACGACCTGTAAGGAAGAAAACTCTCTTGTGAGATCCTTACGACTCTCAAGGGAAAACCCGCTTAAGAATCCTCACGATTCTTAAGAAGGACTTACACCTACGGGATCCTCTCGACCTGTAGGGAGAAAAACTCTTTATGAGATCCTCGTGGCTCATAAAGTACAAAAGTCTTAGGAAGCAGATCTTAACCCTGAATCCTAAGCCATCGCTGCCCTGCAAGGAGATTAAGATAAATTGTCCGCAAACGCATTCAATGAAAAGAGACACGCTATGGAGAAAAAAAAGTGTATCTTTTATTCATAAACCAAAATGGATACAAAGTACAATTCATGAAAGAACAAAAAAGAAGATACTCTCATCCATGAGTATGTACAAAAACAGAAAAGAAAGGAAAAGATACAAGTCTTCAAGCCGGCGGGCGATGTAGCAATTTTACCAGCTCATCTTTTTGTTGCTGAGCCACGGCTTCATGATTCAAGATCGCCTGAAGACGAGCCTTCGCCTGAGCCTGCTGGGCCTGATACGAAGCAAGCCGAGCTTCAAGCTCTTTCTCGGTGGCCTTATAAGCCTCGATCCTTTCACGAGTGAACGTGGCAGCTTTATCGAGAGCCACCACCTCTTTGATGGACTCCTTAAGCACCCGCCAGAGTTCATACGCTTTGTTGGCCTTGGCGGTAAGATTGGCTTGAAGCTCGCTCAGCGCCTTGGAAGCTAGCTCCCTCTCCGAGAACTTGCAACCGAGCTTCTTCTCGCACGACGTCATGTTTGCCGTGCACCATGCTATCAGCCCCCGCAATTCCGCCTTTGCAGCCACAGCTTCCGAGGAAAGGTGGGAACATTCAAGGGCGTGCAAACAAGCCTCCACCTTCCGACAGAACTCCACCCAGACCCGCACCACCTCTTCACTATGATAGGTGGCAAGAAAAGGGAGAGAGCCGTTAGCTTCAGCGGCAAACGCTCCGGCTGTAGTTGCGCTACCAGCACGAAGCTCCTCGATAAAAGATGATAGGGAGACAAGGCTTAGTTGGGCCAAGCGTTCTGAAGCCCGCAAGGCATAAGGGCCGGGCGGCATCACGATGCGCGATTCCAACGCTATGGAGACTGGAAGGGCTGTTCAAATTTGAAAGATGTCAATAAAATTCTTAAGCAAAGAACGAACGGGATCGTAATAAAATTTCGCTTACTGACAGTCATGCAAGTAGGAGCTGAAGGTCCCCCTGGCCCTTTAATGACCTCGACCTCGTCGTCAGCTTCCAAAACTGTAAGAGACATCAACGTCATTTCGCAAAATGGTAACAATGCTATGGTAAAAGGAAAAATGGTAAATGACACTAACCTTGCCCGGAGGAAAGGACAATACGCTGTGGGGAGATCGCCTGCGGAGCTGACATCTCCAATAAACGCTGAAATGGCTGTCGAGGCGACAAATCAGCGATAGTGGCCGCCAAACCGCGCAATTCTGGGAAAGATAAAAGAGTTCAGACCATGGAAGGGTTGCTAATTTAAAATGCAGAGGGTTACCTTCAACACTTCTCCCGTTCTGAGTCGGGGGGATAGCGGCTTCGACAGCCTCGGCCGGAACCTCGGGCTCCAGCAAAGGGAGGGTAGTCCCGACTACCTCCGTCTCAGCCCCCGGGCCGCCTTCGGGAAGAGCCGTAGGAGCAGTGACCTCCAAAGGAGCCTCCCCCAAAGGGGCAAGCACTCCCTGATCAAGAACCGCCGCTGGAGGCTCTGACATAAGAGGAGCAGCCTCATCAGCCCCCTCCATATCAAGCAATGCTTCATCGAGAATCTCGGCAGGCTTTAACTTCAATGAGCCCGTAGGGAGCTCCCCCAGCGTCGAAGATTCTGCACAATTCAGATAAGAATAAGGATATATATGTACAGGCATAAATAATCTGAAAAACTACAGAAAAGAACCACAACGTACCGATGCGCAAAGAAGCCTTCAGTATGGCTTCTTCAAGCCGCTGCTCCTTCTCAAGGAGGCGTGCTCGCCGGGGTTCAAGGGTAGACTCATGACCGCTGGTCCACAAAGAAAGTGCGTCCGCTGCGTCTTCTGAAGCGGCCTGCTTCAGGGCCCTTTCCCCCCATTCCTCCAAAGGACCGATAAACCGCCGCCGAATCCACAAGGGGTCTTCGTAAAAGATTACAGCAGGATAGGGCTTCTTCGGAACCCTGGCATGATGAGACTCGTCTTTGGAGCGTCGTATGGCCTCGGCCAACTGTGCGGCCTCCTCATCGGCCAAACTCGGGAAAAGAAGTCCAGCGTCTGACTCTTGCAAGGCCAATGGTTTGTCTTCAAGAATAGGCTCAGACTCCGCCAAAGAATCGAGCAAATTGGTGGCCGCTTTCCTCCGCCGCTTAGACCCAGAGCCGGTCGCCGAGGATGACCGTTTCCTCCCCCATGAAGCCTTAGGGCGGCACCGACCCACATCGCCCTCGACACCCTCATCCCTATTACTCTCGCTCGGTGCCACAACCGAGGATGACACCGCCATTGTCGACGCCACGGGGGGCGGTGCTGCCACTGGCGGTGGTGCTACTACTGGGGCCCGTCTGCCACGCGATCGGGAACCTAGAGGCATACCAGCTGTTGGAGTAAGGTCCACCCCTGACTCCCCCAGAATGAGCGCGGTACCAATCTCCCTCAGAGGGAAGCAAACCAGAGCCCTCGGTCGCAGCTTAGCCCCCGAAACCTGAGGAGGGGCATCATGACCAAGAAGCACCCTCCTTTCCTCAAGAATAATTGGGCTGACCCGGTGGAGATACCAACCCGTAAACGAGCCCACTCACCGGGGCATGTACTCAGCTTCAGGGACCATGAAGTGGGAGCCGGTGTTTAGCCTCACGAAATGATGAGTGGCATCGCGAATGGCATCAAGCGAAGGGACCGGTGCAACTATAAAAGCCTCGAAAGGAACACCCTGGTCGTATCCAAGTTGTCGGGCGAATCGATGCGGATTGTACCGCATGAAAAAAGCTGCACTGTCCTGGCGAAACACCAAGTAGCCCGGTTTAATTGTATACAAGTGTGCGGCCTCCCAGGGCTTCAAAGAAGATACGTTGTCTTTTGCCCGGTCCCAGAGTTGTTGAACTGGACCTGAAGGAGTAGACAAGACCCGATCATTAAAAACCAGCCCGCCAGCGGCAGCGTAAGGAGAAATCAACACCCGAATAGCCCCAAATTGGGTCGGGTCGGCGGCAGAAGCATTCACTAATCGCATAAGTCGTTGGAAGGGGTAGGCATCGTAAAACGCGGGCCTCTGATGCATAGCGAAAGCCCCCAGCACATGCATTTCGATCCAGGATGTGAAGTAATGAAGCGAAAAATTCGCGACGTCTACGCCAGGGTTGGAAGTGTTGGCCGCAGCGCCCAACCCGTGGTAAAGATGCACCAGCGCCGTGATGCCGATAGCCAATCACGTCCCCTCAACAATACAATGAGCCGGGTAGATAACCGAAGCTCTCATAAAGCGACGATGCACGGGGATGACAAACCAACTAAGCCAGACACTAACAAACCCCACGAAGAATGTCTCCTCATCCATGCTGGGAGCAGCAATGGATTCAAAAGACGTCGGCGACATAATAGGGATGTAGTACTGTGGTAGATCCGATTCAGTGGTCGGCAGCTTCTTCGGACCAAACCCAAAGGGGTCTCTAATGTTGGCGAACTTCGGGGCTGTCTTCGACAAGACGTCCTCACGAAGGAAACGAGCAATGAAGCTCTTGAAAGTAACACCCTGCGCTTCGGATTCGGTGAATAATCGGTCGAAGATACCTAGCGCCTTGATCAAACTGGGACGCTTGTGGCGGACGGCATTCTCAGCAGACAGGCCGTCAACCGGGGCAGGCTCGGGCTCAAAGATGTACTCGTCAGAGGGCAGCAACTCCTCATAGAGACTATCCCTGATTGGCAACCCCGAGATGTCATAGAATTCTGCCAGAGAGATCGAGACCGCTCGATCTCCTAGAATGAAAGTGTTGGTGGGAAGATTCCATTGGTTCAAGAACGCCTTAACCCACCAAACATGCGGAGATTGGTAGTGGAAAAGCGACGCATATATCACCTGGTAAAGCCCGACCTTCTGCAGCCGCGCGCGATGGGCGGACAGGATGTAGCGAGCCCAAAGAAGGTACCCCGTAGGATGTCGATGGATGAGCCCTATCTTGTAGATCTGTCCTCATGGTTGGGCCTCACCCTGACAAATGCGCCGCCCCAGAATGTCTATAGCCGGGATCGAATGGTTCGGAATACCGGTCGTCGAAGGCTCGAGCCTCCCCGTTGGAGTCCAGTTGGGCATCTCCACAGCAAAGACCGTCCTCGGAGGGTCCATCGGCAAAAATGGGAAAGTAGGCTCTGTTGGTATTGCGCAGAGGAAACTTCGGCGACCCCGGATAATATGGCTGTACCAAGTTCCCCATAGAAGCAAGTTGGTGCAGTTCGGGTCATGAGCCCGGATCATCGCCATTGCTTCCTCATCAGACGGTGACTGAGGAAAAGCAGCCTCCGAGCGAATGAAGGGAAAGCATAGGACAGAAGCCATCGCACCTGAAACAAAATAAAGGAAAACTGTTAAGAGTGGAGCCAGCAATATGTATATATATGTGTATATATATACATATATATATATATATATATATCTACACACACATATGGGCATAGATATATGAAGACAGTTGAAGAAAGCGACAGAGGGCTTGTTTGGTAGGACCATTAGTTACAAAACATATGGGCCCCATAAAATCAGGATGACGGCTTGTTAATAGTAAGGTCAAGCAGTTATAATAAAACAAAAGGAATATCCTCATTTAATAAAAGAGCGGGTTTCAAGTAACCCTACACATTTCCCCCTAGAGGACAAATTTGCCTTGGGCTTTACAACAGATCAAACGAGATCATGGGAATTAAATTCCCACAGAAGATATCATTACAAAGCTGTTGTTCCATTAATTACAGAATGACAACCTAAAGCAAAGAGACCCTAAGAAGCCTCCATAGGAAGAACTTAGTCCTTCATAGGAATTAAATTCCTTATTAAGAAAAAAAAAGGGGATTAAATTCCCAAAAGCATTTTTTCTGTGAAGGGAGTTAAACTCCATGGATCATCGTCTAAGCCCTAAGAGATCTACTGTTGAAGGTTAAGTGGTTTCACACTTTGGTTAAAAAGCTTGAAGAAAAATGGGTTCTTTGTTAAAAAAAGGAGTGAAACCCTTGACATGGATTTAAAATCCAGAGAGTTTTGTCAAAATGAAGGTGCTTTGATCACCATTACCTGAGGAAGAAGGGTCACTTGAACAGAGTTAAACTCTGAAGAGTTCGAAGCAAAGAGCTAAGCTCTAGAAACGAGAATTAAATTCTCAAGGGAAAAAGTTCTCAAAGGAGGAAGACAGGCAAAGTGGAGGCGTCTCTGAAATGACCCCTATATTTATAGGATGTGATGGAAACGTTTCATCTACCCGAGTACCTAGAGGAATCCAACGGTCACAAAAAGTGACAGCGTTGCACTCACGTACAAACACGTGAGAACAACGCTGTGGGGGCATTTGTTTCCTAATTTAAAATCAGGAAAGCTTACGAGGGAGGCATCGCGTGCTAGCACGTGACCATCAGTCACGTGTTGGCACGTGACATTTGAAAACAGCGGCAAAGGCACATCAGTCCCTTAACTAAATCAAAGAAAAGACTCCAGAAGAGGGTCACGTGCTCACACGTGACCAGGGGTCACGTGGTGGCACGTGACGGTTGAACAGCGGCCAGAAGACAAAGAGCAGAAAGGAGAAGAAAGCTTGTTCCAGGGGGTCACGTGCCTACACGTGACCAAGGGTCACGTGGTCACACGTGACAGGCTTTCAAAGCCTCGTTATTTAACAGAATTAAATTCTGAACAGCGTTCAAATCTTTCCAAGGAGAATGATTATTTGGAACCGATTGGATTAAAAATCTAAAGGTGATTAAATATCACCTATTTATGGAAAAATCTGGAACTTGGAAAGATTTCCCCTTAAAATCTAACCGAAATAACAAAGGGAAATCTCTAGATTTAAAATCCAATGGTGAATAAAATTCACCTAATAATCCAAAGGACCAGATGAATGATGAATGCAAATCAAATCTCTGAATGAATGCAAATCAAATCTCTCAATGAAAGATTCACTAAAACTAATTGATTCTGCTCCTTCTCCTATAAACAGGAGCCAACAGGGATACATACAGACATATACAGAGGGATATACAGAGAAAGGGGGATAGAAAAAGAGAAATATAGAGCCTTGAGACTTTAGAAGAATTTGATCTTCTGCAGAAGAAAATCTTAGGTAAGAAAGGGAAGGCCTCTAAAAGAGAATTTAATTCTCAAAAGAGTTTAACTCTTATATTAAAAAGAAGAACATAGTTCTCTCTTTAGTAGAGGATCTGCAAAGTGCACATCTCCCCATGAATTGAGAATTTAATTCTCATTGGGTTGAGATCTTGCCATGCAGATCCAAAGCATAGAGAGGGAATGGAAATTTGAGAATTTAATTCTCACAGAATTATAGGAATTTAATTCCTTTGAGATAAAATTAGGGTTTAACCCTATGTTATAGGAATTTAATTCCTTCAGAATGAACAGAATCAGGGTTTAACCCTAGTTAAGAACATAGTTCTGTCAAAATAACAGGAATTTAATTCCCTTAAGAAAGAAGAAATTAGGGTTTCACCCTATAACAGAATCTCATTCCTCAGAATATAAATTAGGGTTTAATCCTATTTAAGAATAATTCTCTAAAAGAGAATGGGAATATAATTCCTCTAAAGCTTTTATTAGGGTTTAATCCTATGATAAAATTCAGTTCTTCACATATATGAGGAATTTAATTCCTACAGGAAAATCAGAGTTCAACTCTATCAGAGAATATAATTCTTCAGAGGAAAATGGGGATTTAATGATGAATTTAATCAGAAATTGCAAAGAGGCGGGGTCACGTGCTACCACGTGACCCCCGGAAAGATCCATAGAGAAGGGCTTTTAAGGTAATGCCTCACGTGACCCACGTGACCCTTGGTAGAAGCTTTAACGCACAAACACTTAAATGCCCATCACGTGACAGCACGTGATGCTCCAAAGTATTCAATATTCTCAGCAGAACAAATAAAGGGAGGGAGCCCTCACGTGCTACCACGTGACCCCTCTTACCTTAGCGTTTAACACTAAATTGGAACCTCTAAATCCAGTGTTTAACACTGTTTTGCCTTAGTGTTCAACATTAATTAAAGAGCTTTACTTGTGGTGTTTAACACTGAATTTTTGAGTGTTTAACACTAAACTAAACCTCTGTTAACGGAGTTTAATATTAACTTTCTTAGTGTTCAACACTAAATTAAAATCTCTGTCACCAGTGTTTAACACAGATTATCTTAGTATTTAACACTAATTTGAGATCTCTGTTGCCAGTGTTTAACACTGATTCGTTTTAGTGTTTAACACTAATTTGAACCCCCTGTTGCTGGTGTTTAACACCAACTATCTTTTAGTGTTAAAACACTAACTTGTTCCCAGTGTTCAACACTGCTGGTCTTTAGTGTTTAACACTAACCTTAGCCCAATTGGTTAAGTGTCTAGAGGCAAAGCCTCTCATGGACCAACGGGAAGCCAATATTCCAAATATGATTGGACTTAGCCCAAGATGGCCATAAGTCCTCAATTCAAACTTAACTGGGCTTATGGGCTCATAACATAATTAATTGGTCTTGGTCCCAAACTGGGCCAAAGACTGTTTAATCTACCTTGGTTTAAGGGTACATCTCTTCACTCCTTTGATATTTGGCGTTGTAATTCCTCGACGTCTTCAAAGAGGTGACGGGTCCCGATGACCACACATTGATATGGACTGTAGGGTCCTTAAACTCATGGACTATGACGTCCTTAACCTTGACCGGAATGTCTTAAAACTAACAACGGACTATGACGTCCTTAACCTTGATCGTGATGTCTTAAAACTAACATCGGACTGTGGGGTCCTTAAATCCACGGACTATGACGTCCTTAACCTTGACCGAGATGTCTTAAAACTAACATCGGACTGTGGGGTCCTTAAACCCACGGACTATGACGTCCTTAACCTTGACCGAGATGTCTTAAAACTAACATCGGACTGTGGGGTCCTTAAACCCACGGACTATGACATCCTTAACCTTGACCAAGATGTCTTAAAACTAACAACGGACTGTGGGGTCCTTAAACCCATGGACTATGACGTCCTTAACCTTGACCGTGATGTCTTAAAACTAACATCGGACTGTGGGGTCCTTGAATCCACGGACTATGAGTCTTAAAACTAACATTGGACCACAATGTCCTTAAACTACCTATTGACCGCAATGTCACTAAACTAAACAACATGGCCCCCTTAATTGCTCTATTGTTGGATCTAAACGATCCCGTTAAGTCGATCTTAGTCTAAAAACTAGACTAACGTGTCCTTAACAAACGTTTAAGTCGATCTTAGTCTCCAATGAGGCTAACGTATCCTTAAACCCAAACCCCCAAACCCAAATCTAAGATAATACGGATTTGGATTAGTCCACGCCCTACGGGAGACGACATAATTCAGTCTCCGTATACAATCCACGGGCAACTAAACACAAAATAAACACACACGACACAAAGTGACCATCTGGAGAAGGAGAAAGTGGTTACCGCGATGCGGTAGCGTAATTAACTGCAGGGGCTTGCGCCTGCAGGGAAGAGCGTCCCCACAATAAAAAAACCCCTCAAGCGAGGGGGAATCTGACGAAGTCTGCTACATCGGACACATCCGTCTAAACCTTCGATACACAGTGCCATAAATCAACTTGGCATCTTCGGAGAGGTAGACGGATAGCACCAATTAGCATCTGCCCCAAACCTTAGGCAAGACGTCCGCCGTCGCGCCGTCGTTCGGAGGGGAACAGGTTTTAACATGATGAGCTGGGTAAGCGTCACCTTGTCAGAGACACTACCTCCAAACTGATGTTTGAATTTTTCTACCAACTGGTTGAAGGTGAGTATCAAACCTGGTTTTAGCTCAGCGATCTATTAGAACTCCATACCATGGAGACTTTTAGGGAATTGCCTTAACAAAAGTTTGTTGTTCCTGGCTGAATTGCCACATACTGCTTTAAATTGAGCCAGGTGCTGCTCAGGGCTTCTGGTTCCGTTATATGTACAGAATGCGGGAATGGCATACCTTACTGAATACGATAGATATTTATACTCATCAGGGTACGGCTAGTTGGTTACAGGTACTACCATCGTCTGGTTTATTTGCTTCATTTGTTCAGCAATGAACTCTGCAAAGCAGCGATGTCCATGTTAGCCAGGGATGAGGGCCCTCCTGTCGAGTTCGACGGGGATGAAGCAGGAACTTTCGCCACCGGTGTGGTCACCACCACTACCGTTGCCGCGGGGTTGGAGACTACCGGTGGCGGACCATCTTTCGTTCGGAGTGGAGGAGTTGCCTCGTGTGATACAGATATAGCTTAGGGAGCTGGTGGTGTCTGCTCTTTCCTAGGAGCCGGTATTGCCTGTGGAGTAGCAGATTACCGGTCATTGCGAGACACGTGAGTTTTTGAACTTGATGGAGTGGGTGGCTGCTGCGGCCTCTCTGCTTACTGCTCTGGTAGTGGTGTTGTTGTCAGGATTTTAATTAGGCAGCCATCACCTGAGAAATATAGAGCATTTATGTAAAAACCAAGCACTACAAGAGATGAAGTGAACCATGAAGTACAAGACCGAACCGAACCATGGATATACTCTGATTACATGACTATCCATTTATATCCATTCCGTTTACTGATATCATGGTTTCGGCAAGTCTTCCATTTACTACAGGACAATACAATACAATCAGTACAATCAATACAAAAAACATTACGGGGTTCATAAAGGGGTAAACTGGTACGGAACATGTTAAAAGTGATACGAGGTGGTCACTAAAGACGTAATTACATCCATGTCGTTGTTCCGTGGTATTTTCGACGGAGTCTTGTACTACGGGTTACCAAAGTCCATGGTGTAAGTTAGACTCCTCTCGTATACACTGGTATATTGTGTACCAAGCTACTAACACTACGTTAACATTAAAATCAAACATTATATAGTTATATTCTCTTTTCTGTCTATTATACTTCTCTCCTTCTTTGGGACTTACCGAGCGATTGTTCGCTGACGACATTCATATTTCTCTTCTTCTTTGGAATGTTGTCAGGAGGACCCAACTCTAAGAAGCTCGAGACCAGCCAGGAGCACTTGGAGCAGTACACTGAAGACCCCGAGCCATAGTCACTTGTACATACTTTTCATTTCAGTTATGCCATTGTTTAGGCATTGCATTCCAGACTTGTATTTACATTTCTAGTTGTACCTGTAAAAGAATGTTTAATAAATAAAGTTGTTGTTCATTATATTGATGTCTCTTGTGTACATTTTACTTTATATTGCTTAGATACGGTTAGCGTGTTTACTTCGGAGTAAATATATAGCGGGCATCGCCGCGTCCCCTCCCCGTACACCGGAAAGAGGGGCGTGACGGGTTTTGTTGGCGGCCCATGCAGGTCAGTTCTGTATGGACATGCAGGTCAATTCTGCATGGACATGCAAGTTAATTCTGCATGAAGTCCTAAGCAATATAATACAAGAATCAGCAACTAAAAATATTCTTTACATTTCATATTCCTTGAATCTTACAATTTTATATACTTTGAATCTACCCAACCCTATTTTTCTTTCAAGGTTATGGATTCTCCAAACAACACCAGTACCAACTTCAACAACACTCCACCACCTCTACCGCTTATGCCTACCGTCGCTGCTCCGATCAATGAGCAGACGGTACTGCTTGATGCAATTCGCAGCCTTCTGGAAGGATGAACCGTCCAGAAGCGGAAGCGCCCGGAGTGAAGCAATTCCGGGCATTGCACCCAAAGCAATTTTCGGAGAAAGAGGGCCTTCTGGAAACTGAAGAATGGGCTCAGAGTGTTGAGGATGATCTGGCGGCAGCACATGTGCCAGACATCGCTTGGGTTCGAGTTGCGAAGCTGCAACTCACCGACAACGCCCGAGTTTGGTGGAAGGCGGAAGAAAGTCGTCTTGACCAACCTATCGAATGGAGGACTTTTTGCGACATATTCGACGCGAAGTACTTCCCAGAGACTGCCCGATTTAACATAGAGCAGCAGTTTCTTCACCTACAACAGGGTTCGATGTGGACCAAGTCCGTGGATGAGTATGATGTTGAGTTTACCATGCTCAGTAAGTAAGATATGTCTTAATATTCAATTTTCTAATATCACATACTACACAGCTAACACAAGACCGCAATAGGTTCGTGGCACACTTGATTCCGACTGCTGAGATCAGGTCTAGACGATTTCAGCAAGAGTTAGATCTGAAGATCCAAGCTGCCTTAGCTATAGTGGATTTCCCAACCCACGACCTGGTCCTGAAAACTGCCAGTCGATATGAGGCAGTAGTGAAGAAGAAGGGCAGACCTTAATCTGCCGGAGTGAAATGCCCTGCCACTCAGATGGCGGGAGGAGCCTCTTCAAGGCCAACTTTTGAACCTAGGAGACCGGAAGAAACAAATAACCAGCCAAGTCCAGATTTTTGCTTCTATTGCAAGAGAGATGGACACTTGTGGAAGGACTGTAGGACACTTGTGGAAGGACTGTAGGCGCGCAAAAGGCCTGTGCTTAGTTTATGGCGCATCCAATTATGGAATTGGAACATGTCCTTATAGACACAACACAGTTCCAACTCACAACACTTATCTGCAATGGCCAGCTATTCAGGCTCCTGCACCTCATCTTGCTCTTCAAGCTCCATCTCCACGTAGACCTCCTGCACAGCCTAATCGCCAATTCCATTAGGCACTGAGGAACATGCCTCGAGGGTAGAAGAACATGCCCCAAGGACAGGAATGTGCCTCCAGCTAGGAGGAATGTACCCCGGCGTCAGGCTTTCAGTTTAGCGGCTAAAAAAGCCGAGACTGTAGACCAAGGTAATTCCCTTCAACTTTTTTTTTCAAATCCTTACATCATTTCGTTACTTACGTGCACTACCAGTATTTCTATCACTAAACTTTCTTGAATCTGTTATACTTTCCTTCTAAAAATTTCGAGGACGAAATTTTTATAAGGAGGGTAGAATGTAACAACCCTAAACTTTTTGTACAAATTTTTTCCAAAATACAGAAAGGAATATCTTAGCCTGAGCACAAGTTATAAATTTGATTTGCTTTTGAACAACAAGAAACAACTTGTAGCTCATTGGTAAAGCCTTGCACTGCTATGACGTAGCCCTTGTGATCGAATCCCACCAGCTACACATATTTTTATTGTATTTTTCTTTTAATCTTTTAGAAGCCCAAAGATTTACACGTGTACTACACGTAAAATGAAAAGTCACAGAATAAACAAACATATGCAATAAGCTAGTCGAAGCGACGGAGACACGTGGCAGCAATCCCATCACCCAACTCCCTCATCCAACCGGCGAGATCCCTCCTTGGCCCAGCATCGTCGGCCCCCTTCCGTAGGTGATGCCTCACCTTGCTAACCTTAGTCCTTTGGCCTCCCCACCTAACCCCTGTACTGTTTGTTTTTATTAAAAATAAAACAGAGAATTTAAAAGTGGCATTAAACCAAATTTTTAATGCATTTTTAATTCATTCTTTAACCCTCAAAATCCTAATTTTCCTTATAAATACCACACTCCATTTCACCCCTCCTCACTCAGAATTTCATTACAAAAACTCTATAAAATTCCTAAGTCCCAAGTTGTGCAAGTGGAGTTAGCAAAGGGCAAGATTCCGATGACGTTTCGAGCAGATTTCGACGACGAAACAACGCCCCGACGCTTTTCTAATCTTCCCCTACCTTTCCTCCTTAATAACTAGTAAGTCCCCTCTCCCCTCCTCTTCTACTATTCTAAAATATCTTCTTTTCAAAACTCGTCGGAAGCGGAGTTATTCCGACTTCCGACTCTCTTTTCTTTCAAAATTCTATTTTTTCTTAAACCATAAAATACCATACTCTCATATAATGTTTAACAAACATAAATAAACATATTAGAACAAGTTTCATCTCAAAATAATTCATGATGCAATCTTTATTTCATTTTTACAGTAAAATACCATCATATTTATAAACGATATTGTTGTCCACTTTTAACCGTATTACCTTTAGAAAACTCATGAGGTAATATCCTACCTCATCACAACACACATTCATGACATAGCACGATTTACTTTTGGACAATATTTGTGGGAATATTTCGAGTTACAATAAAATACCCTAGACTATTACAAAACCATTTTCTTTAAAAAGTGTATTAGTTAATTAATTTCAATTGTGCCTCTACAACCCAATTTGAGGAACCCCGATCAGGATGGTGCGGGTTATCGTACATCCTCAGGCCTAGTAGAGCGAGATGCAAACCTCCGCAAGGAGCATTCGATCTCGATGGAATTTTTAATACAATTTTTAAGAAAATGAGATTTCTACAAAATAAATAAAATTATTTTTATTAAATATATATATATATATATGAATATTATCAAAAGATCTAATTTAAATATATTATAAAAATATTCCATGTTTCCAAAGCAAAAGAATCACAATTATATGAAACTACCATTACAGTTCAATACAAATACCAGTATTTCATTAAAGTACAATATATAATGAAAACTAGGTTCTACTCACTAGAAATTTCACTTTTATAAAATATACATCTATGAAAACCCTAAAGACGATACTGAAATACTTTAGGTGAATTTTGAAATTATATCAAAACTATTTTACATAAAAAAACCCTCAAGTTATGTTAATTTACAATAAAAACCCTGGTAAATATACGTTTAAGCGGGACCAATTCTCTTGAGTCTCGGGGAGCCGGAGAATACGGGTGCTTTCCTATCTAAGGTAGACGATCTAATAACGGTGTTTTCACACGGTAATTGTCTTGGAAAAAGACACAAACCTGCCATCCATATGCAGCAGTTACCGATAACGCAAAAACAATCAGGACTTCAATTCTGTTTAAAAGTCTGACTCGGTTCGAGTCATGGTCAAATCTGATTATAATCTGACTTGAATTCAATTCAAGTATAATTGCAATACAACATGAATCCATGAATGCCAGAATACAATCAATAACAACATGAACATGACTGAACCGAACCATGGATATACTCTGATTACATGACTATCCATTTATATCCATTCCGTTTACTGATATCATGGTTTCGGTAAGTCTTCTATTTACTACAAGACAATACAATACAATTAGTACAATCAATACAAATAATACAAAAGACATTACGGGGTTTATAAAGGGGTAAATTGGTATGGAACATGTTAAAGGTGACACGAGGTAGTCACTAAAGACGTAATTACATCCATGCCGTTGTTCCGTGGTATTTTCGACGGAGTCTTGTACTACGGATTACCAAAGTCCATGGTGTAAGTTGGACTCCTCTCGTATACACTGGCATATTGTCATGCCCCGCTTCCCAAAATACGGAATACGAGGTATGACTAGGCCAGCCATGCTCCTACGGTCAAGGGATCATCCCGCCGTAGTCACACTTCGGCTTCTAGCACTACATGGTAATCATTAAATAAAGCACAGTATTAAAAAAATCACATCACTAATTTATTACATTAAAATTCCATTGTTCACAAGATTACAGATAATAAGAACAATAACTAACCAAGTTCAATCTCACAATCACTCTATGGAAAGCAGTAAAGATAGGGAGTACACCAGACTATATCTCTGTGAACTCGAAGGGTAGATCCGTCTCCTGTGCTGGTCCTCCCGCGGAATCTGAGCATGCATACTCAGGTCGTCAGAGCGACACAATAACAATATTATTAATATAAGATGAAACATGTATATGAGGTAATACTGGTGTAGGAACAATACAAGTAATCACTATGTCACTATATGATGCAGAATATGTTATGTGTCCCTGTCGGTCTCTAGGTCATGATTGAAATCACATAGTGGAAGGAGGATCATGTTTAACAGGAGTCTCGTACATACCCGAGACAACGACCCACATGCCCGGGACATAACCCTGTCAGCCGGATCGCTAGATCCTACCCTACACGTATCAGTATCACGGTTCGAATGATCATCCTCTAAACACAGTCCCGCTAAATACGATACTCTTTCCACTTTGATTTCCCCTTTTTCCCCAGCTTTACACTATTTATGATATTGATCTAGTTGTGTACGAGTATACCAACGGCACGGTTTCATCACTGTTCACTGTATCAATCACGGTCACGAATATTCACTTTCCATTGGTGTACCCATCACTCCAAAACCAACATCTATCACGCACGATAATGCAATGTCCACACGCACTAACACTGAATAAATGGCAAGGGAATGATATATGTATTGTATGCTACCAATAAACTATGTATATTATGAACCAACATGCATGTCTTTAACTAAAATAAATTGCATAAATTAATATATTACGAATCCAGCAAAATGAAGCAGGTTAAATAGAACACTCAGTCAGCAATTTATCACAATTTGTTTCAGTTCAATCGGGATTCCGGTTCTCAAGATACAGCTATTTCATTTTAAGTGCTCGCGGCTGGAAATTCAGTTTCAGAACTGAACGTCCGTTTCGCGACACGAATTGTACCCAGTTGGGCTCAGAATTTAGCGATGTCACAGTTAAATGAAATCTAGGGTTCTCGATAAAGTATTCAACGCAATAGACGGATCCTCAATCGCATCTTTATGTTGAAAGTTATACACAGTTTAACCTTAGGGTGTCATTTCAGAATCTGTTCTGGACAGTTATACGTTCTGCCCTTTTAAATACAGTTTAAAATAGTAAATGGCGATGCAACGGAATGGAACCACCTGTTTTATTTAGCTAACAGAATTATCTTTAATCTACTGTAGAGTTCCGTAACATACATCTTCAGAAAACACGGTGACGCGGGTCTTAGGACAGAACACAATAATCAGAAACGCTCTGGACAACAGTCCAGAGTCGCATTCTGATCCAAATATCATCACGGTTTCAGAACAGAAAACATTAAAATTCTACATAGGGTTAAAGTTCGTCGAGTTGGCTTCAATTTAAGCCCTCGAACGCAGCATTCCAGTATATATGTAATTTATGGTGATTTTATTCATTTTCAGATACGAGAAAATATTAGTTTTAACGACATGTTTGGGGTATCGATTTTTGTCACTAACAATCGTATTTTCCAGCGAGATTCATACACAATATTTATAATTCTATGGGCCAACAGAAAGTATTGATTTCCGTCAAATTAAACAATTATTTCTATTGGGATCTAGCATCGAACACCTAGGTCACAATACGTATCGGTAATCGGTAAGTTTGTAAACTACGTGATCTAGGTTGGTAACACTATTATTATAGCATGAAGCAAGTAAATACTTGCCTGGAAAATGTCTCGAGGTCGCACGGCAGCAACGATGTCGCGAACGCGCGATGTACGCCGTAAAACAAATTCTCGCGAGCTTGGTTCGAAACACGGGTTTTACGTCGGAGTTTCCCAGAGTCGTCTTGTACGCGCTGGAAGCTTAGGGGTGCTCTGTGGTTCGCCTGAGAAGTGTTGGAGTTGCCGACGGTCGACGGCGTCGCTCCGGCGATGGGCCGCAGTGGTGTTTGAGACTTGGGGTTATGGGATTTTTGAAGGGAGAGAGAAGAGAAGTGGTGGCTCGGGTTCTGTCGTAATGGGGATGATGCTGAGGAGATGGAGGTCGACGACGTGGTGGGGGGTCGCCGGCGTCAAGGAGGCGTGCAGGGGTCACTCGAGCTCGGTCGGGTGATGGGTTACTGTGTGCAGAGGTGTGGGTGCAGGGGGTCTCGAGTTGGTGGAGGTGGAGTCGTGGAGGGAGGAGATTGGTGGAGGAGTGATCGAGGGTTGCCGAGGGAGCTGTCGAGGGTCGTCGCCGGTGGCGAGGTGGGGAAAAAATGTGCTCGGTGAGTTTCTTGTGAGGGAGAGAGATGAGGGATTCTGAAAAAAAAGGGGGTGAGCGAGGTGGGAAGGAGATAAGGGAGACGCGAGGAGCGCGTCGTGGGGGCGAGGGCAACGGTACTGCGTGGGCGTGGGCGTGAGCGACGGCGGAGGAGGCGGGTCGCGCGCGCAAGTTTGGGAGGTTACCGTTGGGGATTTTTTGAAGAAGAGGAACAGTAGAGTGGGGTCGGGTCGGGTCTGGAATGGAGACAGCCGGAGGGAGTGGGCCAGGCCCGCTTCAAAAAAATAATTCCCTATAAAAAAATTTCGTGGGCTGCAAGGGAGAGACGGGCCGGCCAAAAATTTGATTAAGGTATTATTCAAAAATGGGATGTGGGCTGAGTAAGGAAATTGGGCCGAGGGAAAATTCTATAAATTGGTTAAAAGATTATTAGTGGGCTGAGGGAAATGCTATCGGGCTGGGGAAAAATTTAGTGAGGGCTGGGGAAAAATTTAGTGAGGGCTGAAGGTATAGTTTAGGGTTTTAATTTATATTAGCCTTGGTTTTAATTCGGCTTTGGTTTTAAATCTTGGGTTTTAACTTTTAGGGTTTGGAAAAAAATATAAATATTAGGCTTAAATAACCAATTCAAAATATGAAGGAAAAAGAAAAGAACTACTGGAAATCAGAGAATAGGAAACTTTTATTAGAATGGAAACGGGGATTTACATCATACCCCCCTTAACAAAAATTTCGTCCTCGAAATTTAACAAAGATACAAGAAAATGTACTAAACAAAGAGATGTGGATAACGATCACGGATATCTTCCTCCCGCTCCCAGGTGGATTCCCCTGGGGAACGACCTCCCCAATACACTCGGACTAAAGGAATGATCTTATTCTTCAGCACTTTCTCTCTGCGGTCGAGAATGGTAGTAGGCTGCTCATCGTATGATAAATCGGTACCCAAAACTAGCTCTGAATGGTCCAGGACATGACTCTCATCCCGAACATAACGCCGCAACTGTGACACGTGGAAGGTATTGTGCACACCAGCTAGCGATGGAGGCAAGGCGAGTCGATAGGCCACCTCTCCTACTCGCTCTAGCACCTCAAAAGGTCCGATAAAGCGGGGACTAAGCTTTCCTCGACTTCCGAACCTGATAACTCCACGAGTAGGGAAAATCTTCAAGAACACATGATCTCCAACTTCGAACTCAAGTGCCCTTCTGCTGGTATCTGCCCAACTCTTCTGTCGATCCTGAGCCGTCTTAATATGCTGCCTGATCATTTGGACTTTGTCGACTGTCTGCACAATGAGTTCGGGGCCCAGTAGTCTTCGTTCTCCCACATCATCCCAACATACCGGGGATCGACACTTCCGCCCATATAGTGCTTCAAAAGGAGCCATCTGAATACTAGCCTGATAACTATTGTTATAAGAGAACTCGACTAGATGCAGATGGTCCTCCCAGGAACCCTGAAAGTCCAACATACAAGCTCTCAGCATATCCTCGAGCGTCTGAATTGTACGCTCGGATTGTCCATCCGTCTGTGGGTGATAAGCTGTGCTGAATTTAAGGCGGGTTCCCAAACTCTCCTGTAAGCTCTTCCAAAAGTGCGACAAGAATCTCGTGTCCCGGTCTGACACAATGCTGACTGGAACACCGTGAAGTCACACAATCTCCTGCATATATCTTTCTGCCAGTGATTCTGTCGACTGTCCCACTCGGAAAGGTAGGAAGTGTGCAGCTTTTGTGAGGCGATCGACGATAACCCAAATGGCGTTATTGCCTCTAGGGCTCCGTGGTAAGGCCGTCACAAAATCCATAGTAATGTGCTCCCACTTCCATTCAGGTATCGGCAATGGTTGTAACAATCCTGCTGTCCTCTGATGTTCCGCCTTCACCTGCTGACATACCAAGCACCTGGATATGAACCTCGCAATTTCCCGCTTCATTCCATTCCACCAAAAGTGTTGCTTTAGGTCCTGATACATTTTTGTACCTCCTGGATGCACAGAGTAAGCTGAACTGTGTGCTTCAGCCAAGACTTCTTCTCGAACATCTCCTTTTGGTACGCAGAGTCTGCTACCGAATCTTAGAGAGCCATCTTCATGTATAATCAAATCCGTTCTCAGTCCAGCTTCCACTTGCTCTCTGAACTTTTGTAATCGGGGATCATCCGCTTGTGCAATCTTGATGCGATCCACTAGCGAAGATTGCATCTGTAGCTGCCAAAGTTGACTGAGTGCGTTCGGAGTAATGACCTCAAGTTCAAGTCTCTGGAAATCCTCAATAATGCTCCTCTGACGGTCAACATCAAGACCGCTGGTTTGCGACTGAGCGCATCTGGTACAACATTGACCTTCCCCGGGTGATACTGAAGGTCCAAGTCATAATCTGCCATTAGCTCTAGCCATCGGCGCTGCTTCATGTTCAGTTCCTTCTGAATGAAAACATACTTCAAACTTTTATGATCCGTGTAAACCTCCACTCTCTCACCCAATAGATAGTGCCTCCAAATCTTCAACGCAAAGACTACCGCGGCTAACTCCAAGTCATGCGTGGGGTAGTTCTTCTCGTGGTTTCTCAGTTGTCGAGAGGCGTAAGCAACCACTCGGCCGTGCTGCATCAAAACACAGCCTAAACCCTTCCCTGAGGCATCACTGTGTATCACCAAACCACCTGAATCATCTGGTACAGTAAGAATAGGCGCCGTGCTTAATTTCTGCTTTAAAGTGTCGAATGCCTGAGTGCACTCCTCTGTCCATGTAAACGGCACATCCTTCCGTGTCAGTCTCGTCAATGGTTCCGCGATTCTTGAGAAATCTTGGACGAATCTCCGATAGTAACCTGCCAATCCCAGAAAACTCCTGATCTCTGCTACTGACTTCGGCGTTGGCCAATCTCTGACAGATTCTATCTTCACCGGGTCCACCGAGATGCCTTCGCCCGAAACAATATGTCCCAAAAACTGTACCTTGTCGAGCCAGAATTCACACTTGCTTAGCTTCGCATATAGCTTCTCTTCCCGAAGAAATTGTAGGACCGTGCGCAAATGCTCAGCATGCTCTTCCCAGGTCTTCGAGTAGACAAGTATGTCGTCGATAAACACGACGACGAATGTGTCCAAGTATTTTGCGAACACCCTGTTCATCAAGTCCATGAATATTGCTGGGGCATTGGTAACACCGAACGGCATCACAAGGAACTCGTAGTGTCCGTACCGGGTCCTGAAAGCCGTCTTGCATATATCCTCGGCTGCTACTCTGATTTGATGATATCCAGAACGGAGGTCCAACTTCGAGAAAACCTTGGCTCCACTTAGCTGATCGAATAGGTCGTCAATACGCGGGATTGGGTACTTGTTCTTTATTGTGACCTTGTTCAGCTCCCGATAATCTATACACATTCGCAACGATCCATCCTTCTTCTTTACTAATAGAACTGGTGCACCCCACGGTGAAGCGCTTGGCCGAATAAATCCTTTCTCCAATAGTTCTTCAACCTGCTTCTTCAATTCCGCCAATTCAACTGGTGTCATTCTGTATGGGGCTCTGGATACTGGGGCTGTACCTGGAATCAAATCGATTGAGAACTCCAAGATTCGAGGAGGTGGTAGACCTGGTAGATCTTCGGGAAATACATCCAGAAAGTCCCGAACAATTACTGGAACTGGACTCTTATCAATCTCCATAGCTGACAGTTCCTTGGGCTTGGCTCTATACTTAGCTGGCTCCAAAGATGCACTTCCGCCCTCGAAAATAAACTCCGGGTGATTGGGGATGCGTAAGATCACCTTCCTTGCACGACAATCAATAACTGCATGGAAAGTGCTCATCCAATCCATCCCGAGAATTGCGTCGTAACTGCCTGTCCCGATCAGAAGGAAATTAGCATAGAATTCCCTGCCACACACTACAACTGGGCATAATCTACATTCTCGACTAGATATAATAATGCCATTACCCGTATGAATTTCCCATCCCTTGGTTAGTGGTTCATGTGGTATTGAGTGTGTGTTAGTGAAATGCTCAGACAAGAAACAATGCGATGCTCCCGAATCAAATAGTACTCTGGCTGGCAAGGAATGTACGAGTAGAGTACCTGTAACCACGTCTCCTGACGCCTCTGCCTGCTCGGCGGTCAAGGTGAAAGCCCGTCCTTGACCGCGACCTGTAAATGGTTGTCTCTGCTCCTGCGGCCTCTGCTGTGGCGGTCCAGAACCTCCCTGTATCTCTGCTCGCTCAGGGCAACTGTTAATCCTGTGCTGACTGGAACCGCAAATCAAGCACTGTCCCTTGGCACGACGACAGTCCTTCTGGGTATGCCCTCCTCTACCGCAATAGCAGCAAGTTACGCCCTGTCTCTGGGGGTGATGCTGTGGTACGAACGGGCGCTTCATTTGTGTCATTCCTGCTCTGTGAACCGGTATGGCTCCTTGAGAAGGCGCGTGGGTACGTGCTGGAACGACTGGGGGTCTTCTGAACTTGTTAATCAATTGCTCCTGAACTCTCTCCGCGTTGAGTACCTGTGCGAAAGTCTGCAAATCCAACGATGCAATCAACTGCTGCAACTCGAAATCTAACCCCTGAAGGAAGCGTCTGGCCCTGGTGGCCTCTGATTTGACCATGTATGGAGCAAAGCGGCTCAGACGATTGAACTCTGCCGCATATACGTCCACTGGGCATCCATTCTGCTTTAAAAGGATAAATCTTTCCTCCATTTCTGCCTTGGCTGTGGGAGGAAAATAATGATCTAAGAAGCACTCCTTAAACTTGCTCCATTCAATCGGTTCATCAAGTCTGCTTTCTTCCACCGACCACCATGTACGGGCTTCGTCTTCTAATTGAATCTTTATTACGTCCACTCTGTCTTCCTCTGGAATCCCGGCGGCTGTCAATAAATTTTCCATGTTCACCAGCCATTGTTCAGCCTCAAGGGGTTCAGCTAGCCCTGTGAATGCAGCTGGATGTAACCGTCGGAAGTCAGATACGGTACCAGCCCTAGCCTGATAAGCTGGTGGAGTAGCGCCCTCGGGGGCGGTAATGAGTGCGGTGGGTCCTCCTGCGGCGGTAATCGCCCTGAGTCCCTCAGTGAGTAAATCGGTCTTCCTCTCCTGAGCTTCTGCGAGAGTGGTCAGTGCACTGAGTATTCTTTCCGTGCAGTCCTGAGAGCTGGAGTCCGAGGAGGGGTCGTTCGGGGACGTCATATCACTGGAAGATTCAAAAGGATAGGATCAGATTCAAGAATGGAAATTAAGAGTAGTGAAACAAGAATAACGTAATACAGCATAGTTAATGTTATCCCTTGATATTAAACACAGGCTTTGATACCAACTAAACCATGTCACGCCGCGCTTCCCAAAATACGGAATACGAGGTATGACTAGGCCAGCCATGCTCCTACGGTCAAGGGATCATCCCGCCGTAGTCACACTTCGGCTTCTAGCACTACATGGTAATCATTAAATAAAGCACAGTATTAAAAAAATCACATCACTAATTTATTACATTAAAATTCCATTGTTCACAAGATTACAGATAATATGAACAATAACTAACCAAGTTCAATCTCACGATCACTCTATGGAAAGCAGTAAAGATAGGGAGTACACCAGACTATATCTCTGTGAACTCGAAGGGTAGATCCGTCTCCTGTGCTGGTCCTCCCGCGGAATCTGAGTATGCATACTCAGGTCGTCAGAGCGACACAATAACAATATTATTAATATAAGATGAAACATGTATATGAGGTAAAACTGGTGTAGGAACAATACAAGTAATCACTATGTCACTATATGATGCAGAATATGTTATGTGTCCCTATCGGTCTCTAGATCATGTTTGAAATCACATAGTGGAAGGAGGATCAAGTTTAACAGGAGTCTCGTACATACCCGAGACAACGGCCCACATGCCCGGGACATAACTCTGTCAGCCGGATCGCTAGATCCTACCCTACACATATCAGTATCACGGTTCGAATGATCATCCTCTAAACACAGTCCCGCTAAATACGATACTCTTTCCACTTTGATTTCCCCTTTTTCCCCAGGTTTACACTATTTATGATATTGATCTAGTTGTGTACGAGTATACCAACGGCATGGTTTCATCACTGTTCACTGTATCAATCACGGTCACGAATATTCACTTTCCATTAGTGTACCCGTCACTCCTAAACCAACATCTATCACGCACGATAATGAAATGTCCACACGCACTAACACTAAATAAATGGCAAGGGAATGATATATGTATTGTATGCTACCAATAAACTATGTATATTATGAACCAACATGCATGTCTTTAACTAAAATAAATTGCATAAATTAATATATTACGAATCCAGCAAAATGATACAAGTAGGTTAAATAGAACACTCAGTCAGAAATTTATCACAATTTGTTTCAGTTCAATTGGGATTCCGGTTCTCAAGATACAGCTATTTCATTTTAAGTGCTCGCGGCTGGAAATTCAGTTTCAGAACTGAACGTCCGTTTCGCGACACGAATTGCACCCAGTTGGGCTCAGAATTTAGCGATGTCACAGTTAAATGAAATCTAGGGTTCTCGATAAAGTATTCAACGCAATAGACGGATCCTCAATCGCATCTGTACGTTGAAAGTTATACACAGTTTAACCTCAGGGTGTCATTTCAGAATCTGTTCTGGACAGTTATACGTTCTGCCCTTTTAAATACAGTTTAAAATAGTAAATGGCGATGGAACGGAATGGAACCACCTGTTTTATTTAGCTAACAGAATTATCTTTAATCTACTGTAGAGTTCCGTAACATACATCTTCAGAAAACACGGTGACGCAGGTCTTAGGACAGAACACAATAATCAGAAACGCTCTGGACAACAGTCCAGAGTCGCATTCTGATCCAAATATCATCACGGTTTCAGAATAGAAAACATTAAAATTCTACATAGGGTTAAAGTTTGTCGAGTTGGCTTCAATTTAAGCCCTCGAACGCAGCATTCCAGTATATATGTAATTTATGGTGATTTTATTCATTTTCAGATACGAGAAAATATTAGTTTTAACGACATGTTTGGGGTATCGATTTTTGTCACTAACAATCGTATTTTCCAGCGAGATTCATACACGATATTTATAATTCTATGGGCCAACAGAAAGTATCAGTTTCCGTCAAATTAAACAATTATTTCCATTGGGATCTAGCATCGAACACCTAGGTCACAATACGTATCGGTAATCGGTAAGTTTGTAAACTACGTGATCTAGATTGGTAACACTATTATTATAGCATGAAGCAAGTAAATACTTACCTGGAAAATGTCTCGGGGTCGCACGGCAGCAACGATGTCGCGAGCGCGCGATGTACGCCGTAAAACGAATTCTCGCGAGCTTGGTTCGAAACACGGGTTTTACGTCGGAGTTTCCCGGAGTCGTCTTGTGCGCGCTGGAAGCTTAGGGGTGCTCTGTGGTTCGCCTGAGAAGTGTTGGAGTTGCCGACGGTCGACGGCGTCGCTCCGGCGATGGGCCGCAGTGGTGTTTGAGACTTGGGGTTATGGGATTTTTGAAGGGAGAGAGAAGAGAAGTGGTGGCTCGGGTTATGTCGTAATGGGGATGATGCTGAGGAGATGGAGGTCGACGACGTGGTGGGGGGTCGCCGGCGTCGAGGAGGCAAGCAGGGGTGACTCGAGCTCGGTCGGGTGATGGGTTACTGTGTGCAGAGGTGTGGGTGCAGGGGGTCTCGAGTTGGTGGAGGTGGAGTCGTGGAGGGAGGAGATTGGTGGAGGAGTGATCGAGGGTTGCCGAGGGGGCTGTCGAAAGTCGTCGCCGGTGGCGAGGTGAGGAAAAAATGTGCTCGGTGAGTTTCTTGTGAGGGAGAGAGATGAGGGATTCTGAAAAAAAAGGGGGTGAGCGAGGTGGGAAGAAGATAAGGGAGACGCGAGGAGCGCGTCGTGGGGGCGAGGGCAACGATATTGTGTGGGCATGGGCGTGAGCGACGGCGGAGGAGGCGGGTCGCGCGCGCAAGTTTGGGAGGTTACCATTGGGGATTTTTTGAAGAAGAGGAACATTAGAGTGGGGTCGGGTCGGGTCTGGAATGGAGACAGCCGGAGGGAGTGGGCCAGGCCCGCTTCAAAAAAATAATTCCCTATAAAAAAATTTCGTGGGCTGCAGGGGAGAGACGGGCCGGCCAAAAATTTGATTAAGTTATTATTCAAAAATGGGATGTGGGCTGAGTAAGGAAATTGGGCCGAGGGAAAATTCTATAAATTGGTTAAAAGATTATTAGTGGGCTGAGGGAAATGCTATCGGGCTGGGGAAAAAATTAGTGAGGGCTGGGGAAAAATTTAGTAAGAGCTGAAGGTATAATTTAGGGTTTTAATTTATATTATCCTTGGTTTTAATTCGGCTTTGGTTTTAAATCTTGGGTTTTAACTTTTAGGGTTTGGAAAAAAATATAAATATTGGGCTTAAACAACCAATTCAAAATATGAAGGAAAAAGAAAAGAACTACTGGAAATCAGAGAATAGGAAACTTTTATTTGAATGGAAACGGGGATTTACACATATTCTGTACCAAGCTACAAACACTACGTTAACATTAAAATCAAACATTATACAGTTATATTCTATTTTCTGTCTATTCTACTTCTCTCCTTCTTTGGGACTTACCGAGCGATTGTTCCCTGACGACATTTCTATTTCTCTTCTTCTTTGGAATATTATCAGGAGGACCCGACTCCGAGAAGCTCGAGACCAGCCAGAAGCACTTGGAGCAATACACTGAAGACCCCGAGCCATAGTCACTTGTACATACTTTTCATTTCAGTTATGCCATTATTTAGGCATTGCATTCCAGACTTGTATTTACATTTACAGTTGTACCTGTAAAAGAATGTATAATAAATAAAGTTGATGTTCATTATATTGATGTCTCTTGTGTACATTTTACTTTATATTGCTTAGATACGCTTAGCGTGTTTACTTCGGAGTAAATACGTAGCGGGTCTCGCCGCGTCCCCTCCCCGTACACCGGGAAGCGGGGCGTGACAATTTGAAGTGTAGATGAGACCCCTGGAGGGAGTCCCCAGACATTTCATTTGAAATGTAAGAATCACTTCATTTGATGTGAAGGGTAATACTTAATTTGAAGTATAGATCACACTTCGTTTTAAGTGTAGGCGGAACACCCTAGGTGGGATCCACATCATTACATCTGAAGTATAGGTGGGGCACCCTAGATGGGGTTCACACCTTATATAGAGAAACATATGTATTTCTATTTCAGGGAGGCTTGTTTAGGGCCTCCCTAGGGACTGGAAGGGGTCCCGAAGCAGCCGAGAGGCCTAATTCGGGCCTCCTGATGGCTGCTTCAAGCCAAAGCAAAAACTCTTTTATAGAGTTTCTTTAAATAAAGCTCATGTATTTGAGCTTCATGCATATAATGAAAATATAGGGTATCATTCTCAATATTTAGTACAAAATGAACACATGGATTTGTGTTCAAGGGTAAAACATGTTTTTAGGGACCATGTTTATGTAATGAATACAGTGTTTTTTACACTGCATTCAATGAAACAGACATGTTTTGTATGTCCGTAAGGTGAATAGGATATTCTTATTCACAAGTGAGTTAAGGATAGGGTTTTCCTATTCATGAAGGTCTTGAATACATGACTTTTCATGTCTCGAGACATGAATAGAGTATTCCATTCAAATATGTCTTTTATTGACATATCATGCACAGACATGTTCATGTCTGAAAATGAATAGGGTTTTGCCTATTCATAAGGTTCCCTGAGACGTGGTTTTCCTGGCTTAGGGTATGAATGGAGTATTCCATTCATACATGTCAGTTATAGACATGCCAGAAGGATAAATAAGGTTGTCATATTCATGTGTCAAGAGACACAATTTCTTGTGTCTTAGGATTAGGGTTTTTCTATTCCACAAATACGCTGAAGACATGTTTTCATGTCTCAGAGATCAATAGAGTTTTCCTATTCACATATGTTTTCATATAGAAAGACATGGGGGTTTTGATTCATGTCCTCTAAGAAATAGTGTATCTATTTATGTTAAATATACAGAGAATAGGATAATATATTCCAAAAATATGCAAAACATGGGTTAGCCCGTATTCTGGGTTCTGTTCATATTGGTTAAAAACACAACGCATTCGTGTTCTGAACTTATTCTTCCCTATGAAGAGCCATGACCATGACTTTCAAGCTCTTTTATTTAAGAGCTGGAAACTTGAACAAGTTTCCATCATTCTTCTGATTGAAAAGGAAGACAAAGAGGAGGAGATGGATATATAGATAGAGAGAAAGAAGGATGAAGGAATGTGGTTATCCCATTCTTATATTCTCACCTTCTTCTTTTCTTCTTCTTCTTCTTCTTCTTTTGTTTATTCTTTTTCTTCACGGAACTTTAGCCAAAGTTCTAAGGATCTTAGCAACAAAAAATTCTTTTTTTTATCAGTTGCTCACAGGGGGTATTTATACCCCTTTGTGAGTGAGGGAGTAGTGGTAACTACTCTCTCGATATCAAGAAAAGTGGAGGATGAAAATCCACCCATCATCTCTTGAAGAATAAGTCAAGCTTATTTTAGAGGAGGAGGTCCCGACCTATTAGGATCGGGACACCTCAACTAGGGGTTTTCCAAGATTGGGAGGGGGCTTCCTGAGTTAGGCAGGGAGCATCCCGATTGGGGATGGCACGAAACAACTCATTTTTGAGTTGTATTAAGTGGGCCTTCCCTGTGCAGGGGTACCATCCGTCATGAACAAGCCTGTGGCTTGCTCCTGATCATGTTCTGATCAAAACTTTATTACTAGGACTTATATAAGTATTTTTTATATTTAAGGGTTAAAATTTTAACTACAACAGAGGGCACTTGCTAGTTTAATTAAGATCCTGCATGCTCATGTCATCAATAGAATTGGTGGTTTGATTCTTCACGATTCATTTGAGACTTATTGTCTTTCATATTCAAAGTGCATGAATTCTTGTACCAATTTTTTTTCTTTTTTTCCTTGGGAGGAAAGTATCAATCGTTTTAATCCATGGATGAATACATTTATTCACAAGATTCAAGTGATTAATTATGAGAGGAGAGCCATATATCACTGATTGAAACTTGAAACCGCCTCTGATTTCACAGTTGTGAGATATTAAAGGAAACATATGCATGTGACAGAAACACATAAATCAATTTCCTCAGACAAAATACCTTTAGCTAACCTCTACAAATGCAATAGCTCCAACTGAGCTCCACCAACTTTTTGTGAAAGAGACACCCTCATGGCTCCGTAATAGGCATCCAAAAAATTTAAGTCTCATAACAAACCATTACCATCTTTATATAGGGTTGTGGTACAATAACTAAAGCCGTAATATCTGATGTGGGACTAAAAACCCACATATTAATAATACAACAATTATATTATTAATAAAACTCATCTTATGGTTGTGTCTAAATCTTCCACCAAAAGTTTTACATGTGGGATCAATTGGGTCTCATGTCAAGGACCAATTGGGTCTCATGTCAGGGACCAATTGATTAATTCGTAATTAATAAATTAATAAATTTAATTGAACAGTTAAACACTTATATTGTCAACTGTTCATAAAAACTCTACCATAATATGAGATGACAATAAATATCAACTTACATACAATCCCTTCCGATATCAAGTTACTTATTCTTAAGCCATTAAATGACCATGACATATTCACCTAATTAGTCTAAAGTTTCATTCCCCATGACACAAGTTCATTTAGAAAATAAATAATACTATAATAATATAATTTTGAAAAATATTTTTCAAAACACCCGTTGATGGGATTTTTATGCCTTTATGCGAATGAACAGTATACTTATTCTCATCAACATGAGACATGAGAATGTTGGATTCATTCCAAACATCCATTTTCCTCCTAAATGTATTGAAACAACCCAATATTTCAGGTTTGTTAATCATGTCTGATGATAAGAAATACCGACGTACCGTCGTATCAAAACTTACTCAAATAACAAATCGTAGACAATAATGTCATCAAGTCAAATGAATTATGTAACTGTTTAAATTTTTTATCTATATATCTTAGAAAATTTAAACGTGGTCATCTACTACGTGCTCATGACATACGCCTGGAGGATCTGTATTCTCCGTGACTGAGACACAATCACCACATATAATATGTCAGTGTCATGCATGATAGTGTGTTATAAATCTAGCTATCTCATGCTAGTTATAGGCTAAGTACTCATTTAAGAAATCACTAGATTAGATCATGTCTCCATTCAAGTGACACGTCATAGTGCATGATTTAACAATACGATTTCTAAGGTTATTATAACTAGAGAATAATGGAGGAAAGATGCCATAGGAGGGAATTTTCTCCTATGGCGTCGAAAAAACACATCCTCAATCGTGTTTTCCGACGATCGGAATACATCATCTTCATCGTTATCATCTAAGATGTGGGCACACCAAATTTCATGTGATTCTACAACCTTTTCACCGTTGAATTAGTGGGTTCAAAATTAACGGTTTACCGACAATAGAACTTTTTACATTGCTAATTCAACGGTGCAAAAGTTGTAGAATCACATGAAATTTGGTGTACCCACATCTTAGATGATAACGATGAAGATGATGCATTCCGATCGTCGGAAAAAAAGATGGAGGGGGTGTTTTTTCGACACCATAGAAGGAAATTCCCTCATATGGCATCTTTCCTCCATTATTCTCTTATAACTATTATAAACATATATGGCCCATTTAATAAATTACTATTAGTACAACTATAAAGTCATATTAATATTCAATAAATATTATATATTGATTGTGTAAGGTAACGTACAACTACTCTTTCACATTTTACATGCAAATTCATGTTAGAATATGAAGATCCTTAATTAGCATTTTTTGCTCCTGCAAAATGCACGTATATGATATTTTCAATGGTTTTCCTACCATTGAATAGGTTTATTTTACAACTCCCCTCCAAAACATATAGCTAATTCTTAGAACACCCTATAAACTTTGTAATTACTTAAACACCCTCCAAAACTAAAAATATTCACTAAAAGCTACATTATAAGGATTTCAATCCATCAAATTTGTTTTCTTATTTTTATTTTTTATCCCTGAGTGATACGTAATTTATTAGTCCTATTATTTATCCGCAAGTGCACGGTCGCATTGTAGTATGTGTGCAAAAGCGGGTCAAATCCACAGGGAAGAGGATATCCAATTAAATCTAGACGAATTAAAAATTAAATCTTTTTTATATGAAGGTACGATTATTTAGAACTAATTGCAAAATAAAGAAATCAAGATAAATAGAGAAAATTAATTAATAAAAAGGTAACACGTCTGGGATAGGAATCCTCTAAATAGATGTATTTGAAGAAAATTTAAGATTTGTTTTTCAATTAAAAATCCTCTTTTTAATATTCAAGATTTAGATAATAAAAGCATAAATTATATTATATCCAAAATAATTCATCAATCAAAAGAAAGCATAAACTATTTGGCTTTCAAATTAACCCATCAATTAAATATCCTAATTTATAACTATTATTATTAGATTATTAGGTCAAGTAAATCTCTATAATAACAAACACAAATTTTGTGTGACTAAGTATGAGATATATGGATCTCATCATATCCCATCAAAGTAGCATGCAAAACATATACTTGCATGATAAAAATCTAGTTTTTAAGAACTCAAATTCAACATGATATAGATCTGCATTTTGCATCAACCAAGCATAAATTATAAGCAATTGCATATAACTTATCAAAGAAAAATAACAAATAAGAGATCATATCATATATAAATCAAGATCTATCAATAAAAGTATATAGAAAAACTCATCATAAATATCATACACATAATCCGCGCATAGGTTCATCGTCCTAGGTACATAATAATTAGCTACTCATAATTAAATAAAAAACAAAACAATTATAATAAAAATCCATAATTAAAATAAATTGTAAATTACTTAAATAAATATTTGATCTTCTCCTACAAGTTTCTCAATGTTTTCCAACTTCCTTTAGATAAAAAGAAGTATAGGCTATCAAAAAAAAAAGTGCAATGATCCACGGCTAAAGAATTGGCATTATAAGAGCAGAGAAATTTACTCTCTCTTCAATTTACTCTCAAACGAAAAATTATCTCATGTGTCGTCTGTACACCTCCGGATCCGGATAAAAGAGAGAGAAAATAAGAATACATGTCCACACGCTACCAAAGTCTGCCACCCTTGCCAGACTTGTGGTAGTGATTTCCAACTCTTCTTCGACCGTTCAATTTTCTTGCATTAATCCAGTTGAGATTTTTAAAAGAAAACCCCTCACACACGTGTTGCTCATGTGCTCACTGAAGTCATTTAGCTTTGCTTGAGGGACAAGACCTGCTAGCTTGGACTTTGAAACCTTTTTTATGTGGTAGTGAAAATCTTGAACAATTGTCAAAATTTCTGTAGTCAAAATTTCTTTGAGAGGAAATATCACATATATTACATTTTTTAAGAAACAAAAAATAGTATTCTTGTTGACTTTATGCTAACTTTTTTATTTGATAATTAAGACAGGTTTCCTTATGACAATATCTTAAGAATAGAACCAACCGGGTTTAACTCGGTTGTACCAATTTCCTCTCCAATTGAAGAGGTCGCAAGTTCGATCTCCGAAAAGGATAGAATTTAAAATCAAAACAGAAAAACATCAGAACTGAAGACTCTAGCTACAAGTTTTCATTTTTAGCTAGGTGGGATGGATGAAAGAAACCAAGTACAAAAAATAGTGTGCTCAATGTTTTATTAAGTTGGACGATATATACAACTTGGAGTTGTTAAACGAAGTATGAATTACAATAACCATGAACTTTCTTCGTTTTTTCTTTTTTGTATATTGTGTTTAGAGATAAATACCACGGACCTTTACATGTCGGTTACATGTAGATACCATTTGTTGCTTTACATGTCCATGATGTTATATTAGTAATCATGCCACTGCCATACCTAAGGTGTATGTAGCTCCCAGTAATTGATGCAGCAGGTTTCAGGATATTCTGTTATCGGATACAACAGGAACTTTATTACTCCAAGGAGGCAAGGAATGATCATTTACAAGACTGAGTTTACAGTGAAGTGAAAACAGGGACCAAAGTACCAACTGGGCTTATAGCTCACTTAGAATCAATTTCCACTCCAATATGAGAGGTCACAGGTTCAAAGTTCAAACCTTAAAAGGATCAATTTCAAAAAAGAAAAGAAAACAGGGACCAATGTCTCTACTTCAAGTCCCATTTTATCAATCTTCTTACAACAAAAGGAGGCTTCACACAAAGCATCACTCTCCTTTTGCCAAAGAATTGCAATCACAGCAATCAATCAAAATAACCACCACAGCAATCTAACAACTCACATTCATGCTTCATGTCCAGAAGTAGAAGGGTTGAATACCATCTTTCCCGATTCATCCTTTTCAAAGAGACGTTCGATCAATTCATCCCAGCTCACTCGTTGTTGTCTGCTGCTGCTGCTGCTGCTGCGCCTCAATGAAACCGGAGAGCTGTCTGTGCTGCTCTTGTTCTCCGTAGATTTTTCGCTGAATGTACCTGTTATCACCATAATAAAGCCGACGGTCAAATTTAATGAATCGTACGGAGCTAATCATACAGGATTATTTAAAGCGGAGAGTACCGTATTCTGATGGGGATAATGCATGAGGTACGGCGAGCATCACCGCGCGGCGCAGTGCAGCCTTGTGTTCCTCATTGTGGTCCTTAGCTATTGTCTGCTGCCGTTCCATTCTTTGCTTTGTTGGGATATCCATGGCTTTCTCTTCTTTAAGCATCAGCTGCAATAATAAATAGAGGCAAGAAAATAAATCCAATCATTTACATTTGGGAAAATTATCCGGAAAAAAAAACCAAGCACTTTTTTGCGCTGTCAAAAACCCCCGGTATCGAAACAATAGTCAAAACCCTTTAGAAATTTTTCCTACAGTATCTACATAGTAACCTGCTATATCTAACCAATTCATACAAACTATTTAGATATCTATTTAGATATCGCAGGAAATAGTTTAAATATCCAAGGCAACTGCTTAGATATTGCTGGCTATTGCTTACATACAGAAGGCAAATGCTAGATATCACGGGTAAGATTTCTTGACAACTAAAAGCTTTTTTTTTTTTTTTGGGGGGGGGGGGGGGGGGAGGGAGGGTTGACTAACTTTTCGAGGCCGGGGTTTTTTTACAACGGAAAAAAGTGCTTGAGTTTTTTGACAATTTACCCTTTACATTTTAACTCCCTAAAGGGTTTGTAACGAGGAAACAAGGTCTTAAAGCTTCAAAGTAGGATGCACCATAAAGCCACACTAACGCGACAATATTATTGGATTATACCTATTATTTAAATTAATGTGACATCTCTTTCATATGAATACTATATTTACTTTTCGTCGCATCACCTTTTCTAAATTGCAATGGCCAATGAGATGCATCCATGTCGCTCCACTGTAGGGTGCACTGACACATAAGACCCTGATTCCTCTTAAAACATATATTTTGGTTAATTGCATGAAACTCCCCATATAATTTTACCCTTTATAGCACTTGTACTCTCTCAAGTGATTTATTAATGTGGACCTATTAGCCTATCAATTTGTTGTCAGCAGATACATCGATTCTAGGAGCCACCTATGGAAAGACACATATATAGCAATTTCATGCACTTATTCTAAGGTTAATTTTTAATTCAACGACATGCATAATTTATTCTTAACAAACATTTGTAAGTTATTTGCATTTCATTTTGATTATACACTGCTATGCATACAATTAGTGCTTTCCATTATATATTAAGCCAAAAACATTTTATTTATCATTGCTCCAATGGCTATGTTCTTAGTATTTGAGTGTGCTTGCTTGATGCTATAAATTGGAAGGCCTAGAACAAACCAAGTACTCATAGAAAGCAGTGGTAAGTAGAGGTGTTTTAAAAACAACATTAAATAATACATAAATAACTTATGGAGGGTATCGATTTGATCTTTTTGCAGCAGGATAAAACAAAAGCCGATGATTTAGTATGGTTTGGTTGTTGAAGAGAAGTTCATATATTTTTCAGGAAAAGTTTGATCCCAAGGTGCAAAGATTGCTGTGAAGGTGAATAAGTAATTCACCTCGCAACTTGACAGACAAAGGCTCGCTAGAACCCCACCCCACCCCTCTCTCTCTCTCGAGTAGAGAAGTGTACCACTGTTATTATGTAAAAACACTGCAATGCAATGTGTTGCTGTTTATTCCAGTGCAAAGTACTTTTTATATGACTCATTTTCCTGATCGATGAGATGGTATCTATCAAATAAATGTGAGTATGGACTTTTGCTGATGTTTCACCACAAAGCCTGACAAATTACACATCTATGAAATTAGAAACTGTTGAATGGTCTTTAGTTGTAGGGAAAAAATTACATTCCTTAAATAAATTGTTGGAGTAAAAGAGAAGAAAGAAAGAGTGGAAAAGGATAAATGCACGGCTTACATCTAAAGCTCTTTGGGCTTCTTTCTCGATCCATATAATTGCATGGTCTTTAGTTGCATTGCAGGAGAGAACAATGTGTTCAAACCTTCCATCTACCGGCACTGCTGTTCTAACTACTGGAGGAAACCTTGCAAACCTGCAAATGGTCAACAACTATCATTTAAAAACTTACCTAACAGAAAATATGAAGAAAATAAAATACTATAAATGCAACCTTTTCTAAATTTATACATGCAAGGTGATTATTACATAGACAGATATCTCATAATATCGCATGTTTATCCAATAAAAACAATCAATGCCTCACAAGTTCGTTTGAATGTTAAGAAATCATCAAGTATCTAAATATTTGTTGCCAAGTAATAGCTTATGTACCACTGAAGAAATTCTAACCTGAAAGGCTTTCTCTCAACAATGTGATAAAGTCGGCCTGGTGCATAGAGACGCCGAGGATCTCTCAACATGGCTTCTTCTGGTATGAATGTGTCTCTCATACATCTAAGACATAATATACATGGCAAACTGCCCGCACAAAGAAGAGATCGTGTCAGCTTATGAAATTACAAGGCAACTGAGAACATATAAACATATTGTATGTTCTCTCACAAAAATTATCAAAATGGAGATTAATTCGCTTTACCAGAAGATCGACTTGAATATATCCTCTAAAGGAGTGGCAGTTCGAGGCAAGAAATCATCCTGCATAAGAACTAATTGTCAACACAATAAAGATACTACATGCTCATTCCTTAAAACAAGAAGACGACAGTCAAACAATGGACTTCATAAAACAATTATGATTATATATCCACAAAATTTCTTATCCAAAATCGGAGAACTGTTTGATAAGAGCATTCATGAGATTCTTTTTGTTCGTCATATTCAAACATAAAACTGCACAACAAATTGACGTTAGAGTCATCTATCCGATTAAGTGCATGGATCAAATGCCACTTATAATCTTCAAAATTCATTCAAAACCTGCTTTCAGAAAAGTCTAGTTGCAATAGTTCCATCCTCTTAATCTTACTCTACACTGTTCATATTGAGACTTCTTACTTGATACATATTTTCCTTCATTTGCTCCATAAATTTCTTGGATAAGTAAAGTTCACAATACTGTCCGTAATTACAATGCATTTCAATTCATTTTTTTCTAGGGTTAAAAAGCACAAAAACTCCTCGAAATTTATCTTGTATAGCACTTATAGCCCTAAATGGATTCATTTCTTCTTTTTTGGCACCAGTGCCATACGACTCATGTCTTTTAAATCACCTTCTTCAATTTACACCTCCATCATCACTCCCACCTTGCCCTAATCTTGCCTCAACTTCTCAGTCCAAAAATGTATTGATATGATTTCCGTTAACTTGATGGCTCCAACTATCTTCTCTGGTGTGCATAATTCCATCCCAACTCTTTCTGTGCGCCATCTTCTTAACTATGTGGATGGCAAGTTTAAATGCCCGCCGCAGTCCGCAGTTCATTACGGCTGCTGGCGTCAAAATCACCATCAACCCGGAGTACATAGCCTGGCAAGAACAAAGATCAACTCATACTTGCATGGATACTTTCTTCCCTCACAGAATGTGTCTAGCGCAGGTTATTGGTAGTGTCTTTCTCAATCTGCATGCTCGAATTTACCACATTTAATTGTTTTTTTATTGAGAAATATAGAGCATTATTTGAAGCATGAACTCTCCAATATCGCGAAAGGTTCAATGAAGATGGTCAATTACATCAAGAAGATCTTGTTGGATCAAGATCACATCAACCATATCAAATGGTGATCTCGGTTTTCTCTAAAATTGATGAACTCTCTCTTGATCAAGTGCATAGATTATTGGTAGACAATGAGAGCCGTCTTGAACATCATCACATCCAACTGATGAAGTCACTCTTGCCACTATTGCAAAGAAGTCATGTACTCGTCATCCCTAAAGGATCATGAACTCTCCACTTCCAACAGGGCAATCGTGGGGGTGCAGGGGTGGCTGTGATCGTCAAAACCGTGATCTCCATAAATACAATCAAAACCAACGATCTCGACATCATCAAGTATCATGCAATGCCAACTCTATGGATACTTTGACTATGCAGTTCTCACTTGTCATCGCCGCTTTGAGATCTCCTCCCCAGGTGTATCTTCTTAGCTCAATCTTCGTGTGATCTTTTTCACTTGTTCAGGGTCGATCTTCCTCCGACTCCGAGGAATCGGGCCTACCTCACATCTCCTTCTCTGCCGGATGCAAACTAGTATCCAGACTTGGATGCAAACTAGTATCTCACTGCTGACCTCAACAAACTTTTGCTTCAATCTAATTATCATGGTTCTGAAAAAAATCGTTGTTGGTACCGGTACATGTTTAACTATTATCTCATATTGGCTTATCTCCTACATATTCCAATATCGGTTCAATCTCCTACATATTCCAATATTGTTCTAGTAAATGAGACGAAAGCAGGGGTTAATGCCAAATTGGAGTTATGGAGGCAAACGTTGGAATCTCGGGGGTTCAGATTGAGCAGGTCCAAGACAGCATATATGCATTGTAAATTTAGCAAACAGAGAAGTCAAGACCATATTGGTATAACACTGGAAGGGCAAGAGATATCACCGAGCGTTCAGTCTAGATATCTAGGTTCCATCATCCAAAAGAATGGAGAGATCGATAGCGATGTTAATTAAAGGATCCAAGCTGGTTTGTTGAAATGGAGGAGTGCAACAGTGATTTTATGCGATCGTAACTTTCCGTTAAAATTGAAAGGAAAGGTTTATCAGAGCGCTCTTCGGCCGGCCTTATTATATGGTACAGAATGCTGAGCTCCTAAGAAGTATCATACACAGAAGATGCAGGTAGCGGAGATGCGCATGCTTCGTTGGATATGCGGTAACACTAGAAAAGATAAAGTGCAAAATGAGGATATTCGTGCAAAAGTTGGAGTAGCGCCTCTGGAGGAGAAGATGCGGGAAAACCAGCTAAGATGGTTTGGTCATGTGCGACGCAGACTTATGGAAGCACCGGTTCGACGAAGGGACGCTCTCGATATAGGCAATGTCAAAAGGACGAAAAGAAGACCGAAGAAAACATGAATGGAGGTGGTACGAAAAGATATGGCTGCCAAAGGCCTCAATAAAACTATATTGTTCGATAGGAGTGACTGGAGATGGAGAATTCATGTGCTGGACCCGGCGTAATTCTCATGTTGGTTTATGTAGCCTATCCCATATGCTTGGGATAAAAGGCTCAGTTGTTGTTGGTTCAATCACCCTTCATAATGTTTTGCATGTTCCGCCCATAACCAAAAACATAATTTTCACTTCTCAATTTTGCAAAGACCATAATAGCACCATTAATTTTAAGTCTTGTAAATTTTGATTTTTGATGTTTGTATCAGCTCATGGAGAACGGGTTTCTACCTTTGTCTGGCATATTTTTTTCTCCTTTTGTGCTACCAGAGTCTAAAGTCTTTTAGCTTCTGTCGTTCTTGTCTTCGAGTATAAAAGCCATTCCTGTCCTTTTGTCTCTATTAGTAATCCATTAGAGGTTATTATGTGGATGCATGGGGCCCCACGCCTTTTTCCTTCTATTTCTGGTGTCAGATGTAACTTGCATTTTGTAGGCAAACTGAGTGAGTAGGTTTACATGCTTTTTCCTCAAGACAGCAAGTTTGGATTCTATTATCCATTCATTTATTTCGAAAATGAAGTGGATATATATTTTGGTTGCAAAATTAAATGGATGGTGATACAAACTTTCAGAACTAACAAGGCATTTCCATTTATTTTCTCTAATTTTATTTTATAGAATTACACAAAAAATCATGATTTTAAATAAATAAGCACGAAACCTAATCGATACTTACATGGCATAACTACCGTCATAGAACTGAAAGATCAAAGAGCAGAAACAAAAGTAACAAGAATTTCACCTGAAGCACAATTGAGTTGATAATATCCGCATACCTAACCGCCAAATTAAGCGACATGCACCTCGCCGGCGCTATCGCATAGCACCTCACCCTCTTCCTCTCCGAAATCCCCAACCTCTCCTTATTCTGAACCACCACCATCGCCAACATTGCAGCCACACCCGAACCCAATGAATGCCCAGCAAAGGTTAACGTATACTTTGGATTTTTCTCCAACAAATCTCTCAGAACCTCACACTCCTTATCCAAGACCCAACCCGCCGCCTTCAAAAGCCCATTATGCACATACCCGCCATCGAATTTCTTCTGCCCAAGCTTATTATCTAACAAAACCGCGTAATCGCTCTCTTTTATCAAGTTTAGGCCTCGCATTGCTAAAACAACATCAGAATTTTCATGATCGAGGTAGATTAGATAAGGAGGGGCTCGGCCTTTTGTATCTTTATAGGATTTGTGAGAAATTACGTGTTGTGGGTTGACGTTGTAGTCGATGTCTGTTTCGTAGATTGATAGAATGAGGCGACAAAGACGGGGAACTGGTTCGAATTCGATTGGGGAGGCGAGAGGCCAGTATTCGCTCTCGTGGCCTGCGGAGTGAAGGCAGCGCTTATAGGCCCAACGGGCACACACAACGCAGTAGACACATTCAAGAACTGGGAAGCAACAGAGAGCTGACATTGGCCCAAAATGGATGTTTGTGGATCAAGTTTCAATTTTGGAGTTGTGGAAAGGGATCAAATCGCTGGATAGCAAATGGGTATCATGCAATTGTACAGTGATGAATGAAACTGTAAAAATTTATAGGTTTATATATAAAAAGAATAGCTTAGGTATTTGTAATAGAGTATGTTATGCAAAGAGAGGGTTTTGTTTGAATTTGTGTATATGTTGAGGATCAAGATTTGATTTTGAAGTTGCGGTAAGGGATCAAATGATGAAACGAGAAATGGGTATCATCCAATTTGTGGTTTGAAGATTAAACTTTAAGGAATCGAAAGTCCAGAGAACAAGGAAATGAAAAGTTTTGAGATGATTACAATAGAATCATGAATCAGAGATGATATTTAATGGGTCAAGGATGCATACAGAATATTCACCGGGATATTACAATGAAGCCTTTTTGTAAATGTAAACGAAGAAAAGAATAACATAAAAAGGGCAGAGATTGTAGATTAAAACTAGAATGGCTTACATATTTTTCTTGGAGAGAAACACAGAAGAGGAAGTCATCTGAGAACCACAATGATATGAGAGAGAAAGGAGAGAGAGAGAGAGAAGGAGAGAGAGACTTTGTCTCAAATAGAAAGTTAGCGATCAATCACCCTCCCAAATCACAAGGCAAACAGGTTATTTGATGAAAACGTGTATAAAAATACTGATGAACAATAGCTCATTTCGTATGCATTTTCCTTTTGGGGAGAGTTGAAGTGGAGCATAAATCAAAACTTTTCGGTCAAATTCGGGTTATCTGGATGTATGTGTGTGTTGTGTGTAAGAATGATATATATTTAAATGAGGCTTACAGATTTAGAAAAAAATTTTAAAAACATATATAAAATTAAGTCATCAAGGTGGAAGGTTTATATCAATTTCGGGTTTAATAACTTCAATTATTTGTATGTCTCCGTCTTGCTTATGAAAATTTTAATCCCATGATTAAGACCTTCCATTTGTGTTTTATATTATCCTGTCATGTCTCTAATCCTTTAACGATTCTAATTTGAATCATCTATGGTCATCCTTTCATTCAAGTCTATCCATTTATGTAAAATCCAGGCACTATAAGAAATGAAGCCCTATTTTGTCGGGAGGTTTATTCCGTCGGCTATCATCCGAAGGAATAAACCCATTTTAAATCGGGACTTTTCGAGCCGGCGAAATAGACCTCAGAAAAAATAAAAATTAAACAGCCCCCATTCTCAACTCCAAAATCCTTTTTTCCTCTTTCTCCCAATGTCCTCGTCGCAGTGCTCTCCTCGTCGACAGAGCTCCTCGTCGTCGTCCTCGTCGCGTCGACAGAGCTCCTCACATCGCAGTGCTCCAAATGTCGAAGTGCTTCTCCTCGTCGTTGCCAAAGTGTCACGCCCTGCTTCCCATTATACGGAAGCAGTGATGTGGCGAGGCCGCAACGTATTTACTAAGAAATAAATACGTAATGCGTAATTAGACAATATATAAAAATGCACAAGAATAACAAAAAATATAAAATAAACAGCAACTTTTATTAATATTCATCTTTACATACAACTGTTTTGAAAATGAAAAGTATAATGAGTAAAGCAGTGCCAAAACAGTGGTATACAAAATGAAAATAAGTACAAGGAAAGCTAGAAGTCCGGCTGGGCAGCGAACTGATCCAAGTCCTCCTGCTGGGCTCGATTTCTTGAGAATCCAGTCCTCCTGACGAACATTCGAAAGAAAAAAATAGATAAGAATGTCGTCAGCGAACTAGCGCTCGGTAAGTCCTAAAAAAAAGAACGTAATATAACAAGTAGTATGAAATGGAACTGGTAACTTGTACAGGTATATGTTTGTTATATGTTCAGTTGATAAAACTGCACATTTAATATGGCATTTTTCCTACTATTTCTATATAATAAAAGGTGTTTATTATAATATATGACACATATGAAGGTTTATCTGTAAAAATATTATTTTCATGTGTTTATATATTATAATTAACACTTGATAGGAAAAAGTAAGCATATAATATCCATGTAACATTTGGCTCATTTAAATATGCTTACCTTATTAAATACCCTTGACCAATTCTTAATGGTTAAGTTAATATCTCAATAAAACAAACTCTACTAATACTATTTGTTGAGTTACTGTGCAGAATTTGCAGGGCTGAAATCAAGAAAATCAAAGTTGGTAAAACAAACATGTCTAATTAAGAAAGTAAACTAAAGAAATCAAGTCTGGCAGTAATAAAGAGAAGATTTTCAGTTTCCAGAGATGTTAAAAGATCACCACGTGTCAGATAGACAAAGCCCCAGAGAAACAACCCAACAAACTTCATGTTTGGCCGCGGAACCGCGGCCAAACCCACCTATTGGCCGCGGTTCCGCCGCGGTTCAGATGAATTGGGAGTTGAGATTTCGCTGTTAGGATCTTAACCTCTGGTTTCCAAATTAGAAAGTTAGGGTTCTGGCTCTGGGACTATAAATAAGGACCGAGAGCCTCTTGGAAAAATCATCAAGCTAAAGAGATCACGACAGGCTCATGCATCCAGGCCGATCATCAACGGTTCATCTACCTCCTTAGAAGAGATCAAGAAGCAAACTAGCATTTTGTAATCATTTTCTAAGGGAACAAAATGTAAATCATTTTTGTTGATTAATAAAGATAGTAGTTTTCTTATTCTATCTCTTTGTAGTTTTTAATATGATTTCTCTCTCCATCTCTTCTTCTCCCAACATGCGCGAGTAATTCTTCGCTTGTTAGGGTTCATGGGATTAGAGTAGGTTACTGGATGATGAAGATCCTTAAACTCTTTTTAAGTCCTATAAAGTTTATAAACTCTATCAAAAGAATAATTAACATCCTAATTGGGCGCGCTATCAATTCATTGATAATTGCGACCACGATTAGAGTTTAGATTAACAATTGTTTTGGTAAAAGCTAGATATGAACGGAGTTTCATGTCGAGATAGGGGTTAAGAGTGGGAACCCTTTTCCCTCCAGAAACCCTAATCTACATGCATCACTGTCGTTCTAGTTTTAAATCTATTAAAGGATAAAAAGAGTAATTTTTAATTAATCATTCATAACTACTAAATCCTAATGAATCCTACAAGCCACATTTTAATATTAAACTTACCTCCGTAGTTAATCTAAATATATATTTTGCATCCTTTTTTAACGTAGATCTAGAAACTATTTCCACCATTCTTTATTCTCCTCCTTTCCTAATCAACACGCCTAAAGTAAGAATAAAAGGTTCCATGTTTCCCTGAGGACGACCCGCACTCACCTCGGTCTAGCTACGCGCGACACCGTTCTGATTGCGGTTAAACTACACTAAAACACTCGAATCAAATGGCGCCGTTGCCGGAGATACGTGCGTAATTTTTTATTCTTACTATTTGTGTTGAATTCTTATTCGATCTATATCATAATTAAAACAAAACTGCAAATTGTATATTTAACGATTTGTGTGTGAATTTTGCAAGGAGATCTGGAGTCACAAACTTGAAGAAACAGAGAGACAGAAACATTCATCGAGATCGAGAGGAGTACAGAAGACCACAAAGCAAAAATTTCATCAACTGTTCCCTCTTTCTAGCGGCGGAAGCGCGGCGAAAAGAGCACATTCGCGGTGGAAGCGCGACGGAAGTGAGGAATTAGGGGTCGTAACTTCTCTGGTAAGTTTCTCAACTAATTCTCTCTCTTTTGAAATCCAATAAAATATCTTTTCTGCATGATTCTTTGCAAAATTTTGCCGCTCAAAAATCTTTTTGCAAAGTTTTGTAATTGGTTTGTTAATTCATATTTTAATACAGACTTTTAAGGGGCAAGACCAAAATTCAGATTAGGTAGGGATTTTATCACCCTTCCTAAGCCCCACAAATCACAAACCGAGCATCAGCATCAACCCTACATTAATTTAAAAAATATCTAGACAAGTCTCTAAGGACTGTCGCGCTCAATAAGGACAGAGGAAGGTCGTGGGTAATTTATCGCTTATCCGCATTACTTTTGTGGTGCCTAGGCAAGTATGTCTAAGGCAAGTGGTTATTTAATTAAGGCCCGCTATTTTCGGTGATTCGTATAGCGGATACCTCCCACTTACCTGGCACTTACCTGGCCACAAGAGTAGTAAAGAGGTGGTAGAGGATTGATCCTATAGCTTGTCCTTTGGAAGTCTAGGAGCGGTTTAGAGACTTGACCTAGGTAACCATAGTTTTAGAGTTGTTTATGCATTTTTGTGTGATTTGTTTAAGTCCGACACATTTTTCAAAACAGACCATTTTTAAAAAGAACACACGCTGCCACTTGCACTAAACCCGCTTAGTGCATGCTTGGCTGGACACGGGATTCTAGTGCCCGTCTTGTCCGCGTTCCTGCTATCGACTCCGAGGTCGGTACTTCTTCATCTTCTTTTTCCCCACCATCTACCACATCGACCGAGATGGACGGTACTCCATCAAATTATAACACCACGCTGCCACTGCTCGTAGGTGAGCAGAATCCACCGCGCATCTCTCTCCAAGAAAGATGCTATCCTATCCGTGGTCCACTTCCCACTTGCTTATCTATTCCACCAGCCAACGGGGATAATTTTGAAATTAAACCCCACTAAATCAGTCTGTTGCCCAAATTTCACAGGATTGAGTCTGAAGACACGTACATTTTCATCACTAAATTCGAAAACGTATGCGCAATGATGGGTACTTCATAACTGACTGTGGATGCTATGCGCTTGCGTCTTCTCCCATTCACCTTGTGCGACTTGGCAGAAAAATGGCTTTATAATACTGCCGCACACTCTATCACTAATTAGGATGAATTCGTAATAGAATTTCTTAAGAAGTTTTACCCAAACCATAAGACCGCCCGTGTTAGGAGCAAGATCAATCAGTTTACCCAGCTTCCCAACGAACCATTTTAGAAGTGCTTTGAACGTTTCAAAGATCTGCTTGTCCAATGTCCTCATCATGGAATCAATAGATGGGATTTGTGCTGAATTATATATGAGGGTATTAATCCAGCGACAAAGCAGATGCTTGAAACAAATTGTCAACGCAATTTCATATCTAAAGATGATGGTGAAGCTTGGAAATATCTGGAAGACCTCGCTGAAAACACTTTGCAGTGGGAAAACGTAAGACCACCTTCATCTAGGAGAGGTATTGTTAGTGTATATGCCCTAGAGGCCATTACTGTATCATACTAGTTTGTATATTACTTAATGGAAGCTTGGGATATTCACCTTGTATAAACAATCTTGCTCAATATAGTAGTATGCTACTTGGTTTGTTTCTACTTCAATGTGTACTTGTGTTTATTTTACTATATCACTTATACGCATTAGTGGAGCCCTTAGGATCTTTGCTTGATTACCAGCGTTGTGATGGCAGTCGCACTAGTGGGGGCTGGGTAATCTATAAGCACATCCTTATACAGGTCCCTAGTCGCAGGACTATCGAGACAGGGCATCGATACTCCGGAGTAGACTAGCGTATGCGCTTCTCATCCCAGTATGGGAGATGGTCTGTCCCACAGCCATCAGTACGTCGTACTAGAGATAGTATACGGGTGCTCGTTAGGTTACGAGTACACTGGACAGGACTCGTCGGGAACTGACAGGTTGGTATTATACCTATCGTCAGTCATCAGTTCCCAGGTGACATGAGTACAGCTTAGTCCGCTGACTTGATACTAGCACTTCGCCTCGAGTGTGTTCCCACTGCACTTTGATCACTACCCTACCACGGCTCAAAGGAGTCGTGCAAACAGGTGGTGGTTGGGTGCAGTCCCGAAGCACTTGGAGGCAGTGCCGGTTAGACAGGATTCGTCTCTCCCGGTATTGGGGGTTGACATCGCGCTGTGTCTAGGAGAGCCATTACACGAGTAGTCCCTGGCCAGGGCAAGCGAGATATACTGGTAGGTTCCAGTGTTATCTCAGGGTGTTTTGGGCTTCACTCCGACACGACTTGTACCGCTATTGGGGGACTGACGTTTTACCGCCCCCTAGGCCCGACATGCGATGTATCAGACGAACAGACCGGACTGTACGGAGACTGTCACATTCAGACTCAGTAGGAGTACAGATGGTGTTTCACCTCGTCAGCCTTCTTGTCGGCATCTACCTGGGGACCGTTACGCACAGCTAGTGCCGCTTGCGGTCTGTGGTTAAACCCACTGCCAGCGTAGTGCCGAGTCTTTAGAGTCCCACACAGAGGGTATTCGCCTCTGGGCAAAACAGAGTAGAGGTCGCATGGTTTTGCGACAGGGTTCGTTCTCATCCGCGCACTTGTGCACGTTTGGAGTCCGGACGGATTATACTGGCAGGCTCTGGTTTGAGCCAGATACTGGTATATGTTTTTGGGGTTGCTTTTATATCTCGGTATTCTTGTTTCTCGGAACGAGAATGCAGGTGTGTATGCACAGTTGCTTGAGGCGGAGGATGAGATTTTTCATTAGGGTTTCGGAACGGGTGCGTATGCACAGTTGACAGTTATCTTTTTCCAAACCCTAATGGATTTATGAATTATCTATTAATAATAGTAATTAAATGAGAATTATGTTATGGTTGATTTTTGTTGACTTATTGACCTTGGTTGACTTGTTGACCATTGACCACCATCATGCTTTGAAAGATCCTCCTTGATTCATGCTTACACTTCATTTAAAGAAGCATGATAGTGGTCATTCTAAATTACCATCAACTATTCTTATTTTGAATTATTATTATTTAGATAATTCTTTTCTTTTGGCATTATGGTTGCAAGAAAGAAAAACCTAGCTCATTATCTCATTTAGCTTCTCTCTCCCCTCTTCATCTTCTTCTTCCTCAAGCTCAAGGTGATTCCTTCTCATGTGTTGAGAATCATTCACCTTGAAAAGAAAACAACCCCTAGACAATCTATACTCTCCCTAGGGTTCAAGGTTTAGCAAACCGGAAATCCTAGTTCACTCAAAGATCGAGGAAGAGCCCAAAGGTAGAACCTTCGAGGTGGATCCATCTTCGACGGAAGAAGGCTACAAGGCAAGAACCATCAACCTCTACAAGGTTTGAAGAAGAAGGAGTTCAAGTTTAGGTATAACTTTCATCCGAGTAGCTAAAACTCTTTAGCTTGTATGCTAGTTTAGTTTAGACCCGATCCCGACCTAGTGTAGTCCATGTTGCCTCTTGCGATAAAAATTTGTTTTTTATACCGTTTCCGCCTCCCCGTAAGAACTGGGGGTCGCAATATGGACTTACAGTGGTATCAGAGCCTAACTAAACTTAAACTAGCTTGGTAGTGAAGTGTAACAAAGTTCGGAACCGAAAAAATCGCAAAACCGGAAAAACAAAACCCTAAGTTTCTGTTGAAATTTTTTCTGCTCTAAATGAAAAACTTTATACTTGTAAATTCGGCTCAGGGTTTTGTGTGAACACCCAAGAAAAACGATACAGTGATTCGTCCAAACCGCCGCCCTTCCGCCGCACGAGGTGGGTATTTGCCGCGGAAGCGCCGCGCTTTGTCTTCTTCTGTGCATCGTTTTTCGTGCAGTGTGTTTTTGTGTTGGTTTTGGGATTTTTAAAATATATTATATGTGCCCAGATTTTCCAGAACAGAAATTTGCTTTTGGGGTCCTATAATTCCGTATTTTTTCCGAACTTCACTGCACTTTGACTATGATGGTTATATCTGTGATGCTTGCATGTATTGAACGTCGGCTAATCGCTATAAGACGATTAGTCGGGGTTATACATGATCTGTGTTTGATATTGGAATGTGTATATGAATGTGTTGGACTGTCGCGGGTGAATAGCCGGGGTTGGATGTGAGATGAGCTTTTGTTTTTCTTTCATTCATTGTAAATGTAAATTGATGTAATAATTATTATTTGTTTGGCCGCACAACCGGGTCGGGGTTGTAGCCGTCATTGTATAATTCTTTTTACTGTTTTTGCTCCTAGGACAGACCCATGGAGGGGTGCACAAACTGCCGGGTACTTGGCGGGTAGTTTGCCGCACCCGTAGGGGTCTTGGGTGGGGTATTGGCTATTCACCGCGACTGTGTTATCCGCTTTTCGTTTCAGGCTCGAAAGGATTGCGGATTGCTAGTATATCCAATGTATTCATCTGTGATCTGTAATGTCTATCATTGCTTTCTATTTAGGCGTTGCTTATGTTTTACAGCCGCGCTAGCCCAGCCCCCGCTCTGTCGTTAGTTAAGTAACCTAACGAGTGATGACGGGACCCCGTGGCGAATGCGAATGGCATAAGCGTACGTCATATTTTGGTTGTTTTCTGCAATGGTAGGATTTAAATGATGGGACGCATTAAAAGTACTAATGCAAGAATATCACGCATTAAAAGAACTAATGCAAGATAATAAACCAAGTTAAAGTCGTTGGAACACTTTCGAAAAACCACTCGGTTCTTTTCAAAACTAACTTTTAAATGCGGAGCTTGAGCCACTCTTTCTAAAAGCTATCTCGTTCCATCGATTATATCAAGTTCACTACGTTCACGGTTTCGCCAAAACCATTCGTAACCCTCCGTCGTTTCACATGAATAGTCAATAGTATGCAAGCTGTGTTTGTTGGCCAAAGTCAAGGCATAGTGATTGGTAGCTATTGGGTATTCATGTGCAGCATAGATAGATGCGTTGGTTTGGAACAGTCGTACTGCCTTGTTGGCCAAAGTCAAGGGTAGATACGGGTGGATTCAAATTAACCTGGAGAACGACGGGTAGAACTTGACATGTGACTTATGATTTGTTGGCCAAAGTCAAGGTCATAAGAGCATGGGGCAAAAATCCACATCGGGAGTTTCATAAGTACTGAAACTTGCTAGATTTGCATACCATTTGGAGTGTGGTGATTCTGGTAGGATTCCTTCAGTTTCGTCACGCGATGATATTTGGATCCCGATCCTACTGTGAGTATATGCTACTCCTCGGGAAATTTCTCACTAGACGATCAATTCTATAAACCTAGTAGGTGCCTAGAAAGGTGTTAGCGGGGCTACGCCCCCAGGGAAAAGATGTTATTTAATTAAGGAACTTCGCGAAAGCGTTGGAAAACCTCCCTCGAAGTACCGACACTAGCCTGGCTGAACGGTTAAGCAAGTATTGCACGGTGGGATTGATCCCGGCTAATTCTTCCTTTGTGGTTTGAGGAGGGATTCGAGAGACAGTGGGAGCCATCCTGTTTAGACAATTTAAAAACCATTCTAAACTTGCAAGAGCATCGTGCTAAAGTGTTCCTTCTCTCCCCCCTGCAGCGACCAAATCGAAATGACTGGACTTAAGTTACTTCTAGATAAAAACATATTGACAGGGCCAAACTACAAAGATTGGCTCAGGAATGTCAAGTTGGCAATCACTTACGACAAGCTGGGGTATCTTCTTACCACCAAAGCTCCCCCCGTCCCAGGTCCCACCTCCAGCGTCGCGGATAAGGAAATCCGTAAGACTTGGAAGATTGACAGCGCGAAGGCCAGGTGCCTCGTACTTGCCTCGATGGACAACGATCATCAGAGGAGGCACGAGAATATGGATTTGGAATCCATATTTCTTCATACAAAAGAACTGTATGGAGAGCAGTCTCGTATCGCAAGATACGAAGTGTCGAAGAAGTTGTTTTCGACAAAATTGGCCGTCGGATCATCGGTAGCGGACCACGTGCTTAAGATGATTGGCTACACTGAGGAGCTCGCGGAACTTGGGACCACGTTGGACAGTGAACTCTACACGGATATAATTCTCCAGTCCCTTCCATCCACTTACGCCCAGTTCATACTGAATTTCAACTTGCAAGAAAAGGAAGTTGAACTTTCAGAACTCCTCAACATGCTGAGGAGCGCAGAGGGCACCCTACAGAAGGGTAGGGAAACACCCGCTTTGTTTGTAGGAGGATCTTCTTCCTCTAGGTCCAAGGCGAAAGCCAAGGGAAAGAGGAGGAAAGCCCCCGCCAAACCAAGAGGCGGTGTTAGTAAAATGGGTACGAAGGGAAAAGAATTGGCAACAAAGATTGCGGGGAAGCTTGTGGGTAAAGAAGAATGCTTCTATTGTCATAAGAGTGGACACTGGAAGAAAGATTGCAGGGCTTGGAAGGCCAAGACACAGGAACTGAAGCAGGTTGCGGCTTCAGCTTCAGATGTGTATGTTATTGAAAACTGTCTTTCTATAAACTCTACTTCCTGGGTATTGGATACCGGATCAGGATCTCATATCTGTAATTCATTGCAGGCGTTGAGAAATCGTAGGTTTTTGAAGGAAGGTGACATGACCCTCAGAGTTGCAAACGGAGCTAGCATGGATGCTAAAGCCGTGGGGGACTATCACCTGGGAATGTCAGATGGGCATGTTTTGGTTTTGCGTAATTGCTTTTTTGTACCCAACGCAACTTGTAATATCATTTCTGTATCTTTGGTTTCTAAAGAAGGTTATGAATTTGCGTTTGTAAGTAATGTTGTAAACATTCACCTTAATCAAGTTCTGATTGGGTCAGGTACACTGAGCAATGGTATATACATATTGAACCAACCACAGATTTTCAATGTCCAGAATACACACAAAAGAAAGTCTCCAGATATCAATCAGGCTTTCTTATGGCATTGTAGACTGGGTCACATCAATGAGACACGGTTGACTAAGTTACATAAAGAAGGATACTTGGATCCGTTCGAGTATCAGTCTTATGCCACTTGTGAATCTTGTCTCATGGGAAAGATGACAAAGACTCCGTTCACTGGACGCGGAGAAAGAGCGAGCGAGCTCTTGGGACTCGTACACAGCGACGTGTGCGGTCCAATGTCTACACATGCGCGAAGCGGTTACTCTTACTTCATTACTTTTACGGATGATTTCTCAAGGTACGGTTATGTCTTCTTAATGAAACAGAAGTCCGAGGCCTTTGAAAAATTCCAGGAATATAAGAATGAAGTAGAGAAACAGACCGGCAAAAGTATCAAGATTCTAAGATCGGATCGAGGTGGAGAATACTTAAGCGCCGAGTTCCTGAATTATTTAAAAGAGAACGGAATTCTCTCTCAGCTTACTCCTCCATACACTCCGCAACACAACGGTGTATCGGAGAGACGGAACCGAACCCTATTGGATATGGTACGGTCCATGATGAGCAACGCTGAGTTACCGCGATCATTCTGGGGGTATGCGCTAGAATCAGCTGCGTACCTTTTGAACCGAGTTCCTACTAAGACTGTGCCTACCACACCATATGAAATGTGGAGTGGGAAGAGACCCTATCTTAAGCACATTAAGACATGGGGATGTCCAGCTTTTGTTAAAAAGCAGCATGCGGACAAGCTCGAGGCACGCTCAGTACAGTGTAAGTTCGTGGGATATCCAAAGAATTCCAAGGGATATTTCTTCTACTGTGAAGAGGAACAAAAAGTTCTTGTTTCTCGTCATGCCTACTTCTTGGAAACTGAGTTTTTGGAAAACCAGATAAGTGGGAGCACAGTAGAACTGGAAGAAATTCCAGAACCACGAGCTATTACTGAAAGCTTGGAGGAACCAGAGGGTTCAAAAGAACAGGACATTCCTACGCCGCTCCGCAGGAGTAGTAGGCAGTCTCATCCGCCCGAGAGATACTACGGTTTTCTCATAGACGGGGATCGAGAGGATTGCATCATAGATTATGATGAGCCTACTAGCTTCCAGCAGGCCGTTCAGAGCGTTGACTCGGTAAAATGGCTGGATGCAATGCGGACCGAAATGGAGTCCATGTACACCAACAAAGTATGGACGTTGGACATTGCTCCAGACGGGGTAAAACCCGTAGGATGCAAGTGGATCTTCAAAAGGAAGATTGGTGTAGATGGACAGGTTGAGACCTATAAAGCTAGACTTGTAGCAAAGGGTTTCCGTCAAAGACCTGGCTTGGACTATGACGAAACCTTTTCTCCAGTGGCTATGCTGAAATCCATTCGGATCCTTCTTGCCATTGCTGCCTTCCACGATTATGAGATTTGGCAGATGGACGTAAAGACCGCTTTTCTAAATGGGAATTTAGAGGAGTGTGTCTATATGGATCAGCCAGAGGGTTTCATTCAGAGTGGGAGCAACGGAAAGGTGTACAAGTTGCTTAAGTCCATCTATGGACTAAAGCAGGCATCGCGGAGTTGGAACATCTGTTTTGATGAGACGGTCAAGGAATTTGACTTTATCAAAAATCCAGATGAACCATGCATCTATAGTAGATTTGTGGCGAGAACTGTAGTATTCCTCGTTTTATACGTGGATGACATTCTCTTAATAGGAAATGACATTCCTATGCTACAATCTGTCAAGGGGTTCTTGTCACACAGGTTCTCCATGAAAGACCTGGGTGATGCCTCATACATCCTGGGGATCCGGATCCATCGTGATAGATCCAAGAGGATATTAGGACTTTCTCAGTCCAGGTACATCGACACCATAGTGAAGAGATTCAGTATGGAAGATTCCAAGCGCGGTAACCTACCGGCTTGTCACGGGATCACCCTCTCTAAAGAGATGTCTCCCAAGACTGATTTGGAGAGGGATCGCATGTCTATTATACCCTACGCTTCTGCGGTAGGCTCTATAATGTATGCGATGTTGTGTACCAGACCGGATGTAGCTTATGCACTGAGCGTGGTAAGCCGGTATCAGTCAAACCCTGGGGAGAAACACTGGATAGCGGTAAAGAACATTCTCAAGTACCTGAGAAGGACTAAGGAGATGTTCTTGGTGTATGGCGGAAAAGACCTCCAGATCGAGGCCTTTGCTGACTCCAGCTTCCAGAGTGACAAGGATGATTCCAAGTCCATGTCGGGTTTTGTCTTCACCCTCAATGGAGGGGCGGTATGTTGGAAGAGCTCCAAACAGGAAACCGTTGCAGACTCGACTATGGAAGCGGAATACATTGCTGCATCTGATGCCGCAAAAGAAGCTGTCTGGATAAGGAAGTTCTTAAAAGAACTTCAGGTGGTTCCGTCCATTGTTGACCCAATACCTCTGTATTGCGACAACAACGGGGTTATAGCTTTAGCGAAGGAACCCAGGTCCCATCAGAGATCCAGGCACATCTTGAGGCGGTATCACCTGATCAGGGAGATCGTGGATCGCAAGGAGATCGAGGTTCGGAGGGTTGCTTCAGAAGAGAACGCTGCAGATCCATTCACCAAGGCCCTACCCCAGACTCAGTTCGAGCGGCTGATCGAGATGATAGGTCTTCGATACGCCAGTACATGGCCTTAGTGCAAGTGGGAGATTGTTAGTGTATATGCCCTAGAGGCCATTACTGTATCATACTAGTTTGTATATTACTTAATGGAAGCTTGGGATATTCACCTTGTATAAACAATCTTGCTCAATATAGTAGTATGCTACTTGGTTTGTTTCTACTTCAATGTGTACTTGTGTTTATTTTACTATATCACTTATACGCATTAGTGGAGCCCTTAGGATCTTTGCTTGATTACCAGCGTTGTGATGGCAGTCGCACTAGTGGGGGCTGGGTAATCTATAAGCACATCCTTATACAGGTCCCTAGTCGCAGGACTATCGAGATAGGGCATCGATACTCCGGAGTAGACTAGCGTATGCGCTTCTCATCCCAGTGTGGGAGATGGTCTGTCCCACAGCCATCAGTACGTCGTACTAGAGATAGTATACGGGTGCTCGTTAGGTTACGAGTACACTGGACAGGACTCGTCGGGAACTGACAGGTTGGTATTATACCTATCGTCAGTCATCAGTTCCCAGGTGACATGAGTACAGCTTAGTCCGCTGACTTGATACTAGCACTTCGCCTCGAGTGTGTTCCCACTACACTTTGATCACTACCCTACCACGGCTCAAAGGAGTCGTGCAAACAGGTGGTGGTTGGGTGCAGTCCCGAAGCACTTGGAGGCAGTGCCGGTTAGACAGGATTCGTCTCTCCCGGTATTGGGGGTTGACATCGCGCTGTGTCTAGGAGAGCCATTACACGAGTAGTCCCTGGCCAGGGCAAGCGAGATATACTGGTAGGTTCCAGTGTTATCTCAGGGTGTTTTGGGCTTCACTCCGACACGACTTGTACCGCTATTGGGGGACTGACGTTTTACCGCCCCCTAGGCCCGACATGCGATATATCAGACGAACAGAACGGACTGTACGGAGACTGTCACATTCAGACTCAGTAGGAGTACAGATAGGGTTTCACCTCGTCAGCCTTCTTGTCGGCATCTACCTGGGGACCGTTACGCACAGCTAGTGCCGCTTGCGGTCTGTGGTTAAACCCACTGCCAGCGTAGTGCCGAGTCTTTAGAGTCCCACACAGAGGGTATTCGCCTCTGGGCAAAACAGAGTAGAGGTCGCATGGTTTTGCGACAGGGTTCGTTCTCATCCGCGCACTTGTGCACGTTTGGAGTCCGGATGGATTATACTGGCAGGCTCTGGTTTGAGCCAGATACTGGTATATGTTTTTGGGGTTGCTTTTATATCTCGGTATTCTTGTTTCTCGGAACGAGAATGCAGGTGTGTATGCACAGTTGCTTGAGGCGGAGGATGAGATTTTTCATTAGGGTTTCGGAACTGGTGCGTATGCACAGTTGACAGTTATCTTTTTCCAAACCCTAATGGATTTATGAATTATCTATTAATAATAGTAATTAAATGAGAATTATGTTATGGTTGATTTTGTTGACTTATTGACCTTGGTTGACTTGTTGACCATTGACCACCATCATGCTTTGAAAGATCCTCCTTGATTCATGCTTACACTTCATTTAAAGAAGCATGATAGTGGTCATTCTAAATTACCATCAACTATTCTTATTTTGAATTATTATTATTTAGATAATTCTTTTCTTTTGGCATTATGGTTGCAAGAAAGAAAAACCTAGCTCATTATCTCATTTAGCTTCTCTCTCCTCTCTTCATCTTCTTCTTCCTCAAGCTCAAGGTGATTCCTTCTCATGTGTTGAGAATCATTCACCTTGAAAAGAAAACAACCCCTAGACAATCTCTACTCTCCCTAGGGTTCAAGGTTTAGCAAACCGGAAACCCTAGTTCACTCAAAGATCGAGGAAGAGCCCAAAGGTAGAACCTTCGAGGTGGATCCATCTTCGACGGAAGAAGGCTACAAGGCAAGAACCATCAACCTCTACAAGGTTTGAAGAAGAAGGAGTTCAAGTTTAGGTATAACTTTCATCCGAGTAGCTAAAACTCTTTAGCTTGTATGCTAGTTTAGTTTAGACCCGATCCCGACCTAGTGTAGTCCATGTTGCCTCTTGCGATAAAAATTTGTTTTTTATACCGTTTCCGCCTCCCCGTAAGAACCGGGGGTCGCAATATGGACTTACAGGTATTCATCAGCTCGATATTTCCATCGCAGTGAAAGCCGAAATGGCAGCGATGCAGAAGAAACTCGACGCTATTGAGAACAAATTCTCATCAGTCTCCCTAAATCAGGTCACGCTACCCAAGACTGTGTGTGGTTGCTGTTCAGATCCTTCACACTTGACGGAAGAATGTCCTATGAATGCATCGTTTCAAGGTCACGAGCAAACTAATGCTTCTTTTCAGCAGCGACCTAGAAACGATCCTTATTCTTCCACGTACAATCAAGGATGGAGGAATCATCCTAACTTTGCTTGGAACCAAAACCAACCCCAAAATCAAAACCAGTTACAAAGAAATAATCAAAGACCTCCTCCACAGCAACCACAACCACAAAGTCAGCACCCCTTTCAGTCACAAAATTTTCAAAATCCGGCCAACACTTCTGCACCGCAATTGGCCGGTACTGATAACTCTTCACTCGCACAAACTTTGGATTTGTTTATGAAACATACTATTCAAATGTCGGCTGATATGAGGTCTTCTATTGATACCATAAAGAAAGACTCCGCCTCCCACGGTGAGAGTATTAAATCAATAGAAAACCAAATTGTACGGTTGAACACCGCAATAAGTGCGAGAGAGAAAGGGAAACTCCCATCTCAATCCCTACAGAATCCTGGACACTCACAAAATCATAACGTGAGTGTCGTTGCTACGTTGAGATCGGGAAAAATGCTAAATAACCGAGTGGGTAAGCAATTTGATGATACCAATGATACCCCGGCTTCTACTTCTTCCTCTAATTTGTCTAGTCTCCCACCTTCATCCGAGTCTATTCTCCGTTTTCCTCAAGGCTCGAACACTTCCTCGAATCTATCTAAGACGATTCCCACTCCAATTTTGGGATCGAATCTGTCCCCACAATTTTCTCCACAAATGTTGGACCCAAAACTTATTGATCAAGCTCCATTTCCAAACAGATTAAGGGCCAACATACCTAACCCACAAATAGAGAAGATTGTGGAAATGTTTAAGCAAGTTAACGTAAATATTCCTCTTCTAGATGCTATTCAACAAGTCCCATCTTATGCAAGAATCCTTAAAGACTTGTGCACTAGGAAGAGAAAAACTCAAGTGTCTAAAAAAGTTTTCATGACGAGTAATGTTAGCACAGCTTTTACCCAGCAAATACCAAAGAAACGTAAGGACCCTGGCTGTCCTACCATCTCTATTTCTATTGGGGGTAAAAATATTAATCGTGCTTTACTCGACCTTGGCGCCAGCGTTAACTTGCTTCCTTATTCAGTATACGAGCAGTTAGGGATTGGAGAGTTGAAACCCGCCCATTGTACTCTCCAGATGGCAGACCGATCAATCACCAAACCTCGGGGTGAACTAGAGGATGTGTTAATTAAAGTCGGGGAATTCATATTCCCTGTGGACTTTATTGTTTTAGATACACAGCCTGTGGCAAACCCACGCAATCAAATCCCGGTGATACTTGGTCGACCCTTCCTAGCAATTTCTAACGCTGTAATTAATTGTCGTAACGGTTCTATGAACTTATCCTTCGGGAAGATGACAATTGAGCTTAATATTTACAAGCTAGGAAGTCAACCATCTGAACCTTCTGCTCATTTGCTTGATGTTTGTTCCATCCACGAGATAGCTCCCGAAAGCTGCATAGATAAGGAACTTTGCTTTGATGATCTTGACAATACTAGTGAGACATCATTTGATCTTGCACATCTTCATAGTGAGGATATGTTCAATGAGTCCATCCCTGAATTTGAATCAGTTGACTCGTCGCAAAATTCAGTAGCACTTTCCGAGTCAATATCCTATGCAAGTTTTGAACCTCTTAGGAAGTCCAAATATCATTCCCTTACCCCACCTTCTATTGTCTCTCCGCCAATACTTAATCTCAAACCGCTACCTTCTCATCTTAAATATGCATATTTAGGTGAGAATGAGACTTTGCCAGTGATCATATCCGCTTCTCTAGCCTTAGAGTAAGAGAACACACTTTTGGCAATATTAAGATCAAATCGGCAAGCATTTGGTTGGACAATGGATGATATCAAAGGGATTAGTCCCTTAATTGTTGAACATTATATACATCTGATGGATGAAGCCATACCAACCCGAGACCCACAAAGACGGTTAAATCCTGTTATGAAGTAGGCGGTAAAGAAAGAAATAGTCAAGTGCCTTGATAGTGGTATAATTTACCCTATATCTGATAGCCAATGGGTAAGTCCGATTCACGTAGTCCCTAAAAAGCCTGGCATCATGATCATAACTAATGAGGCTAATGAGTTAATCCAAACACGCACCCAAACTGGGTGGCGTGTATGTATTGATTACAGAAAACTCAATGCCGCGACGAGGAAAGATCACTTCCCTCTACCTTTCATTGACCAGATGTTAGAACGATTAGCTGGACACGAATACTATTGTTTCATGGACGGATACTCTGGCTATAACCAGGTCCCCATCGCCGAAAAGGATCAAGATAAAACCACATTTACTTGTCCTTTCGGTACTTTTGCTTATAGACGCATGCCCTTTGGGATATGCAACGCTCCCGCTACATTTCAGCGGTGTATGATGGGGATATTCTCAGATATGGTTGAGAATTTTCTGGAAATTTTTATGGACGATTTCTCCATTTTTTGGGACTCCTTTGAGGACTGCCTTCGTAATCTTGACGCGGTTCTTACCCGTTGTAAGGATAAGAACTTGACTTTGAATTGGGAAAAATGCCATTTTATGGTCCAAGAAGGTATTGTCCTTGGACATATAATTTCACGAAAAGGCATTGAGGTTGACAGAGCAAAAATTGATGTCATCCATAACCTCACTCGTCCCAAATGCGTCAAAGATATACGATCCTTCCTTGGTCATGCAGGATTTTATAGGAGATTCATTAAGGATTTTAGCAAAATTGCTAGACCCTTAACTCTTCTATTGGCCAATGATACTACATTTCACTTCGATTCGGATTGTGAGGCTGCTTTTGAATCGTTAAAAGGATCGCTCACTACAGCCCCCGTTCTATCATCTCCGGATTGGAACCACCCGTTCGAGCTTATGTGTGATGCATCAGATTTTGCTATTGGTGCGGTCTTAGGACAACACATTGATAAGATGCCACCTGTAATTTACTATGCAAGTAGGACCTTGAATGATGCACAAATAAATTACACAACTACCGAGAAAGAACTCTTAGCAGTTGTATTTGCATTAGAAAAATTCAGGCCCTACTTGATTGGCTCGCCAATAGTGGTTTACACTGATCACTCCGCCCTACGACACCTTTTATCGAAGAAGGATGCTAAGTCCAAGCTACTACGTTGGATCCTATTGTTGCAAGAATTTGATCTTGTCATCCTAGACAAGAGTGGATGTGAAAACGTTGTAGCCGACCATCTTTCACGCATCACTTCTTCACCAACATTGACCGTGCCGATAAATGACTCATTTCCTGACGAACAGCTCTTGACAGTATCCACCGAACCTTGGTTCGTGGATATTGTGAACTATCTTGCGACGGGACTTATTCCTAGCAATTGGTCGAAACAAGACAAACTTCGATTTCTATCCCAAGTAAAATACTTTTACTGGGATGAACCTTATTTGTTTAAGTATTGTTCCGATCAAATCATTCGCAGGTGTGTCCCTAACGATGAATTCAAGAGTGTGTTATCATTTTGTCATGATCAGGCATGCGGCGGTCATTTTGGTCCTCGAAAAACGGCGGAGAAAGTTTTGCAATGTGGCTTTTATTGGCCAACATTATTTAAAGATGCATATGAACATTGCAAAACTTGTCCGCGGTGTCAGCACTTAGGTCGGATTTCACGAAGAAACGAGATGCCGCTCCAACCTATATTGGTTGTGGAAATATTCGTTGTTTGGGGTATTGATTTTATGGGCCCTTTTCCCAACTCTTTTGGGAATTTATATATCTTGTTAGCGGTTGATTACGTCTCGAAATGGGTGGAAGCAATACCGTGTCGCACTAATGACAACAAAGTTGTCATTAAGTTCCTTAAAGAAAATATCTTTTCGCGATTCGGACACCTTCACGCTATAATTAGCGATAACGGGACACATTTCTGTAATCGGTCTTTCGAGGTTTTGATGCGGAAATATTCAATCACTCACAAACTTTCTACGCCCTATCATCCCCAAACAAGCGGGCAAGCTGAGATCTCAGATAGGCAGATCAAACAAATTTTGGAGAAGACAGTTTCTAAAAACCGTAAAGATTGGTCAACCAAATTGACGGATGCTCTTTAGGCATTTCACACCGCTTATAAGACCGATCTTGGTATGTCTCCATACCGCCTTGTGTTTGGGAAGGCATGCCACCTTCCTGTCGAGATCGAACATAAAGCAATGTGGGCTATTAAAGAGCTCAACTTCGATTTTGATCAAGCGAGCAGCTATCGGATGCTTCAATTGAATGAGCTAAGCGAACTCCGCGATGAAGCTTACGATAATACGGTGATAGTAAAGAACCGGACTAAAGTGTTCCACGATAAAATCCTTTTTAGAAAAACTTTCACATCGGGGCAACAAATCCTTCTTTACGATTCCCGTCTCCATCTTCATCTGGGTAAGCTTAAATCTTGTTGGAAAGGACCTTTTGTGGTGCGGTATGTACACCCGCACGGGACAGTAGAAGTTGAAAATTTGAAAAACGGTTTAATTTTTAAAGTAAATGGGCATAGATTAAAACCGTATTTCTCTGTTGACCTAGCGGAGGAGCTCCTGTTTTTACAGGAGCCACTTTATCATAAATGAATTTCCTCCGCCCCACCTCTATGTTTTGGTAACATTTTCTCGTTTTAAGAATGGAGGTGAATGAAAATAGACTTAACTGAATATCTGTGCGTGCCAAAGAACAAGTTTGGGGGTAGTTTTATTTTACCCCTTTTGTCTCTCCCCAAGTATACAGGTCTATGCTCTCAAAAAGATAACATCAGTGAGGACACTGCTGAAAACAGGTTTGGGGGGAAGCTTTGTATTCACTGAATTATCTTTGACACTGGGCATTCAAAAAAAATTGGTTTTTTTTATAATAAAAGAGTAGAAAGTGAAAAATTATATTTAAAATATATGAATAGTTTAAGAAAAACAAGAAAATTAGATATTTTCTTAAATGAAACTAGTAATAAGTAGTTATGAGCTGTTGTCCCAAGGGTTAGTAAGATGAAGGAAATTACTAATCTGAGGATAAAAATAAGCCTGAAAAATAGTTCCTATTCTGGAAGCCAAACATTTGAACGTTGATACCCTACTATACGCACTTACACACATCTTGAAACTCGGGATAGTAGAGGATACCTTGAAATGCTCTTGTCTAAAAACCAAAGTATGAAGAAAATAAAGTGGAGAATAAAAGATAAAATGGTGAAAAGAAAAATGAACACTGGTTTTGTTATCGCCAAGGCAGCAATAAAAAAATATAGCGAGGGTGCTTTATCATCTAGTGCCTTAGACCAACTGGTTTGGGAGCCACTGTTAAGCCTTAGGTGTTGCAAGGCGAGGAAATACACCTAAATAAGCAAGCACATGAGTAATCGGTCGGTTAGTATCTCAAGAAGTATTAACGGTCGCATGAAAAATGTGTGAACAAATTCCATCTAAATATTTATTAAAAAGTACTAAGGTAGATGGACAAGAGTATGATTGCTTGAATTGAATTCTCTGAGTAGGGATGTCCAGTTCACACACGTAGGGGTATATGATCAATGTTTGGAAGAAATGTAGGAATGAAAACTAAAGGCGATGTTTTATTGAGGGATAATGTGATTTCTAACATTTTTTCACGACCATTAAGATAGGGCTCATAGCAACTGAAAAGCTGGTGTGGTTGAAAACTCTTATTTTCAAGTTCTTTCTTTTATAGTTCTTATCTTTATATGTAACTTTCACCATCTCTCTTTTATTATAGAATTTTTTGGGTGTAATCCGCTGAAAACCCTTAGGAGACAACACTCCTCCTACTAGGGACACCTAGGGGTTTAACGGCTTGTTGCACGCGCTCAGTGCAATCGTGTTGCCTACGAAAGTGTGCTTAGCTTTCTCCTTTCTTTTTCTCCTTCTCTTGAATAAACTAGTTTGCTCGGGACGATCAAAGATAAGTTTGGGGGTATTTGTTCAGTTGATAAAACTGCACATTTAATATGACATTTTTCCTACTATTTCTATATAATAAAAGGTGTTTATTATAATATATGACACATATGAAGGTTTATCTGTAAAAATATTATTTTCATGTGTTTATATATTATAATTAACATTTGGTAGGAAAAAGTAAGCATATAATATCCATGTAACATTTGGCCCATTAAATATGCTTACCTTATTAAATACCCGTGACCAATTCTTAATGGTTAAGTTAATATCTCAATAAAACAAACTCTACTAATATTATTTATTGAGTTACTGTGCAGAATTTGCAGGGCTGAAATCAAGAAAATCAAAGTTGGTAAAACAAACCTGCCTAATTAAGAAAGTAAACTAAAGAAATCAAGTCTGGCAGTAACAAAGAGAAGATTTTCAGTTTCCAGAGATGTTAAAATATCACCACGTGTCAGATAGACAAAGCCCCAGAGAAACAACCCAACAAACTTCCTGTTTGGCCGCGGAACCGCGGCCAAACCCACCTATTGGCCGCGGTTCCGCCGCGGTTCAGATGAATTGGGAGTTGAGATTTCGCTGTTAGGATCTTAACCTCTGGTTTCCAAATTAGGAAGCTAGGGTTCTGGCTCTGGGAGTGTAAATAAGGACCGAGAGCCTCTTGGGAAAATCATCAAGCTAAAGAGATCACGAAGTCCACGACAGGCTCACGCATCCAGGCTGATCATCAACGGCTCATCTACCTCCTTAGAAGAGATCGAGAAGCAAACTAGTATTTTGTAATCATTTTCTAAGGGAACAAAGTGTAAATGATTTTTGTTGATTAATAAAGGTAGTAGTTTTCTTATTCTATCTCTTTGTAGTTTTTAATATGATTTCTCTCTCCATCTCTTCTTCTCCCAACATGCGCGAGTAATTCTTCGCTTGTTAGGGTTCATGGGATTGGGGTAGGTTAATGGATGATGAAGATCCTTAAACTCTTTTTAAGTCGTATAAAGTTTATAAACTCTATCAAAAGAATAGTTAACATCCTAATTAGGCGCGCTATCAATTCATTGATAATCGTGACCACGATTAGAGATTAGATTAACAATTGTTTTGGTAAAGGCTAGATATGAACGGAGTTCCATGTCGAGATAGGGGTTAAGAGTGGGAACCCTTTTCCCTCCAGAAACCCTAATCTACATGCATCACTGTCGTTCTAGTTTTAAATCTATTAAAGGATAAAAAGAGTAATCTTTAATTAATCATCCATAACTACTAAATCCTAATGAACCCTACAAGCCCCATTTTAATATTAAACTTACCTCCGTAGTTAATCTAAATCTATATTTTGCATCCTTTTTTAACGTAGATCTAGAAACTATTTCCACCATTCTTTATTCTCCTCCTTTCCTAATCAACACGCCTAAAGTAAGACTAAAAGGCTCCACGTTTCCCTGAGGACAACCCGTACTCATCTCGGTCTAGCTACGCGCGACACCGTTCTGATTGCGATTAAACTACACTAAAACACTCGAATCATTATACTAACGTGGTTGTTTGTACCTTGGTACAGAAGATATTTGTGTATACGAGAGGAGTCTATCTTACCTCGTGGACTATGATAACATGTAGTACAAGGCCCCGTCAAAACCCACGGGACAACGGCACGGGAGTTCATGTAGGTGTCTTTTAAGTGACCATCTCGTATCACGTTAATACATTTCGTACCAATCTACCCTGTTATCCCCGTGTAATGTATTATGTAGATTAGATTATAAGACTTTCCGAGACTATGGATACAAGTTGTTCAAGCAGTCAGGTTCAGGATGTAATCTTGTAATCATGTCAAGTTATAACCATGGTTCGGTCAAGTCAAGTCAAGTATTCAGGTTTGATATTGATGTTTTAAATTCAGATATTCAGGTTCATGTTCAAGTATTCAGGTTAAACTTTGGATTCATGTTTGAATTGGATTCAGGTTTAGACTTAGACTCAGACTTGAGTCAGACACTTGTAACTGATTTAGATCCTGAATTAGGCTCGAGAGTTATCGGTAACTGTTGCATATGGACTGTAGGATTTATGTCTTTTTCCAAGACAATTACTATTGATAAACCCGTTAAGTTTTCTACCTTAAATAGGCAAGCACTCACTTTCTCCGGCTCTCTGGGGCTCAAGAGAATTGATCCCGCTTAAACCTATATTTACTAAAATCCTTAAATGTTGTTTTATATAACTCGAGGGGATTTTATGAAAATATTTTTAATATAATTAAAAATAAGCGTCGAGATGTTATTTATATTATTTAGGATTTTCATGGATGTAAATTTTAAGCATTTAAGGTATTTTAGCGATAACGGCTTAGCTTGGAAAGTTCATGGTATTTTATTGTAAAACTTGTCTTTTGATGGTATCTTGATGGTATTTTAGTGAAACTTGTATTTCTTACATTTTAAAAAATATAATTTTATTATATTTTGAAAATATATAGATTTGTAATATTTATATAATTATTAAAAATTAATTTTATTTAAGTAGAAAAAAATGTTTTTCTTAAAAACCGTATTTAAAACCTTTCGAGACCGAATGCTTCGTGAGGAGGTCTGCATCTCGCTCTACTAGCCCAAGAATGTGCGATAATCCGCACCATCCAATAACGGGTCTCCTAAAGAGAGTTATAGAGGCATATTTGCAAAGGAGTTAAAATACCATTTAAAAGAAATCCGGTTTTATAGTAAATGATATTTTCTTGTAATATTGTATTCGTAACAAAAATTCATACAAGAATATATCGTGCAATGGAACCATGTGTGTATGTGAGGGATAGGTCGTTACCCCGTGAAATTTTCTAAAGGTATGTTTTAAAAAAATACGAAAAGATGTATTATCTAAAGTTTATGGTATTTAAAAGTAAAAGTTAAGTTAAAATTATTTTGCATGATGTTTTTGATTAAAAGTTGGTTCTAAATATTGGTTTTATGATAACAAGCATGGTGTAAGAATATGGATAAGCAATGTGTAAGAAAAAGTGAAATTTTTTATGGTTTAGAAGAAGATATCGGTATTAACTCCACTTGCCGACATATGTTTTAAAAAGAATTTTTTAAAGAAGAGGGAAGAAGATTGGAAGGGACTTACAAGCTAGTTAGCCTATGAAAAGGTAGAAGATGGAGGGTTGAATTTCGTAGTATCGCAGAATCGTCAGAAAAGCTTCGATTCTTGGCCGGAAGTTAATCGCTTGCTAACTCCTATTCTACTCCTCTTGTACTTAAGAAATTTTGAGAGTTTTGGCTATAATTTTCAGAATGATGAAGGGCTAGGACATGGGGTAGTATTTATAGTGTGGAATTAGGGTTTTGGAATTAAAATGGTGAATTAAAATGCATTAAAATGATGATAAATGTGGAATTGAAGGGTCTTTGTTTAATTGCAGAGAAATCAAACAGTGCAGGGGAGTTAGGGGTAGAGGAAAGGGTTTGTATGCAAAGCCCGGGGCTTATTGGCCACGGTTGGACCATCCCTGTCGGCCAATATAGAAGATCCGTCGGTCTTTTAAGGGAGTGGGGTCGTCGGATTGGTGCCACGTGTTCACGCCAGTGTTAACACTCTTTTGCATATGTTTGATTTCTTCTGACTTTTCATTTTTCTGTGCTTTGCACGTGCAAACTTTAGGTCTTCCAAAAAGTTTAAAAATAAAATCAGAAAAAATAATGTGTCTGATGGGATTCGAACACAGGGGCTACGTCACAGCAGTGCAAGGATTTACCGGTGAGCTACAAGTTGTTTCTTGCTGTTCTTTATCAAAATATACTTATAACTTGTACTCATGCTTGTAAACTCATTTCTATAAATTAAACTGAAAATTTTTGTACAATAAATTCAGAGTCGTTACATTCTACCCTCCTTATAAAAATTTCGTCCTCGAAATTTATATTTACATAGAGACTAATTTACAAATAAGTAAGGATATCTTGCACGCATGTATTCTTCTTGTTCCCAAGTTGATTCTCCCGGCGAATCTTTTCTCCACATCATTCGGACCAAGTTTACTTCCTTGTTCCTCAGTGTCTTCACCTTTCGGTCCAGGATCTCAACGGGTTGTTGCTTATAAGTTAGGTCCGTCTGTACAGTGAGCTCGAAGTGATCAAGGATGTGGCTGTGGTCGCTCACATATCTTTGTAGCTGGGATATATGGAACACGTTGTGCACTCCTTCCAATGAGGTTGATAGTGCTAAACGGTATGCCACTTCTCCGACTCGTTCGAGTATGTCGAACAGTCCTATGTATCTTGGACTGAGCTTACCCCTCTTGCCAAAGCGGATCACTCCACGGTTTGGAGAGGTCTTTAAGAAAACATGATCTCCAGGTTGGAACTCTAGATGTCGATGCTTTGCATTAGCCCAATACTTCTGTCGGTCTTGGGCTATGCGCATTCTTTTCCTGATCGTACGAACTACATCTACAGTTGCCACGATCATCTCTGGTCCAAGGAGTTCACGATCTCCGATGTCTTCCCAACATAGTGGTGATCGTCACTCTCTTCCGTAGAGTGCTGCAAATGGTGTCATTCCAATGCTTGCCTGATAGCTGTTATTGTATGAAAACTCCACAAGGTGTAGGTGATCTTCCCACGAACCTCCGAAGTCTAACATACAAGCTCTTAGCATGTCCTCCAAAATATGAATTGTTCGCTCGGACTGTCCATCCCTTTATGGATGGTAAGCCATGCTGAAGTTCAGACTCATTCCCAAGCTAGCTTGCAGACTCTGCCAAAATTGTGATCGGAATCTGCTATCACGATCGGAGACGATGCAAACGGTACTCTATGTAATCTCACAATCTTCTGCATGAGTTCATGGGTATCAATATAATACATTTGGAAGAGTTAAATCTTACTTTAGATTCATGCTCACCTCCATGTATTTTTTTGCTAACGTCTCAGTAGATTGGCCAACTCAAAAGGGAATAAAGTGAACCGACTTGGTGAGTCGGTCCACAATAACACATACTGCGTCGTTACCCTTCGTGCTGCGAGGAAGGGCAGTCACGAAGTCCATGGTGATGTGCTGCCATTTCCATTCTAGGATTGGTAACGGCTGAAGTAGACCAGCAGTTCTGTGATGTTCGGCCTTTACTTGCTCACACACCAAACACTTGGCTACGCTCCTTGCTACTTCATGCTTCATTCCATGCCACTAGTAGTGTTGTCATAGATCCTTGTACATTTTTTTACCACCGGGTTGTACAGAGTACGGAGAGCTGTGAGCTTCTTTCATCAACTCTTCTCGAACTAAGCCGTGTGGCACACACATTCTACTTCCATATCTCAAGGATCCATCTTCGTGAATGATGAAGTCAGTTCGAAGTCCACATTCTACTTGTTCTCGGATCTTTTATAGCTTGGCATCACTTGCTTGAGCTGCTTTAATCTGATTGACAAGAGTAGACTGGATTTTTAAGTTCATCGCATACGAAGCATTACCTGGTATAACTACTTCGATCTCCATTCTATGCAATTCCTGCTGTAGCTTCCACTGAGCGGTGAGATTTATTGCTGATGAATGGCGGCTAAATGCATCAAGAACTACGTTCACCTTCCCGAGATGATACTGTATGTTGATGTCGAAGTCCGCCATGAGTTCTAGCCATCTTATCTGCCGCATATTTAGTTCCTTCTGAGTAAATACATACTTCAGACTCTTGTGGTCAGTGTATATATTCACTCATTCTCCCAGAAGATAGCGGCGCCAAATCTTAAGTGCAAAGATAACGGCTGCCAACTCCAGATCATGTGTTGGATAGTTGCGCTCATGAACTTTCAGTTGTCTTGATGCAAAAGCTATAAATTTTCATGCTGATGTAGAACACATCCTAATCCCTTACCGGAAGCATCACAATACATAATGAATCCTCCAGATTGATCCGATATTATGAGAATAGGAGAGAAGTTAATCTTGATTTGAGTTCTACAAAAGCTTTTTCACATGCTTCTGACCACACGAATGTTTCATCTTTACATGTGAGCTTGGTCAAGGGTGCTGCAATCTTCGAGAAACCTTCAATGAATCTTCGGTAGTATCCTGCTAATCCCAAGAAACTTTGTATATCTTTCACCGTCTATGGTGTCGACCATTCGCTGACAGCTGACACCTTAGCTGGATTTACTGAGATTCCTTCGCCCGAAACGATATGTCCGAGAAATCCGACTTGATCTAACCAAAATTCACACTTACTATACTTAGCATAGAGCTGATGTTGTCGCAATATCTCCAGGACAATCCGTAAATGCTCAGTGTGCTCTTTCTGATTCTTTGAATACACCAGGATATCGTCGATGAAGATGACAATGAACCTGTCTAAGTACTCTCGGAAAACTTGGTTCATCAGATTCATGAATATAGCAGGTGCATTGGTCACTCTAAATGGCATTACAAGATACTCATAATGACCATATCGAGTCCTGTACGCCGTCTTTGGAATATAGGACTCTTTGACCTTCACCTGGTGATAACCCGAACGATGATCTAGTTTCGAAAATACACAAGACCCACTTAGCTGATCGAAAAAATCATCGATGCAAGGTAGTGGATACTTGTTCTTAATCGTCACTTCGTTCAAAACTCGATAATCTACACACATCTTGTACGAACCTTCTTTCTTCTTCACGAGCAAAACTGGAGATCCCCAACTTGAACTACTGGGACGAATCCAACATTTCTTCAGGAGTTCGTCCAACTGAATGCGGATCTCCTTCAATCCCTCAGGACTTAACCGGTATGGAGCTTTGATTACCGGTTGCGCTCCAGATAGTAAATCAATGCTGAATTTAAAAGCTCGATCGGGAGGCAAACATGTTATATCTTCAGGGAACACATCCTCGAACTCTCGAACTACCTCTAGCTTTTCTTCTTCCGCCGGTAGAGTAAACACTTCTGTATCCTTCGATTTAGCATGGTATCTTCCTAGCTCCAAAGTTCTATCTCCGCTCTTGAAGTAGAAGACTGGGTGATCTGGTATCTCAAATACTACCTCCTTTGATGGCAGTCAATCGTAGCATAGAAAACTCTCAGCCAGTCCATCCTCAACACAACATCGAAATTTAGGATGTACAGTACTTTGAAATTCGCGTAGAATTCCCGTCCTCAAACTACAACTGGACACTGATCAAATCCCATAGTTGCTTTCAGAAATCCATTCCCGGAACTGACATTCCAGTTTAAAATGAGTGGCTTCACGGGAATCGCATGCGTTCTCACGAATCGTTGCTACATGAAGCAGTGTGATGCTCCAGTGTCGAACAGTGCGAGTGCAGGAAGAGTGGCTACTAGTATAGTACCTAAGTTATGTGAGGTTGCTTTTAGATACAGGAAAAGTTATAGAGATATACAAGGATTTGAATAAATGGGAAAGGATTGTGAATTACCAGTGATTACTTGGCCAGTGGCTTCGGCTTCCTCAACCGTCATTATAAAGGCTTGACGTCGGGATGCATTCATCCTTACTAGAGGCGCATTCCTCTGTCCTTGAGGCAAGTTTCTCTGCCCTTGAAGCATGTTCCTCTATGCCTGATGGAATTGACGAGAAGGCTATGCAGGAGGTCCATGTGGAGGTGGTGCAGGGAGAGCTTGACGAGGTGCAGGAGCCTGAATAGCTGGTCGCTGTGGAACTGTGATCGCTGGTCGAGGTGCGGGAGCTGTGTTGAATCGATATGGACATGCTCCAATGGCATGAGTGGATGCACCATAAACCAACACAGGACATTTTCACGCCTACATTCTTTCGCCAGGTGTCCATTCCTTTTGCAGTAAAAACAAAAGTCTGGGCTGGACCAATTAAATGCTCCTCCCGATCTCCTAGGTGCAAATGTTGGTCTGGAAGAGGCTTCTCCTGCCATCTGGGTGGCAGGGCATTTCATACCAGCAGTCTGCGGTCTGCTCTTCTTCTTCACAATTGCCTCATAGCGTCGGGCACCTTCAAAGCGAGATCATGGGTTGGGAAATCCCCTGTAGCGAGTGCAGCTTGGATTTCCGGGTTCAACCCTTGTTGAAATCGTCGTGCCCAGATCTCAGCAGTAGGAATCAGGTGTGCCGCGAACCTGTTACGACCTTGTGTTAGCAGTAATAATTGATATCATGAATTTGAATTTAAGACAATATCTTACCTGCTAAGCATGGTAAACTCAGCATCATATTCATCCACGGACTTGCTCCACATCGAGCCTTGTTGTAAGAGGATGAACTGTTGTTCCATGTCGAAACGGGCAGTCTCAGGGAAGTACTTCGCGTCAAACATATCACGAAATGTCCTCCATTCAATCGGTTGGGCGAGACGGCTTTCTTCAGCCTTCCACCAGACTCTGGCGTTGTCTGTTAGTTGCAGCTTCATAACTCTCACCCAAGCAATTTCTGGCACTTGTGCTGTTGCCAGATCATCTTCGATAGACCGAGTCTTCTGCCTCCAGTAGGCTCTCTTTCCCCGAGAAATGTTTCGGGTGCAGTGCCCGGAATTGCTTGACTCCGGATGCCTCGGCTTCTAGGCGGTGCATGAGGATAACAGTCTGCTACTGCTGACCCTCCAAGAGGCTCTTGATTGCCTCAAGCAGTACCGTTTGCTTGTTGATGGGAGCTACAACGGTAGGTGGTGGTGGTAGAGTAGACGGTGGGGTGTTTCCATTGACGTTCGTGCTGGTGTTTTTGAGAGAATCCATGACCTTGATAGAAAAAGAAAGGTTAGGATAGATTCAAGGAATTTGAAATGTAAAGAATGTATAGTTGCCGAATCTTATACTTCTTATGATATATATTTCTTAGGACTTCATGCAGAACTGACCTACATGGGCCGCTAAAAAACCTGTCACGCCCTGCTTCCCATCATACGGAAGCGGTGACGTGGCGAGGCCGCAACATATTTACTAAGAAATAAATACGTTAAGCGTAATTAAGCAATATATAAAAATGCACAAGAATAACAAGAGATATAAAATGAACAGCAACTTTTATTAACATTCATCTTTGTCACACCCCGCTTCCCAGTGTACGGTAAGGAGCGCGACGATGCCCGCTACGTATTTACTCAGAAGTAAACACTCTAAGCGTAACTAAGCAATATAATGTAAATATACACAAGAAGACATGAAATGTAAATGAACAACAACTTTTATTTATTGAACATTTCTTTACAATACAACTGAAAAGTAAATACAATGATGAAAGCAATGCCTAAACAATGGCATGAGCTGAAAGAGAAGTAAGTACAAGTAAAGCCTAAAGGTCGTGCTGCTCAGTGGTCTGCTCCAAGTGCTCCTGGCTAGTCTCAAACTCCTCAGAGTCGGGTCCTCCTGACAACATTCCAAAGAAAGAAAAGAAATAGGAATGTCGTCAGCGAACAATCGTTCGGTACGTCCCAAAGAAAAGTAGGAATAGAATAGACAGATATGAGAATATAACTGGTGTATTGTGAGTTTGTTATGTTAACGCAGTTGATTGTAGCTTGGTACAGAATATACCAGTGTATACGAGAGGAGTCCAACTTACACCGTGGACTATGGTAACCCGTAGTACAAGGCTCCAGCGATAAAACTACGGAACAACGGCAATGGATGTATAGTTACGTCTTTTAATGACCATCTCGTGCCACTTTTAACACATTCTGTGCCAGTCTACCCCTTTAAAACCCCGTAATGTATTTTGTATTAATTTGTATTGTTTTGTTTAATGGATCTATGACTTGCCGAAACCATGATATCATGTAAACGGAATGGATATAAATGGATAGTCATGTAATCAAAGTATATCCATGGTTCGGTTTAGTCGAGTCATGTTGATATAGATTGAATTCTGGTATAAATGGATTCATGTTGAATTGGAGTTAAACTTGAATCATATTCAAGGATTGATTGATTGATTTCAAATTAGACCGAGACTCTGTCTGAGTCAGACACTTTAAAACGAATTGAAGTCCTGAATTAGTTTTGATGTTATCAGTAACTGTTGCACATGGACGACAGGATTTGTGTCTTTTTTCAAGACAATTACCGTATTGATAACACCGTTTTTAGGTTGTCTACCTTAGATAGGCAAGCACCCATATTTTCCGGCTCCCTGGGGCTCAAGAGAACTGGTCCCGCTTTAACCTATGTTTACTAGGGTCCTTATTGTAAATTAATATAACTTGAGGGGTTTTTATGAAAAATAGTTTTGATATATTTTCAAAATACACCTCAAGTATTTAATTATCGTCTTTAGGGTTTTCATAGTTGTAATTTTTATAAAATAAAATATTCTAGTGGATATAAACCAAACTTGAATAGTATATGGTATTATAGTGTAATTGTATTAGTAGTTTCATGAAATTTGCGATTCCTTTGATTTAGAAAAACTGGAATATATATATTGTATATTTAAAGTAGATATTTTGATAATATATATATATATATTTATAAAAATAGAACTTATTTATTAAATAGAAATCACATTTTTCTTAAAAATTGCATTAAAAATTCCATCGAGATTGGATACTCCGTGAGGAGGTCTGCATCTCGCTCTACTAGGCCTGAGGATGTGCGATAACCCGCACCATCCCGATCGGGGTTCCCCAAAATGGGTTGTAGAGACGCATTTGCAAGGAATTAAATAATACACTTTTAAAGAAAACGGTTTTTTGAATGTTTATGGTATTTAAATGTAATTTCGTATTTTCTCCCACAAACTAATGTTTCAAAAGCCATCGTGCTATGTCAAGAATGAGTGTTGTGATGAGGTTGGTCATTAACTCATGAGTTTTCTAAAGGTGATATGAGCAAAAAGATAAGGTAAAGTCGTATGCAAACTTAAGGGTATTTTACTGTAAAAGTGAAATAGAATTTGTTTAACATAATATTTTGAATTGAAACTTTGTCCAATTGTTGTTTAATGGTTACTAAACAATATACGAAAAGTAGGTTAATTGTTGTTTAAGAAAAATTGAGTTTTTAAAGAAAAAGAGAATCGGAAGTCGGATTTGTTGGGTCCCGGCAGCGCCCCGGCCATCGAAACGCGGCCAAAATGCGGAACAAAAATTTCTAAAACCGGCGCTACCGTTACCCGATTTACGGATCGACCTTAAACCCTAAACTAGCAAACTAACTAAGAGTTAGAATTATTATACCGAGTTGATCCGTGTCCTTCGGTCTTCATTCCAAGCTCCTAGCGATCCTTTGACGATGTTTTGTTGTCGGTCTTCCTCCATCTCCGATGATCCACCCGAGAGAAACGGCGCAAGCTCCAACCTCGATAAACGAGATAACCGACGCTCTAAAGTCGCTAGCTATGGAGAGTGGGGGTGTATGAAAGTGTCACTACCATTTTCTCTCTTTTCTTGTGCTCAATGGAGCAACCATAGAAGAAGAATGAGGTGATGAAGTCTTGGCATGAACCAAAATGGTGAAGGCTTTTGTGTGAATGAGAGAGTGGGCTTGTAATGCAAGTGTGAATTAATCCCAAAACCAAATGATCCCCCATCCCCACAAAATGTGGCCGGCCCCCCTCTCTCTTCCACACAAAAATAAAATCATTTTTCTTTTCAATTTCATTAAACAAATGAGACCATACTATAGACCATGCTTTGACTCATGCCCATGCCTTTTCCTAGTCACCTTTTCCACCTCATTTCCTAATTGATTTTATAATAGAAAATCAATAATGAGGTAGCATCTTCTAGAAGCTATTCCGTATAAAATACGGAATACTTCCCGGTACATGTACCGAAATACATATACGCGTATTCGTACCATAATACGAATAGCCGAGAGAGAAAACGAATAGTGAACAATAATACTAGAATACGTATATACAAATACATATATCAATTATTAAATCAAAACCTGATTTAATAAACTGGCTTAATCCTAAGCCGCTAGTATTATCAACCGTCCAATTAAAGTCTGCGCAGCAAGTGCACATATTTAATCGGACATTTGTATGTATCAACATACCTCATATAGACCATATCGCCTGAATCGTGAAAACCCTCTATGTGGGACTCTAAAGACTCGTCAATACACTGGCAGTGGGTTTAACCACAAGCACGTCAGCGGCACTAGCTGTACGTAACGGCTACCCAGGTATTGAGCGAAAGGGAGGCCGACGAGCAAACTCATCCTGAACCCCTACTGAGCCTGTCAGTGACAATATCCGTACAGTCCGGTCTGTTCGACTAAGAGTATCGCATATCGAGTTTAGGGGGTGGATAAAGTCAGACCCCCAACAACGCGATATTTAATATCGGTATGAAACCACATCACCACCTGAGAAACTATCGATCCTGGATCGGTAGTTCTCATCCACCGTGGCCACGGATTTATGGTGATGGCCATTCGTACACAACGCGACATCAACCCCCAATACCGGGAGAGACGAATCCCCGAAGATCCGATCACTGCCTCCATGTGGCTCGGGACTGTACCCAACTAAAACCTGTTTGCACGACTCCTTTGAGCCGTGGTAGGGTAGTAATTAAAGCACAGTGAGAACTCACATGAGACAAATGACGATCTCAGGTCGACAGACTAACCTGTACATATGTCACCTGGGAACTGCTATCTGACAATAGGTATAATACCAACTAGCAGGTTCCCGGCGAGTCCGTCCAGTGTACTCATAACCCAATGAGCACCTGCATACTATCTTAGGTGAACAAACTAACACCAATGGCTTGTGAGACCTGGCCACCGCCCCTCGTCGAGGTCTCGATCAGTATACACTAGTCTACACTGGGGTATCGATACCCGGTCTCGATACTCCTACGACCAGGGACATTTAAAAATGTGCTTATAGACCCCCAGCTCCCACGTATGTGATCGCCATCACAATGCCGGCAGTCAAGCAAGAATCCTTTGGGCTCTATCAACATGTATATGATGATAAAGACAAACCAGATAGCACACTATCATCTTGAGTAAGACTGTTTCATCGGTATAGGTCCTACCTCAATCATCATAATCACAAGTCCGCGACTATGATAATTGCCTTGAGGGCACTATAGCCAACATGATTAACTCCGCTTCCGACGAGTTTTGAAAATATGATTCTTTTTAATAGAGAGAGGAGAGGGAAGAGGGAACTTACAAGCTTACGGTTTAGAGGGGAGGTAAAGGAAAAGTTTTGTGGTCTTCGCGGAGTCACGGGGTCGCCGGAAGTGCTTCAAATACTCGCCGGAACTTTGACCTTGGCTAACTCCACTTGTACAACTTCTTGGACTTAAGAATTTTAGAAAGTTTTGGCAATGGAATTCTGAATGAGGAGGCTATGGTGTAGTATGGTATTTACAAGAGAAATTAGAGTTTAGAGTAATGAAGAATGAATTAAAAATATGCATTAAAATTTGGATTAATGCCTCATTTTAATTCTCTAGAAATGTGCAGGGAAATCAAACAGACTAGGGTTAATGGGGTAGACCAAGGGGTGTCGGGGTTAAAGTTTGAGAGCATCTCCTACGGATAAAACCGGTGGTGCCGGCCCCTTCACTAAATCTCGCCGGCCAAATCCGAGGGTGGGGAGCTTAGATTCTTGCCACGTGTTGGTGTCGTTTCAACTAGCCTAATGAACATGTTTGATTTCTGTATGACTTTTCATTTTTACGTGTAGTGCACGTGCAAACTTTTGAGCTTCTAAAAGTTTAAAAGAAAAATCAATAAAAATAATATGTGGCTGATGGGATTCAAACACAGGGGCAATGTCACAACAGTGCAAGGCTTTACCAATGAGCTACAAGTGCTTTCTTGCGGTTCTAAAGCAAATTAAATTTATAACTTACGCTCATGCTTAGGTGCTCCTTTCTGTATTTTTGAAAAAAAATCTGTACAGAAAGTTTAGGGTTGTTACAATCTTTACATACAACTGTTTTGAAAAGGAAAAGTACAATGAGTAAAGCAGTGCCTAAACAGTGGCATACAAAATGAAAATAAGTACAAGGAAAGCTAGAAGCCCGGCTGGGCAGTGAACTGATCCAAGTCCTCCTGGCTGGGCTCGATCTCCTGAGAGTCTGGTCCTCCTGACGAACATTCCAAAGAAAGAAATAGATAAGAATGTCGTCAGTGAACTAGCGCTCGGTAAATCCCAAAAGAAAGAACGCAATATAACAAGTAGTATGAAATGGAACTGGTAAGTTTTACAGGTATATGTTTGTTATACTAACGTAGTTGTTTGTACCTTGCTACAGAAGTTATTTGTGTATACGAGAGGATTCTATCTTACTTCGTGGACTATGGTAACATGTAGTACAATACCCCGTCAAAACCCACGGTACAATGGCATGAGAGTTCATGTAGGTGTCTTTTAAGTGACCATCCCGTACCACGTTAATACATTCCGTACCAATCTATCCCGTTATCCCCACGTAATGTATTGTATAAATTATATTATAAGACTTTCCGAGACCATTGATACAAGTTGTTCAAGTAGTCAGGTTCAGGATGTAATCTTGTAGTCATGTCAAGTTATAGCCATGGTTCGGTCAAGTCAAGTCAAGTATTCAGGTTTGACATTGATGTTTTGAATTCAGGTATTCAGGTTCATATTCAAGTATTTAGGTTAAACTTTGGATTTATGTTTGAATTGGAATCAAGTTTAGACTTAGACCCAGACTTGAGTTAGACACTTGTAACTGATTTAGACCCTGAATTAGGCTCGGGAGTTATCGGTAACTGTTGCACATGGACGGCAGGATTTGTCTTTTTCCAAGAAAATTACCATTGATAACTATGTTAAGTTTTCTAATTTAAATAGGCAAGCACTCACTTTCTCCAGCTCCCTGAGGCTCAAGAGAATTGATCCCGCTCAAACCTATATTTACTAAAGTCCTTAAATGTTGTTTTATATAACTCGAGGGGATTTTATGAAAATATTTTTAATATAATTAAAAATAAGCCTCGAGATGTTATTTATATTATTTAGGGTTTTCATGGATGTAAATTTTAAGGATTTGAGGTATTTTAGCGATAATAGCTTAGCTTGGAAAGTTCATGGTATTTTATTGTAAACTTGTCTTTTGATGGTATCTTGATGGTATTTTAGTGAAAGTTGTAATTCTTACATTTTAAAAAATGTAATTTTATTATACTTTGAAAATATATGGATTTTTAATATTTATATAATTATTAAAAATTAATTTTATTTAAGTAGAAAAAAGTGTTTTTCTTAAAAACCGTATTTAAAACTTTTCGAGACCGAATTCTTCCCGAGGAGGTCTGCATCTCGCTCTACTATCCCAATAATGTGCGATAATCTACACCATCCAATAGCGGGTCCCCTGAAGAGGGTTGCAGAGGCATATTTGCAAAGGAGTTAAAAATACCATTTAAAAGAAATCCGATTTTATAGTAAGTGGTATTTTCTTGTAATATTGTATTCGTAACAAAAATTCATACAAGGATATATCGTGCTATGGAACCATGTGTGTATGTGAGGGGTAGGTCATTACCCCGTGAAGTTTTCTAAAGGTATGTTTTAACAAAATACGAAAAGAGGTGTTATATAAAGTTCATGGTATTTAAAAGTTAAAGTTAAGTTAAAGTTATTTTGCATGATTTTTTTGATTAAAAGTTGGTTCTAAACATTGGTTTTATGATAACAAGTATGGTCACTACTACAAATAGGGGTTGCCCCTACGGATTTATCCGTAGGAGCAAACCACTACCCCTACGGATATATCCGTAGGGGCAATAAATTACCCTGTAGGTACAAACGCCGTAGGTGCAAGTCTTAGTCTTGAACATGCCCCTACGGTCAAAAACTTGCCCCTACAACGTAATGTATAGGTCCAGTTGTCCCTACGGATTAAGCTGTAGGGACAAAAAAATTATTTAATTTATCGGTTTATAAAATAAATTAGGTGTCCCTACGGATGTATCCGTAGGGCCACATAGTTGCCCCTACGGATAAGTGCGTAGGTTCGGATGTGTAAGGACAAAATATCACGTATCCTGATATTTTGTCCCTACGGATACATGTGTAGGGGCATTTGTTTGCCCCTACGGATATATCCGTAGGGACATGTATAACCCCTATTACAGAGATCATGGGGGCAAAATTATCAGGTATCCTGATATTTTGCCCCTACGGATAAATCAGTAGGGGCAAAGAAGGTCCTTACGGATTAATCCGTAGAGGTAATGTTGGGCCCTACGGATTAATCTGTAGGTATATATTTTCAGGGTTTTTTTTAAAAAAAGGGCTGCCTATTTTTTTCTCGCCCTGTGTACAATAATATATACATCATATATAAAATTAATCAACACGCAGAATATATATCACATTATTCATTATCAAATCTCACCCATAATATACAAAATAAATCAACAAGCAGAATATGATATCAATATAAACACGCAAACACCACCAATATCAATATCGTCCAAAATATAGTACAATATGTATCATATAAATAAATACATGTTTAAAATATAAGAATAAAAAAGCTACCCTAGCTCGGTCCAGCTCCACCTCTGATAAATGCCATAATCCGGCACGCCTGCTCCTCGGATATACCCTGAGTCAATAAATCATGCAATGCGGAGTTTGCGGGAGTCTGAGCAGGCTGTGGAGCTGTAAGAGTAGTCTGCGCAACCGCCGCCGAGGTAGTGGCTTGCGGAGCCGCAGCTGCGGGAGTCTGAGCGGGCAGTGGAGCTATAGGAGCCGTCTGCGGAACCGTAGCCAAGGTAGTGGCTTGCGGAGCCGCAGCCGAAAGAGATGCATGTGGAGGCTCGGCCGATGTACCCTGTCGCGTCTGGACCTACGTGTGTAATAAACGAATAAGAACTGTGTATTAGTCGAATTCGTATCATTATCAAGTTATTGCGAAACCCCAATCTATATATACTTAGGGACTTAGGCCTCGTTTGGATATCTAGTTTGGAAAACCGTAGTTTATTTTAATTAGATATGTATGTATGATTAATCAAAGCTAAGTCTACAACCAAATAAGCTCAGGCTACGTACTAATATTGGATATGTTGCTATCTATAATATGACATAATATTTTACTATTAAGTAATATACATACCAACATCTCCTTCAACTCCTGAACGGTGGCCTTCAAGCTCTCCAGTTCTTGCTGGAAACGTCGCTCACTTAAGACGGAGGAAGTAACCGCCGAAGTGGAGTCCAACCTCATATGGGCCCTGCTATGGCCCAGTCCCCGCCTCTCTCCCAACCTCCGTGGTGCCCTCCGTGTGCGGCGTCCAGGACTGGGGTCAGTAGCATCGGATCGTTCTGTCCAGTAAAATCGATCCCCGATGTCTCGGCCTGCTCAACCACCCGCTCCTACACCCACATTAACCAGTAAAATATAAGTATATCATTTAAATTTGAACCTTTCAAAACTAAAATTTCAAATAGGGGTTGAATAAATATTAACACTTACGCAATACTCCTGGATAGCGGCGTCAGGGTATCGAAGCTCGCCCGTAGCGGGATCTGTCGAGGTGCCGTGGACGACAAGATATGCGGACAACACGCTCGGTGTGCCACCCTGCGCCAGGGTCTAAGCTCTCTGCAATATTAGAAAATAACTCTTAATATTAGATATATTAGAAAATAACTCTTAATATTACATTATATCACAAAGACCGGTCTATTGTAATTTACCGATAACTCCATGGCACGAGTAATATTCCTCGAGCCACCGGTATAAGTGGGGCGACCCCTCTTCGCCGACTTCCTATTCTCTTTATTTTGATCGGCCTGTTTCTGCACAACACATTCACATTTAGTTTTCTAATTAAGCAACACAAAAAAATAAATTATATACTAAACAATGAATTACATTTAAAATACATACTTGTTTGCGATGAGAGTCGAAATATTCGCACAATAGAGACCATGTATCTACGTTGACTCTCGCAAAGGCCGGAGTAGATAGGAGGGTCGCTCTCTGCCTCGGGGGTCGCCATCCACCGGGAATAGCAGTCGGTCTTCAGCTCATTCCTGTTGTATCGGACCTTCGTCTGCATGTTCTTCATCAGGCCATTGTACAGAGCGTGAAGATCGAGCACCCTCCCAGGGTGATCAGGGTCGGGTACATGCTGAAAATCGTAATCCAACTGAAAATACAAAAAAAAAACATTGTTATTAGATTGCAAGTGTTAATAATAAATATATTGGATAAATCAAATGAAAATATATATATTAATACCCGAGCCTAATCCCAGAAGAGGGCGAATGAGCACCGGTGCTGGTCGCCCCACTCAACGTGAAGTGGATAGTTCTTCACGAGCCGGCTCTCATCCCCCGTATACCGGCCGAACCTCTCGGCATGATCGCCGGTATAGCGATAATCAGGGGTAAAAAAGAGGGGGAATGCTGCCTCCCCCTAGCTCTGTCGGGCCTCAGCCTGTGGGACTGATTCGGGTCTCGAGTCCCCCTCTCGGGATGGGGAGGCCCTGCGTCTGCAAGAAATATCAAGAAAATCAATATTAAGACAAAGTTGTATTAAGAAATCAAGGTTTAACAAAAATTGAAGTGTGATATATACCTCCGGTGACTAAAGCACGAACCTGGGCCCGGGCAGCAGCACGAGCAAGACGATAATTCCTCCGGTGAGGAACAGCCGGTGACCCGGACGTGGACGCATCTCCAACTAGAAAATAAACATCGATAAAATTACATGGAGTTCATGTTTATTCTTAAAGGATATGTAAAATGAATAAATATTTTATATTTATTCATACAAACCTGCAGACTGAGCGGAGGGAATGGAAGTAATGGGAGTGGCCTCTGCACCAGACGAGGACGCACCACCTATAAATAGACAATCAAGTATCAGCTATATAAGTAATTGCAAAAAGAATGCGTATATCAATAATATAACATTATAAATCAACATGTATACACTATAGGATATATAAACATTCCCGCAGGTATATGATATATAAACATACCTGGAGGTGCGGGAGTGGCCTCTGTCCCTGATGTAAGTACGTAAGAGCAAAAAGAATGTATGTATATTTATGATATAGCATTATAAATCAATATACATGCACTATATGATATATAAACATACCTGGAGGTGCAGGAGTGGCCTCTATCCCTGATGTGGACGCATCACCAACAGCTAGACAATCAAACATTGACAATATAAGTAATTTTGACATGAACATGCATGCATATCTATAATATTACATTCAAAATGAATATGCGTGCAATATACTTGGAGGTGTGGCAAAGTCCACACGGAAGGAGGCATCCGAAGGGGTCTCCGATCGGGGTGCAAGACCGGCCCTCTGAAGCTCCCTACGCAGCTCTCCGAGCGGCAGAACCGCTCTGCCTCTGCCGGTGCCGGTGCCGGTGCCGCGGCTGGAGCTCCTGCCGCCTCTCGCTGCTCCCGTCATCGTCATCAAATCTAGATAAACGGTTCGTGGACGCATTAGACAATCATTAAGTATTGACTATATATGTATAGATCGTAAAATGTGAAGTAATAATATAACATTACTCATAACCTTTTTCGTTTCGTGGGCGCATTAGACATATCTACTTGGATTTCATCATCAATATCATTTCTAACCCACGTAACTTCATGATCAGCCAAAGACAACCCGTCTTTCGAAACAGACGGTCGGAGCACTCTAAGTCTTCTCTCTTCTTCATCCTCATCGCTGTCCTCGAATTCTGGGACATCGTAGACATCCCTGGGTTTCCAACTGGATACGACACTCCATCCCGGATGCTTCAAACACTGTGAGTAGTATACTTGGAACGCTTGGTTCGGAAAGATAAACGGATCTTCCTGACCGTAAAATCGAAGTGTGTTCACACTGGTCAATCCATATTCATCTTTCCAAGTCCCAAGTTGCTTCTCCACTTATCCGTATCGGTTCGCGTATCGTACCAAGTACACTGGAATATATAAAAGGGTTCTGATCGTCCGGAATAGTGGATGCCGAGTATACAATTTAAGTATCCAAAATAAATCACACCGTCCGATCCTACCGTCGCAATCCCACTATTCTGAGTGGTTCTAGATGTTTCTATGTCCTTAACTTCGAATTTGTATCCAAGGACACCGAATCCTTTATAATATGCAACCTCCTGTAAGTCCATGCTACCTCTCCCGGTACTTTCGGGCATGCGGAATTTGATGAAAAACAATTTTCTAGAGGCGGTAACATGGACTCAAAACCGGATCTTTGTTAAACATCTAACTAACAACCTAACTAGGAGTTGTTAACTACTCGGTTAGGGGGTTATACCTTTCTTTCTTGAACTCCTTCGTCTTCTAGACTCGATGGTTGTCCGGATCGGCTTCACCCCGTCGTCTCCTTGCGCCGAAGATCGATCCACCTGAAAGCTTCTACCTTTGGCTTCTTCTTCGATCTTTGAAGAAACTAGTTCACTTGGTTTGCTAAACCTTGTGAACTAGAGTGAGTAGAGAAGAGTGTGTTGGGATTTTCTCTATGGTTCTTGGTTCTCAACACATGAGACAGGTGAACCATAGACTAAAGAGAGGGAGAGCAAGAGGAAGAAGATGAGAGCTCAAGAACACAAGAGAGAGAAAGGAAATGAAAGAATGAGAAAGACTTTTCTCTCTTGGCTCTCATAATCCAAAGCCATCATCACAAATCATAGCAATCAAGTATTATGTGATGGTTTAAGCTACAATAGCCATATCATTTCATGCACTCATTTTTCACAAGAGAAACAAGCAAGTAAAAAGTCTTTGCCATGAAATGATAGCCATTGTCATCATGATGGTCAACTAGTCCAACCTAGTCAACCGGTCAACAAAGTCAACAAGTCAACAAAGTCAACCCCTCAACAACCATGTCACCATAATACTTAATTAATATTATTGTTAATTACATATCATATTCTCATTAGGGTTGAGCAAAAAGTCAATAGTCAACAGTCAACAACCCTAATGAGAATCCTCAGCCTCTGTCTCTCCGTCAACTGTGCATACACACCCGCATCCGCGTTCCGAGGAATACGAATACATACTGGATAAAACCAATCCCAAAACGTACACTAGGATCTGGCTTAAACCAAAGCCCGCTAGTGTCAACTGTCCGGACACTGTACGTGCACAAGTGCACGGATGTGACCGAACCCTGTCGCAAAACCATGCGACCTGTCGCAAAACCATGCGACCTCTACTCTTTTGCCTAAAGGCGAATAGCTTTCTGTGTGGGACTCTAAAGACTCGACACTACGCTGGCAGTGGGTTTAACCACAGACCGCAAGCGGCACTAGCTGTGCGTAACGGTCCCCAGGTAGATGCCGACAAGAAGACTGACGAGGTGAAACCCATCTGAACTCCTACTGAGCCTGAATGTGACAGTCTCCGTACAGTCCGGTCTGTTCGTCTGATACATCGCATGGCGGGCCTAGGGGGGCGGTAAACGTCAGTCCCCTAATAGCAGTACAAGTCGTGTCGGAGTGAAGCCCAAAACACCCTGAGATAACACTGGAAGCCTACCAGTATATCTCGATTGCCCTGGCCAGGGACTACTCGTGTAATGGCTCTCCTAGACACAGCGCGATGTCAACCCCCAATACCGGGAGAGACGAATCCTGTCTAACCGTCACTGCCTCCAAGTGCTTCGGGACTGCACCCAACTACTACCTGTTTGCACGACTCCTTTGAGCCGTGGTAGGGTAGTAATCAAAGTACAATGGGAACACACTCGAGGCGAAGTGACAGTGTCAAGTCAGCGGACTAAGCTGTACTCATGTCACCTGGGAACTGATAACTGACGATAGGTATAGTACCAACCGGTCAGTTCCCGACGAGTCCTGTCCAGTGTACTCGTAACCTAACGAGCACCCGTATACTATCTCCAGTACGACGTACTGATGGCTGTGGGACAGACCACCTCCCACACTGGGATGAGAAGCGCATACGCTAGTCTACTCCGGAGTATCGATGCCCTGTCTCGATAGTCCTGCGACTAGGGACCTGTATAAGGATGTGCTTATAGATTACCCAGCCCCCACTAGTGTGACTGCCATCACAACGCTGGTAATCAAGCAAAGATCCTAAGGGCTCCACTAATGTGTATAGGTGATATACTAAAATAAACACATGTACACATTGAAGTAGAAACAAACCAAGTAGCATACTACTATATTGAGCAAGATTGTTTATACAAGGTGAATATCCCAAGCTTCCATTAAGTAATATACAAACTAGTATGATACAGTAATGGCCTCTAGGGCATATACACTAATACCTCCATACTAGGAAATTGAGTTAAACATCTTGAATCACTCTCAAATGATGCAGACAAGTTCTGATCGTGGATTTAACAAAACAAATTTTATGACAAATACATAACGATATAAATTTAGATTAAAACTGATAGCAATAACATGTTATTCGAATAACTTACATGATCCGCAACCCAATCGCAAAAATTATCCTGATGATATTTTTTCAATCGTTCATCGTTCCAATCAGGATGCCCCTCACGTACCTCGTTAAAATGAATTCTGTTTTCGACAATAAATTACGACATTAATATTATATCATTTCATACACACACAAACAAAAATAAAACAATTAATCCAAAAAAACTTACTCTTCTAATTTTTTCAAGAAATGCGCAATTAAGCAAGATAAACTGGTATATCTTGTTGATAAACATAGTGTCTACCCTCTTATAATCGGCTTTACCATATGGCCCGTCTTGAATTCTTCGAGGCCGGTTAAGTCTCATCTCAATGTTCTCGTCAAGATAGCGGGAACAAAATGAGGTTGCTTCATCAAGAAGATAACCTTGCATGATAGAACCCTCTGGTCGATTTCTATTGCGTATATACTTTTTAAGAGTGTAGAGGTACCTAAAGAAAATATGTTGAATAAATAAATACAGGCATACAGGACAACAATAATTTTAAAAATTGTGCGAAACAAAAAATTCCACGTACCTCTCGACGGGATACATCCATCGATATTATACCGGTCCGGCTAATTTAGCCTCAGTTGCAAGATGAACCGTCAGGTGTATTATGATATTGAAGAATGGCGGTGGGAAAATACGCTCAAACTTGCAAAGTATCAACGCAATAGAATTTTCTAGTTTATCCAGCGTCACAACATCCAGTGTTTTAGCACACAACTCTCTGAAAAAACAACATAGGTCGTTGATTACTAGACCAACCGATTCAGGGAGAGAAGTCCTGAGGGCTAATGGAAGAAGGTGCTCCACGATAACATGGTGATCATGACTTTTCAGCCCATCGATCTTGCCTTTCATAATTTTTATCTTCTTGCTGAATGATCCTGAGAAACCTGTGGGAACTTTCAAATCATGCAACACCTGCAGGACTCTTTTCTTCTCCGGTTGTGACATATGATAAGCGACATTGGGAAGTAATGTCACCTAGGGCAGCCTCTATCATATCCTCCATTTCTTCTGATGGAAAGAAATTACCGTCTTCTTCTTCTGCCGCATTACCGTCTTCTCCTTCTTCTCCTATCGCATTATCGTGTTCTCCTTCTTCTTCTGCCGCATTACTGCGTTCTTCACCTTCCCCGTGATATTTCCAAGTTGTATAAAGTCTAGTAAAACCATATTTTACGATATGAAGCTCTGCCAATTCTACCTTCTGCCAGTACTTATTCCCACATCTATCGCACGGGCAGAGAATCTTCTCTATCACGATCTTATTATATGCGCGTGCAAATTCAATAAAAGCAGCAACTCCTGCGACAAACTTAGGTTGCATACGTTGTTGCCAATCCACATACATCCAGTCCTTAACTCTGACGTACTCATGGGCCATGTTAGACTGTATAACATATAAATTGTAGGTTATGATGACTATATTGAGAAATCTAAGAACGGGATGGTTACTGACAAAGGAGAAAATCTGTGTATATGCTTTGTGTGTGCGTTTGTCGTTGAAAAGAATAAATTATCGATAATCAAAGTTAGATTTGAGGATACTCATGTATGAGAATATGAAAGTTTCATATTATCATCGAGTGTCATATATTGGTTTTAACTTGAACATCTTGAATCACTCTCTAATGATGCGTTTGTTGTGTATTCTTGTTGTATGTGTGTGTTTTGGCTGTCGGGGGTAAGGCTTCTATCCCATTAAGAATGTATAGAGCGAACACCCATTCGGTTGTGCTTTCAACTGTTTCGAGTAAATTTCGACAGCACCTCCCCGTTGTTCTCCGAGTACGCTGTAATAGAATAGATAATCATTTCAAAGCTGTGAAACAACGTTGAAATGAACATCTAATTTATCTTTGTACATGGAGAACCAGCGGAAAGGTACCGACGAAATATCTCGAAACGGATGAAAACACAAGTGAATGAAGGTGTTTGCTTTATACATTCCTAACTTGTCCACACGGGACAAATCTATCGGTTATCATACGATTGAATCTTCTCGTCATATAGACTATACTACGGTTGTTAGTATCGAGCTATACCGTCCGATATTTAACAACCTTCGTATAGTTCTATATCACGACGAATATCGAACGTATGTTAACCGATAGACGGGGACTAAGTGGCGCTTTGAGTTTCATATATGAGTATCGATGAGAATATGAAAGTTTCATATTATCATCGAGTATCATATATTGGTTTTAACTTGAACATCTTGAATCACTCTCTAATGATGCGTTTGTTGTGTATTCTTGTTGTATGCGTGTGTTTCGGCTGTCGGGGGTAAGGCGTCTATCTCATTAAGAATGTATAGAGCGAACACCCATCCGCTTGTACTTTCAACCGTTTCAAGTAAATTTTGGCAGCACCTCCCCGCTGTTCTCCGAGTACACTGTAATAGAATAGATAATCATTTCAAAGCTGTGAAACAACGTTGAAATGAACATCTAATCTATCTTTGTACACGGAAAACCAGCGGAAAGGTACCGACGAAATATCTCGAAACGGATGAAAACACAAGTGAATGAAGGTGTTTGTTATACATTCCTAACTTGTCCACACGGGACAAATCTATCGGTTATCATACGATTGAATCTTCTCATCACATAGACTATACGACGGTTGTTAGTATCGAGCTATACCGTCCGATATTTAACAACCTTCGTATAGTTTTATGTCACGACGAATATCGAACGTATGTTAACCGATAGACGGGGACTAAGTGGCGCTTTGAGTTTCATATATGAGTATCGATGAGAATATGAAAGTTTCATATTATCATCGAATATCATATATTGGTTTTAACTTGAAAAACGTGCTGTTGAAACAAATTATTGTTCTCCACCTTGCACTCTCTTAACAATGGTACATGCATTAAACAACATGTAAGAGCTATTTATAACAACTCTAAACTTTCACCTGTTGCATGGGTTCAACAAAAAGGTTTTTGATATTGTTGGATATAGTACCCTCAAAGTCAATTATTGGATCGCAGGTACGTGATTACAATGATTGAGGCAGGACCTATACCGATATGACAGTCTTGCTCGAGATGATAGTATGCTATCTGGTTTGTCTTTATCATCGTATACATGCTTTAGTTCACTATTGCATGATGATAGAGCCCATAGGATTCTTGCTTGACTACCAGCAGTATGATGGCGATCATATACGTGGGAGCTGGGGTTTGTAAGCACATCCTTAAAGTGTCCCTAGTCGTGGGAGTTTCGAGACAGGGCATCGATACTCCAGAGTAGACTGGTGTATACAGTCGAGACCCTGACGAGGGGCGGTGGCCGGTCTCACAAGCTATTGGTGTCAGTTGGTTCACCTAAGATGTATACAGGTGCTCATTGGGTTATGAGTACACCGGACAGGACTCGCCGGGAACATGCTAGTTGGTATTATACATATCGTCAGATAGAAGTTCCCTGGTGACATATGTACATGTTAGTTTGTCGACCTGAGATCGTCATTTGTCTCGTGTGAGTTCCCACTGTGCTTTGATTTCTACCCTACCACGCTCAAAGGAGACGTGCAAACAGGTATTTTTTGGGTACAGTCCCGAGCCACATGGAGGCAGTGAGCGGATCGTCGGGGATTCGTCTCTCCCGGTATTGGGGGTTGATGTCGCACAGTGCACGGGTGGCCATCACTAGAAATCCTCGGCCGAGGTAGTGGAGAATTACTGATTTGGATCAGTAGTTTCTCAGGTGGTGATGGGCTTCATACCGACACGAATTATCGCGTTATTAGGGGTCTGACTTTATCCACCCCCTAGACTCGATATGCGATACTCTTAGACGAACGGATCGGACTGTATGTGTATTGTCACTGTCAGGCTCAGTAGGGTTTATGGATGAGTTCGCTCGTCAGCTTCCCTTCCAATCAATACATAGGCAACCGTTACGTACAGCTTGTACCTCTGACGTGCTAGTGGTTATACCAAGTGCCAGTGTGTTGATAAGTCATTAGAGTCCCCCCACAGACAGTTTCCCAAGTTCAGGCGAAACGTTGTAGAGGTCATATGGGTTTATGGCAGGGTTCGGAAAATGCACGTGCGTTTTCGCACGTGTCATATTTCGGGCAGATAATACTGGTAGGCTTTGGTTTAAGCCGGATCCGAGTATTATACTGTGTAGATATAATATCTTTGTCTCAGTTGCATTTGTATTCGGTCGTAATACAAATGCGAGTATGTTTATACTGATACGGGGTTATCCTGAAATTCGTTTCGGGATCGCTTTTGGAAGTTGTCAGTTTCCAGTTTTCTATCACCCGTCTTAAACATTCGGTTAAAGACGGATTTATCTTTTCTTCTCTTGGGTGAGTCATGAGGTAAGTCGTGATTCTAGAAGATTCTAGATGTGGTGACTCTTGGTGTGCATTAATTGTGCATTTATTGGATGATGACTAGGTTGTTATGGTTCAATGTATGCATTAATGATATGCAAGGTGTTTAATATGACTCATTAGCTCATTTATTGTTGTGATCACCTCCTTGCCTCCTACACTCACCCCCCCTTCATAAAAGTGGCCGGCCCCCTCTTGGGTTTAAAAGAGGATTCATTTTTTGAAAATATTATGAAAGTTTAGGTTCATGAAAATTAGAATAGACAATTTCTCATTTACCCGATTCAAATGGCAACTTCATTAACCGTTCGTCCATAGCCTTGGACGAAGTGAGACGAAGTGTTCTACTCATTCTCTACATCATCTTGGTCGTCTCTTTTAGCAAACTTGACGACTGAGTTGCCTCGGTTCAAAGGCGGGAGCCCGTTTAAAGATCCGTCGACGTGGTGCCACCTGGACGAGAATACTGGAGATTCAGGAGATCAGAGCAGCCGCAACAAAGCGTGGGATGATGGTTGAAGACCGAAGGACTCGGATCGTTCGGTATAACATTTCTACCCACTTTGTAATTTGTTAGTTTAGCTTTAATGTCAGATCCGGGTTACAGTACATGATAGCGCCAGTTTGTTAAAAGTTTTTTGTTCTGCATTTGTCGTCTGTTAGACGGTCGGGGCGCTACCGTGGACTTACAGTGGTATCAGAGCCTCATCATTAATCTTTACTAACTTGTGCTAACGCGTTTAAAAGATCGATCGAACGGAATTTCCGAAACTACAATTTTCTGCTCTAAAGTTTCTGTCGATTTTTAAAAGGGTCTAAAAATTATTTTGAGCATCACAGAAAAACAAGCAGGCTTTTTGAAGAAAACTGAAGAAATACGATCCTTTGAATCGTCCGTACGGCCGCGGAACCGCCGCCAAAGCCATGCTTTGGCCGTGGATCCGCGGCCATCTTGGTGCTTCAGAGGGTCAAATTTCTTCTGGGGTTTCTAAACAGTGAAATGTGGTTTCTGGTATAGTTCTTTTGGTTCAGTTTTTGTTACTGCACAGCAGATGTACGTGGGGCCCACTTTGGAAAGTTTAGTCAATCGAAATTTTAAACGTGTTAGTTTACAGTACTTACTTTATATCTCCGACCGTGAATGTCATTCGAGCGGTAAACCACGTCTAATTGCTATAGTCCTTTTAGACGGGTTTGCGAACGTGACATTCGCGTTGATGTTCTGTGTTGTGCTGTGATGTTGCGGATATGTCGTGGTGGATAGCAGTGTGCAATGGTAGTGCTGTTTGGATTTATTTGTACATTTGATATTGCGGGGCGAGCGTCCAACATGTGGACTGCCGTCACTGCCTGTTTGTATAATATTCTTTTTGGGACACGACCGGGCTGAGGTCGATGTACTCGTTGTATATATTTTCTTTTCTGTACTAGGATTACCCCGCGGAGGAGTGCACGGATAGCCGGGTTCTGGAGGGCAACGGGGCCGTATCTCATAGCTTTGAGAGGCAGAGGGGCCTCACTCTAGAATTGGCAGACTGTTCGCCGCACTCGTAGGGGGTACAGGTTGTCCCAAGGAGGGGAGCTCGAGTTACCGGATTCCGTGAAGTGCCGGGTGGTCCATTCACTTTGCTGTAGGGGGCTGCCTCGCTTAAGGTTTTGGCGGGTAACTTGCCGCACCCGTAGGGGTCTAGGTTTCATTGCACAGGCTATCCACACGACCAGGAGAACGTCGGGTTTCAGTAGCGGCTCTGTGAAACCCGGGGATCCCAGATTATCTGTATTGTTCTGTGATGCTTATTACTTTTCTGTAATGTTGCATATTATCACGCCTGGAGTGATTATTGTATATTGGTATATATACTATTAGATGTTGTATATGTTTTACACCCGCGCTAGTCCAGTCCCCGCTCTGTCGTTAGTTAAGTAACCTAATGGGTGATGACGGGACCCAGTGACGAATGCGGATGGCATATACGTACATTTTATTTTCGTTCTTTTCTGGTGTGATTGATTGATGGGACTGTATTGATTCTTATCAATGCAAAGTAAAACAAACCTATTTATGATGTTGTTGGAACCGATTTTAAAAAGTGTTATTACAAAAACATTTCCTTTTGTTTTGCATAGTGATATTCAGTTGGAATATCCTGCACCTCATTCGACGAGGCAAGGGCTGATATCCTTTCACCGGGAGAGACCCCTTGGGCAGAAGTTTGCGTCAGGGTAATAACTTCATTATAGTCGATTACAAGTTGCTTTGCATCGCGGTATTCAGTTGGAATATCTTGCACCTCATTCCACGAGGAAAGATTCGAGATCCCTTCACCGGGAGTGACCTCTTTAGCAAAAGGTTTTTCGTCACTATATTTTTATAAAAAGCTATCAGGTTCCTTCAACGAGATCAAGTTCATTACGTTAAAGGTTTTTCGCCAAAAACCAGCCGTAGCCCTCCGTCATTTCTTTTGGGTATTCAGTAGTATTCAAGCTATGTATTTTGACCAACGCCAAGGCATAGTGTTTGGTAGCTGCTGGGTATTCATCTGTTGCATAGATAGATGAGTTGGTTTGGGACAGTCGTTCTGCCATTTTGGCCAACGTCAAGGGCATGTGCGGGTGGGTTCAAATTGACCTGGATAGTGACGGGTAGAACTTGGCATGTGACTTATGATATTTTGACCAACGCCAAGGTCATAAGAGCATGGGGCAAAAATAACATCGGGAGTTTCAAACATAATGAAACTTGCCAAGTATGCACATACCTTCTGGAATGTGATAACTTGAGTGGCTTCCATCAAGTTATCATGCGATGATAGTTGGATCCCGATTCTCACTGATGAATTGGTTTACTCTTCGGGTGATCCCGACTAATTCTTCTTTTAGGTTTGGAGGAGAATTTGAGATTACAGTGGGAGGTTTCCTGATTAGATAAAGTGATAACCATTCTGATCTAGGTTAGAGTGCATGCAGAGTGTTTCTTTTCTCTCTCTCTCTCTGGCAGCGACCTTTGACCAACCCTAGACTATGACTCAGTGACCAAGTTGACCGAACCTTCTTAAAATACTGGCTTTTGGATTGTATAAAGTTGCATAAGGAATTACCGCTCCTTCTTTTACCCTTTGTATTTCTCCACTTCCATTGGATAGATCCATCGTATGGTTATATACGAACTCGAAGGGACTTCTTCGAGGATGGATCCAGGTTCAGGAGAAATAGAATTGGTTTATTCAGTTGTCTTTTATTATCACCTTCTCTCAGGTTGCGAGGGCTCCTTAGTTTAGGAGAGTACACCTATTACGCTTATTGGATAGTCTTATTCCAAACCATAGGCAGGTACCGAAAGGTAGGGAATGAAGAAAACCAATTAGCCTAAGCAGGGTGTGCAGAAGGTAATATATAAAGACAAGATAAAGGAATTAGAAAGAGGGCAAAGTAAATTGCAACTGTTATCATTCACGACCAAACCGCGTACTTCATCGCCACTCCTATTTCACCTTTAATAGAATAAGGTATTATTCATTTGTCTTTTATCATCACCTTCTCTCAAGTTGCGAGTACTCCTTGGTTTAGGAGGGTACACCTATTATGCTTACTGGATAGTCTTCTTCCAAACCATAGGCTGGTGCCGAACGGTAGGGAAGGAAGAAAACCATTTAGCCTAAAGATGGTGTACAGAAGGTAACGACTAAAGACAAACAAAGGGATTTGGAGAGATGGCAAAGAAATATACGGTTATAGTCATGAATTGGATTACGGAAGAGGCATTACTACGAATACCAGGATACCCCTACAAAACATTTTCATGTTTCAGTGCATTGTTAATGGAAAACTGATTTCCCAATTAGATACTTACTCCAGGGTATGTATTTATCAGGTTTCATTCTCATATCTGTATAGTTTTATAGATGATGAGTGGGAGTAAGTTATTGGGAATTAGGTGATCATCCTCATTATATCAGAATTCGTTGTAATTGGTGATATTTGAGGAAATTGCCTGGGTACAGTTTTCAACTTACGATGCACAGGTTATGAGTTATTCAACTCAGCGGACTTATACAGAGTATTGTATGTTGTCCAGTGTCCGTCAGGACAAAGGGGTAGGTCCTCATATTATGTTCTGTTTACTTATGACTTCTCTAGTTTTTAAACAAGTGTTTCGTAGAAATACAATGTTTAAGTTTTGAGAAGTTGTGGGTATAGGAGTAAAGTAGAGAACCAGGTGTCGCAAGTATCAGGATTCTTCAAAGAAATTGAAGATGTAGATTCTTGTGACTGGTATTCAGTTGATAGTAACGGTTTTGAGAAACTTGTTTCTCTTTCAGGTTACTCATAATTGGATGGATTCCTAAGTTGAGTAATGCTGATTAGCCTCTCTTCATTAAGTTGATATGCACTGGAGACAGTTGCATGGTTTGAATCTGGTTCCAGTTAAATTAGTGCCTCTATTTTTATATTGTATATAGAATGGTTCATATCTTAACGATGTTAAGATACGGGGAGTTGTCCTGCTTATGCTTAAAACCAGACACTGGATAACTCAAGGCACGTTTCTGTAATGGCAGTTTGTGGGTTGACCCTGGCTTTGACGAGGGTTGACATTTCTACCATCTGGAAGATCAATAGTGATATTGTTCTTGACTCGCCACAGTTTTATTAAAATGGACTTTTTCAGAAAACACTAGTGGGAGTATGGTAGAACTGGAAGTGATTCCAGAACCGCAAACGATTACGGAAAATTTAATAGAACCTATATATTCTATCAGGTTTGACATTCCAATAGCCACTCCGCAGACATGGTGGGTAACCTCAGACACCCGAGAGGTACTCCGACGGTGACAGGGAGGTTCTTGTTTACCCAGACTTGACACTACTGTTGTTCCAGACTATGAGACCCGGCAGGAGGATATGTATAGCATCGTTCTAAACTAGTTTTAGACGTACACGTATATATATTCTGTCAGAGGGTTGTTGTGGTCAGTGGGAGCAGCGGAAGCATAGTGGACAAGTAGCTTATGTCTATTTATAGGCTTGAGCAGATATAGCGGAGATAAGATCATCTAGTTTTGATGTAACAGTCATGGTTTTGACTTCATCAGAATAGGGGATGGATCTGTTAAGAAGGTAGTAGGGTGTGATGTCCTGGTATTTGGATGACATACACAGAGAAGGAAGTAAAATTCCTATACTATGATCGGTTAAACTTTGGTCGTCACACAGTTGTTTCTCCACAAAGGATATGGATATAATATCAGAAATTCTGGTTACTAGATCTATGGTATTAGATCTAGAATTGGGTAGTTTCCCAATTTTGGTACTTTGACAGAATTCTAATGGTATTTTAGAATAGATGACTCCTGGCATGGTGGTGTACCTGCAGTTGATGGAATCACCCTCTCTAAAGATATCTTACAGACTAAAGGAGAGAGGGATGTGCATGATTGGCAGATCACTTGCTTAGGCAATTGAGTCAATCGTGAGATGTCAAGTACCACACCAGATGTTGTTTTTTGCACTAGAGTTTATATTAATCCAATCCTGAAGAAACATTAGGAAGCAGTTTTAGAACATAAGTGCATATTCTACGGATTTGATGACGGCTGTCTCCTTCGAGAGACGGTTATCATTCCAGGCTTCCAAGGTGACCTGGATGACAGAGTGATTGTCAGAGTTATAGTTTCCCCTCTGACGAGGGACAGTATTATGGACAGGTGGTCCAAGAGGATACTGTGGGAGGCATGGTGCCGGATACTGATTAGGTTCAGTTATCAATAAAGTCTAAGAAGTTTGGATTTGGAGTTCATTTATGAACTATGTCCCATCAGATATTCAGACATATTCTAAGACATGTATTACTCGATTCGGGAGATGGCTTTCTCCGCGAACTTGAGATTAAGAGAGACATAGAAAGAAACATCAGGACGGATCCACTCACTGAGGCTATTTCTCGAACATAAGAGTTTTACAAACTAGCTTTGTAAAACTGATTAGTAGAGGAGTTGGGTGTTCGGTATCATACGGGCTGTGAGTATGCGACATCACAATAATTAGCCTTAAGTGCAAGTGGGAGATTGTTGGATATAGTGCCCTCAAAGTCAATTATTGGATCGCAGGTACGTGATTACAATGATTGAAGCAGGACCTATACCGATATGACAGTCTTGCTCGAGATGATAGTATGCTGTCTTGTTTGTCTTTATCATCGTATACATGCTTTAGTACACTATTGCATGATGATAGAGCCCATAGGATTCTTGCTTGACTACCAGCAGTATGATGGCGATCATATACGTGGGAGCTGGAGTTTGTAAGCACATCCTTAAAGTGTCCCTAGTCGTGGGAGTTTCGAGACAGGGCATCGATACTCCAGAGTAGACTAGTGTATACAGTCGAGACCCCGACGAAGGGCGGTGGCCGGTCTCACAAGCCATTGATGTCAGTTGGTTCACCTAAGATGTATATAGGTGCTCATTGGGTTATGAGTACACCGGACAGGACTCGCCGGGAACATGCTAGTTGGTATTATACATATCGTCAGATAGCAGTTCCCTGGTGACATGTGTACATGTTAGTTTGTCGACCTGAGATTTTCATTTGCCTCGTGTGAGTTCCCACTGTGCTTTGATTTCTACCCTACCACGTTCAAAGGAGACGTGCAAACAGGTATTTTTTGGGTACAGTCCCGAGCCACATGGAGACAGTGAGCGGATCGTCGGGGATTCGTCTCTCCCGGTATTGGGGGTTGATGTCGCACAGTGCACGGGTGGCCATCACTAGAAATCCTCGGCCGAGCTAGTGGAGAATTACTGATTTGGATTAGTAGTTTCTCAAGTGGTGATGGGCTTCATACCGACACGAATTATCGCGTTATTAGGGGTCTGACTTTATCCACCCCCCTAGACTCGATATGCGATACTCTTAGACGAACGGACCGGACTGTATGTATATTGTCACTGTCAGGCTCAGTAGGGTTTATGGATGAGTTCGCTCGTCAGCTTCCCTTCCAATCAATACATAGGCAACCGTTACGTACAGCTTGTACCTCTGACGTGCTAGTGGTTATACCCAGTGCCAGTGTGTTGATGAGTCATTAGAGTCCCCCCACAGACAGTTTCCCAAGTTCGGGCGAAACGTTGTAGAGGCCGTATGGGTTTATGGCAGGGTTCGGAAAATGCACGTGCGTTTTCGCACGTGTCATATTTCGGGTAGATAATACTGGTAGGCTTTGGTTTAAGCCGGATCCGAGTATTATACTGTGTAGATATAATATCTTTGTCTCAGTTGCATTTGTATTCGATCGTAATACAAATGCGGGTATGTTTATACTGATACGGGGTTATCCTGAAATTCGTTTCGGGATCGCTTTTGGAAGTTGGCAGTTTCCAGTTTTCTATCACCCGTCTTAAACATTCGGTTAAAGACGGATTTATCTTTTCTTCTCTTGGGTGAGTCATGAGGTGAGTTGTGATTCTAGAAGATTCTAGATGTGGTGACTCTTGGTGTGCATTAATTGTGCATTTATTGGATGATGACTAGGTTGTTATGGTTCAATGTATGCATTAATGATATGCAAGGTGTTTAATATGACTCATTAGCTCATTTATTGTTGTGATCACCTCCTTGCCTCCTACACTCACCCTCCTTCATAAAAGTGGCCGGCCCCCTCTTGGGTTTAAAAGAGGATTCATTTTTTGAAAAGATTATGAAAGTTTAGGTTCATGAAAATTAGAATAGCCAATTTCTCATTTACCCGATTCAAATGGCAACTTCATTAACCGTTCGTCCATAGCCTTGGACGAAGTGAGATAAAGTGTTCTACTCATTCTCTACATCATCTTGGTCGTCTCTTTTAGCAAACTTGACGACCGAGTTGCCTCGGTTCAGAGGCGGGAGCCCGTTTAAAGATCCGTCGACGTGGTGCCACCTGGACGAGAAGACTGGAGATTCAGGAGATCAGAGCAGCCGCAACAAAGCGTGGGATGATGGTTGAAGACCGAAGGACTCGGATCGTTCGGTATAACATTTCTACCCACTTTGTAATTTGTTAGTTTAGCTTTAATGGCAGATCCGGGTTACAGTACACGATAGCGCCAGTTGTAAAAGTTTTTGTTCCGTATTTGGCGTCTGTTAGACGGCCGGAGCGCTACCGTGGACTTACAGATATAACAAACACAACCTTCCTCAATTTTTTGGAGACATAAATCAAGGAAAAAATAGATTTCAGATGGTGATAAAAATACCAAATTCTTTCATTGTTGGGTTAATGTCAGAAGATGTCAAAACAGAATTACAAAGTTGCAAAATGTAGAAGGCGTTTGTTTTGAGGAGCATAAACAGATTGTTCATATAACAGCTTCTCATTTTGAAAAAAGCTTTTACTTCACAAAATATAAATGCAGAATTTGATTGCAGACATATCATTTCTAGTATGATTTCAGACATATCAGGTTTAGGGTTAGAGCCTAGGGTTAATTTGGGTTAATTAGAGGCTAGGGTTAATTTTGGTTAATTATTAATAATTTGTAAGGGTTAGGGTGTTGGTTAAGGTTAATTTGGTTAATTTGGGTAAGTTTACTTGAAACAGCGCATTCTGCCTATATGAATGATTAAGTTTGTATAATCTTCACACACGTGTTTTCATGTATGCTGGCCATCTTGAGGGTGCATGTAATATTTTTATTTTTCTCTCAAATTGTAATTTGCATATATCATGAAATCTTGCCCCTGGGTAAATGTTTAGGTTTAGGGTTAGAGTCCAGTATCCACTCCAGTTTATTGCAGAACCAAGCAAAATTGTTGAATCAAGACTTGCACTACACACTCATCATTTTGACTCTTCCACTCTCACATCTATAGGCACACCTTTTTTCAACCTAATAATAATTTAGCAGCCAACACGTCGACATTCGCTCTAGTTAGAGTTTTCCGATAGCATCTCGCTCCTCGCTCCATGGCCAATATTCCTGTCATACATCAATCCATGGCCCACGCCCACAAACAAAGTGGGGGCACAGAGAAATGATGCTCTATATAAACTTACAAAGGGATTGATATGTACAGGGCCAACATGCATTATGCAAAGCTTTTTCCTAAAGTTGGGAAATATTTTTTCAAACATAAAGAGGTGCCCAAGGCTGTTAATTCTACTCTCGTTTGTCCTATTCCCAAAAAGGCAAACTGTCGCTCCATCATCGATTATAGACCTATAAACCTTTGTAATTTTCTATACAAAATTTTCATTATCCCCAACCCTAGCCCCAGCCCCAGCCGAACCCCAACCCCAACCCTAACCCTAACCCCAGACCTAGCCCCAGCCCCAGCTGAACCCCAACCCTAACCCCAACCCCAACCCCAACCACAACCCCAGCCGAACCCCAACCCCAACCGCAACCCCATCCCCAGCCCCAACCGCAACCCCAACCCTAACCCTAACCCTAACCCTAACCCCAACCGATGCCTAACCCTAACCCTCATCGGTACCCTAACCCTCATCGGTACCCAAACCCTGAACCCTAGCCCTAAAATCATCAAAATTATGTTTAATTGAAGATTTACTAACCTGTAGGCGGTGGAGGAGACGACGGAGACGCTCGATCGGTGGTCGACAACGAAACGGAGGGCGGTGGCGACGACGAGAACGGCGACGCGGCGGAAACGAGAGTTTTAGGGATTTTGAGAATTTTGCGAGTTAACGCGCGCGAGAGAGATGATCAGCGTAGGGCATTTCTGTGCCTTTTTAATTAAATTCCCATTTATATGCCCCTACGGATTAGTCCGTAGGTCATTGGTTTGCGGCTCCGTAGGGGCAAACAACAAATTACGATTTAATATTTTTAAATTAAAACGTCGGGAACCGTAGGGCCCTACGGATTAGTCCGTAGGGCCAAAATAATTCTACCCCTAATCCGTAGGAGCAACCCCCTATTGTAGTAGTGGGTGTAAGAATATGGATAAGCAATATGTAAGAAAAAGTAAATTTTTTTAGGGTTTAGAAGAAGATGTCGGTATTAACTACACTTACCGACATATGTTTTGAAAAGAATTTTTTAAAGAAGAGGGAAGAAGATTGGAAGGGACTTACAAGCTAGTTAGCCTATGAAAAGGTAAAAGAGGGAGGGTTGAACTTCGTGGCATCACGGGATCGTCGGAAAAGTTTCGATTCTTCGCCGGAAGTTGACCGCTTGCTAACTCCTCTTCTACTCCTCTTGTACTTAAGAAATTTTGAAAGTTTCGGCTATAATTTTCAGAATGATGAAGGGCTAGAATATGGGGTTGTATTTATAGTGTGGAATTAGGGTTTTGGAATTAAAATGGTGAATTAAAATGCATTAAAATGATGATAAATGGGGAATTGAAGGGTCTCTATTTGATTGCAGAGCAATCAAACAGTGCAGCGGAGTTAGGGGTAGGGGAAAAGGTTTGTGTGCAAAGCCCGGGGCTTATTGGCCACGGTTGGACCGTCCCCGCCGGCCAATATTGAAGATCCACCGGTCGTTTGAGGGAGTGGGGCCGTCGGATTGGTGCCACGTGTTCACGCTACTGTTAACACTCTTTTGCATATGTTTGATTTCTTCTGACTTTTCATTTTTATGTGCTTTGCACGTGTAAACTTTTGGGCTTCCAAAAAATTTAAAAATAAAATCAGAAAAATAATGTGTCTGATGGGATTCGAATACAGGGGCTGCGTCATAGCAGTGCAAGGCTTTACCAGTGAGCTACAAGTTATTTCTTGTTGTTCTTTATCAAAATATACTTATAACTTGTACTCATGTTTGTAAACTCATTTCTGTATATTAAACTGAAAAAATTTGTTCAATAAATTCAGAGTCGTTACACAAAGCCTCCTCATTGCAGATCCGACGCCTTTTCCTCCTCGTCGCAGATGCGCCATTGTCCTTGTTGTTGATCCCCCTCCCTCACTTTTCTTAGTTTACTATAATTTTTTATTTGGATATGGTGTTTGTGATCAAGAGTTGAGAAATTGTTGAGGAATGAATATGAGTTTAATGAAAGGAGTGATATTGATCTTTCAGGAGAAGTGGGATGTGGACTTAATGGAAGATGAAGTTTTAAAAATTAGTTTGGAGGAAAGAGGAGGAATGTAAACCCATCAAAAATTTCAAGTTTTGCAAATTCTTTGGCAAGTTTAAAGTTTAAGTTGCAAGTTTGGAGTTTAACCCTTTGCATCAACATCCAAATCAGATTTCCATGAATAAAAGAAAAAGGTCATAGTTCTATTTCTTGATTTTGATGCTATGATTTGACTTCAAAAATAGATTGCAATTTCTTAATGTGTGTGTATGTAAGTTTTATGTGTGTGTATGTGAGTAAGTTTGTATATGTATGTTTGTGTTAGTGTAATGACCTGAAATCCATGTACAATTGTAACACGATCAATGTATAGAATAGTGTATTTCAACCTGACTATAAGTTATAAGTTAAATTTGTTCAATAGAAGCAAGAAACTATTTGTAGCTCACTTCTTAATACTCTCTACTGTTGTGATATAACCTGCTTGTTCGAATCCCATCAGCCCCAATTATTTTTAATATATTTTTTTAAATTTTCAAAAGCCCAAGAGTTGCACGTGCATTAAACGGAGAAACGAAAAGTTTTAGAAAAAACAAACTGGAGAAATGAAGAGTTAACACGAATTAATACACTGGGCACGAATCTCGAAACACGTGGCCGCAATCGGGCTGCCAATTAGCCGCCGCCGGCGGTTGGATTTTATCCATTTGCCTCTGTACTTCGCACGTGCATCTCTTGGACTCCCTTCTATTCATTTTCCCATTTGTTTTCTCTGCAATTAAACAGAGAGCTGTCCATCCCTTCATCTACCTCATTAACACAGTTTAATCCATTTTAATTCATTTTTTAATTCACACACTCTCATTTTTTCCCCTATAAATACCTGGCCATACTACCCTATTTCTTATTTCAGAAAATTTCACTAAATCCTCCAAAAAATTTCCAAGTCCCAAGCAAAAGAAGTTAAGCCATTCTCAAGTGAAGTTGCCCAAGTCAAAGCGCCATCAATCAATCTTTTCATACGTCTTGGTCTCGGTTGTACAAACCGAGGCACCCTTTTTTCTTTGACTCGCGCAAAACCCATAAGTCCCTCCTTCTCCTTTTCCTCCTCACTCGATTTGTTTCATCTTCAATCTTTTAAAACAATATCGGTAAAAAGTGGAGTTAGCTTTTATAACAATCTTTTTAAAATAATTTTATTACCATTATCATGCTAAATAAATCACAATACTCTTTTAACAACCTTAAAATAGTGTTTATCTAATTAATTTTGCATATGTTTAGAATTTCTTGTTAAATAGAACGTATGTCGAATTTTGCACGAAAATACCATGAACTTTGCATTTATATTTTATCGCTTTATATACCTATAGAAAATTCACGGGGTAACGACCCACCCCACTCACATACACGATGGTTCATAACACGATATGTCAGATACAATGTTTTATTCTAAAAGGAAACATTTTCAAGAAAATGCCCTAGATTTCTAAAATACGTTTAAAATCGATATTTTTAGCACCTTTGCAATTACGCCTCTACAACTCTCGTTAGGGGACCCATTTGTGGATAGTGCGGGTTATCGCACGTTTTTGGGAAAGTTGTAACACCCGAGCCCAATGCTACTATTTTTCAGTACTGTTTGAGCATAATGTGGTACTCATTTCTTTTAGCTTGCTTGTTTGTTGCTTACTGTAAATTTTTACCCGGTAAAGTCATTTCTGCATATAACAAATTTTGGCATCTAAAATAAAATTAAAAATAGTCATCTTGGCCTACTTGACACCCCTAACCCCGTTGTGGCGTCCGTGCATCGTGTTCTCGTCCCGTTCAGTGAAACGAGCGAGATTGGATGGCAACGTGCGCGTACGTGTGTCCGTTTTGGGGGTATGCTTTTGTAACACCCGAGTTCATTTATACCAATTCCAGTTCTCATATTTCTTATTCGTGATATTTCTTGATTTATCGTGTTTGGGTGCGAAAGGTAGTTTACATTTTTATATTGCATTCGACCCGACCCGCTTGCTTGAACTTGTTTGATTCATATTTATGAACTATCCTGACCGGTTACATAGACACGTGCATACTGCATACTGGCATTTTATCTGGCATTGCATCTTTTGTCATATAACATTTTAAGTCATGTAAAATAATTTAAAATTGCATTTTATAGCTTGCATGACACCCATAATCCCGTGATAGCGTCCGCGCATCTTGTTCTTGTCTCGTTCAGTGAAACGGACGTGTTTGGATGGCTACGCGCACGTACGTGCATCAGTTCTTGGGGGTATGCATTTTCTTTAACTGGGCATTCATTTTGAAATTTGGAAGTCGCATATATTTTTCATATTTTAAATCTGAATTTTTGGACCCGACCCGGGCTTGTTTTGGAGTAAGTTTGTATTTTGCCAAATCTCAAAACGGACTAATATTATAATATTATATTCCTTATTTCATTTAAAATTTCCTTTAACTGAATAAATATTTTTTTAACTAAATTTATCACAGTAACCCAATTCTCTCTGCCCCTCTCTAACTAGACATATTTTTTAATATTTCTAAATCTAAATTTTTGTTATATGAACAGAATATATATCTCTCTCTTTCTCTCTCTCTCTCTCTCTCTCTCTCTCGACTCTCTCTCTGTCTCTCTCTCTCTAACTTCTCTCATTTTCAAATCTCTCCCTCAAAATCTCTCACCTTAGCTTATCGTCTCGCCGACGATGACCACTCCGGAGCACCGTAGACCGTCTCTCAACAACCTTCACTTCTGACCGCTACTAGCTCCCTCGCCGCCAACACCAACGACAACCTCCACAACCCACTGCACCACCTTCTCCCTCCATTGCCGACGAGCCCACTCACTCCATACCTTTGCATACCTTAGCTCTGACCACCATGCCACCACCAATCTCCTTTCCTCGCCAACCGTCACCAGCAATTGAGCCATCGCCACCCCACTCATCTCCTGCAGCCGAGATTCGAGCTCCTCCTTCACCTCCTCCATTGATCACAACACCAAACCTTGCTGCCCTTTTGGCCAGCCACCGCCGACGAGTCTCCTCCATCAACCTTGTCGCCGCAACCTCCCTTCCATCGCCTCATCTCGCCGTCGCAGCACCCTACTTGACCACCGCACCCATTGCCCCGATCTCCCTCTCTCCATCTCTTGCTCTCGGCTGCTGCAACTCAAAACCGTTTATCTTCAACAGCCGAGCCCAACTCAACCCTCCACTTCATCTCTCAACCGAAAACTCCAGCCACCTTGTCGCCATCGGTCGAGCCCACCAAGCCGATGAAACCCAGCGGAGATTAAGGCTGTGACTTGTTTTGTCTCATGTTCTATATTTTTTCTTGTCGTCGTCTCCGTGATCGATCGTTCGAGATCGTTCACCGGAGCTCTGTCGACGCCGTCGACCCCCCTCACAATCTTCTTCGCCGACCACACGAGCATATCTGACCCGTGTGATCCCCTTGTATGTTGTTTGAATTCGTTCTGTGTACCGTACGCGCGTTGCGACTTTTTCCGCCGACGCGTGACGTTCCGTGTTTCAACCAGATCGCGCACCAGATCGCGCACCAGATCGCGTCCGGATCGCGCCCAGACCGTGCACCAGATCGCGCACCAGATCGCGTCCGTATCGCGCCCAGACCGTGCACCAGATCGCGACTAAACCCAGTACCGTGTTGTGCCGTTTCACCCACCGTATCATGACATGTCGCACCAGGCCGCCTGCACCTCGACCTTTGTTTTGAGGCAAGTTAATCTTGCTACATGCTATTTAAATCAGTTATACATATTCTAATACATGTAGTTTAAAGATAGTAGCCCATTGCATCTTTAGATTATTAAAACACTTCAACCCAATTTTAATATCCATACTGTTATACGGCATTAAGTAACGTGCAACTATCCTTTAACACGAAATAATAACTGTGCATCAATATCATATAATATGTACTTATCTGCTTATCAACTTACCTGATCTAGTTTGTTGCTCTGACAGTACTCATGCTTGCTCATCTATAATCTTGTTTATGCTAGTTGATTATGAGCACCCATATGCTACTTGGTATACCTTGACGTGACTTGCTACACATATTACTTGACCCGACATGGTACTGTACACTACTTGACTCGACCGGATGTACCATGGCTTGACCGTTACTTGACCTCGTGTCTAATGCCAACAAACCTGACATGTAGTCCTCATGGACCATTCCTGTTGTCTATCCAGACAAACCTGCTGTTACCTGATCCTGTGTTGGCATTAGTTCTTGATTACTGAATACCTGACCTGACACATATAACTTGGGGGTATGGGGAAATCAAAAGTGTAAACTAAAGTGTAACTTAGAAGGGTATTACTTGATCCGTGGTCCCGGGGGGTAACGGGACAGAGCCATTCGTGACTCTTACATTTTCCTGATCCGTGGTCCTGGGGGGTAACGGGACAGAACCACTATTGGTTCATGTATTCCTGATCCGTGGTCCCGGGGGGTAACGGGACATATCCTATGAGTTAAATGGAGGATTACTCAAATTGATTTCAAAGACTTTAGAGTAGAAAACCCAGTAGAACAGTTTAGTTTACTCACTGCACACTACTCTGCACTGTCTGATTTATAACTGTTACACCTGCTTGTTCATTCATGTTTATATTTGCATTGCCTGTTATTCTGTTCATATTTTTATTTCTTGATGACACGACGCGCTGACGTCTGGGTTTTGCATGGCCCAGATTCTTTACCTTTGTTGCAGACTGTTCAGGAGTAGCGTCGCTGTTAGACGAGCGGTGAAGTTCCTGTCGGTATGTATTTTCGCTTCCAGGTGTTTCATTTACTGTATCTTTTGGCTTCCGCATATTGTTATTCCTTGACTCTTTTACTCTGGCTTACGGACATGTAATATATAGTTAGTTTGCTTTCCTGTTCATGATATCTCTACAGCCGTAATGCGACTGTGGAAGGATTTTTTCCTATCTACAGGTAGCATGGTTGGTTATGACACGTGCCTATCTTAGCGTACTCTGGGAAGCGGGGCGTGACAGCTTTTTAATCATAAGATACTTAATTTTAAAATTTGGATCCCGCTTAAAATCCTACTTTTTCAATTTCAAATTTTTGGACCCAACCCGGGTGCGATTTGGAAATGTTTTATTTTGCGCCAAAATCCCAAATTTTATATTATTTAAACCATCATATATTTTACGGTTAACCATGATTTTTTTCTGTTTCCTTATCTTTTAAATCCTTTTAATTTTTTTTTCTTAACAAACGATTCTTTCACCACCAATCAAATCCCTTTATTTCCGTGGGCCTCTCATCCATTATCTCTCTCTTTCTCTCTCTTTCTCTATCTCTCTCTCTCTCTATCCCCATTCTCATTCTCTCTCTCTCACCGTCTCTCTCTCTTTTTCTCTATCTCTCTCTCTCCAATCCACATAATCTCTCTCTCTTCTTTTTCTTTAAATTTTTCCCACCTCTATTTTCTCACGAACGCAGCGAACCCATCACGAACCCAGCGAACCCCCGGTCGCCTTACCCTCGCCGTCGCAGCCCCACGCCGACGACACCAGCACCCTCACCATCCTCGCCCTCTCTCTTATCGACTCCCGAGCGCTTGCTCACCCCGACCAGCGCTACAGCCACCTGCAAACCCCCCTGTGCACCGTCGGACCGCCGTCTGTCGCCGCCGACGACCCCGTTCCCGTGTCCCCGGCCTCGCAGGCACACCCCCTCGGTGAGATCACTTCCCTCCTCTCTCCCTTTCTTCTCTCCTTCTCCGCTAATGTAATTCTTGAATCGGCAGTTTTTCCCCCGCGATCACTGTAGGCCACCGCCGGAGCCGTCGACCTCGTCATCGTTCTCACGTCTCCTCTCTGTGATTACAGAACCTTTGTAAGCCTTCGCTCCTTCCTTGTTTCTTTTCTTTTCTCTGATTGCAAGTCTTGACCGTTCACTGTTCACTTTCGGCCGGAATCCGGCGATGCCGACGACGTGATCCGACATTCCAGCGAGGTACCCCGACCCGCGTGGTTCCATTGTTCGTTGTTTGGGTTCAATCCGTGAACCGTGCGCCCGTCGCGAGTTTCCCCGCCGACGTTTACGTTCCGTTTTTCCCGGTTCGCGACCCGTCGGGGCAAGTAACCCTTGCTACATGCTATACAATATTTACATATATATTATGATACCCTAAACCTGTAAATTTAACTTGGTACGATTATTTCTCATTTTCGGGTACAATATTGCATTATATCATTTTACCGTTAAACTTGGAACCTACAATTGCAAATTGAACCTAATAACCATATTTACCTGTTTAATCACATTTTTAATGTTAACGTAGCTTATGGCATTTATCCCTGTAGTTCTGTTCAATTCGGACACTAGTATGCATTTAACCTGAAATAGCTGTACTGAACCGTTACATAGATCATTGCACCTCTAAGGGTTCTTGAACCTGTTAATATGACTAAACGGCTATACTTGTCTTACTGCACTCTTGTAATCATCTCTGTGACAAATTTGATAATTGTATTGCTAATTGAATGAAACTGCCTATTACTTAATTCATTGCTTATCTCATGATTGTTGATACCCATGTTTGATTATATAACTAATTGTGAGCACACCCACGATATTGTTTACATCTTGACCTGACTTGCTATATATATATATATTGATATACCTGACATGGTACCGTACACTGTTGACTTGACCTGATGTACCATGACCTGACCCGTTACCTGATCTTGTGTCTAATGCCAACAAACCTGACATGTAGTCCTCATGGACCGTTCCTGTTGTCTATCCAGACAAACCTGCTTTTACCTGATCCTGTGTTGGCATTAGTTCTTGATTACTGAATACCTGACTTGACATACATAACTTGGGGGTATGGGGAAATCAAAGGTGAAACCTGACTTGTAACTCAACAGTTCGATACCTGTTCTGATCAGTCTTACGGGCTAGGCCAGCCCCGGAGTGATGATGCTGACATCACTCGCCCATCCTGCTACCTGTTACTGCCTAGCGGCACGTCTCGGTTTCAGCCCGAGAGTCCTTGACCGTGGTCCCGGGCATGCACGGGATACTATTGAGTTACATCGATAATCCATCAATTGATTTCAAAGACTTTAGAATAGAAAACCTGATAGAACGGTTTAGTCTACCCACTGCACACTTCCCTGTACTGATCTGATTCATATTATTGTTATTCTGCTGTATTCATGTTTATATTGCATTGCCTGTTACCCTGTTCATATTATATTACTTGATGACATGACGCGCTGACATCTAGGTTTTGCATGTCCCAGATTCCGTACCGTTGTTGCAGTCCGAGCAGGAGTACTTCAGCCAGCAGGCTGAGCTGTGAGTTCAGTAGTAGTTAGTTTTATTTCCCGCATTTATTTCCTGATGTGAGCCCGCATTATGGGACATACATTCCAGTTATTTGTATTGGATCATTTGCTTCCGCATTTATTTATTATTGACTCCCGTTATTCTGGATTATGGACATGTTTTAGATAGTTTTATTGTGTTCTTGATATCTCTACAGCCGTAATGTGACTGTGGATGGATGCTTCCTACCCACAGGTAGCATGGTTGGCTATGTCACGTGTCCAATCTAGAGTACTCTGGGAAGAGGGGCGTGACATGGTTCTTTTGGTATCAGAGCCATAGGTTAATCGGGTTGATTCTTTTGTAGTTGGGCATTGTACCCAATACATGAGTCAGAATACCCGTGTTTAGGAAACATGTCCTGCCACTTTGCCGTTTACCATTCTTGAATCACATTCTTCCTGATTATATCTTTTACGATGTGCAAACTTCCTTTGCATATCGACTTAGAAACCTGATTCCTTGTTATCTCTAGGACTTAGGCGACTTGGATGGAGTTAAGCAATTGTGGCTATGATACCGCGGCATAGTTACAATGCGGTACTTTATTTAAGTATCTTGGAGTTATAGCCTTGATCTATATATTGAATCTATCATCATGCTAATGTTGGGTGTTTTGATTTCAGGAATATGGCAGATAAGAATTTGAAGACGTACCAGAGGCGTGTGGACGAAGCCGCCATGCTTGGAGTGATAAGGGGAATGCTAGAGAATCAAAAGAGGCAGGCCGAGCTGATCCAGCAGCAAGCAGACTCGTTTCAGGAAGGTTTGCAGATCGTTCACCAGTCTGTAAACAATGTTGGTGCTAAACTAGTCGACCGAGTAGGGACCGTGGCAGATTTCAGGCGTTTGGGTCCGTCTACATTTACTGGTTTGGAGGAGCCGTTGCCAGCCGAGCAGTGGCTAGTTGACACAGAAAACTTGCTTATTGCGGCACAGATTCCAGATAACAAAAGGGTTGATGTGGTACGCATTCAGCTAGTGGACTACGCCCGAGAATGGTGGCTTGTGGAGGAGACCCGATTACCCAAGCCGATACAGTGGGCGGATTTTTCTAAGAGTTTCCTGGAGAAGTTCTTCCCGCGGACTGCACGGGAGGAAATGGAAGAGAAGTTTATTGGGCTAAGGAAGAATGGAGCACCCGTGGATGTGCATGCAGCAGAATGGACGAGACTCAGCAGATTCGCTGGACCTTTAGTTGCCAACGATGCAGACAGGACACGGAGGTTCATGCGCAGCTTGTATGTGGACATCCAGAGGCAGATTGTCTCCCTGGGTTTGACCACTTTCTCACAGGTTCTTACGGCAGGTCGGGAACAGCAGAGTTTATCTGGGATGAAAGGGAGTTTGCAGCAGACAGCAGTTGCGACAAGGAAGCCCGCATTTGTATCTAACCGAGCTCATGGTCGCAGAGGTATTCCAGTGGACCGTCGAGGTGTAGCACCCATGAAGAAACCTGTGATCGTTGATCGAAGGAAGAGAGTGATTTGTGACTACCGCCGTTTACCTGGGCACGTGCAGAAGGAGTGTCGAAGGAGGCTGGGACTTTGTTTGGTTTGTGAAGCGGCTGATCACGCAGTTGGTGCTTGTCCGTCGAAGCTCCGTACGAGGGATGATATTCAGAAGCCTCCACAGAAACTGTTCCAAGGACAGAAACAGCTGACTCAAGGACCTAATCAGGCTCGAGCTTTTACCTTGACAGCTGAGGAAGCTAAGGCGTCAGGAGAAGTCGTTTCACGTATTCTACTCGTTCATGGTTTTCCCGCATTGGCATTATTTGATTCTGGTGCATCCCATTGTTTTATGTCATCCAAGTTTGTAACTACACACTCGATTACCTGCGTGACCCTGTCTAGTTTCTGGGACATACACACTGGGAATGGGAAAATCATATCTAGTAGGGAATGTAAAGATTGTACAGTTGTTGTGTGCGGACGGGAGCTTTTTGCAGATTTCTTGGTGATTGATACGGGCAGCTATGAAGTCGTCTTGGGAATGGATTTTCTTGGCACTTTCCACGCTCACATTGATTGTAGGGCAAAGAAAGTAATTTTCCAGATTCCCGGACATCCCGAGTTTACCTTCACTGGAGGGAGCAGTTCTGTCGGGCCAGTCGAGTTTAGGGCTAGGCCGACAAACAGTATTCTTGCAGCAATGGAAGTTGATGAAAGTGAAGAGCCGGCTGTTGTTCGTGATTTTATGGACGTATTTGAAGATATATCGGGTTTACCGCCGAAGCGAGACGTGGAGTTCGCAATTGATCTTATTCCTGGTGCAGCACCGGTATCCAAAGCGTATTATACAATGGCACCAGTAGAGTTGGAAGAAGTTAAGAAACAGGTTGCTGAATTGCTTGAGAAGGGTTGGATTCGAAGCAGTAACTCGCCTTGGGGAGCTCCAGTTCTTCTAGTAAAGAAGAAGGATGGCACAAGAAGGATGTGCATCGACTACAGAGAATTAAACCGGGTGACTATTAAGAACAAGTACCCTATCCCTCGCATTGGAGAATTTTTTGAGCAGCTTAGTGGCGCGAGGGTATTCTCGAAGCTGGATTTGCGATCCGGATATCATCAGGTCCGAGTGAAAACAGAAGATATTTGCAAGACGGCGTTTCAAACTCGGTACGGACATTACGAGTACTTAGTGATGCCCTTCGGAGTAACGAATGCGCCGACAGTATTCATGGACTTGATGAACCGAATATTTTCACCGTTCTTGGATCAATTCATTGTGGTATTCATTGACGATATTTTGGTTTACTCGAAGAGTTTTGAAGAGCATGCTGAGCATTTGAAGATCGCACTGCAGACGTTGAGACAGGAGAAATTGTATGCGAAGATGTGTAAGTGCGAGTTTTGGCTGGAGGAAGTGAAGTTTTTGGGGCATGTTGTGTCTGGCGATAGAATTGCCGTCGATCCAGAAAAGATTGCAGCAATTCGAGATTGGCCGATTCCAAAGAATGTTGCGGAGATAAGAAGCTTTCTTGGACTCGCCGGATATTACAGGAGATTTGTGGAGAACTTTGCTCGTCTGGCGGAGCCGTTAACCAAGCTTACGCGCAAGGAGGTACCTTTTGTATGGACGAATAAGTGTGCGTTAGCTTTTGAGACGTTGAAGCAGAAGTAGATAACCGCCCCTATTCTGACCGTGCCAGACAATTCCGGAGGATTGGTGATTCACAGTGACGCATCTGTGAAAGGATTGGGATGTGTCTTGATGCAGCATGGGAAGGTTGTAGCATACGCATCGAGACAGTTGAAGACCCATGAGAAGAATTATCCAACTCATGACTTGGAGCTTGCGGCTGTGATTTTCGCTTTGAAGATTTGGAGACATTATCTTTTAGGCGAAAAGGTCGAAGTTTTTACATATCATAAGAGCTTGAAGTATGTGTTCACACAGAAGGAGCTTAATATGAGGCAGCGTAGATGGTTGGAGCTGATGGCTGACTACGATCTTGATCTTAAGTACCATCCGGGGAAGGTCAATGTCGTGCCGGATGCGCTTAGTCGGTTACCAGCAATTCAGGTGTTGACTACGCAGAAGGAGATCGTTGCAGATTTTCAAAGATTTGACTTGGAGGTTGTGCTACCGCATTCTACGGGACAGTTGATGCAGCTACAAGTACAATCATCATTGATCGAGAGTATTAAAGCAGCACAATCGCAGGACCCTAGACTGTAAAAGTTTCGAGAGCAGGTTGAAGCCGGACTACGAACAGATTTACTGATCCACGAAGATGGTTCGTTGAGGTACGGTAGCCGTTTGTGTGTGCCAAAGGGAGATATTCGTGATGAGCTTATGAAGGAGGCACACAGTTCAGCTTATTCTGTGCATCCAGGAGGCACAAAGATGTACCGAGATATTCAACAGCATTTCTGGTGGGAAGGCATGAAGCGGGAGATTGCTCGCTTTGTGGCAAAGTGCTTGGTGTGTCAGCAAATTAAGGCTGAACATCAAAGGGTTGCTGGTTTATTGCAACCACTTCCGATTCCTCAGTGGAAGTGGGAACATATAACCATGGATTTCGTGACGGCTTTACCACGAAGTCCAAAGGGCAACAATGCAGTATGGGTAATTGTTGACCGATTGACCAAGGCAGCTCACTTTATTCCTTTTCGGGTTGGTCAATCAACAGAGACTTTGGCAGAGCGGTACATGCAGGAGATTGTAAGATTGCATGGAGTACCGGTGAGCATCGTGTCCGGTCGTGACACTCGGTTCTTATCACACTTTTGGCGGAGTTTACAAGAAAGTTTGGGGACTCGATTGAAGTTTAGCACAGCTTATCATCCTCAAACTGATGGTCAGTCGGAGAGAACGATCCAAACTCTTGAGGATATGTTGAGGGCATGCATGTTGGACTTCAAGGGTTCGTGGGAGGATCATCTACATTTGGTGGAGTTTTCTTACAACAACAGTTTTCAGGCAACTATCCAGATGGCTCCGTTTGAAGCTTTTTATGGTTGTAAATGCCGTTCACCTGTTTGTTGGGATGATGTCGGTGAACGAAGGTTATTGGGACCAGATTTGGTTGTACAGACAGTTGAGAAGGTTAACACTATCAGAGATCATATGAAGGCAGCTCAAGACCGACAGAAGAGTTGGGCTGACACGTCAAGAAGACCTCTAGAGTTCGCCGTGGGTGATTTGGTATTCTTGAAGATATCAACGACTAGAGGGGTGATTCGTTTTGGGAGTCGAGGAAAGCTTAGTCCTCGATTCGTTGGACCATTTGAGATCTTGGAGCGTGTTGGTGAGGTAGCGTACCGTTTGGCGTTACCGCAGTCCTTGGCAAGTGTGCACGATGTGTTTCACGTATCTCAACTCCGTAAGTATGTTCGAGATGAAACACACGTTTTGGATCATTCGGAGTTAACAGTACGAGAAGACTTGACTTTTGAGGAGCGACGGTTGAAATTATGGATCGAAGGGAAAAGGTTCTTAAGAATAAGGTTATCCCCCTTGTGCTTGTTTCTTGGGGTAACTGCTCGCATGGAGAGTCCACTTGGGAACGAGAAGATGAAATCCGACAGAAGTTTCCTCACCTTTTCTTGTAGTTTCTGTCCTTGTATTCTTGGAATTTCGAGGACGAAATTCTTTTTGTAGTTGGGTATAATGTAACACCTGAGCCCAATGCTATTATTTTTCAGTACTGTTTGAGCATAATATGGTACTCATTTCTTTTAGCTTGCTTGTTTGTTGCTTACTGTAAATTTTTACCCGGTAAAGTCATTTCTGCATATAACAAATTTTGGCATCTAAAATAAAATTAAAAATAGTCATCTTGGCCTACTTGACATCCCTAATCCCGTTGTGGCGTCCGTGCATCGTGTTCTCGTCCCGTTCAGTGAAACGGGCGAGATTGGATGGCTACGTGCGCGTACGTGTGTCCGTTTTGGGGGTATGCTTTTTAATCATAAGATATTTAATTTTAAAATTTGGATCCCGCTTAAAATCCTACTTTTTCAATTTCAAATTTTTGGACCCAACCCGGGCGCGATTTGGAAATGTTTTATTTTGCGCCAAAATCCCAAATTTTATATTATTTAAACTATCATATATTTTACTGTTAACCATGATTTTTTTTCTGTTTCCTTATCTTATAAATCCTTTTAATTTTTTTTTTCTTAACAAACGATTCTTTCACCACCAATCAAATCCCTTTATTTCCGTGGGCCCCTCATCCATTATCTCTCTCTCTCTCTATCTCTCCCTCTCTCTCTCTTTCTCTCTTTCTCTCTCTCTATCCCCGTTCTCATTCTCTCTCTCTCACCGTCTCTCTCTCTTTCTCTATCTCTCTCTCTCTCCAATCCCCATAATCTCTCTCTCTCCCATAATCTCTCTCTCTTCTTTTTCTTTAAATTTTTCCCTCCTCTATTTTCTAACGAACGCAGCAAACCCATCACGAGCCCAGCGAACCCCTGGCCGTCTTACCCTCGCCGTCGCAGCCCCACGCCGACGATACCAGCACCCTCACCATCCTCGCCCTCTCTCTCATCGACTCCCGAGAGCTTGCTCACCCCGACCAGCGCTACAGCCACCTGCAAACCCCCTGTGCACCGTCGGACCGCCGTCTGTCGCCGCCGACGACCCCGTTCCTGTGTCCGCGGCCTCGCAGGCACACCCCCTCGGTGAGATCACTTCCCTCCTCTCTCCCTTTCTTCTCTCCTTCTCCGCTAATGTAATTCTTGAATCGGCAGTTTTTCCCCCGCGATCACTGTAGGCCACCGCCGGAGCCGTCGACCTCGTCATCGTTCTTACGTCTCCTCTCTGTGATTACAGAACCTTTGTAAGCCTTCGCTCCTTCCTTGTTTCTTTTCTTTTCTCTGATTGCAAGTCTTGACCGTTCACTGTTCACTTTCGGCCGGAATCCGGCGATGCCGACGACGTGATCCGACGTTCCAGCGAGGTACCCCGACCCGCGTGGTTCCATTGTTCGTTGTTTGGGTTCAATCCGTGAACCGTGCGCCCGTCGCGAGTTTCCCCGCCGACGTTTACGTTCCGTTTGTCCCGGTTCGCGACCCGTCGAGGCAAGTAACCCTTGCTACATGCTATACAATATTTACATATATATTATGACACCCTAAACCTGTAAATTTAACTTGGTACGATTATTTCTCATTTTCGGGTACAATATTGCATTATATCATTTTACCGTTAAACTTGGAACCTACAATTGCAAATTGAACCTAATAACCATATTTACCTGTTTAATCACATTTTTAATGTTAACGTAGCTTATGGCATTTATCCCTGTAGTTCTGTTCAATTCGGACACTAGTATGCATTTAACCTGAAATAGCTGCACTGAACCGTTACATAGATCATTGCACCTCTAAGGGTTCTTGAACCTGTTAATATGACTAAACGGCTATACTTGTCTTACTGCACTCTTGTAATCATCTCTGTGACAAATTTGATAATTGTATTGCTAATTGAATGAAACTGCCTATTATTTAATTCATTACTTATCTCATGATTGTTGATACCCATGTTTGATTATATAACTGATTGTGAGCACACCCACGATATTGTTTACATCTTGACCTGAATTGCTATATATATATATATATATTGATATACCTGACATGGTACCGTACACTGTTGACTTGACTTAATGTACCATGACCTGACCCGTTACCTGATCTTGTGTCTAATGCCAACAAACCTGACATGTAGTCCTCATGGACCGTTCCTGTTGTCTATCCAGACAAATCTGCTTTTACCTGATCCTGTGTTGGCATTAGTTCTTGATTACTGAATACCTGACTTGACATACATAACTTGGGGGTATGGGGAAATCAAAGGTGAAACCTGACTTGTAACTCAACAGTTCGATACCTGTTCTGATCAGTCTTACGGGCTAGGCCAGCCCCGGAGTGATGATGCTGACATCACTCGCCCATCCTGCTACCTGTTACTGCCTAGCGGCACGTCTCAGTTTCAGCCCGAGAGTCTTTGACCGTGGTCCCGGGCATGCACGGGATACTATTGAGTTACATCGATAATTCATCAATTGATTTCAAAGACTTTAGAATAGAAAACCTGGTAGAACGGTTTAGTCTACCCACTGCACACTACCCTGTACTGATCTGATTCATACTATTGTTATTCTGCTGTATATATTGCATTGCCTGTTACCCTGTTCATATTATATTACTTGATGACATGACGCGCTGACGTCTGGGTTTTGCATGGCCCAGATTCCGTACCGCTGTTGCAGTCCGAGCAGGAGTACTTCAGCCAGCAGGCTGAGCTGTGAGTTCAGTAGTAGTTAGTTTTATTTCCCGCATTTATTTCCTGATGTGAGCCCGCATTATGGGACATACATTCCAGTTATTTGTATTGGATCATTTGCTTCCGCATTTATTTATTATTGACTCCCGTTATTCTGGATTATGGACATGTTTTAGATAGTTTTATTGTGTTCTTGATATCTCTACAGCCGTAATGTGACTGTGGATGGATGCTTCCTACCCACAGGTAGCATGGTTGGCTATGTCACGTGCCCAATCTAGCGTACTCTGGGAAGAGGGGCGTGACATGGTTCTTTTGGTATCAGAGCCATAGGTTAATCGGGTTGATTCTTTTGTAGTTGGGCATTGTACCCAATACATGAGTCAGAATACCCGTGTTTAGGAAACATGTCCTGCCACTTTGCCGTTTACCATTCTTGAATCACATTCTTCCTGATTATATCTTTTACGATGTGCAAACTTCCTTTGCATATCGACTTAGAAACCTGATTCCTTGTTATCTCTAGGACTTAGGCGACTTGGGTGGAGTTAAGCAATTGTGGCTATGATACCGCGGCATAGTTACAATGCGGTACTCTATTTAAGTATCTTGGAGTTTTAGCCTTGATCTATATATTGAATCTATCATCATGCTAATGTTGGGTGTTTTGATTTCAGGAATATGGCAGATAAGAATTTGAAGACGTATCAGAGGCGTGTGGACGAAGCCGCCATGCTTGGAGTGATAAGGGGAATGCTAGAGAATCAAAAGAGGCAGACCGAGCTGATCCAGCAGCAAGCAGACTCGTTTCAGGAAGGTTTGCAGATCGTTCACCAGTCTGTAAACAATGTTGGAGCTAAACCAGTCGACCGAGTAGGGACCGTGGCAGATTTTAGGCGTTTGGGTCCGTCTACATTTACTGGTTTGGAGGAGCCGTTGCCAGCCGAGAAGTGGCTAGTTGACACAGAAAACTTGCTTATTGCGGCACAGATTCCAGATGACAAAAGGGTTGATGTGGTACGCATTCAGCTAGTGGACTACGCCCGAGAATGGTGGCTTGTGGAGGAGACCCGCTTGCCCAAGCCGATACAGTGGGCTGATTTTTCTAAGAGTTTCCTGGAGAAGTTCTTCCCGCGGACTGCAGGGGAGGAAATGGAAGAGAAGTTTATTGGGCTAAGGAAGAATGGAGCACCCGTGGATGTGCATGCAGCAGAATGGACGAGACTCAGCAGATTCGCTGGACCTTTAGTTGCCAACGATGCAAACAGGGCATGGAGGTTCATGCGCAGCTTGGATGTTGACATCGAGAGGCAGATTGTCTCCCTGGGTTTGACCACTTTCTCACAGGTTCTTACGGCAGCTCGGGAACAGCAGAGTTTATCTGGGATGAAAGGGAGTTTGCAGCAGACAGCAGTTGCGGCAAGGAAGCCCGCATTTGTATCTAACCGAGCCCATGGTCGCAGAGGTATTCCAGTGGACCGTCGAGGTGTAGCACCCATGAAGAAGCCTGTGATCGTTGATCGAAGGAAGAGCGTGATTTGTGACTACTGCCGTTTACCTGGGCACGTGCAGAAGGAGTGTCGAAGGAGGCTGGGACTTTGTTTGGTTTGTGGAGCGGCTGATCACGCAGTTGGTGCTTGTCCGTCGAAGCTCCGTACGAGGGATGATATTCAGAAGCCTCCCCAGAAACCGTTCCAAGGACAGAAACAGCTGACTCAAGGACCTAATCAGGCTCGAGCTTTTACCTTGACAGCTGAGGAAGCTAAGGCGTCAGGAGAAGTCGTTTCAGGTATTCTACTCGTTCATGGTTTTCCCGCATTGGCATTATTTGATTCTGGTGCATCCCATTGTTTTATGTCATCCAAGTTTGTAACTACACACTCGATTACCTGCGCGACCCTGTCTAGTTTGTGGGACATACACACTGGGAATGGAAAAATCATATCTAGTAGGGAATGTAAAGATTGTACAGTTGTTGTGTGCGGACGGGAGCTTTTTGCAGATTTCTTGGTGATTGATACGGGCAGCTATGAAGTCGTCTTGGGAATGGATTTTCTTGGCACTTTCCACGTTCACATTGATTGTAGGGCAAAGAAAGTAATTTTCCAGATTCCCGGACATCCCGAGTTTACCTTCACTGGAGGGAGCAGTTCTGTCGGGCCAGTCGAGTTTAGGGCTAGGCCGACAAACAGTATTCTTGCAGCAATGGAAGTTGATGAAAGTGAAGAGCCGGCTGTTGTTCGTGATTTTATGGACGTATTTGAAGATATATCGGGTTTACCGCCGAAGCGAGACGTGGAGTTCGCAATTGATCTTATTCCTGGTGCAGCACCGGTATCCAAAGCGTATTATCAAATGGCACCAGTAGAGTTGGAAGAAGTTAAGAAACATGTTGCTGAATTGCTTGAGAAGGGTTGGATTCGAAGCAGTAACTCGCCTTGGGGAGCTCCAGTTCTTCTAGTAAAGAAGAAGGATGGCACAAGAAGGATGTGCATCGACTACAGAGAATTAAACCGGGTGACTATTAAGAACAAGTACCCTATCCCTCGCATTGGAGAACTTTTTGAGCAGCTTAGTGGCGCGAGGGTATTCTCGAAGCTGGATTTGCGATCCGGATATCATCAGGTCCGAGTGAAAACAGAAGATATTTGCAAGACGGCGTTTCGAACTCGGTACGGACATTACGAGTACTTAGTGATGCCCTTCGGAGTAACGAATGCGCCGGCAGTATTCATAGACTTGATGAACCGAATATTTTCACCGTTCTTGGATCAGTTCATTGTGGTATTCATTGACGATATTTTGGTTTACTCGAAGAGTTTTGAAGAGCATGCTGAGCATTTGAAGATCGCACTGCAGACGTTGAGACAGGAGAAATTGTATGCGAAGATGAGTAAGTGCGAGTTTTGGCTGGAGGAAGTGAAGTTTTTGGGGCATGTTGTGTCTGGCGATGGAATTGTCGTAGATCCAGAAAAGATTGCAGCAGTTCGAGATTGGCCGATTCCAAAGAATGTTGCGGAGATAAGAAGCTTTCTTGGACTCGCCGGATATTACAGGAGATTTGTGGAGAAGCTTTCTCTGATTGCAAGTCTTGACCGTTCACTGTTCACTTTCGGCCGGAATCCGGCGATGCCGACGACGTGATCCGACGTTCCAGCGAGGTACCCCGATCCGCGTGGTTCCATTGTTCGTTTTTTGGGTTCAATCCGTGAACCGTGTGCCCGTCGCGAGTTTCCCCGCCGACGTTTACGTTCCGTTTTTCCCGGTTCGCGACCCGTCGAGGCAAGTAACCCTTGCTACATACTATACAATATTTACATATATATTATGACACCCTAAACCTGTAAATTTAACTTGGTACGATTATTTCTCATTTTCGGGTACAATATTGCATTATATCATTTTACCGTTAAACTTGGAACCTATAATTGCAAATTGAACCTAATAACCATATTTACCTGTTTAATCACATTTTTAATGTTAACGTAGCTTATGACATTTATCCCTGTAGTTCTGTTCAATTCGGAAACTAGTATGCATTTAACCTGAAATAGCTGTACTGAACCGTTACATAGATCATTGCACCTCTAAGGGTTCTTGAACCTGTTAATATGACTAAACGGCTATACTTGTCTTACTGCACTCTTGTAATCATCTCTGTGACAAATTTGATAATTGTATTGCTAATTGAATGAAACTGCCTATTACTTAATTCATTGCTTATCTCATGATTGTTGATACCCATGTTTGATTATATAACTGATTGTGAGCACACCCACGATATTGTTTACATCTTGACCTGACTTGCTATATATATATATATTGATATACCTGACATGGTACCGTACACTGTTGACTTGACCTGATGTACCATGACCTGACCCGTTACCTGATCTTGTGTCTAATGCCAACAAACCTGACATGTAGTCCTCATGGACCGTTCCTGTTGTCTATCCAGACAAACCTGCTTTTACCTGATCCTGTGTTGGCATTAGTTCTTGATTACTGAATACCTGACTTGACATACATAACTTGGGGGTATGGGGAAATCAAAGGTGAAACCTGACTTGTAACTCAACAGTTCGATACCTGTTCTGATCAGTCTTACGGGCTAGGCCAGCCCCGGAGTGATGATGCTGACATCACGCGCCTATCCTGCTACCTGTTACTGCCTAGCGGCACCTCTCCGTTTCAGCCCAAGTGTCCTTGACCGTGGTCCCGGGCATGCACGGGATACTATTGAGTTACATCGATAATTCATCAATTGATTTCAAAGACTTTAGAATAGAAAACCTGATAGAACGGTTTAGTCTACCCACTGCACACTACCCTGTACCGATCTGATTCATATTATTGTTATTCTGCTGTATTCATGTTTATAGTGCATTTCCTGTTACCCTGTTCATATTATATTACTTGATGACATGACGCGCTGACGTCTGGGTTTTGCATGGCCCAGATTCCGTACCGCTGTTGCAGTCCGAGCAGTAGTACTTCAGCCAGCAGGCTGAGCTGTGAGTTCAGTATTAGTTAGTTTTATTTCCCGCATTTATTTCCTGATGTGAGCCCGCATTATGGGACATACATTCCAGTTATTTGTATTGGATCATTTGCTTCCGCATTTATTTATTATTGACTCCCGTTATTCTGGATTATGGACATGTTTTAGATAGTTTTATTTTGTTCTTGATATCTCTACAGCCGTAATGTGACTGTGGATGGATGCTTCCTACCCACAGGTAGCATGGTTGGCTATGTCACGTGCCCAATCTAGCGTACTCTGGGAAGAGGGGCGTGACATGGTTCTTTTGGTATCAGAGCCATAGGTTAATCGGGTTGATTCTTTTGTAGTTGGGTATTGTACCCAATACACGAGTCAGAATACCCGTGTTTAGGAAACATGTCCTGCCACTTTGCCGTTTACCATTCTTGAATCACATTCTTCCTGATTATATCTTTTACGATGTGCAAACTTCCTTTGCATATCGACTTAGAAACCTGATTCCTTGTTATCTCTAGGACTTAGGCGACTTGGGTGGAGTCAAGCAATTGTGGCTATGATACCGCGGCATAGTTACAATGCGGTACTCTATTTAAGTATCTTGGAGTTCTAGCCTTGATCTATATATTGAATCTAACATCATGCTAATGTTGGGTGTTTTGATTCAGGAATGTGGCAGATAAGAATTTGAAGACGTACCAGAGGCGTGTGGACGAAGCCGCCATGCTTGGAGTGATAAGTGGAATGCTAGAGAATCAAAAGAGGCAGACCGAGCTGATCCAGCAGCAAGCAGACTCGTTTCAGGAAGGTTTGCAGATCGTTCAGCAGTCTGTAAACAATGTTGGAGCTAAACCAGTCGACCGAGTAGGGACCGTAGCAGATTTCAGGCGTTTGGGTCCGTCTACATTTACTGGTTTGGAGGAGCCGTTGCCAGCCGAGCAGTGGCTAGTTGACACAGAAAACTTGCTTATTGCGGCACAGATTCCAGATGACAAAAGGGTTGATGTGGTACGCATTCAGCTAGTGGACTACACCCAAGAATGGTGGCTTGTAAAGGAGACCCGCTTGCCCAAGCCGATACAGTGGGCGGATTTTTCTCAGAGTTTCTTGGAGAAGTTCTTCCCGCGGACTGCACGGGAGGAAATGGAAGAGAAGTTTATTGGGCTAAGGCAGAATGGAGCACCCGTGGATGTGCATGCAGCAGAATGGACGAGACTCAGCAGATTCGCTGGACCTTTAGTTGCCAACGATGCAGACAGGGCACGGAGGTTCATGCGCAGCTTAGATGTCGACATCCAGAGGAAGATTGTCTCCCTGGGTTTGACCACTTTCTCACAGGTTCTTACGGCAGGTCGGGAACAGCAGAGTTTATCTGGGATGAAAGGGAGTTTGCAGCAGACAGCAGTTGCGGCATGGAAGCCCGCATTTGTATCTAACCGAGCTCATGGTCGCAGAGGTATTCCAGTGGACCGTCGAGGTGTAGCACCTGTGAAGAAGCCTGTGATCGTTGATCGAAGGAAGAGCGTGATTTGTGACTACTGCCGTTTACCTGGGCACATGCAGAAGGAGTGTCGAAGGAGGCTGGGACTTTGTTTGGTTTGTGGAGCGGCTGATCACGCAGTTGGTGCTTGTCCGTCGAAGCTCCGTACGAGGGATGATATTCAGAAGCCTCCGCAGAAACCGTTCCAAGGACAGAAACAGCTGACTCAAGGACCTAATCAGGCTCGAGCTTTTACCTTGACAGCTGAGGAAGCTAAGGCATCAGGAGAAGTCGTTTCAGGTATTCTACTCGTTCATGGTTTTCCCGCATTGGCATTATTTGATTCTGGTGCATCCCATTGTTTTATGTCATCCAAGTTTGTAACTACACACTCGATTACCTGCGCGACCCTGTCTAGTTTCTGGGACATACACACTGGGAATGGGAAAATCATATCTAGTAGGGAATGTAAAGATTGTACAGTTGTTGTGTGCGGACGGGAGCATTTTGCAGATTTCTTGGTGATTGATACGGGCAACTATGAAGTCGTCTTGGGAATGGATTTTCTTGGCACTTTCCACACTCACATTGATTGTAGGGCAAATAAAGTAATTTTCCAGATTCCCGGACATCCCGAGTTTACCTTCACTGGAGGGAGCAGTTCTGTCGGGCCAGTCGAGTTTAGGGCTAGGCCGACAAACAGTATTCTTGCAGCAATGGAAGTTGATGAAAGTGAAGAGCCGGCTGTTGTTCGTGATTTTATGGACGTATTTGAAGATATATCGGGTTTACCGCCGAAGCTAGACGTGGAGTTCGCAATTGATCTTATTCCTGGTGCAACACCGGTATCCAAAGCGTATTATCCAATGGCACCAGTAGAGTTGGAAGAAGTTAAGAAACAGGTTGCTGAATTGCTTGAGAAGGGTTGGATTCGAAGCAGTAACTCGCCTTGGGGAGCTCCAGTTCTTCTAGTAAAGAAGAAGGATGGCACAAGAAGGATGTGCATCGACTACAGAGAATTAAACCGGGTGACTATTAAGAACAAGTACCCTATCCCTCGCATTGGAGAACTTTTTGAGCAGCTTAGTGGCGCGAGGGTATTCTCGAAGCTGGATTTGCGATCCGGATATCATCAGGTCCGAGTGAAAACAGAAGATATTTGCAAGACGGCGTTTCGAACTCGGTACGGACATTACGAGTACTTAGTGATGCCCTTCGGAGTAACGAATGCGCCGGCAGTATTCATGGACTTGATGAACCGAATATTTTCACCGTTCTTGGATCAGTTCATTGTGGTATTCATTGACGATATTTTGGTTTACTCGAAGAGTTTTGAAGAGCATGCTGAGCATTTGAAGATCGCACTGCAGACGTTGAGACAGGAGAAATTGTATGCGAAGATGAGTAAGTGCGAGTTTTGGCTGGAGGAAGTGAAGTTTTTGGGGCATGTTGTGTCTGGCGATGGAATTGCCGTCGATCCAGAAAAGATTGCAGCAGTTCGAGATTGGCCGATTCCAAAGAATGTTGCGGAGATAAGAAGCTTTCTTGGACTCGCCGGATATTACAGGAGATTTGTAGAGAACTTTGCTCGTCTGGCGGAGCCGTTAACCAAGCTTACGCGCAAGGAGGTACCTTTTGTATGGACGAATAAGTGTGCGTTAGCTTTTGAGACGTTGAAGCAGAAGTTGATAACCGCCCCTATTCTGACCGTGCCAGACAATTCCGGAGGATTGGTGATTCACAGTGACGCATCTGGGAAAGGATTGGGATGTGTCTTGATGCAGCATGGGAAGGTTGTAGCATTCGCATCGAGACAGTTGAACACCCATGAGAAGAATTATCCAACTCATGACTTGGAGCTTGCGGCTGTGATTTTCACTTTGAAGATTTGGAGACACTATCTTTTAGGCGAAAAGGTCGAAGTTTTTACATATCATAAGAGCTTGAAGTATGTGTTCACATAGAAGGAGCTTAATATGAGGCAGCGTAGATGGTTGGAGCTGATGGCTGACTACGATCTTGATCTTAAGTACCATCCGGGGAAGGTCAATGTCGTGCCGGATGCGCTTAGTCGGTTACCAGCAATTCAGGTGTTGACTACGCAGAAGGAGATCGTTGCAGATTTTCAAAAATTTGACTTGGAGGTTGTGCTACCGCATTCTACGGGACAGTTGATGCAGCTACAAGTACAGTCATCATTGATCGAGAGTATTAAAGCAGCACAATCGCAGGACCCTAGACTGCAAAAGTTTCGAGAGCAGGTTGAAGCCGGACTACGAACAGATTTACTGATCCACGAAGATGGTTCGTTGAGGTACGGTAGCCGTTTGTGTGTGCCAAAGGGAGATATTCGTGATGAGCTTATGAAGGAGGCACACAGTTCAGCTTATTCTGTGCATCCAGGAGGCACAAAGATGTACCGAGATATTCGACAGCATTTCTGGTGGGAAGGCATGAAGCGGGAGATTGCTCGCTTTGTGGCAAAGTGCTTGGTGTGTCAGCAAGTTAAGGCTGAACATCAAAGGGTTGCTGGTTTATTGCAACCACTTCCGATTCCTCAGTGGAAGTGGGAACATATAACCATGGATTTCGTGACGGCTTTACCACGAAGTCCAAAGGGCAACAATGCAGTATGGGTTATTGTTGACCGATTGACCAAGGCAGCTCACTTTATTCCTTTTTGGGTTGGTCAATCAACAGAGACTTTGGCAGAGCGGTACATGCAGGAGATTGTAAGATTGCATGGAGTACCGGTGAGCATCGTGTCCGGTCGTGACACTCGGTTCTTATCACACTTTTGGCGGAGTTTACAAGAAAGTTTGGGGACTCGATTGAAGTTTAGCACAGCTTATCATCCTCAAACTGATGGTCAGTCGGAGAGAACGATCCAAACTCTTGAGGATATGTTGAGGGCATGCATGTTGGACTTCAAGGGTTCGTGGGAGGATCATCTACATTTGGTGGAGTTTTCTTACAACAACAGTTTTCAGGCAACTATCCAGATGGCTCCGTTTGAAGATTTTTATGGTTGTAAATGCCGTTCACCTGTTTGTTGGGATGATGTCGGTGAACGAAGGTTATTGGGACCAGATTTGGTTGTACAGACAGTTGAGAAGGTTAACACTATCAGAGATCATATGAAGGCAGCTCAAGACCGACAGAAGAGTTGGGCTGACACGTCAAGAAGACCTCTAGAGTTCGCCGTGGGTGATTTGGTATTCTTGAAGATATCAACGACTAGAGGGGTGATTCGTTTTGGGAGTCGAGGAAAGCTTAGTCCTCGATTCGTTGGACCATTTGAGATCTTGGAGCGTGTTGGTGAGGTAGCGTACCGTTTGGCGTTACCGCGGTCCTTGGCAACCTTACTAGAATCTAACACTGGGTAAATACACGATATCACTAGGTTATCACTACAATGATATGGGTATGATATGATGCGTGAACAGTATATAGGCACAATTAAGGTGTCACAAAAACAGTATTCTATCACTTGCACGATTTATCATAAAACGTATATATATAATTTAGCGAAACGGTAAACAGGTAGTAATTAGTATGTTCAGTTGTCCATCCATCAAATTTGGTTTCAAGCCAATCGGGTTCCAGGATCATTAATTATAACCATTTCGTTTTAAGCGCTCACGGCTGGAAATCCGGTTTCAGAATCAGAAATCCGTTTCGCAACGCATTTTGATCCCAGTCAGGATCAGATTTTAGCGACGCTACAGTTGGATGAAATCTAGGGTTTCCAGTAAGGTTTTCAACGCAATAGACGGATCTTCAATCGCGTCTGTATGTCAGGAGATGTAATCTATTCAATGACAATATGTCTGTTCTGATTCTGCTGGGACTGTTATGCGTCCCGATCTATTAAATTACAGATTAAATATCAAACGGTAACGAAACAGAATGAAACCAATTGTGTTGTCTAGATAACAGGTTCACCTACAGTAAACAGTGAAGTTCCGCAACCTAAGGGTCATGGAAATCCTGTGGCACCCAATACGGAACAGCAAGCAACAATTAGAGTCGCTCTGGACTGCAGTCCAGAGTCGCACTCCGATCCAAATATCATCATAGTTTAAGTACAGGAATACCAGGAAACCAGTATAGGGTTAAAGTCCGTCGAGTCGGCTTCGATTTGAGCCCTCGAACGCACCATTCTATTATGTATATGTTTTATGGTGAATCTAACGGTTTTCAGGTACAATAGAATTACAGTTTTACAATTAGACTTGAGGGTAGTTGTTTTAATCGTTAACGGTCATATTCTCCAGCGAATCTTGCACACGGTGTTCATCACAGCAAGGGCCCAAGTAATTAATCCAGTTCCGTCAATTTAGAAAAGTGTTTTCTTTGGGAACACGCGTCGAGCAGGTTATGGCACATAATTAGTTTAAACTGTAACTTAGAATCTATATACTTAGCGATTGTAACTTAGGTAAAATAGCATGTAAGCAAGTAAAGAACTTGCCTGGGAACGCCTCGGGTCGCACGATAACAGCGGCGTCATGAACGCGTGATGTACACCGTGAAACGGATTTGCGCGAGCCTGGATCGAGACGCGGATTTTGCGTCGGAGTTGTCCGGAGTCGTTGCACGGTCACTGGACGTTGAGGGGTGCTTGATGATCCTCTGCGAGTGTGCTGTGGTCGACGACGGTCGCTCCGGCAATGGCCGCAGTGAGTGTTTGTAAAGAAAATGTGTTTTGTGTGGTTTTTGAGAGAGTTAGAGAGAGAGGGTGAACAGAGGGGATTGAGAGTGTTAGAGAGAGAGAGTAGGCAGAGAGGGAGAGGGTGTAGACATAGAGAGAGAGCTGAGTGTAGACAGAGAGAGAGGGTGTAGACAGAGAGAGAGAGAGAGAGAGAGCTGAGTGTAGACAGAGAGAGAGGGTGTGTTGGGGTAGAGACAGAGGGAGATAGCTGAGTGATGACGAGAACGGCGACGATGATGATGACGATAATGATGACGCGGGAGAAGTCGACGACGAGACGAGGAGCTCGCCGGCGTCGGGGCAGGGAACTCGGTGTGCAGGTGAGTGGGTGCAGGGGAGTCGAGTTGATGGGGGTAGAGTCGTGAAGGGAGAAGGAGGGTGAATGATTTGGTGGTCGGTGGCGACGGGGAGAGCGGGGGAAACTTGGGGTAGCGATGGTGAGGGGGAGGTCGGCTGTGGTGCGTGCAGGGGTCTCGTGGAGGATGAAGGAGGGAGCTTGGGGAAGGTGGCGGAAGAGTGATGAGGTGCTCGGTGATGGGAGGAGACGATGGTGGGGGTCGGAGCTCCGGTGAGGGGAGTGGAGTGCCGGGGCGGTTAGTGGGTTCGAGAGAGAGGGAGGAAGAAGGAGAACGAGGGAGAGAGAAGACGAGATGAGGAAAGGGTGCGTATGAGAGGAGCGGGTCGTAGGGAAACGTGCGTGTCGCGGGGAGTAACGCTCGCTAGCGTGAGCGTCGGTGGAGGCGAGAAGCGCGGCGACGTGGTCGCCAGAAAACGCGCGCGGGAAAAGAAATGAGCCGTTGGGGGAGAAAGAGAAGTCGGGTCGGGTCGGGGAGTGTGTGCGGGCGTGGGCTGAAGAAGAAGGGCCGGGCCAAGAAAATGAGGGAAAGAATTAGTTGAGGGGAAATAACGAAGCGGGCCGGGCCAAGATTTAACGAGAAAATAAATAAGAAAAGGGCCCGGGCTGAGAAAAATATAAAGAAAGAAAAAGGAATTTAATTAAAGGATTTAAGGGAGTGGGCTAGAGAAATAGAAAACATTTTAAGGGAATGGGAATTTAGAGTGGGCCGGCTCAGGAAAATATAGTAAAACATTTTAATTATTGGATGAGGGGGCCGGGCTGTTGGGCTCAGTGAATTGAAAAGGAAAATTGGGGAAAAAGTGTGGGCTGAGGGATTTATTTTGGGTTTTATTGATGAAGAAAGTGGGGTTTAGGAATAAATAAATTTATAAATAAAATATATAAATTATAAGTAAAATGAATAAAATTGTAAATAAGAATAAATAGAATTCTAGAGTAATAAAATACTAATTTTGGTATAAAAAGGGGGTTGGGTATTACAGAGTCCTTGACCGTGGTTCCGGGCATGCACGGGATACTATTGAGTTACATCGATAATTCATCAATTGATTTCAATGATTTTAGAATAGAAAACCTGATAGAACGGTTTAGTCTACCCACTGCACACTACCCTGTACTGATCTGATTCATATTTTTGTTATTCTGTTGTATTCATGTTTATATTGTATTGCCTGTTACCCTGTTCATATTATATTTCTTGATGACATGACGCGCTGACGTCTTGGTTTTGCATGGCCCAGATTCCGTACCGCTGTTGCAGTCCGAGAAGTAGTACTTCAGCCAGCAGGCTGAGCTGTGAGTTCAGTAGTAGTTAGTTTTATTTCCCGTATTTATTTCCTGATGTGAGCCCGCATTATGGAACATACATTCCAGTTATTTGTATTGGATCATTTGCTTCCGCATTTATTTATTATTGACTCCCGTTATTCTGGATTATGGACATGTTTTAGATAGTTTTATTGTGTTCTTGATATCTCTACAGCCATAATGTGACTGTGGATGGATGCTTCCTACCCACAGGTAGCATGGTTGGCTATGTCACGTGCCCAATCTAGCGTACTCTGGGAAGCGGGGCATGACAATATTAGAGCGAGATACAAAACTTCTCATGAGAATTCGATCTCGAAAGGAATTAAAAATACGATTTCAAGAAATACGACTTTTAAAGAAAATTAAATCATTAGAAAATTATATAAAATTATGAATTCGTATTTTCAATGATAACAAATTGTGAAAACTATATTTTTAAATGAAATATTTAAGTTTTAATAAAATATCATCAAGTTTCAAAAAAGTGGTATTTTTCATTAAAACACCATATACTTTAAAAGTTAGTTTTTTACACCAAAATACCACAAAATATAAAATATGTGTTTATACAAAAATCTTGACTTTTTAAATAACATATTTTTATTAAAAACTTATTCGAGCCTTTAGGACAATTAAAAACTCTCGATAATTTTTAAATGACGTTTTTACTAAAATACCCTAAACTCACCGTTGCCGATCCCAAGTCCGGATGAGAAAGAGTGAAGGTTATGGTAGGTTTTTGACAGCCAACGTAAAACTTTGTCACATTCTATGACATAAATCATAATAAGAATATCGTTGGGGCGTCCTCTACTCGGTGACGCGCTATATCGGATCCAAGGGCTTCTAGGTTGTCGTCTGGAAACGGCGCGCTACATAGGATCTCGGGTGTAGTGACAAATAAGCAAGGGTTTTGTAGGATCCGTCTAGCTTCTTGAAACATAAGTTCCCTTACGGGTAGACTAGCAGAATTAATGGAGGTGATGATTAGGAGGAGATTTGGTATTATGTGTTTATAAGAAACTAAGTGGGTAGGTAAAAAGGGTAGAGTCATAAAGCCTTGGGGTTATAACCTTTGGTATATGAGTAGAGATAAAAATCGTAATGGGGTAGGTGTAATTATAGATAGACGGTTGCTTGAGGATGTAGTTTAGATTAGGAGAAAAGGTGATAGAGTTTTACTTGTTAAGCTTATTCTAGGTGGGGAGATCCTTAATGTTATTAGTGCTTATGCACCACAAACAAGTCTTGATGACGCTTGTAAGTGTCTATTCTGGGAGGATTTAGGCGAGATGGTGCAAAATATACCTAGTAAAGAGAAGTTACTTATTGGTGGTGATCTCAATGGACATGTAGGTGCTAGTCGTAGTGGGTTTGATACTATCCATGGAGGTTTTGGTTTTGGACAAAAGAATGAAGCAGGTAACTCGATTCTAGATTTTTTCTTGTCTTATGACTTGATCTTACCAAACACTTGATTTAGGAAAAGAGAGTCTCATCTTATCACTTTTAGGAATGGATCAAGTGCAAGTCAAATAGACTTTTTTCTGACGAGAAGGATAGATAAAGGTTGTTGTATCGACTGTAAAGTAGTGCCAGGTGAGAGTGAAACCACCCAACATAGACTTTTAGTTCTAGATTTTCGATTTAGAAGAGAACCTAAGAAGATTAGACGTAAAGTAGAGTCTAGAATTAAATGGCGGCGATTGAAAGAATGTAACCAAAAGGCTTTTATAGATCGTGTCGTTCAAGAGGTAGATTGGCAGTCTGAAGATGATTCAGACAGAACATGGAACAAAATGGCTAGTTGTATCAAGTGGGTAGCTAGAGATCTACTTGGTGAGTCGAGAGGTGGTGCTCCACCATCTAAGGATGCATCACGGTGGAATGAAGAAGTAAATGCTGCTATTAAAATTAAGAGAGATTTTTATAAAGATTTGAAGAAAAAAAGAGATGTGGAGAGATTTGAGAAGTATAAAATGACTAAAAAGGAAGTTAAGAAAGCTGTTCGGAAAGCTAAATCTAAAGTCTACAAAGAGGTGTACGAGAAGTTAGACACTAAGGAGGCTGAAAATGATATATACTGGATTTCTCGGATGTGGGAAAGAAGACCAGAGACTTATGTGCGGTGAAGTTTGTCAACATGAAAATCAAAAGGTTTTAGTTCGAGATGAGGATGTCAAGAAAAGGTGGAGAGATTATTTTGACAAATTGTTCAATGAGAGCTTTACTAAGAATTTGGATGGACTTGTCATTCACTCTCATGATATAAACTGTGATTTCATGCGTAAAATAAGATTACATGAGGATAAAGAAGTTTTGAAGAGAATGAGATCAAGAAAGACGGTTGGTCCAGACGGGATTCCTATCGAGATTTGGAGATGCTTAGGAGAAATAGGCATTAAATGGCCGACAGATCTGTTTAATAAGATTTGGCAGACCAAAAAGATGCCACATGAATGGAGGAAAAGTACCTTTGTACCTATCTACAAGAACAAGGGTGACATTCAAAATTGCTCAAATTACCGTGGAATAAAACTTATGTGTCGCACCATAAAACTTTAGGAGAGAGTGATTGAACACAGGCTAAGAAAGGATATTAAGATAACTGAGAACCAGTTTAGGTTCATGTCTGGAAAATCGACAACAGAGGCTATTCATTTGCTTCGTCAACTTATCGAGCGTTTTTTAGAGAGGAGAAGAGATTTGCATATGATATTTATTGATTTAGAGAAAGCATACAACAAGATACCTAGAGAGCTATTATGGGGGACAATGATGAAGAAGGGGATCCTCGTCAAGTACATTGACATAATCAAGTATATGTACGATGGAGTAGTGGCAAATGTCAGAACTTGCAACGGCCTAACGAGTGATTTTCCGATTACAATTGGTTTAGATCAAGGATTTGCATTAAGTCCATTCTTGTTTACCATCATGATAGATGAGCTTACTAGAACTATCCAAGATGGGGGTATCTTGGTGTATGCTATTTTCTGATGATATTGTTCTAGTAAACAAGACAAAAGAAGGGGTTAATTCCAAATTGGAGTTATGGAGGCAAACGTTGGAATCTCGGGGGTTCAGATTGAGCAGGTCCAAGACAGCATATATGCATTGCAAATTTAACAAACAGAGAAGTTAAAACCATATTGGTATAACATTGGAAGGGCAAAAGATATCACCGAGCGATCAGTTTAGATATCTAAGTTCTATCATCCAAAATGATGGGGAGATCGATAGCGATGTTAATCAAAGGATCCTAGCTAGTTAGTTGAAATGGAGGAGTGCAACAGGGATTTTGTGTGATCGTAACTTTCCGTTAAAATTGAAAGGGAAGTTTTATCAGAGCGCTATTCGGCCTGCCTTATTATATGGTACAGAATACTGGGCTCCTAAGAAGCATCATACATAGAAGATGCACGTAGCGGAGATGCGCATGCTTCGTTGGATGTGTGGTAACACTAGAAAAAATAAGGTGCGAAATGAGGATATTCGTGCAAAAGTTGGTGTAGAACCTGTGGAGGAGAAGATGCGGGAAAACCGGCTAAAATGGTTTGGTCATATGCGACGCAGACCTATGGAAGCACCGATTCAACGAATGGATACTCTCGATATAGGCAATGTAAAAATGGCGAAAGAGAGACCGAAGAAAACATGGATGGAGGTGATACGAAAAGATATGGTTGCCAAAGGCCTCAATGAAAGTATATTGTTCGATAGATGTGAGTGGAGGCGGAGGATTCATGTGCTGGACCCGGTGTGATTCTCATGTTGGTTCATGTAGCCTACCCTATATGCTTGGGATAAAATGCTCAGTTGTCGTTGTTGTTTTTACTAAAATACCCTAGAAATCAAAATACTAGTCTACGTTACGTATTTAGCTTGCAAATTTGTTTGAGTGGCATTTTCTCTTGTTAATTACCTCGAGGTTGCCGGAGAAAATGATGCACCACTTTCCGCTCCCTAAATATAGATCATAATCTTAGGGTGAAAATTATCAAATGATAATTGTCTTTAAAAAAGACACAAATCCTGCCGTTCATGTGTAGCGGTTATTGATATTTTCCAAACAAAAGAAATTCACAAGATTAAATCTAGTATAAGATATGCCTAGAATCTGAATACAAACTCGATCTTGACTTGAACTAGAACTCAAACCCAAACTTGAACTTTTGAACTTGAATTTTAATATCTAAACTTGAACTTGAATACTTGACTTGACTTAACCGAACCATGAATATAACTTGACTTGACATGAATACCTGAATACAACTTGAACCTGAACTTGCATTCTTATATTCATGGATTCGGCCAAGACCTGTAAACTTGAACTATATAATAAAATACGCGAGGATAAGGAGTAGGCTGGTAAGGAACGTTTTTCGTGAAACGAGAGGTCGTTGTTCCCTCATAAAATGAGGCAGCGCCTCACGTGAAAGGCACGTGAGCACCGGCATGCAAAGCATATGGACGCCTATCTTGAATAGGATTAAATTCTAAGGAAACGCCTCACATGAAAAGTATGTGAGTTCCAGCGTGCAAAGCACGTGGACATTTGTCTCTGGTGGGATTAAATCCTGAGACACCGCCTCACGTGAAAGGCACGTGAGCGCCAGCGTGCAGGCACCTGCTTCAGTAAGAATTACATTCTTTGGCGACACCTATGTGCATAACACGTGAGCGTCAGCACCCAGATTAAAGCAGTTTTGCTTAAGTAGAATTAAATTCTAAATAAGAAAGATATTCTCTGTTAAACAGAGAGCCGTTGGATAAAAAATACAATGGTAATAATAAATAATCATCATTAAAAGTAACGACCCTGAATTTTCTGTACAAAATTTTCTTCTTAAAGTACAGAAAGGAGTTTACAAGCCTGAGCATAATTTAAAAGTTATTCTTGTTTAAGAACAGCAAGAAATAGCTTGTAGCTCATTGGTAAAGCCTTTCATTGCTGTGGCGTAGCCCCTGTGTTCGAATCCCATTAACCATATATTATTTTACCGATTTTCTTTTACACTTTTTGGAAGCCCAAAAGTTTACACATGCAATGCACGTAAAAATGAAAAGTCAGAGAAATCTAACATGTGCAAAAAGTTGTATGAACTGAGATGAACACATGGCAAGCATCCAACCCTAAACACCCAAAACTTGGCCGGCGAGATGGACATTTAGGCCGGCGGCGACGGGTCCCCCGTAGGGAATGGTCCCCAAACTCTGCACACTTGACCTTTGGCCCACCCCTATTAATCCTGCACTGTTTGTTTTCTCTACAATTTAATAGAGAATTCAATTTTCTAATTAAACCAATTTTTAATGCATTTTAATCCATTCTTTCAATTCCAAAACCCTAATTCCACACTATAAATACAACCCTATACCCTAGCCCCTCCTTATTCTGAAATCCCTAGCCAAAATTATCAAAATTTTCTAAGTACAAGTGGAGTAGAAGTGGAGTTAGCCTAATGTCAACTTCCGGCGAGGATCTACGCAAGTTCCAGCGACCTCACGACGCCACGGCGACCATACCCTTTTCTTCTACCTCGTCTTAATCCTTTTAGCTAGTAAGTCCTTCCCAATCTCTCTTTTTCCTTTTTGAAATCTCTTTTCAAAACAAACATTGGTAAGTGGAGTTAATGCCGATGATGATCTCCTAAACCCTAAAAAAAACTCACCCTTTTTCTTACCTACTGTTCATACAACATTTACACAATACTTGTAACATTAGTATAAATATTTAGAATAATTGGTAACTTATAATTCCATGAAAAATAACTTTAATTTAACTTTTTTATTAAAATAACATGAACTTTACATATCACTTTTTAATATGTTATGAATACCATACCTTTAGAAAACTTCACGGGGTAATGACTTACCCCTCACATACACACATATTGATATAGCATGATACTCTTGGAAAACTATTTCTGTGGTGATACAATCTTTCTTTAAAATACCATGAACTATAAAATCCCGGTTTTCTTTTAAATAGTATTATTAAACTCTTTGCGGTTATGCCTCTACAACCCATTTTAGGGAACCCGCTATTGGATGGTGCGGATTATCGCACATTTTCGGGCTAGTAGAGCGAGCTGCAGACCTCCTCACGGAGCATCCGGTCTTGAAAGAATTTTAATACGATTTTTTAAGAAAAACGAGATTTTCTAATTAATAATAAAATTATTTTTTTATAAATATATAAATATTATCAAACTACATATTTTCAAGATATAATAAAATTCCATGTTTTTCTAAAAATAAAAGAATGACAGGTTTCACGAAAATACCATATCAATACAAGACAAGTTTTACACTAAACTATCTTGAACTATTCAAGCTATGTAAATATTCACTAATATACCTCATTATTTAAAATTCACATCAATGAAAACCCTAAACAATATAAATAATTACCCGAGCTTATTTTGAAAGTATATAAAATATTTTTCATAAAACCCCATCGAGTTATATAAAATTACATTTAAGAATTTTAATAAATATGGGTTTAAGCGGGATCAATTCTCTTGAGCCTCAAGGAGCCGAAGAAAGTAGGTGCTTGCCTATTTAAGGTAAAAAAAGCTTAACGGAGTTATCAATGGTAATTGTCTTGGAAAAAGACACAAATCCTGCCGTCCATGTGCAGCAGTTACAGATAACACCCAAACCTAATGCAGGATCAAAATTCTGTTTAAAGTGTCTGACTTAAATCTGAGTCTAAGTCTAAGATGAATCCAATCCACACATGAATCCAATCCAAACATGAATCCAAATCTAACATGAATCCAACATGTATACTTGAACCTGAATACCAGAACAATATCAACATGCAAACATGACTTGACTTGACATGGTTTCGGCAAGTCTGACAACTACAATTTATACAATATATATTACGGGGTATTAACGGGATAGATTGGTATAGAATGTATTATAAATGGCATGATGATGGACACTAAAAGACACCTACTGTACATCCGTGCCGTTGTCCCGTGGGTATTGACAGGGCCTTGTACTTTTCATTTCCCATAGTCCACGAGATAGTTGGACTTCTATCGTAAACACTGATATATTCTGTACCAAGCTAAAAAAACTACGTTAGTGTAACAAACATACACTTGTACCAATTACCAGTTCTATTCTCTATACTTGTCTATTCCATTCTTTCTTTTGGGATACCGAGCGCTAGTTCGCTGACGACATTCCTGTTTCTTTCTTTCTTTGGAATGTTCGTCAGGAGGACCTGACTCTCAGAAAATCGAGCCCAGCCAGGAGTAATTAGAGCAGATACCCGAGCAGCTCGACTACCAGCATACTTGTACTTATTTACTTTTCAGTTCATATGCCACTGTTTAGGCATTGCTTTCTATCATTGTACATTTTCTTTTCAAATCAGTTGTAATGTAAAGAATGGATATTAATAAAAGTTGATGTTTATATTACACATCTTGTCATTCTTGTGCTTTTAGTTATATATTGCTTATTTATGCTTAACGTGTTTACTTCTGAGTAAATACGTCGCGTGCCTCGCCACGTCCCCTTCCTCGTACACCGGGAAGCGGGCTGCATGGAATCCTAATCAATATATATCACAAGAATTATAAAATTCAGCAACTATACATTCTTTACATTTCAAATTCCTTGAATCTATCATAACCCTTCTTTTCTGTCAAGGTTGTGGATCCTTCCAACAACACGAACACCAACGTGAACGGCAACATTCCACCACCCATTACCGTTGAGAACTTACTGATAAGATCAATAGCGTTGCTTGAAGCAACCGGGAGTCTAGTTGAGGGACAGCAGGAGCAGACTGCTCTCCTTCATCAAGGATTGGTTCGCACTTAGGTAGCTTTGAGGGCAGCGCATAGTTATATCAAGAAGAAGGAAAGAACACCGTCAACAAAGACTTGCTATTATTGTAAGAAATTTGGACATGAAATAAAGGACTCGGGAGAGCTAATGGTCTTTATATGATTCGCCTGAACACACTCTAAAGGCTTGCTCAAAGTACAGAGAAAACACAAACCCCACGCCAAGACTGAATATACAAACTCCTACTACTGCACCATCTTCGCGAGGACCACCTTTACCTCGTCAGTCCGAAATGTACCAGCAGGCACAGAGAAAAGTGCCAGGAGGCCATCCATCCACCATGCCGGTTGGAGAAACCGGAACCACTGGCCAAGTTATTACTGGTAATTCCTAAACCTTTCATCTTTTCAAATCCTTATATACCTCTATATTTTTCTTTGTATCTAAAACCAACCCCACACGACTTAAACACTATACTAGTAGCCACTATTCCTGCACTTGCACTGTTCAACATGAAGCATTGTGACGCTTCATGTCGCAACTTGAGAGAATTTCGCGGACGAAATTCATTTAAGGAGGGTAGACTGTAACGCCTGCAACATGATTGCATTCTTTTGAATCTTTTCTTGTTTTCCCTGATAATCTTGTCTCGACAAAACTACAAACTCTTGAACTTCCTTTGATTTTCTTGATTGTTTCTTAATCCTTATCACCTTGACTCTGATGGTAGGATTTGGGTGATTTAAATGGAGTTATGTGATTGTAACTATGAACTGCAGCATAATTACAATGCGGTACTCTGCTTGAGTGACTTGGAGTTCTGCTTTTGATTCTCATTTCCTCTTAATTCAGCTATGTTCTACCATATATCCATAATTATCGAATCCTATCTCCTTTGATAACTCATATCCCTTCCCATCTTTTCAGTTTCTTTCAAAACCCATGCATCCTTTCGTTCTTTCAAACATTTTTTTCATACACTTTCAGTATTTCAGTAGTTCTTTTCACCACCATTATAACCAAATTTTTTCTTGAATCTGTTACAACTTCCTTTTATAAATTTCGAGGACGAAATTTTTATAAGGAGGGTAGAATGTAACGACCCTGAATTTTCTGTACAAAATTTTCTTCTTAAAGTACAGAAAGGAGTTCTTCACAGCTGTCCATTGTTTCTCCCTTGAATTGGATTGATATCTGCTTACTACACTAAGTGCATAAGCAACATCAGGGTGAGTACATAACATCGCATACATAATAGATCCTACAGCGGAAGCATAGGGTATAACACTCATGCGAGCTCTCTCTTCATCAGACTTTGGACAAAAGTCTTTGGAAAGGGTGATTCCGTGACAAGCGGGTAAAGTATCTCGCTTGGAATCTTCCATACTAAACCTCTTTAGGATGATGCTAGTGTACTTAGATTGGGACAATTCCAATAATCTCTTAGATCTATCTTTATAGATCTTAATGCCCAAAATGTATGAGGCATCACCCAGGTCCTTCATGGAGAACCTTTGAGATAAGAATAGTTTGACCGATTGTAGCATAGAAACGTCATTTCCTATCAAGAGAATGTCATCCACGTACAATACCAGGAATGTGACAGTACTCCCTACAATCTTCTTATAAATGCAAGGTTCATCTATAGTTTTGATAAAATCAAACTCTTTGATTGTATCATCAAAGCAGATGTTCCAACTCCGTGATATCTGCTTTAATCCATAGATGGATTTAAGCAACCTGCATGCTTTTTCGCTACTCCCACTGTCAATGAAGCCTTCCGACTGATCCATAAAAACACATTCTTCCAAATCACCATTTAGAAATGCAGTTTTAACGTCCATCTGCCAGATTTCATAGTCGTAGTAAGCAGCAATAGCAAGTAGGATCCAAATAGATTTAAGCATTGCGACTGGAGAGAATGTCTCATCATAGTCCAATCCTAGTCTTTGACGAAATCCTTTCACTACAAGTCTTGCTTTATAGGTCTCCACCTGTCCATCCACACCAATCTTTTTCTTAAAGATCCATTTGCACCCTACGGGTTTTACTCCAGAAGGTGCAATCTCCAAAGTCCATACTTTGTTGGTGTGCATGGACTCCATTTCGGATCTCATGGCATCCAGTCATTTCACTGAGTCACCACTCGTGATAGCTTGCTGAAAACTAGTAGGGTCATCATCATCTATGATGCAATCTTCTCTATCACCATCAATGAGAAAACCATAGTATCTTTCTGGTGGGCGAGAAGTCCTACTAGATCTACGGAGTGATTGAGGCTCATGGGGTTCTATTGCAACTTCGGGTTCAACCAAATCGTCAGTAGTTATTTGTGGCTCTAGAATTTCTTCTAGTTCTACCGCATTGCCATCAGTATTATTTGTAAAAAAATCATTTTCTAACAATATGGCATACTGAGAAACAAACACTCTTTGTTCCTCCTTGTGGTAAAAAAGATATCCATATGAGTATTTTATATATCCCATAAAAGTACATAGCACCGATCGTGTCTCAAGTTTGTCTGGATTTTGCTTTTTAACAAAAGCAGGACAACCCCATATTCTAACTCGTTTAAGAGATGGTCTCTTCCCATACTATATCTCATATGGAGTGGTAGGCACGGTTTTGGTCGGAACCCTGTTCAATAGATACAATGCAGTCTCCAATGCATGCCCCCAAAAGGAAAGTGGTAACTCAGTATCACTCATCATTGAACGTACCATATCTAATAAGGTATGATTCTTCTGTTCTGACACGCCGTTGTGTTGTGGTGTGTAAGGAGGAGTGAGCTGAGAGAGAATCCCATTCTCTTTTAGGAAATTTAGAAACTCTGTACTTAAGTACTCTCCTTCTCGATCTGATCGAAGTTTTTTGATACTCAAACCAGTTTGTTTTTCTCCTCAATTTTATACTCCTTGAATTTTTCGAAAGCTTTAGACTATATTTCAACAAGAACACGTGTCCAAATCTCGAGAAATCATCAGTAAAATTTATGAAGTATGAATAACCTCTTTTAGCATGTGTAGACATTGGTCCACATACATCACTATGTATGGGGCCTAAAAGTTCAGTAGCTCTCTCTCCGTGTCCAGTAAACGGAGTTTTAGTAATTTTACCCTTGATGCAAGACTGATAAGTCGCATAAGATTTATAGTCAAAAGGATTTAAATATCCATCTTTATGTAGCTTGGTTAGTCTTGTTTCTTTAATATGACCAAGTCTACAATGCCATACAAAAGCTTCATTTATATCTGAAAATTTTCTTTTGTTTGTGTGTTGTATGTTGAAAACCATGTGTTGATTTAGGATGTAAATACTGTTATTTAGTGTATCATACCCAATCAACTGTTGATTTAGGTTAATGTTCATAACATTACTTTGCAACACAAAATGATATCCTTCATTGTCTAACAAAGAAACAGATATTATATTACATAGCATGCTTGGTACAAAATAACATGGGTTCAAAACCAATATACATTCCGAAGGCAACCCTAGGTGATACTCTCCCACTGATACAGTATGCACATTTGAACCATTCCCAACACGGAGAGTATGATCACCTATCTTCAAACTTTGCTATTTCTCAATCACTGCACACAATTGCAGATATGAGAACCCGAACCGGTATCTAATACCCAGGATGCAGAGTTTATTGAAAAACAGTTTTCAGTAACGAACACACCTGAAGCAGAAGCATCAACATGCTTCTTCTTCTTGGGATTAGCAAGGTACTCAACACAGTTACGCTTCCAGTGTCCCGACTTGTGGCAGTAGAAACATTCTCTCTTTCCAGATCCCGCAGCTCCGGATTTGTCTTTCCCCTTTGCCTTTTTAACTCCACCTCTCGGTTTAGTGGGTTTCTTCTTCTTCTTTCCCTTAGCCTTGGATTTTGGGACGAAAGAGGAAGTTGGCTCATTAATCATTCGATATACTCGAACGAATCAGTGAAGTGGCATATCGCTTGGCACTTCCACCTTCATTGAAAGGAGTGCACAATGTGTTCCACATATCCCAACTCAGAAGGTATGTGAGTGGCCCCAGCCATATTCTTGATCACTCCGAGCTCACTGTACAGCCAGATTTATCCTGTGAGCAACAACCTGTTAAGATCCTGGATAGAAAGGTGAAGTCACTTCGGAACAAGGAAGTCAACTTGGTTCGTGTGATGTGGAGAAAAGATTCACCAGGAGAATCAACATGGGAACGTGAGGATGACATGCGTGCAAAATACCCTCATTTATTTGTAAACTAGTCCTTAAAAATAAATTATAAATTTTGAGGACAAAATTTTTGTAGAATGTAACAACTCCAATTTCTATGTACAGAAAACTGTTTAAAAGTAAATGCACAAATGGAGTATTTGCAATCCTGTGTACACTATAAGTATTTGATTTGCTTTTGAACAGCAAGAAAGCACTTGTAGCTCATTGGTAAAGCCTTGCACTGCTATGACATAGCCCCTGTGATCGAATCCCCTTAACCACATTATCTTTTTATTAATTTTTTTCTTTTAATCTTTTAGAAGCCCAAGGGTTTACATGTGCACTACACGTAAGATGAAGAGTTATAGAATAATCAAACACATGTACTGGGGAAAACCAAGCGACACCAACACGTGGCCAAAGATCCAAGCTCCCCCAATGGACTACGAACGGCGAGATGCCCATAAAGACCGGCACCGCCGGGCTAATCCGTAAGTACTACTCTGAGATTTTGTCCCGAGCACCCCTTGGCCTACCCCACTTCTCTCATGTTGTTTATTTTCTCTGCACATTTTCCATAGAATATTAAATCACCTTTAATCCAATTTTAATGCATATTTTTAATGCATTCTTTAACCCTCTAAACCCTAATTTTCCCTATAAATACCACACTCCATTTCATCCCTCCTCACTCAGAATTTCATTACAAAAACTCTAAAAAATTCTCAGGTCTCAAGTTGTGCAAGTGGAGTTAGCAAAGGGCGAAGTTCCGACAAAGTTCCGAGGAGATTCCGGCGACGAAACGACGCCCCAACGGTTCTAATAGTTTTCCCTCCCTCTTCTCTTATTTTCTAGCCAGTAAGTCCCTTTTCCCCTCTCTTTTTCTATTCTAAAAACTTTTATTTTTAAAACTCGACGAAAACGGAGTTAATCCGACTTCTGTTTCATTTTTCTTTAAAAATTCTAACTTTTCTTAAACAATAAAATACCATACTCTCATATAATGTTTAAAAAACATTAATAAGCACATTAAAATAAGTTTCATATCAAAAGAATCTTTTATGCAATTTTTATCGTATTTTTACGGTAAAATACCATATGCTTTGCTTTCGACACAAATCAACATAATACTTGTATTACCTTTAGAAAAAACACGAGGTAAGGACCTACCTCATCACAACACACATATTGGACATAGCACTATTTACTTTTGGGCAATGTTTTTGGGAATATCACGAGTTACAATAAAATACCCTAAACTATTACAAAACCGTTTTCTTTAAAAAGAGTATTCATTAATTTCTTGCAGTTACGCCTCTACAACCCATTTTGGGGAACCTCGATCGGGATGGTGCGGGTTATCGTACGTCCTCGGGCCTAGTAGAGCGAGATGCAGACCTCCGCAAGGAGCATTCGATCTCGATGGAATTTTTAATACTATTTTTAAGAAAATGGTATTTCTAGAAAATAAATAAAATTTATTTTTATTAAATATATAAATATATATATATATATATGAGTATTATCAAAAGATCTATTTTTAATATATTATACAAATATTCCAAGTTTTCTAAATCAAAGAAATCACCATTATAGGAAAATACCATTTCAATTCAATGGAAAATTCCAATATTTCAATAAAATACCATATACAATGAAAACTAGGTTCTACTCACTAGAAACTTCACTTTTATAAAATATACATCTATGAAAACCCTAAAGACGATAATTAAATACTTGAGGTGTATTTTGAATATGTATCAAAACTATTTTTACATAAAACCCTCTCAAGTTATACTAAATTACAATAAGGACCCTAGTAAATATAGGTTTAAGCGGGACCAATTCTCTTGAGCCTCAGGTAGCCGGAGAATGTGGGTGCTTGCCTATCTAAGGCAGACAATCTAATAAACGGTGTTATCAATACAGTAATTTTCTTGGAAAAAGACACAAATCCTGCCGTCCATGTGCAGCAGTTACCGATAACATCAAAACTAATTCAGAATTTCAAGTTCTTTTCAAAGTGTCTGACTCAGACCGAGTCTCAATCTAATCAATCTGACTTGAATATGATTCAAGTATAAACTACAATACAACATGAATCCATGAATCCGTCTATTCAATCTATATCAATCTATATTGACTGAACCGAACCATGGATATACTCCGTCTACATGACTATCCATTTATATCCATTCTGTTTACTGATATCATGGTTTCAGCAAGTCATCCATCTATATAACAAAACAATACAAATACAAAAAACATCGCCGGGTTTTTAAAAGGGTAGATTGGTAAGGAATGTGTTAGAAGTGGCACGAGACTGCAACCTTAATACACCAAACCTGAATATCCATTGCCGATGTACCGTGGCTGAACGGTTCCTTGTGCTCCTTATACCTTAGTCTCCAGAATAGTGGGACAGCTCTCGTATACACTGGCATATTCTGTACCAAGCTACAAACAACTGCGTTAATATTATAATCAAACGTTATTATTCATATTCTCTTTCTGTCTATTCTATCTCTACTCATCTTTGGGACTTACCGAGCGATTGTTCGCTGACGACATTCCTTTCTTCTTTCTTTGGAATGTTGTCAGGTGATTTGGACGTACTAGAGACTAACCTCAGTACTGAGGACTTGGAGCAGTTTGCTATCGACCCAGAGCTATAGGCATTTGTACATTCATTTCAGTTATGCCATTGTTTAGGCATTGCTTTCTATTCATGTATTTACATTCCAGTTGTACCTGTAAAAGAATGTTTAATAAATAAAGTTATTGTTCATTTATATTCCTGTCTCTTGTGTACTTTTACTTTATATTGCTCAGATACGCTTAGCGTGTTTATTTATGAGTAAATACGTAGCGGGCCTCGCCGCGTCCCCTTGCCGTACAGCAGGAAACGGGGCGTGACATTATCAATATGTTTAAACAATATAAAGCAGCAAGAGAAAAAATACACATATTAATACAAAGATAACTCAGATAATATACTATATACAACAGTGCAAGATTGTCCTGTACATATATATCCCTAGCATCCTATACAATACAGGCCTTTAGGGCATACATATCCAACAGAATTTAAATAATAAGAGATTAATATTTAAGCGTAAGAAAAGAACACAATATAACATCCAACCAAATAGAGTAAATAACTACAAAAATCTAGAAGAGAAATTAGTTACGCTTCATATTAAAATAAGGCAAAATTTTATTCATAAAAATTACTTACATTGGTGTTGATCTCTCAAAAGAAAACCATAAATATTATTCTCTTATTAAAATAAAGCAAAAATTTATTCATAAAATTTACTTACAAACGGTTTCTTAACAAACAGTTTCTTAATGGATCCCCGGCAACTGCGCCAAAAACTTGATGTGGATTTTATTAATCCTCTAATTTTAAACCGTATGTATACAATTTATGTTGGGATACCTACAACGGCAGCAAGGTTTCGGGAGGCATCATTCAAGCCAAGCTAAAAATTTTGCCATTATAGATAACCCTAACACAATATCTTTAACTAGAGAATCAAACTAAAACTACAAGTAAACAGCTTTACTTTTAAAAGTTTGGGATTACAACCTTTATAGTCCGTTCCTTCGCTTCATAAGCTCCGAGTTGAGGTCCCTTCGCTGCGATCATCAAGCTCCCGAACTCTAGAGAGGCTCCATGAGGTGAATGATCCATGCTGGCTTGAAGTCTTCACTTTCAAAGATGATCTACCTTGAAGAATCACAAACCCAAGCTCTCATTTCACTAATAAGGTATTAGTGAAGCAAACACCCTAATCTAAATGGCTAGAATAGATGAGAATGATGAAGTAGGAATTTTGCTCTCTTTTGTTTTCTTTTTCTCACAAAACAATCATCACAAAATAAAAGCTAGAAAGCTTTTTCTAAGAGCAAGAAGAAGATGAAGAAGTGATGAATGAATTATTGTTTAGGTTAGAAATACAACCAAGGTTAAGTATGTGTCATGGCTAACTCATGTAGAGAATAAACCATAGGCTAGGGTTAAAGTTAGGTTAACAAATATCAAGGATAAAACAAAGAGGGTGGACTTTGTCAAAGGATCATGAAGCTTCCTCAAAGCTCATCCAAAACATAATCCATCCAAAAAGAATTAACCAAAAAGAAAATGTTAACCCAAGTTTAAACCCTAGCATGGTTTTAACCCTAGTTGCATTTGTAACCCTAATATGTTACAATATTATATATCACATATACAATATTTTATAACAAAAGAAAATAATACAATTAACATATATCACATATATATCAATGTATCATCAAGTGAGAAAAAGAATCTTTAAGTGAGCTTATATTAGTTAATGTAATGTAATATATCAAATATATAATTATACATTAAATTATCGAATCAACTCTTGATCCGATAATCCGGCTACATTACATATAACCGACAAATATAACATGTATCATCTTATCGAATCAACACTTGATCCGATATCCCGGCTATATCACATATACCCGGTCGGTATCACATATCACGAGAATAAAATACGGTATCTCATATCGTATTAATCTCGGTCCCGCACATATCACATATGTGCTCCTACTCAAGCTGCAAGTAACCGGGACGGGACTAGCGCGGGTGTAAAACATAAGCAACGTTTACTATATATCATATATACAATAATAAAGTATTCGTCTCACGCATATAAAATGATCACATCACAGTATATCAGCGGCAGAAGAAACATATGAAATATTGGATATATTAGGAGGTCCGTATTTTATTTTGAGCATGTATACAACATGGATTCCACGGTCCCGATGAATAGCCAAACCCACATCTCTAGACCCCTACGAGAGCGGCAAGTAACCCTACCAATTCTAGGGTTAGGAGACCCGGTCTCGACTCCTTGAGACGGCCTCCCACTGGATCCTAGAACTCGGTTACTTGTGCTCCCCTCCTTGGGTCTATCATAATGCGGAAAATTAAATAATATACAATGGTGATATCATCCTCAACCCGGAAGTGCCCCAACAAAAGAATATTACATATAATGAATTTTACAAGAATGAAAATAAAAACCCTCATCTCACATAAAACCCCCGGCTATTCAAAACACGACGATCCAATATAACATATCACAGCAACACATAACATCACATGTCATCAACGTAATAAATATGCGTATCCCAATTGTCGTTGATGTATAGCAACGAAACCGGCGATACACCATATATTATACTTACGGTCGCAGAAAAGAAAGTGAAAAACTACAACATTTGGAATCCACAATCATCTTAGACATCGTAAACCCGAAATATCACATATTACGGATTTCATGCCTAACTATATGAATTTCACATATTGTATCACATTACAGAAAAAGTTAGACGATGTTAAACATTCCGATCGAATCAACAAACACCCAAAATTTCCCAAAATGCTCAACACTTGAGCGTAGTTTAGAAGTATCCATCACATGCCACAGTAGCAATGAACCAGCCGTAGAAGGGTCAACCAATGCCTCACTTGTGGCACCGCTAAACTACCACAAACCCTAGGGTTTAGTGGCGGTTTTGACGGTCACAAAATCGAGTTAAGGTTTTGTTCTTCTAGAGGGTTCACCGCATCACTTGCACGCTATTTGAATGTGTTCTTTAACTAAGGAAAAATCCAACACTTAAAAATTTTCCGGAAAGGTTTAAAGTGGGTATTTGATATCCGTTCGAACTTTTTAATACCGTCTAAAATAACCGAAACAAAACCTAGAATTACGAATACGAAACACTCCGAATTGCCTTTGCAAAAAGATAACATCACATGCAAAATTAGCAAACACAAACAACACCTAAAGTATCAAAACCCAGATCCATAAACACTGTGCAAATTTCAGCCCCAGGGGATCTGACGTAGCCGGTTTTGGGCATGATGTGCTCGGCCAAATTTTCAGGGAATGGGATAAAATTTGTACAGTGTTCATATTGTATCACAGACATAACCTTGCAACTATTTGGAACATTTTTTGACACTCTAAAAAATTTACAGAAACTTGGGTTTTACATCGGGTGTTTCGGAATTGTTTCGGTTTCGTAATCCTACACTTATCCGTCTAATTCTCTAGCTGGGCTCTGAAACCACTGTTGGGATACCTACAACGGCAGCAAGGTTTCGGGAGGCATCATTCATGCCAAGTTAAAAATTTTGCCATTATAGATAACCCTAACACAAGATCTTTAACTAGAGAATCAAACTAAAACTACAAGTAATAACTTTACTTCTAAGAGTTTGGGATTACAACCGTTGTAGTCTGTTCCTTCGCTTCATAAGCTCCGAGTTGAGGTCTCTTCGCTGCGATCATTAAGCTCCCGAACTCTAGAGAGGCTCCATGAGGTGAATGATCCATGCTGGCTTGAAGTCTTCACTTTCAAAGATGATCTACCTTGAAGAATCACAAACCCAAGCTCTCACTTCACTAATAAGGTATTAGTGAAGCAAACACCCTAATCTAAATGGCTAGAATAGATGAGGATGATGAAGTAGGAATTTTGCTCTCTTTTATTTTCTTTTTCTCACAAAACAATCATCACAAAATAAAAGCTAGAAAGCTTTTTCCAAGAGCAAGAAGAAGATGAAGAAGTGATGAATGAATTATTGTTTAGGTTAGAAATGCAACCAAGGTTAAGTATGTGTCATGGCTAATTCATGTAGAGAATAAACCATAGGCTAGAGTTAAAGTTAGGTTAACAAATATCAAGGATAAAACAAAGAGGGTGGACTTTGTCAAAGGATCATGAAGCTTCCTCAAAGCTCATCCAAAACATAATCCATCCAAAAAGAATTTACCAAAAAGAAAATGTTAACCCAAGTTTAAACCCTAGCATGGTTCTAACCCTAGTTGCATTTGTAACCCTAACATGTTACAATATTATATATCGCATATACAATATTTTGTAACAAAAGAAAATAATACAATTAACATATATCACATATATATCAATGTATCATCAAGTGAGAAAAAGAATCTTTAAGTGAGCTTATATTAGTTAATGTAATGTAATATATCAAATATATAATTTTACATTAAATTATCGAATCAACTCTTGATCCGATAATCCGGCTACATTACATATAACCGACAAATATAACATGTATCGTCTTATCGAATCAACACTTGATCCGATATCCCGGCTATCTCACATATACCCGACCGGTATCACATATCACGAGAATAAAATACGGTATCTCATATCGTATTAATCTCGGTCCCGCACATATCACATATGTGCTCCTACTCCGTTTTGCCTGAGCCAGGAAACCTCTGCGTAGGACTCTAAAGAATCGTCAATACGGCGGCAGTAGGTGATGATCATATCAAACACCCACAAGCTGCAAGCGGTCAGCTAAACGTAACAGCCATCCGGATATTGAGCGATCAGAAGATCAACAAGCAAGCATGTACATTCTCCTGTGAATTCAATCAGTGACACTACCGTACAGTACGGTCTCTTCGTCTGATATGTCGCATATCCAGTCTAGGGGTGGTAAACGTCAGACCCCAGTAACCGATAAGTCATGTCGATGTGAGGCTTATAACGGGTCGAGAAACTACTGATAACACTTACCAGTAAGTCTCCATATCATCCCTGGCCAGGGACTTCCAGTTATAGCCAACCGAACACTGCGCAGCATCAACCTCCAATACTGGGAGAGACGAAACCCCTCCTATCGCTCATTGCCTCCATGTGATTCGAGACTGTACCTAAAAGCCACCGTTTTGCACGTTCTCATGAACGTGGTAAGATGGAAATCAAAGCACGGTGGGAATCACACAAGACTCTATAACGATCTTGGGTCTATAGACTAACCTGTACCAGTATCACCAGAGAACTGCTATCTGACGATAGGTATAATACCATCTAGGAGTTCTCGGCGAGTCCGTTCAGTGTACTCAGTCTCCACTGAGCACCCGTATACCTTCTGATGTCAAACACCAATGGATATGTGATCATCCATCGCTCATCATATGGGTCGAGAAGCGTATACGCTAGTCTACTCTGGAGTATCGATGCTCTGTCTCGATACTCCCTCGACTAGGAACAGTTATAGGATGTACTCTTGGACTACCCCGGCCCCACTAGTATGATCTGCATCATAGTCCTAGTAGTCGAGTACATATCCTAAGGGCTTTATCAACATGTGAGAGCAAGACAGTAAACCAATACAAGTCAACATGTTAAGACAAAGTGAAACCAAATAGCATACTATCATGTCGAGCAAGAAAGTCCTCTCTATATATATCCAAGCATCCACTATAATATACATCATATGTACAACAATGGCCTCTAGGGCATATATATAACTAACAATTTATTGCAGTTGTACTTGAGAATCGTTCTCACAGATAGGTGTGTTAACTATTTTTAAATTAAGTTAAAGAGTTAGATTTTCTTTAAAAGTGCAAATAAAAGTGGTTTTTTTTATAAATATAGAAGATCTAGGGTTTTGTGTTTATTTATCTCTATTAGTTGGTTTAAAAGATGATACTTCTTTTCTTGATCTATGTTTAATATATTTTCTATTAATCTTATAAAAGTATAGGTTAATTTAATGTTATTAAAGTTAACATATCAATTATAAAAATATCATTTAGATAGCAATATTAAAACACCTTTTCTAGTTAATTAAAAATAATCTACATTTAACTTTCGATTAATAGCGGTAGGTGATCAATCTACTTCTATCATCTTATCGAATAATTTAGATCATCTTTAACTACACAGTTTTAATTTCTTTTAATTAAACTCGTCTCTTACCTTCTCTCATTAGATCTCTAGAGCGTCAACCTATCATTTAACCTATAAGTTTCTTGGTGTTATCATCTTCCCCTAATCTTCTTTTTAAGCGTCAACTATCATTAAAAAGATTAGTTTTTTAAATAATAAACTTAATAAGAAGAATTTAAATAATAATAGATTAATATTTAAGCGCAAGAAAAGAAAGCAATATAACATCGAATCAAATAGAGTAAATAAATACAAAAACCTAGAAGAGAAATTAGTTACGCTTCATATTAAAATAAAGCAAAAATTTATTCATAAATATTACTTACACTGGTGTTGATCTCTTAGGTATCCATTATACGAATAACCAAAATAGCGGGCCTAATTAAGTAAACCACTTTCCTTATTCACACTTACCTTAAACATAACAAGAAAAATGCGGATAAGTAATAGATTACCCATGACCCTTCTTTGTTTTAGTTGAGCGCGATTGTTCTTAGAGAATTGGTCTAGATATTTTTTATTAATGTAAGTTGATACGTATGCTTGTTTGTGATTTTTGGGTCTTAGAAAGGGTAATGAACTCCCCACCTAATCTGAATTTGGGTTTCTTGCTCCTTAATGTCCGTTTTAAATACACAAAATAATCCAAAAATCTAAAACAAGAAAAAAGAAATTTTTTTAGCGGCGCTGTTTGCAAAGAATTCTGCAGGTAAAACCAGTTTATTGGAGCTTTAGAGAAGAGAGGAAGAAGAGGAAATGATACCAGAAAGATTTGGAGGCCTGAATCCACAATTTAGCCGCGGTTCCACTGCCAAAGTCGCTCTTCCGCCACGGTTCTGTCGTCTATTGGTGTGATCTCGTCTCCAAATTTTGGCACTGAACTCCACTGCTCCTTTGCTCCTATTTGACAGTCTCTGAATCTTTATTGATTCGCTCCAAGTGCTCCAGATTTCTTGCAAAACTCGCACAAGAATCGTTAAAAATTAAAAAATACGGTTTTTATTTTTATCTCTTAAAAAATTTGTTTTTAAAAAAAAACCAACCCGAACAACAAGAAAAATATTACTACTGTTTGGCCGGCCATGGTGCCATTTGATTGATATAAAAAATCGATTCTTTGTGTTTCCTAATTACCGCAATAAAAAACGGTGTCACAAATTGCTAGCCGATAGTGAGAGTGGGTCGTCCACAGGGAAACGATAAACTATTAATCTTGTTTTAGATGAGTTAATAGAAAAGAAGTTGAGAAATCTGTTATAAACCTAGCTTTTAAGGTCCCTTACGAAAAGCAATGACTGTCTTTTGTTAACATCATCGCTTCAAATTCAATGAAAAGAAGGAAGAAGATGAAAACAATTCAATTTAAATGCAAAGAAATGAATGCGAAGAAATAAATTGCAGAAAAGTAAAGAGACAAGAAATAAAAATTACTTTACCTTTTATTAATAAAAATTTGCATTGCAGAATTTAATTGGCTAAAAGTACTTAAAAAAGCTAAAAACCCTAGATTGATAGATAACCCTAGATTGTTGCTCGGTCCTTTTTATAGGCTCTGGAACTTGAAAGTCTAGACGTCATCTCGATATATGTGAAAATACGATCATGCCCATGAAATTGCACATTGAACGGCCACGATTGAACCGCGGTTCCGCCGCCTTTTGCCCTATTCTGCCGCGGTTCCGTCGCCATATGTTGAGACTGCGTCTCCAGATTTTTTGTGCTTTCTCGTGATGTTAGGAGGTTTTTCTGATGAATATATTTTGAAAATATTTCTTTCTCTCAGCAGTTGATAGAATTTTCAATTTGCTCCAAAATTTGGCAGATTTGGTTTGCTAACTTGATTTGATTTGATCTCTTACTCATGTTTGTAGCCCTGAACATATTTGTTATTTTAATACCTGCACAATATCTCAAATCAAATCATTAGTAGCATTTATTTTATTTGAGATAATACTTCAACCAATTTTACTCACAATTAAATTACTTAATGGTTAAGAAATTAAAGGATATTTGATATGATATGATATGCACATCTTAATAATAATGATTAAGTATCACATGGCTATTTTATTTAAATATGATATGCATATATTGCACCCAATTATATTAATTATAAGTTAAGAAACATATGAGAAAATCTTTTTACACATAAACCCACATATATTCTTAAATTATAAATACATCATTTAGTAATTAATAAAAATAGGAAAAATGACCGTAAAAAATGTGCAATAAATATAACTGATTATGTTTGAAGCCAATCCGTCGTAAAATCATACTAAAATTTTCAAACCAAGCACGTGGTGTCTATTTTAATCCGTATAACGATTTTTTGTAGAAGACAAACCATAGATTCCCCCGGTCGCTCAAAACCAAAAGACTGTTGCATATAAATAGTCTCCAAAAGATCGCCATTAAAAAGGTATTCTTCACATCAAACTGATAAAGAGTCCATACCTTAGAAACAACTAAGGATATAAGAACACGATCTGATGTCAATTTGACAACCGGCGAAAAAATCTCAATATAATCTAAATCATACCGCTGAGTAAAATTTTTAGCCACCAATCGAGTTTTGAGACGATCAATCGTCCCATCTGAATTATGCTTAACAGTAAAGACCAGCCGAAAACCTTTTTATCTGAAGGCGGAGGCACCAATTTTCAAGTCTGATTAGAGCGCAGTACGGCAATCTTCTCTAACATAACTGCATGCCAACCTGAGTGCCGAAAAGCTTCTTGAACAGAGGATGGAAAAGTAAAGGAGGACAAGGAAGAAACAAGCTGACGAGCAGATGGTGTTAGTTTATAATAGAAAACAAAGTTAGAAATTGGATGTGCAATAGTACAGGAACACTTACCCTTGCGTAAGATAATAGAAAGAGAGATCTTTACTGAAGGCAGCGGCGGTGGAGAATCATGAACTGTGGATTGTATATGAGTACCTGCAGAAGAATCGTTAGAAAAATCATTGGTGGGAGGGGTTGAGACAGCTTTCTTACGACAATGATACACTTGTGAATAAGGGGATACATGCTGAAAACTGAGGTACTGTTCATATCATATTTTTGCATTTTTATACCGCCCATTCTTAATCACATTGCATATTGGTAGGTACTTTTAATCCGTATTTTCTGAATAAGTGCAGGTTACAGGTTCTCAACCCTTTACAATGAAATTCATGAAAAGTTGCAACAAATGCGGGACTACGACCAACAACAAATGAATACTGATCTCCGCTAACCATCCGTATGATGCCGCCTACCAGTTCAAGAGACAACATGGCAAATCGTTGGTCACATCAATGCACAAAGTACAATGGCAACACAAGATCCAAGACTTCAAACGCGGAGCTCAAGGCAAAAGTCCACTGCTGAATATCTGGAAGAGAACAGAAGAGCTTTTAAGAAACCAAGTGTACCAAACAGAAGATAAAAGCAACATGGAGAAGCCCTGAAAAGATGATCCCATAAGTCTACCAAATGGCCGCAGAACCGCGGCCATATAGGCACTTTTGCCGCGGTTCCGCGGCCACGTTGAAGCAGTGTCGGTGGCAATTGAAGCAGCGTTGACTCGGCTCTTTTGGGGTAGTTTTGTAATCTCATGTTCAGCTCAGAATGTAACCTAGGGTTTCACCTTCCTATCTATAAATAGAAGAGCTCAAAGCCAAATAATATATGCTTTTCTTTATTAGGTTTTATGATTAAATTTCTGTAGTTTTTCTTTCTCCATTAAAATTGTAATGAGCTTTTGAGTGGTGATCAATAAAGAAAATAAAAAAAAGTAAGTTCTTTTATTTATCTTGCGTATCCATTTATTTATCTGCAATTTTTATTTGTTAATCTAGTTGCTTATTTTTACTTGTGTTTTTCTTTTGTTTTCTCTTCTTCTATTTTCTTTATCATTAAACAACGATGATGCTTGAGTAAGATCCTTGCCAAGGTGAGATCTCAAATAGCTAGTTGTAAATTCCTCTTAACCTCATTTCTTTCTACATTCCTTTTTATTTTTATCTTTTTAATGGGTGAGTAATCTTCTCACTCGTTAGGGCAGGAGAAGGAAAGTTTAAGAGAAGAAAATCTCTCTCACTCTTTTCTTTGCCCAACACCTTAATTCGGACTCCCGTTAATTGAACCACAATCCGCTCACTACGGCACCCTATCCTACATGATAGCGGTGATTCCCTAATTAGACCGGTTATAGTTGAATTAACCGGAGGTTAAGGCTAAGAGCCAAGAACGGACGGACAAGGACCAAAAGGAAGAAACTAAGCATGGAAAGCCTAGCTTATACTTGCAAGTTCCTTCCTAGTCGTGCTAATCCCCGTTGTTGCCGATTACCATAACACCGATATTAAGAAGGGCATTTAAAGAAGTGAGAAATTCCTAACTCGAACTAACATAATCCTAACCCTAGCAAGTTCTTTATTCATTTTTTATCTCATTAGTAGACCTTAAAACAAAACTCAAAATATTTGGATTTAACTCGTTAAAATATAAAGAAAAAGATTCCATCTCCCTGTGGATCGACCCGTACTCAACTGGCTAGCTACCAAGCGAAACCGTCTTGATTGCGGTAATTAAAATTAAGAATACGCAAAAACGCAAACAATCAAATGGCGCCGTTTCCGGGGAGACGGTAGTTTAATTCTTTGTGTAATTTCGGGTTAATTAAAAAAATATATAAAAATATAAAAATATATATATATATATAAATTGAAAAACCAAAACGAAAAAATATTTAAAAAATCATCTTGTTATTTTTGATTAGTTTTTTTGCTATTTTGCAGGCTTGGAGCAAACTCTGTTTCAGATTCTGGAGCAAACTCAGCGAACAAATCAAGATTCAGGGGATCTAAACAGAAAGAGGATAACCAACTAAGCACAGGGACAAAATTTGAAGATCCAAACCAACTGTTCAGCTGTGGAACCGCAGCAGAAGCAAGGGTTTGACTGCGGAACCGCGGTCAACGGGTGACGTCAGCGACTAAAAACTCTCTGTGGGTATCTCTTTTCTCCTCTCCTCTTCTCTGCACTCCACTGAAATATTTTTCCTGCAGGATTCTTTGCACAGATTATCTCCCCCTCTCCAATAAACTGATTTTGTGTAGGATTCTTTGCGCCGCAGCCAAAATAAAATTTTTGAAAGTGTTTTAGATTTTTGGTTGTTACTGCTTTGCATAACTAATACGGACTTTAAGGGGCTATAACACCAATTCAGATTGGGTGGGGATTTCATCACCCTTCCTAAGACCCCAAAAATCACTAAAAGCATACGCATCACCCTTAAGCTTAATTAAAAAAAATCTAGACTCAGCCAACTAAGGACCGTCGTGCTCATTAGGACAGAGGAAGGTTGTGGGCATTCAATCGTTTATCTAAACTTGACTTTGTGGCGTCTAGGATAGACAAGTGAGAAAGGTAATTTTAAACGGCTGATTGATCTCAAAAACTATCTATTACCGCAATCAAGAACGGCGTCGCTTGATAGCTAGCCGGTGAGTATGGGTCGGTCCACAGGGATGTTGTGAATTTCCTAATCGCGCTAACGAGTTAATTCCGAAGGGTGTTCAGATTGATTATTAAATCTAAAAATTGAAGTTGTATGATACTAGGATTAGAAACTTGCTAGGATTAGATTTAGGGAAAATTTGGTAAACAAAGATCTACATCTCTTTCCATTGCCTTTAATTAAAGATATCATATTAGTGTTATGGTAAATCTTAACAAAGGAGATTAGGATGATCGGGAAGATTGATTCTTCCTCTAGATCCTTGTCCTTCCTTTTCTTAATCTTTACCCTAACCTCCATGGAAAACTTTAAAATCCGGGCCTTTAGACTACGGAATCACCGTTACCTCGTGGGTAGAGTGCCGTAGGGAGCGGAATAAGAAGGTATGCATGGAGTTCTAATTTTCATAAAAGATTGGCAAAGAAAAGAGATGAGAGATCTTCGTCTCTCAAATCCTTCCCCATTCCTAACCCTAACAAGCGAGAAAACTACTCACTCATTAGGGAATTGAAAAACATTTATCTAGGGCAGAGAATAAAAATTACCTAGGGCAAGAATTGAAATCTAAACTAGAGCAAGGAATTAAATCTACTTACAGATGCATCTCTCCAATCATCAACGCAGGGTTGTCAGATCTGAATTCATGAATTGAAAAGAAACACCGATGCTCTCCATAAAGAATTCTCGATTTATTATTAAAAGGAGGCATGAAAAGAATACAATGATTTGGGCTTCTATTTATAGGAGATAGAAACCCTAGGTTACAATTGATTTGCATGTCTACATTTACCAAAATATCCTTAGGAAGACCCAGCCAAAGTAGACTTCAAGCTTTGGTAAAATTTTATGTCTCTTTACAAGAAAGTATTGGGCCTTGGATCTTTGGGCTTCCTTATTATTTGGTTCTTTATTAAAATAGCTTCTATGTTTCTTCCAGATCTCCAGTGAATAATTGCGGTGGGCTTTTAACCGTTCGCTTTGTAATCTTGGACCTTGCATTGCCTTGTACTTTGTGAATTTTATCTTTGATGTAGGCTTGATCAAGAGTCTTCTGTTTGTTGGTCAAAGTCCACTTTTGCATCGTCTTTTCATCATTTTCACTGTTTTCTGTCCAAGAACCTGTAACCTGTAATATGTAGCAGACATGCGTCAAAAGCACCTGTTTTATTTGTAAAAAGAATAAGAATGGGAAATATAATAATGCAATATTATGGTGTGAACAAATACCCCCAAACTTATCTTTTGCTCGTCCTCGAGCAAACTTATTTTTATTCACTAAAATCCTAACCGCACTTTCGCAGGGAAACGCGATTGCACTGAGCACGTGAAACAAACCGTTAAACCTCTAGGAATCCCTAGTAGGAGGAGTGTTGTCTCCTGAGGGTTTTCAGCGGATTACACCCACAAAATCCTATCAACTCGGCCCATTGATTTTTGTTCTCCAATTAGGTTTTCTAACAAGGAATTCTATTATCTTTTGACTCGCAAATTATCCACCCATATTCTTCATACTTCCTCATTATTTAACTTAAGATTATATATGTTATGTAGACCTACTTAGCTTTCGGCATCTCTTAAGTTTTCCTTCTAGGGTTTCCATCTCCACTTAGGAATTTTTATCAACTCTATTAAAGATACAAGTTCTATTCTTCACTCCTTTCTCTCATCTAAACTCCAATCACATATCCCCTACGTGTGTGTATAGATCACCCCTACACTTGGAAATTCAAATCAAGCAATCGTACTCTCGTCTGTTGTCCAAAGTACTAATTAGTTGGTGAATTTAATTGAATTTTGCTCACACATCATTCATGCGACTGTTAATACTTCTTGAGGTACCAACAACCGATTACAAGATGCGTTTGCACTTTAAAGCGTACTTCCTAGTCTTGCAACACCTAAGGCTTTAGCAGTGACTCCCAAACCAGTTGGTCTAAGGCACTAGGTGATAAGGCACCATTGCTAAATATTTTTCTATTTTTTACAGCCTTAAGTAATCACAAAAACCAGTGTCCATTTTTTTCTTTATTCACTTTTTTTTTCTTTTATTTTCATTGTACTAAGGACTTTAGACAAGAGCATTTCAAGGTCTCTTCTACTATTTCAAGTTTCAAGGTGCGTGATTGTGCAAATTGTAGGGTATACATTTTCAGAATCTAGACTTAAGCTAGGAACAATTTTTCAAACTTATACTCTAATAAGAACATCAATACTCTTTCCTTGTTTCGACTTAGCCCAAGAAGTGAACCCAAAATTTGCCTATTTCTAAATAAACTACAAAGGAATATACTTTCTACCGTTAAACTTTAAGGACGGTTATCTTTAGGGTTTTTAATTCACTAAGTCTAAGATCTAGTTGTTCCTAGCCAGTTAACCTATTTGTCAAACTCAAGTCAATTAGCCAAAATTGAATACAATAATTTTTATAATTTTTGAAATTTTTAAATTTTTATGGGTTTTTCCAATAAATATGCAAATGCAAAAATATGTACAAATGAATGCGAAGGAAGAAGACGTACCGAGCATACCCCCAAACTTGAAGTTGACAGTGTCCTCACTGTCATGCTAAACCAAGAGGGTCAAAATGCCGGTACTCCCCTATTTATTTATTTATAATAAATTTTTTTTTAATGTTTTGAATTTTTTTTTATTTATTTTTTTTATAGAAAAGAAAACCAAAAATATATACATATATACAAAGATTCCCCCAAACTTAAGCTTGGCCTTGCACAAGCCAAAAGTTAGCACCAACCATTCAAAAATCTTATCGTGGAAATATTATAGTTGGTGCAAGAAAATGAGAAGCACGCGAGACCGTGTGGAAAGAAGAATGGTAGAATATGGTCTCGGTGGGGAAGAAGAATGGCGAAAAGAAGAAGGAAGTGGAGTACGATCTTGAGGGTGTAAATTGAGTGAATAAATTAGCGCAATATGTGATGACCGATATGTTATAAGTGATTGCGCTAACCGATCTACTCGTCGAGAAATGGGATCAAATCCCTCAAGATTCGCAAGAGAACATGGGTACGCCGAACTTGGTATAGGAGATGAAAGCGTAACGGTCATTTGTACGGTCGGGACAATAGGAGAGACGAAAGGGAGTGAATTAGGGATAATATCTTTCTCACCGTAGTAAACTGTGTCGAACTGGAAAGATTCCATCAATGGTTCGAAACGACTGTAAGCAACCGAGTCTGATGGCTCATCTGAAAATGTAAAGGACTTAAACTCGGGCGGTGAGTCATCAACATCGTCCGAAAAAGTGAAACACTCGTAGGTGTTATCGTCTGTGAGAATTGTGTCAGATTCAAAGGAAAAGGTTTCAAGCTTACAGTCTTCAAGCAGGGTCGGAACGATAGGAAGGAGGGAGGGTGATATAACAGTCAAAGGTTCAGGAGGATGAATTGGAAAATCAGACACATTAAATAAAAATGATTCAACCTCAATATTATCCTCAAGACTCTCCTCAATACTATCCTGAATATTCAACTCATCCATGCCATTATCATCAAAATCTAGACGCATATGAGATTCGGGAGAAACATTTAATAACTCAGGATGATGATTTGAACATAAAATTTCAAGCAAATCGACAGGTTCATCATTCGAAATATTCCCGGCGTCTATATCCTCAATCAAGTGAAAGTCAATTTCTTTAGACACCTCATCAAAAGCATGGATATCTATCGATTTAGGTTCTAGAGTGGAGGTGTAAAGATCGAAAGGATTAGGTGTGGTTTCACTCGAAAGGGGTTCCTCACAATCTGGCAAATCAAACACTACAAAATCATACAACTCATTTTTATTTTCAACAGGTGAACTATTTAGGGCAATCGATGGAAAACAGGAGTTGTGGGCTTCAATTGGGTAAGGGTAGGTTTGATTTGAAAATCCTCTCTCATTCTCACTCTGTCCAACTGCCGCCTCATACATTGAAAAATTTGGAGCTAGCGGAAAACTAGCTACCGGTTCAGCAGGTTGCATAAGGGTGGCCACGGACGCTTCCACATTCCTAACCATTTTGTTTGTTGCTGCGATATACGCCTCCAACGCCTCTTCCAAACTAGACTTGGGTGGTGAGGGGGTTTCGGTAAAAGATTCAAAATTGTTTGGATATGTGAAACTCCCAAAAGGCTGTGTAGGAACAGGGTCTAGTGACGGTGGGAAAGTCGGGTAGGACTGGTAGGAAGTGGGTGGTTGGACAGGGGTAGGGTCAACATGTGGATAAAAAGGTGAATAGTCGTGCGAATCCCTAGAACTAGCTGAGTGGAGAGGGGTGAAAGATCGGCTGCGAGATTGAGCAATATGCTCAGCAATGGACATCGGCTTAGGAGTGACAGAAGGACTTGAAAAAGTGGTATCAACATATGCAGGTGATAAAGATTGACTTGGTTGACACAAAGTGGGTTGAAAAGTCGAATTGTTTCTCCTAGACGCCTCTATTTGATCTTTCAAAGATATTTTAGGCATGGAAGGATCGTCTTTAAATTGATCGAACAAATTGCCGAACGACGCAAAATTAGGCTCGGGATACCAAAGTTCGGCAAGTGATTTATTATGTGGGGTACCCATGATAGAAGAAAGAGAAGATGAAGAAGGTAGGTGGTGCAAGGATTTCTCAGCGACAAAAGTTGCAAGTCCTCTTTTTTTTAAAAAACAATTCCTCTTATTATTCTTTTTTATTTGTTTTGCAAAAATTTTCGATAAAGGGCTAAGACACAAATGCAAATAACCAGAAATGCACAATCAGTCCGAGATCTAGGGTCACCTAAGGCAGCTAGACAGCTCCTAACTGTTCCAAAGGGCTAGAAATAGGACCTCAAACCGCCTCTTCACCGCCAATTGTGGCCAGGTAAGTGGGAAGGAACCACTACGACAGTGGGCCTAATTAAAAACCACTAGCCTAGACACCGCAAAATCAGTTAGGATAAATGGTCGATGCCTATACTAGTTCTTTTCCTATTGAGCTCGATTTCCTGAGGGCTGAGTCTAGTATTTTTTATTAATTGTGGTCGATGCAAAATGCTTTATGTGATTTCTGGGGTCCTGGGAAGGGTGATGAAATCCCCACCCAATCTGATTTGGTCAAAAGCCCCTTAAAGTCCGATTAAAGATATGCAAAATAGTAAATCACTTGCAATCAAATCTTTTTTTGTGAATTTCAAAATTTGCAAGTTTTCTAATTAAAATTTTCCTTTTTTTTTCTTGCTCTTTATTTGGAAAGATATTTTTAGCAAAAAAAATTAAGGATATGCAAATCAGAAAAGATCACTTGCAATCAATTATTATTTTAAGAATATCACAAAGAATCTTTATTTGAAAAAAAATGTTGCAAAAAGATTTTCGAGAAAAGATGTGCAACAAAAAGATTACTTGCAATCAATTTCTATTTTAATCTAGGCGCAAAAATCCTGCACAAGATTGTTATTTGGAAAGAGAAAGATTTTTAAAGCACACAAAATCTTGCAGGAATTTTTCAGAAAATATATGCAAATTTTTGCAGAGGAGGAACAGAGAAACTTACAAAGCTCTTTTTTTTTTCTCCCGCGCTTCTGTCCCCTTTTTTTTTTTTTTGAACCGACCAGGCCGCGGCGGTTCCGCCGCCAGAAGTGGTCTCCGGCGGCGGTTCCGCAGCCAGAAGTGCCTCCGGCGCTTTTTTTTTTTGGGTTCTCCGGCGCTTTTTTTTTTGAGCATCAGATCGCGCGGTTGACTTGTTGACTCGGTCCTCTAAATTTTTTTTCTGTTCCCCTGTTGTTGCAATCTTCTGTTGATAGGATCGTTTATTTGCTGTTTCGCTTTCTGTAGATTTCCAGATCCGAATTTGTGCGTAGATCCTGCAAAATTCACACAAAGATACCCTTTCCAAAAATAACAGATGATATATTTTTATATTTTTTTGTGATTTTTCAGATTTTTATGATTTTTTTTTAATTTTATGATTAACCCGAAATTGCGAAAAGAAAATTTCTACGCCATCCCCGGCAACGGCGCCATTTGATTGATCTCAAAAACTATCTATTACCGCAATCAAGAACGGCATCGCTTGATAGCTAGCCGGTGAGTACGGGTCGGTCCACAGGGATGTTGTGAATTTCCTAATCGCGCTAACGAGTTAATTCCGAAGGGTGTTCGGATTGATTATTAAATCTAAAAATTGAAGTTGTATGATACTAGGATTAGAAACTTGCTAGGATTAGATTTAGGGAAAATTTGGTAAACAAAGATCTACATCTCTTTCCATTGCCTTTAATTAAAGATATCATATTAGTGTTATGGTAAATCTTAACAAAGGAGATTAGGATGATCGGGAAGATTGATTCTTCCTCTAGATCCTTGTCCTTCCTTTCTTAATCTTTACCCTAACCTCCATGGAAAACCTTAAAATCCGGGCCTTTAGACTACGGAATCACCGTTACCTCGTGGGTAGAGTGCCGTAGGGAGCGGAATAAGAAGGTATGCATGGAGTTCTAATTTTCATAAAAGATTGGCAAAGAAAAGAGATGAGAGATCTTCGTCTCTCAAATCCTTCCCCATTCCTAACCCTAACAAGCGAGAAAACTACTCACTCATTAGGGAATTGAAAAACATTTATCTAGGGCAGAGAATAAAAATTACCTAGGGCAAGAATTGAAATCTAAACTAGAGCAAGGAATTAAATCTACTTACAGATGCATCTCTCCAATCATCAACGCAGGGTTGTCAGATCTGAATTCATGAATTGAAAAGAAACACCGATGCTCTCCATAAAGAATTCTCGATTTATTATTAAAAGGAGGCATGAAAAGAATACAATGATTTGGGTTTCTATTTATAGGAGATAGAAACCCTAGGTTACAATTGATTTGCATGTCTACATTTACCAAAATATCCTTAGGAAGACCCAGCCAAAGTAGACTTCAAGCTTTGGTAAAATTTTATGTCTCTTTAAAAGAAAGTATTGGGCTTTGGATCTTTGGGCTTCCTTATTATTTGGTTCTTTATTAAAATAGCTTCTATGTTTCTTCCAGATCTCCAGTGAATAATTGCGGTGGGCTTTTAACCGTTCGCTTTGTAATCTTGGACCTTGCATTGCCTTGTACTTTGTGAATTTTATCTTTGATGTAGGCTTGATCAAGAGTCTTCTGTTTGTTGGTCAAAGTCCACTTTTGCATCGTCTTTTCATCATTTTCACTGTTTTCTGTCCAAGAACCTGTAACCTGTAATATGTAGCAGACATGCGTCAAAAGCACCTGTTTTATTTGTAAAAAGAATAAGAATGGGAAATATAATAATGCAATATTATGGTGTGAACAACGGCCCGTCTCACGGTGATTCGTGAGCGAAACTCTCATTTCTTCATTTGTGCTTACCTGGCCACAATTGGCAGTGAAGAGACGATTTGAGAGTTATCTCACAACTTGTCACTTTGGAACAGTTAGGAGCAGTCTAGTGGACTTTGAAGACCATAGCTCTAGGTTTGATTGTGCATGTTTTAATTGTGATTGTTGAAGTTATGCCGTAAGTCCGTACACATTTTTGTAAAACTCTTTCTAAAATTAAAAAAAAAATACAAAACAAAAACTTTTATAAAAACTCGCCCTTTGTCGCTAGAATCCCATTTCACTCACCTTTCATCCGCATTTTCTTCATTGACGTTTTCTTACCCTCACATTCTACGTTTTGACTATACTAAACTCGTTTAGTGTATGTCCGGTTGGACTCGGGACAATAGTGCCCGCCTAGTCCGTGTTTCGTTAGTCGCTACCGACTACGCGATCGACTCCGACGTCGAAACCCCCTCCATGTCTCTTTCACCTTTACCTTTGCCGGCCAACTCCGACGTTGACCGGAATTCTGTTCATACATCTTCACCTTCAACATCATCATCAACAAATTCTTCTTCTGAGATGTCAGGATTTCCTCCTAACATCCCTTTACCCTCCCCCCCGGGACTGATTCCGCCTCATCTGTGCGAATAACCCGCAACCACCTCCTGTTGAAGCGCCTCAGCGAATCGCGCTCCAGGATCGTTTCTATCCCACCCGCTCCGCACTTCCTACCTGTCTTTCACTTCCGCCGGCCAATGGGGATAATTTCGAAATTAAGCCCCACTTCATCAACATGTTGCCTAAATTTCACGGGCTGGAATCCGAAGATGCCTACATCTTCATTAACAAGTTCCAGAACGTCTGTGCAATGATGAAGACGGCCCAACTGTCCGACGATACTATAGGGCTACGAGTCATTCCTTTCACTCTGTATGACCTAGCTGAGAAGTGGCTATATAGTACTGCATCGCATTCCATAAACAGTTGGGATGAGTTTGTAAAAGCGTTTCTTAAAAAATTCTACCCAAAGCACAAAACTCCGAGAATACGAAACGAAATTAACTAATTTTCCCAACTTCCTGCCGAACCTTTTTGGAAGTGCTTTGACCGATACAAAGACCTCCTTGTTCAGTGCTCTCATCACGGTATTGAGAGATGGAAACTTTGCCAGAACTTATACGAAGGACTGAACCCAGCAACTAAGCAATTGCTGGAGACCATTTGTCAAGGCCACTTCCTATCCAAATCTGACGAGGAAGCTTGGCAATTTTTCGACGATCTCGCGGAGCGAACGCTTCAGTGGGAAAGCACCAGACCGAACACTTCATCTACTTCTTCCGGTCCCTCTAGGGCAGGCGTTCATCAACTTGATCTCTCAATTGCAATGAAGGCCGAAATGGCAGCGATCACACGAAAACTAGAAGCAATTGAGAGCAAATTCTCATCGCCTTCTCCTGCCCCTGCTCTTCCCCCTCGTACCATATGCGCTTGTTGTTCAGACCCATCCTATCTGACCGAAGAGTGTCCTTACAACCCACCTGCTCAAGGACAGGATCAGGTCAATGCTGCATTTCAGCAAAGACAAAGAAATGATCCATACTCTTCCACTTGCAATCCTGGTTGGAGGAACCACCCAAATTTTGCCTAGAATCAGAACCAGCAACAATTCCAAGGCCACGACAACTTCCAGAGGCCTCCTCTTCCTCAACAACAAGCTCAAAATCAATATCAGCAGCCTTTCCAACCCCAACCTTTTCAAAATCCGACGAACAATTTTGCACCCAACAGTTCTTTTCCTCAAAACAATTTTGTTCCGTCAAACAATGATAAGGTTTCCTCGCTAGAACGAAGTCTGGAGGCATTTGTAAAACAATCGACTCAATCAAACACCAACATCCAGTCTTCCATTCAGTCTTTGGTGCAACACACTACTGTGCAAAGGCAAAGCATCAAAACCATTGAAGCCCAGATTGCACAACTGAATACGGCTTTAAGCGAGCGAGAGAAAGGAAAGCTTTCATCTCAACCACTCCCAAATCCTGGTCACCCACATAATGCCCATGTTGCTCTTGAACAACAAAACCATAATGTAAGTGCCGTGACTACGTTGAGATCTGGAAGGATGCTGCACAACAACGTTGGCACAGATAATGACACCTCGGCCGCCGCTTCTTCTTCTTCGTCGTCTTCTGAGCCTGTTCTCCATTCTTCAAAAGGCTCTACTTCTTCTGCTACTCCGAACGGACCCACATCTCACTCCACGAAAACACCAGTTCTGGGATCCGTTCCAGCTCCACAATCTCCTCCACAAGCATTGGACTCAACCAATTTTCAAAATGTTCCATTTCCAAACCGGTTGAGATCCAATAAGCCAAATCCATAAATGGAAAAGATTGTGGAGTTGTTTAAACAGGTTAACATTAACATTCCCCTCTTGGATGCAATCCAACAAGTCATTCCCTACGCAAAAATCTTGAAGGACTTGTGCACTAAGAAGAGAAAATCTCAGGTACCCAAGAAGGTTTTCTTAGCTAGTGCCGTGAATGATGCTCTTACCCAAGCTTTACCTCAAAAACGAAAGGACCCTAGCTATCCTACGATTTCAATAACTATTGGGGATAAGAACATCAATCGCGCGCTTTTGGATCTTGGTGCCAGTGTTAACCCGCTTCCGTATTCGGTGTATGAACAACTAGGTATAAGAGAGCTGAAACCCACACACTGTACTCTCCAAATGGCCGACCGATCTATCACCCATCCTAGGGGTGAGATAAAGGATGTGTTAATAAAGGTAGGGGACTTCATATTCCCTGTTGATTTCATTGTTTTAGACACACAACCTGTAGCTAACCCCCGGAATCAAATTCCAGTGATACTCGGTCTTCCATTCTTTGCGACCTCAAATGCTGTCATCAATTGTCGAAATGGTTCGATAAACCCATCTTTTGGAAACATGACAACTGAACTCAACATTTTTAGGTTGGGGAATCAGCCCTCCGAACCTAATGCTCATATACTAGAAGTTTGTTTGATCCAGGAGATCGTCCCTGAGGACTGGGAGTTCGAGAATTTTCTGCTCGATCACAGCAATCTTGACGCCACTAGTGCGTTCCTCCTTGAATCTGATACTGCTCCCGACAGTGATTATGAGTGTTTCACTTTCTCGAACGATCTTGACTTGTCGCCACCTGAGCTTGAATCCTTTGAATTTTTGGATGCGTTAGCTGAACCATCCGACTCGGTCGCGTACACTCGTTTTGAGCCGCTGTTAGAATCCTTCGAGTTCAAGACATTTTCGCCGATCTTATCTTCAATCCACCCGAGCCGCTGTTAGAATCATTCCATGTTCATATCATATTTTTGCATTATTATATTCTCCATTCTTAATCATATTGCAAATAAATAAGTGCTTTTGATCCATGTCTGCTAAATAGTTGCAGGTTACAGGTTCTCGGAACAATACAGTGAAAATGATGAAAAAACGCTACAAAAGTGAGACTACGACCAACAAATAGAAGAACCTTTATGATGCCTACAGTTTAAGGAACAAATGAAGATCAATGAGCAGTTCGATTGCACAAAGTACGAAGGCAGCACAAGATTCAAGACTTCAACACGAAGCGAATGGTAAAAGTCCACAACATTCTGCACTGTGGAAATCTGGAAGAAACTAGAAAAGATTCTGAAAAACCAAGTGAAGAAAATAAAAGTAAAAAGAAACTTGAAGCATCACAGAAAGACAGAGCTCAAGACCTCACCAGATGGCCGCGGATCCGCGGCCAAACATGGCTTATGGCCGCGGTTCCGCGGCCGTGTTGAGCACGTGTCGGTAGGAGTCGGTGCGTTGACTAGGCTTCTCAGGATAGTCTTGTAATTCTAGATGTGGGTCGGATGTAAACCCTAGGGTTTCTCCTATCTATAAATAGGAAAGCCTACAGCTCTTTTGGAGCATGCCTTTTTTAAATCCTAGATTAAAATTTAAATTTCTTGTAATCGTTCAATAGTGCATCAATAAAGTAAGTTAATTTTTATCTTGTCTTCTTAGTTGCGTATTTATTTCTCTGCATTTTTATCTGTCTTTTATTATCCGCACATTAATTGGTTAATTAAATGAAATATATAAAAATGAGTTTTGTCGTTAATTCCCTAATGAGTAAGTAGTTCCTCACTTGTTAGGGTTAGGATTGGGTAGGTTTGAGAGATGGAAATCTCTCACTCCTTTCTTGCCCGTTCAATATTTTAAATTAGGACTCTATGCAAATCAAACACACACCGCTCACTATGACACCCTATCCCACGAGATAGCGGTGATTCCCTAGTTAGACCGGTTGTGATTGATTTCTATAGAGATTAGGGATAAGAGTTAAGAAAGGACGGACAAGGACCAAAAGGAAGAAACTATGTTTCTTTCTTGACGTGCTAATCCCCTTTGTTAATTACCACCCTAACACCTACGTTCTTAATTAGGGCAAAGAAAGCGGTGATAGAATTGACTTTCCAAACTAACCTAATCCTAACCCTAACCCTAACAAGATTTTAATCCAACTTAAATTCCATCTCAGTTTTTATAAAATTCAAAACCTACCACAAATAGGAATTGACTTGTTAGAACAATTAGAAAAGAACGCGTTTTCCCTGTGGACCGACCCATACTCATCTCGGCTAGCTACCAAGCGACACCGTTATTGATTGCGGTTAATTCTTTGATTTCAAAACGCATATACGCAGAAACTTTTCAGGAGGAGTTTTTTTGTAAATAACCAACACATTACCCCCCTATAAATAGAACCCGACCCTCTCTGCCTTTTACCAAACCCTAATTTCATCTCTCTAAAAACCCTAGCCGCCGCTTTGATTTCTGCAGCCAGATCTTCTCACGCCACAGCGGAATTGCCGCCAGAGCCCACCTTCGGCCGCGCAACCGCCGCGCCTCTGCTTCTTCACCCTCTGAAATTTTCAGAGGAGGTTTGCACTCCTTTTTCCCTCTCTGTCGATTTCATATTTTGGTATTTAGATTTCTGTTATGGCACCGAACATGCAATTAGAACGTGATTTTTCACAAATCTTTTCACACACGATATATGGGAGTTATTTTGCTGATGAAATCACACGGAGGGGGTGGAATTTTTTAATCTATAATCATCCCAATGCTTATGCCCTTCCAGATCTAGTCACTCGTTTTTACGAGTGCATGGAAGAAGGCTGCCTTGCACAATATGGTTTTATTAGATTACTGTGGGGAGATAGGGAGAAAATCATTGACAAAGACTTCATCCATGAAGTCACTTTAATCCCTAGATTACCTGTTCATGATCAACCGCTTCAATTTGAAGATTACATGCCCTTAATGGGTAATGACTGCTCGAGAGAACCCAGGAAGGGAATACAAGCTAGGACCATTTTCGCCAATGTTTTAACCGTGTGCCGGTGGACACAAAATAATATTTTTGGCAGTTCTCATAATACCACATTTTTCACCCCGTCTCTTCATATCGTACACACCCTAATGACTAAGAACCCTAGATTTGATATGTGCACGGTTTTGCTTTATTCAATTGGTGCTGGAAAAAGGGCTGCAAATTACCCATGCCCCATGTTAGTGACGCAACTGTGTCGCCATTTCCTCCCTGTGGAGGAATTTGATTTTTACATGCATGGAGGTATACCCATCAGGCCTCTTATTGAGGGCGTATCTACGTCATATTCCCGTCTAACTGATGTATGGTCACGAAGGGAACTGGCCGAACACGTACCAGCCAGAACACCCAGCTCCAGCTCGACCGCGAGCGGGGAAGAGCTTACCCCCATAGAACACGCTCGTCTTCTTAGAAGAGCCATTAGGGGGATTGATAATTTGACAGGGATGGTGACCGACTTGGGTCACCGGGTGACTGAGATTGAACATGGGGTATCTACGCTGCTAGCGCGAGAGGAGCGTTCCCGTTCACGTTCTAGGGGACGGCGAGGGCCTGAGCAGTGAGAGCGCTGCTTTTGGTAAGTTTAGGGGAGGAGGTGGTTGTAAATAGTTATCATTGCATTGCATATTTTTAGTTTTTGTACATATTTTTTCTTTTGCGTGTTTAATTCTGCATTGCATCTTTATAAAAAATTATAAAAATTAAAAAAATTGAAGATAAAAAAAATTTATAAAAATAAAATCAAATAAAAAATTGAAATTTTTTAAAAATTATAAAAATTGAAAATTTCAATTTTGGCCATAATTGACTTAAGTTTGACAAGACGGTTAACTGGCTAGGAAAAACTAGATCCAAAACTTAGTAAATTAAAAACCCTAAAAATAGCCTTTCTTAAAATTTAACGGTAGAAAATATATGTCCTTGTAGTTTACTTAGAAATAGGCAAATTTTGAGTTCAGTTCTTAGGCTAAGTCAAAATAAGGGAAAAGTATTGAAATTTTTATTGAAGTGTAAAGTCTGAAAAATAATTCTGAATCTTAAGTCTAAATTCTGAAAATATATACCCTACAACTCGCACATACACGCACCTTGAAACTTGGGATAGTAGATGATACTTTGAAGTGCTGTTGTCTAAAATCCTTAGTATATAAAAAAATTTAATAAAAAGTGTGAATAAAGAGATAAAAAAAAATGAACACTGGTTTTTGTAATTATTTAAGGCTGCGTAAAATAAAAATATATAGCTAGGGTGCTTTATCACCTAGTGCCTTAGACCAACTGGTTTGGGAGTCACTGCTAAAGCCTTAGGTATTACAAGACGAGGAATTACGCCTTAATGCGCAAACACATTTTGTAATCGGTCGTTAGTATCTCAAGAAGTATTAACGGTCGCATGAAGGATGTGTGAGCAATCTCATCTAAATTCACCAACTAAAAGTACTTTGGACAATGGACAAGAGTATGATAGCTTGAATTGAATTTCCAAGTGTATGGGTGATACATACACACACGTAGGGGTATATGATTGGGTTTGGATAAGAGATAGGAATGAAAAACAGGACTTATATCTTTAGTAGAGATGATAGAAATTCCTAAGTGGAGATGGAACCTTAGAAGGAAAATTCAAAAGATGCTAAAAGCTAAGTAAATTTACAGAACATATACGATCTTAAGTTAAAGGATAAGTGAGCGTGAAAAATACGGGTTGATGATTTCTAAGTTGAAGATAATAGAATTTCTTGCTAAAACACCGAATTGAAGAATGAAAGTTAATAGGCCAAATTGATCGGATTTTGTGGGTAGTATCCGCTGAAAACCCTCAGGAGACAACACTCCTCCTACTAGGGACACCTAGAGGTTTAACGGCTTGTTGCACGAGATCAGTGCAATCGCGATTCCCTGCGAAAGTGAGGTTAGGGATTTTTCGAGAATAAAATTGGCTTTGCTCGGGACGAGCAAAAGATAAGTTTGGGGTATTTGTTCATATCAGATTTTTGCATTATTATATTCCCCATTCTTAATCATATTGCAAATAAATAGGTGCTTTTGATCCATGTCTGCTAAATATTTGCAGGTTACAGGTTCTCGGAACAATACAGTGAAAATGGTGAAAAAATGCTATAAAAGTGAGACTGCGACCAACAAATAGAAGAATCTTTATGATGCCTACAGTTTAAGGAACAAATGAAGATCAATGAGCAGTTCGATTGCACAAAGTACGAAGGCAGCACAAGATTCAAGACTTCAACAAGAAGCGAACGGTAAAAGTCCACAACATTCTGCACTGTGGAAATCTGGAAGAAACTAGAAAAGATTCTGAAGAACCAAGTGAAGAAAATAAAAGTAAAAAGCAACTTGAAGGATCACAGAAAGACAGAGCTCAAGACCTCACCAGATGGCCGCGGATCCACGGCCAAACATGGCTTATGGTCGCGGTTCTACGGCCGTGCTGAGCACGTGTCGGTGCGTGTCGGTGCGTGTCGGTGGGAGTCAGTGCGTTGACTTGGCTTCTCAGGGTAGTCTTGTAATTCTAGATGTGGATCCGATGTAAACCCTAGGGTTTCTCCTATCTATAAATAAGAAAGCCTACAGCTCTTTTGGAGCATGCCTTTTTTAATTCCTAGATTAAAATTTAAATTCCTTGTAATCGTTCAAGAGTGCATCAATAAAGTAAGTTAATTTTTATCTTGTCTTCTTAGTTGCGTATTTATTTCTCTGCATTTTTATCTGTCTTTTATTATCCGCACATTAATTGGTTAATTAAATGAAAAATATAAAAATGAGTTTTGTCGTTAATTCCCTAATGAGTGAGTAGTTCCTCACTTGTTAGGGTTAGGATTGGGTAAGTTTGAGAGATGGAAATCTCTCACTCCTTTCTTGCCCGTTCAATATTTTAAATTAGGACTCTATGCAAATCAAACACACACCGCTCACTATGGCACCCTATCCCACGAGATAGCGGTGATTCCCTAGTTAGACCGGTTGTGATTGATTTCCATAGAGGTTAGGGATAAGAGTTAAGAAAGGACGGACAAGGACCAAAGGGAAGAAACTATGTTTCTTTCTTGACGTGCTAATCCCCTTTGTTAATTATTATCCTAACACCTACGTTCTTAATTAGGGCAAAGAAAGCGGTGATAGAATTGACTTTCCAAACTAACCTAATCCTAACCCTAACAAGATTTTAATCCAACTTAAATTCCATCTCAGTTTTTATAAAATTCAAAACCTACCACAAATAGGAATTGACTCGTTAGAACAATTAGAAAAGAACGCGTTTTCCCTGTGGACCGACCCGTACTCATCTCGGCTAGCTACCAAGCGACACTGTTATTGATTGCGGTTAATTCTTTGATTTCAAAACGCATATACGCAGAAACTCATCTCCAACAATCAATCCACAAAGACGACTCAATCCAGTCATGAAGGAGACTGTGAAAAAAGAGATCGTCAAATGTCTTGATAGTGGTATCATTTACCTTATCTCTGATAACCAGTGGGTCAGCCCGATACATGTTGTCCCCAAAAAGTCGGGTATAACGGTCATCACCAATCAGGAAAACGAGTTGATCCCTACTCGCACCCAAACTGGGTGGCGAGTGTGCATAGATTACAGAAAACTTAACGCCGCAACGCGGAAAGACCACTTTCCTCTACCTTTTATTGACCAAATGCTTGAACGATTGGCTGGACATAAGTACTACTGCTTTTTGGATGGCTACTCCGGCTATAACCAGATTCCCATCGCCAAAAAGGACCAAGACAAAACAACGTTCACCTGTCCTTTCGGTACATTCGCATATCGCCGCATGCCCTTTGGGTTATGCAATGCACCCGCTACCTTCCACCGGTGTATGATGGGAATTTTCTCAGACATGGTGGAAAAATTCTTGCAGATATTCATGGATGATTTCTCCATTTTCGGCGATTCCTTTGATGAATGTTTACAGCATCTCGACACTGTCCTTACCCAGTGTAAGGATAAAAACCTAACTTTGAATTGGGAGAAATGCCACTTCATGGTGCGCGAAGGTATTGTCTTAGGACATATCATCTCGCAAAATGGAATTGAGGTGGACAAAGCTAAGATTGACGTCATTTCCAATCTTCCTCCTCCCAAGTGCGTTAGATACATCGAGCTTCCTTGGCCACGCCAGTTTTTATAGCTGGTTTATCAAGGATTTTTGCAAAATTGCTAGACCCTTGACTCTTCTGTTGGCCAAGGACACTACATTCGATTTCAACTCGAGCTGTGTGACTGCATTTGAATCACTTAAAAGCTCACTCACTTCTGCTCCCGTACTTTGTTCTCTTGACTGGACATATACATTTGAGATTATGTGCGATGCATCCGACTTTGCCATCGGTGCTGTCCTAGGGCAGCACATTGATAAAAGGCCGCACGTAATCTATTATGCTAGCCGAACCCTGAACGATGCTCAGCTAAATTACACAACAACCGAGAAGGAATTCTTGGCTGTTGTATTTGTATTAGAAAAATTCAGGCCTTACTTGATCGGCTCTCTAGTCATTTTTTACACAGACCATTCTGCTCTACGCCATCTTTTTGCAAAGAAGGACTTAAAATCTCGGCTGATACGTTGGATCCTCTTACTCCAAGAGTTTTACCTTGCCATCAAAGACAAAAGAGGATGTGAAAACGTAGTGGCCGATCATCTCTCACGACTTCCTTCTTCACCGAGCTTTCACTTCCAATAAACGGCATTTTTCCGGATGAACAGCTCTTGACAGTATCATGCGAACCCTGGTTCGCAGATATTGTGAACTATTTAGCAACATGATTACTACCGAATGAATGGTCAAGTCAGGACACACTTCGATTCTTATCCCAAGTAAAGCACTTTTACTAGGACGAACCCTATCTGTTTAAATATTGTCCCGACCAGATTATTCGTTGGTGTGTGCCTGATAATGAATTCAAGAGTGTGCTGTCATTTTGCCACGATCAAGCCTGTGGCGGGCATTTTGGCCCAAGAAAGACAGCCGAGAAGATCTTGCAGTGTGGCTTCTATTGGCCACAACTCTTCAAAAACGCTAATGATTACTGCAAGACTTGCTCCCAGTGCCAACACTTGGGCCGGATATCCAGGAGAAACGAGATGCCGCTCCAACACATATTGGTTGTCAAGATTTTCGATGTATGGGGGATTGATTTTATGGGGTCGTTTCCCAGCTCTTTTGGGAACTTGTATATTCTTCTAGCTGTAGATTATGTCTCTAAATGGGTCGAGGCCGTGCCCAGCCGGACTAACGACAACAAGGTTGCCGTTAGATTCCTTAAGGAAAACATCTTTTTCCGGTTTGGACACCCCCACGCGATCATTAGTGACAATGGAACATATTTCTGTAATAGGACTTTCGAGACCTGGATGCGGAAATACTCCATTAATCATAAGCTATCCACGCCCTATCACCCTCAAACATGTGGGCAAGCCGAAGTGTCTAATCGTCAAATCAAACAGATTTTGGAGAAAACGGTTTCTAAGAACCGTAGGGATTGGTTTTTAAAACTCACTGATGCCCTTTGGGCATTTCGAACTGCATATAAGACTGATCTTGGCATGTCTCCTTATCGGCTTGTTTATGGAAAGACTTGCTACCTTCCAGTGGAAATTGAGCATTGAGCATTTTGGGCGATTAAGGAGTTGAATTTATCTCTTGATAATGCGGGCAGCCATCGGAAGCTGCAGATCAATGAACTAAACGAGCTTCGGGATGAAGCTTACGAGAACGCGGTTGTCGTTAAGAACCGAACGAAGGTGTTTCACGATAAACACCTTATGCGCAAAACTTTCACACCTGGTCAACAGGTACTTCTTTACGACACCCGGTTACATTTCCATCCCGGGAAGCTCAAATTTCGCTGGAAAGGACTATATTTTGTGCGGACTGTATATCCGCACGGTGCAGTGAATTTGGAAAATCCAGAGGATGGTTCACTATTCAAAGTGAACGGACACAGGTTAAAACCGTTCCTCACCGCTGACCCTTCGGAGAAGCTCCTGATGTTGCAGGAGCCGGTTTACATCGACTGATCTTCCTCCGCTTACCACCAGACTTCGGCTATCCAGCCATAAACAGTGGAAACACTGTTTCAAATAAGTTTGGGGGTATGTAACACTTGTAATTATATTAAAATTAAAAAAATTTAAAAAAATATAAAAAAAATCGGGGGGTATTTTTGTAAATATTCAGTTCTATTAAATAAATAAATAAATAATAATACAATTTTTTCTTTACAAAAAAAATTTCTCTTTTCAAGGGGTCTTTTGTACAAATAACCAATAACCCCTATAAAAACCCCCCGACCCCTTTTCTGAATTTACAGAACCCTAAATTATCCCTCAAACAAAACCCTAGCCGCCGCAGCTGAAAGAGCAGCGAGATTGCACCCAACAGCCGCGTTTCCGCCGCCGAAACCCCATTCCAGCCGCGCTTCCTCTGCCTCTTGGAGTCTTCTCCCTCTGAATTTTTCAGAGGAGGTTTGCATCTCTCTGATCCTCTCTGTAAAATTTAAATAACTTTTTGCACTTCACTGTTATGGCACCTGCACTGCAGTTTGAAAGGGATTTCTCCCAGTTGTTTGCACATAATATTTATGGTAGTTATTTCGGCGAAGAGATTCGAAAGCGCGGATGGAATTTCTTGTTATTTAACCATCCGAACGCATTCGCGCTTCCAGATCTTGTTGCCCATTTCTACGAATGAATGGAGGAAGGTTTTCTTGCACAACATGGGTATATTAAATAAATGTGGGGGGATCGGGAAATTTTAATTGATAGGGACTTCATTCACGAAGTCACCTTAATACCACGACTTCCCATTCACGAACAACCCGTCCGATTTGAGGACTACCTACCCTTAATGGGAAACGACTGTTCTAGGGAGACCCGAAAGGGCATTCAGGCTCGCACACTTTTTATGAATGTTTTAACTGTGTGTCGTTGGGCACAAAACAATATTTTTAGAAGTTCTCACAACACAACATTTTTCACACCATCCCTACATATAGTGCACATATTGATGACACGAAACCCTAGCTACGATATGTGCACTGTTTTGCTTCACTCGATTGGCGCCTGAAAACGGGCGGCCAATTATCCATGCCCAATGTCGGTGACACAACTGTGTCACCATTTCCTTCCTGTTGAGGAATTTGAATTTTATATGCATGGTGGGATTCCAATTCGACCCCTTCTTGAGGGTGTCTCCACGTCCTACACACGATTACATGATTTATGGTCGCTCACTGAGCATGCCGAGGACGTGATGGCCAAGACCCCTAGCTCGAGCTCCACAGCGAGCGACGAAGAGCTTACCCCCGCTGCGCAAGCGCGCTTAATTCGACGAACCCATAGGGGGTAGAAAGAGTGATAGAGATGCTGACTAACTTTGATCAGTGAATAACGAGCCTAGAATAAGGAATGTCCACCCTCCTAGTAAGAGAGGAACGTTCACGATCACGATCGAGGGGAAGCAGAACAGATAGAGGTGAGGCTGGGAATAGTGAGGCCGCGTCTAGTAGACGCCGCAGGGAGCAGTAAGGACACTGCTATCAATAAGTTTGGGGGTGAGGGTATTGTAAATAGTTATCTTTGCTTTGCATCTGCATATTTTTTTTATTTTTTGTACATATTTGTTTTTTTTTCTTTGCATATTTAATTCTGCATTGCATCTTTATAAAAAAAAATATATAAAAAAATTATATAAAAATTGAAAATTTTGAAAAAATTTGAAAAATTTGAAAAAAATTGAAAAAATTGAAAAAATTTGAAAAATAAAATTATAAAAATTGAAAAGTTCAATTTTTGGCCATATTTGACTTAAGTTCAACATGACGGTTGATTAGTTAAGAAAAACTAGATCCTAAACTTAGTAAATTAAAAACCCTAAAAATAACCTTTCTTAAAGTTTAACTGTAGAAAATATACGTCCTTGTAGTTTATTTAGAAATAGGCAAATTTTGAGTTCAGATCTTGGGCTAAGTCAAAATAAGGGAAGAGTATTGAAAGCTTTATTTGAAGTATAAGTCTGAAAAATAATTCCGAACCTTAAGTTCAAACTCTGAAAATATATACCCTACTATATGCACTTACACACATCTTGAAACTTGGGATAGTAGAGGATACCTTGAAATGCTCTTGTCTAAAATCCTTAGTATGAAGGAAAATAAAATAAAAGTATAAATGGTGAATAAAGAGATAAAAAAAATGAACACTGGTTTTGTAATTGCTTGAGGCAGCATAAAAAAATAGATAGCGAGGGTGCTTTATCACCTAGTGCCTTAGACCAACTGGTTTAGGAGTCACTGCTAAGCCTTAGGTGTTGCAATACGAGGATTTACGCATAAATGCGCAAGCACATTTTGTAATCGGTCGTTTAGTGCCTCAAGAAGTATTAACGATCGCATGAAGGATGTGTGAGAAATTTCATCTAAAATTCACCAACTAAAGTATTTTGAAAGATGGACAAGAGTATGATAGCTTGAATTGAATTTCCAAGTGTAGGGGTGATAACCACACCCACGTAGGGGTATATGATTGGAGTTTGGAGGAGAGATAGGATTAAAAGATAGGGCTTATATCTTCAGTAGAGATGATAAAAATTCCTGAGTTAAGATTGCGCCTTAGAAGGAAAACTTAGGAGATGCTGAAAACTTTATAAACTGACAAAACGTATATGATCTAAAGTTAAATGAAAATGAAGTGTGAAAAATACAGGTTGATGATTTCTAAGTTGAAAATAATAGAATTCCTCGCTAGAATACTGAATTGAAGAATTAGAGTCAATGGCCAAATTGATCGGATTTTGTGGGTAGTATCCGCTGAAAACCCTCAGGAGACAACACTCTTCCTACTAGTGACACCTAGAGGTTTAACGGCTTGTTGTACGAGCTCTGTGCAATCGTGTCCCCTGTGAAAGTGATGTTAGGACTTTTTGAGAATAAAATTGGTTTTGCTCGGGACGAGCAAACGATAAGTTTGGGGGTATTTGTTCATATCAGATTTTTGCATTTTTATACCGCCCATTCTTAATCACATTGAATATAGGTAGGTACTTTTAATCCGTGTTTGCTGAATAAGTGCAGGTTACAGATTCTCAGCCCTTTACAATGAAATTCATGAAAAGTTGCAACAAATGCGGGACTACGACAAACAACAAATGAATACTGATCTCCGCTAACCATCCGTATGATACCGCCTACCAGTTCAAGAGACAACATGGCAAATCGTTGGTCACTTCAATGCACAAAGCACAAAGGCAGCACAAGATCCAAGACTTCAAACGCGGAGCTCAAGGCAAAATTCCACTGCTGAATATCTGGAAGAGAACAGAAGAGCTTTTGAGAAACCAAGTGTACCAAACAGAAGATAAAAGCAACATGGAGAAGCCCTGAAAAGATGATCCCATAAGTCTACCAAATGGCCGCAGAACCGCGGCTAAGTAGGTACTTCTGCCGCGATTCTGCGGCCGCGTCGAAGCAGTGTCAGTGGCAGTTGAAGCAGCGTTGACTCGGCTCTTTTGAGGTAGTTTTGTAATCTCATGTTCAGCTCAGAATGTAACCTAGGGTTTCACCTTCCTATCTATAAATAGAAGAGCTCAAAGCCAAATAATATATGCTTTTCTTTATTAGGTTTTAGGATTAAATTTCTGTAGTTTTTCTTTCTCCATTAAAATTGTAATGAGCTTTTGAGTGGTGATCAATAAAGAAAAAAAAGTACTTTTATTTATCTTGCGTATCCATTTATTTATCTGCAATTTTTATTTGTTAATCTAGTTGCTTATTTTTACTTGTGTTTTTCTTTTGTTTTCTCTTCTTCTATTTTCTTTATCATTAAACAACGATGATGCTTGAGTAACATCCCTGCCAAGGTGAGCTCTCAAATAGCTAGTTGTAAATTCCTCTTAACCTCATTTCTTTCTACCTTCCTTTTTATTTTTATCTTTTTAATAGGTGAGTAATCTTCTCACTTGTTAGGGCAGGAGAAGGAAAGTTTGAGAGAAGGAAACCTCTCTCACTCTTTTCTTTATCCAACACCTTAATTCCGACTCCCATTAATTGAACCACAATCCGCTCACTATGGCACCCTATCCTACATGATAGCGGTGATTCCCTAGTTAGACCGGTTGTGGTTGAATTAACCGGAGGTTAGGGCTAAGAGACAAGAACGGACGGATAAGGACCAAAAGAAAGAAACTAAGCATGGAAAGCCTAGCTTATACTTGCAAGTTCCTTCCTAGTCGTGCTAATCCCCGTTGTTGCCGATTACCATAACACCGATATTAAGAAGGGCATTTAAAGAAGTGAGAAATTCCTAACTCGGACTAACCTAATCCTAACCCTAGCAAGTTCTTTATTCATTTTTTTATCTCATTAGTAGACCTTAAAACAAAACTCAAAATATTTGGATTTAACTCATTAAAATATAAAGAAAATATTACATCTCCCTGTGGATCGACCCGTACTCAACCGGCTAGCTACCAAGCGAAACCGTCTTGATTGCGGTAATTAAAATTAAGAATACACAAAAACGCAAACAATCAGGTAACAGAGATTGAACAAACGATTCAAGCTCTGAGAAATGTAGGTAAGGAATAGGAATAGGAGGAGTGGGGTGCTTAACAGGTGATGGAAAATAGGCTTGATCTTCTAAGAATATCACATCACATGAAATTCAATTTTTAGATGTGGCAGGGGCTGTTGAAGGCTAAGGGAGGGGCGGGGGGGTCAAGAGGGGTGTTGGAGGGTTGGCGAGGGCTGGCGAGGGGGGCTGTCAAGGGGGATGGAAGGGGATCGAGGGCTGGAGAGGGGGCGCGAGGATCGGCGAGGGCTAGAGAGGGGGGTTGGAGGCGGGTCGAGGGCTGGAGAGTGGGGCGCGATGGCTGGTGAAGGATGTCAGGGGGTGGAGGGGGATCGAGGGTCAAGAGAGCGATCGAGAGGGCTAGTTAGGGCTAGCGAGGGCTGCGGTGGAGGGAGAAGGGGGTGGGCAGGCAGCAACTAAAGAAATTAGGGTTAGGGTTTTGGGAAATAAGGGTTTTCTTTTGATTATTTCAAAACTCTGAAACTATGAAGATAATCAAAAGGAAAATATTTATTGGCTTAAGAAATTATGAGTCTTTACATACAAATATATATATAGGGTCTACATACAAATATACATAGAGGGAGTCATAAACCACCTCTACAATAATAAACGACATAGGAGTAAAAAAAATAATTAATATCTAATAACTAATTATGTATCTAATAACTAATTATATTTATGACATGGCTGAATGTAAAGACATGTGAGTCTCTTCAAAGCTGTCTTATGGAATCATATTGTTTATGTCAATATCTATATCTAGCACGGTAGCATCGATCTGACCCAGAGATCATAATAACATTGGGAGGTGTAAAGAATGGACTTTACTACAAAACTTCATTTTGGAACAGCCGGGATAACTAAGGGATTAGGATTCAATGACTTATGAATATGGTGCATCCGAATTGATCCATATATTCGGATTTTGATATGGATATAACAAATATGGAAATGATTTTTTCGGATATGGATACAACACATAGATAAGGTTTCAACAAAATTGTTCGGATAGGGATATGAATGTTCGGATAGCGTGTGAATATTCAAATATATGATACATATCAATGATGTCAAAGGCGCGAAAGGTACTGCAACTCGGGCGCAAGGTGTAATCTGGCGATCCGCCTCTCGAAGCTTCGAGGCGCCATGCATTGGTGAGGCACGCATACCTTGTGCCTCGTGTGAGGTGCATGCCTTGTTCTAAGTGGCTAGTTTTAGGTAAACGGGTCGAATGAGTTTGGCTATTGGTATTTTTAACAAACTCAAACCCAAAACATAAAATTAAATAGTTATTGAGTAACGATAATCTAAGACCAACTCGAGAGCACCCAGAGAGAACTAGGGTTTCTCTTGTTTGCAAGTTCGTTGTTGGCTCGGCGACGGCTAGGGTCTCTCCACTTCTTCTCGGATTCTCCTTTTCTTCTTCTGAGTTATAACAGCTTCTTTTCTTCTCGGTTAGAGCATCTCGAGAGGAACCCGAGATATAAATAGCTTCTCTACTTCCATTTATGTCCTTGGAGTTGGATTTTGAGTGGAAATTTTATATGATTCTTATCTCAGTACAAACTTATGTGCTTCACACTCTCGGCATGAACCTCATGCGAGCATCTTGTGCCTCGGGCGCATTAGGCCTTGTGTCTCGCAATACGCCTTGCGCATTAACAACACCGATACATATAGTTGCAAATAATCATAGACAAATACAAGAATCATTATTTAATTTTTTATTAGTTAATAGTGCTTATTTAACCCCGTACATTTTTCAGATTTTATATCATATCCATTTAGAAGAAAATTTTGAAATTATGCAAAATAGGTTAGTAATATGTATAGTATTTTTGTTAACATATTTATTTTTCATATAAAATTCATTTTCATGCATGCATGTCTTTATCAATTATTTGAAGTACTCTTATTAAATAATTATTTAAATCCATTTATAACTAATAAAACGTATCAATTACATACATTAACGCATGCATCCATATTTGTTTTTATACCCATAACTGATTTGTATTCATATCTTTTTCGTTAATTTCCATTTCGTAACTATCTCTGATTTTGCCAAATACGAGTATGAATTAATTACCGAACTGTATCCGTATCTGTCACTAGAAAATAAATACGAATATGGTAATGCTCATATCTGCTCTGTATCCGATCCGGATGCAACCCTACAGATGAACCTATGGTAAAAAATGGTCAAATGCAGAGATTTGAAGACAGATTTGTTTTTACACTTTTAGCAGAAATTCTTTGTCACGACCCAAAATGGCATGTGACTGGCATTTGAATCATGTGAAGTCTATAGGACTCCACCTAATTCAAGTAAGCCAAAAGCCCAGAAATCTAAACCATTTAAAGAAGAAGTGAAGGAAAACTTATTTAAAAGTTTGAATATAAAACACTTTGAAATTCGTAGCATTTTAAAATATCAAGTCTTTTCCAAAAATTTCGGCAGAGTTTCCTTTGTAAATACTGACCCCAAACGGGTACAAACATGAATAATTTACATAATGAATAAAGGCATTCCCAAGCAAGAGCTAGCTCTTCGCCAATTGGCGGACACAACCACGCAATGCAATATAATATACAACGCCGAAGGGCGAGGATCAAAACTCATCAAGAAAAGCAATATTCCCAAGAAAACCAGAGAAAAACCATAATAATATAGGCGTACGACTCTGAGGTCGAAAGAATATACATACTGGTCTTCTAAGTCTAAATATTAATACAAGTCTGGTTGATGGAGTTTTCTAGATACAACTGAATAAATAAAAGTACTGCGGTGGTCACGATGCAAGTGAACCCACCTACCAAAACAATCACCCAGAAGGAAGCAGTGTGCCAGCAAGCGCAACGAAATCTGTACGGCAAAACCTGCAAGAAACTGTGGCACAACGGGGGTAAGTTGCCAACTCGTGAGTAGAAAACATCACCGAGAAGAAATCGCATGTATGACTCTATCCTAGGTCATATGATAGTAATACCCTCAAAATAATATAGCTTGAAGCATATAATAATGGCAAGGGTAAATATCTATACATAAGTGTAATACCAAGTGCTCGTGTCAGTGCCTCAGGTAACAACATATCATATATATGATGTATGAATGCATGAAAACAGAATACATCTAAATGAAAAAAATTATTTTCTTAAATTAGTAATATTTTTGTATATAAAAATCGAGGTATCATCAATGAAATCAACATATAATCCCTGTCAAGCATCGACACAAAACATATATCCCAATATCCAATATCTCAGGCTCCGGCAATCCGGATTGGCCCCTATCATATAATCTCAATATCTTAATATCTCGGGCTACGGCAATCCGGACTGGCCCAAATCATCAAATCTCACGACTACGTCGGTATGCTCCGGATATCCGCCGCGTCACAAATAACCGGTCGGCAGTGCTCCCCTGCCAGGCTCAACGCCGTCATCTGCGACCATATTGCCCCGAGGTACCGCACCGGGTCCACCATGCACCCGCAGAAGGTTCCTCTTCCTCCTCGAATCGGGTGTATGATATCGCTCAAGAGCCGAGAAAACTCATGGTGGACACCTCTCAAATCATATCACAAGAAAACCGCAATTTTCCATCTTTAAAATGATAATAAGTTTATAAAATCTTTGCAGTTTCTCCAAATTCAGAAATCTCATGGAAATCCGAAATCCCAATATCAAGAGTAAATAATAGTGAATTACTGGCATAAAGCTCCATAATATTGCATGACAAATGAATACATGAATGCATCTGATATCAACAAGGAATGCAATAATTAAACTAGTATATAAAAGTAATAACATATTGGAACTATCAGCTAGCAAGCTATGTCAATAAAGTAATACTTCTAAAGTGTACGTGTCATGGCAATTACCGATGATGATGTGTGTGAGCCGGAAAGCAAGTGTACGTGGAGCATACGCATCATCGGTAATGGTGCCGGTGTCCTGACAGCATGGGTTCATAATAACTAATGAAAACACATTTAAGCATTCAATGCGATGAGAACAACATAAATGTAATGGAGAATGAATAGTAAACGCAACATGTAAGCATATACATTATATATATACGAGTCATACAGTTTTGGCATTTGGAAAAGCATGAATCATGGTTTTTAGTAAGCAGGGGCTACGGTGTTTTTAAGAAAAGGTACATCCTTTGAAAAATCTGTAATATCCCTAGGGTTGTCTTTTGAAAATACTCATGATTCGTTAGTTTTGAAAATAAGTATGAATCGAGCCCAGATCTAACATCTACTAAGTAAACTACAAGACAAGCTAAGAGACTAACCAAAGGGGTAAGGAAATCCACCTAAGTCCGAGTCGATATATCTAGTAGTCGGTGATCCCGCTTCAATAGCGTCACGTACGACAAAATATATAGTACGACATCCTCGAGTCGAGAGTGCGGATCAATCATCATAATTATACATCGTACGGTAAAATCCATCGTACGGCATCCCAAATCGGGGTACGGGTCAATATCATATATAACATATTACTTATCTGGTATCATTATCATCATATTCTGAATTAGGGGTACTGATATAAAGTCTAGTACATTCTGATACCATCAACACACAGACACACACACACACACACACATATATATATATATATATATATATATATATATATATCCGTGTGTGTATGAAATCACATCGCCCAACGATCCGCTATAATATCATGTCGTGTCTCATCACACGACCCAAATCACATCACCGATCTCATGGCATCATGCCCAATCACATCGACTCATCTCCAAGTATCATATACTATCCTCATCAACGTGTATACGTATACACACACACATATATAATTATATATAAATCCCCATATACGCACAAGAAAATCAAATGTATGCGTGTGCGTGTGTGCAAAGTATTACTCTAGGGTTTCGCGACTAAGAAACTAAACTTAAAGCATTTTCCTACAATTACGCTAAAACTAACCCAAAGTCACCTAAGCATTTCTTGCTAAGTATACACATCTCATAAAACACATAAGTATATATATATATATATATATATATATATTATATATATATATATATATATATATATCATAACGCATTCGCGTGCTACACTACGAAACTGCGGGGGTGCCATCCACCCGACTTCCCCCGTAGATATATCTACTCACCGTGATCCTTACTTGCCGAAGTCGATAACACCCCGCTCATCCTTATTGCTCCAAGTCCACATGGAGGTGCCTACATACATACACACATTGCAACGTAAACAGAAATCGCGTATGAAAACCAAAACGGCACACGTATCACACATAGGTTAAAACCTATGGTCAACTCATGCAAAAGAACCAAACACACTCGATATCGACGTACAAACGTCAAGTGACCGATACAAAACACAATTATCAAAATTTCAGGTCGTTTAAAAGTCACGATTCAAAACAGCAACCCAAGAAAATGGTTCCAGATTTTAGTTCAGGTGGAATTAGGTTAAACTAGCAGTACTGGGGTGTTGTATAAGGGGTATGTGAGCTACAGATCCAATTCTAACACCAATACCCAAAATTCAACCAGCCACAAACCCTTAAAATCCGAGGAGGACGGCCAAGTCAGGGAGTTAGGGCCTCGTACTTGCAGGGTGGCCTCCTAGTGTCCAATCTAGGTCTCTGAGGTTGCTAGTTTTTCTCGTAATCAACTCAGGTTACACCAGATTCCCTGTAGGCCACCAATTAAACACAAAACTGACATTTGGGTATCTAAAGTTTAAGTTTGGGGTTCTAGCTCTGGTTTGGTCTAAGTTTTAACACCAAAGGGGGTTTTGTAGTCACTAATACACTCTCATGCATCATCACAACTCAAGAATTCCTCAAAACCTCCTCTTGGAAATTTCAAACCTCACTAAACCGCACTTACACACTTCTAAACTAACATGGATGTTGTTCTCCTCCGAACACAGAGACGCGACCGCGTAGGTTCGTCTTGCCTGAATTTGGGGGCAGATGCTAATTGGTGCTATCCGTCCACCTCTCCGAAAATGCCAAGTTGATTTATGACACCATGTATCGAAGGTTTAAACGGATGCGGCCGATGTAGCAGACTTCGTCAGATTCCCCTTCATTGAGGGGTTTTTGATTGTGGGGATGCTCTTCTCTGCAGGCGCAAGCCCCTGCTGTTAATTACGCTACCGCATCGTGGTAATCACTTTCTCCTTCTCCAGATGGTCACTTCGTGTCGTGTGTGTTTGTTTTGTTTTTTGGTTGCCCGTGGTTGTATACGGAGACTAATTTATGTTGTCGCCCGTAGGGCGTGGATTAGTCCAAATCCGTATCTTCTTAGATTTGGGTTTAGGGTTGGGTTTAAGGATACATTAGTCTCATTTGAGACTAAGATCAACTTAAACGTTTGTTAAGTATACGTTAGTCTAATTTTAGACTAAGATCAACTTAACGGGATCGTTTAGATCCAACAAGAGAGCATTTAGGCTCTATTGTTTAGTTTAGGGACATTGCGGTCAATTAGTTTAAGGACATTACGGTCCAAGGTTAAGGACATCATAGTCCGTGGGTTTAAAGGGACCCTACAGTACGAGGTTAAGGACATCATAGTCCGTGGGTTTAAAGGACCCTACAGTCCGAGGTTAAGGACATCATAGTCCATGGGTTTAAAGGGCCCCACAGTCCGAGGTTAAGGACATCATAGTCCATAGGTTTAAAGGGCCCCACAGTCCGAGGTTAAGGACATCATAGTCCATGAGTTTAAGGACCCCACAGTCCATGGAATGTCTGGTTGTCGGGACCCGTCACCTCTCTTAAGACGTTGAAGGATTACAACGACACATATCAAAGGAGTGAAGAGATGCACCCTTGAACCAATATTGATTGGGAGATCTGTAGTCCAACTTGGGACTAAGATCAATTAATTAGATTATGAGCACATGGGCTCGGTTAAATCTGAATTAAGGACTTATGGCCAACTTGGGCTAAGTCCATTTAGGTTTAAAATGTTGAACATTTTGTTTGGGCTGTTGAACATTTATTTAGGCTTGGCCCCTGGCTGACCATTCATCATGGCTCTGGGGTTTTATTTTGAATGTCATATGAAATGATCAAGTTTGGAAGAATGTAGTTGGGGTTCAATCAAAGGGGAGATCTTGTCTCTGGTAAACTTAGCTGATTTTGGGCTAAGACTGGCTTGGATATAGTGTTAAACACTAAAGTATATTCGTCTATCACGTGCTCCCACGTGATGCATCAAAAATATAGTGTTAAACACTAAGACTGAAGCGCTCACGTGAGGCGCCTGATGATTGGGCCTTGCCTCTGTTATTTATTCTCAGAATAAGAACACTTTTAGTCTTCAAGGCCATCACATGCGGGCACGTGATGGGTATCTATGCATTGGATATTAACAGGATCTGTTAGGGGTCACGTGGGGACACGTGAGGGCGCCCACAATTTGTTCTTCCCTTCTTATTTTGAGGAGTTTGTTCAAGGGTCACGTGGGAGCATGTGAGGGCGCCTGAAGTTTGTTCTGCCTTGGCTTTATTTTGAGGAATTTATCCAAGGGTCACGTGGGAGCATGTGACCCAATTTCATTCATTCTCTTTTGATCACTGAGGAGGGGAGTCACGTGGACACACGTGATCAGGTTGGATACTGATTTCTTTACGTGCATGGAGAGTTTTAAGTCCCTTGTTTAAGAATTAAATTCTTTGGTAGGGTTAAACCCTAATTTTGTTTAGAGGAATTAAATTCTTATGTATTTGGAAGAATTAAATTCTTTAAACTCGATTCTCCCTCTAAGTTTTGAATCTGCATGGCAGAATCTCCCCGATGAGAATTAAATTCTCAACTTGTGGGGAGATCTGCTTCTGCAGATCTTCAACCATGAAGAAGAACTAAGTTCTTATTTTAAGGGTTAAACCCTATCTCTGTTGGAGGAATTAAATTCCTAAGAATTAAATTCTTTAAACTCAATTCTCTCTCTAAGTTTTGGATCTGCATGGCAGAATCTCCCCGATGAGAATTAAATTCTCAACTTATGGGGAGATCTGCTTCTGCAGATCTTCAACCAAAGGAAGAACTAAGTTCTTATTCAGAAGAGTTAAACTCTTAGTTTTGAGAATTAAATTCTCTTTATTTATGGAAGGATCTCTCTCTTTTTTTTACCTCGAGTTTCTTTTTTTTCTCTGAAGAGGTTTTCTTCTCTCTGGAGAATTAAATTCTCTTTTCTTTTTCTCAGAATTTCTTCTCTTTGTTTTTGTATCCAAATCCCTTTTTTTCTCTTCTTGGCTCCTATTTATAGGAGAAAGAAAAGAACCGGTTTGTTTAGTCAATCTTTCATTGAAAGATTTTGATTGATTTTGTAACCAACATGATCTTTTAGATCACTCAGTGAATTTTATTCACCATTGGATTTTAATCCAAAAGATATTTTATCTGTTATTCCTGGCAAATTTCAGGGAAATCTTTCCTTGTATAGAATCTTTCTATAAATTGGTGATTTTTAATCACCATTGGATTTTTAATCACCATTGGATTTTTAATCCAACGGTGCTCCGCTTTACAGAGCGCAATCTTTTTGTTTGGAAAGATCTATGGGAATATTAGAGTTTTTGATATCTCTCAGTTAGAATTTAATTCGATTAGTTTAAAAGGTTTAAAAGCCTATCACGTGTTGGCACGTGACCCCACTGTTTGATTATTTAATTAGAATTTAATTTTATTAATTCAGAGAGCTTAGGAACCCATCATGTGTCTGCACGTGACCTCTGGTCACGTGTGGGCACGTGATGCCCCATTGGGGTATTCCTTGCTGTTTTATTATATCTTTTGATTCCTTTCAGTGGGTTTAAAGGCCCATCACGTGTGGGCACGTGACTCCACTGATTGATTATTTAATTAGAATTTAATTCTATTAATTAGAGAGCTTAGGAACCCATCGCGTGTCAGCACGTGACTCCTCAAATTATTATTTTATTTTTATTCGGTGCCTACAGGCTTTGCCTGTAAATGGTCACGTGTCTGCACGTGAGGCTCGGTCATGTGTGGGCACGTGATGCCCGGTCACGTATGGGCACGTGATGCCTCATAACTTTTGATCTCGGATGAATTATGGGGCTCATAATATATCAAATCGAAGGGTTTTTGGAGACACTTTCGATTCCATCAAAATTTAGTTGTTTCTCATTTGGGAGTTTTGTCAAAATACAGTCCGGAAAAAACTGGTTCGCATTTTCTTAAGCGTATCGCTACCATTTGATACCTTGAGCTCTTTTGCGCAGAAATTTTTTGGCGGGAACAGATGCTAAAGGAAATAGATTACTTCTCTAATGGTGAAAGAATTACCTCAATTGGCAACTCAAGAATTTTCTTGAGTTGCCCCAAGTGCTCAAAATCCAAACTTTCTTGGTTCCCCATACTTGTAGTGAGCTTGTGCGTGCTTTTTGTGAAAGGAAATAGGTGTTTGAGGTGTTTTTGGGTATGATATGAGGGGGTAGAGGTGGTGGGGGAAAGAGGGCAGCTATGGGAGTGAGGAAGGAGAGGAAAATGATGAAGATAATGAAGAGAAACAAAAAATGACCATGGTCAAATGACCCCTCACCTCACTCTCTCTTCTCTCTCTTGCCCATACCCCTTTGTTTATTCTTTTCCCTTTTCTTTTCTTTTTGTTTTCCTTTTTCAATTTAAAACCAAAATCCATGTACATATAAAAGAAAAATAAGGATGTCATGGTTCAAAAAATGGAACAACTGTGTAACATGACATGGTGCATGTCATGAAGCCTAATCAAGATTAGTGAAATTTAATCGAGTTTAGCATCAATATAGAATATAATTAATTATAAGAAATCCATGAATGCTCCATTCTTATAATCTCTCTCAAAATCAATAATTAACATAAATTTCTAAATATTTCCCAATTTATCGGTATTTAATTATACCATAACCTTTAAAACTAATCTCCACCCATTAAAATATTCGTAATAATTATTATTTAATTATCTAAATTTCCAAAAATAATATTTTATTTTTCTGAAATGTTACATTCTTGCAGGATTAGGCTTATAATATGGGGGGCATAAAAGATAGTTAAACTCGGTCTTCAATTATCCTTCGTACTATACCCCCCCTCCGCCCCCCGCCCCTAACATGTTTACTTAAACTTGAAGGGCTATCTTAGGATTATTGGATGCAGTGGCTGCTTTTCCTTCGGGGAATTTGGGGGTGGGGGGCGCCTTTGAATAAAAACATGTATATAGTTGATGTGTATGAGGATGAAAGTTATAAGAAGGCGGTATGCATTTTGGATTTTTTCTGTGGGGGGTGGGGGTGGGGAGACCATCCCTGTAGGCTCCTGGCTCCGCCCATGATTGGATGGTGCTCAAGAAACTTTTGATAATAGAGGGTAATGGGATATATAATTAGAGCTAAGGGTCAAATCACTATCCAACGTTAAGAAGATGAGCTGATCAGGAGAGTATGTGTTTCTTTCCTTTCCTTTTGGAACTATAATGAGAATTATTTTAAGAGTTCAATCATATGTGATGGATCTCTAGATCTCCTTCAGATGTTACCTTCCGTTGATCTGCTGCGAGCGCTGATGGGTGGCTGAGATTGAGTTGGAGGGTTGCCTCCTGAAGCGTATGGATCTCAATGGGTTTTATGTGGTTGAGGCCGAGCTACCTGCAAGGAAGTCCCGGGGTGGTTGTGCCACCGAGGACCCTCCGACGATCAAGTTAGACGGGGTATTTTGGCAGAGTAACGGCCTATTGGGGTGAAAATGGCTTACCTGAGTCGTCTGAGAGAGGGGTTTATATAGTAGCAGCCATGGGCAGGCGGGCGCGAGATTCACGCCGGCCGTTACGCCCCTGGCGTCACTCCCGCGTGATAGGCAGGATTCCCCATTAATGACGAGATATGCTCTTTAATGGGGGATCGTGATGGCGTGGAACGCGGGATCATGGGCGGCGAATATCTCGCGTCTGGCGAGATTCGCGGAGCCGTGGCGGAGGCGCCTGTGATCGGTGCTGTGGGTCGGTTGGTGAGACCAAGGAAGATAAGCTCGGCGGGAGGCTCGGGAACGAGCGGGAGGCCGAGACATCTTGGTTCTGTGATAGCTCGGAGGCGAGCTAGGGGTGGTCTAGAAGGCCACCGAAGGTCGGTAACATCCCCGGGTCGCAGGCCCGGGGTATGCTTCCAACGTACCGTTCTTGATCTTTTCTTGTAGGCTCTGGGACACGTCATCTACCATGTGTCATGATCTGTGGAGTCACCGATATCAAGCATCATCATTAACCCCCTACTCTCGTCTCGACCCGTTCCTGGGTCGTGTTGAGAGTGGTCTGACCCATCATCCGGGGTGAGCTCTTATTTGAAGATATCGTCGGTGCGTATTCCCGGGCAGTTAGTCGTATTTTCCTGGTGACGTCAGCGGATCAGGGGAGAGATCTCGCATTAAAGGGGGAGCGCCGGTTTGTGCGTACGTTCGTCGAAGCGACAGCCTATGTGTCTGGTGCTGGTTGGCTGACGAGACGGGCCGCAGGTTTTCCCGCACCCGATGTGACGCGCCCAATGTGAGTGCGACAGGTGGAATGTTGTCGGCCTTTGGTTGCGAAGCGTTGTTTTAGCGGGATGCGATCGGAGCCGTAGGATGTGTACGCCGGCAGCTATAAATAGAGGTGGAATCCCCATCAGGGCCCATACCTCACCATAATTTCCTCGTCCCTGGTCGTGTTAGCTCGGCGCTCTTCTTCTCAGGTCGGATTCCTTGCGTTTTCTCTCCTGAGGACTCATCCCTTTTATCAGGTTAGATGTCTTCTACCGAGGAGTTTGTAGAAATAGTCCAGGTAGAGTCTAGGGAGTCTTCTGCAGCTTCTTCTTCTTCTTCCTCTTCTGCCTCTTCCTCTTCCTCGTCTGAGTCGGAGTCCCCCCGGAAGTTAGGGTTAGTCATACTTCCCGAGGTCGTGCGACGGGGGCGATCCCCAGAGCACAGGTCATGGATGCTCTTGGCGTGTCATCTATGCTGAGGCATGCGGATGAGCTCGCCACCATCCGGACTCGTTTCCACATTCCTCCTGGCTACTTGCTTCGTCTGGCCGAGGAGAGGGAGAGGGCAGACCAGGTACGGGGCAAGGAGATTGCTTTGTACCTGGAAGCCTTTTAGGCCGGTATGCGCCTGCCCTTCTCCCCCGAGGTGAGTGCGGCGTTGAATTGTTTTGAGTTAGCCCCAGGCCAGTTAGTGCCGAACTCTTGGAGGATTCTCCTTGGGTTCCTGGTCCGGTCGAAATTACGTCTGATCCCTTTCTGTCGGAGCCTTCTCGTTTCTTCTATTTGCTATAAAAACCACCCTGGCACTCGCAGTGGCGAGCCGAGTTAGGTATACCTCTCTTTTAGAAACCACCGGGGAGATGCTGCCGGGTCGGGGGTCGTCGTAGTACCTTTTTCCATTCATGAATGGAAGAAGAAGTTTTTGTTTGTTGGGTTACCCGAGGGTGAGGATTGGCCTGTGCCCATCCAGTGGCACAGGGGCAGCTGCTCGCGGGTGAGTAGGTCGAATGATCCTGACGCGGGTGGCGATGTCGGAGTGGGAGCCCCTCCCCCGGGCTGATATGTTGCTGTCTGAGTGGGCCCACAGTTGGGCCGGGCTCAGCCCTGCCCAGTTCGCGGGTAAGTTAGGAGTTTTCAGGCGACCTGTTTAGATTTGTGTGTTCTTTCACTTTTTCTGGCATTGCTGACTCCTTTGTGCTTTTGTCTTATGCAGAACCCATGGACCTAGGCAAATTTCAGGAAGCCCTGGTCGAACAGGAGAAGGGGAAGAAGGCTGGAGGTGCGACCCTTATTTCCATTCGTCAGCTCCGGCTCCACCGGAGGCGGCTACATCCAGGCGCACAAGCGCGCCCCGGGCCCCGGAGTCCAGCCGTGCGCCGAGCCGAAAACGCGCTAGGAAGCAAGAGCCCCGAGCTCCTTAGGTGGGAGGTGAGACTGGTTCCCCTGCGTCTCTCTTCAAGAGGTTCCATAAGACGGCGCCCCGCTCCACGGCTTCCTCGATCATCGTGGATGATGGGGAGCTTCGCTTCAAGGTGCCCTCGGGGCTTTCCATCGCCGACAGCCTGCTCTCGGAGATGGAAAGGTCGGCCGAGGACAGAATCCCTCGGGGGACCCTCCGGGCCCAAAGCTGTTTCCCCCAATCAGATAGCAAAGCTCTATCAAAATTTCAAAATTTGAAATTTGAAATGAGGCAGCGCCTCATAAGAGTGCTGGCGCTCTTGACTCTGAGGCAGCGCCTCACGTGCAAAGCACGAGAGCGCTAGCGCTAAGTGCGCCAGTGCCAAGAGTCAAAGACTCTGAGACAGCGCCTCACGTGCAAAGCACGAGAGCGCTAGCGCTAGCGCTAAACGTCCTCCACCCTTTGGATCAAAGATCCAACAAAGATGATTAAAAATCATCAAATTACAAGAATAAAATTCTGTTGAGGAAATACTCCTCGAATCTTTCAAAACAGGAAAGATTGTGCTCTGTAAATCAGAGCACCGTTGGATCAAAGATCCAATGGTGATTAAAAATCACCAAGATACAGACTAAGTTCTGTATGGGAAAATATTTTCCCAATCTTGTTAATAACAAGAAAAATGTCTTCTGTAAAAAAGAAGTCCTTGGATCAAAGATCGAATGGTGGGGAATACCCCCAAATCATTGAGAAATCTCTCAATGAAAGATTTCCTTAACTGATTCAACAAATCAGCCTCCCCTATATAAAGGACCCAAGACTTCAAGTCTTGTAGAGAAGAACCCCCCCATAAACTTCAAGTTCTCAAAAAAGAAAACGAGAAGAGCAAGCTCTCAGAAGAAGAAATTTTTCTTCAAGGTAAATGATAAGAAGTGAGATCATAACATCTCTTCAATTCTTGAGAGTTTAATCCTCACATCAGAAGAACTTGGTTCTTTTGCTAGATCACAGATCTATAAGATCAAGTCTTTCGGAAAAACAGAAGAGATCAAAGCATCTCTTCATAAAAAGAAGAACTTAGTTCTTAGATCCAAGAGACAAAGTCTCTCTTCACAAAAAGAAGAACTTAGAACATAGATCTGTGAGACAAAGTCTCTTATAAACGAGAACTTAATTCTCAGAGCACAGAACTGATCAGAGCTGCCAAAGAAGCGCTTTAGCGCTCCAAGTCCGGCGCTCAGCGCCAAGCGCGCCACGTGCTCCTCACGTGTGCCCTATTTCATAAGAAGCGCCTCAGCGCTCCAAGTCTGGCGCTCAGCGCCAAACGCGCCACGTGCTCTTCACGTGTGCGCTATTTCATAAGAAGCGCCTCAGCGCTCCAAGTCTGGCGCTCGGCGCGAAGCGTTCTACGTGCTCTTCACGTGTGCGCTATTTCATAAGAAGCACCTCAGCGCAACAAATCTGGCGCCAAGAGCTCCACGTGCTCCTCACGGGTGCGCTATTTCATAAAAAGCGCCTCAGCGCTCCAAATCTGGCGCTCAGCGCCAAGCGCTCCACGTGCTCCTCACGTGTGCGCTATTTCATAAGAGGCGCCCTAGCGCTCCAAATCTGGCGCTCAGCGCCAAGCGCTCCATGTGCTCCTCGCGTGGGCGCTGAGGGAACACAAAGTGTTCTTTAAATAAAACCCAGTGCCATAAAGAGTGTTCAATACTCAATAAAAGACAAAAAGGAAAGGGGGTGTCAGGACCCAAATTAATGCTCAACATTATTGAACCAAAAGGGACTGAGCCCAAACAAATGTTCAATATTTTATTCAAATCTGAGTGGACTGAGCCCAAGTTGGCCATAAGTCCTCAATTCAGATTAACTGAGCTCATGTGCTCACAATCTCTTTAATTGGTCTTAGTCCCAAACCTTGACTACAGATCTCTCAACCAACATCAATTCAAGCGTACATCTCTTCACACCTTTGATATGTGTCGTTGTAATTCTTCAACGTCTTCAGAGAGGTGGCGGGTCCCGATAAACAGAAACTTTACAGACTATGATGTCTTTAAACCCCACAGACTATGATGTCTTTAAACTAGACTATGATGTCTTTAAATACAGACTATGATGTCCTTAAACCCAATGGACCGCAATGTCCTTAAACCCAATGGACCGTAATGTCCCTAAACTAAAACGATAGAGTCCAAATACTCTTTCTTTGGATCTAAAAGATCCAAAATCCCGCTGAGTAGATCTTAGTCTAAAATTAAATTAACGTATCCTCAACAAATGTTTAAGTTGATCTTAATCTAAAACAAGATTAACGGTCCTTAAACCAACCCAAACCCAAATCTAAGAAAATACGGATTTGGACTAATCCACGCCCTACGGGCGACAACATAAATTAGTCTCCGTATACAATCCACGGGCAACCGAAAATAAAACAAACACACACGACACGAAGTGACCATCTGAAGAAGGAGAAAATGGTTACCACTATGCGGTAGCGTAATTAACTGCAGGGGCTTGCGCCTGCAGGGAAGAGCGTCCCCACAATCAAAAACCCCTCGTAAACGAGGGGGAATCTGACGAAATCTGCTACAACGGTCGAATCTGTCTAAAGCTCCGATATACGGTGTCATAAATCAGCTTGGCATCTTCGGAGAGATTGACAGATAAAACCAAATAGCATCTGCCCTAAAATTCAGGCCGGACGTCCCAACGTCCCGATTGCGTCTTTCGGTGGAGAACGGATTCTGGCACGCCCGGTAGGACCCTTTCCTCTTTCCACTTCACACTTCGTGTGTCGTGTTCGCGAACAAATCACGGTCTGCTATGGTTGCCTGTAGATTCGAGGTACTAAGATTTGGTGTCTTGCTCTCATGCATAGAAAATGGCTTCCAACTGCACTAACTGCAACAACAACAACTCCCACTCCGTCCTCGCTGGAGGAGTGACCTATGGGTCCGAAGCGGCCTCCATCTTCGCCATGCCAGTGGAACAGGTGACTCAGGCTACCACTGGACTGTTCTTTGGGACTATGATCCCACCAGCAAGCTTCAGCATCCCAATACCGTCACAGGAAGCTCCGAAGAAGTCGGTCTTTGATCGGCTTACCACTACCACGGCCCCTCTCAACGGGCCGACCAATTCCAAGTCCAACGCCTCGATCTTTAACAGACTAGGCCAAAGCTCAAGTGGGTCCATGAAGAAGCCTGCAATACCTGAACGAGTCATCCCGAAGCGGATAGCCATTCCAACTCCGACGGACGAAGTCGTCAAAGGGGCTTCTCCTGCTGAGGGATCGGTCTTTGCGAGATTGGCCATCCCATTTCCTGCTTTGGGTGAGGTCATCCAAACTACTTCCCCCCACAGGAACTGAAACTCAAACTAAAACCCTGCCCAAAGGTCAGTCTTCGATAGGTTGGACGTTTCTTCTCAGCGGACGTCAGTCTTTGATAGGCTGGCACCAACAGCAACCCTTCACCAGAACAGGGGGCATAATGAAGCCACCCCCGTAACTGAGCCGGTCCCATCCGCACGACATGCTCGACGTCGTCACTGGCGCCGGGTGAGGAAAGCTGGGGGCAGTTCCCCTTATGGACTTACCCCACCAGCTCCAATGGTGGAAATTGACGCTGCCGTTCCAACTGGAACCACTAAAGAGGGTGCGTAAGAACTCTCTGACCACCGTGCTAAAAAGATCTCCCCCACCTATGGAGAGTGTTACAAAGGCAAAGCCAGAGCAGCCCCCTCAGCGGCTGTCATCCAAAATTCACAAGGTCTGGCAAAGGGTCCAAGACTCTGTGGTTAACTAAGACTACTCCAGCCGACCAAAGAAAATGAAGGTTCGGCAAGAGAAGGACCACCCTGTCGTACCATAGAAGGTGTCGTCTGCTTGGGTGCCTGCTGCAATAGCCCCCTCAACTTCGACCGTTCATAAAAGGAGAAGGACAGAGAGGAGCCCTGTATCTGCGAAAAATCTCAAGGGTACTGAACTTAAACGCCCCAAGTCTGGGGGCATGGTGGTGCACACCATTTACATGGCTTCCGGAAAAGAGGATAGCTGTATCTCCACGGGTCATCGACCACTTACACGGTCTGTGACAAAGGCTCAGGAGCAACAACAGCAAAAGCTCTAGGAGATGCTAACGAAGATGGCCGCACTCACTGGGCTAAAAGAAAGACCAGAAACATCGTCGGAGCAGCGTCAGGAGCAGGAAACCGATGCCGAATTCCTCCGAAGAATGCTCGAGAGGAAAAACAAAGAGGCTGCGGAACAAGCAGCTAACATAAAACAAATGGCGCTTCTGTTCCAAGATATGGTAGGGATGATGATCCAGCAGGACCTTCCAGCCGAAGATCCCCCAATAATCATTAAAGACGACAGAAGGGAGACATCAAACCCTCTTCCGGTTTTATCAGCAACAAATGAGTAAACAATCTCGAAAGCTGCGCTCGATGATTATATAGCTCAACAGATACGAGCCCATCAAGCGAACGAAGCTGCTGGCCAAGTCATCAGAACTGGACGACCCTATCCCAGCTGGTACGATCAGATTAAGTACCCGCCAGGATACACGATCCCTAAATTTCATGTATATAAGGGGACAGGCAACCCCCACCAGCATGACGCCCAGTTCAGGGCTCTCTGCGGAAATACTGGAGGTGACGATAAGCTGCCGCTTCACCAATTCGTCGGCAGCTTGGCGGAGACGGCCTTCGAATGGTATTCGGAGCTTCCCAACGACTCCGTCAAAACATTCACGGAGATGGAGCTATTATTCACCCAGCATTTTGCAAGCGCCAGCGAACGCACCCCAATCACGGCGTTGATCAATGTCAGGGTGAAGCCAGGCGAAACATGAGTTCAGTATGCTATACGGTGGTGGAACCTATGGTCAAAGTGCAAACATCGCATAGAAGAAGCTCCTGCAGTGGGTATGTTTATGGGAACCCTCGATCCGCAGGCGACCATATCCCAATTCATGATGTTCTTCAAGCCGACCACCTTCCAGGCCTTGATTGACAAGCTGGCCCAAATGGACCAGATGGGCCATAGGCCTTCTTCTTCGAAGACGGAGCCTCGGAATGAAAAGGGGAAAGGGAAAGCAACCTTTGTCGCCAACGCTCAACAACAGCCGAGTGAGCCGAAGTCAGCTGCTCGCCAAGGCAACAAGCGGCGATCCCTCGACGAGAAGTTGAGATGTCCTTACTCGTTTCCCCGAAATAAAACAAGGAAACTGTTCGAACTGGCAGTGCACAATGGGCTCATCACTCTACCGGAGCTGAGACACCCACCACAACCGAACGATGTCAACAATCCCAATTACTGCCCCTACCACCGAATAATGGGCCACCCAATTGAAGATTGCTACGTCTTCAAAAACTGGGTTAAAGACCAATACCAACAGGGCAAGTTCACGCTATCCGAAAACTGGAAGATAAATCCGCCACAACAGCACACTCCTAAAAGGGTAGACACGCCGGGGGCATCATGCTCATTCATAGAGGAAGCTCCGTAGGAAGTAGTTCTTTCGGCAAAAACGAAAAGAATGCTGATGGATCTTCAAGCATGCCCCGCAATCAGGTGGAAAAGCCTACTAGAGCCCGAGATCATTGAAGGAATGCTAAAGCCGCGCCTAACACCGGGAGTTGGTAGCAATGGGCAAAATACCCAGGTCCAGCCGTTAAAGTCTTCGAAGAAGAAGAAGAAGATTAAGAAGCCCGCGCAGCCTAATGACAAGCGCACGGATCTACAAAAGCATATTGATGCGCTAGAGGAATACAACCAGAAGGCGCGGACCCCAGTCACACTCCATAAGTTTCTCAACCATATCCTTGAGAACAGAAGCAATGACAATGACGAGGGAGACGACGCGTCAGAAGAACCCGAAGATTACGTGGCAAGTTGTCACATGATCTCTCACTCGTCAATAGACGATAAAGAAGCTCCTGATGCAGAGAAGCTAGGGGCAGAATCGACACCAAAATCCGTGGAACCATCCGATGAGCTGATTGACGTGCTGCTAAATGAAGCCCATCAGAAAAGAAAAGTTGCTCGAGAACACAAAATGGCCATATTCGAAAAATTCAGGCGTCGACGTCAAGTGGAAGAAGTCGCGGTAGGGATGGATCACAAGACACCCCAACCAAACCAAATCACACCCTAAATGGGTGTATCCCACTTTATCGTTATGTATCCCGTCACGTAACAAATACACGTGCATACAGGATGAACTATGGACCGCAATGTCCTAAAACTAACGACTGACCGAAACGTCTGTAAACTACTACAAACCGCAGCATCCTAGGGCTGACTCGTAAAAAAACGGTACGTCCACAAGCAAAATGACCACGGATGAAAACCCGAAAGGGATCCGTGAGTAAAAACAGCAGGGCTACCGGCGATATTTGTGAAAACCCGAAAATGCGCAGACTCGTAAAAAAAAGGACGGTACGTCCACAAGCAAAATGGGCACGGATGAAAACCCGAAAGGGCTCCGTGAGTAAAAATAGCAGGGCTACCGGTGAGTTTGTGAAAACCCGAGAGGGCGCAGGCTCGTAAAAAAAATCCGTGCATACTTACGGGGTCCTCTCGACCTTGTAAAGAGAAAACACCTGTGTGAGATCCTTACGACTCACAAGGGAGCGACACGCTTAGGGATCCCCACGATTCTTAAGGAGAAATTACACTTACGAGATCCTCACGACTCGTAAGGAGAAACCTCTTATGAGACCCTCACGGCTCATAAGATTCAAAAGCCTTAAGTTGCAAGAATCTGAACCTGTTCTTAAGCCATCACATTTCCCAGTTTTCCCTACAAGAGGTTCAGTACTAACCCTTGTATACAATCCACAGGCACAAATAATCATTTCCTTGCCAAGTTTCACCGACGATGAGGAATTTCCTCGTTTGATGAACAAACACTTATAGGTCCTCTCGATTTACAAGGAGAAAACACTCTTGCAAGATCCTTACGACTTACAAGAGAACATACACTTAAGAATCCTCACGATTCTTAAGGGAAAAACACACCTACGAGATCCTCGCGACTCCTAGGGAGAAACACCTTTATGAGACCCTTACGGTTCATGAAGTCAAAAGCCTTAGTCGACAGGATCTTAACCCTGTTTGCTAAGCCACCTTTGTTCGAACTGACAAAGGTAAATGATAATTCACTCTTGGCAATATCCCAGTTGTAGCGATGTCGATGCCTAAATCGGTATCAAATTCCAAGTCCTTTCATGGCAAATGATGATTCGCTCCTGGCAACATTCCAGTCGCGGCGATACTGATGCAAGATTGGTATCAGACCTTGAGTTCCATACTTGAAAAAAAATGCATATGAAATAGCCGAAATGTTTGGGCAACACGCAATAAAAATCAGCGAGTAAAATATATGCATACAAAAACAGCCGAAATGATTGGGCAACTCGCAATAAAAAACAGCGAGTAAAAAGGAAAAAACAGCCGAAATGATTGGGCACCGCGAAAAATAGCCGAAATGATTGGGCAATTGCGACTTTCGCGATACAAAAAGCTGAAATGATAGAGCATCGCGGAAAGAAAACAAAAAAATACATATAAAATGAAACTTTTGCCCTGCAGGTAAGTCCATACCGACCCATGTATACAATCCATGGGTATAAACGAAAAGGGAATCACATGTCCCAACAAACTCTATCAAAGAGAGAGTCAGGTCTCAGCGGCAATATCTGCATCCCAGAAGACCAGCAACGGCGTTCCTCCTCATGCCAGCAGGACATGGATACGACACTACCAATCGGAGCCACGGCAAAGCCCCAGTTCCAAGACTCTGCAGTTCACAGACAACCTAAAGTCAACCCCAATACCATAGAAAACGGAGAAAGTCGACCCTGACACCGTAGAAAACGGAGGAAGCCGACCCCGACACCATAAAAAATGGAGGAAGCCGACCCTGACACCGTAGAAAACAGAGGAAGCCGATCCCGACACCGTAGAAAATGGAGGAAGCCGACCCCGACACCGTAGAAAACGGAGGAAGCCGACCCCGACACTGTAGAAAACGGAGGAAGCCGACCCCGACACCATAGAAAACGGAGGAAGTCGATCCCGACACCGTAGAAAACGGAGGAAGTCCACCCTGACACCGTACAAAACGGTGGAAGTCGATCCCGACACCATAGAAAATGGAGAAAGTCAACCCTCGACCTTCCCGTCGAAGCAACGCTTCGACTCGGGAACAAGTCAACCCATTAAGCACTTACGAGTCCTCTCGACTTGTAAGGGAGAAAATTCTCTTGCGAGATCCTTACGACTCTCAAAAGAAAGCACACTTAGGAATCCTCACAATTCCTAAGGAGAAAATACACCTACGAGATCCTCTCGACTTGTAGGGAGAAAAATCTTTACGAGGCCCTCATGGCTCATAAAGTTGAAAGGACTTGAGCAGCAAACCTGAACCTGTTTCCTAAGCCATCGCTACCCTACAAAGGGTTCGAGATGAATTGTTATCTATTATCTGCAGGCTATGCTTACTAGAGTAACATGCCAACAACACAGCAGAGAGAAGAAAGCCATAATAAAAAAATGTGTGTCTTTTATTCATGAATTCAATTGTGTACAAGATACATCATACAAAAGAATAAAAAATGAATAAAAGTATGTTACAAATTTTCGATCGATACAAAGACGACTATTGAGAAGGAAGCTATTATAGCAAATCAGCAAGCCGCTCGCGCACTCCTCTCAGCTCCTTTTCATGAGCAGCCACCGCGGCCAGCTCCGCTTAGACTCGGGCCCGTTGCTGCAAACAGGATGAAACCTTCTCATCGATTTCCCGCTGGGCAGCTTCGCGACTCTGCATAACCCGCTCAATGAAGTCGAGCTTCTGCCTCAGTGCCAGCCCGTCCGAAATGAATCGCTGCAGATTATCAAAGACAGTTCTCAGTTGCGCAGCATTCGCTTTGACCTCGGCATGCAGCCGGGCAGATTCGCTTGAAGCCTCCTCGCGTTCCTTCCGCCTCAAGGCCGCCTCTTGTTCAAAATGGCGAAGGAAAGAAACGCTTTGCTCAACCCATGCAGCCCGCTGGGAATTCAAAGCTGACACTTCCGGAGCGGGACGCCCGAGCTCAATCTCATACAGACATGCCTCAATCTTCCTGCAGTGATTAACCCAAGACCCAACGACGCCTTCGCTATGGAAGTGCACGAGCGTCACCAGCATGGGATTAAGCTCAGCAGCAAAATCTGCAGCGAATGCAGAGGCCTCCGCGTCAAGCTCCTCGATGGATTCATTCAGCATACGCAGGCTGGTCGCAGTACCGTTAGAAGATGGACTTCTAGAAAAGGGCCCTGTCTGTATCAGGATGCGAGACTCGAAGGGAGCTGGAGCTGGTACGATTGCTGCAAGACAAGTTATGGTCAAAGGTAGGCTCAAGAGATAAAGAAAATGCACGAGCGATGAAGTCTACTATACCGGCCGCGACATGTGGCAAAGTTGGGAGTACCGGAGGCGTGACTGTTCTCTCATCCCCTCCTCCAATCTGTAACATTGCAATCAATTCAAAGAAGAATTAGCAATGACATGGCTGCCCATGGAAGAAAGGAAAAGATATTTGTTAAAAACTATACTCACCGACGCTAGCGGGCAGGACGATTTCTGACTGGAAGGAGAAATGTGGGTTTAACACTTGATACAGATGGTTAAAAAGGACTCCTGCAAGGTTGTGCCAATATACTGTCGGTACAAGGAGGATAATACCCACGATGAAACTGATAAGTTGCAAACCCTTACCTTCTAGCATTCCAGAGGATATAGGAGAAGGCGAGGGGACAACAACCGTCATGGCGGCGACCGGAGGTGTGTCAGATGACACAATCTCAGAGTTCGCTACACCTACAAACAAAATACCGTCAGAACGAACTGAAAGAAATTGCGAAATGAAAGGAAGCAGCGACCCAACACCTACTTGATGGGTCATCAGCCGAAACCGCGACGAGAGCATCACTAAGCGCAGCGGCTTCTTCGCTCTCCTTCAGTGGAATAGTTTCGGCGCCCGTGACTTCGTCCCCTGATTCGACTAGGGCCGTCATGACACTCGCAATGCCAGCCGATAGCAGGGAACCGCAAGGGGAAAGAGCGGCGGTTTGGATAGTTCCGGACTCCCAAGAGAGAGTAGCTGTTTCGGGCTCTGTGGTCGCCGTCTTCTCACCTATCACCTCATCGCCAATGCTTGGCCCTGCAAGATATAGTATATCAGAATTTGCGGATCGAGTAAAAATAAAAATACCGGGCTATTACCTGGCGATGGATTCTCATTTGCCTCCCGAGCTGCGCGCACAACCTGTCTATGAGCGGTAGACAGGGCAGCTGGAGCATCCTCTGGAGAAATAGCGACAGATGGGGTGGTGCTTGAACCTGCACCCATAGCCAAGCTGACATCACGTTCCCTCGCCGCACGCTTTCTACGCTTTTTGTCGGTCTGAGCGGTGAGAAGCGATCTCCATAAGACCTCCGTCAAAGGGACGTCATCGTCCGAACCAAGTTCTGCCTCTGGAGCCGCTACGGCATTCGTCATCGGCTGTTTAAGTGAAGCCTCTTATGATACTGATGGGGGAGCTGGGGCCACGATAGCCGGCTCTGGAAGCGTCACCGCATCACCGCTCGGGATCAGCACCACGCTTGGGATAACCCGCGTCAAAGTAGTCCCTGCAACAAAATGAAAGAGGGTCAGACTACAAATAAAGAAAAGGGAATGAAGGAATAATAAGCTGAATTATACTAAGGCCTAAAGAAGCACGGAGCCTCTCTTCCTCTTCAACTATTTTGAGGGAAGCAGCGAGAGCCTCTTCGGCAGAGATACCTGTTGAATAAGAAAGCGTCAGTCAAAACATAATAAAAGAAAGATAACAGTGGAAAGATGCGACTAAAGTCTACCTGACTGTGCGATAGTAATCAGCGTTGCTTCATCGTGATCCAGTCGCTCGGAAGCCACAAGGGCAGCTTGAAGATCGGTATCATCTGCAGGCGCGATGAATAGACCCTCATTAGTCCCGTACTCACTTAAGCCATCGCTGTAAGGAGCATGAGGCTCCTGGCCGAATGCAACGTCCGCAGAAATAGCGACTTCTTCTTCTTCTGTGAGCGGACGCCGGTAGCCGGCAACAGGAGCTTGCGCTTGACGGGCAACTTTGGGCGACGAGTACCGATCTCCGTACCCATGCCAGAATCAGGAGACGCTGCAGCCACCGCTTCTACAGGCGCACGAGGTAGAGGCTTATCAGGAAAAGCAAGTGGGACAACAGCCACAACAGCTTCTCTTAAAGTAGGACCAACAGTGGTCCATTTCTTTAAAGGAACGGCTGGATTGCCGGTGGGGACCGCACCTTTGCGATCGAGCAAAAGTCGTCATTCTTCCCTAATAACGGCGCTCATCGAATGCTGGTACCACGCCACATATACGTTCAAGACCCTTGGAACACAGCTCGGCTCACTGATAAAAAAGCTGGACCCGGTGTTAAGCCGCATAAAATGGTGCAGTGCGCTACGAATACCTTCCTCTGTAGCAGCCGGCTCAGCCAGGAAAGCCTCTAGCGGAACTGCCTGATCGTAGCTCGATTGTTGAGCGAACCGATGCGGGTTATACCTCATAAACAACATCGAATCATTCTGCCTGAACACCAAAAAGCCCGGCCTGATTGAGTACAGGTGCAGAATCTCCCGGGCCTTCAATGTAGAAGCCTCGTCTTTGAAGGTGTCCCGCAGCGGCTGCACCGTCTTAGAGGACTCTTTGCCGATAGTTAAAATCTTATCGACAAAGGTCATGCCATCTCCGACCGTACGCAGACGAAGGACCACACCCCTAGCCTCCTGCTGTGTCGGATTTAAAACGGAAGCGTCAACTAGCCGCATAATCCGAGGGAAGTTATAACTGTCGTAGAAATGAGGCCGTTTCTGGGCTCCAAAAGTGCCAAGCGTGCGCAGCTCGATCCATGACATAAAATAGTGCAGCGAGAAAGTAACGGGTTGTACGCCTGGCTGAGTGGTGTCTGCTGCTAAGCTGAGACCATGATACAGGTGTGCCAACCCTGCAATCTCGACGGCCACTCGAGTTCCCGCAACCATACGATGGGCTGGGTAAAAGACTGATGGCCTCATATAACGAGGGTGCATCGGGAGCACGAACTAGTTTAGCCATAGGCCAATAAATCCCAGCAAGAACGTATCTTCATCGACGTCCGAAGCAGCAAGCTCTGCGAAAGGAACGACAGGGGCATTCAGAATAAAGAAGTTTTTTAAATCCGCCTCCACCGTCGGTTGGTTATCCAAAACAAAACCAAACGGATCGTCAAGCTTGGCGAACAGCGCAGCTTGCTTCGATAAGACTTCCGGACGAAGAAAGCGAGCGATGAAGTCTGCGTAGCTGACTCCGTGCCCTCCGGACTCTAGAAATAGACTTTCGTACATATTCAACACCTTGATCAATCTCTGGAATCGGTGTTGAATGGCGTTCTCCGGGGTAAGGCCCATTACCACTGATTTGGTAGCAAAGATGTATTCGTCCGAAAGAAGTAGCTCCTCATAGTATTCTCCCCTGACGGGTAAGCCGGAGATCTCCGTGAACTTCTCCAAAGAAATTGAAACTTCCCGATCCGACAGAAGGAAGGTGTGGGTCGGAATATTCCATTTCTCCAGAAAAGCTTTGACCCACCATACAGGAAGCGTAGAATATTGGAAGAGAGACACGTAAACTGCGGGGTACAACCTAAGCTTCAGCAGCTGCGATCTCTTGGCCAACAAAATGTACCGGGCCCACGGCAAATATCCGGCTGGATGGCGAGGAGTCAAGCCTATCATATACGGCTGTCCCCAAGGGTGCGACTCGTCTTGACAGATACGCCGTCCCAGAGTATCCAAAGCCATCGGCGGCTGTACGGGTATCGCGGCCATAGAGGGCTGAAGACAACCCTCCGAAGTCCAATTGACCTCCTTTACGGCAAAGTTCACTGGGGGTGGGTCGGCGTAGTGGATCGCCGGAATGGGCTCCGAAGGCACCGCACAAGAGAAGATGCGTCGACCCCGGATGATTTGATTGTACCACGTCCCCCATAAATGAAAGTTCTTTTGCTCTGGGTTGTGATCTTTGATCAACGCGAAGACTTCCCTATCCACAGGCGCTTCAGGGAATCCACTTTCCGAACGAATAAACGGGAAAGAAGTGTCGAAAGTCATAGTACCTGCGCGAAAAAGAACAAGAGTTATCCGTCAATGCTACAGTTCAAGTTTGGTACTTGGTACTTTAAAAATTTGTACCGCACTGCAATGCAGTGGAAAGGGACCAAAAGGGATCCACAAAATCTAGATGACGTCTCATCATTGATGAGACAGTCATTCATTAAATAGAAAATCCTAAAAGGATTCTCATTTAATGAGAGGCCCCTCGGGCCAAGAAGTTAATCTCCCTTGAGAGCAGCGCTCTACAACAGAAATGATATCTGTCGGAATTAATGATGAAGGGAATAAAATTTCCCCCAAAAATTCTAAAGAGCCATGCTCTGCAAAGAAGATGGAATAATCCATCAAAAACCCTAAAAGCAAAACTTTTAATGAATTAAAAATTCCAGGATCTTCAAGATCTATGAACAAACTCTAAGAGTTCTTCATGGAAGATGAACAGTGTTCCAGTTTATGGGTTAAAATCACCCTAAAAAGATTATATCTTGAAGATCTATGATCTAAAGATGAGCGCGGCTATGTTAATGGGTAAAACCCTAAAACATTTTTTTAAGATCTATGATCTGAGAAGAGCAAAGCTCTGTTAATAAGTTTAATTCTTACCAAAGATTGGACAGAGTTTTAACTCTTAAGAAGTTTCTTAAGGCAGAGAGCTTGGCTCTGGAGGAGAATTAATTGTCAAGAAAAACAAGAAGATGAACAAGCAGTCATCTCAAGGGCCAAAGGCTCTATTTATACGCGCTGGGAGCCGATTCAACTTCCAAGTTGATCCAATGGTGAAAAAGCGGCCACCGCTGCACTCACGTGTGAGTCACGTGAGCGCAACGGTGGGGGGGGAATTTGTTTCCCCCAATCAGAGAGCACAGCTTTATTCAAAATTTTGAAATTTGAAATAAGGCAGCGCCTCATAAGAGCGCCAGCGCTAATGACTCTGAGGCAACGCCTCACGTGCAAATCACGAGAGCGCTAGCGCTATGTGTGCCTGTACCAAGAGTCAAAGACTCTGAGACAGCGCCTCACGTGAAAAGCACGAGAGCGCTAGCGCTAGAACTAAACGTCCTCCACCCATGGATCAAAGATCCAACGAAGTTGATTAAAAATCATCAAATTACCAGAATAAAATTCTGTTGAGGAAATACTCCTCAAATATTTCAAAACAGGAAAGAGTGTGCTCTGTAAATCAGAGCACCGTTGGATCAGTGATCCAATGGTGATTAAAAATCACCAAGATACAGACTAAGTTCTCTATGGGAAAATATTTTTCCAATCTTGTTAATAACAAGAAAAATGTCTTCTGTAAAACAGAAGCTCTTGGATCAAAAATCCAATGGTGGGGAATACCCCAAAATCATTGAGAAATCTTTCAATGAAAAATTTCCTTAACTGATTCAACAAATTAGCCTCCCCTATATAAAGGACCCAAGACTTCAAGTCTTGTAAAGAAGAATCCCTCCATAAACTTCAAGTTCTCGAAAAAGAAAACGAGAAGAGCAAGCTCTCAGAAGAAGAAATTTTTCTTCAAGGTAAATGATAAGAAGTGAGATCATAACATCTCTTCAATTCTTGATAGTTTAATCCTCACATCAGAAGAACTTGGTTCTTTTGCTAGATCACAGATCTATAAAACAAAGTCTTTCGCAAATATAGAAGAGATCAAAGCATCTCTTCATAAAAAGAAGAACTTAGTTCTTAGATCCATTTGACAAAGTTTCTCTTCACAAAAAGAAGAACTTAGAACTTAGATCTGTGAGACAAAGTCTCTTATAAACGAGAACTTAATTCTCAGAGCACAGAACTGATCGGAGCTGCCAAAGAAGCCTTTAGCGCTCCAAATCTGGCGCTCAGCGCCAAGCGCTCCACGTGCTCCTCACGGGTGCGCTATTTCATAAGAAGCGCCTCAGCGCTCCAAGTCTGGCGCTCAGCGCCAAGCGCTCTACGTGCTCCTCACGTGTGCGCTATTTCATAACAGGCGCCCTAGCGCTCCAAGTCTGGCGCTCAGCGCCATGCGCTCCACATGCTCCTCACGTGGGCGCTGAGGGAACACAAAGTGTTCTTTAAATAAAACCCAATACCATAAAGAGTGTTCAATACTCAATAAAAGACAAAAAGAAAAGGGGGTGTCAGGACCCAAATTAATGCTCAGCATTATTGAACCAAAAGGGATTGAGCCCAAACAAATGTTCAACATTTTATTCAAATCTGAGTGGACTGAGCCCAAGTTGGCCATAAGTCCTCAATTCAAATTAACTGAGCCCATGTACTCACAATCTCTTTAATTGGTCTTAGTCCCAAACCTTGACTACATATCTCTCAACCAAAATCGGTTCAAGGGTACATCTCTTCACACCTTTGATATGTGTCGTTGTAATTCTTCAACGTCTTCAGAGAGGTGGCGGGTCTCGACAACCAGAAACTTTACAGACTATGATGTCTTTAAACCCCACAGACTATGATGTCTTTAAACTAGACTATGATGTCTTTAAACACAGACTATGATGTCTTTAAACTCCATGGACTACGATGTTCTTAAACCCAATGGACCACAATGTCCCTAAACAAAAACGATAGAGTCTAAATACTCTTTCGTTGGATCTAAAAGATCCAAAATCCCGCTGAGTAGATCTTAGTCTAAAATTAGACTAACGTATCCTCAACAAATGTTTAAGTTGATCTTAATCTGAAACAAGATTAACGGTCCTTAAACCAACCCAAATCTAAGAAAATACGGATTTCTACTAATCCACGCCCTACGGACGACAACATATATTAGTCTCCGTATACAATCCACGGGCAACCAAAAATAAAACAAACACACACGACACGAAGTGGTTAACGCTATGCGGTAGCGTAATTAACTGCAGGGGCTTGCGCCTGCAAGGAAGACGTTCCCACAATAAAAAAACTCTCGTAAACGAGGGGGAATCTGAAGAAATCTGCTACAACGGCCGCATCTGTCTAAACCTCCGATATACGGTGCCATAAATCAACTTAGCATTTTCGGAGAGGTTGACAGATAAAACCAAATAGCATCTGCCCCCAAAATTCAGGCCGGACGTCCCAACATCCCGGTCGCGTCTTTCGGCGGAGAACAGCGGCCATAGCCCAAGAGGCCGTGCAGGTTAGTGTTTGCACCCCACTCGGGTCTTCATTTAGTATTTTTGTTCGTGAGATTGGATGCCCCCTTTTCTTTTTAACCCTCCTTTGTTTTCTTCAGGTCCTCCAGCACGTCGCCCTCATCGTCAACATGGAGGACGAGGAAATTGCCCCGGCGATGCGGGCCGTGGGTGAGTTCTCCTCACGGGAGGAGAGCTCAAGACTAGAGCTGGAGGCAGCGATGGAGAGGGTCGCTGCCCTCGAAGACCGGATGGCAGCCGGGGATCAGGAGATCGCCAAGTGCCGAGAGGCCGCCCGAGCTACCAAGGCTAAGTTGGAAGATTCCAAGGTGCTTGTGGCCACCCTGAAGAAGACGGCGAACACCATCTAGAGGGAGAACGAGGCGGCGAAGGAGAGAACGAGGCGTGCCGAGCTCCGAGCGTCGAAAGCGGTTGAGAGCTACAAGAAGTCGGACCAGTACTACACTGAACTCGCTGGAGCCACTGTCGTCGTTTGGCACGACGCCCTCGACGCCGTCAAGGCCCTGATGCCGGAGTTTCCTGACGGCGAGCTCTGGGGTGAGTACCCTCTCGGGGATGACGCGCAGGGGAATGCCCCCGGAAACACTGCAGGGGGAGAGGCCTCTGGTGGGAGTATTGGGGAGAAGTCAGTCCCCCCGGCTCCCGGCGCCGAGGCTCCTGCGATGGGTGTCGACCTTCAAGACGCAACCCCGTTCGTGGTGGTGGATGAGGAGCTCATCGAGGCTCTCCCCGGCCCCGAAGCATGAACCTCCTCACCCCTTTTTTTCTTTTTGCGCTGAAATTTTGTAAGCCTCCGGGCATTTTTGTAAGGCTGGGGAGCCCATAACCTCTGTAAAGACTTCCGACTTTATGAATAAAAATCTTTTTGCATTGTTTTTTGCGTGCGCATTTTCCCTTTGTTTGTGGTAAAAAAATTTATTTGCACGGTACTTCTTTCATGACGCGTTAGGCCAGAGGTCGGTTCTTCGTCTAGTAATCGCACGTCGAGTTGAATTCGACCATTTGCCAAGTGTGCAAAGACCGGTGCAAGGTCGGCATCTCCATGGCCCCGAAGTCAAGGTGGAGATCGCTTAGTAAAGACGTGTAGAAAGTTGAGCAGTGAAGTTGCTCGGTGGCCTCTTGATGAGGGCTTTGACCCTTGGCATCGTGGGGTAAGAAATTACCAGCCAAGGATGGACCGAGCAGGGTAGTTGCTCGGTGGCCTCTTGATGAGGGCTTTGATCCTTGGCGTCGGTGGGTAGTAAACTACCAGCCGTGGATGGACCGAGCAGGGTAGCTGCTATTGCCTCTTGATGAGGGCTTTGATCCTTGGCGTCGGTGGGTAGTGAATTACCAGCCATGGATGGACCGAGCAGGGTTGCTGCTCGGTAGCCTCTTGACGAGGGCTTTGATCCTTGGCGTCGGTGGGTAGTGAACTACCAGTTATGGATAGACCGAGCAGGGTTGCTGCTCGGTGGCCTCTTGGCGAGGGCTTTGATCCTTGACGTCGTTGGGTAGTGAACTATCAGTCATGGATGGACTGAGCAGGGTAGCTACTCGGTTGCCTCTTGATGAGTGTTTTGATCCTTGGCGTCGGTGGGTAGTGAACTACCAGCCATGGATGGACCGACCAGGGTAGCTGCTCGGTTGCCTCTTGATGAGGGCTTTGATCATTGGCGTCGGTGGGTAGTGAACTACCAGCCATGGATGGACCGAGCAGGGTTGCTGCCCAGTGGCCTCTTTGTGAGGGCTTTGATCCTTGGCATCGGTGGATAGTGAACTACCAGCCATAGATGGGCCGAGCAGGGTTGCTGCCCGGTGGCCTCTTGGCGAGGGCTTTGATCCTTGGCATCGGTGGGTAGTGAACTACTAGCCATGGATGGACCGAGCAGGGTAGCTGCTCGGTGGCCTCTTGATGAGGGCTTTGATCCTTGGCGTCGTGGGGTAAGAGATTACCAGCCAAGGATGGACCGGGCAGGGTTGCTGCTCGGTTTTGTAAGGTTCTATCCGACCTTCCCTAGTTCGTGAACATTTAGAAGAGCGACCGTCGCGGGCGACACGTGTCATGAACGCGTGGGGGGGAGGCGAAGCGTAAGAGCCGCGTCGTTCTGATTTCGGTTCGCCGAAAAAGGCGAGATATCCACCGTGTGGCGGTACGACATTGGAAGAAACAAGCGAATATTAGACTCTTGGGGGTGTTGTGGGGCTATAAAACAGAGAGGCGTGTTGATCATTCCTTTCTCCATCTTCAAAATGTCAGAATGGACCAATTCTCTTTCTCCATCCCCGAGATCATTTCTTTCGAGGACATATACTTATACGACCAGCTGTGCTCCGAGGAGACGCGGCAGGCGGTGATCCGCGCGGGTTGAGGATCATATCGGCCGCCTGCTCCACCGGCGATCACCCCTTCTCCAGCTGCTGATGTACTCGATCTGGAGGACATCGCCAGGGCTGCACAACCCCTTGTCCGAACAACTGAAGGATGAGGCGGTTGGCAAGCTGAGATCGTTATATCGTCTCAGCTTGATCTCGAAGAGTTGGCTGGATCGATCGGTGGCACTCATCCTCGAGTGTTACCAATTGAGGCATCTCGCCGATGGGTGCCCGCTCGTGGAGCTTCCTGGCCCGTCCGTGGCCATGAGGGTTCGCGGACAGCATCAGAGGCAGAAGTCCGAGGCGGCAAGGGCTCGGCTGGCGGAAATTTCCTCGGAGTACCATGAGGAATGTTTCTTGCACCCCCTTCCCCCGCCGCTGTAATATTTTTTTTATGTAAGGCTGAGGAGCCCACAATACCTTTTGCATGAATAAAATTCTTCTTTTTGTAATGCTCTATCGTGTCCTTCTTATTATTTAAATAAAAAGAATTTAGAAGAATTTACATCGCTTTGTTAAAGAACCCAAGTAGTGGCCTGCTAAGGATGGACCGAGCAGGGTATTGCTCTTCGTCGTACCCCCCGCTGATATGGCCATGATCTGGCCGATTGTCAATTCGCCGGGAGGGGGACGTTGCTCTTGCTCACGGTCGGCTTGCCGCTTGTCTCGCAAGTACGTTGTTAGGTGCCCCGAGCGGATTAGCTCCTCGATGTAATCTCGGAGCTGCATGCAGTTCTCAGTGGAGTGGCCCTGCGACCTGTGGAAACCGTAGTAGGGGCCACGGGTGCGTTTTGCCGCCCTATTCGAGACCGGGGGGAGTTTGAAGAACCTCTCGCCCTTAGCCTCCTCCAACAGTATCGTCTTGGAGACATTGAGCGGGGTGTACTCTTGAAACTTCGGGGAGTAGGGCTTTGGTCGTTCAATCTTCTTTTTCTCTTCTTGGGCCCTTTTCTTCTGATCAACTTGTTCTGTCCGGGGAAGGTTGGCGTTCACCTCGGAATCAATCTGGATCACACGTTTGGTCCAGGCCTTTACCTCGGTCATTGTCTTAGGTTGCACTAATGCAAAGGAGCGTAGCCACTCCTTGTGCCTAAGACCCGACTAAGGGCCATAATGATCGTCTCGTCCCGGTGTTCTGGGACCTCAAGGAGGGCGTTGTAGAAGCGGGTGACGTATCCTTTGAAGGATTATTTGTCCCCGCTCTTTATAGTGAAGAGATAGTCAACGGTCCGCTTCTGCCGTCTGTTCGCGACGAAGTGGCCAAGAAATTGGATGGCCAGCTCATCGAAGGTAGAGATTGAGCGTGGCGCAAGCTCTCGGAACCATTCTCGTCCGGAACGGATGAGAGTGGCGGGAAAAGTGCGGTATTGAGCGACGTCGGAACAGTCCTGGAAACTCATCCCGGCTGTGAACGCGTCCAAATGGTCCTTCGGGTCAGACCTCCCGTCGAAGAGAGACTTTCGGGGGCTTGTTCCGGAAGGAGACGTGGATGGTGAGTAGATCTTTGGTGAAGGGATTCGTGAGCGAGTCGGAGGCATATTTAGCCCCGTCGCTTGAAGGGCGATTTTCCCAATGCATGCTTTCGATCTTCTTTTCGAGAGCGTCGAGTCGGCCGTGGTATCCTGATGATTCGGCACATTCTGATTTTTGGCCTCTGCTGCCGGAGACCTGTGCCTGGCCACGGCCCCGGTTCCGTTCGATGAGGTTCCTTAGGTCCCCTGGCGAGGTCGTCTTCGAGCTGCCGTGGCAAGTCCCGTCTGCGCGACCCCGTCGAGGGAGGGGGTGCCGGTCATGCCTAGGCGCAGGCGAGCTGACCGACACCTCCTCGGGAGGTACAGAGGCGTGATAGGGCTCGGGGCGAGGCGCTCTGGAGAAAGACCTCGGTGTTGAGCTGTGTGGTGCCCAGCGAGCATTGAATACGTCGACCCGGGGGATCTGCGGCCGCCGGAGACAGCGAGGTGGTGTTCGGTCGTGCCGACGCGGACAGAGTCTTCTCTCTCTCTGTAGGGGTCCCGGTCCCGAGGTGGGGGAGCGGCAACCTGGGGAGCTTGCTCGTCCGTTTGGACACGGACGAGTGCATCCACGATGGACGCGAGCCGATCTATCCGAGCGGATAGGGCGTGAATGGTGTTCGGGGGAGGATGGGATTCTCCCTCGTCCCCACTGCGGGGAGGACAACGACTGGTGCTTGAATCTTCACGGTGACCGCTCGCCATGAAGTCGAGATCGGAAGATGAACTTTCGTTGAGTGGAACTACTGTTCCCACAGACGACGCCAACTGATGGATCTCTGGATCTCCTTCAGATGTTACCTTCTGTTGATCTGCTGCGAGCGCTGATGGGTGACTGAGATTGAGTTGGAGGTTTTCCTCCTGAAGCGTGTGGATCTCAATGTGTTTTATGTGGTTGAGGCCGAGCTACCTGCAAGAAAGTCCCGGGATGGTTGTGCCACCGAAGACCCTCTGACGATTAAGTTAGACGGGGTATTTTGGCAGAGTAACGCCCTATTGGGGTGAAAATGGCTTACCTGAGTCGTCTGAGAGAGGGGTTAATATAGTGGCAGCCGTGGGCAGGCGGGCGTGAGATTCACGCCGGCCGTTACGCCCCTGGCGTCACGCCTGCGTGATAGACGGGATTCCCTATTAATGACGAGATATGCTCGTTAATGGGGGATCGTGATGGCGTGGAACGCGGGATCATGGGCGGCGGATATCTCGCGTTTGGCGAGATTCGCGGAGCCGTGGCGGAGACGTCTGTGATCAGTGCCGTGGGTCGGTCGGTGAGACCGAGGAAGATAAGCTCGGCGGGAGTCTCGGGAACGAGCGGGAGGCCGAGGCATCTTGGTTCTGTGATAGCTCGGAGGCGAGCTGGGGGTGGTCTAGAAAGCCACCGAATGTCGGTAACATCCCCGGGTCGCAGGCCCGGGGTATGCTTCCAACGTACCGTTCTTGATCCTTTCTTGTAGACTCTGGGACACATCATCTGCCACGTGTCATGATCTGCGGAGTCACCGATATCGAGCATCATCAATATGCATTAGCTTTTGTACCATATTTTGTGTGCTACAGAAGGAAGAAGTTAGGTTTGAATATCAAGAAGCTTTGATGCCTCAGGTGCCCGTTCCAGAGACAGTAAGTAACACGATCTCCATACCAAAGAAGCATAGCTTTTGTCGTAAAAATTTCCTCTCTAAAGAGAGAGGCTGTCAGTTTAATTCCCAAAGGGGCCGCATCTTAAAAAGCCAAACAGAAACATATTCTCCTTTAATGATTTATGAAGCAAATGATGTTTGCATAAGACATTTACGTTCCTTTGAAGCTACCGTCAATGGAGGAGCAACGAGAGAGAGACATTTCACTGATCCTTGCCTTCCGATGTAAGCGTTCATTGGCATTTGGAACTTATATTATGGTTCATTCTAATCATATGTTCCATTTTATTTCGAATTACTAAGAATTTTTAACACCTTGTTATCAGATCTTATCGGAACACGGTTGCTAGAATGAGATTTGTTCCCGGGCCCATAGAGATCAAATTTTGTGAACTCAGTCCTTCGAGTCCTCCACCGCCACGGTTAGATCCAAACCGTTGATACTTTTTTCCTGTACATTTGATTACTATTATTAATTATCTAGACATGACACTCAAGATTTATCTTTCTGATTGCTTGAAGAGACCTTCTATTTCAGCTTGAATTACTGGTTTAAAGCAAGAGGAAAGCTTTCAGATGACCCAGCTTTGCATAGGTAAGCAACCAGTATTAACACTGCACTTCAGGTTTTTCATTTGAATTGAAACATCATGTTGATTATGCGTCTGTTAGTGGATGCATTACTTTAATCATACTTTCACTTATTTGAACCTCTTCTATGTTGCGTTTTTGACCTTTTGATATGTTCATAGTCATAATTAACTATTTTGTTTACATCCCTAATTGTGTACCATTACTTTTATGTGCTAATGAAAATAAGCTTATGTGATCGGTGATTCTACTTCCTGTTGGTACACATTTAGTACTGTTTATTTGTCTAGAGTTGTCAATTTATGAGATATCACATGCTGCTATATTCTTTCGTCGTTCATAAACAAGCGCCTTGATTAAGTGGGAACTGGCCAACATTAATGGAGAAATGTAGTAGCGTTTGGACTTGGAAAAATATGTGATAGATGGTTTGGTAGATTTATAATTACAATTTCGCCCTCTATAGTTCGAATAGGAGATGTTGAACACGTGCTGATGGTATGGATACAAATATGCATGAATCACTGCCGACTGAGGGTAGTTTTCCTGTTGTTGATAATGAGAGCTTTACCAAGGATTTGGATAAACTTGTCATTCAATTTTAAGATATAAACTATGATTTCATGCGTAAGATAAGAATATCTGAGGATATGGAGAATTTGAAGAGGATGAAATTAAGAAAAGTTGTTGGTCTAGACGGGATTCCTATTGAGGTATAGAGATACCGAGGAGAGATAGACGTTAAATGGCCGACGGATCTGTTTAATAAGATTTGACAAAGCAGAAAGATGCTAAATGAGTGAAAGAAGAGTACCCTGCATCTCTCTATAAGAATAAGGACGACATTCAAAATTTCTCAAACTACCATGGAATAAAACTCATGTATCACATCACGAAGCTTTAGGAGATGGTGATTGAACACAGGCTAAGACTAAGGCAGAATGTTAAGATAATATAGAACCAGTTTGAGTTTATTCATGGACGATCGACAACAGAATCTATTCATTTGCTTCGTCAACTTATCAAACGTTTTTGAGAGGAGAAAGAATTTGCATATGGTTTTTATTGATTTAGAGAAACCTTATGACAAGGTACCTAGAGGAATTATGGTGGACAGTGATGAAGAAGGGATCCCAATCAGTTACATTGATATAATCAAGGACATGTATGATGGAATAGTGGCAAATATAAGGACTTGCGGCGGCCTAACGAGAGATTTTTCGATCACAATTGGTTTGCATCAAGAATCTGCATTAAATCCGTTCTTGTTTACCACAGTGATGGATGGGTTTATTAGAATTATACGGAATGGGTTACCTTGGTGTATGTTATTTGGTGATATTATTCTGATAAATGAAACGAAAGCAGGGGTTAATGCCAAATCAGAATTGTGGAGGCAAATGTTGGAATCTCGAAAGTTTAGATTGGGTAGGTCTAAGACAGTATATATGCAGTGCAAATTTAGTAAATAGAGAGGTCGAGACCACAATGATACAACACTGGATAGGCAAGAGAAATCATCGAGCGATTAGTTTAGATATCTATATTCCATTATTCAAAAGGATGAGGAGATCCATAGCAATGTCAACCAAAGAATTCAGGCTAGCTGGTTGAAATGGAGGAGTGCAACATGGACTTTGTGCGATCGTAACTTTCCATTAAGATTGGAAGGGAAGTTTTATCGAAGTGTTATTTGGCCTGCCTTATTATATGGTATGGAATGTTGGGCTCCTGAGAAACATCATGCACAGAAGATGCATGTAGCGGAGATGTGCATGCTTTATTGGATGTGTGGTAACACTAGAAAGGATAAGGTGTGAAATGAAGATATTCGTGCAAAGGTTGGTGAGTACCCGTAGAGGAGAAAATGCGGGAAAACCGTCTAAGATGGTTTGGTCATATGTAACACAGACCTACGGAAGCACCGGTTCGACGAATGGATATTCTCGATTTAGGCCAAGCCAAAAGAGTGAAAGGAAGACCGAAGATTACGTGGATGGAGGCGATAAAAAAAGATATGGATGCCAAAGGTCTTAATGAAAGTATATTGTTTGGTAGGCGTGAGTGGAAGCTGAAGATTCATGGGCTCGACCCGACGTGATTCCCATGTCGGTTCATGTAGACTACCCCATATGCTTGAGATAAAAGGCTCTGTTGTTGTTGTTGTTGTATTGTTATAATATTGTTTTACTTCATATTATTATGGTTATCATTATTGTTGTTAGTACTTGTGTTTGATGGGGTTGTTGTGGGGTGCTGGTGGGTTACTGGCAATGGTATGCTATAGCATTGTTTTGTTAAAGAAAACAAAGAAAAAATAATACGCGTTTCAAGGAAGTGGTGACAAGAGGGAATTAACTCAAGTTGTAGGCCTATACGCTCTACTTGGGTCGCCGACGATCTCTCTTCGTCTCTTCTTTCACCGACGATCTCCTCTCTTCCTTCTCCCCTCTTGCCGACGATCTCTTCTTGTCATCTCTCTAGACAAAAATCAGTAGACAAAGTACTAAAATATTGTTAGGTATTATGCTCATTCCCTCGAATATTTATGCAATTTTAAGGGAATAAAAAAAATTGAGAGTCATCATCTTTCATTTGGAACAAAACAAACAAAAGAAACCTAAATCCATGAATCTACAATTTTAAGGCTTTGAGATTCCTCGTTTTATAGTTAAGCAACCAAACAACCCCAATATATAACTCTTTTTATGGAATAAATTTCCCCCCCTGTTCAGTAGATGATAAATTGATGGAGGTCCTTTTCGGGTCTCCGTCAGATGTTGTCTTCCGTCGATCTCCCGGTGGATTTGGAAGGTGATCTCCCGTTGCGTGTGGGTCTCAATGGGTTTTGAGAAGATTGGTGATTTGAGTAGTTTGACGCCGAGTACCTGCAAAGAAGTCCCGGGGTGGTTTGGTATCACCTAGGACCCTCCGACGATCAAGTTAGTACGAGATCCGAGCAGAGTAACGGCTAAGTCAAGTAAAAAATGGCTTACTTGACCCTTTTGTGATGGGGGTTTATATAGCGGCGGCAGCACGCAGCAGCAGACGCGAGAATCTCGCCGGCAGTTACGCTCCCGACGTCACGCCTGCATAAAGAGCGGATCGCCCATTAATGGGGATCGTGATGGCGTGGAGCGCGGGACGCTGCTGGCGGAGAATCTGCGCGTGGCGAGATTTTTGCGGAGCGGCGGTTACGCTTGCGAGTGGTGGAGTTGGTCGGTCGGAGGGACCGAGGAAGACGGCCTCGGCTGGGGAGCTCGGAGACGAGTAAGAGGCCGAGGAGTCTTGGTCCTGTAGCAGCTCGAGGCGAGCTGAGGGGCCGAGGAAGCCAATTTGCAGGGCCCCGAGGAGGGCCAGTTTGTGCTTGCAGGTCGGGTCCAATGGTGGCCTGGTCGGCCTCTGTGGGCCCTTTCTTCTGGGTCTTGGGACATATCATCTGCCACGTGTCCTGTTCCTGAAGATCGCCAATATTGAGCATCATCATTAGCCCCCCACTCTTGTCCTGACCAGCTAGCGGGTCGGGTCAGGAGTGGACTGCCGGGCCGCCCGGGGTAAGCTCCCTCCTAAGGTTTTGTCGGGACGCGTCCCCGGGCTGTCATCTATCTTTTCTGCCAACGAATTAGGGTGAAATCTCCGCATTTAAGGAAGGTGCACCGGTTCGTTCATCCTGTCACTGAAGTGACGGTCCGCGTGTCAAGCGTCGGTTGGCCGACGCGACGTGTGCAGATCTGCGGTGCCTGATGGGATGCGGCCCAGCGCGGGAATGACAAGCGGAGTGATCGGTCGTCGAGTTGACTTCGATCGCCTGCCAAGTGTGCCAAGCGCTGCTGAGAAGGAGGCATCTCCATGGCTCCGAAGTCGAGAGGGGATTACTCAGACTTGGATAGACCTGATGTCTTTTGTTGGGGCTTCGGATCCGCTGCATGTGATGGGCTCAGTGGTCTCGTTATGAGGGCTACAAACCTGCAGCGTCTGTTGGGAAGAAGGATGCCTGCTGGGGATGACCGAGCGGGATAGCTGCTCAGATGCCTCTCGCGAGGGCTTTGATCCTTGGCGTTGCGGGTAGGGAAGCTACCGGCCGAGGATAGCAGAACAGGGAAGCCGCTCGGCTGCCTCTAAGGAGGACTTTGATCTTTAGCGTTGGAGGGGCCGTAGGAGGCCTGCTAAGGATAACCGGGCAGTGAAGCTGCGCGGTTGCCCCCTGGTGAGGGTTTTGATCTCTGGCGTCGTGGGTAGGCAACCGCCAGCCTGGGATGACCGAGCGGGGTAGCCGCTCAAATGCCTCTTGCGAGGGCTTTAATCCCTGGCGTTGCGGGTAAGGAAGCTACCGGCCAGGGATAGCCGAGCAGGGAAGCCTCTCGGCTGCCTCTAAGGGGGACTTTGATCCTTATCTTTGTTGGGTAGGAAGCTACCCGCCGGGATGCGCCGAGTAGGAAGGGGCTCGGCAGCCCCGCGAAGAGGGCTTCAGATCCTCAGCGTCTGACGGGCAGGAGGACGCCCGCTCGGGATGTGCCGAGCAGGAATGAACTCGGCGGCCTCACGATGAGGGCTTCAGACCATCAGCGTCTGATGGGCAGGGGGATGCCCGCTGGGGATGCGTCGAGCAGGAAAGAACTCGGCGGCCTCACGATGAGGGGTTGAGATCCTCAGCATCTGATGGGCGGAAGGACGCCCGCTGGGGATGCGTCGAGCAGGAAGGAACTCGGCGGCCTCGCGATGAAGGCTTCAGACCATCAGCGTCTGATGGGCAAGAGGATGCCCGCTGGTGATGCACCGAGCAGGAAGGAACTCGGCGGCCTCACGATGAGGGCTTGAGATCCTCAGCATCTGATGGGCAGAAGGATGCCCGTTGGGGATGTGCCGAGCAGGGAGGAACTCGGCGGCCTCACGATGAGGACTTGATCCCTGGCGTTGTGGGGTAGGGAACCTACCAGCCAGGGATAGTCGAGCAGGGAAGCTGTAGGGCTGCTCCTTCGTGAGGGCTTTGATCCTTGGCACTGGAGGGGCCGTTTGAGGCCTGCGAAGGATGGCCGAGCAGGGTAGCTGCTCGGTGCCTTTTGGCAAGGGTTTTGATCCTTGATGCTGGAGGGGCCGTGAGAGGCCTGCGAAGGATGGCCGAGCAGGGTAGCTGCTCGGTGCCTCTTGGCGAGGGCTTTGATCCTTGATGCTGGAGGGGCCGTGAGAGGCCTACGAAGGATGACCGGGCAGTGAAGCTGCGCGGTTGCCTCTTGGCGAGGGCTTTGATCTCTGGCGTCGTGGGTAGGCAACTATCAGCCTGGGATAACCGAGCGGGGTAGCCGCTCGGATGCCTCTTGTGAGGGCTTTGATCCCTGGCGTCGTGGGTAGGCAGCTACCAGCCGGAGATGACCGAGCAAGGGTCGGGCTCGGTTGCCTCTTGCGAGGGCTTTTGATCCTTCAGAATAGGGACCGAGCAGGGTTACTGCGCCCAGTGCCTCTTGATGAGGACTTTGATCCATGTCGGTTGTGGTAGGAAGCTACCAGCCGGGGATAGCCGAGCAAGGACTTGACTGCCTCTGGGAGGACTTTGGTCCTTAGCACGGGAGGAGATGTAAGAAGCCTACCAAGGACCCTTGGCTGGGCAGGGTTACTGCCCGGTGCCTCTTGGCGAGGGCTTTTGTTCTGAAGGATAGCCGAGTGAGGGATCCTCGGGCTCGACTGCCTCCGGGAGGGCTTTCTGATCCCTGGCGTTGCGGTAGGAAAGCTACTCGCCAGGGATAGCCGAGCGACGGATCCTCAGGCTCGACTGTCTCTGCGAGGGCTTTCTGATCCCTTGCGTTGCGGTAGGGAAGCTACCCGCCAGGGATAGCCGAACGAGGGTCGGGCTCGACTGCCTCTGGGAGGACTTTCTGATCCCTGGCGTCGCGGTAGGGAAGCTACCCGCCAGGGATAGCCGAGCGAGGGTAGCTGCTGGGCTGCCTATGAGAGGACTTTCCGATCCCTGGCGTTGCGGTAGGGAAGCTACCCGCCAGGGATAACCGAGCAGGGTAGCTGCTGGGCTGCCTCTCAGTGAGGGCTTAGATTCTTAGCGGTGGAGGGGCCGTAGGAGGCCTGCTAAGGATAACCGGACAGTGAAGCTGCGCGGTTGCCTCTTGGCGAGGGCTTTGTTCCCTGGCGTTGCGAGTAGGGAAGCTACCGGCCAGGGATAGCCGAGCAGGGAAGCCGCTCGGCCGCCTCTAAGGAGGACTTTGATCTTTAGAGTTGGAGGAGCCGTAGGAAGCCTGTTAATGATAACCGGGCAGTGAAGCTGTGTGGTTGCCTCTTGGCGAGAGCTTTGATCCCTGGGCGAGGTGGTCCTCGAGCCGCCATGGCGAGCCTTTTCTGTGCGACCCGGTCGAGGGAGGGGGTGTCGGTCATGCCTGGATCTTCAAGGTGATCGCTTGCCATGTGGATGGGGATCGGAAGGCCAACTTTGTTTTTTGTGGAGTTTCTTTTCCCACAGACGGCGCCAACTGATGGAGGTCATTTTCGGGTCTCCGTCAGATGTTGTCTTCTGTCGATCTCCCGGTGGATTTGGAAGGTGGTCTCCCGTTGCGTGTGGGTCTCAATGGATTTTGAGGAGATTGGTGATTTGAGTAGTTTGATGCCGAGTACCTGCAAAGAAGTCCCGGGGTGGTTTGGTACCACCGAGGACCCTCCGACGATCAAGTTAGTATGAGATCCGTGCAGAGTAACGGCTAAGTCAAGTAAAAAATGGCTTACTTGACCCCTTTGTGATGGGGGTTTATATAGCGGCGGCAGCACGCAGCAGCAGACGCAAGAATCTCGCCGGCAGTTACGCTCCCGACGTCACGTCTGCGTAAAGAGCGGATCGCCCATTAATGGGGATTGTGATGGCGTGGAACGCGGGACGCTGCTGGCGGAGAATTTGCGCGTGGTGAGATTTGCGGAGCGGCGGTTACGCCTGCGAGTGGTGGAGTCGGTCGGTCGGAGGGATCGAGGAAGATGGCCTCGGCTGGAAGCTCGGAGACGAGTACGAGGCCGAGGAGTCTTGGTCCTGTAGTAGCTCGGGGCGAGCTGAGGGGCCGAGGACGCCAATTTGCAGGAGCCCCGAGGAGGGCCTGCTTGTGCTTGCAGGCCGGGTCCAGTGGTGGCCTGGTCGGCCTCTGTGGGCCCTTTCTTCTGGGTTTTGGGACATGTCATCTGCCACGTGTGCTGTTCCTGAAGATCGCTAATATTGAGCATCATCATAAATAGATGGAAGCATCTTTATTATCCCAAAGCCACGTTTTCTGTAACATCAATTATTGTTTCTCTCTTCTTGAGGATGTGGTTCCATAGGCCTGTCAGAGCCAATGAGCGGTTGCTATATGTGGTTGGTATTTTGTGTGTTATACATATTTGCATATTTATTGGATTCAAATGGACATGGTCATATTCATGTTGAGGTTTTCATATTGAGTAGATAGAGAGCCCTATCGCATATGGAGGCCGAGGATTCAATCATGGCCGCATGTTTAACTGCAGAGGAGAGGTAACTCGATTTATTTGTTTTGGAATACCCCATTAATTTTTTTAAGAGCTGTAACTCATATTTGTGGTTATGCACAGCTTGTGGTATCGTTGACACAGGAGGCTCTTATCAGGAAGTACAAGCGAAATCAAGCTCCTAAATGAAAGCTCTAAGTGCTCATGCTTGCTTACATTTATTTGATGTTCATCTTGGAAAAAGGAGGTGGTTGTTTGAATAATGTGGCCTTGTGTCCAAATGGGATCCTCCCAAAAGGCTTATTCTTTCACATCCATACGACCAATATCATATAGTACTATGGGTTCTATATGCCTTACATTTTGCGTGCTCTATCAATGCGTTTCCTTCTTTCTTTTCATTATTTTCTTTTTTATTTTGGGTGGGGTTGCAATGGCTCTTTAGCTTGGTATGTTGTCAAGCAGTTGCTATTTTGTGAACGATTGATGACGCGGTGTTGGTTCACTGCCACTGCGAATGGCATCTTCACCTCAGTAACAAGGTTATCGTAGACATCCTCATTGTCGATTGATCTCTAGTCGAACTTAATTTCAATTCAAGTGCAGACTTCAAGGTGAAGTTCTCATCCGCACCAATCTGCTCATAAAATGAATCATGTGTGTAGTGTTGAGTTGGTCAGGATGTCTTTGTTTGGGATTGCTTTCCTAATGATTTGTTTATAATTGGAGCAGATGAGTGAGGGGTGCCAAGGTTATTACGGTCATATCTTGCGTTCGTTAATGCCGTATATATACAGCATTTAAACGGAATACAATTACTCGGTGGTACTTATCATTGATTTTTAAAGGTCATGGTAGTCAGCCAAACAGATTGAAAGCTCATGGTATTTTAGTGCACTCTAGCTTTTTGCAAATGAAAGAATATTTACAGTAAAAGTGGCATGATCGTATAAATGAATCGGTATGGATCCGAGGCATGTCTAGCATATTGCAGGGTGGAACTCTTGTTTCTTTTCCAAATACCTATTTTACTTGTATTTATCAGTTTCACAATGTACAGATCATATCATCAATTAATGACTGGTCTTTTTTGAAAAGGGTATATAAAAGATGAGGAAAAAACCCTAGGCATTTTTGAAAAGAGAATCTAAAAGAGGAGAAAAACCGCGAAATGAATTCTCATTTCAAAGTATTTATTTTACTGGTTTTTCAATATTTTAGATATTCCTTTATATCTCCCTCTCACACGTATTCTATCAAAATTATTAGTTTTTTCACACGCATACGATTGTTTCACATCCAAACAAAAAAAAATCACATTCAAATAAGAAAAAAAAAAGGAAAACATAAAAATACTTCACACATAGGCTCAACTTTGAAACTAAACTAACTTTGGGCCTTTTTGAGTTCCAATTTCATCAAAACTCTAATCCAAGATACCCGGCCTTCAATAATATTACTGCCTCATCCCTTCTTTTTTCACTCTTGATTTCATCAACAAATTCTTCCCCAAATCAGTTGCGAAAAATATCGGATTCCATTTTTTGCCCCGCCGTAGATCGATCCAGAATCAGCACGAGGATCAAATCAGGCGAAGGTGCATACAATTTAACTCTAGATTCATATGAAATCTACTATTTTTTGTTCTTGGATCTATGCATTCAAAGAGAAAATCCCTTTTTTAAATCAGGACTTTTGATCAGTTTGTGGTTGAGATTGAGATTGCTGCTTTTATGTAGCAATTATGGATCAGGTATTCATTTTTGTAATCTGATCGATTGATTTACTGTGGGTGCTTCTTTGATTTTGCATACTACAGCTCAAACCCAAACTAGGCGCTATTTAGCTCTTTTATCGGTTCCTTTAGCTCTAAATTTACTAATTTGTGAAGGTTTATGATGGAAATTAGGAAAAATATACAAAATGCTTGCTTGGGAGTCGTTATGCAGCAGTTAAGAAGCTGTGTAATGAAATTATGAATGCTGTAGATTCTTAAGATTTTTCATGAGTTTTGACGTGAATGTTTTGCTATTCCAATTTTCCAATTCAACTACCAATTTATTCTAGAAGGAGCTTAGGGCCGCTTTTTAACCACACACCCTGAGTGACACGACTTGCCGTGACTTCAATATTGATTACTGCATCTGTTGTTTAATCATGGTTTAATATTGTTGTAAGTAACAATGTTTTGGAAGCGAAAGACACAATAGAGACCTTTTTTCGTTTGAGGTGAGAGGCGCCAAAAGGGACGACGGCATGTACGAAACAAGAGCATAAATATTAATAAGGTTCTAGAAACATATAGATAGCGTGAAGTTAATACTAATGTGTATATAATAATTGATTGATTAATGCCAATATATATGCATTTTATAGATGAGAAGCAAAAATAAATAAATTATCATGTGAAACATTGAACTTAAACCATCAATCAAACCATCATTAAAAACAATTTTTTTATTAATTTAAATAACTAGAAAAATTACATAGAAAATCAAACTATTTATTTACTAAGTAATAATGTTTGATAGTAAGAAGAAATCTATTGATTTGTAAATAATACAAGTAGGAGTGTTAAAAGGAGAAATGTTAAGCATATAATTTCAAAACAAAAACTATCTGATTTATGTAGTCGTCGATAGCTGTTGATGGTTAATCATCGACACAATATGATGTTGGATGTCGCTAATTGGCGATCAGAGATCAATGAAGGATAAAGATAAAAATGAGAAAGGAACGCCCACCACAGTTAATAAGGATTGAGCCGTTCTAGTGAACCCGTGATTGCCTTGTAAGTAGTTCTTATGAAATGCAACCTTCTGTTTGCTTATTGTATACTCACAAGATAGAAATAGGAAAAAACGATGGATTAATTAGTATCCCCTGTAGCATAATATAAGGTGGGCGTCTGGGTGCCTAGCCTTAGGCACTTTATGTGAGTGCCTTGGTGCATTAAGGGAAAAGGAGATTATTTGAGCTAAGCTTATCACCTGGATATAGAGCTAGGCAATAGAGCTAAAATTGGCATGGCCTAGGCAACAAAGGCGCTAAAGCGAGCTACCTTCAAACACCTGTAAAAAAGGAGCTGTATAATCAACCATTGATATGCATCACATGGAGTAAGTATTTCAATATACAAGCATTTGATACTTTTCTCTCTTAGCGGAGTTGAAAATTGTGATTATATATTAGTTGAAATTATAACCAATTATTGCAGCACAAGAATGCGTTGTGCAGTTTGGAGGATAGACATACCTTCAACTGCATCCAAATGTCGCTTGTTACTTTCTTGAAATAAATAAATACAGACTTTAAAATATTCTTGTTCTCACTTTAGTTATACATATTTTGCATTATATTCCCACTCATTTGTTTCTTACAACATTAATATGAATCCTACGCCTTCCCTTCACTCTTAGTTACTCTATATATAGCATATATTCATTTGAAATGTCAAAAATTCTATATAAGATGACGACATTTCTTTTACTAGTTAAGAGCATCCATATCGATGTCCTTTCCTTACTCCATGATATTTCTCCTCCTTTCCTCTTTGTGCCTATTTCTAACAACTTTGCATATAAGAAAATCGTTTGACTTAAAGATGGTTAGCCTTCTATAAATATAGTGAGCATCGGATAATTTTCGTCTTGAAAAGTTGAGGTAGAAACAGGAAAATATATGAAATAGAAGTAAAAATGATAACATGAAACCCTCATCGGATGATTTCCATCCATGGTGAGCAATTAGTTTGCTTAATGTGTTATGTTTCTAGCAAAATAAGTTGCATATTGTTTACTCTCGTGCTGTTGAACGTCATAACGAGTGAGTTGCCATAGATGTACATGCATTTCATTTTATTAATAATATCAATTTTTTCAACAGCTAGTTTAGCATAAATCTTGGTGAAAACTTGATTACCTTTTGGAATTAATCATACTGTATCAATTGAAATGCATATATAAGAGAGTGAACGTCAACATTTTTTCATTTAACATAGAGATTGACCAGTAACTCGTTAGATAGGAAGATCTTTGGATGATGGTATATTACCATCTTCTTTCGCTACTGTCTTTTTTTTCTAATTCTGCACCACCTCTGAAGTTTTTATATCACTAGATTTATATGTGAGGAACTATATTAATTCAAACAAATTTTTTAATCAACAGAGTTGGTAGGAACAATTATAGGGAAAGACAGACTTTGGAAGGGATAATTAAGGCCATTGCTTTTTTGTTCTAATGAAATTGGAGATGATACCGGCATGGACGTCCACATCAAACAAAAGGGTCCATGCATTTTGTATCTAAGGTTCTAAAATGATCATATGGCTTAAATGAAGCCTCCAAAAGGAGGGGAAACTTGAGGTTCGCATAGATATTTAGGCAAAGAAAAGAGTCGAAATATGACAAGTTATAATCTCATCATAAGAGATTTAACAACAAAAAAAGAGGGTGGCTTGTACTACTCATAGTAATATACCTTGTAGAGTGTTGGTATGTAACATATTTCAACTTAAGAGTGTCGGTATATGACGAAAGTTATAACCTTAGAGTCAAAATATGACGAAAGTTATAATCTTATCATAAGAGATTTAACAACAAAAAAGAGGTTGGATTGGACTACTCATAGTAGTATACCTTTTAGAGTGTTGTTATGGAACATATTTCAACATAAGATGAGACTTAGTTTTAGTCATTTGAAGTCTTAAAAGATATGCAGTTAAAATGCTAGACTTTTATATCTTGCCATACTCCAAAACGGGAGTAATCTGTTGGCCTCAAGCCTTTTCTTCAAGGGATCGCAGCACCATACTCTAAAGAGCTGTAAACATAATTAATCTTTAATGCTTGAGATTATAACCACAAATCATATCATTCACGCATATTCATAGGTTTTAGATCATTTTTGTAAATTATTCTAGAAAATAACTAGAATATTAAATCACTTGATTCAGAAGGTTCATAATAGGTTCGAAATAGACCCACAAGTAAGTAGTTCATATTACTTGATAACTAGAACCATCTACAAAAGTCCTAACTTATTAGGATTTTCAGGCTATGCCATCAATCCTCCAACAACTAATGCCCGCATCACACTAATTTGGAAAGATAACAATACATTAGGTTAACAAACACAACTCAACGTTTTACGATATTTCATTTTAAATTAAACACATAGTAGCTAATAGCTTTTATAATTTCTTGCAACATAGTAAATGATAATAACAATAGTAAGTAACAATAATAGTCTTTAACAAATGAAATTAATGCAAGGTAATTGCAACATTATGAAATAATGCTTTCATGATTAAGAAACCAATCGACGACTCATTACTATTAGCACGTCCATCCTATCTTACATAAATGAACCTTCACAATCCTGGCATTTGATAGGAATAATTGTATTTTATCACCTAAAGTAAGGATGGCATACGTCATGTGCAAGTTGTGAGGGACTTCACTGATGAGCCATGATGCAATCCTTTAATTTTTTGAAAACGTCATATGGCCAGAAATAGTGCTAAAGACATTGGTCTTGTTGGACCTTGATAAAATGTGTGTATGTCATCTTCGGTTAGATCACTTAGGAGATCCTGGTTTAAAGCTGCGGCCACCAGTGACTTCAATTTAATTTTGAGGTGATTATACTAAGTGTTGGGTTTAAACTGAATGGTACCTACATGTAGTCATAGATTATCACGCTACTCTTGTTATATTATTATATATACTTACGTATTATATCAAATAGGGAAGAATTGTTAATATCTGAAAATTATTTATAATAATAAATTTATATAAAAAGTTTCATACTTTATTAATCTAAGTTCTTAATAGTTTATGGTGTTGGTGCTTCATTAAAGAACCAAAGTTTTGACCAGGACGTTTGAACTCTGGCTTGTCTTAGGCCTTATGAAATTTGGCCCACAACCTTTTGTTTAATTACTGTTCACATCCAAGAGTTGCTAATCCAATGGTCAATTCCAGAAAAGATTTTATTCAGGGAAGAGACATGACTCTTGGAGTTTGCAACCACAGTTCAAGAGGGAAAGAGTTTCACTTAAACCCTTTCAACTAGTATAAATTAAAACCAATACCCATTGTTTTAGATATATCAAATTCTTATGTTTTCCTCTCTAAATATGGCTTATATAATTAGTAATAATTAAATATATGCCTGAGACAGAATATATCACATCCAACCATGGTACATGTGCATGTATATCATTAATCTACATAAAAACCATACTTTTATAGTAGCTAATCATACGTGCTTTTGCATATAAAACTTAGTTCATCAAGTCAATCATTCCGTTTTTTATGATCATGAGTATTAAGTCACATTTAACTACTGTGTCACAATCTAAAATCATGAAAATTCTATCTATACTAACTTTTGGAAAAATGATAAATTATTAAACATACTACCTTTTACAATGCCTAAAGCGATGGCTTCTCATGGTTTGAAATTATAATTTTCTTAAATGTAAGATAATATAATCAAGCGCCACTTCAATATTGATTTAGTTTACTACTAGCAAGGGCCCCCGTGCAAAGTACGAAGTCGAAAGTGAAAAACCATATTAATGTAAAATTTTATTGTTATATGATTTGTAAGCTGTAATATCTCATATTTATTAATTTCATATGTAAAATATATGAAGTATTAACTCGCAAATATATTGTCATTTTTCTTCAGCTTTTCAATATTTTCCCTCCTACAACATATGAAAAGTGCGTAATTTTTAAAAATCTCAAAAAAATTTCTTTGGTTTTAAAATATTTTTCTTGTTATAGCACACGAGAATTATAAAATATATAAAAATCCCAATTTTTTTCTTCAAATTTTCAACATTTTATACACGGATATGGCGGAATTTTATAAATTTCAAAATTTCTATTTTCGTCGATTTTCCATTATTTTGCTTGCTATAGAACAAGAAAATCGTGAATTTTTTCAAAAATAAGACTTTTTGTTATCTTCAGTTTTTCAATATTATCCAAGATATAGCACACGAAGATCGCAAAATTTTCAAAAGTCTAAAATTTTGTTGTTTTCTTTCTTTTTTCGATGTTATGTATGCTAGCACACGGAAATCATGAAATTTTCAAAATTCTCAAATTTTTTCGTTTTCTTCGATTTTTAAATATTTTGCATGCAACAATCACGGAATTTATAAAAACCCTTTAAAAATTCATTTTCTTCAAATGCACAATATTTTTTCACGCTACATATAAAAATTACATAATTTTCAGAAATATCAAACTTTTCCATTTTCTTTGGTTCTTCAATATTTTCAATACCACACGAAAATCATGAAGTTTTCAAAAATCTTAATTTCTTTCTTTTCTTCCTTTTTTCAATATCGTGTATGAAATTTTTTAACGCATACGAAAATCATGAAATTTTCAAAATTCTCCGTTTTCTTCAATTATTAAATATTTTGCATGCAACACATTACAATGGTGGAATTTGTAAAAATCCCATTTTTTTCTCGAAATGCACGATATTTCACACACTACCACACGAAAATGCATAATTTTCAAAAATCTCAAATTTTCTTTTTTCTTCGGTTTTTCAATATTTTATTTCCTATGTAACACACGAAAATCGTAAAATTTTCAAAAATCTTTAAATTTTTGTGTTTTTTGGTTTTTCAACATTTTGAATGTTGTAGGCACGAAAATCGCGATAACTTAAAAAATTCCAAAATTTTTTATTTTCAATATTTTGCATGCTATATATACCACAAAAAAATCTCGATTATTTTTGTTTTATATGGTTTTCAATACTTCTCTTGCTATATAGCACATAAAGATCACAACTTTTCAAAAATATCAAAAATTTCTGTTTACTTCCATTTTTCAATATTTTGCTTCTTTTATAGCACACGTTTTAAAAATTTTCAAAAAAAATGTTGTACTCGGTTTTACAGTTTTTTTGTATGCTAAGTTTATGAAAATCACAAAATTTTCAAAAATCTCAAATTTTTTGTTTTCTTCGTTTTTAAAATTATTTTGCTTGTATTATAGAGCATGAAAATCGTAATATTAACAAAAATCCCAAAACTTTATGCTTTCTTCGGTTTTCAACATTTTGTTTTCTAACAAATGAAAATCACAATTTTTTTGGTTTTTTATCTTAGTTTTTTAAATATTTTGCATAATACACACACATGAAAATTGTAATATTTTCAAAATTCTCAAAAAAATATGTTTTCTTATTTCTTATTATAACACATGAAAATCATGAAATTTCAAAGAACTCCGAATTTTCTGTTTTCTTCGGTTTTCCAATATTTTACTTGCTCATGCTTTCAGAGAATTTTTGGGTATCAACGAGACAAAAAGCTATATGAAGTAAAAGTAGAAAAGACTATCGATTGTTACTAAGAACCCAATTGAAACAGTGAAATCCAGTCCGATGGGTGATTGGGAAATCCTGACAACACATGAAAATCATAATTTTTAAAAATCTTAATTTCTTTTTTTCTTCAGATTTTCAATATTTTACACATCGTAGCACAATTTTTTATAAAAATTCTGTTCTCTTGGGTTTTCAATATTTGCTTGTAGTACATGAAAATTGTAAAATTTTAAAATATCTTAAAATTTTCTGTCTTGGTTCAATTTTCAATATTATGCATGCTATAACACATGAAAATCGTGAAATTTTCCAAAATTATAAATTTTCCGTTTCCATCAAAAGTTTAACATGTTACATGCAATATAAGCACATGAAAATAACGACTTTTTAAAAAATGTTGATTGTTTTATCTTGCTTTTCTATATTTTCTTTTGCAATATCAATTGAAAATCGCGAAAACTTTAACCCCCAAAAATTTCTTTTTTCGATTTTTAATATTTGCACACAAAAATCATTAAAAAATTCAATATTTTGTCAATAAAAACTAAGTAGCAAGAGGAGATTTTAAAAAGAAGAGGGACACTCGGAATTTTTCCACCATATAAACCTAGTTATATAGGATAAAAGAGTGGTAAATATTGAGTAAGGAGCTAATAATTTTTTTCATGACCCAAATGTAGTAAGAGAATTAAATACGGGCTAGATAATAATTTTTTCACTAAAGTCCAAGTTAGAAAACAGAATATTTTAAGGAATATATATATATATATATATATATATATATATATATATATATATGCTAATCCAAAGCTAGATCTTGTGCATCAAATCTATCCAGTATCCTTCTTAGGCAGATCCATTATAATCCTTGTACCGTTAGGATTTTGTATAAGATGGTGTCAGCGGTAGTAGCCGTAGAATAATGGGTCAATCATTGTCGAGAATCAATATTTGAACAGAAAAAGAAGAACAGAATGAAGGAAAAAACTATACAAAGAAGTGATGTAATAACTTTTGTTCAATTGAGCAAGATTGCTTTTTGGAAAGTGTTTCCAGTGGAAAAAAAAGTTGTCTATTAATGGAGCCGGGTATTTTTTCCGATTCTATGTTATTTGTGGAGTTGGGTTCACATTCAATAATTATACAACTCAACTGTGAAAGCAACTTGTTTTGCTAACATGATCTGCAAATTATTAATAAGGCCGTATTATACAATATTGTAGTGTATCTAGCCTTTCGAATATTCATACACTATCATATTTATCGCAGAGAGAATATTTTATCGATCCGTTAAATACTTCGATTTAACTCCCCTAAAGCAGATATATCATATTTTCTTCTCTAATATAAATTTTTCCTGGGAGAATTTAGAGGATTGGAGCTGATTATGTAGGAATGGAGAATCCCTTTCTTCGCCATAATTTCAGCAACTATAAATTTTCGTAACATTAATCAAACGAGCATTGATGTCATTTTGAATTGGTAGTAGAAATTTGGCAAATATTCATTGAGCGTTGCTTCATGGCTACCCCATTTGATGGGCGAAGGCTTACATGAAGATAGTGATTGTTATTTTTATTTTTATTTTTGGAACTGGCCCGTAATAAGCCTAACCCATGCACACAACACACCCACGTACACAACAAACATAAGCGCACCCACCCACCCAGGGAACCCACAAATTTGCCCCGAAAGCGTAAAATTTTTGCCACTTTCCTTCTTGGGATCGAACCCTGAACTCTCCCCGGGAGAAGTGTCATACAAACTGAGTTATTGCTCATTGGTGATGATTGTTAATTAATACCATTTTCATTGATAAAGAAAAAAAAAGAAAGAGAGAAAAAGGTAGAGTGTTGGTAGTTATTACCTCCCCATTGGTTGCTTTTTTTTGCGGTTTTTCCCTGGCCACTTTGTTCCCTAATCTCTTTTTTCCCATTATATCATGGTGAAAGGAAGGTTTGAATTATTTCCCTTGTTTGGATAGGAAAGAAAGTGATGTAAAAATAATGCATGGCGATATCTAATATAATTTTTGAACTCCAGGACTCGAGTTTGGCATCTTAACATCTCTTTGTACTTCCAAGTATGTTTGAAAAGAGCAAGCAAGCAGTGGAATCTTACATACCATTGTTGCACGGTCTCTCTGATGACCTTGTACTTCTCTGCTTAGCTAGGGTTCCACGTCGGTTCCATCATGCTCTTCGATGCGTTTCAAAGAGATGGAGAGCCTTGCTATCATGCGAAGAGTGGCATTCTTGTCGCCAAAAGAACAATCTAGAGGAGGTCTGGATATACACCTTGTGTAAAGACAGTTCTGGGCAGAACTTCCTTTATGTGCTGGATCCTGAAAGAAATAGTTGGAAACGACTCCAGCCCATTCCGCCACAATGCTTGAAGAGGCAAGGGATGTCCTTTGAAGCTGTGGGGAAAAAACTTTGTTTATTGGGAGGTTGCAGCTGGGAAAAAGATTATGCAGATGATGTTTATTGTTATGATCCTTCTGCCGAGAAGTGGGAAGAAGCTTCTAGAATGCCAACAGCGAGGTACTTATTCTCTTTATTATGTTTAAAATTTTATATTCTAATATCCCATTGTGCTTGTATTTGCATCTTGTTGGCACTAAGGTCGAAAGTGTTTTACTATTATGTTCTTAGGACAATTTTTTAGAATGAACCATATTAAAATAATATTATTAAAAACAAACCACTTTCAAAACATATTAATTCAAGCGCCGGTGTCAATAATTTTTGAGGGGCGTCCATTAAATATAGCAAAATAATATGAATCATTAAGTGCCAATTAATTTTATCAATGGACGTACTTCTAAATCGCGCTCAATTCACCATTTTCATTGTTAGGACTTCGTTTTTTGGCGCAATTGCAAACTGCGCTCCAAAAAGAAACATACTCATTCATGGGTTTGTATTTTTTATGGCGTGTCTTACAGGTGCGCCCCAAAAAGAAACATACCCGCGATTGATTGTCTTCCTTATATGAAGAGTTCGTTTTCTTTCTCTATCTCAAATCTCTCTCAGTGCCGAGCTCTTTCTCTCTTTCAGATCTCATCGCCATCGCTATCTCTATCTTTCTCCCCTTCAGGTCTCAGTCTCGCGCTCGCTCAATGTCGGGATCTTCTCTGCAGGATCTGTTGGGTTACAGCAGCGTCCCGGCCATCAATCCGAGACCAAATGCGGAATAAAAATTTATAAATCTTGGCGCTACTTCAACCAATTACCCGGATCTACCCATAAGCCCTAGATAACAAAACATGCAAAGTAGTTAGAATGGTTATACCGAATAGATCCGTGTCCGTCGGTCTTCAACCATCATCCCAAGCTCCTAGGAACTTCCTTGATCAAGCTTGATCTCCGGTCTTCCTCCATCGAAGATGGTCCATCCGAGAATCTATGCAACAAGCTCCAACCTCATATCCGAGGCAACTAGAGCACCTAGATCGCCACTCTAGATACCGTAGATGAAGTAGAGAATGATGAAGGATTAATTTGTCTCAAGACACCCAAGGATTCTCAACTCATGAAAGGATTTGGGTGGAGCTAGAGGAAGAAGATGCCTTAAGAATGAGGTGTTGAGAGCAACTCAAGAGAGAAAAAGAAATGAATAATGGCTTGTGTTTTTGTTTGTTGTGTGAGTGTGATAAGAAATTATAGAGCCATCACATAAATGTCCATGTCTCCAAAATATCTTAGTCAACAAAAAATATCTCAAGTCAACATAATCTCACAACAAACAAAAACCCTAAGCATGCTAGAATAGTAACCATGGGTCACTAATTACCCATGCCTCGAAAATGCAATAAACACCTCATCCTACACATCAATAACCTTTTAATCCAAAAAGGTCTAAACCGTGATGAGGTGTAATCTTCTAAAAGTAATCTTATAATGAATTACAAGAATATCCCTCATCCGTATATACATATCCGCATCCGTATTCCGAAGAATACGAATACAAAGAGATGAAAATAATCCAACAATATAATACTAGGATCTGGTTTAAACCAAAGCCCACTAGTATTATCCATCCGAACATCATGCGTGCACAAGTACACGTATGTGATCGAACTCTGCATTAAAACCATACGGCCTCTACATCGTTTCGCCCGAAGCAGGGAAACCCTCTGTGTGGAACTCTAAAGACTCATCATTACGCTGGCAGTGGGTTTAACCACAAGCACGTCAGCGCACTAGCTGTACGTAACGGCTATCCAGGTATTGAGCGAAAGGGAGGCCGACGAGTAAACTCATCTTGAAATCCCTACTGAGCCTGACAGTGACAATATCCGTACAGTCCAGTCCATTCGTCTATGAGTATCGCATATCAAGTCTAGGGGTAGATAAAGTCAGACCCCTAGTAACGTGACATTTAGTGTCGGTATGAAACCTATCACCACTTGAGAAACTATCGATCCTAGATCAGTAATTCTCGACTATCTTGGCCAAGAATTTCTGGTGATGGCACCCGTGCACAACCGCGACATCAACCCCCAATACCGGAAGAGACGAATCCCTCGACGATACGCTCACTGCATCCATGTGGCTCGGGATTGTACCCAACTAAAACCTGTTTGCACGACTCCTTGAGCCGTGGTAGGGTGGTAATCAAAGCATAGTGGGAACTCACACGAGACAAATAATGATCTCAGGTCGATAGACTAACCTGTACACATGTCACCAGGAAACTGCTATCTGACAATAGGTTTAATACCAACTATTATGTTCCAGGCGAGTCCGTCCGGTGTACTCATAACCCAATGAGCACATGTATATATCTTAGGTGAACAAACCAACACCAATGGCTTGTGAGATCGGCCACCGTCCCTCGTCGGGGTCTCGATCAGTATACACTAGTCTACTCTCGGAGTATCGATGCCCAGTCTCGAAACTCCCACGACTAGGGACATTTTAAGGATGTGCTTATAGACTATCCAGCTCCCACATATATGATCGCCATCATACTGCTGGTAGTCAAGCAAGAATCTTATGTGCTCTATCAACATGTAATAGTGATCTGTAATGTCACTTGAAGCATGTACACGATAATAAAGACAAACCAGATAGCATAATATCATCTCGAGTAAGACTGTTCTACCGGTATAGGTCCTCCCTCAATCATCGCAATCGCGTGCCTGCGATCCAATAATTGACTTGATGGCACTATTGCCAACAATCTCCCACTTGCACTTAAGGCTAATTATTGCGGTGTCGCATACTCACAGCCCGTGTGATACCGAACACCCAACTTCTCTACTAACCAGTCTCGCAAAGCTCGTTTGCGAAACTGTTGTGTTCGAGAAGTAGCCTCAGTGAGTGGATCCGCTCCAATGTTTCTTTATGTATCTCCTTATATCTCAACTTCGCGGAGAAAATTATCTCCCGAAATAAGCAATACCTGTCTTAGAATATGTCTGGATATCTGATGGGACCCAGTTCACAAATGAACTTCAAATCTAGCAAACTTCTTAGACTGTAATTTCCACTGAATTTAATCAGTATCTTGCATCATGCCTTCCTCAGTATCCGCTTGAACCACCTGTCCAAAATACTGCCCCCCGTCAAGAGAGAAAACTATAACTCTGACAGTCACTCTGTCATCCAGGTCACCTTAAAAGCCTGGAATGACAACCGTCTTCCGAAGGAGGCTGTTACCATATCCCATGAACATCCACTTATGTTCATAAACCGCTTCCCAACATTTTTTCAGGATTGGATCGATATAAACTTATTGCACCTAGTGCAAAAACATCTGGTGTGGTACTTGATATCTCATGATTGACTCAATTTCCTAAGCAAGTGATATGTCAATCATGCATATCCTTCTCCCCTTTAGTCTGTAAGACACCTTTAGAGAGGGTGACTCCATCACCTGCAGGTACACCACCATAACAGGAGTCGTCCATTCTAAAACATCTTTAGAATAGTGTCAAAGTATCCAGATTAGGAAATGTCACGACCCAAAATTTGGCCCGTAACCGGCACTTAAACGACGTAACGTCTACAGGCGTACGTAACTTAAGTAAGCCGAAACCCAGAAATCTAAACCATCCAAAACTGGATCAACGGAGAAAAGCATAGTTTTAAACATTCGGAGAAATCACAAGTAAAATCTCTAACTCTAGTTTTCTTTCTTGAAAATTTCGGCAGCACCTCCTTTGTAAAAACTAGCCCCGAAAACGGGTACAACACAGATAATATATAAAGCATCCCAAACGGGAGCAAAAATCACGCCCAACGGCGGAGACAATCACCACCACAAGTATACGACGCCGAAGCGAAGAAATAACAAAGGAAAGACTGCAATAAGAAGTAAACTTTCCAACATAACCGGCTCCCACGAGCACGGCACCCAAAGTCACCAAAATAATACAACACTGAATCCTCACAAGTCGTCTCTAAGTCATATACAAACATTGGTAGATGGAGAATACTAGATCCAACAAAAAGATATACAATATACAAGCAGATAACCGCAAACCCACCTAAAAGCAAAGGCCTCACTGCCTAACGTAGCGGTATCCGCAAAAGTAGAGATGATAAGACGCCCTGCCGCGACTACTCTAAGGGTGAGTCCAGTAAAACACTGTGGCACAACGGGGGTGAGTTGCCAACTCGTGAATAGTAAAAATCATCATACTGAAATCGCAAGTATGCACTAACAGCAATGATCAATAGCATGTAAGCTGGTAGCATGAGTATGACAATATGAATATGCAACTATCATGATCAAGATACACCACCAGGGTACTATATCTACATGAATCAATGCATATCAACTGAATACTGAGTGCGGGATAGTAAATAATCTCATGCACAAATTATAAGCATTGAAAAACACGGTGTAACTCAACAACACCCCAAATCCCAAAATACTCAGATCAGCCCTCAAATCCTGTACGTCTCATGGAACCTGAGTGTCAAACATCGACACTCTAAAACATCATGAAAACCAGTGCCTAACATCGACACGTAAATACTCGTATCCATACGTTCCTCGAAACCCAAGTGTCCCACTTCGACACTTGTGTTCCACGTATCGGTCTTTCTGATATCCATACGTTCCTCGAAACCCAAGTATCCCATCTCGACACTTGTGTTCCACGTATCGGTCTGTCAAAATCCATATATCTCTCGGAATATAAGTGCCTAATGAAATTCCCATATCGCATGAAAACATATCTCAAATGCGTAAATCATGTAAAATAGCATATGCAACGTAAAATATCGATATGAGCATATCACGGGAAAAGTCCACTATTTAATGCATCAAGTCATTAAATATATCGCGCGGTTCCCAAAAATCCAAATCCAGAATACATATATATACAGCGTCCCATTCCACCGATATATATGCTATAAAAACTGATCATGTAACAATAGAAAAGTATATGTGCGAACATGTAGGTATAGTATGGCATATATATAGGCATGTAGGTATACAGGTATGCTATATGTCATATATGCTATCGCACAAGTATAACCGTTTCAATGTCGCTAACTAATAGCAGGGTATATCAATGAGCATTTGTGTTGTGCGTATCATGGCAATTACCGACAGTGTGTGTAGCATATCATTGGTACTCGTGCAACATGGACTGTCAATAATAGTGCAGTGTACAAAGGATACAGCATCAGACACAACAAGTAACTATATGCAATATGAATCATGCAATATCTCTATATAAGCACATAAACATACGGCTAATATCATATCATATCTGGCCCCGACGCTTAGCGCCATACGGGCGATTTTCCCGTAGATGTTAAATCTACTCACCGATGGTCTCAAGCTATGAAAATCCGACCACCTGCTTCCCCTTGCTCGCAACGTCCGAAGTCCCCGCTTGCGACGCTATATTTCCACAAACACAAGAAATAGTGCAAACATCTCAGAAATCGATCAATATAACGTAAAACTATGTATTAAATAACGCACCAACACTAAACTAACTCGCGAGTGCGTCTAGTGGCTAACGCGCGTTGCGACACTACTAAACCAAACTGAGTACATCAGCTGCATCAGATCACGATTCGCGTCGGATCACGCAACACGCGGACTCAAAACACTAGACTATAGGTAAACGATCCCAGATTTTTCATACTGCAATTACTAAAAAAGTAAACAGCACCAAACACCCCTAACCAACAGCAGACAACTATCCACAAAAGCCAAACCCCAACATGTCCCTACATCGCCGGCGTCGCCGGAATTCGTCGAAGAGGTTGCCGGCCCCGGCCCCGGCCGGTAGGGTGGTCCTCGTGTCTCAGGTGGTGTCTCAGGTTCACTAGTACATCACTATAAATTTGTTTGGTCACTCACTAAATTTTCCAGGTCACAGCAGATATAAAACTTTAAAAAGCCACTAAAAAACCCGATATCGCACTAATCGATATAAAAAGCGTTCTAAACCATAATCAATGAACAACACAGCATAAAAACTCTAATTTATCAGTATAGGGATTATACCTATCAACTTTAGCTCACAAGATCCAAGCTTTCCTAGCTCCAAGTGATCAAAAGAGCAAGAATCAAGACTTTTGGTATTTTTGTGATATATTTGGGAATTTTGGAGATTTAAAAGCTTTAAATTGTTGCAAATAGAGAAGGAATTGACCAAGAGCAGAAGAGGGAGGGAGGGATTCGGCCAAGGGGAGGAAGGGAGAGTTTTGTAAGGGAATTTTCAAGCATTAAATGCAATAAATGCATTCACATACACATGCATACATGCATGCATATAAAATCTTTTCTTTTCTTTTCTTTAAACCAATAAATCCTAACCTCCAAACAAATATCTCGAAAAAGTGAGAAGGTTTTTGGATTAACTCAACTTAATTTAAATGAAAAGATCGCTTTAGAGAAATTTCCCAAAATGTAAATACCGCATTAAAATAACATTAAAATTGGGAAAAATTCTATCTGAACCAAAACGTCCCATATACCCCCAAAACTTGCGCACTAGCTTTATTTTAGCTAAACTAGGTGCTGACAAGTCTATATGGTCGTTTGAACACAGTCAGGTCAAAACGGAAAATACCGACAATTTAACCCTAAAACGGAAAAATTCTCATAACGATTTCTAAAACGTTACAGGAAACTACCAAAATCTAGATCTAAAACCATAGATCTAGTTACCAGAATGCCTGATATATTATCCATATCCAATATGGAGAAACCACTGTGCGACAACCACAATATAACCGATCGTAATATAGGAATTCCACTTCCTATAAAGTGCGTGTCATCCAAATACCAGGACATTACACCCTACTACCTTTTTAACAGATCCGTCTCTTATTCTGATGAAGTCAAAGCCTATGACTGTCACATCAAAAATAGATAATCTATCTCCGCTATGCCTGCTTTAGTCTATGAATAGACATAATCTACTTGTTCACTATGCTTCCGCTGCTCCCACTGACTAAAACAACCCTCTGACAGAGTCATATACACGTGCACTTCTAAACCTAGTTTAGAACGACGCTATACTCATCCTCCTGCCGGGTCTTATAGTCTAGAACATCAGCAATGGCAAGTCTGGATAAACAAGAACCTTCATGTCGCCGTCTTTGAGGATACCAAAGTACCTCTCGGGCGCCTGAGGTTACCGGAGTGGCTAATGGAATGTCAAAACCAATTGAATTTTTAGGTTATATTAAATCTTTAGTAATCGTTTGTGGTTCTAGAATCACTTCCAGTTTTACCATACTCCCACTAATGTTTTCTGAAAAAGTCCATTTTGCTAAAACTGTGGCGAGTCAAGAACAATATCACTATTGATCTTCCAGATAGTAGAAAGTTACCCCTCGTCATAGCCCGGGATAACCCACAAACTGCCATTACTAAAACGTGTCTTGAGTATGTCCAGAGTCTGGTTTTAAGCATAAGCCGGACAACTCCATATACCTTAACATCGTTAAGATATGAACCATTCTATATACAATATAGAAACAGATGCACTAATTTAATTGGAACCAGATTCAAATCATGCAGCTGTCTCCAGTGCATGTCAACTAAATGGAAAGAGGTCGATCATCATTACTCGACTAGGAGTGCATCCAGATATGAGTAATCTGAAAGAGAAGCAAGTTCTCAAAATCATTACTATCAACTGAATACCAAACACAAGTATCTATATCTTCGATCACCTTGAAGAATCCCAATACTTGCAACACATGGTTCTCTACTTTATTCTTGTATCTATAACTTCTCAAAAATTGGACATTGTATTTCTACGAAATACTTATCTAAAAACTAAAGAAGTCACAAGTAAACAGAATATAGTACGAGTACCAACCTCTCTGTCCTAATGGACACTGGACAACATACAATACTTTGTATAAGTCCCATGAGTTCAATAACTCAAACCCTGTGCGTTGTAGGTTGAAAACTGTACTATGGTTAAGAAGAATTACACCGTTGTTGAATGTTCCTTACCTAACCATCAACTGATATAGGTAAATGTCATAGAAATAATTTCAAAAGGTTATATCTCACTTTATAAAATAAACGTACAGATATATCAGTTTGAAACTGGTGCATAAATACGGATATTCAAAACCAAATATTTGCCGTCGGGCAAAACCCCAGGTGATTTCCTTAAATATCACCAATTACAAAGAATTCCGATATAATGAGGATATAATCACCTAATTCCTAATAACTTACTCCCATTCATCATCTGTAAAACCATACAGATGTGAGAATCAAGTCAGGTAAATACATACTCTGGAGCAAGGATCTAATTGGGAAATCAGTTTTCAATTAACAACGCATAGTGAAACGGAAACATAAAAATGTTTCGTTGGGGTATCCGGGTATTCCTAGTAATGCCACTTCCACTATCCAGATTCATGACTGTAACCGTATATTTTCTTGCCATTTCTCCAATCCATTTATGTCTTTACTTATTATCTTCTGTACACCGTATCTAGGCTAAATGGTTTTCTTCCTTCCCTACCTTTTGGCATCAGCCTAAGGTTTGGAAGAAGACTATCCAATAAGCGTAATAGATGTACCCTCCTAATCCTAGGAGCCCTCGCAATCTGAGAGAAGGTAAAGGGAAAAGATAACCAAATAATTCTTATTCTATTTCTCCTGAATCAAAAATCATTCTCGAACTGGAACAAGTTCCTTCGAGTTCGTATGTAACTATACGATGGATTATCCAATAAATGTGGATCTTCGTAGTGATACGGGGTGTTTTGGAGAAATGCAAAGGTGAAGTAGGAATGGCGATGATATACACGGTTTGGTCGTGAATGATAGCAGTCGCATTTTACTTTGCTCCCATTCTAATCCCTTTATTTGTCTTTACTCATTACCTTCTGTACACCACACTTAGGCTAATTGGTTTTCTTCCTTCCCCATCTTTCGGCACCAGCCTAAGGTTTGAAAGAAGACTATCCAATAAACGCAATAGGTGTATCCTCTCCTAATCCCAGGAGCCCTCACAACCTGAGAGTAGGTAAAAGGAAAAGACAACTGAATAGTCCTATTCAATTTCTCCAGAACCGGAAACCATTCTCGAATCTGAAACATGTTTCTTCGAGTTCGTATGTAACTATACGATGGTCATATCCAATAACTGTGGATCTTCGTAGTGATACGGAATGTTCTGGAGAAAAGCAAAGGGTAAAAGTATGAGTGACAATGAAGTATGCAACTCTGACAATCCAAAAGCCAGTGTGTTTTAAGAAGGTTCGGTTAACTTGGTTCATGAGTTCTAGTCTAGGGTCGGGCCATGGTCGCTGCCAAAGAGAGAAAAGAAACACTCAGCGTGCACTCTAACTTAGATCAGAATGGTTAACCACTTTATCTAATCCGGATGGCTCCCACTATTTCCTCGAATCCTCCCCCAAACCCAAAGGAGAATTAGTCTGGATCATCTAAAATCACCCGAGGAGTAAACCAACTCATCAGTGGGAATCGGGATCCAACTATCATCGCATGATAACTTGATAGAATCCACTCAAGTTATCACACTCCAGAAGGTATGCACATGCTTGACAAGTTTCAGTTTCTTTAGAAACCCCCGATGTGAATTTTACCCGATGCTCTTATGACCTTGACTAAGGCCAACAAATCATAAGTCACATGTCAAGTTCTACCCGTCATTGTCCAGGTTAATTTGAACCCACCTGTACTCGCCCTTGACTAAGGCCAAAAATGCTGTACGACTGTCCCAAACCAATGCATCTATTTATGCAACAGAAAAGTAACAAATAGCTACCATACACTATGCCTTGACTAAGGCCAACAAACATAACATGAATACTAAGTGCTACCCGTCTGAAATGACAGAGGGCTACGAATGGTTTTTGGCGAAAAACCTTTAGCGTAATGAACTTGATATCGTTGAAAGAACTGGATAGCTTTACAAATATATAGTGGCGAAAACTTTTGCTGAAGAGGTCACTCCCGGTGAAGGGATCTCGGCTCTTTCCTCGTCGAATGAGGTGCAGGATATTCCAAACTGAATATCACGATGCAAAGCAAAAAGTAATCGATTATAGTGAAGTTATTACCCTGACGCAAACTTCTGTCCAAGAGGTCACTCCCGGTGAAGGGATCTCGGCTCTTGCCTCGTCGAATGAGGTGCTGGATATTCATAACCGAATACCGCTGTGCAAAACAAAAGAAAACGTCCTTATAATAACAGCTTTTGAAAATTGTTCCAACAACATCATATAGGTCTATTTTCCTTGCATTGATCAGAATCAACGCAGTCCCGTCAATTAATCACACCAGAAAAGAACGAAAATATGATGTACGTATATGCCATCCGCATTCGCCACTGGGCCCCGTCATCACCCGTTAGGTTACTTAACTAACGACAGAGCGGGGGCTGGACCAGCGTGGGTGCAAAACATATACATCTACTATTATATATATAATAATATATAATAATCGTTTCAGGCATGATAAACGCAACATCACATCAGCGATAAACATCATAGAACAATACCGATAATCCGGGAGACCCGGGTTTTCTTTGAGCCGCAAGTGAAACCCGACATGCCCCTGGTCGTGTGGATAGCCTGTGCAATGAAAACCTAGACCCCTACAAGTGTGGCAAGTTACCCGCCAAAACCAGAAGTCAGGCAACCCCCTTAATCAAAGTGAATGGGTCACCCGGCACTTCACGGAATCCGGTAACTTGAGCACCCCTCCTTGGGTCAACCTGTACCCCATACGAGTGCGGCAAATAGCCCGCCAATTCTCGAGTAAGGCCCCCTCCGTCTCAAAGCCATGAGATGCGGGCCCGTTGCCCTCTAGAACCCGGCTATTCGTGCACTCCACCGCGGGCTAATCCTAGTACAGAAAAGAAAATAAGTACAAGGAGGACACCGACCTCGACCCGGTCGTTCCCTAAATAAATAATATACAAATAGGCAGTGACAGCAGTCCACATGTCGGACGCTCGCCCCACAATATCAAATGTACAAATAAATCCAAACTGTACTACCATTGCACCCAAGCTATTCACCACGACGATCCCACCACAACCACAACACAACACAGAACATCAACATGAATGTCACATTCGCAAATCCGTATAAAAGAGCATATAACAGTTAGACGAGTTGTACCGCTCTAATGACATTCACGGTCACAGATAGTAATGTATGTACTGAAAACTACGACATTAGAATTCCGCACGTAATTAGCAAACTAAACAAATTTCCAAAACCATGAAAAAACAGTGAGCTAAAGTTCCAAAAACCGACCGTTTAAAACCAATTTGGAAGTCCGAATCAAAACGAAACACGTCCGAACCTTCACGGGGAGTTAGAGCACGAAATTAACTTCTAGTCGGGGGCCTAGAGGGGGTACCCACCCCCGAGGTCAACACGAGGTGGCCAGGGGGTGAGGCAGACCTGAAACTGCCCAAGGTGGGGCAGTTTCGGGTCCCCGCCGCCAAGACCACTTTGTGGTGGTCTTGGGGAGTGGGCCCAGCCGTTCGGTCCCCCCCGGGGTGCCCATGCACCACCCCGCGGCTTCTCAGTTCAAACCGTGAGCCCGCGGGGTGTGCAAACATCTCAAACTTTCAGTTTTCGGAACTATTTTTGTCGGCAGTTTTTGCACGACAACGGCGGATTTCTAATGTCGCAAAGAGTTAACTAAGGCTTATGGAGTGTCTCTGATACCATGTTGGCTTATGGCAGCGCCCCGGGCATCAATCCGTGACCAAATGCGGAACAAAAATTTATAAAACTTGGCGCTACCACAACCAATTATCCGGATCTACCCATAAGCCCTAGATAACAAAACATGCAAATGAGTTAGAATGGTTATACCGAATAGATTCGTGTCCTTCGGGCTTCAACCATCATCCCAAGCTCCTAGGGGTTTCCTTGATCAAGCTTCATCTCCGGTCTCCCTCCATCGAAAATGATCCACCCGAGAGTCTATGCAACAAGTTCCAACCTCATATCCGAGGCAATTAGGGCACCTAGATCGCCACTCTAGATACCGTAGATGAAGTAGAGAGTGATGGAGGATTAATTTGTCTCAAGACACCCAAGGATTCTCAACTCATGAGAGGGTTTGAGTGGAGCTAGAGGAAGAAGAAGATGCCTTGAAAATGAGGTGTTGAGAGCAACTCAAGAGAGAGAAAAAGAAATGAATAATAGCTTGTATTTTTGTTTGTTGTGCGTGTGTGATAAGAAATAATGGAGCCATCACATAAATGTCCATGTCTCCGAAATATCTTAGTCAACAAAAAATATCTCAAGTCAACATAATCTCACAACAAACAAAAACCCTAAGATCATGGGTCACTAATTAGCCACGTCTCAAAAATGCAATAAACACCTCATCCTACACCTCAATAACATTTTAATCCAAAAAGGTCTAAACCATGAAGATGTGTAATCTTCTAAAAGTAATCTTGTAATAAATTACAAGAATATCCCTCATCCGTATATACATACCCGCATCCGTATTCCGAAGAATACGAATACAAAGAGATGAAAATAATCCAACAATATAATACTAGGATCCGGCTTAAACCAAAGCCCACTAGTATTATCCGTCCGAACATCATGTGTGCACAAGTACACGTATGTGATCGAACCCTGCCGTAAAACCATACGGCCTCTATATCGTTTCGCCCGAAGCAGGGAAACCCTCTGTGTAGGACTCTAAAGACTCGTCAATACGCTGACAGTGAGTTTAACCACAAGCACGTCAGCGGCACTAGCTGTACGTAACGACTACCCAGGAATTGAACGAAAGGGAGGCCGACGAGTAAACTCATCCTGAAACCCCTACTGAGCATGACAGTGACAATATCCATAGAGTCTGGTCCGTTCGTCTATGAGTATCGCATATCGAGTCTAGGGGGTGGATAAAGTCAGACCCCTAATAACGCGACATTTAGTGTCGGTATGAAACCTATCACCACCTGAGAAACTACCGATCCTACATCAGTAATTCTCGACTACCTTGGCCAAGGATTTTTGGTGATGGCACCCGTCCACAACCGCGATAGCAACCCCAGATACCGTGAGAGACGAATCCCCCGACGATCTGCTCACTGCCTCCATATGGCTCGGGACTGTACCCAACTAAAACCTGTTTGCACGACTCCTTTGAGCCGTGGTAGGATGGTAATCAAAGCACAGTGGGAACTCACACGAGATAAAAGACGATCTCAGGTCGATAGACTAACCTATACACATGTCATCAGGAAACTGATATCTGACAATATGTATAATACCAACTAGCATGTTCCCGGCGAGTCCGTCCGGTGTACTCATAACCCAATGAGCACCTGTATACATCTTAGGTGAACAAATTAACACCAATGGCTTGTGAAACCGGCCACCGCCCCTCGTCGGGGTCTTGATCAGTATACACTAGTCTACTCTCAGAATATCGATGTCCAGTCTCGAAACTCCCACGACTAGGGACATTTTAAGGATGTGCTTATAGACTACCCAGCTCCCACATATATGATCGCCATCATACTGCTGGTAGTCAAGTAAGAATCCTATGGGCTCTTTCAACATGTAATAGTGATCTGTAATGTCACCTGAAGTATGTACACGATGATAAAAACAAACCAGATAGCATACTATCATCTCAAGTAGAACTGTTCCGGTATAGGTCCTCCCAAAATCATCGCAATCGCGTGTCTGCGATCCAATAATTGACTTGAGGGCACTATAGCCAACAAGATCACCATCAATCGATGAAATCAAGAGGTGCATCCCTTACACCGTTATGAAATCTGTATATATAAGGATAAACTTCTCTAGTTACGAAAGTATTCTCTATCGATTACGGGAGGTATGAACTGGCCGATGAAGATAGATTATGAAATCCTATGGCTCTTGTACTTAACCGTAGAGATGCGCTCCCGTATCCCTCTGAAGAAGTAACCCATGATCATCATGGGGAAGCAAATCATCGTCTCCATTTCTTTCATTCTATAGGTCTACTTTCTGGTCGCAATATCGAGTACTCCGCAAGCTCACTTTACCGTATTTTTATACACCGTCGGATTTTGAACCATCTCAAACTCGAGATTCCGCGGTAGGTGATGAGGTCATTGATGCCATTACAGAGCAGATTAATTCTGTTGCTGCGGAGCTCAGTAATGAAGATGATTTATTTCTGAAATTTTAGTGATGAATTATGGTGATGTTACTGTTCTTGCTATCTATTTTGTTTGCAACATTCTAGGTATGTTGTGGATGCGTGTACTATGTCTGTGTAATATATTGTGTATGAACATGTGGTTGTGTGAGAGAATTAAAATGAATTAAAGTGTTTTTTGTAAAGAATTAATGTTTGAAAATCGGACAGCACCTCCTTCGTAAATTTTGAATAAAATTCATGTACAAGGATAGTAAAATAATAGTATCCACAGACGGAGCTAACCCAACGCCCAAACGACGGAGACACAATCCACACAAAATATACGATGTCCAAACAACGAAAACCAATAAGCTGAAAACAATAAACGTTGTAAAATAAATAAAGTTAAGCCGACTCCACACGAGTTCGACTACAACAATACAACACAATACTTCGTGCAATCTAACGAAGTCGTCGTAACATCCCTGATGTCCTCTTCTTCGCTACAGGACATCGAGGTTGTGACGGTCTGGTTTCGTCGGCAGCAGGTAGCTGAGATGGCTCTGACTATGATGGTCCATGCTCGTACTCATCGGGATACTGAGACGGCTTTGGCTGTTCCGTCTAAGTCTTGTTTGTGCATATGTGACATGAATGGCCGGTGTGGACACAGGTGGTGGAGACACGGGTGGTGCAGACACAGCCGGTGGACGTGTGAATCTGTGTCTCGTCATCACACTCCTGATAAGGGACTTGATCATAAAGCAGCTCGCTGAGTCCCTGGTGCCACTATTCCCTTCATCAGCTATATCCTCTAACGCATAAATGGTTTGGACCTATATTTATGGTAAATAAAATAATGAATTTCCTAAAAATAAGATTATAGTTTTATAAGCTTTGATATAAAGTTATTAAATCTCTCTCTATCGGACCTCGAGGCGTATATGAGGTAGGTGGAGGGACGTTGTGATGATGAATCTACGGGTAATCATTTAATACCGGCAAGGTACTGGCCTATCGGTATTCCTGGCTGTATCTCATCGGCTGTGGTTTACCCGATGAGCTAAGCATCTCCAGGTAGTGCTCCACTTTGATGTGGTGTCCGCTCCATCAATAACTACGGCGTAATTTTTTCCATCTTTGTCAGTTACTTGCCATTCGAACTGGCTGAACCTCACGATCCAAGCATGCCTAGCATCAGCAGCCCTTTTTGTTATTAATTTTTTGAACTTAGGACATAAATTTGTTTTCCATTCTTGTCCCTCCTGACGTCGTGCAAAGAAGTATTTGTTCGCCTTGTAAAAAGTCCGTCCTACCAAGGCCTGAATAGGTAAAAATTGAGATCTTTTTAAAACCCTGTTAAACTTTCTGAAGCATTCGTAGTCATCATGCAAAATCGCCTACCACCATCTTTCAATAGAGCCTATCTTTTTTCTTCATTTTTAAGACTACTTTCAATCCAAGTATCTGCTCTTGGACATATACGATTAAGTTCCTCTCTCAGTTTTGTATATGGCAAGTCATCTGGTGCACATACAATTTGAGATAACTCTGCAAGATTTTGCCACTAAATCCAGCAGTTGAGAAGTTGGCTCTGATATGTCGCAAACAATAACGAAGAGTAAGGGGTTCTGGCCATGAATTTCTTAGTGCAGTCGGAATCCCTTTCATCCGGTTAGATATGAAAGTAATGTGCCTTCCCCGTAGAGATGAATGCAAGTAATGAACCACTTTTAATTTTTCATGGTTTCACCTACAACTACAGCATATGCCAAAGGATAAAGTCCATCATTTGCATCAGCACCGGTAGTAATGAGTAAATGCCCTTTGTATTTGCCGTATAGGTGTGTCTTATCAATACTGAGAACGGGACGACAATAAGCGAAACCAGCAATGGTCGGTCTGAATGCCCAAAATGCACCGATAAAATATCTTATCCTTTCTGACATTGAATCGCCGGTTATCTTGAAGACAATTTCTGGATTAGTAAATTTGATGGTGGCAAGATATCGTGACAAATGTTCATACGAATCTTCCCAATTTACGTATATTTTAGACAATGCCTTGTTCAACATATTCGATGCCTTCATATAATTTATTTCAATGAATAATGTATCTTTTATAAGCACTTGAATCGTTTTGGGGCTCAAATCGATATCCGCTTACACGAAAGGCAATATCCTGTTACATAAGAATATAAAAATGGCATGCTTATGATTTGAATTCACTACATGATTCACACAAGTATGATTACCCGCATATTTCTTTATCTGCCAATGTCATGTCGGTGATTTCTTCGAGATATATGCATGAAACCTCCATGGGCAGTCCGCATCTGTTTTACAAACGACGGTGTACTTGGTCGTGGTAGTCTTGATTGGTTTAAAAGAAATTCTGTATTTAATTGACCAAACGCTGACTGTCTGAATTAACTTCTTATTCTCGAACAAATTGCCGACCTTCAACCCACTTTCAATATCGACTGCCGAAAACCTATGAGCACGAAAGTAGGCCTTCTCCATTACCGTTGTAGATAACATGTGAGCGTCTGTCATGTTATCGGCAAGTGGATTTTCAAACACAACGAAGTCATTATTAACACATGATCGGTAATCCACTGCCTATCATTCTCATCATCAAGGACATGTGCAATTTGCATGCTATCTTATGTATGAATCTCGTCCTCATCACTAGCATCATCATCACTTTCATCTCCATTATGTTCCAACATCGTTGGATCCGTAGCAAGTACTTCGGTTGGATTTGCGGAACCAATATTAGGGACTTGCATTGTACTTGATGTTCCGGTTTCATACCGACGAAATCCCGACCTATCGTTTGTAAACGTCGTCCATCCCGTGTTGTATGGCTGCATGTGCTTGGTATTTTGGGGCAGAATATTGTAGCCGAAGCTTGGCGTTGGCATGCAATTAAAACCGAAGGTTGGCGGTGACATGCAATTAGAACCGACCGGCGGTACATAAGAACTGCACACAAATTTATGAATACTTAGTAACCATAGCATATCTCCACTCTCAATAAATAGTGTTCCGCTAAATGTACATGCAGTATAAAGATATGTAAGGTGATACTTACTTCGTAAACTACCAATTCACTTGCGTCCCGCTTGATGAGCCTTCATCCATGTAATTTTAATCTATATATTGTCCATCATTGGTGAGAGACATAAAACCGATAGAATCAGCATTCATATTGAGCATGCATGTCATTTCTCCTTACAGGTGATACTCGGATGCTCGAAAAGAATGATCATGCACTTTAGAATAGGGTTCGGACAGTTGAGCGGACGTCGATATCTCCTCCTTTATAAACAACTCGATTGTTTTCGATTCCGATGCAAGCATGACTTGTGTATTCTCGTCATCGGATACTTCGATGGCGGTATATTCATGCTCCGTCGGCCATTTGCATATTAAGGAGATATTGAACTCTAACGGATTGATTTCGGTAGCTTTGTACACTACTTGGCACAGCTCGTTGTATGTGCTAGACTTTTTGACTTTAGTCATCTTAGTTTTTCCTTCGAAATATTCAGGAATATTATTTTTTTCAATCGATAATTGGCCACCGAAATAGCAAACTAGATGGATGTAATTATCCGTCAATTTTCTACTGCCGGAAAAATTGACACATGCTTAGAGAGTTCTCATCAAACAACCTATTTATTTATCTTCACATTTATACTCACCTAATTATATAAACTTACAATAAAATCCATATTTCTAGTATGTAACAAGTTGCAAGAACTTGTATCATACTCATTGATCCGTCACAAGTAAAATCGGGGAAAACTTCTAATATGTATCTAATTTTTTCGAATTGCTTTCCCAATACCAAATTTGAACCAAATATTTTTATGAATTATTTTTAAAGAAAATTAGGGTTTTGCTAACCTTCTTGATGCTCACGGTGGTAATGACGATAGTAAGGATAAAGGTGATTGTTCACCGGTGAATTTCCACCTAAATCTGCACGAGAAAAAGAATGTGAAATCCAGACTGAGAAAGAGAGATATGACAGAGAGGGAGAGATCGAGAGAGATGAAACATAGAGATGAGGGAGAGACAGAGGAAGAGAGATGAGAGAGAGACCGAAAGGGAGAGATCGCTGGGGGGAAGAGAGATCAACGAGAGAGAGGAGAGAGAGCGAACCAGAGAGAATAGAGAGGAATGAGGAAAATAAATAGATCGTATCTATTTAAGTTGGAAAATGGGGCGCACTTTGAAAGTGTGTCCCATTGTTTTTCAGTAAAATATATGGGTACACTTTGAAAGTGCGTCCATTGATGAAATAAAAATGGGCGCAGTTTCATTGATGAAATAAAAATGGGCGCAGTTTTTCATTACATTTGTAAGGGGCACAATTTCAAACCGCGTCCCTTAAAAAAAATTATTGACGCTGGCGCTGACGTGGCAGAAAGTGGCATGTTTTTTTTAATATGTTTTGAAAGTGGCTTGTTTTTAATAATATTATTTTAATATGGTTTATTCTAAAAAAATTGCCCATGTTCTTATTGAGAAACCGGGCTTGGTATTTTTGGAAGCTTAACAGGTATCGCCGTTTAAGAATTATATTGCATCATACTGCTTTATCTAATAAGACAATCTGGATTTATTGTTGGCTGATTGCCAAGTTGAAGACCGATGACTGTCTGTCCCTATTTTGCCCAGAGTTTGCACTTGCTATTAAATATTACCTTATGGCTTACTTCGTTTGATGTATAGCCACTAGATCTTTAACATGTGTGTAGCATGTGAAACAGTAATAAGTAGTGAATTCATGTATAATAAATTATGCAACATAATGGATAGACATATTGGGAACTGTGATTTACATTCAAAAGGTCATGTGGAGGATTTATTTGTAACTGGTTTTTTGCATATGCGGGGATGTATGGTAGATATTTGTGGGTAAATTAAATATTATGTGATTTAAATATTGAGATTTTAAAATAAAGTTCTAAAGATGCATATGGAAATTAAAAGGGATGACTTAGATATTGGTGCCTAAGTTTTTGAGGGTGTTTGAATTTTGAATTAAAAAGAGGTAATAAAAATATTTAATGGGATGATGTGGATGTCTTGAAATGAGAGAATTGTTTGGGAAATTGTTCTTATTTCTTGAATGATTTTATTGTAATTTTATAGACCATCAAATGACATGATTTCCAGTTGTGGAACTTGTATTATAATAGTAGAGAAATGTTAAAGTGAATGGTATGACTTGTACGTTTTCAAGCAATAGATATTTCAATATTTCCTATCCAAATTGCATATGTTGGAGTAAAATATGTAAAAAATTATTTACATTTGCGGTCTCAATTGATTCCTGGGATGGGTTTGCAATATATTACTCTGATTAGATTAGATATCGCTTTTACATATCCCATCTGCATAACTTAGAGGCCTCTGCTTCGTCTTTCCTTGTCCAACCAGTTTTTTCTCATTTATATAGTTTTTTACACACCTCGTGATATTAGATTTTCTTTGTATTTCTGATAATTCTTTTGCTTTTTTCCTTTAAAATTTCTTGCAATCATATGTTTTTTTCTACACGCAGATGTTTCTTTCTGTCGGCAACTGTGGACGACAACATTTATGTCGCAACCGGTTTAGGGGTAGGTTCCGGACTCAAAGCATGGGACATATACGACTCACAATCAAACACATGGACTTCCGAAACCAACCCAATGCCCATTGTAGACCTCGTGAAATCCTTAACTTTTAATAAAAAGATATATACCTTCCATAAAACATGGTACGACTCATACTACTCTAAGGCATACGATCCCGCAACCAAAAAGTGGGAGGACGTGCCAAAAGAAATTTTATCGTGCCATTGTGGGCCCACGGTTGTTGTAGATGGGATCCTCTATATATTGGATGAGACTTTTGGGACGAGGCTGATGATGTGGCGCAAGGAGACCGAGGAGTGGGTTCGTCTAGGGAAGCTGTCTCTGCAGAAGACGCGGCCTCCGTGTCAGCTGGCGGTTATTGGGAGAAGGATTTATGTGATCGGTAAAGGGTTGAGTTTGGTGGTGGTCGATGTAGACAAGGCATTGGATTCTGGGGGAGTGTTGGCGGCTTCTTCGTTTCCTGCTCAACTTGGTGATAATTTTGATGTTGTTGGTTGTAAAACAATTGCGATTTGAAGCATGGCTTGCAGAAATTTATGTACTTTAGGGGTAATCTCTGCAGCTGCTGCGTTATTCCCATAGGAGTGGGAGAAAACCTACATGATCTTGTTGTATGAGGTGTGTTGATTTTATTTTATTTTATTTTCTGTCATATCTATTGGCTGATTGGGTGTTCTTAGTTGATATCTTGTAGCCATTTTTTATATTTACCTTTTAATGTAATGTTGGTTTAATGATAAATAAAGGATTCAAGGTTGTGTTTGTTGAGATTGTAGGTTGGAGATTCACTGTAACTTGCTCAGACTTGGAACATGCACAAGAGATGTGTTTTCGTAGGTGTTTTATTATATTTCTTGCTTGCTTGATGTTCATGAACACATTATAATTTAGGTGGTTAATCATGCTGCGGTTGGTGCTGCTGCCACGAAGAAGGTTGACCCCAAGCAAGTTTCGCTACGGTGGATTCCAGCCCCATGTAGAAATGAGAAGTATGGATAATAATATGATGATAATAAAGAATATTTTCATAAAGGAATGATGACGATATTTGCAGGGAAAAAAAGAATGCTCTCCAACAAACTGCAGGTGAACATCACATGGGAATAGGATTATAGGATGGAATAAAAATTTATATAATTGATGAACACTTGGTTATGATGATTTTGATGATGAAAAAAATAATAGGAGTTCGCAATGTGGAAAATTGCAGGTACAATATCATATGATCAGCCCATCTCAGAGCATAAATGCCAGTATCTATGCTACTTTATAATACAGATCTTTGTTATTTACACTACAAGATGTTTTAAAGGTAAGATAAATAAGTAAATTATTTTACGATCATAACAAGCACATTGTCTAAGAATACTAACTGGGTTTAACTTAGTTGTACCAATTACCTCTCCATCCAATACGAGAGGTCGCAGCTTTGACCCGAAGGCATCGTTTCGAAGAAGAAAATACTTGAGGCTGATTTTCTGGTGAATGCTGATGACACTTTTAGAAGCTTTAATTGTCTAAGTTGGTCACTGTTGGGGTCGCTTCTTTGTCAAACTTCTTGAGATTGATGTCAACGTGAGTCAACAAACTTATAATGCTAGGATACAGTTTCAAGATCTATTTTAAACTTGGGTGCAATCATTATAGCGTTTTCCTCGCTGCAGATCTCTCTTCTCTCGAGTCTTGATCACATTCATCATTTTTTTCCCAACATAATTCACGTCTGTGGTTGATTATCCATTTTCTTTTGAGCCACAGTTAGTTGTTAAGTAATTATTAATCTTTTTTAGCTCCGTTATTATCTCTTCATAATCTCAGACCCTAAAAACGTTTTCTCTCTCATCATCGTGGAAAAGATGTAGACTTTGGAAGTGGGTTTTCATTTTTTGATGCTTGAACGAGAGAATCTCTCAACTTTCCCAAATTCCTTTATAAAAAGGAGCCACTTTTGCACTTGATCAATCAATCGCCACTCTCTATTCTGCAATCGATCAGGTCCGCTTCTTTGTTCAATCAGTTGTATTTATATTTATGTTTGATTTGTTTTGGCTGCCCATGTCGTTTCCGAGCTGAACCTGTTTGATGTTTTGCCTAAATGAGCTTAAAGCAGGTTAGTTAGACACTTTACCACACTATAGCCTAAAAATTGTTTCTTTTTTCATTTTATTTTTTTTAAAAAAAAAAATCAGTCTCCAAATTTATAACTTGTGGTAGAGGTTATTTAGATTTTATATAATTTGAGAGCAGATAGATAGCAGATGAATTCCATGTAATTGTTGAGCATGATCGTATATACCAAGCATGTGTATGCGAAGAAATTGAGCAAAATGGTGTAATGGTTTGTGTAAGTCTGTGACAAGAATTCGGGGATACTGAAATTTGGAGTTTGGGGAGGGGGGGGGGGGGAGAGTTGTTTTAGAATCCATTGTTAATCGAAGATTTCCTTTGTTCTAGTGCACTCAATTGACGGCTAGCTTAATCTTGCATTTAGCTAGCAGGCTTCCATTGCTTCCTATAAAGCTAAAAACTAAAGCCTGGAATGCTATATGCTTATCTTGTGTTCTTTATTTTGGTTCAGTCTCTATCATCAATTTACATGCATTTCTTTTTTCTATGTTTAGGTTATGTCTTCCAAAACCTAGTCGTTTCCCATGATAGAATATAAAACATATTCCCTAAACCTTTGGTGCAATGAAAGGGACAATTAACATGGTAGCAGAGCGACTCAGATTCGATTTCCACCATGCGCGCATTACATGCAGATTACTTTAGATTAGAATTATTGCTGTGCAAAAAGGTTATATTTCGGCCCAAAGGGCCTTCCATATGGGAGCGTGTTATGACAAAATATACTCCCTCAACCATGTGCCGTGGAAGGGACATTTGACATCCCATGCCTGAACTTAGAATTCAGATTCTCTAAGCTTGCATATGATAGAACCTACCTGTCCAATCAATTAAATAACACCGTAAACTGGTGGCTAACAAGATTGAATATCTCATGGACTTAGGATATATAGATTACAGATCCTGCGTTTAATTTAGGTAGAGAAATACTAAGATCAACTTTATGGAACTTCTGATGTAATTGAAGCAAACATGACAAGGCTACCCACTAAAGTCATGAAAATTGTTTGTAAAACTACATCTACAATTATGTATGATGTTAACTTTCTATGTAACATCGTTCGTGGATTATGGTTGCTTAGATTTTTTCCTACTGTCAGTCTTTCCTACAATGTTATGCTTGTTATGCTATTTTGAGTGATTTATATTTTAATCATTCTTTCAGTGTAAATTTTGCACTGTGTTGGCTTTCAAAGATATTTCTCTTTAGAGCTTTACCAAAATGGCCTCACAACGCCGGTCTCCAAAGAATGGGAAGGCTTCAATTAGATGTTGGTGGATTCCGCTAGAGGTGCAGTCCTTTGAACCAGAAAATGCTTTACCTAATGGTAAAGATATTAATCTGAAGTCTAATTCTCATTCAAATAGTAGTAAACAACCGGAAACCAAATCATCTACCAATAAGGTTAGCACTTCGCAATTTGTATCAGCACTTGCGGGTGTATGGGACTATGTAGGTCAAACAGAAGATTTCGAGACCAAATCAAGATCAAAATACGGAGAAATATTTTTGAAAGAGAACATAATCTGCTTCTCAGACATTAAAGAGCACAAATGGACCTTGCCTGTCGGTGGTGGAAAATACTCAAATGATCTTGCTTCTAGAAGCTTTTCTTCATCCTCGGCGAAATCGGACTTTGAGGATTTGAGAACAATGAAGAGGATTTTATGTTTTGCTTCGTGCAGTAGGAATGTGAATAATTTATCCATTCTGAGTGATTCAAATCCGGATGCAGAGTCATCCGGACTTGATAAAGTTGCAAGTATAGGGTTTGCAAGTATAAGGACAAAACTTGGTAAAATCGGGTCTTATGAAACAGAACAAAGCAGCATGACGGGCAAGAACCAAATAACTATTGAATCTTCTAATCGCAGCTCCATGACTAAAAATGAAAATTCTTCTTGTGGACAAAATGTAAACTTAGTGGAAAATGCTGTGCATTCCCCTGATTATATTTATACAACTCATTCACTGCAATCTCAACCAGTCACAAACACAAAGGAATCAATAAATTTGCCAACGAGCCCAAGTTTTGGTCTTCACTCCGACCATAATAGAGTTATAATTTCAGCCGAATGGGCACTTGGGCAATGCCAACAATCTACAGACTCCAGTTGCGTTAACGTTGAATCTACAGCAGAAGTTATGACTTCTGAGACTCGTATTATTCATGAAAATTGTAACAGCATAATCCGTGAAGTCGTTGTGGATGAGGGCAACTACACAAAAAATTGGCCACCGGTACAAGATAAGCTTCAACTTGCTTTTGCCAGGAATAGGCATGCTCTTGCAGGAGCATTTGCTGGAACTTTAGTTAGCCTTTGTCTACATCCTGTTGATACAGTTAAGACTGTTATTCAAGCTAATGGAGGAGCTCAGAAATCATCCTATGATACTTTCAGAACAATCATATCTCAGAGAGGTAAGATTTGGTTCGTTATATGCTTATCTTGGACTCTTTGAGAACTTAAAAAACACAAAGTTCAAGATATTGCTTCGTAGGGGGGAAAATGTTTAGATTATTTATCTGAGAAACAATCTAGCCTTCATAATTTTATATTTATAAAAATTCAAAAAATTCATAATACTTTTTTATTGTAATTTTGATATGGATTATAATGACTTCTTATGTGTTTATGAATTTTCTTTCACTAAAATATGTCACACATACCTAACACTAGTGGTTTTTTTTACTCAAAGTGGGAGGATTATATTTATGCCAATCTTGGAATTTTTGTAAAAGAGAATATTTTTTAACCTTAGAAGTTGTGATTTTGTATTAGGTGTATTTGGACTATATCGTGGTATTGCTAGCAATATTGCTTCAGCAGCACCAATTTCTGCAATTTATACATACACATATGAATCAGTTAAAGGCGCTCTGCTACCAATACTACCAAAGGTAACTTTCACTTCCAGTATAGTTTAATGACTTTGTTATTTTTATGCTCATGTGTTTCATTTGCCTTTTCGGTGTTTCTTTTTAACAGGAGTACCATTCGTTTGCACATTGTATAGCAGGTGGTTGTTCAAGTGTAGCAACTTCATTTATTTTTACGCCCAGTGAACGAATAAAACAACAGATGCAAGTGGGATCACAGTATCAGAATTGCTGGTAAGCATTTTTAAGACTTTGCATAGTTTGTTCACTCGAGAACTATAATGATAGCATTCATCTTTAGCAGGAAGATCTTTTGGCTTGTAGGCGACTTGACTTTTTTCATTGATACACTATAGCTAAACTCAACTCAGATGACTTGCATTTCACTTGTTAAGCATATTCAAGTGTCCATGAAAGCCACGTGAGAAATTAAATATAGCATAAATTTAGGGTTTTTGTCTAAAGTTTTACCCGACAAAGAAAAGGCAGTACTTCTGATTTATTTAGTAGGGCATATTTCATTAAAATACCCTTAACTATCATTGTTATTCACTAAACTACTTAAACGTATTTGTGTTACTGTAAGCTGCTCCCTTAAAGTGCTGCATTTAAGGGTATATATTAGTGATAAAACTCTCTATTTAATATTATATTAAGGAGCTTACTGTAATATAAAAAATTGTAAGGTGGTTTGGTGAAAACAGCTATTGCTAAGGGTATTATAGTGAAAACTACTCTATTTAGTAAATATATTGGTATACTTATTTCTCTTTAACTCAGTTGCCTGATTAAGGGATATCAGTGTATTAGTAACTAACAAGGGATTCTGGTGCTTAACTTTATTTAGATGTAGGTCATTCCAGGTGTCTGCTGATTTACACTTCCATTTTTTATGCACGCATTCATCAAATTCTTATCAGCAAACTTATTTCAGGAATGCTTTGATTGGATGTCTTGAAAAAGGCGGTGTGCCTTCATTATATGCTGGCTGGGGCGCTGTTCTTTGTAGGAACATCCCTCACTCCATTATTAAGGTTCTTTTTTTTAAAGCAGATGCAACTAACGTCGCTAAAATGCATGACTTAATTGATTTATTTCAGATTATATTTATCTTTACATCTGCAATTATTTAAAATTGTAAAAACACCAACACTGTCTGCTTGCAGTTCTACACCTATGAAAGCCTGAAGCAATTATGTTTGGGATCATCAAAGCCCAATGCTAGTCTCGGCACCTTGCAAACGGTATTTCCTTATTTTCTGTACTTTATACAAAATTTAATAGGATAAGGTTATCTAACTGAAGCCTTTGTGTCAGTTAATGTTTAAAAAGTCTTTGTACAGTATATGATCTTACATAGCTTCTAAGAATATGAGGATCACGTTCATAGTATCAAGCCAGCCTTCTGATAGATGATCAGAATTTTACTTTTGTTGTGATGATTCTTAACCTATATATATATATATATATATATATATATAGAGAGAGAGAGAGAGAGAGAGAGAGAGAGAGAGAGAGAAGCTTTTTTCGTTAGGTGGTGTCAAAAAACTATACCCTCCATTTTATTCGACGATCGGCACACACCATCTTCATCTTTATGATGCACACACACCAAATTTCATATGATTCTACCACTTTTTCACCGTTGAATTAGCAATGTAAAAAGTTCTATTGTCGGTAAACCGTTAATTTGGCACCCACTAAATCAACGGTGAAAAAGTGGTAGAATCACATAAAATTTGGTCTATCTACATCTTAGATGATAAAGATGGAGTTGATGAGTGCCGCTCGTCGAAAAAAATCATGGAAAGTATATTTTTTCGACGCCATAGGAGGAAATTCCCTCCTACGGCACCTTTCCTCCGTTATATATATATATATATATATATATATATATATATATATATATATATATATATATATATAATTCTTGTTCAACCATTTACTTATAAATTTGCAGTTAGTAAATTCTTGTTCAATCATTTACTTATAAACTTGCAGTTAGTATGTGGGGGGCTTGCTGGATCTACTGCTGCCCTATTTACTACTCCTTTTGATGTGGTAAAGACAAGATTACAGACACAGGTGTGTTCCATGCTTGCTGTTTAAAAACCATATTTTGGAAGCTTTGCATCCATAAATTCTAATGAAATAATTATTTTCTTACATACACAAGATTTTTTCTCGTTAACTTTGAAAATGCGCTCATCTAACCTATTTGGTTCCAGTATCACGTCTTCTTCATTCACCTTCTTTCTCTTCACTCGGTTTCAGGCAACTACACAGGAATTATTACAAAACAAGTAGTGAATTGACAGGAAATATATATAACTGTCACTTTATATCATTTGGCATTGCATGTCACAGCATTCAAAGTAATCTCTTTTATTGATCTCATAATTTATATGTTAAAGGGACTGCATCACCAAAAGTTAATAGTAACTAACAAATGTTAAGAAAGTGTTTTCTTGCTTTTTGGAATACTGTCATAATTCATCAATGATGAAATCCAACAGTAGCACACATTAGAGTGTGTATGCGTGTATACTGTCTCGATATAAATATAGATAGATAAATTATGAATTCTAACTCGATGATGAGATGCTAAAATTAAAATCAAGTCAAATGTGTGCGCGCGCATGTGCACGCACCTGTGCATAATTAGGGTTGTCTTCTTTTTCTTTCTTTTTGAGGAACTGTGATCAGGGTTCTTTCAGCTGTGGTTAATTAGAATAAATCCTTAATAGTTGTTCATTGAAAACAATGGTTGCCAAAAAACATCGAGCGGCCTTAACTAAGCACCTCATATTTAAAATATTCCATGTTGTAACCTTTTTTATCCGAGTGCAAGTTCCACTGGCTGAAGTTATGAGAATTAGCATACAAGTCAAAATGACTCCATTTACATAGCTTTTCGTAGAGAAGAATGCATGTGGATCTGATGAGTTCATTGTTTATCAGGTTCCCGGGTCTCTTGTAAAATATGAAGGGGTTCTTCATGCACTTCAAGAAATAGCGAGGGCAGAAGGATTGCAAGGTCTTTACAAGTATGTAGTTCAACATGCGATAACAATTTTAGAGTTATATGTAGAAAGATATATGTTAATACAGAATTTAAGTTATGCATGTCTTTTTCATAAATGTCTTGTATCTCCAAAAATTTTCATAAAGATTGTTGCATTATAGCCTTTTAAAATGATTAATTTGTCTTCTAATTAAATCCTTTTAAACAATTTCTAATTGTTCTCAACCTATTCATTGATCCATGTGTAACTTTATTTTGCAAATACAATAATCTTTTATATTTAAGAGGCGTGGATTAATGAATAGTTTGTTGCCTTGTGTCCCACTTTATATTCTGCTTCCTCTTTTACTTGTGTAAGCTTACCGAGTTTCATTACTTTTTGCAGAGGTTTGACTCCACGGTTGGCTATGTATGTCTCTCAAGGAGCTATCTTCTTTGCATCATATGAGTTTCTGAAAGCTGTTTTTTCTTTGGAGACTTCACGAGAACGTTCTAAACCCATCGAAAGCAAATTAGATGGCGATCATTCACCATCAAGATTCCAAAAACTTAATTCCTAATGGAGTTCATTCATTCATTCAAATATTTTTGAGGATGCAAAGGAAACTTTGAGACACTGAAGTCTGACTAAACCTGGAAGACAACAATATTTTTGGTTTATGATCCTCTCTATTGGAAATTTGAGTTTCCAACCATTTTGACTATAATTTGAAGCATGAAGTTTTTAATGGCGAATTTTCAGAATCCATTCGGTGAAGCTCAAGCTTGCTATTGAATACTAGTGTCTGGGGATTTTTTTTATTGTTGCATATGTACAAGGTCTGCTACTATAGCAAATGTTCAATCTTGATGAAGAAAAAATACTCAAAGGTGTAGATTTGTATTTCTATATGAATGAATTCCACGATAATAAATCATATTACACATTGTGTCCCCTCACTATGTGTTATTCTGAATTTACCTGGTTCCTCTAATGTGAAACTGCTTAAAAGATGATATTGGTGTACTTTCGTAATTTACTATCTATCTATATAATATATATATAAGTTATATGAGATAATATTCCTTGAAATATTCATTTATCAAGCTTACACTCTGGCGGAAAAATTGTTATTTAGCCCTTATTTAATTCTCTTATTATGTTTGGGTCAAAGAAAATCTTTTATTGACTCTCTACTCGATATTTATCATTTTTTTATCTTACATAGTTAGGCTTATATGCTTGAAATTTTTTGATCAACCCCGTTCTTTAAAATCTCTTTCTATTTTTTTGTTCAGTAGATAGGTTTAATGGCAAAATATTGAAAAAATTTACTGTTTTTGTGTTCTATACAATGTAAAATAATTTTTTTTAAATTGAGATATAAAAAATTCGCGATTTATTTTAGTATTGCAAAAATATATATAAAAGCCAGAGAAAACAAAATATTTGACATTTTTGAAAAATCGCTATTTTCATGTGCATAGCATGTAAAATATTAAAATTTTGAAAGAAACAAAAAAAAATGAGTTTTTTGCATGCGTAATATTGAAAAAACGGTAGAAAACAGAAGATTTTGAGATTTATGAAAATTTTGTGATTTTTCTTATGCTATAGCATGTAAAATATAGAAAATAGAAGAAAACAGAAAATATTAAGACTTGAAAATTTCACAATTTTCGTGTGCTAAGCAAACCAAAAATATTGAAAAACCGAAGAAAAATAGAAAATTCTTGGGATTTTTGTATATTATAACAAGAAAATAATAAAAAAGAAAAAAACAGAAAATTTCACAATTTTCGTATACTATAAGGTATAAAAAATTGGAAATTTAAAAAACAAAATATTTTAGGATTTTTTAAAATTTCATGATTATCATGTATTGCAAGTGTTTCTAGTTACCCCAAGTCTTAGCCACATGGACATGATTTCTTTGATCTATTATAATCTAAATAGCAATCGGCGACCTTTTTCTTCTTTTCCTTCACATATCTTTTTGTCTCCTTAATACCTAGGAATTCTCCGAAGAAAACAGAAAATTCTGAGAATTTTGAAATTTAATGGTTACCATGTACTATATCATGAAAAATATTAAAAAGTGAAGAAAAAAGTAAATTTTACCGTATTCTTTTGTTATATAAAGCAAAATTTTGAAAAATCGAATAAAACAAAATATTTTGGGATTTTAAAAAAAATATTGCAATATCCATACTTTATATAGAGAGAAAACGGGGTTTGCAGTGTCCCCGCAAGCCCCTTTCTATGGTGCCCTAACCCATAGGTGGGTAGGGCTTAGGGGCAACTTTGCAAAAAAGCCTATAGGCCTCATCCACTTATGGGTGAAGACGCTGAAGGGAGGGTCTGTAGGGACACCGCAGGCCCTTTAAACACTATATAACAAGTAAAATAAAAAAACACAGAAAATTTGAGATTTTCGTAAGTTCTGTAAAACCGAAGAGAACAAAAAAATGATGATTTAGAAAATATTGAGATTTTTTAAGATTTCACGATTTAAGTGTGAACAAAATATTGAAAAACGAAAGAAAATAGAAAATTTTGATATTTTTGAAAATTTCACGATTTTTGTATGCTATATTAAGCAAAATATTAAAAAACAAAATAAAATAGAAAATATTGAGATATGAAAATTTCATGATTTTCATGTGCTATTATATAATAGCATACAAAATATTGAAAATTTTGAAGTTTTAAAATAAATCATGAATTTTTGTATTATAGCATGCAGAATATTAAAAATTTAAAGGAAATAGAAAATGTAACAACCCTGTACCAACCCCTTTTGTATTGCTTAATAAGAGGGTAGTTTTCTGTTTTGTGTTTGAGTTATAAGTCATTCTTGATAATAATAATTTAAGAAGCAATTTATAGCTCATTGGCTAATTCATTTACCTTGTTGTCCCATAGTTCGTGTGTTCGACTTCTTGCATCCCGATTATTTTTTTTTAATTTTCTTTTTATCGTTTTTGAATCCTGAAACATTCACGGGCGATTCTCGGAGTTACGAAACGTTGCATAAGAAAAGAGATATTAAATTGGACCAAATAAGTCGACACGAGCCCGGACTTCAAGACCCGACCCCAGCCCATGAACCCAAACCAACCTGGGCAGTTTTTGGACCGATTTGGGCAGCCAGAAGGTGGACCCCGTGCTGAGCCTGTGCCAGTGAGTTCCTCGGTCTCCCGTGCCTTCATTTCAGTATCCCGAAACTCCCATTTCAATCAGAAACTTCAAAACCTCTTCATTGCTTCATTAAACTTCTTTTTAAATGATATTTAATCAAATTTTTACACTGTATCTTCATTGTTTTTCCCCTATATATATCCATGGATATTCCAAGCTCTCCCTCTCTGATTTTATACTGAAAATTCTCCCAAAATTCCATATACAAAGTTCCCTATAAATTGTTTCTCTCAAAGTCCAAGTTCTCTCAAGCCCAAGCTCTATCAAGTTCAAACTCTCAAGTCTAAGTTGTATCCAATCCTAGTGAAGTTCAAGTTCTTCCCAAGCTCCTTCCTCTCGTCACTCTACAAGTCGTCAAAAGGAAGCCGGAAGATCAAGCTCGCGGTCTCGTTGCGTTTGCGGTATGGGTTTTTCAAACCGAGCCACCTTAAACTCTTTCTTCTTCCTTAAGTTCAAGCGCAAAACCATAAGTCGATCCCTATCATATTTCTTTCCCCTCTCCTCTCTCTCCTCATCCCTTTTGATTTCTCTTTTTTTTTCCTCTTCTCACATCATCATCAAAAATATGGTTTTAGTATTCTAACTTAACTTGAAACTAATTGTTGCAAACTTTGACATATCCATTATAATTTTCATGCCTATGTTAACAAGAAAATATCACTTACCATCCTATCATCCTTGCATGTCATATCTCTTCTAAATGTTATACGTATTTAAAATGGAATTTGCCATGTTAAACAATATTAGAATGCAACATAACGAATAAATACCATGGTCAATTATTTTTGTTCAATACTTATTTTTGTGACATGTTAATGTAGATAGCGCACAGAGTAATAACCTACCTATACACGCACGAATTTGAATTATAGCACGATCACATGTTCATAGTGTTTTTCTAAAGAATTAGCCTTACACAAAAATACCTTCATGATATTAAAAGAGAATTTAATCTATAATTCTTTTCCCTTGCATATTTTCGCCTCACAACAATTTTTAGGGGGCACTGTTAAAGATGGTGTGGATTATCACTCATCTTGAGTTTAGTGAGTGAGATCCAAGCTCTTCGCGGAACGTGTCCTCGAAGGAAAAGAAAATACAGTTTTTAAACACAAAACTAAAACCATTTTTAAATAATGAAATAATTTAATATGTACATTAAAAGAAAAAAAACTTGCAAATTAGATTTTTAATAGAATACCCTAAATTGAAAAGGTTAAAATTCTATTAAAATAACTTAAGTTTTCTAAAATATAGATTTTTCACTAAAATACCATAAACTCTTAAAAACTAGGTTTTGTCACTAAAATACCATGAAAGCTAAAATATATTTTTATTAAAAACCCACGAAATTTCAATTATCATATTTTTACCAAAAACACCCTCGAGGTTTATTTTTTTAAATAAAGTATTTACATAAAAAACCCTCAAGGTTTTAATGGACTATTTACATAAAATACCTTAAGCCGCTAAATAATATATTTTCACATAAATACTTATAATCTATAAAACAACTATTCTGTAAGGTATTTAGGGTACAGATGGGTTTAATTGACATATTCTCTCTTGAGTCTCGAGGAGCCGGAGACAATGTAACATTTCAGAAAATATATAATAATATTTTTGGAATTTAAATAATAAAATAATAAATTTCACGAAAACTATACGAGTATGGATTTGAGTTTTCGTAGAATGGTATAATTATATACCTATACTTTGGAAAATAATTGGAAATTAAAATAAATTATTAATTTTGAAAGCATTTATTGGATTTGGGCTTTTATAAATTATTATACAATTATTTACATACGAGTTTATATTAAACTTGATTAGTATATTACTAATTATGTATTAAGCCAAATCCATTTTTTAGTTAACCATGTTTAATGTGCCATGACACATTGCATTTTGTCTCATGCATGGTTTCATTTTTAAGTTTGTTGTTGTTTTGGTTTTAGAAAAGGAAAAAGAAAAGAAAAGAAAAATGAAAATGTGGTTTCATTTTTAAGTTTGTTGTTGTTTTGGTTTTATAAAAGGAAAAAGAAAAGAAAAGAAAAATGAAAATGAGAGGAGACATAGATGTGACCACAATTTATGAGGAGAGAGAGAGAGTGAGAGAGAGAGAGGCATATGATTACCTACAACCATCCATTTCTTTCTTCCTGCTTCATTTTTCTTCACCTCATTCTCCATCTCTTTCTTCCTTCACCTCCACCTCCATTACCACCTTGCACCACGTCTAAATCCTCATTAAAATCTCTCACCATCTTCACAAAATATGTCCACAATCTCATCTTACATCCCATGGTGGAAGCAACTTAGAGTTTTGAACACTTTGGATCATTTAGGAATTTTCTTGAGTTGCTCCATGAAGTAAAATCTTCACCTTCCTTTAAGTTTTAAATTTCCAGAGCTCAAGTGTTAGTTTAGAGTTAAAAAGTCTAAGATTTTGGGATCTTTGAAAATTCTAGGATGAGGGTTAGTGGATGAAACTTGTAGTAAAGATTAGTGGAGGTGTAGTGAGTGTCCCTTGGCCTAGTACTGAGGGCAGCCTTGTCTAAAATGAGCTTTGAAGTCCCAAACATGAACTTAGAATTTTCTGATATCGGATTTTTGACAAAATGTGATGATCAATTAGAATCTGAGATGAATCAGGGACTCTGAAAATTAAATTGCAGATACAGTGAGATGTGCAGGCTATTAGAAAACTACCCTAGAAACCCGAGCCCTCAATTCCCTCTCTTGGCCGCAAATTTAATCCATGTGGCCGCAAATTGCGGCCTGATCTTTGAGTTAGTGTTTGGGTTTGGTTCTATAGCACATACATATGATGAATAGACCTACCCTATATGCAAAATATCCTAATTTCACCTTAGGTAGAATCTAGAAGTGTTTTTCTAAGTTGCTGATTTCGTTTTGCGACTTTTGAAAACTTGAGTTTTGATATTTGAGTTTTTACTCGGTCATTTGACGTTTGTACGTCAACGCCGGGGGTTATTTGGTTGTTGTTGCATGCATGGACCATAGGTTCTAACCTATGTACGTTTCGCTTGCCGTATCGGTTTTCAGATTTGATTTCGATTTCATTACGATATGTATTGATTTGTAGGTACCTTCGCATGGATTTCTGGGGCGACGAAGAAGGACGTTTATCGACTTAGGCTAGGGCGAGGATAGTAAGTGAATAGATGTATATCTACGGGGGACGTCGGGTGGATGGCGTATAGCACCCCCACAACCATAGTACTAAGAGATCAGAGATATAGTATATATATAGATATTTAGATGTGTATACCCAGCTAATAGGGCTCTGTGATACTATAACCATAGTAATGTACGTGTAGGAAAGTATGTCCCTAGTTTCAGTTTTATTAGTCCATGAGACTTAGGTACTTACGCTTATATATACATATATAACCATGGATAATTACGAGATGATATGATGAGATGAGGACATGATGAAACAAGATGACATGAGTCGATATATTTGATATGAGGATGCGAGGCGCTATATATATATATATGGTGATATATATGATGATATGAGATAATATGATGTATGTGACCGTAGATCCATACTTTGATTTGTTGATACCGTACGATGTATTATACCGTACGTGATATGATAAGAATGAATCGCCAACACACACACACACACACACACATACACACACACACACACCGACTCGAGAAATATGATTTTAGACCCCTTAAGTAGATAATAGAATACATTTTGAACCATACCTATTTTCAAACTAACGAATCGTTAGGCGCTATAAATGACAATCTTAAGGGACGCTACGGATTTTCAAATGGTATCTTTTTTTCAAAAGCATCGTAGCCCCATTTTCAAAAAATATGATTCGTATTATTTAAACTATAATCGTATGATTCATATACAGTTACGTATTTTATACCGTTCATGTTTACGCTGTATTATTTTCCTTGCGACATACGTACTACGTTCCCTGTACTTATCTGGTATGACTTTGTCTGCTAGGACACACGCACCATTACCGATGATGCGCATATTGCACGTACACATACTTGCCATCTTACACACACATCATCGGTAATTACTATGCCGCGTACACATTAGAAACTGTTATATCGCTGCATTGTTCCCTAAATTATAGAATTACAGTTATTTGTTTAGTACTCTTTACTGCACATGCTAGTTTAGATATTGCACTTCCTTATCTAGTTACACGACATACTTATATGAAAACACCGGTTATACCTTACAGTACTGTTCTGTGCTTGCATTTACTGTTCTATCATGGTTACCTGATTATGAGATTCTATTTTCATGAAATTGTTGGATTTGAGAACCGCATATATATTTTTAAAGTCTTATAATTGTTTTAAAAACACACCTTCTCTTGATATGATATTTCGACGTCCACCATGAGATTTCTCGATTCTGACTTATGATACTACCCGATTCGAGGAGTGAGGATGCACCGTCTGTGGGTACATGGTAGATTCGGTATGATATCCCGGGGAAAGAAGATCGTATAGAAAGATGTTGAGCCCGGCAGGGGAACACTACCTACCGGTGATGGTATTGGACTCGGCGGATATCCGGAGGATACCGACCGAAGTGATTGAGACAGATGGATATGAGGGTCGATCCAATGAGACGGCGCCTGAGATATAAGGATTTACGTGTCGATGCTGGACATGGGTTTTATGATATTTTCGAGTGTCGATACTGGACACTCAGGTTTCATAATGATTTAATGTGTTGTTGATGGACACACGTTGGATAATACACGTATATACATACGTATAACACAAATGACTTGGCACTATATATTGATACAGGCACGTTATTATTGTTATTATTACACTTATGTATACATGATCACCCTAAATACCACACGGTATGATATTATGTTATTACAGTTGTAGGGTGTTTTTCGTCACCCCATTGAGATGGGAATGTGCGCGCGCTTATCAAGCACATTACAGATTCCCCATGCCTAGGGTAAGCTGGAGTTTATTGATTGTGGGGATCCGAATCTCCGGCAGCCACGGACTAAGCTGCCGTTAATTACCTCTCGCCTTTGGAGCGAGAGAACCTCCGATTAACGGGTTAAACTGGTCATGCGAACTCAATGTGCAGTGTTGTGTTTTGCAGGGGTTTTGGATATATCGGGGGCCCCGCAGAGTTTTTTACGGGGGTCTCGCTACCCGGATAGCGGGCTGGGGGTCAAGGGGGCTAGCAGCCCCCTTACGGGGTGAGGGGCAGCGCCCCGTTAGAAATTTTTTTCTAACAGGGACAGTGTCGTGGAGTGTGTGTGTGTGTATAAGAGAAAGGGCATCTAAAAGATGCGTGGGAAAAAGCACCAGCGCTTTGGGTGCTAGCGCTTTGAGCACAAGGGTGCCAGCGCTTTGAGCTTTGGGCGCTCGCGCTTTGGGCGCCAGAGCGCTAGCGCCCCACATGCTAGGCACGTGGGCGCTCAGACGCAAGCGCTCTGAGTGCAAGAGTGCTAGCACCCCACGTGCCAGGCATGCTGGTGCTCGGGCACTGGCGCTCTGAGCGCAAGAGCGCTAGCGCCTTAAGCGCTAGCGCCCCACATGCCAGGCACGTGGGCGCTCGGGCGCTAGCGCTCTGAGCGCTTTGGGTGCTAGCGTCTCACGTGCCAGGCACGTGGGCGCTCGGGAGGCAAAAGGGACTTGGTCCCTGCAATGGGACTTGTACTCCCAGAAAGGGGCACTTATTATTTTGTGTGTGTGTGTGTGTGGATATATATATGAGGAGTTAAACTCCTAGGATATTTTGAGGCTGATGAAGGGGCTTCTCCCCTTGAGCCCTGGATCTTCCCTAAAGTGGGGTTTCTGGAGATGGGTCTCCTTCTTCTTCCTTTGTTGGCCGAATCTTGAAGATCAAGAAGTATGAGATTTTAAAATTCTCTCCTTTCTGAGATCTGATGGAAGATCTGAGTTCTCCTTTGTGGGTTTCGTGATGAAAAACTATTTAGTTTTATAAAAGGAAGAGTAAAACTTTTGATTTAATTCAAAAGAAAGATGAAGGTTTTAGAACCTTGAGGAAGGAGAAAGAGGCACAGGCCCTAATTTTTGGGGAATGAAAAGTCTATGCTTTATTCATCATCATGTTGCCTTATATAGGCTTACACATTTACATATAGCCCCTTAGGCTTTACAAAATGGCATTTTGCCCATCCCATGGCTCATGTACCATTTCTTTTTGCACATAAGCCATGGGCTTTACAAAAATTTGGCTTGATGCCCATTTTGCTTACATTCATGCACAAAAAATTACATCAAAATTATTTGTTACATGATTTCTATGTTGGCATGGGTAGGCTGGCCGCGGGCTCGACTTGGGCATGGGCCCGCTTGACCTAGGTTTGGGCCCACCTGGCTTGGGATTGATCTTGACTTTGACTTGGTCAACCGGGGTGCAAATTTTTACCGCAACAAAGTGCCCCCCATCAATGAATGCACACTGCATGCATGAGTTGTGTGCACGAAATTGATGGATCTTGAAGTTGGACTTCGAGGTGGAACATCATTCCACGGGCAGAGCATCATCCCGGGGAGCATGATTCCCGGGGATCGGAGCATCATTTCGATTTGCGGAGCATAATTCCAGGGATCGGAGTATCCCTCGGGGAGCATGATTCCCGGGGATCGGAGCATTATTCCGATTTGCGGAGCATAATTCCAAGGTCGGAGCATCATTCCGAAGAGTCGGAGCATAATTACGAAGAGTAAAGGCATGATTCCAAGGATCGGAGCATCATTCCGAAGGATGGAGCATGATTCCAAAAATCGGAGCATCATTCCGAAGAGCGGAGCATGATTCCAGGGATCGGAGCATCATTCCGAAGAGCGGAGCATGATTCCAAAGATCGGAGCATCATTCCGGAAGGCGGAGCATGATTCCAGGGATCGGAGTATCATTCCGAAGAGCAGAGTATGGTTCCAGGGATCGGAGCATCATTCCGAAGCGAAGTATGATTCCAAAGATCGGAGCATCATTCCGAAGAGCGGAGCATGATTCCAAAGATCGGAGCATCATTCCAAAGAGCGGCATATATTCTGACCGAAGCATAATTTCGATGCAGAGGTTGATTCCCAGGCGAAGCATAATTCCGATTGGGAAAGCAGATAATCCGAGGCGAAGCTTGATTTCGACACGGGGTGCACATTCTGAGACGAAGCATGATTCCGACGCAGAGCTTTCTGGTTGACTTGATTCCGAGGCGGAGCTTAATTCCGACGGGGAGGTCACTGGCTGATTCTGAGCCGAAGCATAATTCCGACAGGGAAGGCAGATACGCCGAGGCGAAGCATAATTTCGACACGGGGTAAATTTTAGGAAGAAGCATGATTCTGCCGCAGAGGTTGTTGGTTTGATTTTATTTGGGTTGACATCAGCATCGCTATACTGGAATATGGTACCAGGAGCGAATCATCATTTACCATGAGTGGATTATGGGATTTCGGTTTTTGTTTGGCATCTGCATTGCTGCACGGGAATAATACCAGGAGCAACTCATCATTTGCCCCGGGAGGATTTGGGAATTGGTGGCTTAGGAGACAGGTTTAGATCTCTATCACCTAAGGCTTTTCAATTTTATGGGTCGTAAGGCTCCCATAAAAGCATTTTCTCCCTACGAGTCGAAAGGATCTCGTAGGTGTATTTTCTCCTTAGGAGTCAAGGGGACTCCTAAGTGTGTTGCTCCTTTATGAGTTGTAAGGATCTCACACAGGAATTTTCTCCTCACAAAGTCGAAAAAACTTTGCGAGTGCATTTCATCTCTTTTTTACGAGTTTGCGCCCTTTCGGGTTTTCACAAACTCACCGGCAGTCCTGCTGTTTTTACTCACGGAGCCCTTTCGGGTTTTCATCCGTGCCCATTTTGCTTGTGGACAAACCCTTTTTTTTTTGAATCTTCATCGCCGGTGGGACTTTGAATGTGGTCTCACCGGTAGG